>WOAB01000788.1:0-2400000 GCA_027886185.1 Rheum nobile
ATTGCTGTTGTTGTTGTTACCAGGTTGAAGAAAGAGGTGGGCCCCCTCTTTTTAATTCCTGGTTGGCCGAAAGCCATTTAGCCTTCAGTCCAGATTTAACCCAAGATCGATCGAGCGGTATAATTTCGACCATCTTTTATCCGTATTTTATTTACAAAATTTAATTAATATTTTTTATGATTTAAAATCATACAAATTTATTAAATTTAATTATTTTAGTTCGTCCAGACAAATTAATTGATATTAATTAATTTGTTGTTATAATATTATTGCGGGATTGCGTGTGGACCCGTAATTGCTACAATATTTCTCATCATTTCATGTAGTTATACGTATATATACTAAAGTATTTCTCATCATTTCATGTAGTAACACATATATATACTAAAGTATTTCTCATCATTTCATGTAATTACACGTATATATACTACAGTATTTCTCATCATTTCATGTAGTTACACAATACCCGATATATAATATATAAATAAAAGGAAAGAGAAAAAAAAACGACTTGAATTTGGGATATTTGGGTTAAATGTCTGCAGTGGCTACATGGTTATATGTGTTCCTCAAATCATAAGATTAGGACAGTAATTAAATCAGGCTACGTGTATGCATGTTGTCCTCAAATCAGGAATTGGACTTGGGTTGAATTTCAGCAAAGGGACCGAACAGAACAAAACTCTAATTTTTCCTTCCTCTCGTTAGCTCTCTTTGAGCCGGTGCTCTCTCCGCCTCCTCTGTCCAGCTGCTTCACCGCTTCTTCTCCTCCGGCGAACCCAGCTCGGTCGTCTTCTCCGGCGAGCTACCCCTTGTTCACGCGTCCCTCCGGCGAGCTCTGTGCTGCCCAGCCGTCGTCTTCTTCGGCGAGCTCGTCCGCCGCTCCTCCTCTGCTGTCCGTGTTGGCTGCGTTCAGTTGTTGTGTGGCTGCCTTCAGGGCTTGTGTTGGCTGCCTTCGGTTGCTGTGTTGGCTGCGTTCCGCTGCCAAGCTCCGGCGACGTCGAGGGCCATCTTCGGTGGCAGCGTACTGGTGGCCGACGAGGAAAGAATTGGACCTTGGGGTTTGCTGAATTTTCTGCTGAACTTGTGGACATAATTGAGAAATTTGGTGATATGTTGACTATATATATATTTGTTGTTGGCTGAATTCGTGGGAGTTGCAGCAAACCAAATGATTTTGAGTTTGGATTGATTTTGGGTGATTTGGCCTGATTAATTAAGGAATAATTAATTTGGCGGTTTGTTGGTAGTGGATTTATACGAGTTAATTAATGTCAGGGATTTGCTCGGATTATTTCACGTAGTTACACGTATATATGTGCTATAGTATTTGTCATCATTTCATGTAGTTACACGTATATATACTAAAGTATTTCTCATCATTTCATATAGTTACACGTATATGCTACAGCATTTCTCATCATTTCATGTAGTTACACGTATATATACTAAAGTATTTCTCATCATTTCATGTAGTTACACGTATATGCTACAGCATTTCTCATCATTTCATGTAATTACGCTTATATAATATAATATTTATCGTCATTTCATGTAGTTATGCCTATATACGATAGTATTTCTCGTCATTTAATGTAATTACGCTTATATATACTATAGTTATGCTAATCAAGAAAAGTTTCTTCTTGTGACTCAAGCCACCTCGGTTTCCCCTTCTTCTATTCCTCTTGGAACGTAAAACTAATCAAGAAAAGTTAATTCTATAATATTTCAACACAAGGCTGCTTAACTATACTTAAAAATGCAAGATCCTAAGTAAAGCAAATTTTGTTATATCGGCGTATTGTATATTATGTGTAGTTTTTAATATACTGGCGTATTGTACATTATGTGTACATCACGTGTTATCGAAATCTATGTACATTATGTGTATTAAATGTGAAAATAGTATATTAAAATGGTTGTTTATAATATATGAATCTGTAGTAAATAATTTTGATCCTTTAGTGTACTAAATTTTTAATCTTAGTATAGTAAAATGTAGTATATTAGCACTAGTTTAATTTTTTGTGTTTAGGGTTTATCCATTCTCTATTAGGGAATTTAAAAAATCAATATTATTTTTAGCCACTAGTTTAATCTTTAGCCACTAGTTTAATCTTTTTGGGTAATGGTTTATCCATTCTCTATTAGGGAATATTTTGTAGGGTTTAAAATTCAATATTACACTAGTTTCATCTTTTTAGGCACTAGTTTAATTTTTTTTTATGGTTTATCCATTCTCTATTAGTGAATATTATATTAGGGTTTAGGGTTACGCTTATATAATATAATATTTCTCGTCATTTCATGTAGTTACCCTTATATAATATAATATTTCTCATCATTTCATGTAGTTACTCTTATATACGATAGTATTTCTCGTCATTTCATGTACTTACGCTTAGGGTACGGTAATATTTATCGTCATTTCATATAGTTATGCTTATATACGATAGTATATTAATCGTCATTTAATGTAGTTTTACACTTATATACTAAAAATTTCTCATCATTTCATGTCGTTACGCTTATATAGTATAATATTTTTCGTCATTTCATGTAGTTACGCTTATATACGGCGAGTATTTGTCGTCATTTCATGTAGTTACGCTTATATACGATAATATTTATCGTCATTTCATATAGTTATGCTTATATACGATAGTATTTATCGTCATTTCATGTAGTTTTACACTTATATACTACAAAATTATATAGTTTGTTTGTATAATAACAAATATCACTCTTAATATTGTTACTCTGGTTGATGTAAATCAAGTCAAAATACATATAATACTTGTAAAAATCTATTATATAATTTATAGAAAATTGATTTTAAAAAATGTTAAATTGTCGTTAAGATTTGTTAGTTACAAATTATTCAATAATAATTGTATTTATAATGTAAAAAAGTAAAAATAAAATTAAATATTGGCTCAGAATTGTTCTGATGACTTTAAATGAAAGAGTTTTAATATGCTACATAGAAATTACATATATAATATTTCGCCTAAGTGATGATACATTTTCGCCGGATTGATAGATACAATTAATAAAAAATTAGATAGTGTCTATATAATGATACTAATTAATTATATATTACAAAAAGTTAAATAATATTTATGATGGGAGAGATTACATGAAATTATTACCGCTCGTATAATTTCGGATTAAATCTGGAACGGACGGGTTTTGGGCCAACACGGCCCATCAACAAACAAAGCAGGGGGCCCCACCAGATATTGTCATCATCTTCCTTCCATCAACAGCACCACAACAGCACGACACCAGCACAACAACAACCGCATCAGCAGCGCAGCCACCACCACGACGCACCAGTGGCCACCACAGACACCATCTGAACGCAGCTCCCAGCGGCACCACTCGGCACCAGCAGCACCAGCCCAGAACAGGGGAGGCCAGAGGAGGCGGTGCACAGGGAGATGCGAACCAGAGGAGGAGAGACGACTGTGGTCCGGGTCGAGCTCGGCGGCTTCGCTGGTTCGCCGGGAAAGGAAGAGCAGCGGCGGGGCGGTGAAGCACAGAGGCGCCCTCATCGGGTCTCGCTTGTGGCTCGTCGGAGAACACGGGGGTGACACCGGGAGGCGATGACGAGAAGGAGCTGGCGACGACGAGAAGGGACTCGTCGGGAGACGACGATGGCGAGCTGAGCGGGAGACTCGGATCGGAGCAGGGGAAAACGATCGAAAGAGTCTCGTCACCGGCGGGAGAAGGATGGCCGAGAGAGAGAGAGATCGGAGCAGGGGAGATGCTCACAACGCCGACGGGGATGAAGGCGGCTCGGTGGAGACGAAGATCGCGTCGCCGGAGAGAAGATCAGCAACGCAGTAGCACCCACGCAGCAACGACTCGCCGGTGGTCATGATTGTGGCTCGCCGGAGACGACGCCGGGGAGAGCAGCTTAGAGGAGACGGGACGAGAGCCGAGCCTTCTGGTGACTCCTCCTTTTCCGGCGAACCAGCGATGAAGGCGCCGCTGTGCTTCGCAGCTCTGCCGTTGTCGACGAGCTGCGTGGTGCTGCTCTTTCCTGCCGGCGTTGCTCCATCCCCGGCGTCTTCTCCTTCTTCCCTGCGTCTCTCCTTCCTTCCCGGCGAGCTGCCCTCCGTCGTCATAGCCGAGCTCCTGTACGTGCTGAAGCTCCATCGCCATTGTTGTGATTCAGCTGCTTCTGTACGTTGTTACGTGAAGGAGGAATGAAGAAGCAACGTGGTGGGCCCCCCTGGTCTAATTAATTGTTGTTGGGGCCGAAAGCCCAATAACCATACCGGTCCACATTTAATCCTAAATTATTCGATCGATATAATTTCTACTCTCTTTCATCCGTATTTTCTTTAGGAAATTAATAAATATTTGTATAATTTAATATCATCAAAATTATTAAATATAATTTCTTAATTCGTCCAGTTAAATTAATTGATAGATAATTGATGGCTGACTAGGATTAAAGGAATAAAAGTGACACAATGATATTTGTTTGTAATTTTGTTATGCCGGCGTATTGTATATTATATGTAATTTTTAATATACTGGCGTATTATACATTATGTGTACATCACGTGTTATCGAAATCTATGTACATTATGTGTATTAAATGTAGTATAATAATTTTGATCCTTTAGTGTACTAATTTTAATCTTAGTATAGTAAAATGTAGTATATTAGCCACTAGGTTAATTATTTGTGTTTAGGGTTTATCCATTCTCTATTAGGTAATATTTTTAAGGGTTTTAAAATCAATATTATTTTTAGCCACTAGTTTAATCTTTTTAGCCACTAGTTTAATCTTTTTGGGTTAAGGGTTTATCCATTCTCTATTAGGGAATATTTTATAGGGTTTAAAATTCAATATTATTTTAGCCACTACTTTAATCTTTTTAGCCATTAGTTTGATTTTTTGGTTAAGGGTTTATCCATTCTCTATTAGGGAATATTTTGGACGGTTTAAATATTGTAGTTGCTACTAATGAAATAGATAACTCAAACAGTAATTACCAAACCCTAGCACCAACAAGCGAAATCAGTAAGAATCAATAGGATGAAGCACAAGAGAATCAATACATTAAAAGGAAAAGACTAGAATTATAATCTCACAACCATTATTCGAACGAAGGTTTCAATCGTCTTGCAAAGTATGGAAATTAGTTCTCCATAGATTTGTAGCAAAAACTCCCAAAACTAGAACGACCGATTCCTCGACTACGAGTTAACCAAAGGTGTTTAACCTAATTCTAAAATGGTAAAATTAATTAAAAGAACATTAATAAACTAAAAATAAAAAGTAAACAAGGAATCGGGGGAATTAATCCCGGCCAAACGAATTGCACAGGCCCACTGTAGTATTTGTAATTATTTCATGTAGTTACACGTAGGGTATGTAGTATTTCTCATTATTTCATGTAGTTATACGTATATACTGTAGTATTTGTCATTATTTCATGTAGTTACACGTAGGGTTTGTAGTATTTCTCATTATTTCATGTAGTTACACGTAGGGTTTGTATTATTTCTCATTATTTCATGTAGTTACACGTATGGTTTATAGTATTTGTCATTATTTCATATAGTTACACGTATGGTTTGTAGTATTTCTCATTATTTCATGTAGTTACACGTAGGGTTTGTAGTATTTTTCATTATTTCATGTCGTTACACGTATATACTGTAGTATTTGTAATTATTTCATGTAGTTACACGTCAGGTTTGTAGTATTTTTCATTATTTCATGTAGTTATACGTATATACTGTATTATTTGTCATTATTTCATGTAGTTACACGTAGGATTTGTAGTATTTGTAATTATTTCATGTACTTATACGTAGGGTTTGTAGTATTTCTCATTATTTCATGTAGTTACACGTAGGTTTGTGGTATTTGTCATTATTTCATGTAGTTACACGTAGGGTTTGATGTATTTCTCATTATTTCATATAGTTACACGTAGGGTTTGTAGTATTTCTCATTATTTCATGTAGTTACACGTATATATACTATAGTAGTTCTCATTATTTCATGTAGTTACACGTATATACTATAGTATTTCCCATCATTTCATGTAGTTACATGTATATACTATAGTATTTCTCATTATTTCATGTAGTTACACGTATATATTGTAGTATTTCTCATTATTCATGTAGTTGCACGTATATATATACTATAGTATTTGTCATCATTTCATATAGTTACACGTCTTAACTATCGTATTTTCCATCATTTCATGTAGTTACATGTATATACTATAGTATTTCTCATTATTTCATGAAGTTACACGTATATACTGTAGTATTTCTCATTATTTCATGAAGTTACGTTTAAATTATGTGTTAGATATATTTCGATGGATTCTTAAGGAAGTCGATATATTAGGTTTACTATCATGATATGATTTGGTAAAATTAGGATTTGTTATTGATTTAAGGAATAGTAATAACACATACTAGTGTACTACCCGTACCCTGTACGGGTAAACGTATTTAAGTATTTTTAAGAAAAATATATGTATTCATATTGTTTAGAAATTATATAAATGGAAGATTGAAATACAATAAAAGTGTTGTTTAGAAACAATATATTAATATTTTATTGTTAATTATATAACCCGTATAAATATATTATATTTCATTCATACCTATTCTCATACATGTTAATTACATTGGTAAAGTGTTAGCTACTCGCAAAATAACAAATTTGATATCGTTAATCAATAAAATGTGTTACAAATAATTTCGATGACGATTAAATAAAGATAATTTTTTATACCTATTCTCATACATGTTAATTATATTCATTTTCGAAAATCTGAAAATTTCGAAAATCTGAAATTTCGAAATCTGAAAATTTGAAATTTTCGAAAATCCAAAATTTTGAAATCTGAAATTTTCGAAATTTCAGATTTTCGAAATTTTGAAAAATCTGAAAATTTTCGAAAATTCTGTGAAAATCTGAAATTTTTGAAATTTTTGAAAAATATGAAATTTTCAAAAATTCTATGAAATTTTCGAAAAATATGAAATTAAGGGTTGGAGATTTGGCGGTTTGTTGGTAGTAGATTTATACGAGTTAATTAATGTCAGGGATTTGCTCGCATTATTTCATGTAGTTACACGTATATATGTGCTATAGTATTTGTCATCATTTCATGTAGTTACACGTATATATATACTAAAGTATTTCTCATCATTTCATGTAGTTACACGTATATATATACTAAAGTATTTATCATCATTTCATGTAGTTACACGTATATGCTACAGTATTTATCATCATTTAATGTAGTTACACGTATATATGTACTAAAGTATTTCTCATCATTTCATGTAGTTACACGTATATATATACTAAAGTATTTATCATCATTTCATGTAGTTACACGTATATGCTACAGTATTTATCATCATTTCATGTAGTTACACGCATATATACTACAATATTTCTCATTATTTCATGTAGTTACACGTATATATACTAAAGTATTTCTCATCATTTGATGTAGTTACAGGTATATACTAAAGTATTTCTCGTCATTTCACGTAGTTACACGTATATACACTAAAGTATTTCTTGTCATTTCATTTAGTTCCAGACCATTCGTTCGTTCAAAACAATCAAAGAAAAAGAAATAGAATTATAATCTCACAACCATTATTCGAACGAAGGCTTCAATCGTCTACCAAAGCAATAAAAATTAGTTCTCCATAGATTTGTAGCAAAAAACTCCAAAACTAGAACAAACGATTCTTGGCAACTAGTTAACTAAAGGTCTTTTAACCTAATTCTAAAGATGTGGTAAAAATAATTAAATAACAATAATAATAATTATGGTGGGAGAGAGATTACATGATATATATATAATATGTTGTTGATTTAGTATTGTCAAACTATATCATAAGAAGAAATATATATATACATTAAAGAAGAGGCGTAAATCATACGTATTAATTAAAAAAATTCATTATCCAACCTTAATCTGCCACATCATTCATACTATTAAAAATAATTATAATAGTGATTCTAGTTTAATTATATATAAAACTTATTTAATTTAAAAAATTCATTCAAAATTTCAACCATCAATAATAATACCTATATATTTATATAAATAATACCTATATAAAGTCAAAATTTTCGAAAAATTCATTCAAAATTTAAAAAAAAATTGAAATTTTGATAATTCAAAATTTTCAGGAATTTTTGAAAATTGTTCAAAAATTTCCAGAAATTTCGAAAAGTTCAAAAAGTTTAAGAAAATGTTCTAAAATTCAAAAATTTGTGAAAATCAGAAAATTTTTGAAATATTTGAAAAATCTGAAATTTTCGAAATTTCATATTTTCGAAATTTTCTAAAAATTTTCGAAAATTTTGTGAGAATCTGAAATTTCTGAAATTTTCAAAAATTTTGTGAAAATCTGAAATTTCCGAAATTTTGCGAAAAATCTAAAAGTTTCGAATTATTTTCGAAAACCTAAAATTCCGAAATTTCCGAAATTAGTTTCGAATTATTTTCGAAAAATCTGAAATTTTCGAAATTTTTGAAAATCAGAAAATTTTGAATTTTAGAAAATTTTCAGAAAATTCAAAATTTTAGAAAATTTTCAAAATTTTCAGAAATTTCAGAAATTTGCAAAAATTTCAAAAATTTCAAAAATTTTCAAAATTTTTAGAAAATTGTTAAAAAAAATTCATAAATTTTTGAAAATTTCAAAATTTTCAAAAATGTATCAAAATTTATAAATTTTTTAATTTTTCCGAAATTTTCAAAAAATTCATTCAAAATTCAAAAAAAAGCAATTTTGTGGAAAAGATGTGATTTTATATAAATAATACCTATATCAAATTTCAACCATCAAAGATCATCTCTATATTTATATTTATTTTTTTTGAGGTGAGTTAAGTTGAATAATGTTTTTTCTATATAAACACTAATAGAAAATTCTTATCAAAAGGCATATGGATATAATGAAATCTAACAAAAAAAATATGAACTAATCTAATCCGTGTCATATACAAATAAATTTAACATATCCATTATCATATTATTAAACTTTCAAAAAGATTTTGTAAAAAGTTTCAAAAATATATCATAAAAATTAATTCAAATTGATATAATTTTATATAAAGAATACTTATATAAAATTTCAACCATGAGAAAATTGAACTAATGTAATCCAAATGGATTTTACTATCAAGATTTGAAACAAATTAACATAACTCAAAAGAATAAAAGCTTATAGATGTAATTAAATCTAATCCATGCCATATCTATGTATATCTATATGTATTAAAGGAGAAATCTAACTCCTATGTGTCGTCATCACGTTTAATTTACCTATATGTCATTAACATTCAATCATCATCCACCACATTATTGATTGATTATATTAGTTTTTATGTAAGTAAATTTAAATCTTGATTTTAAGGAGATATCCATATAAGCTTTAACACCAATAAAAAACAATATTCTATTATAAAAAAAATCCAACTATATTTTATATTCAAAGTCATTCACTTTTCTAGAAGATAAAATTTTACGTTTAAATTATGTGTGAGATATATTGATATCTCAAAAAAAAAAAATCAAATTCAAGTAGTTACGGATTTATTTTGGATATTATGATTTTCCTATAACATCCATAAAAAAATCTTGATGAAACCTTCAACCGTTTGTTTTTAAAATTTAGTGTGATTAGAATTTCATTTTTAGTAGTTCCCACCATACAAGTTAAGAGATATTATTTTGCTTCTAATTGGATATTTTATAATGTCATGTTTATATGTTATCCAAATACACAACATAAAAAGTATGAGCTACTATATTACCCTAGAATATATTTTTTATACGTTATATCATATAAAGTATGAGTTGTGTAGGAATTGGTATTTTATAATTTGTTAAGATTGGTTTTTGTAATTTGTTAAGATTTGTAAAGATAATTTTATATTTTTTAAAGTTTTTGTATATAAAATGAATTAAAATTATGTAAATAAAAAAAAGAGCGAATAATGTAAGAATGATTTGTTAAGATTGGTATTTTATAATTTGTTAAGATTTGTAAAGATAATTTTATAATTTGTTAAGTTTTTGTATATAAAGTGAATTAAAATTATGTAAATAAAAAAAAGAACGAATAAGAAAATGACACGTAATAATTATGGGCCCAGAATCGTTCTGATGGCTCGAAAAGGGAGAGCTTTAATATATAGTAATAGATTTTTGAGGATTAGATGTTATAAGCATTTTTGGGATTTTATGTCTTAAATTTTAAAGATATAACTTTAGGGATATATTTGATAGCATCCATTTCATACATGTTTAGGGCATGCATTTAGGCATAAATTAGGTTGTTTGCATATGCATAATTCTCGTATTTAGTTTATTTTGTAGTTTTCTTGGATTTCGATGTCTACACAAGTTTCCATGGCATTTCATATATTTTACCGAGTTTAGCGGATTTATGGACTTGGTCGCGGGTCATTAATTTAATTAAACGAACCAGCCCACATATTAAATGGAGAAGAAGAAGCCCACGTGAAGAAGCTCGGCCCACCATGAAGGCCCGCGTGTTGAAGTTGAAGAAATGGAGCTGATGCTTGCGGGAGAATGAATTGCTGAAGTGGAACCTTGGAGATGGGCCGAGCGAGAGACGATGGGCCGAGGAGTTGGGCGGAGCATGTGAGCAGCTGCTTGCTGTGCTGTTTTGCTGGATTGGGCCGAGAAAGTGTGCGAGAGATTGGGCCAATTCGAGCATGTTGTTCACCGATTTGGACTGTTTTATTTTCGGTTTTTATTTTATTATTATTCTTCTATTATTTTACCACACATTTAGAATTAGGTTAAAACACCTTTAGTTAACGAGTTGTCAGGGATCGATTCGTGGCTAGTTTTGGAGTTTTTGCTAATTTTCATTGTTTTGCTAGACGATTATAATTTTAGTTGTGCTTCATCCCATTGATTCTTACTGATTATAATTTTAGTTCTTTCCCTTTGAATGTATTGATTCTCTTGTGTTTCATCCCATTGATTCTTACTGATTTCGCTTGTTGGACGCAACTAGTTGTTATTAGTAATTGTCTATTGTTAGGGTTTGGTAATTACTGTTTGAGTTACCTAATTCATGAGTAGCAACTGCAATATTTTATAAACTGTTTGGATTGGTTATTGTAGAGAGAATTAATTGCATGTATCTATAGAAATTCCTATGCTCATTGCTGTTGTTGAATTGAATCATGGATGTTTTCCTGGTTAGGATATAGTTAGTATTCTCATGGTCTGTTTGTCTTGTTTATAACATAAGAAAAGGAATAGGAACATTCATAGGAAGTAATTAGAGATAATCTAATATCAACCAATCGATTGAATGGTGGATATTTGTCTGATTTAGTTCTTTTTCCTAGTTGCGTCCAACAAGCGAAATCAGTAAAATCAATGGATGAAGCACAAGAGAATCGATATATTCAAAGAAAAAGAACTAGAATTATAATATCACAACCATTATTCGAACGAAGGCTTCAATCATCTAGCAAAGTAATGGAAATTAGTTCTCCATAGGTTTGTAGCAAAAACTCCGAAACTAAAACGAACGAACGATCCCTAGAACTAGTTAACAAAAAGGGTCTTAACCTAATTCTAAAAAAAATGTGTAAAAATAATTAAACAATAATCAAATAATAACAAAATGGAGTCTGCACATTCTCGGCCCAATCTCGTCTTCGGCCCATCTCTCGGCACTTCACCAGCAAATGCCTTGCGCTGATGTCAAGATAACATCATGCCGACATTTCATTCCACTTTCTTCACGGCCCATCTAGCGTCTTCGGCCTACTCCATCAAATGCATCTCGGTGCTGACGTCATGGTGACTTCATCACCTCCAGCTCCAATTGACGCGGGCTTTTCTTCACGGTGGGATTCTCTTTACGGTGGGCTGAGCCTCATTTGGGCTTCTATGTGGGCTTCGGCCTTATATCTCCAATCTCTTCTTTACGGGCTGGTTCGTTTAATTAAATTAGTGGCCCGCTTATCAGCTCACGCAATCAGCCATTTAAATCCCGCGACCAAGTCCATAAATCCGCTGAACTCGGTAAAATACCTGAAATGCCATAAAAACGTGTGTCGACATCAAAATCCATTCTCTATTAGGAAATATTTTTAAGGGTTTTAAAATCAATATTATTTTTAGCCACTAGTTTAATCTTTTTAACCACTAGTTTAATCTTTTTGGATTAAGGGTTTATCCATTCTCTATTAGGGAATATATTGTAGGATTTAAAATTCAATAATATTTTTAGCCACTAGTTTAATCTTTTTAACCACTAGTTTTATTTTATTTTTATAGTTTATCCATTCTCTATTAGGGAATATTTGTAAGGGTTTCAAATTCAATATTTTGTAGGGTTTAAAAAAAGTTTTAAAGGGCTGTATATATTCAAGACCGAAATGCATTTATTCCTTCTAGCCCCCTTAGCCCTTAGCGCTTAGCCTTTAGGATACTTATATAAAATTTCAAAAATATATCATAAAAATTAATTCAAATTGATATATTTTTATATAAAGAATACTTATATAAAATTTCAACCATGAGAAAATTGAAGTAATCCAATCCAAACGGATTTTACTATCAAGATTTGAAACAAATTAACATAACTCAAAAGAATAAAAGCTTATAGATGTAATTAAATCTAATATATGCCATATCTATGTATATCTATATGTATTAAAGGAGAAACCTAACTCTTATGTGTCGTCATCACGTTTAATTTACCTATATGCCATTAGCCTTAGCCCTTAGCACTGACCCTTAGCCCTGATCCTTAGCCACTAGCCCTTAGTCATTAGCCCTTAGCACTGACCCTTAGCCATTAGCCTTAGGCCTTAGCACTGACCCTTAGCCATTAGCCCTTAACACTGACCCTTAGTCATTAGCCCTTAACACTGTCCCTTAGCCTTTAGCCATTAGCCTTAGCCCTTAGCATTGACCCTTAGCCATTAGCCCTTAGCACTGACCCTTAGCCATTAGCCTCAGCCTTTAGCCTTAGCCCTTAGCACTGACCCTTAGCCATTAGCTCTTAGACTTTAGCCTTAGCCCTTAGCACTGACCCTTAGCCCTGATCCTTAGCCACTAGCCATTAGCCTTAGCCATTGGCCCTTATCACGGACCCTTAGCCATTAGCCTTATCCCTTAGTTGTAGCGCTTAGCACTGACCCTCAGCCATTAGCCCTTAGTTCTGAGCACTGACCCTTAGCCATTAGCCATTAGCCCATAGTCCTGACCCTTAGCCCTTAGCCTTAACCATTAGTCTTAGTCCTGACCCTTAGTCATTAGCACTTAGCCCTTGCACTTAGCCCTGACCCTTAGTTTTGGCCCCTTAGCCTTGACCCTTAGTCATTAGTCATTACTCCTTAACCATTAGCCCTTAGCAATGACCCTCAGTCATTAGCCCTTAGCTCTTAGCATTGATCCTTAGCCAATAGCCATTAGCCATTAGCCCTTAGCCATGACCCTTAGCCATTAGCCCTTATCCTTAGCCCTTAGCCCTTAGCCTTATTACGTAGCCATTAGCACTGACCCTTAGTCATTAGCCCTTAGCCTTAGCCCTTAGCACTGACCCTTAGCCCTGATCCTTAGCCACTAGCCCTTAGCCATTAGCCTTTAGCTTTAGCCCTTAGCATTGACCCTTAGCCATTAGCCTTAGCCCTTAGCACTGACCCTTAGCCCTGATCCTTAACCACTAGCCCTTAGCCATTAGCCCTTAACACTGACCCTTAGCCATTAGCCTTAGCCCTTAGCACTGATCCTTAGCCATTAGCCCTTAACACTGACCCTTAGTCATTAGCCCTTAACACTGTCCCTTAGCCTTTAGCCATTAGCCTTAGCCCTTAGCACTGACCCTTAGCCATTAGCCCTTAGCCCTTAGCACTGGCCCTTAGCCATTAGCCTTAGCCTTTAGCCTTAGCCCTTAGCACTGACCCTTAGCCACTAGCCCTTAGCCATTAGCCTTAGCCTTTAGCCTTAGCCCTTAGCATTGACCCTTAGCCATTAGCATTAGCCCTTAGCACTGACCCTTAGACCTGATCCTTAGCCACTAGCCCTTAGCCATTAGACCTTAGCACTGACCCTTAGCCATTAGCCTTAGCCCTTAGCACTGACCCTTAGTCATTAGCCCTTAACACTGACCCTTAGTCATTAGCCCTTAGCACTGTCCCTTAGCCTTTAGCCATTAGCCTTAGCCCTTAGCACTGACCCTTAGCCATTAGCCCTTAGCACTGACCCTTAGCCATTAGTTTTAGCCTTTAGCCTTAGCCCTTAGCACTAACCCTTAGCCATTAGCTCTTAGCCTTTAGCCTTAGCCCTTAGCACTGACCCTTAGCACTGATCCTTAGCCACTAGCCATTAGCCATTAGCCCTTATCACGGACCCTTAGCCATTAGCCTTATCCTTTAGTTGTAGCGCTTAGCACTGACCCTCAGCCATTAGCCCTTAGTTCTGAGCACTGACCCTTAACCATTAGCCATTAGCCTTAGCACTGACCCTCAGCCATTAACCCTTAGCTCTTAGTATTGATCCTTAGCCAATAGCCATTAGCCCTTAGCCCTGACCCTTAGCCATTAGCCCTTATCCTTAGCCCTTAGCCTTATCACGTAGCCATTAGCCCTTAGCCCTTAGCCCTGACCCTTACTCATTAGCCCTTAGCGTTACCACTTAGCCATTAGCCCTAAGCACTTAGCCATGACCCCTTTCCCTTCCCCCTAGCCATGACCCATTCCCCTACCCTTGACCCTTAGCCATTAGTCATTAGCTCTTAGCCATTAGCCTTAGCACAGACCCTCATCCATGACGCATTAGCCTTAGCTCTTAGCACCGACCCTTAGCCATTAGCACTGATCCTTAGTCATTAGTCATTAGCCCTTAGCCTTATCACTTAGCCATTAGCCCTAATCACTTAGCCATGACCCCTTAGCCCATTAACCATTAGCCCTTAGCCCTGACCCTTAGCCATTAGCCCTTAGTCTTACCACTTAGCCATTAGCCCTTAACACTTAGCCATGACCCCTTAGCCATGACCCATTACACTTCGCCTTAGCCCTGACCTTTACCCTTCGCCTTAGCCCTGACCTTTAGCTCTGACCCTTACCCCCAGACCAGACCACACCACACCAGACCACACCTAGACCAGACCACAACCCTAAAACCCTAAACCCTAAACCCTAAACCCTAAACCCTAAACCCTAAACCCTAAACCCTAAACCCTAAACCCTAAACCCTATACCCTATACCCTATACCCTAAACCCTATACCTAAGATTACAAACCCCTAACCCCAAAGTTATGTGAAGAGGAAGGAATAAGAAGAGTTTTGACATCACCATACACTCCAGAGCAAAATGGAATTGTAGAGAGGAAGAACAGGATTGTGGTTGAAATGGCAAGGAGTATGTTGAAAGCAAAAGGACTACCAAACGAGCTGTTAAGATTGAAGCTGTAGCCACTGCAGTGAATATCTCTCCAACAAAGGCAGTTATGAATCAAACTCCTTATGAAGCTTGGAGAGGAAAGAAGCCACAAGTAAGTCACCTAAGAACCTTTGGTTGTATAGCATATGCTTTTGCTAATTTAAGAGCCAAGCTTGATGACAAATCTGTGAAATGTATTTTTATTGGCTATTCAACTCATTGTAAAGCATATAGGCTTTATAACCCTCTTAGTGGCAAAGTGATTATCAGTAGAAATGTAATATTCAGGTAAGAAGGAGTATGGAGCTGGAAGCTCGAAGAGAAGAATGGAGGAAGCCAGTCTGCTGTTACCTTTGACACAACAATGGACTCAACTCAAGTGATTGAATCAAGCCAGTCACTTCCAAGCTCTCCTACAACTCCAAGCAACCACAGCAGCCCTTCCTCATCGACTTCTGCATCTACTGGCAACTCTGCTAGTCCTATCTCTTCAAGCTCTTTAAGTGACTCCTCACCAAGAAGAATGAGGACTATGGCAGAGATATATGAGAGTTGTGACTTTGCTCTGCTAGCCACTGAACCTGTAACCTTTGAAGAGGCTGCAATTGAAGCCTCCATGGCAGATTGCCATCGAGGAAGAAATTAAGTCCATTCAGAAGAACAACACTTGGAAGTTGGTGGATCTTCCAAAGGAGAAGAATGTGATTGGACTGAAGTGGGTCTTCAGGACCAAGTACAGCACAGATGGGAGCATTCAGAAGCACGAGACTCGAATTGTTGCCAAAGGGTATGCTCAACAAAAGGGAGAAGACTTTGAAGAGACTTTCTCACCTGTTGTAAGGTTTGAAACTGTAGTTATTTCATGTAGTTAGTTGCACAACTGAAGCTGCCAGTGTTTCATTTAGATGTGAAGTCAGCCTTTCTGAATGGAGAGCTGCAAGGGGAAGTTTATATTGAGCAAACTGCAGGTTTCATCAAGGAAGGAGAGGAAGAAAGGGTGTACAGACTGCAAAAGGCACTCTATGGATTGAAACAGGCACCTAGAGCCTGGTATAGAAAGATAGATGCCTTCTTCATCAACAACAGCTTTGAAAGGAGTGAGAATGAGCCTACCCTATACATCAATAAGGAAGGAGCACAGGATTTTATAGTGGTATGTCTCTATGTTGATGATTTAGTTCATCACCAAACAAAAACTGTTAGATGAGTTCAAAGCTTCCATGATGAATGAGTTTGAGATGACAGACTTGGGTCTGTTACAATACTTCCTTGCCCTAGAAGTGAAGCAGAGGAGAAGTGGAATCTTTGTGAGTCAAAGGAAGTATGCTCAGGATCTATTGAACAAGTTTAAGATGGAGAACTGTGATGTTGCTCCTACACCTATGAACAACAGTGAGAAGCTGCAGAGAAATGATGGCACAGAAAAGGCAGATGAGGAGATGTTCAGAAGCATAGTTGGAGGGTTGAACTAGCTCACACACACAAGGCCTGACATTGCCTATTGTGTGAGTGTAGTGTCAAGGTCTATGCATCAACCAACAAAGCAGCATCTTGGGGCTGCAAATAGGATATTGAAGTATGTAGCAGGAACAACTTCAGACTGCTTGGCTACACTCATAGTGATTGGGCAGGATGCATAGACGACAGGAAGACCACCTCTGGTTCTGTGTTCAGTCTTGGATCAGGAGCCATTACATGGAGCTCAAAGAAACAGGATACAGTGGCCTTATCATCATCTGAAGCAGAGTATGTAGCAGCTGGAAGGCAAGCAGTTTGGCTCAAGAAGCTGCTCAAGGACTTGTGCTGTGAGCAAGGAGATGCTACTGAGGTTTGGTGTGACAACCAGTCTTCAATTGCCATGACAAAGAATCCAGCTTCTCATGCCAGGACAAAGCACATAGACATTCAGCATCACTTCATCAGAAAGCTGGTGTTTGAACCACCAATGGATGAGACACTATAGGGTAGTGTGATAGGAAGCTTGAGGTACTTGGTGCACACAAGGCCAGATATCGCCTATTCAGTGGGATCTTGAGAATCAATATCAAAATGTGAATGACAGGTCAAGTGGAGGGCATTATAAGTGCTTCAGACAGGAAATTGATATCACTTTAAAGTTTGTTTCTAAATTGGCAAGGAAGAAAAGCAGACACAAATTGAGATCTATAGTGAAGCTCAATAACCTATTCTCCATACTTGCTTATTATAAAACTGGTGAGGATATATAGTAAAATAGATTGAAGGCCTCATATGCTTTAAAGTGATAACACTACACCCAAATTCCTTGAGTTTTTTCAAGAAAAGAAGGATTCAATTAATGACGAATAATATCATAAAGTACCAATAAATACAATGTTTTACAAAAAATGCCTTTGCTTAGTGTAGAAATCTAGCAACATTTCCTTCCTCCAGCAATATAGATAACATTTCACCCTTAAGTGTACCTGTACATAGTTGCGGCATAATATCCATTATAAACAGGATCAAAACAATCCAGTACTATTCAATTAATGTTGTCAAAACTATGCATGATCTAAGACAATGTTATACAAATGATTACTTGATTATAAGCTGATGGTTGAATAATTGTCAAAGGAATCCAAAACTTATTTTCTTGTACGATGCTCTATAAACAAGTTCAATGAATCAGACTTTAGCCATTCACTCTTTGAATCATCCCAAAACCCTAAACAACTCAATCAAGCTTTATTTCTTGTAGGATGCTCTATAAACAAGTTCAATGAATCAGAAGCTTAATTAACTATCTAAATATTCTACATTTAAAGTAGGAGTTGAACTTACAAAGTATTTGAAAGCATGTTTAGGGTTTTTAATGCAAGGTAATTCTTCTTCATTACTCATGGTAAGATAAACTTACAAAAACCTAGAAAGAACACAGTTTCTAACATGAGTAATGATCATCTGTGAACATTCAATATTACTAGAGTGCCTTGATTGAAAAACTTTAGCATTTCTGCATCTCCAAATATAGTAGATAGTGGCATGCAGCATACCCAAAATGAAAACTTAAAGCAGGCTCATTGAAGAACTGAGTTATTCAATGACTGTATTAAGTGGATATAATGGTTTCCAAACATGTAGAAGCACATTCCAATATGAATGGTTTTTTGAAACACTCAAGTCTGTAAGCATAGTATAAAGATATAGAAAAAGGGGGAGCAAGTAGCAACAAACCATCTTCTAAAATATGAAGTCTATGAAATGATACATGAAATGATGAGGCAACGTACATCCATATCCCATAAGAGTTTGAAGGTGAATATTCAAGGGGGAGTGTTATGAACATTTTAATTACATCTAGAACATGTTATATAACACTTAATTTAGTATGAACACAAGTGTTGTATAAATTTGACAACTTAAGTAGATTATTAAAGGTAATTAATAATGGTGAATTATTCATTTCTTTACCTTGATATTTGGAAAGAGTTGTATGCTACCATTGGCCTATAAATAGAGACTTGAGTTGTTTTAAGTATTTCTTTATAAAGATTTCAGTAATCTTACCTTAATCACTTCATAACACCAATAAAATACCTCATTTCACCTCAAGTCTTATAACAATTAAATCCTCCAAAACTCACTTAATAAGTCACCCTTTGCATACTTGCAATATATGATCTCAATAACATAAATCCAGGATTCTCAGGCGTAGCAAAGCATGATTTCCCTCTCTTATTCCTTTCACTATCAGAGTAATAGACAGGAAATAGCATTTAAAGGGCCAAATCAAAACAAAGTTGAGCAGGTTATACATCTCTAAAAGAGAGATCTGGATCTAAAGTTCAAGATACATGTTTGTATCATGATGATGAATCAACCAAAAAAACATATAAGCCAACAACTACTTCAGCAAAATGAATAGGACAATCAAATTCTTAATACAGATGAAATGCAAACCATTCATATCATAGGACAATCAACTTCATCATGCAACCATTCATATCATAGGCTTGAGAATTGAGATGACGGGCAATTTACCACAACCAGTATCCACAAGACAATAATAAAGTACATATGCTCACTGCTTGATAAGCATCCAGCAACAAAAGAAAGAAGCAAAAAGCTGAATCACAGGCTCTCCACATCAATTTACCTTGCAAAAATGCACCCTAGACCCCAAAAAGACCACAGCCTATATGTTCTATATGTAAATGAGAAACTAGAATGGATACAAGATTCCAGAACCATGTGTCCCATAGATGAGCACAAGAACCTAGTGTTTAGGGCCTCCAGAACCCGGTGTTTTACGACTTTTCGGCAAGTTTAGTCAGCAGAAGGACAAAGGGGGCAGAAGATGTTGCTTACCCACCTCAAAATGCAATGTAATGTATACACAGCATGAAATGATGAGGCCCTAAAATCAAGAGTCGGAGGTCGGAATGTATTTATCCAGGTACATAGATAGACGTATAACGTAGAAAGGAAGGAAAAAAAAATAGTCCGAAAAAATCCCTAAAAATTTTTCATAGCTCCATTAGGTTATACAGGTCAGCAGGAGGAAAAAAAGAGGTTGCTAAAAGATCAAACGGATATCCTATCGACGTATCACGTAAAAACGATGAAAACAAAAATATTCCGAAAAAAATTAATAAAAATATTTTTTAGGTCCATTAGGTTATACACGTCACGTATATCAAAAAATCAGGTCGCGAAAAGATCAAACGGATTTTCTATGGACAAGAAATAGCTTAAAAAATAATCCCGAAAAGTGGTAAAAGGGGTTTTTGAGGGCCTAGATGGTCGAATTCGGCTATAATCACAAGACTTCATGGCCAAAGGAAATGAATCTTGAAGATTTGGACGTTTCCAGTGCCCCCACCAAATTTCGTCGCATTCCGACACCGAACGTCCCGGTTTCCATAAGGATTTTCATTCCGATTTCAATGCGTATTTCCGTCGATTTCGCCGATTTTTCTGCGTCTACTATCCCCCCCTTTCTGAAATTTTTGTCTCAGAACTGGATGAAAGTTTCACAGCTGCTAGGACTAGCCAAAATAGGCATTTTCCTAATAGAATTTGGCCCGATTTTGCCTAATTCGATCGTTTCGGGCCTCAAAACGCCGATTTTTCCGCTTTTTTCAAAGTTTTTGGCCCTTGTCTACTTCTGTTTTGTGTCGGCATGGGACGAAATATTCACAGCTGCTAGGAATCGACGAATTATTGATTTCCCTAATAGAATTAGGGCCAATTTAGCCTAATTCGATCGTTTCGGGCCTCAAAACCCCGTTTTATCCCTTTTTTCAAACGTTTCTGCGCTTTTCTACTTCCGTTTTGTGTCGGACTGATACGACATCTTCACAATTGTCCTACTGGAATTAGGGCCTGCCAGATTTTAGCCTAATTCGATCGTTTAGGGCCTCACAACCCCATTTTGCCACTTTCCGGCATTTTCGACATGCTATTTCATGTCCATAGAAAATCCGTTTGATTTCTTCGCCAATTGATTTTTTCGTCCTGGTGACGTGTATACCCTAATGGAATTATAAAAAAATTTGTTTTCTTTTTTCCTCGGATTATTGCTTCTTTCATCGTGTTTTCCTTCCTATTTCATGTTGCATGCATGCATATAAGCTTATATATATCATCTAGTTTTCCTTCCTATTTCATGTCATATATACTCCTTCTACTTCATGTGATATACAGTGGTTTTATACTATAGTTATTATACTTTAGTATATTTCATGTCATACATAGGCTTATATCCTTTACTTTTCCTTCATATATACACAACATGTGCTATGCATCGGTTTTATATCCTTTAGTTTCCTTTATATTTCATGTCATATACTAATTATATCCTATTACAAGTTTGTCCAATTACTTCTGTGCTCCTTCATTACAAACTGCTCTTGTCTCATGTCCTATTTATATATACATATATATACATTGATTACTAGCTTGTTTAGGGTTTTGTACCATAATTACAAATATCTACATTGTATCGACTACATATATAATTACATCTTTCCTAAATGCATACTGTAGCTCTTTTAACAACTACGTACTGTACGTAGCGGTTTTATGAACAACTGTAGCGAATTATATGCTAATGCAGCGGATTTTATGAACTATTGTAGTGATTTAGTGTTTAGGTTGTAACTACATGAAATGATGAGAAATACTATAGTATATATATATATATATTAGCGTAACTACATAAAATGACGGTAAGTTTTTAGTATGTACGCGTAAAACTACATGAAATGACGATAAATACTCTATTATATTGGCGTAACTACATGAAATGACGATCAATTCTTTATATATAAGCATAAAACTACATGAAATGACGATGAATACTCTATTATATTACCGTAAAACAACATGAAATGATGATAAATTTGTAGTATATATGCGTAAAAGTACATGAAATGACGGTAAGTTTTCCTTATATACGCGTATAACTACATGAAATATTGCTTATATATATCCTCTATTTTTCCTTCCTATTTCATGTTGCATATAAGCTTATATCCTCTAGTTTTCCTTCATCTTTCATGTGAATATACTTATATACTCTAGTTTTCCTGCATATTTCATGTCATATAAGCTTATATACTCTAGTGTAGATTTCATATTAATAGTTACAAGTGTAGTTTTACTGTGGAGATGAGCTGTCTGGTGGTTTAGGGATTAGGGTTAGTGGTTTACGTTAGTGGTTTAGGGTTTAGGGTTTAGGATTACTGCTTAGTGGTTTAGGGTTTAGTGGTTTAGGGTTTAGGGTTTACTGTTATTGGCTTCGGGTTAGTGGTTTAGGGTTTAGGGTTTACTATTAGTGGTTTAGGGTTTAAGGTTAGTGGTTTAGGGTTTACGGTTAGTGGTTTAAGGTTTAGGGTTATTGGTTAGGGGTTTCGGGCTAGTGGTTTAGGGTTTAGTGGTTTAGGGTTTAGGGTTTAGGGCTTACGAATTTAGGGTTACACATTTAGGGTTAGGCGTTTGGGATCATAGGTCTAGGGTAACTACATGAAATGATGATAAATTTATACTACATAAGCGTAAAATTACATGAAATAACGATAAATACTCTATATCTATATTAGCGTAACTACATGAAATGACGGTAAATTTTATATATATAAGCGTGTATAACTACATGAAATGATGATAAATTTGTAGTATATAATCGTAAAACTACATGAAATGACGGTAAGTTTTTATTATATACACGTACAAGTACATGAAATGACGATAAATACTCTATTATATTAGCGTAACTACATGAAATGATGATAAATTTTTAGTATATAAACGTAAAACTACATGAAATTACATTAAATTTTTAGTATATAACCGTAAAACTACATGAAATGACGATAAATACTCTATTACATTAGCCTAACTACATGAAATTACGCTATATTTTTAGTATATACGCGTATAACTACATGAAATGATGATACATTTTTAGTATATACGCGAATAACTACATGAAATGACGATACATTTTTAGTATATACGCGTATAACTACATGAAATGACGGTAAGTTTTACTTATATACGCGTATAACTACATGAAATGACGGTAAGTTTTACTTATATACGTGTATAACTACATGAAATATTGCTTATATATATCCTCTAGTTTTCCTTCTTATTTCATGTTGCATTTAAGCTTATATCCTCTAGTTTTCCTTCATATTTCATGTGAATATACTTATATATACTCTAGTTTTCCTTCATATTTCATGTCATATAAGCTTATATACTCTAGTTTTCCTTTACATTTCAGATTAATATATGTTACAAGTGTAGTTTTACTGTGGAGATGAGCTATCTGGTGGTTTAGGGTTAGTGGTTTAGGGCTACTAGTTTAGGGTTTAGGGTTAGTGGTTTAGGGTTTAGGGTTAGTGGTTAGTTGTTTCGGTTTAGTGGTTTAGGGTTTAAGGTTACTGGTTTAGGGTTTAAGGTTACTGGTTTAGGGTTTTGGGTTTAGGGTTTTGGGTTTAGGGTTTAGGGTTTTGGATTTGTGGTTTAGGTTTTAGGGTTAGTGGTTAGTGGTTAGTGGTTTCAGTTTAGTGGTTTAGGGTTTACTCTTAGTGGCTTCGGGTTAGTGGTTTAGGGTTTACTCTTAGTGGTTTAGGGTTTAAGGTTAGTGGTTTAGGGTTTACGGTTAGTGGCATGGTTTACGGTTTAGGGTTAGTGGTTTAGGGTTTACGGTTAGTGGCATGGTTTACGGTTTAGGGTTAGTGGTTTAGGGTTTACGGTTAGTGGCATGGTTTACGATTTAGGGTTAGTGGTTAGGCATTTCGGGTTAGTGGTTTAGGGTTTAGTGGTTTAGGGTTCAGGTTAGCGGTTTAGGGCTTCTGATTTTATGGTTACGCGTTTAGGGTTAGGCTATTGGGATCATAGGTCTAGGGTAACTACATGAAATGACGATAAATTTTTAGTATATAAGTATAAAACTACATGAAAGGACAATACATATTATATTATATTCTCGTAACTATATCAAATGACAATAAACTTTTAGTATATAAGTGTAAAACTACATGAAATGACGATAAATACTTTCGTATATAAGCATAACTACATGAAATGACGAGAAATACGATATTATATAAGCGTAACTACATGAAATGATGACAAATACTATTGTATATAACCGTAACTACATGAAATGACGATAAATACGTTCGCATATAAGCGTAAATACATGAAATGACGACAAATCCTCTCGTATATAAGCATAACTACATGAAATGACGATACGTTTTTAATATATGAGTGTAAAACTACATGAAATGTAGAGAATTACGATAGTATATTAGCGTAACTACATGAAATGACGATAAACTTTTAGTATATAAGTTTAAAACTACTTGAAATGACGATAACTTTTTACTATATGTGTAAAACTACATGAAATGACGATAACTTTTAGTACATAACTGTAAAACTACATGAAATGACGTTAAACTTTTAGTATATAAGTGTAAACATACATGAAATGACGATAAATACTATATTAGCTTAACTACATGAGACAAATACTGCAAATCCTACGCGTAACTACATGAAATAATGACAAATACTGCAAACCCTACGAGTAACTACATGAAATAACGATAAATACTACAAACCCTAATTGTAACTTTCTATCCAAATAATCAGAAATACTGCAAATCCTACGTGTAACTACATGAAATGATGACACATACGACAAACCCTACGCGTAACTACATGAAATAACGACAAATTCTACATACCCTAATTACGTGTAACTACATTAAATAATGACAATTACTACAAACCCTAATTACGTTTAACTTACTACATGAAATAATGACAAATACTGCAAACCCTAATTACCCCTAACTTACTACATGAAATAATGGCAAATACTACAAACCATAATTACGTGTACCTTATTACATGAAATGACGATAAACTATTAGTATATAAGTGTAAAACTACATGAAATGATGATAAATACAATAGATTGTATTCAGTTTTTAGCATTTCTTTCTTGCTTTTTCTTTCTAATTTCGGTAGGGCTATCTAAGCCAAGAAAACAACAGATTGTATTCAGTTTTTGGCAAATGAAAATCAGCATTACGTGCTACCAAAAGCTCCCTATCTATCCCTATCCCCATTCACGGTTGTCAGTAATATCAACCCTTTCCTCCATTGATTTCGAGTGGTTCCTATCTCGAAATTCATTCCCTTCATCCCCTAGCCGAGTGAGTCATATCTTGGTTGGAAGATCATCCTCATTCCCTCCCTAATCCATCGTCCATCACCAAGAACCCTAACAACTGCCCAAGTTTGCTGAACTTCCTCCCCGGAACTACCAGCGACCCTTCGGTAGAAAACTCATATCTTTTGATCCACCGCCCAGAAAATTCTGAACATTTGAGGACATAAACTACACTTCCATATCTGTCTACTGTCGCCGGAATCAACCAATTCGGAGTTCGGAGCAAGGAGAACGACCCCACTGAAGTCAGGGCAAATTCTGGGATTTTGCCCGAGTTGCTGTCCTTGTGCTCTTGAGTTCCGAGGCGCCTTGTTGAGCAAGATCTTGCACTGTTTGGCCCTCGATCCTTGCACACACCAACATCCGTGATCAATCATCGTAAAACTACATGAAATGACGATAAGTTTTTATTATATACGCGTATAAGTACATGAAGTGACGATAAATACTCTATTATATTAGCGTAACTACATGAAATGACGATAATTTTTTACTATATAAACGTAAAACTACATGAAATGACGGTAAATTTTTAGTATATAACCGTAAAACTACATGAAATGACGATAAATACTCTATTACATTAGCCTAACTACATGAAATGACGATACTTGCTCTATTATATTAGCGTAACTACATGAAATGACGATACATTTTTAGCATATACGCGTATAACTACATGAAATGACGATAAATACTCTATTGCATTAGCGTAACTACATGAAATGACTTTTAGTATATATAAGTGTAAAACCCTAAACCACTTCAGTAAACCCTAAACAGCTACAGTCAACCCTAAACCGCTACAGTATGTACGCTTATCGCTATTTGATGTAGTTACACTTAAACCCTAAATCGCTATAGCAGTTACACTTCAACCGTAAACCCCTACAGTAAACCCTAAACCGGTACAGTAAACCCTAAACCGCTACAGTACTTACGCTTATCGTCATTTCATGTAGTTATGCTATAACCCTAAACCACTACCGCTACAGTAAACCCTACACAGCTACAGTAATCCATAATCGCTACATTATACCCTAAACCGCTACAGTATATACGCTTATCGTCATTATATGTACTTACGTCATTACCCTAAACCGCTACCGCTACAGTAAACCCTAAACCTCTACAGTAATCACTAAACCGCTATAGTAAACCCTAAACCGCTACAGTAGTTACGCTTATCGTCATTTCATGTAGTTACGTTTATCGTCGTTTCATGTAGTTGCACTTAAATCCTAAACCGCTACAGTAAACCCTCATCCGCTATAGTAAACCCTAAACCGCTACAGTAGTTACGCCTATCGTCGTATCATGTAGTTGCACATAAACCCTAAACCGCTACAGAAAACTAGTATCACCTAAAGAAATGCAACTAAGCTTAGCTACATAATACTTGGCCTAAATTTTTTTTATCTGAAACTTACTAATGATATTTGTTTAATCAAGCCTATATATATATTAAGAAGAAAAAGAGACCCTGAAACATAGATAGATGCTTCAAAGATGTAAAATATGTGTCATCTAAAAGCAATCATGCAATGTATGCTTGAAAGATGTCATTATATATGTAGTCCATACAATGTAGATATTTCTAATTACGGTACAAAATCATAAAGAAGCAAAGAATTTGATGATACTTTAAACCTTTGGTATACGCAAAGGACTTAAGTGTAACTACTGTACCGGTTTAGGGTTTAAGTGTAACCAATTTGCGGTTTAGGTTTAAGTGTCACTACATGAAATAAGCGTAACTACATGAAATGACGAGAAATTTTTTAGTAAATAAGTGTATAACTACATGAAATGATGATAAATACTATCGTATATAAGCATAACTACATGAAATTACGAGAAATACGATAGTATATACGATAGTACATACGATAGTATATAAGCGTAACTACATGAAATGACGATAAATTTTTAGTATATAAGTATAAAACTACATGAAAGCACAATACATATTATATTATATTCTCGTAACTATATCAAATGACAATAAACTTTTAGTATATAAGTGTAAAACTACATGAAATGACGATAAATACTATCGTATATAAGCATAACTACATGAAATGACGATAAATACGATAGTATATGAGCGTAACTACATGAAATGATGACAAATACTATTGTATATAACCGTAACTACATGCAATGACGATAAATACGTTAGTATATAAGCATAAATACATGAAATGACGACAAATCCTCTCGTATATAAGCATAACTACATGAAATGACGATAAGTTTTTAATATATGAGTGTAAAACTACATGAAATGACGAGAATTACGATAGTATATTAGGATAACTACATGAAATGACGATAACCTTTTAGTATATAAGTTTAAAACTACATGAAATGACGATAACTTTTTACTATATGTGTAAAACTACATGAAATGACGATAACTTTTAGTACATAACTGTAAAACTACATGAAATGACGTTAAATTTTTAGTATATAAGTGTTAAAATACATGAAATGACGATAAATACTATATTAGCTTAACTACATGAGACAAATACTGCAAATCCTACGCGTAACTACATGAAGTAATGACAAATACTGCAAACCCTACGAGTAACTACATGAAATAACGATAAATACTACAAACCCTAATTGTAACTTTCTATCCAAGTAATCAGAAATACTACAAACCCTACGTGTAACTACATGAAATGACGACACATACGACAAACCCTATGCGTAACTACATGAAATAACAACAAATTCTACATACCCTAATTACGTGTAACTATATTAAATAATGACAATTACTACAAACCCTAATTACGTGTAACTTACTACATGAAATAATGACAAATACTGCAAACCCTAATTATCCCTAACTTACTACATGAAATAATGGCACATACTACAAACCCTAATTACGTGTACCTTATTACATGAAATGACGATAAACTATTAGTACATAAGTGTAGAACTACATGAAATGATGATAAATACAATAGTATATAAGCGTAAATACATGAAATGACGATAAACTATTAGTATATAAGTGTTAAACTACATGAAAGGACGATAAATAATATATTATATTAACATAACTACATAAAATTACGATAAACTATTAGTATATAAGTGTAAAAGTATATGAAATGACGATAAATACTATATTAAATTAGCGTAACTACATGAAATGACGATAAACTATTAATATATAAGTGTTAAACTACATGAAATGACGATAAATACAATAGTATATAAGCGTAACTACATGAAATGACGATAAACTATTAGTATATAAGTGTAACATTACATGAAATTACTGTAAATAGTATATTATATTAACATAACTACATAAAATGACGATAAACTATTAGTATTAAGTGTAAAACTACATTAAAGTACTACAAACCCTAATTACGTGTAACTTACTACAAAAAATAATGACAAATACTACAAAACCTAATTACGTGTAACTTACTCAATTAAATAATGACAAATACTATAAACCCTAATTACGTATAACTTACTACATTAAATAATGACAAATACTACAAACCCTAATTACGTGTAACTTACTACATGAAATAGTGACAAATACTACAAACCCTAATTACATGTAACTACGTGACATAATAACAAATACAACAAACCCTAATTACGTGTAAATACATGAAATAATGACAAATACTACAAACCCTAATGACGTGTAACTACATGAAATAATGACAAATAATACAAACCCTAATTACGTGTAACTTACTACATGAAATAATGGCAAATACTACAAACCCGAATTACGTGTAACTACATGAATTAATAACACATACTACAAACCCTATTGACGTGTAACTACATGAAATAATGACAAATACTACAAACCCTAATTACGTGTAACTACATGAAATAATGACAAACACTACAAATCCTAATTACGTGTAACTATATGAAATAATAACAAATACTACAAACCCTAATTACGTGTAACTACGTGAAATAATAACAAATACGACAAACCCTAATTACGTGTAACTACATGAAATAATGACAAATACTACAAACCCTAATGACGTGTAACTACATGAAATAATGACAAATAATACAAACCCTAATTACGTGTAACTTACTACATGAAATAATGACAAATACTACAAACCCTAATTACGTGTAACTTACTACATGAAATAATGGCAAATACTACAAACCATAATTATGTGTAACTACATGAAATAATGACAAATACTACAAACCCTAATTACGTGTAACTATATGAAATAATGACAAATACTACAAATCCTAATTACGTGTAACTATATGAAATAATAACAAATACTACAAACCCTAATTACGTGTAACTACGTGAAATAATAACAAATACGACAAACCCTAATTACGTGTAACTACATGAATTAATGACAACTACTACAAACCCTAATGACGTGTAACTACATGAAATAATGCCAAATACTACAAACCCTAATTACGTGTAACTTACTACATGAAATAATGTCAAATACTACAAACCCTAATTACGTGTAACTACATGAAATAATGACAAATACTACAAACCCTGATTACGTGTAACTTACTTTCGAAGTAATGACAAATACTACAAATCCTAATTACGTGTAACTTACTACATAAAATAATGACAAATACTACAAACTCTAATTATGTGTAACTTACTACATTAAATAATGACAAATACTAAAAATCCTAATTGAACTTACTACAAGAAATAATGACAAATACTACAGACCCTAATTATATGTAACTACATGAAATAATGACAAATACTACAAACCCTAATTACGTATAACTACAAGAAATAATAACAAATACTACAAACCCTAATTACGTGTAACTACGTGAAATAATAACAAATACGACAAACCCTAATTACGTGTAACTACATGAAATAATGACAAATACTACAAACCCTAATGACGTGTAACTACATGAATTAATGACAAATAATACAAACCCTAATTACGTGTAACTTACTACATGAAATAATGGCAAATACTATAAACCCTAATTACGTATAACTACAAGAAATAATAACAAATACTACAAACCCTAATTACGTGTAACTACGTGAAATAATAACAAATACGACAAACCCTAATTACGTTTAACTACATGAAATAATGACAAATACTACAAACCCTAATGACGTGTAACTACATGAATTAATGACAAATAATACAAACCCTAATTACGTGTAACTTACTACATGAAATAATGGCAAATACTACAAACCCTAATTACGTATAACTACAAGAAATAATAACAAATACTACAAACCCTAATTACGTGTAACTACGTGAAATAATAACAAATACGACAAACCCTAATTACGTGTAACTATATGAAATAATGACAAATACTACAAACCCTAATGACGTGTAACTACATGAATTAATGACAAATAATACAAACCCTAATTACGTGTAACTTACTACATGAAATAATGGCAAATACTATAAACCCTAATTACGTATAACTACAAGAAATAATAACAAATACTACAAACCCTAATTACGTGTAACTACGTGAAATAATAACAAATACGACAAACCCTAATTACGTTTAACTACATGAAATAATGACAAATACTACAAACCCTAATGACGTGTAACTACATGAATTAATGACAAATAATACAAACCCTAATTACGTGTAACTTACTACATGAAATAATGGCAAATACTACAAACCCTAATTACGTATAACTACAAGAAATAATAACAAATACTACAAACCCTAATTACGTGTAACTACGTGAAATAATAACAAATACGACAAACCCTAATTACGTGTAACTACATGAAATAATGACAAATACTACAAACCCTAATGACGTGTAACTACATGAATTAATGACAAATAATACAAACCCTAATTACGTGTAACTTACTACATGAAATAATGGCAAATACTATAAACCCTAATTACGTATAACTACAAGAAATAATAACAAATACTACAACCCCTAATTACGTGTAACTACGTCAAATAATAACAAATACGACAAACCCTAATTACGTGTAACTACATGAAATAATGACAAATACTACAAACCCTAATGACGTGTAACTACATGAATTAATGACAAATAATACAAACCCTAATTACGTGTAACTTACTACATGAAATAATGGCAAATACTAGTATATAAGTATAAAACTACATGAAATGACGATAAATATAATAGTATATAAGCGTAACTACATAAAATGACGATAAACAATTAGTATATAAGTATAAAACTACATGAAATGACGATAAATACTATATTATATTAACGTAACTACATGAAATGACGATTAACTATTAGTATATAAGTGTAAAACTACATAAAATGACGATAAATAGTATATTATATTAACATAACTACATGAAATAACGATAAACTATTAGTATATAAGTGTAAAACTACATGAAATAACGACAAATACAATAGTATATAAGCATAACTACATGAAATGAAGATTAATTTTTAGTACATAAGTGTAAAACTATATGAAATGACGATAAATACAATATTATATTAACGTAACTACATGAAATGATGATTAACTATTAGTATATAAGTGTAAAACTACATTAAATGACGATGAATACAATATTATATTAGTATAACTATATGAAATGACGATAAACTTTTAGTATATAAGTATAAAACTACATGAAATGACGATAAATACAATATTATATTAGCGTAACTACATGAAATGACGATAATTTTCATTCTAATTTTATAAAAATATATAATCAAATTTCTTACTACCATACAAAATGAAATTTTCCATAAAAAATTTATTGATTGATAAACTATTAGTTTTTATGTAAGTAAATTTAAATCTTGATTTTAAGGAGATATCCATATAAACTTTAACACCAATAAAAAACAATATTCTATTATAAAAAAAATCCAACTATATTTTATATTTAAAGTCATTCACTTTTCTAGATGACAAAATTTTACGATTTTCCTATAACATCCAAATTCAAATTATATATTTAAAGTCATTAATTTTATATTTTATATTATCCTGCGACCAAGTCCATAAATCCGCTGAACTCGATAAAATAACTGAAATGTCATAAAAATTTGTGTAGACATCGAAATCCAATAAAACTACAAAACAAACTAAATACGAGAAATATGCATATGCAAACTACCTAATTTATGCCTAAATGCATGCCCTAAACATGTATGAAATGGATGCTATAATTTATTGTAGAGACAATTAATTGCATGCAATTGTTATCTAAATTTCTATGCTCATTGCTGCTGTTGAATTGAATCATGGAGGGAGGTTTTCCATGTTATTTGATAGTTAGTATTCTAAGAGTCTATTTTTTCAGTTTATAACTTAAGAAAATGAGTAGGACCATTGAAATCAATATTATTTTTAGCCAGTAGTTAAATCTTTTTAACCACTGGTTTAAACTTATTTTGTAATGGTTTATCTATTCGCCTATTAGGGAATATTTTATAAGGTTTAAAATTCAATATTATTTGTAACCACTAGTTTAATCTTTTTAGCCACTAATTTCATTTTTTAGCCACTAGTTTAGCTGCCCTTAGCACTGACCCTAAACCCTTAGCCTTTAGCCATTAACACTGACCCGTAGCCTTTAGCCCATAGCCTTAACCCTTAGCATTGACACTTAGTCATTAACCTTAGCCCTTAGCACTGACCCTTAGCCATTAGCACTTAGTGCTGACCCTTAGTCATTAGCCCTTAGCACTGATCCTTAGCCTTTAGCCCTTAGCACTGACTCTTAGCCATTAGCCCTTAGCACTGACCCCTAGCCATTAGCCTTAGCCCTTAGCACTGACCCTTAGCCATTAGCCTTAGACCTTCGCACTGACCCTTAGCCCTGATCCTTAGCCACTAGCCACTAGCCATTAGCCCTTAGCCCTTAACACTGACCCTTAGCCATTAGCCTTAGCCCTTAGCACTGACCCTTAGCCATTAGCCCTTAACACTGACCCTTAGTCATTGACCCTTAGCACTGTCCCTTAGCCTTTAGACCTTAGCCATTAGCCATAGCCCTTAGCACTGACCCTTAGTCATTAGCCCTTAGCCCTTAGCACTGACCATTAGCCATTAGCCTTAGCCTTAGGCCTTAGCACTGACCCTTAGCCATTAGCCCTTAGCCTTTAGCCTTAGCCCTTAGCCATTAGCATTTAGCCTTAGCCCTTAGCACTGACCCTTAGCCATTAGCCATTAGCCTTTAGCCTTAGCCCTTAGCACTGACCCTTAGCCTTGATCCTTAGCCACTAGCCCTTAGCCATTAGGCTTAGCCTTTAGCCTTAGCCCTTAGCACTGACCCTTAGCCATTAGCCTTAGCCCTTAGCACTGACCCTTAGCCCTGATCCTTAGCCACTAGCCCTTAGCCCTTAGCACTGACCCTTAGCCATTAGCCCTTAACACTGACCCTTAGCCATTAGCCCTTAGCACTGTCCCTCAGCCTTTAGCCATTAGCCTTAGCCCTTAGCACTGACCATTAGCCATTAGCCCTTAGCACTGACCCTTAGCCATTAGCCTTAGCCTTTAGCCTTAGCTCTTAGCACTGACCCTTAGCCATTAGCCCTTAGCCTTTAGCCCTAGCCCTTAGCCCTGATCCTTAGTCATTAGCCTTAGCCATTAGCCCTTATCACGGACCCTTAGCCATTAGCCTTAGCCCTTAGTTGTAGCGCTTAGCACTGACACTCAACCATTAGCCCTTAGTTCTGAGCACTGACCCTTAGCCATTAGCCCATAGCCCTGACCCTTAGCCCTTAGCCTTAGCCATTAGTCTTAGCCCTGACCCTTTAGCCATTAGCTCTTAGCCCTAGCACTTAGCCCTGACCCTTAGTTTTAGCCATTAGCCTTAGCACTGACCCTCAGCCATTAGCCCTTAGCTCTTAGTATTGATCCTTAGCCAATAGCCATTAGCCCTTAGCCCTGACCCTTAGCCATTAGCCCTTATCCTTAGCCCTTAGACCTTAGCCTTATCACGTAGCCATTAGCCCTTAGCCCTTAGCCCTGACCCTTACTCATTAGCCCTTAGCGTTACCACTTAGCCATTAGCCCTAAGCACTTAGCCATGACCCCTTTTCCTTCCCCCTAGCCATGACCCATTCCCCTACCCTTGACCCTTAGCCATTAGTCATTAGCTCTTAGCCATTAGCCTTAGCACTGACCCTCAGCCATGACCCATTAGCCTTAGCTCTTAGCACCGACCCTTAGCCATTAGCACTGATCCTTAGTCATTAGTCATTAGCCCTTAGCCTTATCACTTAGCCATTAGCCCTAATCACTTAGCCATGACCCCTTAGCCCATTAACCATTAGCCCTTAGTCCTGACCCTTAGCCATTAGCCATTAGCCTTACCACTTAGCCATTAGCCCTTAGCACTTTAGTGTACTAAATTTTTGAATTTTGAATTTAGTACACTAAAGGATCAAAAATTAAACTAGTGGCTAATATACTAAATTTTGAATTTTTGAAAATTTTGAATTTTCTGAAAATTTTGAATTTTCTGAAAATTTTGAAAATTTTGAATTTTCTTAAAATTTTATAAAATTCACAATTTCTGATTTTCAGAAATTTCGAAATTTTTAGATTTTTTAAAAAAATTCAGATTTTTCAAAAATTTCAGATTTTCACAAAATTTTTGAACATTTCGAAAATTTTCTAAAATTTCGAAAAATTTCTGATTTTCACAACATTTTGAATTTTAGAAAATTTTCTTAAACTTTTTGAAATTTTCGAAATTTTTGAAAATGTCTGAAAATTTTTGAACATTTTTCAAAAATTTCTGAAAATTTCGAATTTTCAAAATGTCGCATTTTTTTTAATTTGAATGAATTTTTCGAAAATTTTGACTTTATATAGCTATTATTTATATAAATATATAGATATTATTATTGATGGTTGAAATTTTGAATGAATTTTTTAAATTAAATAAGTTTTATATATAATTAAACTAGACCCACTATTATAACTATTTTTAATAGTATGAATGATGTGGCAGATTAAGGTTGGATAATGAATTTTTTAAATTAATACGTATGATTTACGCCTCTTCTTTAATGTATATATATATTTCTTCTTATGATATAGTTTGACAATACTAAATCAACAACATATTTTATATATATCATGTAATCTCTCTCCCACCATAATTATTATTTAACTATTTTATAATATTATATTTAACTAGCAGCACTATATATACACTATTTAATATTTAATTTAGATTTCTGTTTTTAACCAAGAATACGTAAGGTTTTGTATGCAAAACAAGACAAAGCTCATAGAGTGATCCATTAATTAGCATAAATGACAAGGTGGGTTTCTTGGAAAATTTCAAAGTTATTTTAGGTGTAATTTATGGAGGCGATACAAGACTACTGTTGAGGACACCAACTAAAAAGGATAAATCACGTGTTAATGACATATAAATAAGAAGCAAAATCGATGGCCCATGTTATTAGCCCATGTTATTGCTTGTATGGGCTCGTTCGTCCGTGAACCGAGAAAGAGTAATCCGCTATTTCTTTTGAAGGGAGGATGACTGTTGACTTCTAATGGGCTGCATGCATGTTATTTCTTGAGTGGGCCGACCCACTGTGCAAATTTCTGACGGAATGGAGGGGATTAGATAGGTTTTATTTATTTTTGATTTTGAATTTGGTTTTGAGCCGGGGTTCTGCGGAATACAAGGATTGAATTTTAAGAAGGAATTTTTGGGTTTAGCACTTGATTAATATTTATTATTAGATATTATCTTCTTAATTAATATATAATGATTATTATTATTAGAGATGGATAATACTATCAAAATTATTATTATTACATATTATCTTCTTATTTAATATATAATAATTAATGATCTATTATTATAATAGGCTTTTTGGTGGGATTGATGAGATGGTGAATGAGGTGACATAGCTCAGAGGCCGACACATAGGTGAATTGAACGTAGTCATGACATATATGCAAAAGCCTTAAGCACGTACGTATACAGATCACACTTTTTGTAAAGTTTTAACCATTCATGGTTAATATTTATCAATTATAAGTATAATTCTTACATACATATTGTATATTGGAAATATCTCAATCATAGATTTTGATACGTTAATTACGGCTAAGATAATGAATATTAAGATAAAATACATGTTTTGAAGTTGTAAAATTTGGATATTAACCTAGAAAATTATATTAGATACTATTTAAATTTGATATTATGGGGAATTAATATATCACAAACAATCTATTTAATTTAAAGCACATAAATTTTGATTTGTTTTAAATTAATAACAAAATGAACAGATAATTTAAAAGTTTACCTTTTTAAAAAGAGATAGATATATAATGAAATTAGACCATTATATTCTTAGTACATATTGTACATAAGATATATCTCAAACATAGAATATGATAAGCTAGTTATGGCTAAAGTTTTTATATATTAAAAGTATGAGGAAAGTTATACAAAAATACCAATATATATGGAATTAGTTATTAATTCACAAATAATATTATTTCGAAATTTTGGATTTATTATTTTTAATCTGGAATTATAAGTTAAAGTTTTATATTGTCAAAACTAAATTAGTTTTACATATTTATGGTAAAAATTCAAATAATAAGATAAAGTTTTATAAAGAAATAGGAACACAGAAATAATAAGATAAGAAAGTATATTATGATTATTTAGTTTTAAATAGTTATGGTAAATATAGATTGTTTACAAAAGTTTATATCTTATACTTGGAGATATATTAAAAGTATGAGGATATTTATATAAAAATACAATAGTTTATCGTCATTTCATGTAGTTACGCTAATATAATATAGTATTTATCGTCATTTCATGTAGTTTTACACTTATATACTAATTGTTAATCGTCATTTCATGTAGTTACTCTAATATAATATAGTATTTAGCGTCATTTCATGTAGTTTTAATCTTATATACTAATTGTTAATCGTCATTTCATGTAGTTACGCTAATATAATATAGTATTTAGCGTCATTTTATGTAGTTTTACACTTATATATTAATAGTTTATCGTCATTTCATTTACTTATGCTTATATACTATTGTATTTATCGTCATTTCATGTAGTTTTACACTTATATACTAATAGTTTATCGTCATTTCATGTAGTTACGCTAATATAATATAGTATTTATCGTCATTTCATATAGTTTTACACTTATATATTAATAGTTTATCGTCATTTCATGTACTTATGCTTATATACTATTGTATTTATCGTCATTTCATGTAGTTTTACACTTATATACTAATAGTTTATCGTCATTTCATGTACTTATGCTTATATACTATTGTATTTATCGTCATTTCATGTAGTTTTACACTTATATACTAATAGTTTATCGTCATTTCATGTAGTTACGGTAATATAATATAGTATTTATCGTCATTTCATGTAGTTTTACACTTACATACTTATAGTTTATCGTCATTTCATGTTGTTACGCTTATATACTATTGTATTTATCTTCATTTAATGTAGTTTTACACTTATATACTAATAATTTATCGTCATTTCATGTAGTTTTACAATTATATACTAAAAGCCCCCGTGAATTGAAGCTGGAATGATGGAGTTGATGATGTCACGATGGCATCACCATGACATCAGCGGGAATGTGCTGCCTTGGAGTGGGCCGAGAAGAAGCATGCTGGAGTGGGCCTGTGCAATTCGTTTGGCCGGGATTAATCCCCCCGATTCCTTGTTTACTTTTTATTTTTAGTTTATTAATGTTCTTTTTACTTATTTTTACCACATATTTAGAATTAGGTTAAAACACCTTTGGTTAACTCGTAGTCGAGGAATCGTTCGTTCTATTTTTCGGAGTTTTTGCTACAAATCTATTAATCCCCCCGATTCCTTGTCTATTTTTGCTACAAATCTACAATCCTATTGATTCTTACTTATTTCGCTTGTTGGTGCTAGGTTTTGGTAATTATTGTTTGAATTACCTAATTCATGAGTAGCAACTACAATATTTAACCCGCACAAAATATTCCCTAATAGAGAATGGATAAACCCTTAACCCAAACAAATTAAACTAGTGGCTAAAAAGATTAAAGTAGTGGCTAAAAATAATATTGCATTTTAAACCCTATAAAATATTCCCTAATAGAGAATGGATAAACCCTTAACCCAACAGATTAAACTAGTGGCTAAAAAGATTAAACTAGTGCCTAAAAATAATATTGATTTTAAAACCCTTAAAAATATTCCCTAATAGAGAATGGATAAACCCTAAACACAAAAAATTAAACTAGTGGCTAATATACTACATTTTACTATACTAAGATTAAAAATTTAGTACATGAAATGACGATAAATAGTATATTATATTAGCGTAACTACATGAAATGACGACCTCTTAGCCATGACCCATTACACTTCGCCTTAGCCCTGACCTTTACCCTTCGCCTTAGCCCTGACCTTTAGCTCTGACCCTTACCCCCAGACCACACCACACCACACCAGACCACACCCTAAACCCTAAACCCTAAATCCTAAACCCGAAACCCTAAACCCGAAACCCTAAACCCGAAACCCTAAACCCTCAACCCTAAACCCTCAACCCTCACCCTCAACCCTAAACCCTAAACCCTCAACCCTAAACCCCAACCCTAAACCCTAAACCTAAACCCTCAACCCTCAACCCTCAACCCTAAACCCTAAACCCTAAACAGCTTCAGTAAACCCTAAACAGCTACAGTCAACCCTAAACCGCTACAGTATGTACGCTTATCGCTATTTCATGTAGTTACACTTAAACCCTAAATCGCTATAGCAGTTACACTTAAACCGTAAACCCCTACAGTAAACCCTAAACCGGTACAGTAAACCCTAAACCGCTACAGTACTTACGCTTATCGTCATTTCATGTAGTTATGCTATAACCCTAACCACTACCGCTACAGTAAACCCTACACAGCTACAGTAATCCCTAATCGCTACATTATACCCTAAACCGCTACAATATATACGCTTATCGTCATTACATGTACTTACGTCATTACCCTAAACCGCTACTGCTACAGTAAACCCTAAACCGCTACCGCTACAGTAAACCCTAAACCTCTACAGTAATCCCTAAACCGCTACAGTAAACCCTAAACCGCTACAGTAGTTACGCTTATCGTCATTTCATGTAGTTACGCTTATCGTCGTTTCATGTAGTTGCACTTAAATCCTAAACCGCTACAGTAAACCCTCATCCGCTATAGTGAACCCTAAACCGCTACAGTAGTTACGCTTATCGTCGTATCATGTAGTTGCACATAAACCCTAAACCGCTATAGTAAACCGTAATCCGCTACAGTAAACCCTAATTACGTGTAACTTACTACTAGTATCACCTAAAGAAATGCAACTAATCTTAGCTACAGAATACTTGGCATAAATTCTTTTTATCTAAAACTTACTAATGATATTTGCTTAATCAAGCCTATATATATATATAGTAAGAAGAAAAAGAAACCCTGAAACATAGATAGATGCTTGAAAGATGTAAAATATGTGTCATCTAAAAGCAATCATGCAATGTATGCTTGAAAGATGTAATTATATATGTAGTCGATACAATGTAGATATTTCTAATTACGGTACAAAACCATAAACAAGCAAAGAAGTTGATGATACTGTAAACCTTTTGTTATGATCAAGGATCGGGATGGCCACAGTGCAAGAATTGCTCGACAAGGCGCCTCGGAACTCAAGAACGCAGGACAGCAACCCCCAGCAGAATTCCAGAATTTGATCTAACTTCAGTGGGGTCGTTCTCCTTGCTCCGAACTCCTAATTGGGCGATTCCGGCGACAGTAGATAGATATGTAAGTCTAGTTTCTGTCCTCCAATTTTCACAATTTTCTGGGCGGTGGATCAAAAGATATGATTTTTCTACCAAAGGGTCGCTGGTAGGTCCGGGGAGGAAGTTCAGCAAACTTACGGTTGATGATGGATGGAATCTATTGTGATGGGTGATGGAAGTGAGGGATAAGCAATCTCCTTATGGCTAGATTTGACACACTAGTCACAAGAGAAAGACCTAGGGAGATTCGAGATACAACACACTCAAATCTCTCAAGGAAAGCACTTGATATCACACAAAAGTTTGATGAACAAGAAGAAAACTCTAAAACTGAAATATTCTGATTCTGGATTCAATTCAACGTTCTGAACAATGAGCCACAAGTTTTCCTAATAACCTAGCACTGACCCTTAGCCATTAGCCCTTAACACTGACCCTTAGTCATTAGCCCTTAGCACTGTCCCTTAGCCTTTAGCCATTAGCCTTAGCCCTTAGCACTGACCCTTAGCCATTAGCCCTTAGCCCTTAGCACTGACCCTTAGTCATTAGCCTTAGCCTTTAGCCTTAGCCCTTAGCACTGACCCTTAGCCATTAGCTCTTAGCCTTTAGCCTTAGCCCTTAGCACTGACCCTTAGCCCTGATCCTTAGCCATTAGCCTTAGCCATTAGCCCTTATCACGGACCCTTAGCCATTAGCCTTATCCCTTAGTTGTAGCGCTTAGGACTGACCCTCAGCCATTAGCCCTTAGTTTTGAGCACTGACCCTTAGCCATTAGCCATTAGCCCATAGCCCTGACCCTTAGCCCTTAGCCTTAACCATTAGTCTTAGCCCTGACCCTTAGCCATTAGCTCTTAGCCCTAGCACTTAGCCCTGACCCTTAGTTTTAGCCCCTTAGCCTTGACCCTTAACCATTAGTCATTAGCCATTAGCCCTTAGCACTGACCCTCAGCCATTAGCCCTTAGCTCTTAGCATTGATCCTTAGCCAATAGCCATTAGCCATTAGCCTTTAGCCCTGACCCTTAGCCATTAGCCCTTATCCTTAGCCCTTAGCCCTTAGCCTTATTACGTAGTCATTAGCCCTTTGCCCTGACCCTTAGTCATTAGCCCTTAGCCTTACCACTTAGCCATTAGCACTGACCCTTAATCATTAGCCCTTAGCCTTACCACTTAGCCATTAGCCCTAAACACTTAGCCATGACCCCTTAGCCTTCGCCTTAACCATGATCCCTTAGCGTTCGCCTTAGCCATGACCCCTTCCCCTTCCCCTTAGCCATGACCCCTTCCCCTTCCCCTAAACCTCACCCCTCACCCCTAAACCCTAAACCCTAAACCTAAACCCTAAACCCTAAACCATAAACCCTAAGCCATTAGCCCATAGCCCTGACCCTTAGCCCTTAGCCTTAGCCATTAGTCTTAGCCCTGACCCTTAGCCATTAGCCCTTAGCCCTAGCACTTAGCCCTGACCCTTAGTTGTAGCCATTAGCCTTAGCCCTTAGCTTTGACCCTTAGCCATTAGCATTAGCCATTAGCCATTAGCCATTAGCCCTTAGCACTGACCCTCAATCATTAGCCCTTAGCTCTTAGCATTGATCATTAGCCAATAGCCATTAGCTCTTAGCCCTGACCCTTAGCCATTAGCCCTTATCCTTAGCCATTAAACCTTAGCCATTAGCCCTTAGCCTTATCACGTAGCCATTAGCCCTTAGCCATGATCCCTTAGCCATGACCCATTAGCCTTAGCTCTTAGCATTGACCCTTAGTCATTAGTCATTAGGGTTTAGCCCTTAGCCCTGACCCTTAGCCATTAGCCCTTAGCCTTATCACTTAGTCATTAGCCCTTAGCCTTATCACGTAGCCATTAGCCCTTAGCACTTAGCCATGATCCCTTAGCCATGACCCATTAGCCTTAGCTCTTAGCACCGACCCTTAGCCATTAGCACTGACCCTTAGTCATTAGTCATTAGGGTTTAGCCCTTAGTCCTGACCCTTAGTCATTAGCCCTTAGCCTTACCACTTAGCCATTATCCCTAAGCACTTAGCCATGACCCCTTACCCAAAACCCGAAACCCAAAACCCAAAACCCGAAACCCTAAACCTTAAACCATAAACCCTAAACCCAAAACCATAAACTACAAAACCCTAAACCCTAAACCCTTACGACTGCTTCGAACCATTCTGCTTTATACTCTTGCTAGTCTATTCAAGTAGACTAACCCACGAACTTTGTTCTCCGCATGTGGGCTGGTGTCATCCGTTCGATTCGGCACATCAGATCGAAAGTAGCTCAGAAGAATAGAAGGACTATGGAGTCGACGGTGGTTTTTGAACGTTTTAGTTATTTATTTAATCAGGTTGAGATCTTTTGGACAATGAATTTGCTTGTAATGTGTTTTATAAGACTTCCGCTGTATTCTACTTTATAAGACTTTCGCTGTATTTGGTTTAAACTCTGTGTTGACCTATTCGGGATTGGGTTGTAATCCCGTAACTCATGTTTCCTTGACAATGTCATGTTTTGGAATTGAATGCTTTGATCATTATGTATCATTTGTATTTCATAAATTGTATTTAAATGGTAAAGTCTTGGGTGATCTCGGTAAGGAACACTGGGGTCACTGGCGGTAATACCTTTCCAAAAGGGTTAAGTTTTGGGGGTGTTACAGCGTAATTGGTGACAAGTGATGCTTTGGCAGCTTGTTAAAGGGTGAGGTCTCGTGTTCAAGACTCACCAACAACCTCTTGGAAATGGCTGCCTGTTATAGGTGGAGCCCCCAAGGATGGGTTGGGTGCAGTGCCCTGCAGGGTACTGGGTGATCCGGCTGGTCGTTGTCACCAGGCCGTCTGAACCCGTTAAAAAGTGCATTTTTTTGTAACACCCCCAGGCCAAGCTACCCAGCCACCCAACGGTGCCGGTGCCGGTACTGGCGCCGCCTGTGAGCCCACAAGAGCCGCATCTCTATCACCCCAATCCTTCCTTGGGAGCTCCTCCTAATTAATTAGGCAGCCATCTCCAAGAGGTTGTTCGCAAGGCTCGAACTCGAGACCTCCCGCTTTAACAAGCGGCTTAACGCCCACTTGTTACCAATTGTGCTGCAAATAATATTCCCAGTCATATATTTTGTGTATGTACTCTATATCTATATACAACATGCATATTACATACTATACTAAAATAAGTCTATAATATTTTTATAATCATTTCTTTGCATAATGTAAGACAAAATATTACATTCTATGCATATTTTTATTCTGTGCAGTATATTTCTAATGCACTAAAATAATTATGCAATATTTTTAGGCAGTTTCTATTCGCACTACAATTTTTACTTTTTCGCACTACAAAAGGCTACGCCAAATACGTGCGAAGAAGGCCAAAAAGGGGGGAATACGTATAAATTTAAAAAAAAAAGGAATAAAGGAGCTACGCCAGAATCTGGCGTACGCAAGATTCTGGCGCAGCAAAAAAAAATTGCTCCATAATCATGTAGAAAATTTCAATACGAGTCCGTACATATAAAATTCGTCCAAAACGGACATCGTTTGCCCCTCCAAAAGCCCAAAATACGATGGTTGTCCCCATGGTCCCATTTGGGCCTATTTTGGCCCAATTTCTCATATTTCAGGTTTTCATCCGTTTTTTCTATAATCCTTCCTATTGAGCATATTGGAAGGATTATAGAAGAAATCAGTGAAAAACTGAAATACGAGAAATTGGGCCCAAATAGACACAGTAGTAATGATTGTAGAAGAAACGGGTGAAAAACTGAAAAAACTTCTTATTGGGCCCAAATAGGCCCAATATGAAGGATTATAGAAGAAATGGGTGAAAAACTAAAATACGAGAAATTGGGCCCAAATAGGCCCAGTAAGAAGGATTGTAAAAGAAACGGATGAAAAACTGAAGAAAAAAAAAGAAAATTTGGGCCCAAATAGGCCCAATAAGAAGGATTATTGAAGAAACGGGTGAAATACGAGAAATTGGGCTCAAATATGCCCTGTTTATAATTATATTTCATATAGTTATACTTATATGCTATAGTATTTCATTATATTTCATATAATTACACTTATATACGATAGTATTTTATTAAATTTCATATAGTTACACTTATGTATTATAGTATTTCATTATATTTCATATAGTTACACTTATATAATATAGTATTTCATTAAATCTAGTATACTTAGACTTATATTCTATAGTATTTCATTAAATTTTATATAGTTACACTTATGTACTATAGTATTTCATTAAATCTAGTACACTTAGACTTATATACTATAGTATTTTATTAAATTTTATATAGTTACACTTATATACTATAGTATTTCATTAAATCAAGTATACTTAGACTTATATACTATAGTATATCATATAATTTCATATAGTTACACTTATGTACTATAGTATTTCATTAAATCTAGTATATTTAGACTTATATAATATGGTATTCTATTAAATTTCATATAGTTACACTTATGTACTATAGTATTTCATTAAATCTAGTATACTTAGACTTATATACTATAGTATTCTATTAAATTTCATATAGTTATACTTATATACTATAATATTTCATTAAATCTAGTATACTTAGACTTATACCCCATAGTATTTCATTAAATCTCATATAGTTACACTTATATACTATAGTATTTCATTAAATCTAGTATACTTAGACTTATATACTATAGTATTCTATTAAATCTCATATAGTTACACTTATATACTATAGTATTTCATTAAATCAAGTATACTTAGACTTATATACCATAGTATATCATTAAATTTCATATAGTTACACTTATGTACTATAGTATTTCATTAAATCTAGTATACATAGACTTATATAATATGGTATTCTATTAAATTTCATATAGTTACACTTATGTAATATAGTATTTCATTAAATCTAGTATACTTAGACTTATATACTATAGTATTCTATTAAATCTCATATAGTTACACTTATATACTATAGTTTTTCATTAAATCTAGTATACTTAGACTTATATACTATAGTATTCTATTAAATTTCATATAGTTATACTTATATACTATAATATTTCATTAAATCTAATATACTTAGACTTATACCCTATAGTATTTCATTAAATCTCATATAGTTACACTTATATACTATAGTATTTCATTAAATCTAGTATACTTAGACTTATATACTATAGTATTCTATTAAATCTCATATAGTTACACTTATATACAATAGTATTTCATTAAATCAAGTATACTTAGACTTATATACCATAGTATATCATTAAATTTCATATAGTTACACTTATGTACTATAATATTTCATTAAATCTAGTATACTTAGACTTATATAATATGGTATTCTATTAAATTTCATATAGTTATACTTATGTACTATAGTATTTCATTAAATCTAGTATACTTAGACTTATATATTATAGTATTCTATTAAATTTCATATAGTTATACTTATATACTATAATATTTCATTAAATCTAGTATACTTAGACTTATACCCCATAGTATTTCATTAAATCTCATATAGTTACACTTATATACTATAGTATTTCATTAAATATAGTATACTTAGACTTATATACTATAGTATTCTATTAAATCTCATATAGTTACACTTATATATTATAGTATTTCATTAAATCAAGTATACTTAGACTTATATACCATAGTATATCATTAAATTTCATATAGTTACACTTATGTACTATAGTATTTCATTAAATCTAGTATACTTAGACTTATATAATATGGTATTCTATTAAATTTCATATAGTTACACTTATGTATTATAGTATTTCATTAAATCTAGTATACTTAGACTTATATACTATAGTATTCTATTAAATCTCATATAGTTACACTTATATACTATAGTATTTCATTAAATCTAGTATACTTAGACTTATACCCCATAGTATTATATTATATTTCATATAGTTACACTTATATATTATAGTATTTTATTAAATCTAGTATACTTAGACTTATACACCATACTATTTCATTAAATTTCATATAGTTACACTTATATATACTATAGTATTTTATTAAATCTAGTATACTTAGACTTATATACTATATACTCTATAGTATTCTATTAAATCTCATATAGTTACACTTATATACTATAATATTTTATTAAATCTAGTACACTTAGACTTATACCCCATAGTATTTCATTAAATTTCATATAGTTACACTTATATACTATAGTATTTCATTAAATCTAGTATACTTAGACTTATACACCATAGTATTTCATTAAATTTCATATAGTTACATTTATGTACTATAGTATTTCATTAAATCTAGTATACTTAGACTTATATACTATAGTATTCTATTAAATTTCATATAGTTACACTTATATACTATAGTATTTCATTAAATCTAGTATACTTAGACTTATATACTATAGTATTCTATTAAATCTCATATAGTTATACTTATATACTATAGTATTTCATTAAATCTAGTATACTTAGACTTATATACTATAGTATTCTATTAAATCTCATATAGTTACACTTATATACTATAATATTTCATTAAATCTAGTATACTTAGACTTATACCCCATAGTATTTTATTATATTTCATATAGTTACACTTATATACTATAGTATTTCATTAAATCTAGTATACTTAGACTTATACACCATAGTATTTCATTAAATTTCATATAGTTACATTTATGTACTATAGTATTTCATTAAATCTAGTATACTTAGACTTATATACTATAGTATTCTATTAAATTTCATATAGTTACACTTATGTATTATAGTATTTCATTAAATCTAGTATACTTAGACTTATATACTATAGTATTCTATTAAATCTCATATAGTTACATTTATATACTATAGTATTTCATTAAATCTAGTATACTTAGACTTATATCCCATAGTATTTCATTAAATTTCATATAGTTACACTTATGTACTATAGTATTTCATTATATTTCATATAGTTACACTTATATACTATAGTATTTCATTAAATCCAGTATACTTAGACTTATACACCATAGTATTTCATTAAATTTCATATAGTTACATTTATGTACTATAGTATTTCATTAAATCTAGTATACTTAGACTTATATACTATAGTATTCTATTAAATTTCATATAGTTATACTTATGTACTATAGTATTTCATTAAATCTAGTATACTTAGACTTATATACTATAGTATTCTATTAAATCTCATATAGTTACACTTATATACTATAGTATTTCATTAAATCTAGTATACTTAGACTTATATACTATAGTATTCTATTAAATCTCATATAGTTACACTTATATATTATAATATTTCATTAAATCTAGTATACTTAGACTTATACCCCATAGTATTTCATTAAATTTCATATGGTTACACTTATGTACTATAGTATTTCATTATATTTCATATAGTTACACTTATATACTATAGTATTTCATTAAATCTAGATTTAATGAAATACTATAGTACATAAGTGTAACTATATGAAATTTAATAGAATACTATAGTATATAAGTCTAAGGGTTTGTTTGGATCCCGCAAATAATGCATTATCTTGCATTAAATTGATGATTTAATGTAAGATAATGCATTTTAATGCATTCTGGTGAGGAATCCAAACAGACCCTAAGTATACTAGATTTAATGAAATACTATAGTACATAAGTGTAACTATATGAAATTTAATGAAATACTATAGTATATACGCGTAACTATATGAAATATAATGAAATACTAAAGCATATAAGTGTAACTATATGAAATATAATTAAAAACTGGGCATATTTGAGCCCAATTTTTCGTATTTCACCCGTTTCTTCAATAATCCTTCTTATTGGGCCTATTTGGGCATAATTTTTCATTTTTTTCCAGTTTTTTATTCGTTTCTTCTACAACCCTTCCTACTGGGCCTATTTTGGCCCAATTTCTCGTATTTTAGTTGTTCATCCGTTTCTTCTATAATCTTTTCTATTGGGCCCAATTTTTCATTTTTTCAGTTTTTCACCTATTTCTTCTACAATCATTACTATTGGGCCTATTTGGGCCCAATTTCTCGTATTTCAGTTTTTCACTCATTTCTTCTATAATCCTTCCAATATGCTCAATATGAAGGATTATAGAAAAAATGGGTGAAAACCTGAAATACGAGAAATTGGCCCAAAATAGGCCCAAATAGGACCATGGGGCAACCATCGTATTTTGGGCTTTTGGAGGGGCAAACGATGTCCGTTTTGGACGAATTTTATATGTACGGACTCGTATTGAAATTCTCTACATGATTATGGGGCAAACATTTTTTTCCTGTGCCAGAATCTTGCGTACGCCAGATTCTGGCGCGAAGCCCAATTTCCAAAACGAGCCCAAGTCCCTATAAAGCATCTACGCCAAATTCTGGCATACGCCAAAATTTGGCGTAGCTCCTTTATTCCTTTTTTTTTTAAATTTATACGTATATCTACGTTTTTGGCCTTCGCACGTATTTGGCGTACGCCAACATTTGGCATAGCCTTTTGTAGTGCGAAAAGGCCAAAAACGTAGTGCGAATAGTCGGCTCGTATTTTTAACATCAATTATTTTCAAATTAAAAGTTGAATAATGTAGCATATCTCTTCCTTGCACATTATAATTATATAGTATCATATCATATAATTTCAACCCAAATCTATATATAATTGATATGGAAAGAAATTGTTAATAATATCATTCATTAAATGTCACTAGGAGACTAACTAAGGAAAAAATCTCAATAAGTCTAACCAAAATTTTAATCTTGATTTTGTTACACATTTTTGCTGAAATATTAACAAATAAATATTAGTAAATTCATTCTACTATATATATACTAAACAAAATCTTACTATGCCACATGTCATCCCCACAATGAAACTGTCACATGTCATTTTTTTAGAATTTTACTTTTTAAAATATAAATTTATAAATAAAAGATTTGTATCATAAATCTAGATTAATTTCTAATTTAGATACAAATTAATCACACAAATGAACTAATCACTTCCTAATTTACATACAATTTTCTAATTTTAATACCAATTAATCACATAAATAAACTAATTACTTTATACTTTACACACAAATCAATAACAAAGATTATCAATACAAAACATGCACAACAATCTACTGAATCTACTATATAATAACTAAAGCAGAATGACGACTGAACAGCACGCGTCCCCAGAATGCTTCCGCAATTCCCGCTGCCATGTGGCATTCCCACAAAAAATTGTCTACATGGCAACCGATCCTTATTGTCCGGATTTTGCCTCATTTTTCCATTGAATATTTTTTATCTTTTGTAATCGTGAAGATTGATCCGAAATACTATTTTTATCAAAGATATTTGGTAAACAATATTCCAGATCATACAAAATATTTCGAAAAGATAAATAATGTTTTTTTGGCTAATTTTTTATACTGCATATTTGATTCATGTCTAAATTAAGCCTAATATATTATCATGTATTATACGTATACCTAATCTGTATATTTATTAAAAATTATCCTGCATATTTATTAAAAATTATAATTATGATCTATCCAAATAGCAAAATTATATAGTGCGTGATTTATAAAAATTAGCAAAATAACAGAACCTGCACAGAAAAAAAAAAGAAATTGCCAACAAAAAAGCAAGAAATTACATGCCCAGAAATCACAAGGCAATTAACAAAACCTGCCCAGAAACAAAACATTAAATACAAAATATGAACCTGCAATGTACAATAAACCAAACCATAAATGAACTTGCAATAAACAAAAAAGAAATTAATTGTGGCAAAAAAAAGTAATTTGTACAACTTTTTTGGCACATTCTAATGCAAATAATATAAATCTTCTAAGGCTGAAAATACATATAAATCCAACACTGAAGCTAAAATAGTCCTGTCCATAATTAGTCAAAATATGTATGATTACGTAATAAACATTACATAATAAATCAAAAATATATTGATATCCAATTATGCCCAAATTCGTCTACTAAAACTTGTGTTAGAAGACTCATTTTTTGGCAATATAAATGCAGAACATCTGAGGAATTATCATTACGTACTACAGCAGAAAACTCTATCAGTGAAGAGGTAATACTAATTATTTTCTGATTGTTTTCTTATTAATTTTATTACATATACTAATTGTTTTCTGATTGATTTCATTACATATACTCATCGATTTCTGATTTGTGGGAAAAAAATTGAAATCATAATATAAATGAATTCTGGAATAAGATGAGAAGCTTATTTTTTTGCATAAACTACAATCAAAACAAATACAAATTTCGTAAACCGATTTTTTGTCCATGTATAATTTTAAATTATAAGAATGCATATTAATTTCTGATCTAATAGCAAAAACAGATTTTGATTTAATACCTAAGCTCATTTAATACAGTTCAACTGAGTTGTTTATGTACTAAAAAAAGGTATTAAATCAGATATCAAAACATATATATGTCCATGTACTAATGTAGATAGTTCGTCCTCAAGTATGTGTTTATGAATATGCATTCTTTCCAGTAAATCTTAGTATTTTTGCATAGCATATTTAATAAGATTTAATTCAGATTTTACATTTTATATAAAACCGCATAACGTTTTGAAGGTATGAAAAAGTAGGTACATATGATGCTCCGAGAGGCTATTACAATAGCCAATTTGCCGATTATTATAATAGGCTCTCGGATCATGATCTTCACCCAGATTAAGTATACTGATCTAAATTTATATGTTACAAGCATTTATCATGCAGATAGAATAAAAGTCAAGTTTACATTAACATTATGGATATTTGTATTCCAGTTAAATAGCAATTTTATTCAATTTTCTTTTCAGGTCATGATCAAGGGATCACATGCAGGCAGAAAGTTCAATCATAGGAATCGAAACTAAAAGGTATTGTTTATGTTTATGTGGTTCAATTTATAATGTTTGATTGTTTATCTACAATTAAATCATTAATTTGTAGTTATATGCTTTAGGTTAACTATCTAATGCTAAAATACTGACTACTCTATGCACATTAATCAGAGCATTTAGTTCTAGGTGTACCTTTATGTCTTTCATGATTAACCAATTTAGAATAATATGAATATTACCAATTTAGAATAATAAATTTTAATATTAGAAATGAACACTTTTTATAGGTCAGGGATTAAGGTTTAATATAAAGGGTCTTAAGGTAAAGGTTAGGACTTAGGGTTCTCAAATTGATAAATATGTTATAGGGTTTAGGATAAACTTACAAGGTAAAGGTTAAGGCTTAGGGTTTAATAGGGTCATTTTGAAATAGTCTAATTAGGTTATCAAAATTAGGTTCTCAAAATAACATATTAAAATTGATAATTATATCAAAGGGTTAGGACTTATGTTTTAATATAAAGGGTCATTTAGATATATTTTGAAAATAAAATAATCTACTATATAAAATAACATATTCAGTAGAGAAAATATGAATATTACCAATTTAGAATAATAAATTCAATATTACAAATGAACACTTTTTATAGGTTAGGGCTTAGGGTTTAGGTTTAGGGTCATTATGTATGTCTTAGGGTTTAGATTATAAACAATTAGGTTCTCAAATTGATAATTATGTTATAGGGTTTAGGCTAAGCATATAAAGTAATGGTTAGGGCTTAGGGTTTAATATAAAGGGTTTAGCGTGTTTATATAGTATGCCTATTTCTTATAGCAGAATTATAAGTGAATAGGTTTATTTCCTTTTTGTATATAAAACATTTATGATTGTATACTAAATCTAAAAGGGAAAAAACGAACTTATAAAACTGCAATTTATATGATGTAAATAGTTGTTAATAATGGGTCTAAAGATCCTGTAGGGATGTATATAATACTTTCAAAACAATTTATTTAAGTGACATAACATTTCGTAAAGATTAGTATACTAAATCTAAAAGTGAAAAAATAAACTTATAAAACTGCAATTTATATGATGTAAATAGTTGTTAATGTGTCTAAAGATCCTATAGGGTGTATACAAATACTTTCAAAACAATTTATTTAAGTCACATAACATTTAGTAAAGATTAGTTTACTACAAACTTTTTTTGGATTACGGTTTTTCAGGAAATGGCAAGTTGTATATAAATTTATTTGATTATCCAATATAGTATAATTTTACTGTCCATATATAAGGTTTAATTATTCTATAGGATGACACATCGATAAAACAAATAAAACTGCTAAAACCTAGAGACATTGAGTAGAGAATCGACTATGAGGCTTGGAGAATTTTTTCTATTCGAGGAGGCATGCCAATGAGTAGGGTTCATTGTATTATTTAGGTTAATTTACAACTAAATCAATATGGTTCATTCATATTATTTGTATATTTTTACAACTAAATTAGATTTTAGAACTTTTACATTCTAAATAATATCTATACTGATTTCAGAATTTCAGATTTTAGAACAACATATTTCAAAATTGAGTTATTACATTTCATATAAAATGCCTAAAGATGAAGATAGTAGGTGTACCTGTATTTGTTTCATTTTTATGTAGTATCAATTACTGGTTTTTGTTACATTTGAGTCCAATCCGATCCTCCAACACAACATGTATCATGGATATTTATTTCTTCAAACCTATGAAGGAAAATAATAGGGTTAAATTACATGTACCAGATGTCAATAAAGTAGAATAGCAGTTACGAACTTGAATGAAAATGTATATTTTGAAGTGAAAAAAATAGTACCTTAAAATATGATTGTAACACTCAGATTGCTGACTGATTTCCAGTACACTTCTAATTTTGGATTCAGTTATTTCTATTTGCACAAGTGAAAAAACGATTAATTAGAATATGAATTAATAAGCATGAAGCAATTATGTAAAGTAATATATTGCACAATATTAACAACTTTAATTTTGCAAAGGAGATATGTTCTACCTTGTAGAATATGAAAGTATTAAACTTTATAAATCCATTAATATTGTATTGACTGTTGTTATCAGGGCCACATGGAGTGATTATATGCATTCAGATAGAGGAGAGGAATTGAAAAAGTTAGTTTCGTACTCTATGAAAAATTATACCTTATATTATGTATAAGTTGTAACTAAATGTTACTGTTATGTATACTAATGTTTTGTATATGGTATATTTTCTTCATATACATGTACAAAAATATAAACATAATAGAGACAAAATAATTCAGTAAAATTGAGAGAGAGAGAGAGAGAGAGAGATTAAAGTTTAATACTTTACTTTGGTGGCTTCCTTTTGTCAGCCTTGCTCTGAGTTCCTCGATAGAGGTACCCCTTTCTACTTCCTGCATTAGCTCCATTCGACCAGCTTCATATTCCTCCTGCATTACAGAGAGCATTTTAGTTCAAATTTATGATTCTAAACCACAAGTCCAACATACATCATGCGCTACAGTACAAAACCATAATTTTGGTACAGATAGAAGCTAAAATAAGAGACGAAAGGCAACATTTTCTTAGAAGCTTTTAAGCAATTTGACAAAATATATTAAAAGTCAATGCATCTACATAGCCCAGACCTGAGAAAGCCATCATGGAATGGCCTAAAAATTTGGAGCTTTGACCAGTATTAAGGTCAACAAAAAGTCCCACAAACATTTTCGCTTCATGCTGCTGAAGTACATAAAATGAATTTTACAAGTAATGCTTTGACCAGTTTTACTTCCTAGGAAGACGATATGCCAAATGGAATGGATAAGACAAGGTATAAATATGAGCTGTAAGAGAAACCAAGTGATGGTGCAAAAACACAAGTGGGTCAAAACATCAATGTAAAAGAAAAACAAGAAAAGTGATTAAAAATATTAGATGATAACACAGAAACAAACAGAAGGTTGCTTATAGTTGATGGAAAGGCACCCAAGAAATAAGGACTTTGCTACATTATATGTTCTACTAAACAGGGAACCACCTACCTTTTCCTGCTCAGGAGTATACATCTGTTTACCGTTTCTTTCCCACCTTAGATATGCTTGAATCTGAACAAGATCTTCAGGGATTGACAAGTTCCTTTTAGTCTCTATCTTCTTTGGTAATTTTACATGGAAGTTATCTCCATTGTTTTTGAACCTGACAATATCATTAGTTTCAGTATAAGTTAACATGTAAACTAAAGCTATATAAGCATAACATTAGAAACAAGAAACTTTAAAATACATTACACACCATTGTTTGGGGCTTCAATTTAAAATTTGGGCCTTAAAGCCCAAAATCAGTCGGGATTTTAAACACAACTAAACAATATTAAATGGAAAATCAACACATTACCTTATTGACTGTTGGGAGAGGTGAGAGCATCCTTATTCAATGTGCAATCCTCATCAATGTCCAAAATTCAACATAATCTGTGAAATAAAAATGAGTCAATATATGCCAAACTTATAAGGCATGTACAAAAAATGCTAACACATAATTTACACATCCTAGCATTACAGAGATTAATGAACCATAGCAGAAAAAATAAAAATCGAATGGAAAATAAACAGATTACCTTCTTGACTGTAGGGAGAGCGTGAGAGCATCCTTATTCAAAGTAAAATCCGAGAAATGTCCAGAAATTGACATATCATGATATGAAGGAAAAAAATGAGTCACTATATGGCTAATCTATAAAGCAGGACAAAAAATGTCAACAAATAATGAAATCCACAATTTCGGAATAGTCATTTTTTGCTCAATGTTGACAGTGAATAAGCCAGACTATTATTTAAAAAGGAAAAATTATCCAAGGAAGGAGATAATTACATAGAAGTGTTACATACCTTTACTAAGCTCCAAATCTGTCAGAAATTAGGGTTTCGGTAACCCTAATTTAGTAGTTTCTAGAACTCGGTTTGCGTTCTTCATATGCCTTTGCATGCTACACAGATCTGGAGAATGGAACTTTTATTTTTGGATTTGAAATAGAAATCCTTTGGATTAGAATGAGTTTCGACAATAATCTCAGATCTGGATGTGAATGAGTTTCGAGAATAATCTGTTTTTGGTGGATCTATGAGAAACGATTTTCGATCTAGAATAAAATCGAATCTCGAACCTCTAGATCAGATGGTTCTTTGTGAAAAACGAATTTCAATCTCGATTTTTTTTAAATAAACAATACGAACGCTTGGACGATATATACAGAAAGAGTAAATTTGACTTCTGAAATTAGAAAGAAACATGAGATTGAACTGGAAAGATTAAAAGAGGAAAGATTTTCTTCAAGCTTGCAGAAAAGAGAAGCAAAAGGGAAACTTCAAGAAACGAGAGAGTGAAAGGAAGCGACAGAGTAGAAAAGAATGGTATGCGGAGGATTAGGGTTTGTTTCGGTGTTCAAAATGGCCGAATTTGAGAAAAGAATGGGCTTGGGACATTTTCGATACAAGTCATTTAAGCGCCTTCTGTATTTAATTGGGCCTTCAAGCCCATTAACACATGTAAATTTCAGATAGTTAAATGTGGGTTTATTAGTCCATTTTAAATTTAAAATATGTATTAATTGTTAATAATATTAAAATAAATCAATATTATTTATAATTTGTTAAAAGTTGTTACATTTGTTTAAATGTAATTATATTTGTTGTAACGTATTTGAGAAAGAACAGAAATAAACAATAAGAAAGACATCAGATATATCGTGGTTCACCCAAGAATGGCTACTTCCACACTGCAGAGAGATTTTATTGAGGAGATTGAATTAAAGATAACAGCATAAAAGCGGCTATAGGTTAAACACGAGTATATATAGTGCTCGGTAAAACCCTAACAGAACAGAGCAGTATTGGGCCCAATTCGATGGCCCAATGAGAGAACGCTGCATAGCGTTTGCGCCGGGGGCGACTCCGCCCCCCGGACCCCCAAGCGAGGGGGTACTTCGTCCCCCTCGACCCCCAGTGACGGCTCTGCGAAGTGTGACAATTCAAGCATACTCAACAATATTATTATATTAACAGTTAAATTTGTATATTTTTTCTTTGCAATATATATCTAAAACTTTCCACTGAAAGTTTTATATACGAATTAAACCAAAATAATATATTGTTGAGATTTGGTGATATTAGATATAAATGTGAAGGGACAATTAACTTTTAATATATCTGAGTTTGTTAGGTGATTTTGTAATGGACGAATTAACCCGATATAAGAGAACGTTGAGATTGAATGCTATTAGAGAGAAACGACAACGGACACATCTTTGTCTTCGAGGGTTAAACCAAAATTGATGAACATTCAAACAAATATAATTTTTGATAATTTGTAGCAATTTGAAATATATTGCCGAATTTTATGTTTAGCGTTTCATTGTCATGTATTAGATGAATTTTTTTTTTTATGTTTCATTGTTTTGATGTAAGGGGTGTGGCTGTCCCTATTTCAAAGACTATTTATCCAATCTCTATTATTAATAAAATTATGGAGAGTTCTATCTCTCTTTATATAATATAATTTATTCTATATCTTGAATATTTTTAGTCAATTAGTATTTTTTTTCCTTTAAATAACATCAAATATTTATTGAACAATTGACTCATAGATAATTAAAATATTTTTTTTTTACAAATGTAAGAAAAACTAAATAAATCTCGTGCAAGGCACATGTACTATACTAGTAATCTACTAAACCAAAACCATTTTATGTCACATGGCACTCTTTACCAAGCCTATAAATTTCTTATACCACATGACAAACTCATATTTATTTTGCTACATGGCATTTTCTCAATATTTACAATACTTTCTAAAATATGATATTCCTGCAAACCACTTTTAGAAATCTGATATTTTTTGCTAATACTTCTATAAAAAGATCATATAAAAAGATCATCTTTCAAAAGAAAAAAGAAAAAAATTGTAAACTTACCTACCATTACCGAGACCAGTTTACTGAAAAAAATAAAAAATAAATAAAAATCAAACCCTAAAATCTCATTCTTATCGCTCAGCCGCCGCGACCACTCTCCTTCCTCCTTCGACCCTCGTTGCAGATCCGGCATTCCGGCCTCGTTCAAAAACGTTGCAGATCCGCCAACTTTGGAGATCTCAGCCGCCGCGACCACTCACTCTCCTTCCTCCTTCCTCCTTCGACCCTCTCTGCAGATCCGGCCTCGTTCAAAAACGTTGCAGATCCGCCAACTTTGGAGATCTCTCACCCGACCACTCTCCTTCCTCCTTCGACCCTCTTTGCAGATCCGCCAACTCTCTAGTCTCTCCGGCTCCAGTCTCCTCCTTCGCATCGCATCTGTACGTTCCTTTCCAGTCTCCTCCTGGAGAGGCTGGATCTCGGCTTGAAGGATTTCAAGAATCTGGAGAGGCTGGATCTCGGCAGACTCGACTTCAATAGCATGACTTCTCTTTAGGTAATGAGGTGCTTAATTGAATCGAAATATCACCTTTCTAGTATATGAATTAAATCAGTGCCTTTGTGTTACCGATTGGTGTTATGTTTTGATTCCTGGGATGTTTTCAGGATTTGCGAGAATGCTTGAATTTGAAGTTGTTATCAGTTGTTCAGAACAAGTTGTTACCTAGAATTGTTTGCTGTTGCTATTTCTGATCGAAATCCGAAGTTCGCTTTTGCTAGCATTTGTGATGTTTAAGAGCGATTACCGATTAGTTCTATCTTGTTGTGGTCTTGTGGAGTTCTTGTTATATCATATTATCTAAACTTTTTTCATTTTTTAGGTACCATGAGTTCTCAGCCTAATCTTAATTATTTGTTATTAGTTAATTAGTGTTGATTTGAATAGACAAGTTGGTCTGCAAACATGTAATAGCACAAAAAACGAGGACGACATATGTAAAATTTTGTGGGCAATGTGAAATAAAAAACTTTCGGGTATGGGTACCCGTCAGGGAATTTATATGGGGAAAATTTACGGGACGGGGATTCCCCGACGGGTATGGGGCAATTTTTTTAACTAAAACAGGGATGGGGAATGTAACACTAAACAGGGATGGGGACGGGGAGGGTACCCCGCCCCGAACCCGCCCCGTTGCCATCCCTATCTGTAGCGCATGAACCTTAGGTAAAGTACGCAAGTTCAGATCTGGATTCCCCCTCCAATTTCTGTCATATCTATCTTTGAGCAGTTCGTAATCTACCAATTGTTTGGAGTCGTTAATTGTGTATATATATCCGAAACTCTGATTGTTGTTGTTCGGCGCTTCTTGTTTTCCAGATCTAGAAAATTACGCGTTTTAGTTTCGAGGATACGTTTTGTCAAGCCATATAGGTTTATTTAATTGGGGATATGAGGTTTCAGGAATCGTCTTTGGGAATCATAGCTCTGTTCCTGACGTTTATTTGTAGATCCAGAGCACCTTCGAGTCGCACTTGGATTTTCCTTCGATTCTGCGCTTCGATTTGGTTAGATTTTGAATAATTTCTGAACTGTAAGAACCCTAGCTTCGAGTTTCTTTGGATTTTGATAAACCCTAGCTTGGAGTTTGGTTAAATTTCTGAGCTGTAAGAACCCTGACATTCAGTTTGGACGGATTCTGAGATTCTGATTTGACGATTCTGAGGTCTGATTTCATAACCCTAGCTTCGATTTTGGTTGGATTATGGGGTTCTGATTTCTTAAACCCTAGCCATGTATGGATTTTTTGTTGTGTGCTAGCAAGCAATGATGAATCTCGATATTTCTACAAAAAATCTTATAGGTCCTACACACTTAATTATCCCTTTTTGGTGTTAATTGATGTTGTTGTGAAGTACTGGTAAATAATTGAGGCTTTGGAGAAGATGACTCTTCTGTACTTCATAAGCAAATTGTGCAAACTTTATCAAGATACCCTACAGTGCACCTAATATTCAACACCATTTAATTGTGCTTTATGTTTTATTTGTTGAATCTTACTGCTATTATGCTAAAATACATGTCATGGAAAGACTAGGTGATTTTTTTTTTGTCGTTGAGTGAAGTGACCTATATAGGTAGATTTGTACAATTTATCCTTATATTTAATGTTGTTTATCATATTTTTGAATGCTATATGTACCTAATGCAACAGAACCATAGTTATATGTTTCATAAATTTGCAATGTAGACTCGTAATTGCTGTATTATTTTTCTTTTGGTGAAGGCGTGTATTCCCTGCATTTTTCACCTATTTTGATTTGCTTTTGTGCTCATGCTTTGGAGTTATTAGAAGTTGCTATCACAAATGTGTATTCCCTGCATTTTTCAATTTTATTATCTAACTTCAGAAGTGTGTTCTTTGTTGTTTTGCGTGATAGAATTATTTAGAGGGATTTCTTTTGGCATGTCGCTGGCTAAAACTGTGATAATGTAGGTATATAGCTAATGTTATTTTATCCCGTGCAGCTTGACTGGGATCTCAGTACGATTCGGTCTTGTCCAGACTGAATACTACAACTTTTTCTCTGGAGACTTTGAGCAAGATTACTAAAGATGGTGGATGTGTCATTTGCAGGTTTGTTGCTGTTTTCATTTTTATCTTTGCCACTTTTGTATTACTGTGAACTTCTTTTCCCATTGGTTTTCTTAGTAGTGATATGCTGATAAGATGAAATATGGTCACCATATTAGTTGTCTAGATGATCATAAAAAGTAGTAGTAAGGAACAAGAATCAGATTCGGTAATGACTACTTAGAGATTGTTGTTTTCTTAAAATTATAGTTTTCCATAGTGTTACAGGTTTGTATGTTGACTAGATAGTCTTCATTAGAAGTTTAAATTACTGCGGTGTTAGTTCTGTATTTTTTTTCCTGTCATGTGAATGAAGTTGTCATTCAGGTCCGATATGGGTTCTGCAGACTCAAGTAAAATAATTTTTTCCCTTGCTTCAATGACATAATCTCATAAATCTGAATCTTACTCTTCAAGTTTTTCTTTGTCTGCAGTATATAATGATGGAAGTAAAAGTCACATGGGCTAAATGTTTTCTTTCATGTTTAGGAGATTTTTCACTTTCTATTAATGCATCGACAATTTCGTTTATGTTAATTGTTTTTGGTGTGTTTTGCAGAAATCTAACTAATATTTAAGGTAAGAGAATTATTGGCATAGAAAGGAAGGCAACACCCTAAAAGTAAGTGTTCCTTTTCTTTAGTACTATATTGCTATTACTTATATTCCATTATTCACTAAGGCAAATCAATTGTTAAATTGTTTATATTCTTGGAAACATTTTTTTATTGGCATCGTATTATTATGTAGAAATATGTCATTTTTATCCTTGTTTATTTCAGAACCCAAACTTTATGTATGCCATTAGGTTTATTGAGAGGCAAAATTGAATATAGCTATAATATGTATATTATAGATATAAGTATTTTATAAATCTAAATAGAAATCTGTACATAATATGTATATTATAAGGTAATGGGCTTGTTGTATATTTCGAAGTGATTAATATATTATCATAATATTAAGATATATGGTTTTTTTTTTTTAATATGTTATTTGTTAGGTTAAAGTTTAGTTGGTTTTGGAAGTATCTACTTCTATATATTTTTATATATATTTTGATTTAATAAAATATTTTTTTAAAAGTGAAATACATATATATTAAGATATATGGTTAAATTCTGATTTGATAAAAGATTTTTTTTAGAGTGAAATAAAAATTTTAAAAAAAAGAACAAATAAGAAAATTACATGTAAGAATGGTTGAAGCGTTCAAAGAGCTTTAATATATTACTACATAATAGATTAAATGAGGGTGGAGATCGAACATCTCTTCTGGAGGGTTGAAAATACGGGTGGCAAATGGGCGGATAATTCGGATTTCGGGTTCAGATCAATGTCGTGCATGATTTAACATCGGGTCAAGACGGGTCGGTTCAATAGTAAATCTTCAATAGTAAACCAAGAAGTGAAAAAGCACAACACGTACAGTAAACCAAGAACTGAAAAAGCAACCTGCACCGGCGAGACGAGGCGCACCGGCGAGACGAGGCCAGGTCGGGGAGACGAGGGCCGGACTTGCGAGACGAGGAGCGGACCGGCAATTAAAATTGGTACTGAGAAGCTCACCGGCGAGACGAAGCCAGACCAGGGAGACGAGGGCCGGAGAAGCGCACCGGCGGTGAGGATGTGAGTGCCAGTGCTTTTTGCGAGTTCCAACTCCCACAAGGCCGTATAGCAAATATGCCACGAATTAAAATTTGTTAGCAAGAACTTTTATTTTAAAACTTATTTTAAAAGTGCCGTATAGCAAATAGTGCCAGTGTTTTTTGCGAGAACCAAGAACTCTTATTTTAAAACTTGTTAGCATGTGCCATGGGCACACACTAGAAAAGTCGTATAGCAAATATGCCCCAGTTTATAAAGAAGCTTGTCCAAACTCTTAGCTCTTTGCTTCCTCCAAATATTTTGACAATATAAGATGATTCACACAATGAAATTGACAATTTGAAACTCACAACTTTCGTTAAAAGTGGTGCCTTGTGTCGTAAAGGGTAAATCATATGAGTTTTTAGTGTTGTTTTTCGCCGAAATGCTTAGTTTTTTGTTTTCCCCCAATATTTTGACAACATAAGATGATTCAGGGAAAGAAATTGACAAAATTTGAAAATCATAAATTTCACCCAAAGTTGTGCCTTGTGTCGTAAATGGTAAATCGTGTGAGTTTTTAGTGTTGTTTGTCACCCAAACTCATACCTCTTTGTTTACCCCCAATATTTTGACAACATAAGATGATTCACGGAAAGAAATTGACAAAGTTTGAAAATCATAAATTTCATCCAAAGTTGTGCCTTGTGTCGTAATGGTAAATCATGTGAGTTTTTAGTGTTGTTTGTCACCTAAACTCATACCTCTTTGTTTCCCCCAATATTTTGACAATTTAAGATGATTTACGCAAATAAATTGACAAATTTGAAACTCTTAACTTTCTCCCATAGCTGTTTCTTGTGTCATAAACGGTAAATCGTGGGAGTTTTTAGTGTTGTTTGAAGCTCAAACTCTTAGCTCTTTGTATCCCCTAATATTTTGACAATATAAGATGATTTACGCAATGAAATTGACAAAAAAATGAAACTCATAACTTTCTTTAAAAGTTGTGCCTTGTAGTAAAGGGTAAATCATATGAGTTTTTAGTGATTTTTTTCGCCCAAACTCTCTACACTTTGTTTCACCCCAATATAAGATGATTCACAGAAAGAAATTGACAAAATTTTAAACTCATAACTTTCTCCCATAGTTGTGTCTTGTGTCGTAAATGGTAAATCGTGAGTTTTTAGTGTTGTTTGTCGCCCAAACTCTTAACTCTTTGTTTCTCCCTAATATTTTGACAATATAAGATGATTCACAGAAAGAAATTGATAAAATTTGAAACTCATAATTTTCGCTCAAACGGCATGAGCTGTGAAGGTAAGCTCTTCATCACACACATCACGAACCCTAAACTCGTCACGAATCCCCCAAAATCTGTTTTTTCCTGCATCCTTTGACGTTAGTTTCAAATTCATTTCTTCGACTGAGCAGCCCTAATTTGGACTGAAGATGTGTATTGGTGTTTGATATATAACCAAAGTCAGTTTTGTGTTTACCGGCCTAATTTGAATTGCATTCGAATCTATAGAGTTTTCGTCGTTGTCTTTGACTCCCCACTGATCGGTACATTCACGAGGGAGGGGAGCTAAAGGCTTTGTTGGGGCGAAAGGTTAGGGTTTTGTTTCCACCCAGTTAAATTCAACTAATTTTACCTCAATCTGGAACACAATTAAACGTGGTAGCATATCTTAGATGAAATCGGGGTGCAATTTGACGTATGCGCACAAGGACTCAAGTTCAATTGTCTTGATCGTTCAGTTCACCATAAAACTTCTTCTACCTAGTTGTGTTTCTTAGGGTTTTGTTTCCACCCAGTTAAATTCAACTAATTTTACCTCAATCTGGAACACAATTAAACGGGGTAGCATATCTTAGATGAAATCGGGGTGCAATTTGACGTATGCGCACAAGGACTCAAGTTCAATTGTCTTGATCGTTCAGTTCACCATAAAACTTCTTCTACCGAGTTGTGTTTCTTAGTTATGCTTTATTTGACTTCTGAATAAGCTTTGTATGAATGGATCATATATGAATTGGATCCTAAGTTCTGTGTTTAGATAACCATATAAAAACTGGATGCTTGTTCACTTGGATTCTTGTAGAAACTGCATGTAATTCGTGTTGAAGGTTTCATCTTGCCCAAACCTTTAAATCCCTAGCCCCTTTGTGGCATCTCACCCTTTTCCCTCTTTTACAAATTTGTTGGCAGTTGAGGTTAACCCCTTTAGCTTTTCTTTTTACAGATTTCTGACCTCTTACAAATGAAATTTGCTTATACAAACTTTTCCAAGAAAAAACTATAGGGAGTCTTGGACTCTTGGTTGGTAATGAATGGAACCTTTGTGGAATTGCTTGCAGAGATTCTTCTAATCAGCTCAAATGTTCACAAATGAAAGAAGACAAGAAGAGCGCACTGGAAAGTATGGCACTCCAAGGCAGCAATACTTGCAAGAAGTTGTGAGCCAATTTCAGAACGCTGAAGATGATGAAACAAAAGAGAAAATTGTTGCCAACTTAGCAAACTTTGCCTATGATCCTTACAACTACACCATCCTCCGGCAGCTCAATGTGTTAGAGCTCTTCTTGGACTGCATAACCGAGTCCAATGAGAAGCTTGTGGAGTTTGGAATTGGTGGTGTCTGCAATGCTTGTGCAGACCCAGAAAATTCAAAGGTAATAGCACAATGCGGGGGTGTGGAACTTGTAATCCAGTGCTTATCGAGCCCTGTAAGGAACACCGTGAATTATGCTCTTGGTGCACTCTATTATCTCTGTGAGGATGGGGGTAACAAGCAGCAGATTCTCAAGGATGAGGTGGTGGAGCTGATTAAGAGATATGCTGATGCAAAAGAAATTAGTGTAAGTTTCAGTGATCTTGCAAAGGCTTTCTTGGACAAACATGTTCTTGGACATTAGTGTTCAGAAGAGTCTAAACTTGACAAAAGTGAGTGCTTGGTTTGTATTGAACATTTCTTAGTAATGTTTGAGAGCAAGTGCAAGATCAAATAGTTCGGTATTTATAGGTGTTTGAGAAATACTATTTCTTCCACGTTCAACTTTCCAAGGCATACTTCTTTTGTAAAATTTTGTGTGGCCATTTAAGGGTAGCTTCAGTTAGAGTTTGAATGTTGAGCAAATCACAACATATTTCTGCTGTTTAGCCGACTTATTAACTGTTATACCAGTTTTTAAGCCGACTTACTAAAATAGCCGACTTACTAAAATTTTGTGTGGCCATTTGCTCCCAATAGACAAATTTGGGTGCAAATCACAAATAGACACATTCAAAATAAAAATAAAATAAAATTAAGGTTAATTATCGGAAATCACCCGTACAATAGGCCATATTGTCAGAAATCACCCGGATAACTACTATTTATCGTAAATCACCCGTATATCCATCTCCGTCCAACACGTACCATCCTACCCCATTCTCCGTCCATTAGATCGTTAACGTAATTACAGATTTAAGCCGAATTTTTTATTTTCATTCAATTTCTCCACAATTTCAAAACTTGGGTAAAAATTGTAATTAATCCAAAAATAGTGTCATCTTCAACCTCCAGCCAAGCCATCCTCATGCGAAAGCTCGGCCGAGCTCCATCAATGGCGGATTCAGACCAAATTCGAGCTCGAATTCGACAATTAACCATTGGGACTTTTAGATAAGATCCAGACGCGTCATATCTCTGTGAAATCGGGAAGAATAAACCCGGGACGAGATCGTATTTACCCCAGAAGGAAAGAAAATCTGGGGGTTGGCACCAGCCGAAAACTGGGCAAATTGGGGCACGTCGGAGCATATCCAAAGTCGGGGACAAAAGTATTTTGAAGAGGGATTAAGGGTGGTGCTAGTGGTGGCGGCAATTTCAGAGGTGGAGTCGGTGGTGGGTGGAATTTGACGAAAAACAGTCACGACAATATTTCTAGGGTTCGGGGCTTTGAGGATGAAATTGGATACCGAAATCTCTGTGAAATCGGAAAGAATAAACCTGGGATGAGATCGTATTTGCCCCAGAAGGAAAGTCCCAATGGTTAATTGTCGAATTCGAGCTCGAATTCGGCGAAAAACCGCCATTGGAGAGCTTGAGGAGCTCACGGCTGGCTGGAGGAAGAAGCTGATGAATAGTGCCAATCGGGGCCCCTCACTTTTGGCTTAATTGCATTTTGGCCCCAACTTTCCAAGTTGGGGCAAAAATGCCCTTGCATAATTCTTGAAAAATTACAAAAAATTATCCAAACTTTTCCAAACTTAATTATTTTAATATTTCTATTTTAATAATTTTTAGCTTAATTACAATTTTTACCAAAGTTTTGAAATTGTGGAGAAATTGAATGAAAATAAAAAGTTCGGCTTAAATCTGTAATTACGTTAACGATCTAATGGACAGAGAGTGGGGTAGGGTGGTACGTGTTGGACGGAGATGGATATACATGTGGTTTACGGTAAATAGTCGTTATCCGGGTGGTTTCTGGCAATATGGCATATTGTACGGGTGGTTTTCGATAATTAACCCATAAAATTAACATCAACCATCCCTTATAAAATTTCCTTCTATTCAAACAAGAGAAAAATTTAAATTATTTTCTTTTACTTCTCATTCTCTCACTTTTTTTTTTCCTTCTCATCATTTTTTATATTTTCCTTCCCTTTTCTTTCTACCTATTAACCATTTGCCAAACAAAAAAAACTCTTAAAAACTAGTATAACAGTTAGTAAGTCGGCTAAATAGCAGAAATATGTTGTGATTTGCTCAACATTCAAACTCTAACTGAAGCTACCCTCAAATGGCCACACAAAATTTTACAGAAGAAGTATCCCTTGGAAAGTTGAACGTGGAAGAAATAGTATTTCTCAAACACCTATAGATACCGAACTATTTGATCTTGCACTTGCTCTCAAACATTACTAAGAAATGTTCAATACAAACCAAGCACTCACTTTTGTCAAGTTTGGATTCTTCTGAACACTAATGTCCGAGAACATGTTTGTCCAAGAAAGCCTTTGCAAGATCACTGAAACTTACACTAAATTCCTTTGCATCAGCATACCTCTTGATCAGCTCCACCACCTCATCCTTGAGAATCTGCTGCTTGTTACCCCCATCCTCACATAGATAATAGAGTGCACCAAGAGCATAATTCACGGTGTTCCTTACAGGGCTCGATAAGCACTGGATTGCAAGTTTCACACCCCCGCATTGTGCTATTACCTTTGAATTTTATGGGTCTGCACAGGCATTGCAGACACCACCAATTCCAAACTCCACAAGCTTCTCATTGGACTCGGTTATGCAGTCCAAGAAGAGCTCTAACACATTGAGCTGCCTGAGGATGGTGTAGTTGTAAGGATCATAGGCAAAGTTTGCTAAGTTGGCAACATTTTTCTCTTTTGTTTCATCATCTTCAGCGTTCTGAAATTGGCTCACAACTTCTTGCAAGTATTGTTGCCTTGGAGTGCCATACTTTCCAGTGCGCTCTTCTTTCATTTGTGAACATTTGAGCTGATTAGAAGAATCTCTACAAGCAATTCCACAAAGGTTCCATTCATTCTTAGTCGTCTTAAAATGACTGATCAACCAAGAGTCCAAGCCTCCCTATAGTAAGTTTGTATAAGCAAATTTCATTTGTAAGAGGTCAGAAATCTGTAAAAAAGGGGGTTAACCTCAACTGCCAACAAATTTGTAAAAGAGGGAAAAGGGTGAGATGCCACAAAGGGGCTAGGGATTTAAAGGTTTGGGCAAGATGAAACCTTCAACACGAATTACATGCAGTTTCTACAAGAATCCAAGTGAACAAGCATCCAGTTTTTATATGGTTATCTAAACACAGAACTTAGGATCCAATTCATATATGATCCATTCATACAAAGCTTATTCAGAAGTCAAATAAAGCATAACTAAGAAACACAACTCGGTAGAAGAAGTTTTATGGTGAACTGAACGATCAAGACAATTGAACTTGAGTCCTTGTGCGCATACGTCAAATTGCACCCCGATTTCATCTAAGATATGCTACCCCGTTTAATTGTGTTCCAGATTGAGGTAAAATTAGTTGAATTTAACTGGGTGGAAACAAAACCCTAACCTTTCGCCCCAACAAAGCCTTTAGCTCCCCTCCCTCGTGAATGTACCGATCAGTGGGGAGTCAAAGACAACGACGAAAACTCTATAGATTCGAATGCAATTCAAATTAGGCCGGTAAACACAAAACTGACCTTGGTTATATATCAAACACCAATACACATCTTCAGTCCAAATTAGGGTTGCTCAGTCGAAGAAATGAATTTGAAACTAACGTCAAAGGATACAGGAAAAAATAGATTTTGGGGGATTCATGACGAGTTTAGGGTTCGTGATGTGTGTGATGAAGAGCTTACCTTCACAGCTCATGCCGTTTGAGCGAAAGTTATGAGTTTCAAATTTTGTCAATTTCTTTATGTGAATCATCTTATATTGTCAAAATATTAGGGAGAAACAAAGAGTTAAGAGTTTGGGCGACAAACAACACTAAAAACTCACGATTTACCATTTACGACACAAGGCACAACTATAGGAGAAAGTTATGAGTTTAAAATTTTGTCAATTTCTTTCCGTAAATCATCTTATATTGGGGTGAAACAAAGTGTAGAGAGTTTGGGCGAAAAAAACCACTAAAAACTCATATGATTTACCCTTTACTACAAGGCACAACTTTTAAAGAAAGTCATGAGTTTCATTTTTTTGTCAATTTCATTGCGTGAATCATCTTATATTGTCAAAATATTGGGGGATACAAAGAGCTAGGAGTTTGGGCGTCAAACAACACTAAAAACTCCCGCGATTTACCGTTTATGACACAAGGAATAGCTCTGGGAGAAAGTTAAGAGTTTTAAATTTTGTCAATTTATTTGCGTGAATCATCTTAAATTGTCAAAATATTAGGGGGAAACAAAGAGGTATGAGTTTAGGTGACAAACAACACTAAAAACTCATACGATTTACCATTACGACACAAGGCACAACTTTGGGTGAAACTTATGATTTTCAAATTTTGTCAATTTCTTTCCCTGAATCATCTTATGTTGTCAAAATATTGGGGGGAAACAAAGAGGTATGAGTTTGGGTGACAAACAACACTAAAAACTCACACGATTTACCATTTACGACACGAGGCACAACTTTGGGTGAAACTTATGATTTTCAAATTTTGTCAATTTATTTCCCTGAATCATCTTATGTTGTCAAAATATTGGGGGGAAACAAAGAACTAAGCATTTCGGCGAAAAACAACACTAAAAACTCATATGATTTACCCTTTACGACACAAGGCACCACTTTTAACGAAAGTTATGAGTTTCAAATTGTCAATTTCATTGTGTGAATCATCTTATATTGTCAAAATATTTGGAGGAAGCAAAGAGCTAAGAGTTTGGGCGAGCTTCTTTATAAACTGGGGCATATTTGCTATACGACTTTTCTAGTGTGTGCCCATGGCACATGCTAACAAGTTTTAAAATAAGAGTTCTTGGTTCTCGCAAAAAGCACTGGCACTATTTGCTATACGACACTTTTAAAATAAGAGTTCTTGCTAACACGTTTTAATCCGTGGCATATTTGCTATACGGCCTTGTGGAAGTTGGAACTCGCAAAAAGCACTGGCACTCACCGCCGGTGCGCTTCTCCGGCCCTCGTCTCCCCGGTCTGGCCTCGTCTCGCTGGTGAGCTTCTCAGTACCAATTTTAATTGTCGGTCCGCTCCTCGTCTCGCAAGTCCGGCCCTCGTCTCCCCGGTCTGGCCTCGTCTCGCCGGTGCGCCTCGTCTCGTCGTTGCAGGTTGCTTTTTAAATGCACACGAAATGATGCGATTAATGTAAGCGTACATCATTTATGCGTTTACATTAAGTATATAAGGACAAAAGTGAAATACATGTATACGATTTATGACAATACATGTATACGATTTGTGGTTTGGGTTGAGAGCTTCTAAACAAATGTCACTAGCCTTTTGAGCTTTTGCTTGATATGGGCTTATCCCGATTTATGACAATACATGTATACGATTTGTGGTTTGGGTTGAGAGCTTATAAACGAATGTTGCTAGCCTTTTGAGCTTTTGTTTGATATGGGCTTATCCGGATTTATGATAATACATGTATACGATTTATGGTTTGGATTGAGAGTTTCTAAACGAATGTTACTAGCCTTTTGAGCTATTGTTTGATATGGGTTTATCCGGATTTATGATAATACATATATACGAGTTGTGGTTTTGGTTGGGAACTTCGAAACGATTCTAGAGGGCCTGACCACAAAGAATTCGCAACAAAAAATGTCGTTCAAACATTCAAATCCGCGTTTATTCCTTTTTTTTAAATGTGGTTTGGTTTTGCAAAAATATTGTTGCTTTTAAGCCTTCAAAAATGCATTTTCTCATTATAAAGCACGTACAAAACAACAATTTTCTTACATCTTTATTATGCCCACTTGTCTCGAAGAATGATATTGGTTTCATAACTTTACTTGTATCGTACAATTTATGTTGAGAGCTTTGATATGGATAATCATATTAATCATAAATAAACATCTTCATATATGACTTGTGTGTTCTCTTAACTCTTAACTAACACATACGTGACAGTATTCAAATGCATCATTTTTCATATCGCATAAACATACAAGAACATCAAATATTGGTCATGATGTGCAACATTTTAAGCATAAACATACAAGAACATCAAATATTCATATCGCTTACAGTATCAGGTTCTATTACATGAACATCCAATTAGTAGTCTGATGTTGTTAAATTTCAATTATAATCATATACGAACTAGCAAAAATGAGATTACATGATATAATACCCCCATTTAAGTTACCAATATTACTAATATAGTCAAAAAAGCAAAATATGATCAATAGCAAAATATGAATGACAAGTGAAGTGGAGGACATTATAAGTGCTTCATACAGGAATTATCACGTACTTGCTTTCAAATCCCTAACTTGGTAACTGCTCTTTCCTTACTTTCTGGCAATTGTAAACTTCAAATCAACATATGCATTCAATAGACCACAAACAAATATTCTGAAGAATGGGGCAAGAAACCCATCCAACTTCATCTTCAACCTATTTTGTTTTATCTCACAGATATTCAAACTATCAATACCAATTTAGAAACGATAAAGCACAATTATATATCTGCTGATATAAACAAAAGACCTCAAATGAGATACTCCATTGTTATCTAGTCTAGGGTTTCGATCAAACCAAAAAATAAGAATCAGATATAGATTATTGTTATTGATATCTAAGTACCAAAGTTGATCATTTAGAGATCAAATTATCCTTTTACCCTCCCCAGTGACCCACACATCCTTCTTCGCTTACAAGAGCTCTCTTCTCTTTCTTAGACTTAACTTCAAGAGCATTATATTTCTTCGATTCCTTACATTTTGTTTCTAGAGACATCTTCTCTCTATTCAACGATCATCGAACCATCCACGAACTCTAAAATCAAAACAACATTGGTGTCAAAATCAAAAAACAACATCAACATAAATCAATGAAATCAAAATAATAAAAACACAAGCTTTTTGTGACTTTAAAACGTAAATTTCAATGAGACTTAAAATCAAGGTCTTTGCGAATTTGGGGAAGTTGAATGCAATAAATATCAAACAAATAAATTGAATGAGGGAGATGAACTAATAAACAATAATTGAAGAATAAATCACCAAGATCCAAGACAGAGGAAACCACTAAGGCGGAGTCGCGTATTCGGAGGCGAATTCGCGGATCCGGAAGCGGAGTTGCGGATTCGGAGGCGAAGTCGCGGAGGCAGAGTGAGGTTTAGGGAGATTTGGCAGAACGGTTTTGGAGCAGTATTTTGGGAGAAAATGAAAATAACCTTATATGTGAGATTTGAGAGATTTTAGATAGAAATAAAATCTCATGAAATCAGAGTTTGGTATAATCCGGTGCATCCAATTCCATTTCTCAAATTTGCACAAATTTGAGCCATTGATTTTTTCCTCATCCGACGCCCCTGATTAGTACATCCGTTTTATCGTAAGAGCTCCTTTCACCATAACCTAATTCTTTGTATAGATTATCTTGTTAATATCTTTTTCATAAGATAGATTTTGTATAAACATGTATAATAATCATCCCTTTGAGAGGCTAATCACATCAAAAAATCATTTTCAATTTGTCTCGTTTTAGTATCTTATATAAAAGGATAGGATAACATTACTTGTGTAATCTTATAACAACCCCTCGGGTTTATCGCACGTCGAAATGAAAACGAGTGTAACTTTGCGGTCTGAAGTCGGATGGGGACATGTGAAACAAGACACCAAAAGGATTTATTTTATATAAGATACCAAAACGAGACACCAAAATAATTTTCAGAACCGGAGGGCTCACCAAAAGGATTTCGCAAAAGGCCGTTTAAGCCTCCAAATCTGCTATTATTCCTTGCAAAGCATGAAAAAATCACTTTTTGACCTTTATCTCTAATCCTCTGCAAACATTAACAACAGGGATGAACTTTAATTCATATAATATATATATATATATATGACAATAAATCATTTGAGTCATTTCTGGGAATTATATGAGTTGTATGTATCCATACCTTTAGAGTGAACCAGCAGGGATGAACTTTTTGTTTATGTTGCTGTCGTTAGTGGGCTCTGATATAAATAAAGGCTTACTTTTTGACGTATAGGCGAAATTGCCTTTCATCGCATATGCATCTCACGTAACGTGGGGATATGCTTTCCACGTTACGCGCGGGGATAAAACCTTTTTAAGCTCCACACGTAACGTGTAGACCCAGCTGGGTCTACAGCTCCACACGTAACGTGTGGAGCTGTCCCACACGTAACGTGTGGAGCTGTCCCACACGTTACGTGTGGAGCTGTAGACCTAGCTGGGTCTACACGTTACGTGTGACTCTATTTTATCTCACGTAACGTGAGGAGACTCTCCTCACGTTACGTGCGTACCCTATGCGCTAAAAGGCAACTTTGCCTATGCGTTGAAAAGTAATCGTGTAAATAAATTAATTGACAAGTTTATGTTCACATAACAACATTATATGTATACCTGTCTGTTGGAATATAAACGTCCCACATCGGAAGTTGGGATATAACTTGCCTAGTATATAAGCTTGATGGACTACTTCTCCTATTGCCAATTGGTTTTAGGATGGAACCCCACTGGACTTATGTACTGCTTATGCGCTCGTGTCCGCACGACCCCCAGTCTATGAGCCCACGGACTTTCATACTGTCCAATGTCCAAGTTGAAGTTACAAAGGAGTGATGGACATCTCATCTTCTGGCCTAATTAGAGCGTGAATCTATGATAGACATAAGGCATACTTCAGTTTGACAAGATAAGATGATTAGATCCTACGAATTTGGCTTCAGAGGTGTTCTGGTGCTTGGACTTAAAGTGACTTAATTAAATTTAAATAAAGATGACTGAACTTACTTACAAAGTCTGTTCGATTCGCCAATAATTTAAGTCACTTAAAGTGACTTAAAACTACTGAACTTATTCAAAATTTTTAAGAAATCCTGACTTTTTTTTATTTGAGGTGACTGAACTTAACAAAAAAAATATTCAACCCCTAGTTCAGTTTTATTAAATTCAGTCATCAATTTCAATTCAGTTTCAGTCTAGTTCAGTCGTCAGCTTAAATTTTACCTTACAGCTTCAGTTCAGTTTCAGTTCAATTCAGTCTCTACGAACGGAACAAACCCTAAATGTCCTTTTTCACCACTATGATCATCTGAAGGTTGTGCATTCTCAGCAATATCTCTTTCATATATGCCCAACAGCACAATCCACAATTACTACTCACTAGTCTACTACCCATTAAGATTGAAATCCATCTTCAAACTCTAAACCAATTCAGGTGGGGTGCCCAGCTTCATCCTGATAATGGTTTTGAAAGCTCTTGTCTAAAGGTAGAATTAAATGAGCAAATAGGTGATGTGTTTTTTCTTTAGATGGGTTCTAGGAAAGCCTCAGAAAGCTAGTTTACATGCATGGAACTTTCATGTGAAGGGAGGACTTAACTAAAAGCAGCAAACAAAATTCAAAAAACAGGTTATAATTGACACCCATCTCTGTTAGAGTGTTAGGTAGAATTAGCACCTAATGCACGACTTGTCCTAGCAATTCATGATTTCCAAGGCAAATAACTAATGGAGTATTGCTCATTGCAACAGGGGGCGAGAGGGAAAGAGCTCCCAAGGATGCCCAACTTTTCTATAAACCAACCATCAATCTAAGATGTTCCACCTCCTCACATGATCTAATTATGCCCCCTATAACAACAGTAGGATTAATTATATTTAACAATTCGAAAAGTGGGAAACAGGCTAAAAAACATGCTTAAAGAAATAAAGAATCAATAAAGCAAGCAAACTAGCATACTCAAAGTGACTTGGATGTGAATTGTGATATTCTTAACACTCAAAAGCTGATCTTCATCTAGGACTATTCTATGCATCTCCTAATCAAAGCACTTGAGCAGTTGTTGAGATGAGAAAGAAATCTCAACTCCAATCATACATGTCTGTTAGTGTTAACTTTAGAAGCCATGTACATGCACGGTTATCATACTTTCTTAGCATTGTCTCTCCCCATGGCCCGGGACAGCTCTGGTTTACAGTGATACTGATCTGAACATTTAATTAAGCTCTCTTTAGAGCTAAATCAAGGATTTCTTTCTACATTTTCATGTCATCTCCAGTTTTAAAACTAAACTCACAAAAGGAAAACATCTCCCTTGTCTTCATTGATTTGAACTCACCGGTCATGTTTGTTGGAACTCATTTTAATAAAGTGGCACCGGGTACTTTTCCGGGCACAATTCCGGTGGGCTCCGGCCAATATCAACACCAGAAAATGGAAGCATTGACTTCGTCTACGCGAGCATATTCTCGTAATGTACTCATACGACAAAAATGAATTACGTTTGAATGAGAAATGGAGGCCCAAAGTTAGTTGCATGCAATGCATAAACTTGGAAACATGTTGGGTACAAATTTGACCCACATTGAAAGTTTGGAAATAAATCCTAGTATATATACTAGGAAAATGGACTCAAGGTTGTGGCCTTGAGTCACCACCAATGTGTAATGGAGAGAGGACCTAGCTCATCAAGACCACGTGCGTCGAGTCGGGTCGGACCGGCGGGCGAGTTGAGCCGAGCTCGGGCTTGGGCCCGAGCTGGATTGGGCTGGCCAGCCAACGTCCAATCTTTTTGGACCGATCCAGAAGGCCCATCGGCGGTTGGGCTTTGACTCATTCCTGGAGAGATTTCGGGGCTGCTTTCTCTCCTCAACGTTCCAATATGGAGCAGCGTTCGTAGACTTCTGATCTTTGGTTGCGCAATTTAGAAGAGCTTACAGTTGTATCCTGGGATTCGGAACGCCGAAGAACCATCGCAATACGGGGCGTTTTTAGATTAAGGAAAGAGATTCAGTCTCGACTTTGTACCAGATTCAAACCGAATATCGTTCGGTATACTTTCGTTGTTTAATTACAATTTATGTGCGGTTTTTAATTATTGCAGTTTAATCCTGTTCGATTGTCAAATTGCGTTCCTACAATCATGTCCCTGTAACGGCTACCATGTTGTTTGTAAGTTGTAACACATCACATTCTCCAACTCTTTCTCGAGGTTTTGGCCTTAACATATTGTGCAAAAGGAACAACACCAGCCGTGCAAACTTCTCATTGCAGCTCTTTCTTTTTCTTTTAATTCCTGTCCTGAGGCAACATTCTCTGGTCACTTGCACACATGTGTAAGCTTTCAAGTTTGCAAGGAGTAAGATCTTTGAAAAAGTGAGGAGAGTGTGGACCAAGTGATGTTAATGATATAAAGAGAATGTCCTTTATTTCTCCATCTGTTAATCCCATTTAAGTTGTTTGTTAGGGGATGGAGGGTGGACCATATATGGTTGCTAATCTACATCATGGCAAAAGGATAACATAATTGCACTCAATGATGCTTTTTAGTGATGAATTATAGTACTAATATTTCTCTTAACTTTAGTATAAGTATAATACAAATGGGAATGGGTGGCACCAGAGGTGCTTAATTGGCTGCTTGGTTATGAATATTGGAGCCTCTCCAACTTGCCCTTTTTCTCTCCATTCTGCCTAGTGCTCAAGTGCACATCTTTTGAGCTATAGCTTGATATTCCACCCAACCTCCCTTCTAGCAAACATGGATCCTAATCGTCTCTCTACAGCTTCTGAGGCTCATCCCGAGACGATGGATTTCTTGTCTCGTGCTTGGTGCAACTTCGCGGTCCAAGCTCTCCAACCAGAGCAGTTTCAAGATCAATCGATCGTTTTACGAGATATCCCAGCTAAGGAATTCGTCAACAACACGCAACCTATAATCCCGGTTTGTACCACAACTGTGCTGACGTCAGGGTGGTTCTTACTCCTTGTGGTAAGACTATATAAACATAGAGAAATTGACAGGTTTTTGTACTTTGTAACTCTGCAGAAGATGGAAAAGAGTGTGAGGATGGAGGATCAAGATAGTAAGCCCATGCCCCAATGGCAATCCAATGATCTCAAGGTAATTGAATGTCCTCTTATCCTTCATACAAATTCAATCTTGCAACAGTAACAGCCTCGAACTTCCAAGTCTAAAAGAAAATTTGGGCTTGTTTTTCTGCTTCTTTCTAGTCATGGATATGGATGCAACAAGCAATGCACCCGGAGCTGAACTATAACGGCTGCTTCAAAAAGAAATGGGTAAGGCAGCCATTTTTTTCACCATTTTGTCTACAACCGGAGTAGAGAAGTCGTACATATCTCAACTTTTTCTTCCTTTTTTGGGTTAATTGAAGCCGTTTTCATGGAAAATACCACCACTGAAGAATGTTCAGATAAAGAAATGGGTGAAAGAGATGAAAGAGAAGAGAAAAGAAGGAAAGAGGCTTGAGAGAGCAGAGGTGCACGCGGCGGTGTCAATAGCAGGCCTAGCAGCTGCACTAGCAGCTGTTGCAGCGGAGAAGTCTGACAATAGACACCATGAGGAACCTGACAAGGACAGGGAAACTGCGCTTGCATCTGCAGCCAACCTGGTGGCTGCCCAGTGTGCCCAGATGGCTGAGTTGATGGGGGCCAAGAGGGAACAACTCCGCAGTATCATAGGCTCAGCCATCAGTGGCACCAACACAAGTGATATCCTAACTCTAACTGCAGCTGCTGCTACATGTATGATCATTTCTACATAATTAACTAGCATCAAAACTTTGAAAAGAGGCTTCTTTCATGTTTATGCAGTTTTTGTTTGTTATACAGCATTAAGAGGAGCGCAAACGCTGAAAGCAAGGACAGGATGTATAAACAGGCGAAGCGTACCAGTCCTGCCCATCCAGGATACAAAAGATTTGGACTCTGACTTTGAGAAGAACAGAGTGCTTCTTGCCAAGGGTGCACGGCTCAGCATCGAGACATCAGAGGCGACAGAGGGTAAGTGGTAGTAATGGATAATCTGCTATAGGAGATACCAAGTCATTGACAATGGAAAACTATCTGACAAAAATCTATGAATCTTCTAAAGTTATAGTAGGATGGATTTCAAAGCTGGTTGATTACAATCTAATAGTTTCTTCACAACCTCGTGTATGAACAGGTAGATGTATGGTGAGGGTGGTTTCCCTACATCTGAACAACGAAACCAAGGTTAGAGCTTACTTTTGTGCATTCCACGTGCATATGTTACAGTCTAGTGGGATTCTGTCCAATTTTATTGAGCTACTTGAGTATATCAGAGTATAATCCTTTAGTTTCAATCTAAATGGTGCAGATCATCTTGAAAATAAAAAAGCTCAACTTTTTCAATGTCATCACAAGCAAGAAGGAAAGTAAGTCGGACTCTTTATCCTCTTCCTCCGTCCTCTCCGCATATCAGTTCAATTTTCATCTCTTTCCAGATGCAATACTAGCTCTGACCTAGTACTATAAACGTCTGTGTTACAGGTATTGTGCTTGATCAGCACATTGAGTTATACAGAGATTCTGAAGGTGATGAAGATGAAACATGCTATCAGATTTCATTGACAACAACTAGAGGTATCATAAAGCTGGACATGGCAGACGACTACCAAAAGTGCAAGATATGGACTTGCACCATTAACCATATGCTCAGGCTTTCTTCATCACTCACCAAATATGAACTTCAGTTCTGCAAGTATTGATCATTTCATACCTGTGCTACGTGTCCCTTTGTGTGATTACCCGAGTTATCCTCCTAGGATTATTTGTATGTGTTATATGTACTGTGTCACTTTGTGTACTTACCGGAGTTATATGTTGTGATTTCCTACTTCATACCAAGATTCTACAATAATATGTTTCTTGCTTTCATGGATAGTGTATATTATCGAACACATCTAAAGATTTTTTTGGTCGAATCTTACACTGTAAGAAATTCATGACCTAACAAGTATGGGCTTGTGGATATTTCGAACATCTCATTATGTGGCTCATATGACATATTATGTTTAATTAAGGAACCGTTGATTTGATAAGATTCGGTTACAACAAGAAGATATTATTCTCTATTAATTAAAGATATTATCTATTATTGATCAACTTTGATGGAAGGTTGAGATCTTATTTTAATCACATCGTTTAGACCCTCAAAAACCCGTTTTACTACTTTTCGGCAATAATCGTAATGCTATTCATGATGATAGAAAATTCGTTTGATGTTTTAGCGAATTGATTTTTTGATCCTGGTGACATGTACAACCTAATGGTGTTAAAAAATATTTTTATTTATTTTATTTCGGAAAATTGATTTTTTTAATATTTTATATTATATGTCTATAATACCTGGATAAATACATTCTGAACTACAATATTCATATTATATTGTTTTGATAATCACCACAGTGATAACAATTCTGTACATGTATATTGTATTTCATTATCGTGTGACGTTCATATTATTGTTTGTAATCTGCCACAGTAGATTCAAAGTATGTCTTGAATGTTCGACTAAGTAAAATTATTGTTGGTTTAATTATTAGCATGTGTTACCCACAGGTAGACTATGCATCATAAGTAAAACAACCATTAAGGAGATGATTTAATTATGTGATTGAGCATGTATAGGATATCCACAGATACCATACTTGTTTGATTGTAGGTCTTAAGTCACTCGTTTATGTTTAAACCATAGTCATATACGTTATTTTTATAACTCAAAGTTTAATTGTTGTGAGATGGTTTCTATATTGCAGTTCCTCAACCTGTCCAACTTAACTCTTTTGTGAACTCAGTTCCTGAACTAGATGGGACTAATTATACTGAGTGGAAATAACATGTTGAGTTTTACTTGGGTGTACTTGAGATAGATTCGGGATTGACTGTGGATAAGCCGGCTGATCTTACGGCTACGTCCACGGAGAATGAGAAACTTGCCCATAATGCATGGACTAAAGCCAATAAACTGTGCTTGAAGTTCCCGCATTTAACCACTGCATCCAACATCAAATCTTCCATTCCCGACACTGAGACTCAAACCGCTAAGGAGTACTTACGGATAATCACTGAACGCTTTAAGCCTGACGACAAAGCTGTTGCTGGGAAACTTATGGCTGAACTAACCACTGCCCGTTATGATGGTACCAAGACCATGCAGCAACATGTACTTGACATGGCTAATCTGGCTGCGAAGTTGGCTAAACTGGGCATGAAAGTAGAGGATTCATTCCTAGTCCAGTTTATTCTCAACTCCCTGCCTCAACAGTATGGTCCTTTCTAGATTCACTATAACACGATTACGGAAACGTGGAATGTGAATCAATTGACCAATAAGCTGGTTCAGGAAGAGACAAGAATTAAGCAGCAGAACAACCATGTTGCTAATGCAAATTACATGCATGGAAATGAGAATGGGAAGAACAAATTCATAAAGAAAAATTTGGAAGGGCAGTAAGAATAGCTCCTCCAATCAGAGTAGTTCCTCCAACCAGTCTAGTCAACCTGCACCAAAGAAAGCTAAGAAGAATGAGAATTGTCACTTTTGCAAGAAGGGTGGACACATTCAGAAGGACTGCATAAAGTGCAAAGAATGGTTCAAAAAGCAGGGTAAGCCTCTGGCTTTCGTATGTTTCGAATCAAATTTTGTAGAAGCACCTTCTAACACTTGGTGGATTGATTATGGATCTAATGTTCATGTTTCAAACTCGATGCAGGGAATCCTTACAACCCGGAATATAAGTCCAAATGAAGCCTACCTTTACATGGGAAATAGGATGAAAGCCCCAGTAGAAGCCATTGGAACTTTTCGTTTAGTATTAAGTACTGGTTTTCATTTAGATTTAGAGAACACTCTTTATGTTCCTACAGTTTCTCGCAATTTGATTTCCTTGTCTAAACTTGATATTAATGTTTTTTTTTTCAATATACTGGTGATGGACGTTTCAGTTTGTTTAAGAATAATGGCTTAGTAGGTTCAGGAATTTTAGTTAATGGGTTATATCAACTTACTCTTGATAGTTCCTTTTCTGAATCTCTTAATGTGACCTTGCATCCTAAAGTGGGTTTAAAACGTGGTAGAACAAGTGAAAGTTCTTCATTCTTGTGGCATAAAAGGTTGGGTCATATATCCAGAGAAAGAGTTAACTTATTAGTGAAAGAAGAGATTCTTCTGAGTCTTGATTTTACTGATTTTGAGGTTTGTATAGATTGCATTAAGGGTAAGCAAACTAAACATACCAAGAAGGGAGCCACAAGAAGTACTGAACTGCTTGAAATTATACATACAGACATATATGGACCTTTCGATTTTCCATCTTTTGGTGGAGAAAAATATTTCATTACCTTCATTGATGATTATTCACGTTACTGTTATCTTTACCTTCTGCATGATAAATCTCAATCTGTGAATGCTGTAGAATCCTACATAACTGAGGTTGAGAGACAATTGGGTAAAAAGGTGAAAATCATTAGGTCTAATAGAGGTGGTGAATATTATGGAAAATATGATGAGTCGGGACAACGTCCTGGTCCTTTTGCTAAGCTCCTTGAAAAATTAGGGATTGTTCCTCAGTACACAATGCCTGGTTCGTCGTGGATGAAAGGTGTTGCTTAGAGACGTAATCGTACACTTTTAGAGATGGTTAGGAGTATGATGAGTAATTCCAACTTACCCATATCGTTGTGGATGTATGCCCTTATGACTGTTGTGTATATCTTAAACCGGGTTCCCAATAAAGTTGTTCCTATGACACCTTTTGAGATGTGGAAAGGATGGAAACCCAGTTTAAGACATTTACGTGTATGGGGATGCCCAGCAGAGGCACGCATTTATAGTCCACATGAAAAGAAACTCGATCCAAAAACCATTAGTGGGTTTTTTTATTGGGTACCCAGAAAGATCAAAAGGGTTCAGGTTTTACTGTCCTAATCATAGCACCAGAATTGTAGAAACTGGTAATGCTAAATTCCTTGAGAATGGCGAAGTCAGTGAGAGTGACAAAGTAAGAGAAGTGGTCATTAGAGAAATTCGGGCACCAATACCAATTCCTTTTCCCAGGATTTCGACTGACATTATTCTACCTAATGTTCTTGGTCCAACCAACAGTGTAGAACCAATTGTCAATGACCATGCACTCCATCAAGGGCATGTCGCCATTGAACCGAGTGTAAGTGCAGCACCTGAAGTAGCATTAAGGAGGTCCACAAGACCTCGAAGACCAGCTATTTCAGATGACTATATGCTGTACTTGCAAGAATGTGAATTTAACATGGGATTGGAAAAAGATCTGGCTACGTATTCACAAGCCATGAGAAGTGAAGATTCTAATAAATGGATTGATGCCATGTTTGATGAGATGAAATCTATGGCTACAAACAAAGTTTGGGAGTTAGTTGATTTACCAGAAGGCCATAAGAAAGTCGGATGTAAGTGGGTCTATAAGACCAAACGCGACTCTCTTGGTAAAATCGAATGACATAAAGCTAGACTTGTAGCTAAAGAGTTCCATCAAGAAGAGGGCACCGATTATAATGAAACCTTCTCTCCAGTTTCAAAGAAGGATTCTCTACGAATCATTATGGCTTTAGTAGCTCATTTTGACTTAGAGTTACATCAAATGGATGTGAAAACGACTTTTCTGAATGAGAGTTTAGAAGAAGAAGTCTATATGGCTCAGCCATAAGGCTTCATTACAGATGAAAAGGAAAACAAGGTCTGTTTGTTGAAGAGGTCGATATATGGATTAAATCAAGCTTCTCGACAATGGTATCTTAAGTTTCATGATACCATTACCACTTTTGGGTTCACCGAAAACATGGTTGATCATTGTATATACATGAAGATCAATGGGAGTAAGTTTGCATTTCTGGTTCTATATGTTGATGATGTAATATCCCTCATTTTGTAGGGGTATTTTTGAAATTTTCTAACCCCGTACTGCAAGTCGGATTAAATTCAGAGAAGTTCAGGCATTCTGTAAAATGTTTGATCTCTGTAATATTTTTTCGAGTAGTATAAAATACAGTTAACGTATTTTCGGGGTTAAATAGTCGTACGTGTACGAATATATTTAACCCGGGGTTAAAAATAGTTAACCAAAAAGCAAACCGGACAAAAGGGGGCAAAAATGGCCTTGACCGCACCCCGTGGTCAAGTGGCCGCACCCGCGGTCAAGGCCAATTCCAGAGGCGGTCAGAGTCGGCCACCGCACCCTGTCGCACCCCGCGGTAGTCGTCATCTTCGTCGTCATTGCGATAAGGCTTCTGAAATTCGTCGGGGTTGTCAGGCCTAGCTCGCCTGAGTTGGCACACTAGCCTTGCCATCTGGTTCCCTTGCAAGTTGTGGTAGTTGGGACTATAAATTGGAGAGAGATCCGAAGGAGAAATTGCCCATCTGACCTCCTTCTTCTTCCTCTGATTTTTCTCCCAAAAACTCCATTGTTGTCTGAATTTTGGAGCTTTGTCGGAGTGTGATCGGAACTCCCTTTGAGTGGTAAAGGTTCCCTCAAGTGGTGTTTGAAGGTTTAAGGTGTTTGGAGATTGAACCATAATCGAATCGAAGGCGAACGAATCGATTTGGGTAAGTTTTCTCCATGGTCGATGTCGAAGGTCTCGCCACTGGCGCCTGACCGCACCCGCGACAAGCACCACCGCACCCCGCGGCCAAGCCTCCGCACCCTGCGGTGAGGCCTGCCGCACCCGCGGTGAGCTGTGTCCGTGGTGTGTGTTCTTGGGTGTGTGGTCTTGGGCGAGGCTTGACTCCTTCGATTCTTTTCCTATTCTTTTAGATTCATATATGTAGATATTGAATCTAATTTAGGGTCTCATTATGGGTCGTTCCATAGGGATTTGTTATCCAGGATCTGTCCCAGTTCAGACCCAGAAACCATCGTCTTTAAGCTTCGTCAGATCCAAGGCAAGTGGCGGTTCGCTCTTGCTCATCATTCCTTATTTCAATTAATTATCAATTGCTTAGTTGTTAATTGATTTGGAATGAATATTGTTTTTGTCTGGGAACAGTTTGATAAACTGTTTTGGAAATTAAAAGATGATATTATAATAGGTTGTATATTCTGCTAGAATCAACGCTATTATATATATGTGTATATAGATTGAGATATATCTATGATGTTGGCCATGATGGCTTTGATGAGAATTATTACTGTTCTGAAATGTTTAGTTAGAACGAGTATTCGTAGGAACGCTACTGTGTATCTCATTGCGAGTGCTAGTCGTTTCTTTATAACGTGGTGGTTAAGATTTGGTTCCTACCATCCTTCTCTGGTCTTGACATACCCTTACTCAGGGTTTGTGCACACAGCTGGTGCCGCTTTTAGGGATTTAGTTCCCGACTCACTTTTAAGGGATTTAGTTCCCGAGGGATTTAGTTCCCGAGTCAACTCCGCCTTAGGGATTTAGTTCCCGACTTTGTATCTTAATATCCTGAGGGATGAGATGATTTAAAAGCTTATAACGTGGATGATCGTTTTGGAATTTAATAAGATAAGTGCCGTTGTTGTACATAATTAATATACCCTTGGGCGAGTAGTGCAGCTAGGCAGTAGTGCAGCTAGGAAAACTCATCTTGACTTTGATCAGAGTAAAGTTCTCTTTCCAATCTGGATTCGCATTGTGCGGTGAGGTTGGTCGTGAACCGAAACATCAAGTCAGTTTTTAAGTGCTTGTGTGTGAAAAGATAATGTTCCAGACATTTTTCATGCTTCCGATAAGACTCAATTCATTGGAGTCTTCTGTTGGGTTGATTGTTGTAAGACGTGGTCTTTCAGAATATTCTCTTGTTCATGCCTTTTCGGATATTCTAGTAGGAGTATGGTGGTTGACTATCGTCATCGGTTGTTATTCGAGAAACGATGAGTCTAACCTAATACGACTACTTCGAACCACTCTGCTTTGTACCCTTGCATAGTCTTTCATTAGACTAACCAACCGGAATTGTTCTCTGCATGGTTGGCTTGTGTCATCCGTTCGATTCGGCACATCAGATAAGTTGTCGTCCCGTGAAGGCTAGAGTGACTATCGACGTAAATGGTGTTTTTAACAAGTTTATTCAGGTTGAGATCCTTGGCGGGTAATCATTACGATCAAGACCCTTGTGTTTATCCTTTACAAAGACTTCCGTTGTATTTCTGATGTATTTTGGGATTATGTTGTAATTTCGAAACAATGGTTTAAATGAAAGTTATGATATTTGTATCATAATTGTTATGTTCATGATTTGTATAAATCGGTAAAGCCTGGGGTGACTTCGGATTGAAGTCTGAGATCACTGGCGGTAATACATTTCCAAGGTTAAGTATTTGGGGGTGTTACAGATGATATCTTGATAGCAAGTAGTGACCTTGGTTTATTACGGGAAACCAAGGACTTTCTTTCTCAAAACTTTGAAATGAAAGATATGGGAGATGCTTCTTATGTGATTGGGATAGAAATATTCCGTGACAGATCACGTAGGATCTTAGGATTATCTCAAAATACATATATCACAAAAGTTTTGGAAAATTTTGGCATGGCGTCATGTGATCCTAATGTTGTTCCGATTCAGAAAGGGGACAAGTTCAGCTTAAGTCAATGTCCTCAAACTGAGTTAGAACGTGATCGAATGAAAGACTACCCTTATGCGTCTCTTGTAAGAAGTTTGGGGTATGCACAGGTTTGCACTAGACCAGACATCCGTTTTGCAGTTGGCATGTTGGGTCGCTATCAAAGCAATCCAGGCATTGATCATTGGAGAGCTGCAAAGAAAGTGGTGAGATACCTACAAGGAACAAAGAAACTTATGCTCACATTTAGGCGTACTGATCACCTTGAGGTGGTTGGGTACACGGATTCAGACTTTGGTGGATGTGTGGACACTAGGAAAAGCACTTTTGGTTATGTGTCATGTTAGCTAGAGGTGTTGTTTCATGGAAAAGTGCCAAGCACTCCATCATTGCATCATCCACTATGGAGGCCGAGTTTGTAGCATGCTTTGAGGCTACAGTTCACGCATTATGGCTGCAGATTTTTCTTTCAGGGCTTACAGTCATGGATTCTATTGCTAGGCCGCTGAAAATTTATTGTGACAACACCGCAGCAATATTCTTTTCGAAGAATGATAAGTACTCTAAGGGTATAAAGCACATGGAGATGAGGTACTTATCAGTCAAGGAAGAAGTTCGGGAGAAAAGAGTGTCCATTGAGCACATCAACACTCGTGCTAATATAGCAGATCCATTAACTAAGGGGTTACCACCTAATACATTTAAGCAGCATGCTGATACAATGGGTCTTGAGGGTGACCAGTAGTGTAGCTTTTCTTATTTATGAATTTATGGATTGCTAAGTGCTTTTGTTATGACACTGATTTTGAGTATACATTATTGAAGCTTCTGAAATTTTCTATTTCATATTATGGATCATTTATGTACATATTAAAATAATGCATGATAACAGAACTAGTCTTTCTTCAAGACATTAATGGGGACCATTATGATCACTTCTACGATACAGACTTAGTTGTTTTGATTGTTGGTTAGTGGTACATGGAAGGGACTATGTTCTTTAATTAATGTAGAACAGCTATGACTCTAGCTAATGATTCAAATCAACTGAGGATAATTAAGATAAACCGATTAAGTATATTATTTCAGTATTTATGCACGCCTTATGTTTGTTCCTATATGACCATTAAAGCATTTGTCATATGGACCAAGTGGGAGAATGTAAGAAATTCATGACCCAACAAGTATGGATTTGTGGGTATTTCGAACATCTTTTTATGTGGCCCATTTGACATATTAGGTTTAATTAAGGAATCGCTGATTTGATAAGATTCGATTACAACAATAAGATATTATTCTCTATTGATTAAATATATTATCTATTATTGATCAACTTTGATGGAAGGTTGAAATCTTATCTTTAGAGGATTTCGGCCCCTTTCTCTGCCTATAATAATAATAATCCGAAATTCATCATTAAGGTTAACTCAACGTAACACAACTGAAGCGTAGGCTAAGAGAGAGAAGGCGAATTCCAAGGTCTGTGTTTTGCTCCAACAGATTCTCATCCTCTTCGTTATCTCACAATCACGATGTCTAACGGTATGTCTCTATGCCTTTGTGATTAAGCGTATGATCAAGATCCTAAATCATAATCATGTTAGGATTAATATTTATGAATTTAATGATTACAGTTTACATACACATCTAAAGATGGAGTCTAGCTACATATAAGTTAGATGTACGGAACCTCAAAGATGATCAACTAACTAAACAAGGATTGGCAATTAAAATTGAAAGGGGCATATGATTATTGTCACAACAAGGCTATATTGTGATGAAAGTTGGTTGAAATCACTTGGAAAGAAAGAAGAGTATTTTAAGGAAACTATAAGAAGCGAGAGCAATTAACATTTAATACATACACTTGAGTTTTGTAAAAGTAAAGTGATTCCCCTGCTTATTTCACAAGGGGGACACAACCACGAGAATGAAAAGTATGATATTTTGTCAAATTACAAGGAAGAATGGAGGAGAAGCAGATTAGATTCACATGGTTTAGAATTTTCCACGCTACCTGGCCCTTCAAAAGAATATTTCTTTCAGGACAATTAAGATGTTTACGTTTTCAGACAGGTCGTCATTTTCACAAATTAAATGAACCTTAAATCCTTAATGTACAGGGGCTTAGTTGGCTCGTATTAGAGTGACATGAACATAGTGACATGAACATTCTGAAGTCACCATTACAGCTTCCGTTACAGAATTTAATTCAAAGATCCAAAAACTTTAGATTACTATTTCATATGTGATTCATGTCCAGGTTTAGGTTCTGAAACATCCATGTCGCCGAGCTAATGTCCAGGCTTAACTTTGTAACTCTTGTCCATTGCCTCCTAAAACCCCAAAACACCTTTTTATTCTAGATCCATATTACCTGATTCAGGATTCTAAGGATATTTGCGATGTAATGCAAGTATGTGATGCACTGATGCTCAGCCGCAACCAGAGGCAATGTAAACCAAGTGCACTGCCGAATGCATCATGAAGGGTGAGGACTGAGGAACATGTAATAAGGAAATTAATGTGGCCTAGTATTTTTTATCACAAATCCAGAAAGATACCACAAGTTAGGATTAAAGGGCAATCCTGTATGGTTCTGTTCCTCTGAGGATCTTATCAAGGCATCTAGAAGCAATAAGGCATATCTGATTTACTCACCTCAAAGCCAACGGAAGGTGTGAAAATTAGTTCTTCCACGACTACCAATTCCAGAGCCTAGTGGTTAGAGGAGGAAATGGATTTTGTTTTTGAAATGAGAACGGAGTTTTTTATATTGAAATTGTATCTTATTATAGTATAATATTATTTATGTTATTTTTTTATTAAAATTATACTCCCTCCGTATGAAAAAGGTTGTCATTTTAGCCCATAATTTTTGTACATAAAAGATTATCATTTTAGGTGTTTAGATAATTTATTAGTGTAATACCCGTGCCTTGCACGAGATTTTTTTATTTTATTTGACATTTGTAAAAATCGTATATTTTTATTATCGAATAGTCATTGTTTCAATATATATTTGATTAGTTATTTAAATTAAAAATGACAAATTGACTAAACAAATTAAAGATATAAAAATAACATTATATAAAGAGAGACGGAACTCTCCATAACTTTATTAATCATAAAAATTGGTTAAGTAGTCTTATAAACAGGTATAGCCACACTCTTTTACATCAATACTTGTAAAATGATAAAACATAATAAAAAAGTTCATTTAATAAATCACTCATTTCATACCACTTTAAAAAATACCATACCTTGTTCGACATTTTGCAGATGATTTTATTCTATAAGCATGACATTTTGCAATTGAGTTGCACCATAGTTTTCTTTGTCTCGAACACTAATAGATAAATGTGAATTATGAACGTTTTGATCAGTTCTGTAGTGCAAAGTCGTCGGAGTAGATGAATTTCTTCTACCTGAACATTAAAGAATTAAATAATGATAGATAGTTTTTTGTTTATACAAAAGCAAACAATCTAATCTAATTAATTTTTGTTCTAATTACAAAAAACAAAATTAAATTTATTTTAAACATTAATTTTTTTCGACACAATGCTATTATGTCTTCGAGGAACATCAAACACTAACTACAATATAAATGAAAAATTGAAGTAAATAGATAATCTACTATAATAAACATTACTAACCATTTGAAATATCGGATATTGGGATACGATCATTAACGGAATAATTGAGAGTACCTTAACATTAAAGTATTAAATAATGATAGATTAGTAATAATCTCAAACTTATGCTCATGCATGTATACCCATTACAAACTTAGAAAAGCAATTTCATTAATGACTAACCATTAAATGAAGTAGATAATGGTCTAGCTTGGATAAGTATGGATTCGCTCATATTTCCAAGTATATTTTCTGCATTAAATTATGGTTACGCATGGTACCCTTGAGTGTTTTACATTGTAATTAAATATAATATATTTTTTCTAACCTGATTCGATTAGCGGTGTTCCATGCCGCTTATGCCTTATCACATTCATTCGCAATTTCCTCCTTAATCGAGCTAATTTTAGCATGAAAATAAATATTAAATATTATAAATTAATAAATCACTCATTTCATACCACTTTAAAAAATACCATACCTTGTTCGACATTTTGCAGATGATTTTGTTCTGTAAGCATGACATTTTGCAATTGAGCTGCACCATAGTTTTCTTTGTCTCGAACACTAATAGGTAAATATGAATTATGAACGTTTTGATCAGTTCTGTAGTGCAAAGTCGTCGGAGTAGATGAATTTCTTCTACCTGAACATTAAAGAATTAAATAATGATATATAGTTTTTGTTTATAAATAAGCAAACAATCGAATCTAATTAATTTTTGTTCTAATTTTAAAAAATGAAATTAAATTTATTTTAAACATTAATTTATTTTCGACACAATGATATTATGTCTTCGAGGAATATCAAACACTAACTACAATATAAATGAAAAAATTGAAGTAAATAGATAATCTACTATAACAAACATTACTAACCATTTGAAATATCGGACATTGGGATACGATCATTAACGGAATAATTGGGAGTACCTCCAAGTGTAGATCCTGCATAATTAGTATTTATATTAAAGTTCATATTACTATTTATTAGACAAAAATTCAACCAAAAAATGCAAAATATTAACCTGATCCATTAGAAACTGTCCGTTGTCGTTTCTCTCTAATAACAGCCAATCTCAACGTTCTGTTATGTCGGGTTAATTCGTCCATAACAAAATCACCCTGACAAACTAAGATATAAATATTTAAATAAATATATCTACATAACAATCATTTATTTTCATCTTATTAAAATACATTAACATGTTTACCTACATAATTTATAATAGTAATTAAATAAGACATAGTATTTTACAAATCTAATATTGGATATTATTATAAAAAAAAGATAAATACATGAAAGTACTTTAAAAAAAAAGTTGATTCAACATTGCATTAATAAATGTAAATAGTTATTTATTATTTTATTACTATATAAAAGTAAAAAAAAATTGTAAAAAAAGTAATTGACTTATGGGCCGAATTTACTTATGGGTAGATGACTTATTAATACATATTTTTTCCATTAAACCAGAAGCCCAAAAAATCCAACACGTTACCCGACCCATTAACTTCACTCCCTCACTCGGGACAGATTTCTGAACGAAGCCCATTAGCCCAAATCATTGAAAATGTTAACCCGTGCCCTAACCATCAAAACTTGCCTCATTTGTCACGGTGTTGGATCGTTAGAGTTACGTCTGAGGGAACAAAAACTTTGTTCCCACAGAAGACACAGCGGATTTAAATAGCAAGAAAGATAACAGAACGAACTCACGATATATAATGGAAACCCTGATTAGCAAAACTAGCTTCTCAAGGAAAAACCACTACCTTCAAGCTTCCGCTTGAGAGGATTTTGAACTGCGTACTTGTCTTATTAGTTTCTTGCTTGATTACACTTGTATCCTGGACTTCGACCTCTAAACAACCAGCTAGACTCGAAACCTCTTCTACAACGATGAATCAAACTCAACTCTCAAAGACTCACACGCACCTCACTCTCTTTCTCTTCTTTTCTTTTTCTCGTTCAAAGTCGTTCTTAGCCGTGAAGTCCTACCTAAGAAATGAATCCTCACCTCACTTAAATACAACTCGGCAGAAACCCTAATTGACACAAAATAGGAAATACTAGAATCGAATTACAAAGATATGATTTTGTTTGGAAGATAAGATATCACAACCGATTATATTAATTAAGGAAGGAGTTCCCTAATTAATCCAACCGATTGGATATTATTCTTCTCTCTCCAATCGCCTTATCTTAGGAAAGATTCCTAGGATAACACGATCGGATCTTTTCTCTCTTTCCATATCTTCGCGCAATCCGGCTTGATCCTTGGAGCCGAAGTCTTCATCCTCTACCGCGTGGCTTCTTGATTTGTTTCCTTAATTCTGCACGCTGTATGACTTCTTTCCTTTTGCAGCCTCGATCTTGGTATGTCATTTCAGTTCCTGGAGAGATAACAAAGCACTTGCTAAGTCTTTGTTCCCTCTGAGATCCTCTGCTGCAACGCTCCCTGGGAAAACTCTTCTTGTCCTTGAAACACTTGATACACATATTAGTTGAGTGTTTATAACCATCAAAACCTAAGGAATTCAACACACGGCTTCAAACCCTAACTTTCCAGAAAACTCTCTGTCTTTCCTTTTCCAGATCTCGTCATCCTCTCTTTCGTTCATTTTCCAGATCTCGCCATCCATGGCGATTTCAGTCCGGAAATCTCTCTTTCTTTCCTTTTCCAGATCTCGCCAGCAATCCAAGCTTCGTGTTTCTCTTCCTCTTTCTATTTCTCTCGAAACGTCAAATCCTTTGACTTTCGACTTTCAAACTTCAAATCCATTTATAATCTTTGAAGATGCAGATCCATTTACAAAATCGGGTTTCATTTTGGGGGATTAAGTTTGCTTCCAAATGGAGATCTATGAACTCATTGAAGCGAAACAACAGGTATGGTATTTTTTTCATGAGTATTTAGATGTTTTTCTTTCTACGTTCTTAGATACCTCAAAAAATGAAAAATATAGGTTCTAATTCAAGTTTTCTCTTTATCATGATTATGATTTGAAACCGACTTGATGAGGACATCGGAAGTGAAATTGGAGGGGTCACATGCAAACCCACGACGCGCTTGAAAAGGAGATCTGGATGAACGCAAAAAATAAATCCAGATTACAGAAAAGTAAGCTTTCCTTCTCTATCGATAATTTTTTTTTCTATTTCTCTGGAGATAATTTGATGGTTGAAATAATAAATTTCCTTCTGTTACAAATTTGTACATATTTTGACAAATTTCAGTGATTTCGACTGGTTCTTTGATTTCATTGTTTTTAAATTTTACAAATTTCAAATAGAAATATAGTATAATATCAGGCTCGCATTTCATTAAATATTTTTTTCTTTTTAAGTTCGAAATGTTAGCTTGATATAGATTGTTCTTCATGAAGTTCATGTTCATCGATATTTTTCTTCCATTATTAATATTTGTAGCGCAGTAAGCAAGAAATTTTAATATTAGTACAATATCATAAAACCGGGTTCAATATTTTCATATAATTGGCACAGTAATTCATATAATCGGGTTCAATAACATATAAATACTATATTCTGGCCCAAAATGTATAACCAATCTGTATAGTTCATTTCAATATAACCAAATCTGCTTATGGGCTTTTTGGCCCATTTCATGTTTCGTAATTTAAATATGCCTAATATAATTTAATGGCTTTATATACTATTTTCATATGCGGCCCAACATGTGTATTATAATGCTATTAAACTCCATTTTCTTTTTGTTAATGGGTCGGATATTTCAATGTTTACCTGGTCATTACATATTTGGCCCATTAAATTGTGTACTTCGGAGGATAAGCCCATTCTAGTTTTAAACTGACATTAAATTGTTCACTTGGGCCAAATAAGGCCATCTATTTGTTTACATGGTCCATTAACAAACTTGTAAAATGAAGACAATTCCCGATTCATCTAGATCTGTAAAATCATTTCTACCTCATTCAACTTTCTGATTCTACTCTGTGTTTCTGTCAAACTGCAAATCAACTCTCTCTCTCTCTCTCTCTCTCTCTCTCTCTCTCTCTCTCTCTCTCTCTCTCTCTCTCTCTCTCTCTCTCTCTCTCTCTCTCTCTCTCTCTCTCTCTCTCTCTCTCTCTCTCTCTCTCTCTCTCTCTCTCCATATATGCTTTTACATTTCTAATATTTTGTTTACAATTTGTCTTGGAGGGCTAAACCCAAAGACATTTCGACCACGTCTTCGTCTTCAACTAAAATGCAAAGACAGGGAGGGTTTTCAGATCCAACAAACATGATATTTATTAAGGAGGTTCGTCTCTCTCTCTCTCTCTCTCTCTCTCTCTCTCTCTCTCTCTCTCTCTCTCTCTCTCTCTCTCTCTCTCTCTCTCTCTCTCTCTCTCTCTCTCTCTCTCTCTCTCTCTCTCTCTCTCTCTCTCTCTCTCTCTCTCTCTCTCTCTCTCCATATATGCTTTTACATTTCTAATATTTTGTTTACAATTTGTCTTGGAGGGCTAAACCCAAAGACATTTCGACCACGTCTTCGTCTTCAACTAAAATGCAAAGACAGGGAGGGTTTTCAGATCCAACAAACATGATATTTATTAAGGAGGTTCGTCTCTCTCTCTCTCTCTCTCTCTCTCTCTCTCTCTCTCTCTCTCTCTCTCTCTCTCTCTCTCTCTCTCTCTCTCTCTCTCTCTCTTTCTCTCTCTCTCTGACTCTCTCTCTATCTGACTCTCTCTCTCTCTCGCTCTCTCTCTCTGACCAAATGTATATTTCTCTTTGTGTGTCTATTTCTCTTTGACATATATGTTGCAATGTATGTTTGAAATACATTTTTTAATACATGTATATAGAAATCTGCAAGTATACTGTAGTATATAAGAAATTACATTACCTATTTATATATCATGCATATGTAGTATAATAAAATATTAACTTTTGCAATTCTTCCTTCTCTCTACGATTACTGTTACATGTACTTGCAACTTAAATATATAATGAATCATTATTTCATCTAGTACACAACTAACCTTTGCAATTACTCTACTCTATCTGAATGCAGGTAATCACTCCACGTGGTCCTGATAACAGCAGTCACAAATATTAATGGATTCATAAAGTTCAATATTTTCATAATCTGCAAGGTAGAACATTCGAAATTGCAAAGTTTAATTTGTTAATAATATGCAACGTATTATTACTATTCTAGTTTATATAAATCATGTACATTTACTGTATTAACCCTATTATTGTACTTTATAGGTTTGAATGACTCAATATTCATGATATCTGCTTCTACAAATGTGGCTCAATAATATATACAAAGGTATATTTCTTATACAACTTACAATATATACTATTTGTTTATTACTTTTAATTCATATACTAATTAATGGTTGTTCTACTTTTGTAAGTACAAACAACTGAAAACAATAATTTGAAGTGCACTGGAAGTAAGATAGCTTTCTGGGTGATATAATATTACAAGGTATTATTATTTACACTGCAAGTTATATATTTCTTTCAGTTTTATTTTGATCATTACAATACAGAATATAATTCATATATTAATTAGTGGTTGTTCTACTTGTTTCAGTTTAAACAACTGAAACCAAAAATTGATATGCACTTGAAGTCAAATGGCCTTCTTGGTGTTATAATATTGCAAGGTAATTCTATTATTTACATTGCAAGTTATACATCTCTCTCTCTCTCTCTCTCTCTCTCTCTCTCTCTCTCTCTCTCTCTCTCTCTCTCTCTCTCTCTCTCTCTCTCTCTCTCTCTCTCTCTCTCTCTCTCTCTCTCTCTCTCTCTCTCTCTCTCTCTCTCTCTCTCTCTCTCTCTCTCTCTCTCTCTCTCTGTTTTAATACAACAAAATTTAAACCCTAACTAAAACTAATTGGTATATTTTGTTTGTTAATTTATTTAAATGCACAACATGGTATTTAATAAAAGACTAAAGCAACTGTTTTTACCTTGTATATGATTTCTGGATTTACTCGAACATACTGAAACAAACAAAATACCTCTATATCAGTATATATCAACATAGACATTCAATATCAGTAGATGACATGCTCTAGCTTTATTTCTACTGAATTATTTGAAAAAATGGTGTGCTGTAGACCATTAAGAAAAACATAATGTCGTTTATTTCTCACCCTTGAGACAATGAGAAATTTGTGTTAGTCCTATACAAATATTAGACAAACAATTTTTATATATTAAATACAAATTAATAAAGAACTGAAAATTAATACCTTTTCATCCATTACAATGATTTCAGTTGTACTGTATTGCGTACGATCTTATTTCTTTGGAACTTTAAACAATCGAATTACTCGAACCTTTAGCTCATAATTCTCTCGGGTACCCGTAATATCCTTTATTTCTTATTGTTGTTTTGACATTGCTACAAAGGTCATACACAAAAAAACAATACAAAGAACAGTTCAGTAATGGAATATCTTTAATTGCACAAAATATTTGTTGTTCTGTATTTGCTGGTCTGTAAATGGAAAATCAGTAATGGACAAAATACATACGAAAATCAGTAATACAAGTTAATCAGTTCAATGTTTGTTTTTCTGTAAATGCAAAATCTCAGTGGAGATGGGGAGAATTTCCGAACCTTTAGCTCATTATTATGAATTGCAAAAACATACATGCTGTCTCGATATTATGTAGGCTTGCTCAAGAACTCACAAAGTTTTAGAACGTAATTGAGGAAGATGCTCTCTATTTATAAGGCATAATTTTTATTAATTATATTGGTTGATTTTATTTGATTGTGCACGTATTCAACTGCCATAATGGATGCAATTTTATTATGTGCATGTATTGTATACATCTTCAAATTGGATAAAATCTTTCCTTGCAGATTACACACTGGAGAAAAAAATATGCACTGGGCCCAGATCATTTCGTACTATGTATGGGCTTGTAGATTAGCATTTTATTTTTGGTTTAACCAATTCATTTTTTGGGTTTAAGCAATAATTATCCATTGATGTAATTTTGGTACGTATGCCTATGTTGTTTTTTTAGGTCATTTGAAGAAGCAGCTTCATTGTTATATTCTTTGCATGGATGTAATTTTTGTCATTTTTGTGTTCTTTGCATATTTTGCAGGTTTGTATACATGTATTATGTTGCAGGTTGGAATTTTTGTATGGCTACCCTAATTGCATTAGGGTTAGTAAGATTATTTTACAGGTTATCCAGACATTTGCAGGGATTTGCATGAATATTTAGACATTTATGGAGTACTGGTGCCCTAATTGCATTAGGGTTATTAAGATTATTTTATAGGTTATTCTGACATTCATGGAGTACTGGTGCCCTAGTTGCATTAGGGATTTGCATGAATATTTAGACATTCATTTTAGCCATCTTTAGTGTGGTTGTTCATATATTAAAGATTTTCAAAATATTTGTGTGATTCTGTAATATGATTTGCGAACAAAAAAATCACAAAAATAGAGTAGCAGATCTTAAGTTATCAATATGGAAAATATAATATTTTACACATATTCTGGAAGATTGAAATTGAAAGACATAAACGGACAAAACCGGAATAAACGGATTTAATGACACGTGGACAATATACTGTAAAGATGTCACGTGGCAGAAAAAAATCGGTGCAATGTAGGAGCGCCACGTGGCGTAGCCGGGCCTTTGCGTTTAGTAGATATATAGTAGATTGGTGAGTTACGATGTTTGACATCGGAAATTGTATTATTTGACTCTTTTTATACAAATTCTCTATGTTATTTGGCTATAATTGAAATGGATTATTACATAATTGTAAATTTAAAAAAAAAATTGAAAATATAGGATAATTATTGTATTTCTTAATAAGTGTATCAAACTCTAGAATGACAATCTTTTTCATACAGAGAGTATTAAATTTACATATTGTCTAGATTATGTAAATAATTTAATACATAATTCACATGTATTACAACAAAATTATATCACATGAAAAATGGTAGACTCGGTCATGTTCCGGTGGAGGTGTACATAAATCTATGGGTAGAGTAACAAAACATTTTAGTAAAAGGATAAATTTGTCTAAAAAAGTTAAAAGGTAAATTTATAAATTTATTTATCGTTATATTTTTATTTAGAGTCAAAGTTTCTCTAACTCGATCTATAATTAAAATTTCCAACTTTACTTAAACTGATATCAAACAATAGGTAATTAAATACAATATATTTTTATTTACGGTCAAATTCTCTCTAACTCTATCAATAATTGAATTTTTCAACTTTATTGAAACTAATATAAGATAATAGATAATTGAATTCTGGTACGGATTATTCTACTTCAAAATCAATTCTCATTGTATGGATATTATCATAACAAATTCAGTTCATGAGAAACAACACACACTCTATAGTAGAGGTTTACATTTACTTCTTCAGTTCTCTTTAATCATTCGTTTAAATTTAATTCTTATTGTAGTAATAATTTTGTTATGACATTTTAATTTTCTTTTTCAATTCAATATTTTGTAAGAACGTGTAATAACCCTCATTTTATAAGGGTTAAGATTAATATTTTTTTAAAATAAAGGATATGGTATTTTTACAGGAATAAATTAATCAATTTTTTATTCTAAAAATGTTATATCTTAAGTCATGATTTTTTAAAATTTATTTTAACATTATTTTAATTTAAATTTATTTTTAACACTAAGTTAATTACGATTGTGGTAACTTATGTGACTTAAGCTTAGAACTAACCTAATTTAAAATTTCTTTTATATTAAATTTTGTAATTTAAAAGAAGGGTATTTTTGTCACAATTTGAAAAGTTGGGCATAAATTCATAATTAAGCCAAAAAACAGGGGCCACGACCGCTAATTTGAGTTGTCTTCTGCAAGCTCAGTACGAGCCAATTGGATGCGATAATTCATCCAAAACCAACTCTCCTCCTCTTTTTTTTTTTTTGGCCTCTGTAAATGGAGTTTTACGGCTAGATTTCTCGAGCTCTTCCAAAACCAACCACATCTAGAGATATCTTGCAATGCCACGAGTTCATAGTCTCCGGCCTTGCTCAATTTGGACGTTGTTTGAGCCACCAACGAGCCGCTCAAAGTGAGCTTGATCTAAGCCTTTTTTTTGGAAATATGCACCGACACCCCCTGTTCATCGTCACTTTCCGGCCACCAAATACCACCTACGACGCTGCTTCCAAGTTCTAGGGAAAGTACGCGTTGCAAAGAATCCAATTCCACCACCCTCGTCCCTTTTCGTCGTTGTTTGGTCCTCGAACGAGCCTTGCGAAAACCGTTCCTCGTACATTCTGTTTTTGGCGTTATAGGGGTTATTTGCGAAATTTTTATTCTTATATTTAATTAGTTATCGAAACTCCATGATTTTAAAAATCTTGTTGTGTTATAATTATAAATGTTTCCAAATATTAACATATAATTTTTATAAGACTCGGATTCATTGAAATCTTCTTCTGAATATTCATGTCTCTTCCCTACAAATCCTAGGGTTTGTAGGGTTTGGGATTTAGGGTTATCGAAACTCCATGATTTTCATACATTATAACTCTTTTAACCCAGAAGGTGTTCATAGCCTATTTCAGATTGATCCGGTGTCAACCTATAATTCATGTAACCCATAATGAATCCATACCCTTTTTCATCTTGTTCTGGTGTCCCACAAGACCCTAAATCTTATACCCTATAGATCCTAGGGTTTACTGGTATGGGATTTAGGATTAACGAAGCCCTATAATTCATAACATATAATGCTTATAACCCATAGTGAGTCCATTCTTTTTTTTGTATTGTTTTACCCCAAAGACCCATAATCTCCTACCCTAGAAACCTTAATTTGGGTTTGTAGGATTTGGGGATTTAAGGATATCGAAACCTTTTGACTTTCATACCCTATAATTCTTGTAACCGATAGAGAGTCCATATCTTGTTTCATCTTGTTTCGGTGTCCTGAATGACCCTTAATTTCATACCCTAGAAACCCTAAGGTTTGTAGGGTTTGGGATTCAGGGTTATTTGATGTGACCATGCCTCCCATGACGGCTCAATACGATGAAGAAGCCATGAGCCATCGCTCAGAGGGCCCAGTAACAAGGTCTAGGTCCAAAGCCATCATCTCCGCCGTCGCGTCACTTGTCGCACGTGTCGTCGCTGGCCAAGGAACCCCAGACGCCAACCCAAGACTCGTCATCCTCGCAACCATCGGCATCGGAACATCGCGTTCTTCTCAGCCAGCATCGCGTGCACACATCTCTGCCGCCACCACCGGCTACGAGTCCTGTGACGATGAGGAGGCCACACTTGACGCGGTCAATGAAGGCAACGAAGACGAGGAGAACGCCTATAACTGCGAACCCGCTTCTCTGCACGCGGGCACACCACTGAGCTTGTTGACGCGTCGTCTCCTCACTGTCAAGGAAGCAAGCCTACGCGACCAACGGGAGAACTTGTTCCACACCAGAGCTCCCGTCCAGACGGCTTCCTTGAGTGTTATTGTTGATGGAGGATCATGTGCTAACATTGTCAATGAGAAGGTCGTGACACACTTCAAGTTGCCCACGAAGCCTCATCCCCAACCTTATGTCCTCCAATGGATTTCTTCTAGTCCAGGTAACACGGTATCTCGTCAATGCTTAATTTCTTCTTCCATAGGCCAATACTGTGATTCAGTTTTATGTGATGTCATTGCAATGGACGCCACCCATATTTTTCTTGGGCGTCCATGACAATTTGAGAGGCGCGTGCTCCACGATGGATATTTGAACAATTATGTGTTCAATTACCATGAAAAGCGCGTCACTTTGCATCCAATGTCTCCCCATGAGATCTTGCAGGACCAAGTTGAGTGTGATCGCCAGAAGGCCATTGAAGAAGTCGACAAGAGACCAAACGAGTCCCCAGAAGCACTCGAACGGCAACACTTCTCCGAATCTGGCAAAACTTCGTCTCCACCAGGCACTAACAAGAAGAAGCAGATCGCCACAGGTGGGACACCCAATGCCCATTTGGATCATCATGACGCCGTTGCTGGTGCCACTGGAAAGAAAAAGAAAGGCACTCCAGAGACTTGGCCAGGATTGCCCACTTCTGGCTCGAGCACTGGCCCACATATGCCCAGTGCCCCACAGGTTTCGACCAGCGCCTCGCCATCGACGCGGTTTGCCGATCCGTTGCCACAGACGTCTCCTTTACAAGGCACATGTGAGTGACGCGTGCTTTTGGCCAGGCCCAGTGACCTCACTGCGTGTTTGACTGGCAAAGCACCATGTTTTCTGCTGGTACCAACTCCATGTATCCATGCTTCGTCGAATGCCGCATCCTTGCCGCTCGAGATCGCGACCTTGCTCGCCGCGTTCAACGACGTATTCCCAGAAGAGTTGCAACCAGGATTACCTCCACTGAGAGGCATTGAGCACCAGATTGACCTTGTGTCACGTGCTTCCTTGCCCAATCGCACTGCGTATAGAGTTGGCCCGAAAGAAACCAAAGAGCTCCAGCGCCAGGTACAAGAATTGTTGGATCACGGGTACATAAGGGAATCTCTACCCCCTTGCGATGTGCCTGTGATCCTTGTGCCCAAGAAGGATGACACATGGAGAATGTGTGTTGATTGCCGTGCGATAAACCAGATCACCGTCAAGTATAGGCATCCTATTTCACGCCTCGACGACATGCTTGATGAACTTCATGGCGCCACACTTTTCTCCAAGATAGATTTGAAGAGTGGTTATCACCAAATCAGGATAAAAGAAGGTGATGAGTGGAAGACTACGTTCAAGACAAAATATGGGCTCTACGAGTGGCTTGTCATACCTTTTGGGCTCACGAACGCGCCAAGCACCTTCATGCGCGTGATGAACCACGTACTGAGAACTTTCCTTGGCAAGTTTGTTGTCATTTATTTTGATGACATACTTGTGTATTCACGGAGCCTGGAAGAACATGTCGATCACCTTCGCCAAGTGCTCGAGTGCCTTCGACGCGAGAGCCTATTCGCCAATCTGGCCAAGTGCTCATTTTGCTCCGCGTCCACCAATTTTTTGGGCTATGTCGTGAGTAGTGATGGTATGCGCGTCGACGAAGAGAAGATCGCGGCCATCCAAGAGTGGCCGACACCGACGACGCTGACACAAGTGTGAAGCTTTCTCGACCTCGCTGGATTTTATAGGCGCTTTGTCTGTGACTTCTCCTCCATTGTCGCGCCATTACATGAGTTGACGAAGAAGGGAAGCACAGTTGTCTGGCTTGAGTCCCACAAAAAGGCCTTCTCGGCCTTGAAGAGGGCCTTGTGCAACGCGCCTTTCCTCCAGCTTCCCGACTTCGCGAAGACCTTCGAGGTGGAGTGTGATGCCTCAGACATAGGCATTGGTGGTGTGCTACACCAATAAAAGAGGCACATTGCATATTTCAGTGAGAAGCTCACAGGGGCCACACTCAATTACCCCACCTACGAAAAAGAGCTATATGCCTTAATACGTGTGCTAAAGACATGGCAACATTACCTTTGGCCGCGTGAATTTGTCATCCACAGCGACCACGTCGCGTTGAACTACTTGAAGAACCAAGCCCACCTCAATCGACGCCATGCTCGTTGGGTGGAATTTCTAGAGACATTTCCTTATGTCTTGGTCCATAAGAAGGGAAATGACAACATTGTCGTCGACGCGTTATCTCACAGGTATGTCCTCTTGACTCATGTACAAACTAAAGTTTTGGGCTTTGCTTTGATTAAGGAATTATATGCTAGTGATCCTTTCTTCGCCCCTATTGTCGCGCAATACCTTAGATTTCGAGAGTTTGAGTCATACTTCCTTTCTGAGGGTTATTTATACAAGGCTAGTCGCCTTTGCATCCCTAGGTCCTCCATTAGGCTCCTATTGATTCAGGAAGCACACGAGAGCCGTGGACATTTTGGGATTAGTAAGACACTGGACGCGCTTAGAGAGCATTTTTGCTAGCCTAAGATGACCCACCAAGTGACTAGGTTTTGTAGAAGTTGTGTGACTTGCCAAAGAGCCAAATCTAGGTCTAGTCCTCACGACCTCTACACACCTTTGCCCATTCCGAGTGCCCCCTGGGAAGATTTATATATGGATTTCATCACGGGTTTACCCCTCTCTAGACGGGGTAAAGACTCCATTTATGTGGTTGTAGATAGATTTTCTAAGATGGCATATTTTATTGCTTGTAAGACAACCCATAGTGCTAGTGAGATTGTCGATCTATTCTTTGAGCATGTGGTGCGTCTTCATGGAGTGCTGCGTACTATAGTGAGTGATAGGGATTCTAAGTTTGTTGGTCATTTTTGGAGAACACTTTGGAGTAAGCTAGGAACCAAACTTCTATTCTCCACTAGCTACCACCCACAGACCGATGGTTAAACGGAGGTCACGAATAGAACCCTAGGAGCCCTCCTTCGCGCGATGCTCAAAGCCAACCCTAGGCGTTGGGAGGACTTACTGTCACTTGTCGAGTTTTGTTACAATAGATGCAGGCACACGGAAACCAAGTTGACACCTTTCGAAGTGGTGTATGGCATGAACCCCTTGACACCGCAAAACTTGTCGTCGTGACCATTGCGAGACCCAGTGCATGTCTTCGCCGCCAACCGCGCTGAGCAAGTGCAGGAGCTTCATCGACGCACCAGAGACCAACTGGAGAGAAGGGCCGTGCAGTATGCCTCGCGGTAGAATTTTGGCCGTCGCCGCGTCGTTTACGCACCAGGAGACCTTGTCTGGGTGCACTTGCGAAAAGAGAGATTCCCCGCACGGCGCAAGCACAAATTGGCACCACATGGAGATGGCCCCTTCCGCGTGATAAAGGCCATAGGGGATAATGTCTATCAACTCGAGCTCCCACCAGATTTTGGAGTCCACACGTCTTTCAACGTCGCGGACTTGACACCATATGTTGAGCCTGCGTTTGATGATGGTGAAGCGGGGACGCTTCACAGCCAAGTGGGAGAGGGTGATGTGACACTGCCTCCCATGACGGCCCAAGACGAGGAAGAAGCCATGAGCCATCGCTCAGAGGGCCCACTAAGAAGGTCTAGGTCCAAAGCCATCGCCTCCGTCATCGCGTCATTTGTCGCACGCGTCGTCGCTGGCCAAGGAAGCCCAGACGCCAACCCAAGACTCGTCATCCTTGCAACCATTGGCATCGGAACATCCATTCTTCTTAGCCAGCATCGCGTGCACACACTTGCGAGTCCAACGCGTTGTTTTGAGACACTTTCTATATTTGGTATTTCTTGTTTGTTTTAGATAGTTTCCTTTTATAGTCTTTCTATCTTTTAGGGTTTGTGCCTTTGCATGCTTGCATGGGCTAGCCCACTAGGCTCGACTCGGCCCATCCGATGTCTCGCCTCTAGTATTTAAACACTACTTTGTTATTGTTTTTACTACGTTCAATTTTAATCAAGGTGTTAAGTCGAGTGTTTATCCTTCTTCCCTTGATCGACGTCAAACCCTCTATCTTCGCATCATCATTCCCTCTGCCGCCGACGCTACGGCAACCGCTTGATTCTTCAAGCCAAGTCTTCCTTCGCATCTCCCTTCCTCCGCAGTCGACGCTATGATACCAAAGACTTGTCTTTTTAAGTCATCTATCCCTCATCAAATCGCTTCCGCCATCGCTATCCATTCTTGCCATCAATCGCTTGCATCGCCACCCACCTCGCGTTGTCGCCATCGCCTTGACACCGTCATCGTCTTCGCTATCGCCGACGTCAACAACCCCAGCCACCCATCATTGCGATCATCACCACCGCGTTCCACAGCAGGTTGACAAAGAGCGAGTGACTTCCCAACCAAGACTAGATCCAAAGGTGTCACCTTTGACAATTCGACTTGTCATTGGAGGCAAGAACACATCATTATTGAAACCATGTGATTTTAATATTCTATAATGCTTGTAACCCATAGAGAGTCCATGCTTTGTTTCATCTTGTTTTAGTGTCCTAGAGGACCCTAATTCTCTTACCCTAGAAATTCTAGGATTTTTAGGGTTTTGAGATAAGGGTTATCGAAATCCTATGATTTACATACCCTATAATTCATGCTCCGTTTCATCTTGGTTAGGTTTTTAGGAGGACCCTAAATATCATACCCTAGAAACTCATAGGTATGCAGGATTTGGAATTTAGGCTAACTTGATTGACCCGTAAATTTTAATTACTCTACATACCCTTGAAATCCAATTGACCTAACCGACCTAATTGATAAGTTGAATTGTAATACTTACATATGTTATATGGCTGTGGTTGGGAGAATAAGTTCATATTTTGGTAAAAATTAAATGAATAATTTATCTTTCGTTGAGATTGTTAGACTTAATTTTGTAACGATATTATTAAGGTCCAAGGTCTTAGAACCATCAATTATACCAATATAAAGATCTCACAAAAGGTCACTCATTTTACTAATATTCTAACTGTAGCATGTTTAATTTTATAATTTTTTGTTCTCACTCGAACAACAGGAAGAACTTTTATCGATTTAAATTTTAAAACCTGTAAGAAAATCTCAAATAAATACAAGGTTTATTAATTTACTCCCAAAATTCACCTAGTCGTATGCTTACATTGGACTCCGCAGCTAGGTTTTCTGCGGGTGGTTAAGATATCCAAAACAAAATTACAAATAATTAGCACCCACCTTTTTCTCCTAGCTTGTGCTGACTTAGCAAAGGAAATTAACCACCACCACGTATATTGCTCTTTATATGCTAATTAATTATGAATTGAAGTAGTAGATAGAGTGATACATTTACGGCACGGAATTTCTCCACTTTAGTTTCTTCCAAATGGCAGCTACAGATGCTCCAAAACCCTCAGAGATAGTGAGTGTGAGCGTTAGTGAAGAAAAAGGCGAGGAAATTGAGGCCAAGCGTAGTTACAAAAGCAAAGCAAAGCTGTGGATGCCCAAGAAACTAGTGAGCGCAAGCAAGATCGCGTTCATTTTATCGATATTGTGCTTCATGCTTTCACTACCAATCCTCTTCTCAATCATCTGGCTCATTTACGTTGGGGACTACGAATGCGAGAAGATATTAGGGCTGTCTAGGTGGAGCATATGGGTAGAGGTGGGATTTTTCGTGGTCTTCCTGGTGAGCAATGTGATTATTTGGGTGAGGGTGAAGCTCCCGATCCCCGGGTGCTTCGTGGCCACCACCATGTTCGCCTTCTCCACCATGGTCGGCCTCGGGATGGCCGGGAATTTCGGGTCCCAGGCGGGCCACAAGCTGCCCGCGTCCCCCGTGTGGCTAAAGATGAAGATTGATAGACTAGACACTTGGAGTGACATCAAGCACTGCATATATGACACTAGGGTTTGTGATGATCTCATCACACGGTCTACCACCATCAAGTCGTATGAGTTCACGCGCTCTAAGCTATCGCCATTAGAGGTACATATATATATATATATATATGTATATGAATAGTTAATTATATGGTATGCTAGCGCTTATATATATGTCTATTATCTATATATAATGCATGTAACGCGTATGTACAAATTAAAATTGCAAGTCTGGATGCTGCAAGCCGCCCGGAGATTGCGAGATGGAATACGTGAACGCGACATATTGGAAGAGGGGGCGCGTAAGTAGTAGAGATTGCAAGACGTGGGAGAACAACAGCACGTCGATGTGCTTCGATTGCCAATCATGCAAAGATGCGTTCCTATGGACAATCGAGACCAAGTGGAAGTACCTGGGAGTGTTCATAGTCGCCATCTCCATCCTGCTCCTCCTTTTTCATCTCTGCCTCTTCTTCGCCACCCTATGTGAGACCTGTGCCGCCCACTTGATTCATTGATTAGCATGCAACCATTATAAGCCCTGGCTTAATTAAGTTCCTTTGTTTATACTTGATCGACAACAAATTCGATCTTGCTTATTCAAGGCGCCAATTCGGAAAGTTTCATTTGTACATGCAACTAGCTAGTGCATGTTTTGTTCTGTAATAACGACCCGTCCGATTTAAGCAAGCGAAGGATTCATGGCTCACTAACTCATGCCACTATTTAAGTAAGTAGGTTTTCATTTCACAGCGCTAGCTTTCTGTACGTTGTAAAATACTCTAATAACTAGAGTGCATAACGTGTTAAGCACGGGTCATAAGTATATATATATTAATTTTATTTATTATTTTTCTATTTTTTAAATGACAAAAAAAATAAAAAATAAAATTTTTAAATATTTTCAGCTTTAATAGCAATTCACTTTTGTTCATCAAGTTAAGTTGGAGAATTTGTTTTTTTATGGAAAAAGACACTTAGATGCTACTGTAGAGAATAAATAACAATTTAGAATATGTTGTCTTCTTATTTTGTCAATCATCATGTTTAAAACGATTTTAAATAGATCAAACATCTTATCTGCAACTCTTAGATGAATCTCAAATATCGTATGAAACTAAAAAAATTATTTACTCATGATGACATTGTCTCACTTTGATTGTACATAGTAATAAGCTTTAGTAGATTATGATCTATTATATTTGATTTTGTATGTCTTCATTTTATCCACACCATTTACAATTTTTTTTAAAAAAATATGAACATGTATTTGAAAGAGTTATCGAACAATTAAGTTATACGACAATTAATTGACATATAGAAAGTGGTTAAGAAGTTATGATCATAGTTTTTATTACTTATATCTATTTATTAAAAGGGGTTACATATTTCAAAAGTAATAAATGAGTCACAAAGATAGAGGATATTATAACAATCATTAATGATCAATTATGTATATATATGAATACAAACTTGTACTCCTATGGAGTATGTAGTAAACATATAGCAAGCAAAAATGTTTATTGCGTAAGCTATTATTCAATGAATCTCTTATTTTGCATCATAATTTTAGATAATTAAATAATATTATAATATAAGTTATATTTAACTTTTTATAGTACATGTATTGTAAAAAAAAACTTCTGATGAGGAATCGACCCCGCCATTAGTGCCAACCTTTGATGGACCGATCACCAGGTCAAGGTTGAAGGAACTGCGTCAAGAGCTGGAGACGTTTATGACACATGCACTATCACATGACGAAGAGGACAAGTCCAAAGTCAAGGCGTTGACTTTAATGGTCAACGTTACCTATGTTTAATAGTCTTATTAATTTCTGCATTGGATATTTTTAGGATTATTATTTAATTGTGTTAAGCCTTCTATTTTCGGATATTTCAGAAATAATTGTAGCCTTTTTGGGAAGTATAGGGCCGGCCACCTTAGGGTATTAAAAGGCTTCCTTGTCTTCTTCCTGAGGCAGATTTCTCCTATTTGTTAAACACAAAACAGAGCTTTGTTTGCTTTGAACCTTGCTCCCCGTGAGAGTCTCAATCGATTGTTACTTCTTCGCTTAGTTGTTTTCGTCTTTGTCAAGTCCCTCTGGAGTTGGTGATTTCGTACATCTTAAGCATCCTCTCCGTGCTCCAAGTTCGTTAGCGATTCTTGGTTGTGTGGCGTTGTAGAGATCGGGTCGATAGATCGTTCGACAAGGTTCCTTGTACCCGACGCAAGAGGGTTTTCTCATCGTTTCTATTGGTTCTTTCTTATCATTCCTTCATTTGTTTCACTTCCTCCATATTCTAATTCTTCTTGTTTTTCATTGTTTTGAGATTCGTTGCCTAGATCCATCCCGACGCGGCTAATCCCCGTATCAATTGGTATCAGAGCGTAATGAGTGGCGTCCTTACCGCCCACGGCATGACCGCGAGCAACCTCGGCGACGTGACGCCGAGCAAGACGGCATTGGACGGATCAAAGTGAAGATCCCGGCTTTTCATGGAAAGTGTGACCCGGACGTCTACCTTGAGTGGGAGACGAAGATTGAGCAGATTTGGAGTTGTCACAATTTTCCCGAAGATAAAAAGGTACAACTCGCTGCTCTTGAATTTGTTGGTTATGCTTTGGTTTGGTGGGATTCTGTTGTGAAGGCTCGAAGACAAGCCATGGACCCTCCGGTCGCCACATGGAACCAGATGCGAGCTTTGATGAGGACCCGCTTCGTGCCTCGTCACCACAATAGAGTTCTCCGCAACCGTTTGGAGAATATGAGGCAAGGCGCCTTAGGTGTTGAAGAGGTATACAACAATATGCAGATAGCCATGGCCCGCGACAACGTCGTCGAGGATGAAGAAGCCACGATGTCCAGGTATCTTCGTATTTTGCATCCTCATTTAGCTGACACTATAGAATTGTATCCCTATTCTACCATGACAGACTTGCTACACCAAGCAATTAAAGTGGAGAGACAATTCAAGTCCAGCTACAGCCAGCAACACCGACCCGTGCCACAACGTCAATCATGGCGTCCCGACCAGCAGCAGGGCCGTACCAGCCACCAGCGAAACCGCCCCGCCGCCGGTCAGCCTCGCGGCAACGAGTCCAATTCTCGTGGCACATACCCTTCTACCTCCACCGCACCACAGCAGCCCACACGACCAGCCCCTACAGCTTCACGCGGTAATCCTACTGATCCTACACCTAGAGCTAGAGATATCACTTGCTTTAAATGTCAAGGAAAGGGTCATTACATGAAGGATTGTCCTAATAGTCGTGTCTTGATGATTAATCATTTGGGTGAGTATGAGTCTGAATCTAACAATGAGCATGATAATTTAGTTACTAGCAATGATATGAATGAGCATGCCGATGATGATGATTTGGATTTTATTGAATATGAGCATGGTGATTCATTAATTGTTAGGAGGACTTTGCATGTTACTCAAGCTCCTTGTGATGATAATCAGCGTGAGAACTTATTTCATACCAGATGTCTTGTTAAAGGGAAAGTGTGCAACATGATTATTGATGGTGGTAGTAGTTGTAATATTGCTAGTGTTGAATTAGTTAATAAACTACAACTCCCTACTTTTTTGCATCCTCGACCTTATAGACTTCATTGGATGAATGACTGTGGTGAACTCAAGGTGAATAAGCAGGTTAAAATTACTCTTAAGCTAGGAACCTATGAGGATCAAATTTTATGTGATGTTGTTCCTATACAAGCTTGTCATATCTTGTTGGGTCATCCTTGGCAATTTGATAGAAATGTTATTCATAATGGACGTACTAACCAGCATACCTTTGAGTTTCGTGGTAGGAAAGTGGTGTTGAAACCGATGACGCCGCTTCAAGTGGCTGAGGCTTATGATAAGAAAAGAGAGGCCGACCGTAAGGGTAAGTCCCCAGCCGACCCTTCCCCTGGCACACCACGGCCCGACCTCACCCTCGCCTCCTCTCCTGCCATTAGCCCAAGCCACGGCCGAGTGCTCCTAGCCTCCAGCCGAGCCCACCTGGTAGATTACCTTCCCCCGGACGTCGCCCTCATGTCCCTTTGTCAGGCCTATACCCTGTTAGGTGACGACGACCGAGCTACACTCCCAGCTACTATCCGGACCCTTTTAGATGAGTTCCTTGATGTATTCCCGGATGAGATACCCCCTGGCCTACCCCCTATTAGAGGCATTGAGCACTAGATAGACCTGATCCCCGGTGCTACCCTACCCAACCGGCCTGCCTATAGGATGAACCCTACTGAGACCCAGGAAATCCAGAACCAAGTCCAAGACCTTCTGGATAAAGGGTATGTTAGAGAGAGCCGTTCCCAGTGTGCTGTGCCTATCTTACTCGTCCCCAAAAAGGACAATACTTGGTGTATGTGTGTTGATTGCAGGGCTATTAATAATATTACGATCAAGTACAGGCACCCAATTCCGAGGCTCGATGATATGTTGGATGAGCTCCATGGCGCCTCCACCTTCTCTAAGATAGATCTACGCAGTGGCTACCATCAAATCCGGATGAAGGAAGGAGACGAGTGGAAGACTGCATTCAAGATGAAGTTTGGTTTGTATGAGTGGCTTGTTATGCCTTTCGGTTTGACTAACGCCCCCTCTACTTTTATGCGTCTTATGAATCATGTCTTGAGATCATTTATTGGTAGATTTGTTGTAGTTTACTTTGATGATATTCTGATTTACAGCAAATCTTTGGAAGCTCATGCCGAGCACCTCAGGGAAGTTTTATCCACTCTCAGAGCTGTACAGTTGTATGGGAATCTGAAGAAGTGTGATTTTTGCACTGACAAAGTTGTGTTTCTTGGTTTTGTAGTGAGTGCTCATGGACTGCAAGTCGATCAGGAGAAGGTGCAAGCCATCCGTGACTGGCCGACCCCGAAGAACTTAGGTGACGTGCGCAGTTTCCACGGCCTGGCTGGCTTCTACAGGCGGTTCGTTAGAGATTTTAGCACCCTTGCAGCCCCGCTGACGGAAATCACTAAGAAGAATACTCCATTCCGGTGGGGTGAACCTCAAGAAACGGCATTCCAGACTCTCAAGGATCGTTTGACACACGCGCCATTGCTGGTTCTGCCTGACTTCACTCGCCCCTTTGAAGTGGAGTGTGACGCCTCTGGCATTGGTATTGGAGGAGTCCTCATGCAGGAAGGTAAGCCTATTGCCTTCTTTTCTGAAAAGTTGAAAGGTGCGTGCTTGAATTATTCTACTTATGATAGGAAATTATATGCCTTGTTTAGAGTGCTGAAAACTTGGCAACACTACCTATGGCCTAGAGAATTTTGCTTAAAACTGATCATGAGTCCTTAAAGCATTTTAGGAGTCAAGATAAGTTGGATAGGAGGCATGGTAGGTGGATGGAATTCATAGAAACATTTCCCTATGTGATTAAGTATAAGAAAGGAAAAGATAATGTAGTAGTTGATGCCCTTTCTAGGAGACATACACTGTTGACCACTTTGGATGCTCGAGTCCTTGGATTCGTGTATATTAAGGAGTTGTATGATATGGATGCTGATTTTGGTGTGATTTATAATCATTGTGTGGAAAAGGGTTCATTTGATAAGTTCTTCTTGTTTGATGGATTCTTGTTTCGAGTTGATAAAGTGTGCATTCCTGTTTGTTCTCTACGTTTATTACTTGTTGATGAGTCCCATAGGGGTGGATTGATGGGTCATTTTGGTAGAGATAAGACTTATAACATGTTGCATACTCATTTCTTTTGGCCACACATGCTTAGGGATGTCGAGAATTTTATCAAACGCTGTGTTGAATGCTTACAGGCTAAATCTAAAGTGAAACCGCATGGCCTTTATACTCCTTTACCTATTCCTTGCTATCCTTGGGTTGATATTAGTATGGATTTTATTGTTGGATTGCCTAGGACTAAGAAGGGGAGAGATTCTATATTTGTGGTTGTTGATAGGTTCTCTAAGATGGCTCACTTTATTGCATGCCATAAAACTGACGATGCTAGGAATGTTGCTGATTTGTTCTTCAGAGAGATTGTTCGGTTGCATGGTGTCCCTCGAACTATTGTTAGTGATAGGGATGTTAAATTTCTGAGTTACTTTTGGAAGACCTTGTGGGATAAACTTGGTACTAAATTGTTGTTCTCTACTGCTAGTCACCCCCAAACAGATGGTCAAACTAAGGTAACTAACCGGACATTAGGTACTATCCTTAGGACTGTTATTAAATCTAATCTGAAAAGTTGGGAAGATGCCTTACCACATGTTGAGTTTGCTTATAATCGGACTATTCATTCGTCTACTCAGATGTCCCCTTTTGAGTGTGTGTATGGTTTGAATCCCCTAACCCCTTTGGATCTTAAGCCGTTGCCTTTACCGGAACGAGCAGACTTTGATGCTGATAGACAGGTTGAGTTCATGAAGGAGCTGCACGAGCGGACTAAGGCTCGTTTGGAGGCTACTGCAGAGAAGAGCGCCACCCGAGCTAATCACGGACGCCGTCAAGTGTTGTTCGAGCCCGGCGACTTGGTGTGGCTACACCTGCACAAGGAACGGTTCCCAGAGCAGAGGAAGTTGAAGTTGTCTCCAAGAGGTGATGGACCGTTCAAGGTGCTGAAGAGAGTAGGCGACAATGCCTATGTGTTGGAGCTGCCCGACGACTATGGAGTGAGCCCGATATTCAATGTCGGGGACCTTACTCCTTATGCAGCCGCTGATGTTGATGACTCGAGGACGAGTCCTTTTCAAGAAGGGGAGAATGATGAGGAATCGACCCCGCCATTAGTGCCAACCTTTGATGGACCGATCACCAGGTCAAGGTTGAAGGAACTGCGTCAAGAGCTGGAGACGTTTATGGCACATGCACTATCACATGACGAAGAGGACAAGTCCAAAGTCAAGGCATTGACTTTAATGGTCAACGTTACCTATGTTTAATAGTCTTATTAATTTCTGCATTGGATATTTTTAGGATTATTATTTAATTGTGTTAAGCCTTCTATTTTCGGATATTTCGGAAATAATTGTAGCCTTTTTGGGAAGTATAGGGCCGGCCACCTTAGGGTATTAAAAGGCTTCCTTGTCTTCTTCCTGAGGCAGATTTCTCCTATTTGTTAAACACAAAACAGAGCTTTGTTTGCTTTGAACCTTGCTCCTCGTGAGAGTCTCAATCGATTGTTACTTCTTCGCTTAGTTGTTTTCGTCTTTGTCAAGTCCCTCTGGAGTTGGTGATTTCGTACATCTTAAGCATCCTCTCCGTGCTTCAAGTTCGTTAGCGATTCTTGGTTGTGTGGCGTTGTAGAGATCGAGTCGGTAGATCGTTCGACAAGGTTCCTTGCACCCGACGCAAGAGGGTTTTCTCGTCGTTTCTATTGGTTCTTTCTTATCATTCCTTCATTTGTTTCACTTCCGCCATATTCTAATTCTTCTTGTTTTTCATTGTTTTGAGATTCGTTGCCTAGATCCATCCCGACGCGGCTAATCCCCGTATTAACTTCATTTGTAGTGGACAATACCATCGACCACGATAATCATATATACTCATGATCTCAATTATTTATGTCACTTTAGTAAATCAATTATTGTTATTGCACATAGCCATGTAAATAATTCAGCGATCAGTTAAAACTTTCTCATTTAAGAATAAAAACATATTGCTCTTTTCTTTACTAATAGAAGTTTACCAATTGATCACATATACAACTTTGTGATACCAGTAGGAAATGACCTCAGGGAATGCAAAAACACCCAAAAATCTACATTTGACAAATGTATATTTTTAGTTTTAAAATTGTTAAAGCTTAGTAATAATTGGCTTTGTTATTATTATACAAATTTTTTTAAAAAATAATTAATTAAATATTATCATTGTGACTCGAAGCTAAACAATTTATGGGAAAAAGTGTTCTGAAAAAAAAACAGAGCTAATAAAATAGCTTAAGCTTTCAATTTGGCTCATGTGAATGAGCATCGGGATTATACTTGTCATTGAACAAAATATCAACAAAAAAATACACAAATATCAATTCAAATTCCATTTCATAAAATGGGGAACAATAAACATACAAAATGTCAATTACAACTCATAAAATAGATATCAATAAACTAACCATATAAAATCTAATCCAAGCAATTATAGGAATAAGGTGTAAGAAAATCATACAAAAATGGAGATGTGGATTGAGATCTTTTATTTTTGGAATGGATGTCTTGTATCCGTATGGTCTTTATATAAAGGTAAATTTTCTCTTTATGTTCACATTCATTTGTCATCTACATTAAACAAGCCTCTAATTAATTAGGAGTTTGAAATATGAAAAGAAGAAGTTACGATCTATAATTTAAATGTGATTAAATGACATTAGAAACATGTAATGAAGATGTAACGGCCACAACAAAATATATTACTATAAATTGAAATAATGTTTTAATCTAATATCTTAAATGAGTTCATTTCTTTAAAAAAATGAAATATATTTCCGTATAAAAGCTATGTGCAAGTGAGTTTAAACGACCATGCAAGCGTTTTTAAATATATTATTTCCCGTCAAAGTTGATGTCCGAGTGAGTTTGAATGACCCAAATGTTACTAAGGTTGACATAATTATCATTGATATAAGTATATTACCAGTAAGTATAAATGAACTTTTCAATTTCTTGATGTTGCAATTCGATGGTAACTTTTTCATGTTCTAATCATCTTCTTAATTACTTCTTCAAAAAATGTATATTTTTATTGATAATATTTTTTCTTAAGTGACACATGATTATTATTTATTATAGACAATTTAATAGGGGAATATGTTACACATTTTTCAAATCAGTTACAATTTTAAGATAGTGTTTGCGACAAACTTATCATGCCAAATAATCATCCATTAACTTGGTTCTCTCCCTATATTGAATTTGATAGTTGATCAATATTCGTTGATTTAGATTCTATAAATTGTTCCGATTTACACAAAAATACTTGAAGGGTTTCAGAACTAAACGGGGTTTGTAACGTCAAAATTGAAAAGCAGTCATTTAGAGTTATGAAAAAAAACATTACAATAAGTATGAAAAAATCAATATGTGCATTAAAATTAGGTGCTTAAGTTTGAATGTTGGTAGTGGATTTGAGAGTTTTATGAACATTATATTAGCCTGTTTTAACTTGAATGAGGTAAGCAATATTTTAATTTTTAAGTGATTAGTTAAATTATTACATTAAAATAATTGATAATTTAATCCTAATAAGGTGGATACAATATTTGTTTTGGTACTCAAGTGGATACAATATTGTATATTCGAATTATGTTATTTGGATTTGTAATGTATTAAATTAGTTATATTGTTTTACATTTAATTATGTATTTTTATGTTATATAGAGATTTTGATTTATATATGTAACTATGAGTAGTAAAAAAAGAAATTGTTTAGCTAGGCATTAAGAAGACCATTAAACAAACAAAAATATATATTCTAATTGTGATTTGAATTTCTCAATCACATTTACCAAATCACCTCAAATTGTCTTTTTGTTTTGAAGAAATCTCACATTGTTTCCTTAGGTACGAAGAAGAAAATAAATATATTCGTATTTCCTATTTAGGTTTGTTTTCTCTTTATTCGGTTTTATAATGTTACTATTAAGTTTACTTATTGAGATAATTGTCAAGTACTATAGACTTTAGTGCTTGATTTAAAAAATTAAATAACTCTTTAGGTTTAGGAAAAAAATATCAAAAATCAAATTGTTTCAAAGAAGAATTAAACTTTCAACTTTTTGTTTTATGAAGTCTCTTCACTAAACCATTGAGATAAAATAGAATATTTAACTTCTAGTGAAATGTAAAATAAAATGAGATGGAATTTATGAGGCATTAAATGAGATGTCTACTTTATATATTTATAGATAAAATAGACAATGGCTAAATACACGCGAAAATAAGTCTAAATGGACGCGAAACTACACGCTTAAGCTAAGCGTCCGGTTTTACACGCTTAGCTTAAGCGTGTAGGGGTATTGTTGGTATTTTTAAAAAACAGCCCACGGTTCTTACACGCTTAAGCTAAGCGTGTGCCCATACGCTTAGCTTAAGCGTGTAGTTTTTTTTTTGCAAGTTTAAAAGCACATGCTTACCTTAGGCGTACAGTACAAAAATATTTTTTCCCAAAATTGCATTTTTTTCCATAATCGTGTAGAGAATTTCAATACGAGTCCGTACATATAAAATTCGTCCAAAACGGACATCGTTTGCCCCTCCAAAAGCCCAAAAAACGAAGCCTTCAACCCGTGCGCATAGCTTCTTCGAGCAGCCCATCCGTAAGCTTTTATAAGCTTCAATGGAGCATTTGGCAAATTTCTTGGATCCGATTAAAGCCATTAACTATTGGGCATTTAAGAGGACCTTATCATATACGTAATTCCACATTTAATCGGATTTAATGTCGATTAAAATCGTAGAATTTTATCCCCAAAGCCACCGTGTCGTCCAAGGGGCCGATTTGAACAAATCCAAAATTGGATCAAATCCTCTTCAATTGGAGGGCATGAACCATAGGGCCTTATTGAGGGTGTCCTAAAATTCAAAATGCCTATAAAATCCCCTTCAATCGTTGCTCCAATGCATCCAATTTCGAAGTCAAAACTCATGAACCCTAAATCCCGTTACCGGTTGTTCTTGACCGAAATTCGAGCACATGGAAGCTTTATTCTTGCAATTGTTGGTACTACTAGCCTTGAAAATTGATCCTCTTTCAAATCCCTCTCTTTACATCGCCGAAAAAAAACCACTTCCATTCAATTTGGAGTTTTTCCGACGAGGTGTCAAGAAGGTATTCCGGCGGAATTGAATTTGTGCCCATTTTGCGATTTTTGGGGTATTTTTCATTTGTTTTGTCTTAATCTTGGTTAAATTAATTAATCTAGATTAGTGAAAAATATTTTTGGATCAATTTGGTGCCTGGCATATAATATGTAAGTAATAAGTTTATAATATTTAACCATAATGTTTAACTATAGTATATAAGTAATAAGTACGTAATACTTAATTATAATGCATAACTATACTTTATAACTAATATATTTTGTAATACCTAACTATAATACATAACTATAGTATATAAGTAATAAGTTCATAATACTTAACCATAATGTATAACTATAGTATATAAGTAATAAGTTCGTAATACTTAATTATAATGAAATACTATAGTAAATAAGTGTAACTATATGAAATTTCATGAAGTACTATAGTAAATAAGTCTAAGTATACTAGATTTAATGAAATATTATAGTACATAAGTGTAACTATATGAAATTTAATGAAATACTATAGTATATAAGTCTAAGTATACTAGTTTAATGAAATACTATAGTAAATAAGTCTAAGTATACTAGATTTAATGAAATATTATAGTATATAAGTCTAAGTATACTGGATTTAATGAAATACTATAGTATATACGTGTAACTATATGAAATATAATAAAATACTATAATATATAAGTTTAAGTATACTAGATTTAATGAAATACTATATACTATATAAGTGTAACTATATGAAATTTGATAAAATACTATAATATATAAGTTTAAGTATACTATATTTAATGAAATACTATACTATATAAGTGTAACTATATGAAATGTAATGAAATACTATAGTACATAAGCGTAACTATATGAAATATAATGAAATACTATAGTATATACGTGTAACTATATGAAATATAATGAAATACTATAGTATATAAGTCTAAGTATACTAGATTTAATGAAATTATAGTATTTTATATAGTTACACTTATGTACTATAATATTTTATTACATTTCATATAGTTACACTTATATAGTATAGTATTTCATTAAATCTAGTATACTTAAACTTATATATTATAGTATTTTATTATATTTCATATAATTACACTTATATACTATAGTATTTCATTAAATCCAATATACTTAGACTTATATACTATAGTATTTCATTAAATCTAGTATACTTAGACTTATGTACTATAGTATTTCATTAAATCTAGTATACTTAGACTTATATACTATAATATTTCATTAAATCTAGTATACTTAGGCTTATTTACTATAGTACTTCATGAAATTTCATATAGTTACACTTATTTACTATAATATTTCATTAAATCTAGTATACTTAGACTTATTTACTATAGTATTTCATGAAATTTCATATAGTTACACTTATTTACTATAGTATTTCATTATAATTAAGTATTACGAATTTATTACTTATATACTATAGTTACACATTGTTGGGCCTGGATTCTCCAGAGAAGACAGATCGAGAGGACCGAGCCCAAGCCCACTGCAAATCGGGAGAATGGCAGACGAGTTCAGAGGAGTCGACAAGGCTTCTCTGGTCGAGCGATGCCCGACAAAACCTCTCCAGTCAAGAGTCATCCGACAAGATCGCGGAGATCTCGCCACGCATTTAATACTCAGATCATGCAACATCTGCAACGTTCAAACACCTTAATTGTCAGTAATTCAACGGCGAAATCCTTGCCATTACACTCGGTATTGAAGATAAAAACATAAAAACGGTGCAACGGCCACAGGAGTAAAGGGACTTACCATATTTGGAACGACGAAGAAGATAAGATCAAGGAACTCACAACTACGCAAGAGACACGCATTCTCACTTAGCAAACTCACCAGAATAGCACTCTCGCTCTCCATCTAGCTCTCCAAACGGCTGCCTACGCCTGACCCTTGTCGGTCGCCACTCACAAGTCACCGGTCGAGTCCCACTCGATCTCTGATTTTATTACGATAAGTTGTATTGCAATCTAATGCGATTCACACGATATCTAATAAAATCATCTTCCTATTATATATTTATTTATTGTTTACCTATTATTTGCTTGGTTTGGATTATTTCCCATCGTCCGATCGACTAGTTACCCCGTCTAATGCGATTTAGGTCGTCCGATCTTTTCGCCCCAAAACAATTTGGCGCCCACCGTGGGGCAACTTGCCGATCACCTTTCCGGAATCTTCCAACCATGGCTATTGATCCCCCTATTGATAACCAAGAACCACGTCTCGAAGACGAAACTCAACCCACAGAAAACCCAATCGAAAATCCTACTCCAACCCAGTTCCAAGAACTCTCTCAAAAAATGGCCGCCCTTCAAGAGGAACTAGCCCAGCAACGTCAGAAAACCGAAGCCCTAGCCGCTTTGTCAACCCAATCTGAAGCCGAGATCGCGCAACTAACCCGTGATAACGAGTCTCTTAAGTCGCAGGTACAATCAGTGGCCTCAAGATCTCGGAACGCGCCCGTCCACGGCGGCGCCCGAACGCGCCTCGACATGGACAATATCGAGCCAACGCCTCCCAGAATACGACGTCCCGGACACACTGAGGGTACGTCTCGAACTCCTTTCGCTAGTCCATTCTTGACTAACCATGTCACCTTTCCTACACCGATCGGGTCTGTTGGGGCCCGAATCGACGAAACACATGTTGCCAATCCGCTAGATGTCATGGCCCTTTTTCAGCAAACGCTCGACCGACACATGAAGGCAATCGACGATCGTTTCAATAGGCTTCCAGGAGTCCCGCAACCGATCGAGAGAGAAGCGTCCGGCGGATTCGAAGAATCCCCGTTCGTCGAAGAAATCGCAAGGGTCGAGATCCCCAAGAAGTCCCATCTCCCCAACATGGCGACATTCGACGGCACCACCGATCCAGATGACCATATCTCTCTCTATAAACAAAAACTAATGGATGCATCTGTTTCAAGGGAGAGTCGCGAGGCTGTCATGTGCAAAAGCTTTGGCACGACCCTCGCGGGCCCCGCACTAACTTGGTTTATGCGTTTGCCTCAGGGAACGATCACATCATTTGCGGATCTGGTCAACTCTTTTAAGAGCCAGTTCGCCAGCAGTCGAAAGCATGAGAAACAATCGAGTGACCTCTACCGAGTCACACAAAGGTACAATGAACCTCTCCGAAATTATCTTAACAGGTACAACAAAGAGAAAGTGGGAATCCCCCACTGTGACGTCACAACGTCTATCGAAGCATTCCGACAAGGCCTGGTCAAAGACAGCAATCTCTACGACGAGATTACCAAGTATCCCTGCAAAAGTTTCGAAGATGTTCAGGCCAAAACTATGGCCGAGGTAAGGCTGGAAGAGGACCGTGAGTCGCGTAAAGCCTCGCACGGACCCGATCCATCCGATCGCAAACATTCCTCCGACAATCGTCGGGACAGACATCCACATCCCTATTCTCGTAATCGAAACGAAGCAAATCAGGTAAATTCTTTCCAAGACAGGTCACAAGAATGGAGAGACGGTTCTGTGTTGCCTCCTAGGGTCCAGTCTTATAACTTCAATGTTTCCGTGTCGGAGCTCGTCAAGAGTTTCGACAAGTATGGAAAAGACGTAAGATGGCCCCGAAAGAGCGACCGACCGAACGTCAAGAAGGACATGAGTCGATGGTGTGAATTCCACGACGACAATGGTCATTCGACCGACGAGTGTATCGCCCTACGAAAGGAGGTCGCTAGGCTGCTATCACATGGGCTGTTACGCGACGTCATCTCGGAACGGGCAAAAGCCACCATGGAACGCCGAGATCAGGTAAAACAGAACAAACCTCCATCTCCTATCCATACGAAAGTTGTCAATACCATTTCAGGTGGATCCGACATATGCGGGAACACGTACTCCGCGGCTAAGCGACACGCCAAGGAAAGCAAAGGCGACAAGCCCGAAGCATCGGAATTCAAACCAAGGAGGGCATCTAACCTTCCGACGGTCACATTCGACGAATCCGACTCCGACGGGTCGGATAGTCACCATGACGGTCTGGTAATCTCTTTGTCCATTAGTAATTGCTTAATCCGGAGAGTACTAATCGATACAGGAAGTTCGACAAACCTCTTGACCCTCGACTCTCTCAAAGAAATGGGTCTGACTGAGAACGACCTAATCAAGAAATCGACCCCACTGGTCGGGTTCAGCGGTGAGGTTAAGCACACGACTGTCGAAATCATTCTGACCACATACGCTGGAGGAATCAACCAACAGGTTAAATTCTTAGTCCTAGACTGCCCGTCTCCCTACAATTGTATTCTTGGCCGGCCGTGGATACACGCTATGAAGGCAGTACCTTCAACATATCATCAAGTCATCAAATTCCCCACCGAGTGGGGAGTCCAAGAAATCAAAGGAGATCAAAGGACCGCAAAGGAATGCTATGTCGCTTCCATGAAGAACGCGGTCGAACACAAGATCGCATAGCAACCACAGATTGGCGAAGGACCTAGTCGATACGTTGAACCAGAAATGGAGAAACTCGATGAGATCGCACTAGACCCTTCAAAGCCAAACCAAACGGTAAGGGTCGGGTCGGACCTGGACGACTCGACCAGACAACAGCTTCTCGACTTTCTCAGGACCAATGCCGACTTTTTCGCATGGTCACATGAGGATATGGTCGGGATATCTCCCAACGTTATTACTCATAAATTAAATGTGGATCCATCTCATCCCCCTGTCAAGCAAAAACGCAGGAAATTCGCCCCCGAGCGGAACAAAATAATCGACAACGAAGTCAAAAGCTTATTGGAAACCGGAAAAATCAGGGAAGTCCACTACCCTGAATGGCTGACCAACGTGGTCGTGGTCCAGAAGAAGAACGGCAAATGGAGAGTCTGCATCGACTTCACAGGCCTCAACAAGGCTTGTCCCAAAGATTCATTTCCTCTACCTCACATCGACGCTATGGTCGACGCCACAATAGGGCACGAAATGCTCACCTTCATGGACGCCTTCAGTGGCTACAATCAAATCCTTATGGATCCCGACGATCAATAAAAATAGCGTTCATCACCAGTCAAGGTATCTATTGCTACAAAGTAATGCCCTTTGGTCTGAAAAATGCAGGGGCTACATACCAACGATTGGTCAACAAAATGTTCAAAGACCAAATCGGAGACACAATGGAAGTCTATATCGACGACATGTTGGTCAAGTCCAAAAAGAAAGAAGATCACATCGACCACCTACGCGACAGCTTCGAGGTACTCAAAAGGTACAATATGAAACTAAACCCTACTAAGTGCTCCTTCGGAGTGTCGTCAGGGAAGTTCTTAGGATATATGGTGACACAAAGAGGAATAGAGGCCAGCCCGGAACAGATCAAGGCTCTCATCAACCTCTGATCCCCCCGATGCATCAAAGACGTACAGAAGCTCACAGGTCGGATAACAGCTCTGAACAAGTTCATCTCCAAATCATCCGACAAGTGCAAACCATTCCACGACGCGCTCAAGAAAAATAAGTCCTTTCAATGGACGGAGGAACATGAAGCAGCATTTCAGAACCTCAAGGACTATCTAGCCAGTCCTATGTTACTAACCAAACCTAAAGGCGACGAGCCCTTATTTCTTTATCTTGTAGTGTCGAATCGGCCGTAAGCGGTGTACTGGTCAGAGAAAAAGATGACGAACAGTCGCCAATATACTATGTCAGTCGGACGCTATTATCAGCCGAAATGAGGTATTCGTCACTTGAAAAACTCGTATTATCATTAGTAATGGCTTCGAACAAGCTCAAACCATACTTTGAATCCCATACTATCACTGTGCGCACTAATCATCCCATGAGGGCTATCATGAGGAAACCCGAGTTCACAGGAAGAATGACAAAATGGGCCATACACCTCAGTGGTTACGACATCGAGTACGAGCCGAGGACAGCGATCAAGTCGCAAGCATTAGCCGACTTTGTGGCCGATTTCAGTCCGACCCTAGAGCAAGAAGCCGCAAAAGAAGCAAATCAACTACTCGCGACAGACGAGACAGGTACATGGGAGCTCCACACAGATGGGGCATCGAATGCCAGAGGATCGGGGCTTGAGGTCATACTGAAATCGCCACAGGGGGACAAGATAGCCCAGACTGTCAGATGTGAGTGGGATGCGACTAACAACGAGGCTGAGTACAAAGCACTCATATTCGGACTCATCTTGGCTCGCGATCTGGGAGTCCAAGAGATCGAAGTCGTTTGCGACTCCTTACTGGTCGTAAACCAAATACAGGGATCGTACAATGCCAAAGACACCAGAATGATAGCGTACCTAGAGGTAGCCAAGAAACTGATCGGACAATTCCAAACATTCAACATCCGACAGGTGCCCAGGGATCTTAACTCCCAAGCCGACGCGCTCGCCAATCTGGGATCCGTCCTAGACCCAAAAGAATTTCCACACATACCATTGGCCCACGTTATGACGCCGGCCGTCCCAAAGACATCCGTCGAGTTGACAACACCACTTCAAGAACTCGTCGCCATAGAGATAGGCGATCGACCAGAAGAAGACATCGTCGACACCAATGACGACTGGATGCTACCTTACATCAAGTGGCTAAAAGATGGTATTTTACCAGACGACAAGACAGAAGCAAAAAAGCTTAAGGTACAAGCACTCTCTTACGATATTATTGACAACATCTTGTACAAAAGATCTGTTACAGGGCTACTCCTACGATGCCTTAAGACTCCAGAAGTCGGATGTATCTTACAATCATTACACGAAGGAGAGTGTGGCAACCACACCGGCGGACGAAGCCTCTCGGGAAAGGCCCTACGAAACGGGTACTATTGGCCAACGATGAACAAAGACGCCATGGAATACACCAAGAGGTGCGACTCCTGTCAGCGGCACGCACCCGTACGTCATCAACCATCGGAGCTCCTCCATCCGACCCTAGCTCCATGGCCCTTTATGAGATGGGGAATGGACATCGTCGGAAAGCTCCCTCCCGCATCGGGTCAAATAGTCTTCTTCCTCGCTATGACAGACTACTTCTCTAAATGGATCAAAGTCGAAGCCTACAGAGAGGTAAAAGATCAACACATCATTTCTTTCATAAAACGCAACATCTTGTGCAGATTTGGCGTCCCATCCGAAATCGTGTGCGACAACGGCTCCCAATTCATCAGTCATAAGACTCGAACCTTTTGCGACCAATGGAACATCATATTGGTTACATCTACACCTCGGTATCTGCAATCCAACGGACAGGCCGAATCCAGCAACAAGATCATTATCAACAACCTCAAGAAACGCCTCACAGGGGCTAAAGGCAAATGGGCAGACGAGCTCCCACTCATTCTCTGGTCCGACAGGACCACTCCAAAGAATGCGACTGGGCAATCGCCTTTCTCTCTCGTCTACGGGAGCGAAGCAGTCATCCCGGTTGAGCTACTGGTTCCGACCGCTCACTGCAACCTCCAAACAAACGAACAAAACGACATCGAACTAGCACATAATCTCGACACTGTGGACGAAATCATGGAGAAAGCTTGAATCAGAATGGTCAAGTTCCAACAACAAGTCACGAGGAGCTACAACAAGAACGTCCGGATCAAGGCATTCAAGGTCGGAGACTGGGTCCTAAGGAAGACATTCCAGAACACCAAGAACCCATCCGACGGAAAGCTAGCACCACAATGGGAAGGACCTTACTTGATCACCGAAGTGGTCGGACAAGGAGCATATCAACTAGAAGACAAAGACGGACAACCAATCCCAAGGAGTTGGAACACAACACATCTTAAGCTCTACCATTTCTGAACCAATAAGGTAAAAACATCACACAAAACTCTATGCATCGCATACATATCGCATGTTATCGCATGTACATTGCCATCTGTCGCATACATATCGCATGTTATCGCATGTACTTTGCCATCTATCGCATATGTATCGCATGCTATCGCATATACATCGCCACTTTCCTTCATATATCATCGCCTTGACACCAACAGAGGACTTCCTCCTTACAAAAATACAAATGCAGAACAACATTTACATTGGACCCAGTCGTCCGCAAATGGATCATGTCATCCGCATATAGCACTTACATTACACGATCGATCGGATTACGGAGAGATGACAACACAGGCACGTCGGCACACCGCCTTCCTTATACAAAACATAAGGTATAACACCTTATTACATTCACGCAATTAAACATAAGGAACAAACACCTTATTATATATTGCTTACCTCCCCGGCATAACGTCATGACTAACACATACACAAACACATCGCAGGCCTGCTCTACATACATACATACGGTGAAACCCCACTCGACGGAGCACACGGGCGAAACCGACATACACGACATACTAAACGTCATCGACAACTTGCTATCTATCGCAAACATGTACGAAACACGCTAGTATACAATTCTATGTGTAAAAACACATTTTTGCATCGAAATAAGAAGCATTTTCTATAAATACGCGACCCACGATGGTGGATGGGTCACCAAACCATAATTGTCTGCCTACACATCTGTAGGACTTCATCAAACAGAAACATCTTGTGACCCGCGATGGTGGACGGGTCGCCAAAACATACAGACACCAAATGTTTAAAAACCCAACACAAAGGGGACAAATAAGTCAAGCATCAGACACACCAACATTATCTTCGACGGGGGCTGGCTCCAATGGGGCTGTCTTGTCGGCCGGCTTGGCATCGTCAGAATGAGCTTCGTCCTCATCGACACCTTCATCCACCGCCTCCTCTCCGACGCCGGCTAAGCAGAACAGCTCTTGACCACGGTCGCCTTTTGGGAACATGGAGTCCAAAGTCTCCCTCTCCACCTTCAGGTCCCAGAGCTCATGCTTGCCCTCATTGAATTCTTTAATCATCTCAATGCGCGACTTCACAACATAGAAGGCCCCCATATCGCCAGCAATCTGACCGTCGGCAATCCTAGCTCGCTTCACTTCCTCCTCAATGCTTGCTCTGCACTCCTCAAACTCCCTCTGACATATAGACAGCTCCCCTTGGCAGCTCTTCAGCTCCTTGGTGAGACGACGCTCTGTCTCTCGACAACGACTCTCAGCTCCCTCCAGCTTGGTCCTTAAAGAGGCGAGGTCGGACTCTGACCTAGCAGCCCTGTCCTCAGCCTTAGCAAGCATTGCTTGGACACCGGAATAAGCTCCCAAGAAATACTGAAAAGCCTGACAAAAAGGCATACGACAACGCAAATACACAACTCAGAAAGCGAAGTCGAAACAAAAGAAATACAAAAACGCATAAGACAAGGGCCAACATACCCTCCACGCGGAACTGCCTGCTTCGCCAATGCAGTCCAGGGGAGAAACATCCTTAACCTCCGACTTCAAAGTCGGATCTTGAGCACAGAAGAGATCAACGATCGATGGCCCAGCGACACCAATCTTGTCAACCCCCTCGGCAGTCACGCCTTTCTTCTTAGGGATGTCCTCCACCTTAGCATCGTTGGAACGAGCGCTCATTTTTCTCTTAGAGCCAGCTTTCGTCGCAGTCGACAGGTCAGTCAGGACCGGCTTACTCGACGCCGCCTTAGCTGCAGCTTTCCTTTGCTCGATCAAACCTTTTCCAGACGCCACTCTCAGTTGAGCACTCGACCGACCACCAGGGGAACCTGACACGACAGAGCATCAAAAAGGGAGAAATCCTAAAATACACGACAAAGCGAAAAACAACAAAAAGATTCCTAAAGCCAAAAGTCTACCTTTCGCACGGGATGAAGAAACATTCGACATATCTTCATGTGGGGGAGGAGTTGGCGCCAGCAAATTGACGTTGACGAATTTCCTCTCAGACGCGGGAACTTCAAGCACAATCTTTGACAAAGCCTCCGATCGGCTGCTAGCTTCCAATTCTTCCGGTTCAGGGACTACAAAAAGGGAAAGTTAAAAACAGAGTGTTAAAAACGCATAAACGCGTGAAAGAGAAAACAAAGTACATACTGTCGATCCGCCACTCCGACAACAGAAAAGGACATTCTCCTTCCTTCTCCAGAGAAGATCGTTTGACAAAAAAGTATTTCGACCCCCATCCACGGTCGTTCACATCGGGAGTTTGCACCAAAGGCTTCCGACCTCGTCGGGCACACAGTTGCACACGGAAAGAACTCTTCGACCCGATGAAGTAATTATACCACAAGGCGTCGAAATCAAAACCAGCACCAGTTTGCTCATTCATTAAGTCTAAAACCCTAAGGACTCTCCAAGCTTGAGGCATCACTTGACACGGCGCTAACGCCAAGGTAGCTAGAAAATCTCTAACAAGAGGAAAGAATGGGAACTTATGCCCTATCCTAAACGGGTACACATAGAAGCAAATCCACCCTTCGTAGCGCGCGTCAGCCCTCTCGTCCGGCTCAGGCAGCGTAGCAATCATCTCCGGAGGAAAGCCCCCAACTTCGAGGACTTGGACCAGCTCTGCCTCCGACAAATTGCTAACCAGCGCGTCCGACTCCGTTAGGAGGAAATGAGGAGAAGTATCGCCCTCTCCGGCATCGGAAAGAGTCTTCGACGACTCAGAAGCCTCGAGAGAGACCATGTCGAGAATAGAGAGGGGAGGAAATCGGAGAGCTATGGCTAAGAAAATCAGAAAGCAAATGGCAAGAGAGACCGAAAGGCTTACCAGAAACTTGCAAAGGAAGGAGATGAAGACTAATCGCTCCCCCTGCTAAGAATTTATGGAAGGAAATCATGATCTGCAGAAGACGTCGCATCGTGCCCTAATCGCGCGCCACGTCGACCTGTGCAACCGCGCCAAAAAGGACGGTGAAGATCGTGTCCAAAGAAGTTGCCATGGATATCGGTCTCCTTGTCTAAACTGTAAGCCCATAGCAACTTGGGGCTATTGTTGGGCCTGGATTCTCCAGAGAAGACAGATCGAGAGGACCGAGCCCAAGCCCACTGCAAATCGGGAGAATGGCAGACGAGTTCAGAGGACTCGACAAGGCTTCTCTGGTCGAGCGACACCCGATAAAATCTCTCCAGTCAAGAGTCATCCGACAAGATCGCGGAGATCTCGCCACGCATTTAATACTCAGATCATGCAACATCTGCAACGTTCAAACACCTTAATTGCCAGTAATTCAATGGCGAAATCCTTGCCATTACACTCGGTATTGAAGATAAAAACATAAAAACGGTGCAACGGCCATAGGAGTAAAGGGACTTACCATATTTGGAACGACGAAGAAGATAAGATCAGGGAACTCACAATTACGCAAGAGACACGCATTCTCACTTAGCAAACTCATCAGAATAGCACTATCGCTCTCCATCTAGCTCTCCAAACGGCTGCCTACGCCTGACCCCTGCCGGTCGCCACTCACAAGTCACCGGTCGAGTCCCACTCGATCTCTGATTTTATTACGATAAGTTGTATTGCGATCTAATCCGATTCACACGATATCTAATAAAATCATCTTGCTATTATATATTTATTTCTTGTTTATCTATTATTTGCTTGGTTTGGATTATTTCCCATCGTTCGATCGACTAGTTACTGTTGGGCCTGGATTTTCCAGAGAAGACAGATCGAGAGGACCGAGCCCAAGCCCACTGCAAATCGGGAGAATGGTAGACGAGTTCAGAAGAGTCGACAAGGCTTCTCTGGTCGAGCGACACCCGACAAAACCTCTCCAGTCAAGAGTCATCCGACAAGATTGCGAAGATCTCGCCACGCATTTAATGCTCAGATCATACAACATCTGCAACATTCAAACACCTTAACTGCCAGTAATTCAACGGCGAAATCCTTGCCATTACACTCGGTATTGAAGATAAAAACATAAAAACGGTGCAACGGCCACAGGAGTAAAGGGACTTACCTTATTTGGAACGACGAAGAAGATAAGATCAGGGAACTCACAACTACGCAAAGGACACGCATTCTCACTTAGCAAACTCACCAGAACAGCACTCTCGCTCTCCATCTAGCTCTCTAAACGGATGCCTATGCCTGACCCCTACCGGTCGCCACTCACAAGTCACCGGTCGAGTCCCACTCGATCTCTGATTTTATTACGATAAGTTGTATTGCGATCTAATCCGATTCACACGATATCTAATAAAATCATCTTGCTATTATATATTTATTTCTTGTTTACCTATTATTTGCTTGGTTTGGATTATTTCCCATCGTCCGATCGACTAGTTACCCCGTCTAAAGGCGATTTAGGTCGTCCGATCTTTTCGCCCCAAAACAGTTACCCCATCTAAGGCGATTTAGGTCGTCCGATCTTTTCGCCCCAAAACACACATTGTGGTTAAGTATTATGAACTTATTACTTATATACTATAGTTATGTATTATAGTTAAGTATTACAAAATATATTAGTTATAAAGTATAGTTATGCATTATAATTAAGTATTACGTACTTATTACTTATATACTATAGTTAAATATTATGGTTAAATATTTATGAATTTATTACTTATATACTATGTATTATAGTTAAATATTATGAACTTATTACTTACATACTATAGTTACACATTATGGTTAAATATTATAAACTTATTACATACATATTATATGTCGGGCACCAAATTGATCCTAAAATATTTTTCACTAATCTAGATTAATTAACTTAACCAAGATTAAGACAAAACAAATGAAAAAAAACCCCAAAAATCACAAAATGGGCACAAATTCAATCCCGCCGGAATACCTTCTTGACACCTCGTCGGAAAAACTCCAAATTGAATGGAAGTGGTCTTTTTCCGGCGATGTAAAGAGATGGCTTTGAAAGAGGACCAATTTTCAAGGCTAGTAGTACCAACAATTGCAAGAATAAATCTTTCATGTGCTCGAATTTCGGTCAAGAACAACCGGTAACGGGATTTAGGATTCATGAGTTTTGACTTCGAAATTGGATGCATTGGGGCAACGATTGAAGGGGATTTTATAGGCATTTTGAATCTTAGGACACCATCAATAAGGCCCTATGGTTCATGCCCTCCAATTGAAGATGATTTGGTCCAATTTTGGATTTGTTCAAATCGGCCCCTTGGACGACACGGTGGCTTTGGGGATAAAATTCTACGATTTTAATCGACATTCAATCCGATTAAATTTGGAAAAAAAGGGAGGGAAAAATTTTCTTCACGCCCTCGGTGGGGTTACTGAACTGGGTGGTGGGAAAAGTTCAGACGCCGGAACAACTCTCCTAGGGTGGTTCTGGGTGGTCGGGTTGTCTCTTGGGGGCGAGGAAACGGTTTTTCTAACCCTTTTTCCGAGGAATCATTTCGGATTTTAGGGGTTTTGGCTAACCTGGAAGTTGAAAGGTCGGAAGCCGGTCGTGAGTGGGCAGTGATGGGCGGGGAGTGTCTCCGATTTGACTCCGAGCCGGTTTTATTTTCCTTCTTCCACCTATTTCCTGGACCACTCCGTCTTTTGGCTTTTTCTCTGGTTGGACCGCTCTTGCGAATCGGTTTTGCTCAGAATGTCACTCTGATTCCCTCTTTTCTTCTTCTTTTCTTTGATATGATGTCCTGGATGCGGGACCTCTTTTTCTTTTTTACTCTTTCTGTCTTTGACTAGTGGTGCGGTGATTGGTGTTGCCTTCTTTCATGTTTTCTTTTTGGGTGGCTCCATACTTCTTTCACCGTGCTAAGTCTTCTTTTGTTTTAACTTGTTCTCAGAGAGTTGAGAACACGCTTGTCAGCCATCAGGTTGCCCTTTTTAAGATGCCCGACAGTGAGACCGACTCGGGGAGCAGGGACCCATTGAGCCGCGCCAGAGATACGGCGTATTTGGAGGGTGATTCGGGAATGAGTCCGGAGGAATTGTCTTATGATTCCTCATCGTCTTCTCCTTCTCCTGGAGCCCCGCGGTCATCTAAAGCTGGAGGGAGCGTGGTGGCTTATGGAGGCGTCGAGACTATTCAAGTAGATTCTGAGGAAACTTTGGATGTTGCGCGACCTTCTAAGGTCGAGACACAAGGCGCGTCGATTCCGTCGGGAGAAGCGGAGGCGCGGTTGCCTGGAATGTCTCCTGGGGACGCGCCTTCTCAGGATGAAGGGAAGGCAGATAGTGATATTGACTTTCCCAGCCATAGGTTAGGAGTAGAGCCTCCACCCCCTACTAGAGTGAATCCCCAAGAGGTTTCGAAGATGCCATTTTCTGGGGATGAGGACATGCGTGACATGGGTTCATATACCACGGTTTCCATCCAGACTCTAGAGCGCTTGGCGAGGGAGATCCCCTGGCCTAATGGTGTAGAGTTGTGTCTCCCTGAACGCGTATGTACTTCTTTAGCGCGTTACGCGAACTGCTTGGTGGTCAACCTGTTTAGCTTGGCAGGACGTTGCGCGACCTTATAACGGATGAGTAAAAGTTTTATTTCTTGAGTGGTAACTAAGGTTTTGACGGATTGGGCCCCCCTTTGGGCCAAGATTTTTCTTTGGGCCATGTTACATATCCGGCCCCATCATCCCCTTTGCTTCCTTTTCCCTTCCCCTAACCTAGCCCCACTCTCAACAAAACCCTCCATTCCCAACACACCTCTCAAGCTCCCACATCCAAATCCCCCATTCTCCCCTATCTCTCTCGACCTTGATCCAAATCTAGTCTCCAATTGCCTAAACCTTGAGTCCCTTGTCTAATTTGGAGTCTAGCCTCACAAACAAGCCAAACACAACCCCAACGCGCCGTTGTCGCCCCGCCTCGCGTTGCACTCCCTCGCGTCGCTGCTGTCACCGCCCCGCGCCGACTCCACCGCGACCCGGCCAAAGCCCCCAGTTGTCTCACCGCGACCCGGCGATTCGTCCACCGCCCCGCGTCGAGGCATCTTGGCTTCGTGTGTTTGCTTGTTTGTAAGTACTCTTGGTTGCCCTTTGTTTTGAATTTCTCCATTCATTACTTATGGCACCTAAGAGTAGGAAGCAAGTGTCTACGAGGGATGAGAATGAGGTCTATAATGTTGTGAAGGAGAGGAAGGTGTTGGTGACTAAATTCTTTGACAAGCCGACATTGGCTGAGTTTGGTATGTTGGAGTGTGTGTCCTTGTGTTTAGCAGAGTGTGGTTTAGGGACTTTCCTGAACAAGGCTGCCCATGCGTATCCCGAGATTTGTTACCAGTTCATCGCCTCTTTCAAGAGGTATCCTGATGGTTCAGACGACAAGAGGTTGATGAAGGTCACGTTCACATACAATGGGCGTGATTTTTCTTTGTCCCCTAAGGTGGTGCGTGATGCCCTGGGCATTACAAAGGTACCAACAGATGGATGGTCTGGTGGCATTCTTGAGTCGGATATGATGGAGTTCTAGAAGGCTGCTACGGGCAGGACGTTCAAGAAGGGTCAGGAGGTGAGCTCGAAGCTGGTGAACCCTTGTCTTAGGTTGATCCACAAGGTGATGATGAGAGACTTCTTTGGCCATGTTGATGATGGCAAGGTCCTTTTGAAGGATTTCCAGTGGTTTATGAGCATCTTGGAGATTGTTACGTACACACCGTGTTGGGCTACCCTCTTTCTGGGTTCCCTGAAGAGGATTCGTGATGGTGAGCCATGTGATATTTGTGGGGGTGGCTTGATCACCCTCTTTTGTGCTGGAGTGATAGCTACCGATCAGATTCCTCAGCCGGTTGCCTACGTGGTGTATGATATGGCGCACATGAAGGTGTGCTCGATGCTGAAGCCATTGGGAAAGGATGGTGATTTAGTCTGGTCTTCCTATGATGGCCACATTCTGATTCTTCCCCGGGAGTTTGCCTATTCCCCTTCATTTGCGGATTGGTGGATTCCCAGTGATAGCAGAATTATGGCTGATGATACCCCTGTTGCTGCTGCTCCTTCAGGCCCGTATGGAGAGGGCCCTAGTGCTGGTGTTGCTCCTGCTGCTGCTGAGTTTGTGGGTGAGGATACTCCTATGCCGACTCATTTTGATGCGCCCTCGTCTTCTTATGGTCCTGCCACGCCTTGGCAGGAGTTGTATGCAAGATTTGATGCATTCTCAGTGCAGCAGACTCACTGGAACACCCGAGTAGAGACCGGTCTGCAGACTTGGCAGACCCAGTTCCGTGCTGATGTAGATGAGCGTCTGGACGGTATGGACACTCATATGAGGGACTACTTCGGGAGGTTCCCACCACCACCACCATCAGGCCCACAGTGAGTTTATGTCTCCTTCCCCTATTTCATTTGCTTGTTCTCTTTTCTACATTGAGGACAATGTTCGGTTTAAGTATGGGGGAGAGATTTAGACTTGCTATCTATCTAGCTAGTGTATATAGCGTTGTTTTGTTTTATGTTCTGTAATTTCATACACTTATTTTATTATTTAAAAAAAAATTAAAAAAGCCAAAAAGATGTAAAAAGGCAATCAAAATCCTGGGATGAGCCGAAAACCCGAAAGGGCGGTTCAGGTAAAAAGCAGGTAGTCCGGCTGGTATAGACTAGGGCAATATTGGACTGGAGTGATGTGAGTATATGTGAGATATCTAGCAAAATGAAATGAGTGGCTTGGGAAAACCCGAAAGGGCGCCTTGGCAAGATGAGCGAAAAAGAAGAAGAGTGATTTTAGGATTGCTCATTATTCTTGGCGAGGCGTCATAAGAAGAGGTGGTATAAGGAGTTCGGGTAGGCCACTCTGGAGCGATAAGGAGCTAGATTGGAGTTAGGATTAGAATTATCTTTGCATCACTTATTTTGGTTGTCTGGAGCTTACTGTTGATATGTTGTAATTGCTAGTGTCATGTTTTCTTGTACTTCCTGAGACCTTGGTGTTGATTGAGAGAGTAGGGTTTTCTTTAGCTTACTCGGGACGAGTAAGGTCTAAGTATGGGGGAATTTGATAGGTGTTATTTCATACACCTTTACTAGCAGTTATTAGCATGATTGAGAGGAGTTTATGAGTGGTTTTTAGGCTAAGTCTGTGATCCAGAAGTTGTGGAAAGAAGTGAAGATATCCCAGGATTTACAGCTTAGATGGAGACATGAGGATGGAGATGGAGCTGCTGAAGCATACATGGAGAAGACTACCAACACTGGGTAGTAATGAAGAGCAGCAGACGAGAAGAAGAGCTGAAGAGGAGTGGGCGACTTCACCGCCCCGCGCCAGAATCACTGCGACCCGGCGGTGGTTCTCAGAGAGGATTGAAGGGTCGCGCCAGAGGAAGCCACCGCCCCGCGGTGGCCGTGTTAAATGCCGCGCGCCCAGAGACAATTATTTCCTTTTATTGCTTTCAGACTTTGTTATTTTATTATTCTGTTTCCTTTATTGTTTACATTAGTTTAACCTAGTTTTCTTAAGACTATTTAAGTCCTCTTTCTAGGTTAAGAGAGAGACACTAGTTACAACTTCGCTTTACATCAGACGTTATTTTTCCCTTAGTTTTCATTCTCATCTGAATGGAGAACTAACTTCCCTTTGTTCTACTAGACGATTGAAGCAATACAGTTGATGTGTTTGTGAGATTTCTATTCTTTGTTCTTATCCTTATAAATGTTGGTTTGATTCTCTTGGTTATATTGATTATTGATTTCTTGTTGTTCTTCTTAGCCTGATCAACTAGGTTGAATACTTTTTATCAATTGCTAGGATTTGCATGTAGGGGTTCCGAGTGCATATCTAGTGGAATACACGATTGTTGCGTATAGGGGTCCCGAGCGTACAATCGTGAGTGAGAATCAGTTGCATGTTAAGTAGTAAGGTATCTTTCTATTTGCATGTATACTATATCCTTGTGTGTATTGCTATTGCTTTGTTGGTGGTAAAGTATATCGACAACTGTGAGAATCGGTGGTGCTTTATCATTGGCATAGTAATAAGTCTATCGACAACTGTGAGAATCGATAATGCTTAAGATCAGGGTGGGAACAACTATAAGGATAGTAAAAGAACTTGGATTTAATAGATTTCTGTGATCAAATTATATCTCTGTATTGTGGATCTCGCTCTAGTAGGACTACTTTCCCCATCATATTTTCTCAACTCAACCAAACTTGTTTGCTTTGTTCTCTCGTGATAACTAAAACCTCTTCTTGTTACTTGTCATTCATAATTGCATACTGCATCAGATCTTCCCTGTGGGTTCGACCCTTACTTGCTTACTATACATCCATTTAGTAGGTCTGTTAGGATATTTACTTTGACTAGGCTAATCAATGATATTTGCATTGCGCATTTCTAGCCCCGTCAGTATTTCTTTTGCAGATATGGTGAGCTCTTTGCACTTGTTGGGGAGTGCAGTGCGCCAGACAAAGGGAGGAGAGTCCTCCCTCCCCATCGCGGTATCTGATGCCGAGGTTGCTTTTGTCCCGGTCACGGATAAGAAGAAGGCTCTTGTGAAGACTGCTATAGTTGACGCGGTAAGTTCCTCGCATCCTCCTGTTGTTACCGCTGGAACTGAAAAGAGGAGCAAGAAACGTCATGAGTCGAAACAAGGAAGAGTCGTCGTGAAGAGGGCCAGGCCAGATGTGCCGATGGAGACCACCTTGGTTATGCGTCAAGATTCTATTAATATGGATACTGCCAGGCGCTATACTGCTCCAGCTCCCGTGTCGAAAGAGCTAAGGAAACTGGCGATCCCGCAAGACACGTGTATCGCGGAGAGGACGTGGTTCAATACTTTGCATGCGGCTTCTTTGGAGTTTGAGACTTTGAAGTATTTGGAGATGGCTCGTATGGGATTCCTTGCTACGGCGTCGTATTGTAAGACCCTGGAGGCCAGCTGTTCTGCTTGGGAAGTACGCGGTGAGGAAGCGCGCTTGGAGGATTGTAAGAAGCAAATTGAAGAGCTCCTGTCCAGTCTTGAAGCTACGAGGAAGGAAGCCGCCGAGGCCAAACAGGAAGTTGCCGCGGTGATGAATGAGTCAGAAAACTTAAAGAAAGTTGTTGTGAAGAAAGGGAAGGAGATTGATAAGCTTAGGGGCGCGTTCGAGAGCATGACCAAGGAACGCAGTCTCATGGAGAAACATCTTCGAGCCAATGAGGAGAAGCTTCCGGCCGCCGAGGAGCACATCCAGGGCGAGGAGGCTAGGGTGCAGGCTGGAATCAAGGCTCACCTTTCTTCAGAGGAGTACAAGGCGAGGCGGGCTGACGAGATTTTGCCGCATTGGCAACAGGGTATCTGGATCGGGGTCAGACAGGCGGCGACAAAGTTTAGTGATATTGATCCTCGAATTGCTTATTTCGATCCAGAATATACGAGCGTCTGGGGGGAGCCAGCGATTCCCGACTCGGATGACGAGGAGCAGGACGCGGTGCATGCACTAGGGCAAGATGGGGCAGGGGACGCGATGGAGGAGGATCGTCCGATATGATTTTTACGTTGGGTCATTTTTTTGGATGGATGTTCCTTGTTTGTTTTTTGTAGGGTGCTCCTCTTTTGTGGTAGAAACAATGCAGTCCTTTGTAGAATATTTTCATGTAAACGAATGCTCGTTAAGTATCGCTGTTTTTTCTGCTTTTGTTATTGTTTCATGATCTTTCTATCTTGAAGGGTATGTGCGATAGGACGTGGTGATAGTCACAAGCCTAGACTTGAGGGATCTCACCCGTTTCTTGAAGATAGAACGCGGTGGCATCCCCAAGCCTAGACTTGAGGGATCTCACCCATTTCTTGAAAATAGAACGCGATGGCAGCCCTAAGCCTAGACTTGAGGGATCTCACCCATTTCTTAAAAATAGAACGCGGTGGCAGCCTCAAGCCTAGACTTGAGGGATCTCACCCGTTTCTTGAAAATAGAACGCGGTGGCAGCCCCAAGCTTAGACTGGTTCGACGTATCGACTAGGTCCTTCGCCGCTCTGTCGTTGCTATGCGATCTTGTGCTCGACGGCGCTTTTCATGGAGGCGACGCAATACTCTTTAGTTGTCCTTTGATCTCCCTTGATTTCTTGGACTCCCCACTTGGTAGGAAACTTGATGATTTGATGGTATGTCGAGGGTACCGCCTTCATAGTGTAACACCCCTCAATTTATAAGAATATTTTGGAATTTTTCTAACTCCTGAATTACTAGACGGATTAATTTCTAAAAAGTTTTGGACTTTCTGTAAGAGGTTTGAACTCTGTAAATTTTTCCGAGTATTATAAAACACAGTTGAAGTGTATTCGGGGTTAATTTGACGTTTATGTACGAATATATTTAACCCGGAGTTAAGAAATTTAAACCAAGCCGAGTCCAGATAAGGATTAACGAAGTCGGCCTTAAAACCGCGACTCACCGCGATTGACCGCAATCAACCGCGATACACCGCGATCGGCCGCGCCCGCGGTAACGCCTTTTGCTGAGCAGTGTCGTCTTCCTCAAAGGCGGTTACTGTAGCTTTGTTCCTTGATTTTTCTGGAAGGACAGGTGGCTCTCCAGCTGGCTTGACTTGTGTTCCCCAGTTTCCTGCGTGTTTCCCTTGGTGAGGCTCAGATTTTCAGTATAAAAGGGGGTGGAACCAATCCGAGAGTTGCCTTCGTCTTCCTCCTTGAGCTCTCTCTTTTTCTCTGGTTTTTGCCCACTGAATTTTGCCATTTTCGTGCCTTTCGAGCTCGATTCGAGTGATCCCAAGGATTGGTGAAGCTTGACCAGGTGTTAGGGAAGGCTTACAAGTGTTTTGTGATCGGTTTGAATGCAAAACGAGGCCTCCACGAAACGGGTAAATTCCCCTCTCCGCCATGGAAGCTGTCGAAGCTTTACCACTGTCGATGAACCGCGACTGGCCGCGACTTGCCGCGATCGCGGTAAGGGCGTCCGAGTCGTGTGTCTTGTGGTTTGTCTTTGGGCTTGGCTCGATTCCTTTGATTTCTTTTCCTATTCTTTTAGATTCATATGTAAGTGTATGGAATCTAACTTAGGGTCTCGTTTTGGATCGCTCCAATGGGATTTTTATCCAGGTTTCGTTCCAGATTCAAGATTCAAGACCCGTTCTTAAGAAGTTGTCTTAGCAATCGTCTATTCTAAGGCAAGTGGCGGTTCGCTCTTGCTTATCATTCCATACTTCAATTAATTATCAATTGTTTGTTGTTAATTAATTTGGGATGATTTCTTGTTTATGTTGGGAACGGTTTTGATCAATTATTTGATAAAAGAAGTGCTATTATAATAGGTTGTATATTGCTAGATACAAGCGCTATTATATTCGTAATGGTTTTGTGTGGATTTTAAATATGAACTTCATATAAAAGGATTATAATAGGTTGCATATACTGTTAGTAGCAACGCTATTTTGATATATATATATATATATATATATAGATTGTTAGATCTATGATGTTGGCCTTGATGGCTTTGATGTGATGTGATATATGACTGTGCTGAACTGTTAGTTAGCACGAGTATTCGTAGGAACGCTTGGACTCTGCGAGGTTCATTCGTTTCTTTATAACTGGCAAATAACAGGGCGTTCAAGTCCCTATGCCAAATTTATGGTCATGACCAACGGTGATGTGTATTTAGGTTTGGTCGCGTGAGGTCCATTCCGTCGATGTATGTCCCTCATGACGACACATATATCTAAAAGCTTATAACGTGATGCGTGTGTTTTGGAAATTAATCAGATAAGTGCCTTTGTCGCACATAATTAATATACCTTGGGCGAGTAGTGCAGCTAGGAAAGCTCGTCTTAACTATTAGTCGCTCGAATGCGATACTGTGATTCTGTGATTGTGTGTATTCTATAAATTAATGATTCCCAACATTTGTCATGTTTTCCTTTAAGGCTCATTTCATTTGGAGTCTTCTTTTGGGATTGATTGCTGTGAGACTCGGTCTCCAGAATCTTCTCTTGTTCATGATGTTTTATATATGTTAGTAGGAGTATGATGGTTGACTAGCGTACTCGGTTATTATTCGAGGGACGATGAGTCTAACCTAATACGACTGCTTCGAACCACTCTGCTTTGTACCCTTGCGTAGTCTTTCATTAGACTGACCAACCTTTATATTCCTTGCATGGTTGGCTGGTGTCATCCGTCCGATTCGGCACATCAGATAAATTAAGGATTTGAGAAGGCTAGAAGCGACTAGAAGAATGAACGATGTTTGATAAACTGTTTGTTTAAGATTTCCGCTGTGTAATATCGTATTTTGTTAAGATTTTCGCTGTAAACTTTGCTGCTACGCATTTTGTTGTACGTGGGAATGGTTGTATTCCCAGTACATTGACTTTGTAAAAGTTGTAATATATGGCAATATAAGCCGTGATTTGATTTTATATCAACTGTAAAAGCCTGGGGTGACTTCGTGATGTTGAATCCGGGGTCATCGGCGGTAATACTTTCAATTGTCAAAATCTTGCGATTTGGGGGTGTTACAGATTTGGTATCAGAGCCAAAATGTTTTCCAAGAGCTCTGAGTTTTCAAATAAAAAGTCGTTCATAGTCGTGCCTTTTCTAGAAGTCTGATATGGAAGTTGCTTCTGTATCTAGAAAGACTAATTCTTTCTTGTTGTCCCGAAGGATGGGAGCTTGCTTGTCTTTGATTAGAGAGCTGGACGAGGCCGAGATGGCTTTGCCGTCTCCTGAGAGGCCGAGTTTTCCGACTCCTCCGAGGTGTTTTGAGATTGGTGAGTCCGATAGTCCACCCGAGGAGGTGAAGCATGTGTTGCCTGAGTCAGTGGTGTTGAGAACCCATGCTGAGGTAGCACCAGTTGCAGAGCCAGTAGAGCCGTCGAGGTACGTGCTAGGCCACTACGACAACGACTATTCCATGGGAGTGATCCCAGAGGACGAGGAAGGATCACATGATCGTTACATTGACTATACCCTAGGGGTTGAGTCAGTACCGGGGTTAGATTCTGATGAGGATCCCGAGGAGGACCCTGAAGAAGACCCAGAGGAGGATCCAGAAGAAGATCCTGTAGAAGTTGAGGTACATGTTTAGGTTCAGGAACCTGATAGGTTGAGGCATTTGTTGGTTCAGAGTGACGACTCGGGGATGCAGTATATCTACCCGCGTTCGCCACCAAGACCTACAGGCCCATTCATGACAGATGCTGAGTGGAATGCAATCTTTGTTGAGTTTCGCAGAGAGAGAGGCAACCCTCAGTCAGGTATTGTCCAGGACAGGAGGAGGTCGAGCCAAGAGGTCTCCGAGATCTTTCGTCAGGACCGAGAAGTCTCTGTTGAAGAGCATCGGTTGATGAGCGAGATGGATCAGGTTCGGAACAGGGCGAGGCTTAGCACTCCAGAGCAGAGGGACGAACCGTGTGTTCCAGGACCGAGTAGGGTTAAGAGTCCGCCTCCGGATTCCGAGGACCAACCCCGCTCGAAGAGACATTGTCTAGGGAGTTTGCTCTACAGGAAGCGTTTTCAGGACGCCAAGTAGAGGGTCGACTTAGACAGTAGTAGTTCTTTCTTTTTGTGTGTTTGTTTTGTTGTATATACGGCACAGTGCAGAAATCTTCGGGCAATTTTGTTAGAAGCTCGAAAGATCTTTCTTATATGATAGGTAGTTCTGTTAGAAGTTCACCATATATATATAAAATTACCCAGTTGATCTATTTCAAGTGACCTTATCATGATAAGTATTATGAAAAATATATTAATACTTGAGATTTGATCGATAAACAGATGGTGAATACAAGGAATACCATACGCGCTGGTGCTGGGCCGAGCAATCTGAGGCCAATCATAAGGGACGACCTAGACCGTGTGGAAGAACACGAGTCAATATCACAGAACAATCCTAGGGGCAATGACCAAGCTGAGGTCCAAGCTCCAGTAGTTTTTGATGCTGCGGCTGTTGCTGCTATTCGGGGAATCTTCATACAGGCATTTGTTGATGTGATGCGACATGTCGCACCGCAGGCACCTGAAGTGCCAGTTCCGCCAGTTGTACAAAGGGTTGAAGAACCTAATGTTCAGGTACACCATGTTGAACCGGTCAGAAACAGGGATAATTATGGTCGAGCTTTGAAGACCATTAACTCCATGAGGCCGAATAGTTATGACGGTAAAGGAGAGCCGGTCAGGGTAGCTCATTGGTTTTCCCATATGGAACGACTGTTCCGTAACATCGAGTGCACTGAGGCTGAGAAGGTGCACATAGCTTCTCTGCAGTTGAAAGGAGATGCTAGTGAATGGTGGGAGAACACGGGGCTAGCTGATAGGGTTGATCTAACTTGGGGGATGTTTAAGACGAAAATGAATGACCGTTTCTTTTCCCAAGCTATGAGGGATGAGAAGCTGAAGGAATTTCTCTACCCCAAGAACGACGGATTAAAAGTGACTGAGCTGGCAGCTAAGTTCAATCATTTACTACAGTACGCTGGGTCAATAGTGTCCAGTGAAGATCAGAAGATTTGGCACTTCCACGAGTGGATGAGCCCGGACATCAAACCATTAATGTTGCGTCATGGATGCTCTACCTTGGAGCAATACGTTGATGCAGCATACAAATTAGAGGTGACTTTGGAAGAGTCGACCAAGCGACGGAATCGCCAGAGATCGATGCAGGGTCAATCTCAGGCCAGTGGTTTTAAGCGTCCTGCGCCACCATCCAACTTTGATAAGTCTGGTAAAGCAAGGACAGAAATGACTCAAGGTGGGTCAACACAACAGTCGGGTCAGGGCAAAGGTCGGATCCAATGTTTCAACTGTGGTGCCTTTGGGCACAAGAACACTGAATGTACGAGGGAAAAGAAGCTATGTTATAGCTGTGGAAGAAGAGGGCATGTGCAGAAGTTCTGTCGTCCGGAAAAGCAGACAGGGACAGAGTCACATCAAGGGTCAGTTAATCAGAATACTCGACCTAGGTTCAAACCAGCAGAGACTCAAAGTCCTTCAATACAGACTGCCGCACAGAACAAGGGCAAAACCCTAGCAGCTTCAGGAGGTCAAGGTCAACGCTTATACGAGATGCATGAGGCTGATGGACCTAACGCTCCAGTTGCTCAAGGTATTCTATACCTCCGTTCTACTTCTGTGTGCATTTTATTTGATTCGGGTGCTACCCATTCATTTATTTCGGAAAATTGCGTTAGTAAGTTAGGATTAGTGTGCAACGAGGTTTGTGAACCCTTCATTGTTAATCTTCCTAATGGTGACCGCTTAGTGGGCACCAAGAGTTTGTCAGAGTTTCCAGTTACCATTCAGGGTAAGGAGTTTGAAGCAGATCTAATCTGTATTACTATGGCTCCATACGATATTATTCTCGGTATGGATTGGTTGACACGTCATGGGGCTGTGATTGATTTTAGCTCGAGGACGGTAACGGTGTCATCTGGGGGCCAGTTTGTGTGCAAGTTCAAGGGTCGGAATGACGCTGATAACGGTAAGCTTATCAATGTGATGGCTACGTTTAAGCTGCTTCGGCAAGGATGTGTCGGGTACCTTTGCTACCTGGATTCGCCCGAGAAAGATGGACCTACAGTTCTTGAGATTCCTGTGGTCAGGGAATTTTCTGATGTTTTTCCAGAAGAAATTCCTGGTCTACCCCCGAGTCGTGACGTTGAATTTTCTATTGATCTCGAGCCTGGTACTGCGCCGATTTCAAAAGCTCTGTATCGGATGGCTCCTGCTGAGATGCAAGAATTGAAGAAGCAACTTGAAGATCTTCTTGACAAGGGATACATAAGGCCGAGTGCATCGCCTTGGGGTGCTCCGGTATTGTTCGTCAAAAAGAAAGACGGGTCGTTTCGACTTTGCATCGACTACCGTGAGTTGAATAGAGTTACGATCAAAAACAAATACCCTTTGCCAAGGGTAGATGATTTATTGGATCAGCTGCAAGGAGCAAAAGTCTTTTCCAAAATCGATCTGAGATCTGGCTATCATCAGCTCAGGATTCGTGAGGAAGATATTCTGAGGACTGCATTCCGGACGAGATATGGTCACTACGAGTTCGTGGTCATGCCATTTGGGCTTACGAATGCTCCAGCTGTTTTCATAGACCTGATGAACCGATGTTTTCACCAGTACTTGGACAAGTTCGTGGTGGTCTTCATCGACGACATTTTGATTTACTCTCCGAGCATGGGAGCTCATGAGGATCACTTGCAGATCATTTTGTCAGTCCTTAGTCAGAATCAACTTTACGCCAAGTTTTCTAAGTGCGACTTTTGGATCAAGGAAGTGGCTTTCTTAGGCCACATTATCAATGAGAATGGGGTGATGGTCGATCCCCAGAAGGTTGAAGTTGTAGCTAATTGGAAACAGTCTCAGAATGTGAAAGAGGTGCGTAGTTTCCTAGGACTTGTTGAATACTACAGACGGTTTGTGGAGGGATTTTCGAAGATCGCTCTACCGATGACCGGTTTGCTCCGCAAGGTCCACACGAAGTTTGTCTGGAGTGACAAGTGCGAGGCCAGTTTTCAGAAGCTGAAGCAATGTCTGACCTCGGCACCAGTGTTGACGCTGCCAGAAGGAAATGAAGATTATACGGTTTACAGTGATGCTTCGAAAAATGGGTTAGGATGTGTGTTGATGCAAAGAGGCAAGGTGATTGCTTATGCATCGAGACAGTTGAAGACCTATGAAGAAAATTATCCGACGCATGATCTGGAATTAGCAGCAGTTGTGTTCGCATTGAAGATTTGGAGGCACTATCTTTATGGCGTGAGATGTCAAGTCTTCACGGATCACAAGAGTCTCAAGTACATATTTACTCAAAAGGAGCTGAATATGAGACAACGTCGTTGGTTGGAGCTACTCAAAGACTACGATATCGAGTTGTTGTATCATCCAGGCAAGGCTAATGTTGTAGCAGATGCATTGAGCCAGAAGATGCCGCACGAGACCGTAGTAGCTTTGCTTGTTGCTCAGACCAAGCTGAACCAAGAATTGTGCGAGATTGAAGTCTTGTACGATCAACGTCGTGGATGCCTGAGTATGCTTGAGATACAAGCTACGCTTCTTGATCAGATTAGGGAGAAGCAGGTCGATGATGTGATCTTGGTAAAACTATGCAGCGAAGTGATGAACGGGAAAGCTCCCGGCTTCGTGATTCAAGATGATGGATCGCTTTGGTTTCAAGACCGGATTTGCGTGCCTGACGTAGATGGTATTCACCAGTTGGTGATGAGAGAGGCCCATTCGTCAGCCTATTATGTACATCCAAGCTCTAGCAAGATGTACAAGGACCTCAGAATGAAGTTCTGGTGGCCCAATATGAAGAGAGATGTGGCAGAGTTCGTGGCTAGATGCTTGACTTGTCAGAAGGTCAAGATAGAACACCGAAGACCCGGTGGAGAATTGTTACCTCTACCAATTCCTGAGTGGAAGTGGGAGGATATTGCTATGGATTTCGTCACGGGGTTACCCAAGACGCGAAGTCAGAAAGACGCTATATGGATTATCGTTGATAGGCTCACAAAGAGTGCTCATTTCGTGGCTATCAAGATAACATGGGGAATCCATAAGCTATCGGAAGTGTTTTTACACGAAGTTATCCGTCTGCATGGTACTCCAAAAACCATTGTGTCAGATCGCGATGGCAGATTTATGTCCAGATTCTGGAAGGAGTTGCATAAGGCAATGAGAACCGAGCTAAGGTTCAGTACTGCGTTTCATCCTCAAACTGATGGACAGTCTGAAAGGACTATCCAAACCCTGGAGGATATGCTGAGAGCATGCGTGCTTGACCGTCCGACTAGCTGGGAAGACAGCTTGAGTCTGATTGAGTTCACGTACAACAATAGTTGGCATGCTACTATCAAGATGGCTCCATTCGAAGCTTTATATGGTCGCAAGTGCAGATCTCCGATTTGTTGGAATGAGAATGCCTACAAGATTCTGATCGGACCAGAGCTAGTTGAAAGGACTGCCTCAGACATTGTGCTGATCAGACAAAGGTTGTTGACCGCTCAGAGTCGACAGAAGTCTTATGCTGGTCCGAAGCGTAGAAAAGTGGAATTTGAGGTTGGCGACAAAGTGTTTGTCAAAGTATCGCCGACCAAGGGCGTGTTCAGATTTGGTAAGCGTGGGAAGCTTAACCCTCGCTACGTGGGACCTTTTGAGATTCTGGATAGAGTGGGATCTCTAGCGTACCGTTTGACATTACCACCATCGGCACATCCAGTGCATAATGTGTTCCACGTATCCTTGTTAAGGAAGTATGTGCCAGACGAGTCTCATGTGCTGAGTTATGAAGACATTGAGATCCAGGCGAATGGTATGTACGAAGAGTTACCGGTGCGTATTCTTGAGCGCCGAGAGAAGCAGTTGCGCAACAAGGTGGTACCTTTGGTACGGATTTTGTGGTCCAAGTCAGGTGCCGAAGAGATTACCTAGGAGACTTGGGAGACTGAGGTGGATATGCTTAGACGCTTTCCCGATTTGTTTTCGGCCTAGAATAGTCAAGTTTCGGGGTCGAAACTTATTTTAAGGAGGAGGTAATGTAACACCCCTCAATTTATAAGAATATTTTGGAATTTTTCTAACTCCTGAATTACTAGACGGATTAATTTCTGAAGAGTTTTGGACTTTCTATAAGAGGTTTGAACTCTGTAAATTTTTCCGAGTATTATAAAACACAGTTGAAGTATATTCGGGGTTAATTTGACGTTTATGTACGAATATATTTAACCCGGAGTTAAGAAATTTAAACCAAGCCGAGTCCGGATAAGGATTAACGAAGTCGGCCTTAAAACTGCGACTCACCGCGATTGACCGCGATCAACCGCGATACACCGCGATCGGCCGCGCTCGCGGTAACGCCTTTTGCTGAGCAGTGTCGTCTTCCTCAAAGGCGGTTACTGTAGCTCTGTTCCTTGATTTTTCTGGAAGGACAGGTGGCTCTCCAGCTGGCTTGACTTGTGTTCCCCAGTTTCCTGCGTGTTTCCCTTGGTGAGGCTCAGATTTTCAGTATAAAAGGGGGTGGAACCAATCCGAGAGTTGCCTTCGTCTTCCTCCTTGAGCTCTCTCTTTTTCTCTGGTTTTTGCCCACTGAATTTCGCCATTTTCGTGCCTTTCAAGCTCGATTCGAGTGATCCCAAGGATTGGTGAAGCTTGACCAGGTGTTAGGGAAGGCTTACAAGTGTTTTGTGATCGATTTGAATGCAAAACGAGGCCTCCACGAAACGGGTAAATTCCCCTCTCCGCCATGGAAGCTGTCGAAGCTTTACCACTGTCGATGAACCGCGACTGGCCGTGACTTGCCGCGATCGCGGTAAGGGCGTCCGAGTCGTGTGTCTTGTGGTTTGTCTTTGGGCTTGGCTCAATTCCTTTGATTTCTTTTCCTATTCTTTTAGATTCATATGTAAGTGTATGGAATCTAACTTAGGGTCTCGTTTTGGATCGTTCCAATGGGATTTTTATCCAGGTTTCGTTCCAGATTCAAGATTCAGGACCCGTTCTTAAGAAGTTGTCTTAGCAATCGTCTATTCTAAGGCAAGTGTCGGTTCGCTCTTGCTTATCATTCCATATTTCAATTAATTATCAATTGTTTGTTGTTAATTAATTTGGGATGATTTCTTGTTTATGTTGGGAACAGTTTTGATCAATTATTTGATAAAAGAAGTGCTATTATAATAGGTTGTATATTGCTAGATACAAGCGCTATTATATTCGTAATGGTTTTGTGTGGATTTTAAATATGAACTTCATATAAAATGATTATAATAGGTTGCATATACTGTTAGTAGCAACGCTATTTTGATATATATATATATATATATATATATATATATAGATTGTTAGATCTATGATGTTGGCCTTGATGGCTTTGATGTGATGTGATATATGACTGTGCTGAACTGTTAGTTAACACGAGTATTCGTAGGAACGCTTGGACTCTGCGAGGTTCATTCGTTTCTTTATAACTGGCAAATAACAGGGCGTTCAAGTCCCTATGCCAAATTTCTGGTCATGACCAACGGTGATGTGTATTTAGGTTTGGTCGCGTGAGGTCCATTCCGTCGATGTATGTCCCTCATGACGACACATATATCTAAAAGCTTATAACGTGATGCGTGTGTTTTGGAAATTAATCAGATAAGTGCCTTTGTCGCACATAATTAATATACCTTGGGCGAGTAGTGCAGCTAGGAAAGCTCATCTTAAATATTAGTCGCTCGAATGCGATACTGTGATTCTGTGATTGTGTGTATTCTATAAATTAATGATTCCCAACATTTGTCATGTTTTCCTTTAAGGCTCATTTCATTTGGAGTCTTCTTTTGGGATTGATTGCTGTGAGACTCGGTCTCCAGAATCTTCTCTTGTTCATGATGTTTTATATATGTTAGTAGGAGTATGATGGTTGACTAGCGTACTCGGTTATTATTCGAGGGACGATGAGTCTAACCTAATACGACTGCTTCGAACCACTCTGCTTTGTACCCTTGCGTAGTCTTTCATTAGACTGACCAACCTTTATATTCCTTGCATGGTTGGCTGGTGTCATCCGTCCGATTCGGCACATCAGATAAATTAAGGATTTGAGAAGGCTAGAAGCGACTAGAAGAATGAACGATGTTTGATAAACTGTTTGTTTAAGATTTCCGCTGTGTAATATCGTATTTTGTTAAGATTTTCGCTGTAAACTTTGCTGCTACGCATTTTGTTGTACGTGGGAATGGTTGTATTCCCAGTACATTGACTTTGTAAAAGTTGTAATATATGGCAATATAAGCCGTGATTTGATTTTATATCAACTGTAAAAGCCTGGGGTGACTTCGTGATGTTGAATCCGGGGTCATCGGCGGTAATACTTTTAATTGTCAAAATCTTGCGATTTGGGGGTGTTACACATAGCGTGTATCCATGGCCTGCCAAGAATGCAATTATAGGGATATGGACAATCTAGGACTAGGAATTTCACCTGTTGGTTGACTTCCCTTGCGTACGTTGTGAGAACGATTTCGCCAGTCGTATGCTTAACTTCGCCACTAAATCCGACCAGTGGAGTCGACTTTTTGATAAGGTCGTCTTCACTCAGAGCCATCTCTTTGAGGGCGTCGAGGGTTAATAGATTGGTCGAGCTCCCTGTATCGATTAGTACTTTGTGTATTAAGCAATTTTCAATAGATAAAGAGATTACCAGACCGTCGTGGTGACTCTCCGACCCGTCGGCGTCGGACTCGTCGAACGTGACCGTCGGGAGGTCAGAGACTTCCCTTGGCTTGAATTCTGGTGCTTTGGGCTTGTCGCCTTTGCTTTCCTTTGCGTGTCGCTTGGCCGCGGAATACGTGTTTCCACATACGTTCGAACCACCTGAAATAGTGTTGACAATTTTTGTATGAATAGGAGACGGAGGTTTGTCCTGTTTTACCTGATCTCGTCGTTCCATGGTGGATTTGGCCCGCTCCGAGATTACGTCGCGCAGGAGCCCCTGTGCGAGCAACCTAGCGACCTCCTTTTGCAGGGCGATGCACTCGTCCGTCGAGTGACCGTGGTCGCCATGGAATTCGCACCATCGGCTCATGTCCTTCTTGATGTCCGATCGGTCACTCTTTCCGGGCCATCTTACCTCTTTCCCATACTTGTCGAAACTCTTGACGAGTTCCGACACGAAAACGTTGAAGTTATAAGATTGGACTCTAGGAGGCAACACTGGACCGTCTCTCCAGTCTTGTGACCTGTCTTGAAAAGAGTTTACCTGATTCGGCTTGTTTCGATTACGAGGATAGGGATGATGACGTCTGTCTCGACGATTGTCGGAGAGGATTTTGCGATCGGATGGATCAGGTCCGTGAGAGGCTTTTCGCGACTCACGATCCTATTCTAATCTTACCTCGGCCATGGTTCCGGCATGGACGTCTTCGACACTTCTACACAGGTACTTGGTGATATCGTTGTAGAGGTTGCTATCTTTGACCAATCCTTGTCGGAAGGCTTCGATAGAGGTGGTGACGTCGCAATGGGGGATCGCAACTTTCTCTTTATTGTACCTGTTAAGATAATTTCGGAAGGGTTCGTTATACCTTTGGGTGATCCGATAGAGGTCACTCGATTGCTTCTTGAGCCTCCGATTGCTGGCAAATTGGCTCTTGAAGGAGTTGACCAGATCTCTGAACGATGTGATCATCCCCTGAGGGAAACGCATAAACCAAGTTAGTGTGGGGCCTGAGAGGGTCGTGCCAAAGCTTTTGCACATGACGGCCTCGCGGCTCTCCCTTGGAACGGATGCAGTCATTAATTTTTTGTTTATAGAGAGAGATATGGTCATCCGGGTCGTTGGTATCGTCGAACGTCGCCATGGTGGAGAGATGAAACTTCTTAGGGATCTCGACCCTAGCGATTTCTTCGGCGAATGGGGATTCTTCGAATCCGCCCGATGCTTCCTTCTCGCTTGGTTGTGGGACTCCAGGAATCCTTGCGATGCGATCGCCGAGCATCTTCATGTGTTGATTGAGCGTCTGCTGGACGAGAGCTAGGATGTCGGGAGGATTGGTAACTTGTGGTTCGTCGATTCGGGCCCCTGCCGACCCGATTGGTGTAGAGAAAGTGACATTGTTAGTTGAAAATGTATTAGCAAATGGAGTTCGAGACGTACCCTCTGTGTGTCCGGGTCGTCGCACGCTTGGAGGGGTCAGTTCGACACCATCCATGTCGAGACGCGTCTGGACGCTGCTATGGATGGGCATGCGCCTAGATCCAGAAGCTATCGATTGTACCTACGACTTAAGAGACTCATTCTCATGGGTTAGTTGTGCGATCTCGGCTTCAGACTGGGTGGACAAGGCGGCTAAGGCTTCGGTTTTTTGGCGCTGTTAGGCTAATTCCTCTTGGAGGGCAGTCATTTTCTGGGCAAGCTCTTGGAATTGGGATGGAGTAGGGTTTTCGGTAGGGGTCGTGTTTCCTTGAGCTTGGGTGTTGTCTTCGAGGCTTGGCTCTTCGGTGTTGGTAGGTGGGTTGATAGTCATGGTTGGAAGGTTTCAAGAGAGTGATCGGCAAGTTGCCCCATGGTGGGCGCCAAATTGTTTTGGGGCGAAAAGATCGGACGACCTAAATTGCCTTAGATGGGGTAACGAGTCAATCGGGTAATAGAAATCAATCCAAACCAAGTAGACAATCAACAAATAAACAAGAGATATGAAATAGCAAAGTAATTTTTCTGATATATTGACGATTGAGTTGGATCAAAGTACAACTTATCCTTGTAGGACAAAGGATCGGATATGGCCCGACCGGTGACTCTGGGGCTCGACCAGTGGAGACTGAGCGGGATTCCGAGGGGAATAAGCTAGAATGGGTGTATTCTTTGGTCCTACTCAGAGCAAATTAGCGGATGTGTGTTGTAATTGTGTGTCTCTTGCCTTGCTTCGTCGCGTTCTATTTAAGGTAATTTCCTTCTTCTGACCGTTATCTCATTGATGATAATATCTCGCACTTAATTCCGGGAGTAATTGCTGGGATTTTCTCTTTATTACCATCATTATTTCGGTGTTTAAATGTTGTGGCCGTTGCCCCAATCAAGCATTCAATGCTCCAGTGTGATCTTCGTAGCTGGTCGGGAGCTACTCGACTGCAGGGGGTCCGACGCTTCTTTCTGGTTTCCTTGGACTTTCGATTTCACTTGGATTCGGGCCCAGCTGGCTCGATCCGGGCCAGCTGGCTCGATCCGGGCCAGCTGGCTCGTCTGATCTTCTTGGAGAATGTTGGTCCCAATAAATACCTCTTTCCCCCAAGGTTTTAATCTTGGATTGGGGTAGTCTAACGACCGCCCTATATCCCAAAACTCGAAGATAATTTAAGCTTGGTTTCTTTTTGTACCAAAGTTCATAAGAGGTGACTTTGTTCCTTTTGTTATGAACCCTATATAATAAATAACAAACCATTAACATGGTCTCACCCTAAAATCTGTCACTCAATCCCGAGTAGGATAACATGGAATTAACCATCTCTTTTAGGACTCGATTCATCCTCTCCGACACACCATTTTGTTGTGGTGTATAGGGAGCCGTAGTCTCATGAATAATGCCTACGGATTGAAAATATGCAGGATCGTAATATTCTCCACCTATATCGGTGTGTAGTTTCTTAATCAAGTCATTTTGTTGTAGTTCAACCTCAGTTTTACAAACCTTAAACTAATCATGGCCTCGTTTTTACCATGTAATAAATACACATAACAATAACGAGAATAATCTGGATAATAAAATACACACAATAAATTGCAAAACATATTTACAAAATATAAATAACCGACCAATCTATACAAAGTATAGTAGGGTCTAATGACTAATATGTAAAAGTAACCGACCAATCTATACAAAGTTTTAGCCAATCAGTATAACTATACTATAGGGCACAACATGACTAGTAGACTAAAAAGTAATCTGGTCAACCTAGTATACTTAATGAATTATCATCAAGTAATCTGTATCAAATATAGTATACCAGAATCAAGTAATCTAAAAATATGAATAATTTATGCAAAGCATAGTAGACTCATAAAAACACACAAGACCTCATCTAACTCATGAGATTTTTGTCCTTAGTCTCTTGAGACTTAAGTTATGATAATGCTATATATACTTATATACATACACATATATCCACACAAGGAAACAAAATTATATACATTCCTCATTCACCCATTTAACAATTTAAGTTAAAATATCATGATCATTATTTTGATCATTTGTTCACATAAAATGGGAATTTGAACTAATGTGACTTATATCATGGTCATACCATGACCAAAAGTTTTCCATGGTCATACACATGCGCTTTCACCAATTTAATGGTACGTAAACACACATATTTTACTCATATAGAGGCTTAAACACGTCCTCATACGAGATTTCAACTACCACTATATGCGGCTAGCATACAATACATGACACCAACAAGAATTTAATTCTTATCCATACATATAAATATATGCTATATGTATACATGTCCAGAGATTACACAATCTTTTGCATATATCTCAAGATCATCAACATGACTTAAATATCATGGTCTTCGCATAACCACATATGAATAAATTTTAAATCCACTTTATCGTGATTAGGATGTGTGGCCTCTATCGTGATTAGGTATGAAACCTCCATTTCTGCGACCCCATATAATCACCGTTTATGCTTTATTAGCATTAGCCTTTATCGTGATTAGGATGTGTGGCCTCTCAAATTAAATTTGATAGCCAACAACTACCGCACATGACAACGTAACCAACCGTCTACCATTTTCCACTTATTGTGCCTCCTCGTCTCCTCCAAGGGTTCGTTCTCCGCATTTTTCTTGAGCATCGTGGGGGGTAAATTCACCGTCGTTTGCCAACTCCGAAAGTCAACGCCCTTGAACTTCTCCAACTTGACAAACTTGGAAGTAATCCCACGCACCGACGCAACCACCATTGATCAACTATGACAATATTGGTTTTGAATGTTGTAAGGGGTGTTACGTTGATCAAACTTCGGTTCATTTTGGATATAAGATTGAATCGTGCAAAAACACTTTTCAAAACCAATATTTTGACCCTTACTGTTGTAGCCTTAGGATTGCACGGAATTCGATTCGGGATAAGACAATCAAACCTCTATTGAACAAGGCAATATCAATAGAGAGCACTTAGTGTTTTTGGTATTTGTTCGATACAAGAGATCATTTTCTTTTGGATATTCAAGACTTGCACCAACCCCACCCTTATATAGAGCATTGGTAGTTGGGCAGTTCCATGTTGGTTGGACAGTTAGAAAACAGTATAGTCGGTTAAAATGAGTTAAAAACCCGCCAAAAACCGATCCAGTCAAAGTGCACGGACCGTGCACTTCATCTGAGAGCCAAAATCGGCAACCAGTAAAGGTGCACGGCTAAGCACTAACCATGCACTTGGGTGCACGGTCTGTGCAGATTCAACTCTTCGGTGTCCGCTTCTCATATTCCGACACGTTCCGTAACTCCGAGTCCGAACCTACGCAAACGAGTGTGCACTCCGCACCCCCGAAACTCGGCATACGCCGGACGAACTCCTTAAGTCTTTAGCGAATCTCAACTACACGAAATGACCGATGACACTAAAATCTCACCAATTTCGAGATAGGTGTTGTATAAGAATTGTCTTACCGTGATTACTTGCTTGTATTAAAATAAACCTTTGGATGGAGGTGTATATTTTCACTAGAATATATTGCATTTCTCCCTTACGGGTTGATGTTTTTTACCGTATCAAGTCTTCTTAGATATTGTTTTTACAATATCGACCTCTCGAAGTTGTTTTTGCAACTTTAAATTCTTACTATGTCAAAAAAAAGTCTTCTTAGATATTTATATATATACAAGGGGTCGCCCGTGTGCGGCTGTGTTATTCACTTCTATTTTTTTCTTAAAAAATTCATATACGATGCTTGTTGGAATTTACAATGCTTTTCCTTTTTTAAAGATGTGGTATGCTGCATATATCAAGAGTTCCATCATAAACTTTCCAGTCAAAAAAGAGAGGTGAGGCTAGCCAGAAAAATACACAATTTAATATTTATACATGGCAATAGAAACAGGACTTTTAAGGTTTTAAACTCAGAAATAACATATCACTTCAAAGCCTTCACTGAGGCTGGCGACATCCCCAAACTTTGGGCAAAATTGTTTATTCTCTCCTTCATTGCATGAAAAACATCAGATCAAAAGTTGGATCAAATGGAAGGCCTCTAAAAAGAAACAAATATATGCTCAGTTTCAAATTGGTGATTCCCTTTACCAGAACGCTCTTCTGGTGTGCGCCTTTTAATCCCTTCCATTTGATCCTACGGAGCATATGTGATTCGTTAGGAGGTATGGTTGAGCCGTCTCCTTTGAAGAAAAAAAGGTGAACCTATGTAAGTTCCTTTTATGTTGACTTGCTTGCTTTTTTTTTTTTTTTTGAAGTTTCTTGCTTGCTAAATTTACTCTATTTTTTTCCCCGCCTGAGAGTCTTATTAAGTTCCTAAATTTTGATAAAATCTCTAGTGAACATATATAAGTTTACCTTATTATGAAGTAAATGGATATTCCCTCCTTTAAAACAAAAACAATAATTTAATATTTATATATTTATTTGTAATAGGCTCTAGTGAAACAACCTATTATGATAAAACGAGTGTATTAATTTAGGACGTTGAATGAGAGGATGATAGATGACTATAATTTAATGATGGGTTTTCTAATTTTATATAGTGAATGTGACCACACCAGATCCTCTCAAACCCTAAAATCAAGGGATTACAATATTCACCAAATCCCCTCAACATCCTCTTTTAACCTCTCTCTCTCTCTCTTGTTTCTCTCAGTCGCTCGTCTTTATCTTCCACGCCCTCTCTCTCTCTCTCTCTCTCTCTCTCTCTCTCTCTCTCTCTCTCTCTCTCTCTCTCTCTCTCTCTCTCTCTCTCTCTCTCTCTCTCTCTCTCTCGTATTACTCTTTAGCGTTGCAGGGAACCACCATTGACGACCTCACCGAGTTTCATCTCTCTCTCTCTCTGCCGCAAGAATTGGAAACCGCCATTGTCGACTTCGCAAGATCTTTGCTTCTCCTTGTTGCTCGTTTATCCTCGTCGTCTCCTTGCTTTATCATCGTCGGCACCATCTCGAAATTGATTATCCTCGTCCCTCGGATCTCCATAGGTATCTTACTCTAGATTTTTAATCATATTTTTTTGAACCCTAAATCCTTCTGGTTTCTCAATCTTTTCAATTATTCAATGGAGAGGATGCAGGCTTACCGGAGGAATCCGATGAGACAGGCAATGAGCGCGGCGACGGCGTGGAGAGGGGTGGTGTGGACATGGAAATGCCAATCGGCGACAGACTGCTTGAGAACTCTCGCGGTGGCGACGCTGAGCGTTATGATATTTATGTTAACAATATTGTTATTCAAATATACTTGTATGATATGCAATTTGTAATTATAGATTATTTCTTTGGTCATGAATGTGATATTTATTTGTGTGGATGAGATATGCATTTCCATATAGTGATATGCAGAATATACTTGTATGATATGCATTTTCTATACGATGTATGTGATATTCACTTGTTTGTGTATGATATGCACACTTCTTTTTATGTTATGCAAACTGTATGTTGAGATATTCACGAATATATCTAAATGTGATCCTAATATGAGAATGTAAACGCACGATGAATATCACTTAGTGAACAATGAATATCAATACGAACGAAGTGCATAACCATTTAACAACACACCCAATATATAAGATAATGAATATCAATGCAACACGACGCACATGAATATCATATAACAGAGTGAATATTCAAGACAATATGATGAATATCATTTATAGACATATATATCAATTCCTTAATATATTTTGAGTGGCTTGAATATGCCTTAATGATTCTTGAATATCATCAATGATTTCTTGTATATCATTTCGTGAGTATCATTACAGTGACTTGAATATGCCTTAACGATTTCTGAATATCAGTGATAGTTACATGCATATTAGTTCTTGAATGTCATCTCGTCTTCTCTCACGTGAATCATAGCAAAACCACAATTGTTGTTTTTTGTAATATCATCATAAAAGTCTGAACATTTGGAATGGAGATTTTCGTCTTCTCACTCCAATCTTGGAGTAAATCTTCCCTTTTTTGATTTTTTTTAATTAGGAAAATTTGTCAACTACTATTGTGATATTTACTCTCATGTTACATGCCCCTACTATACCCCAATATCTCTATTAAAATCCACTCATCCATCCCCTTTAATTTAACGTTTCAAGATTGTCCACTCATTTTATCACAACACTCATTTAACTGAGCCCCTCTCCCTATATATAACTCACTAAAATTGGACGCTTTGTCGATATGCGATCCAACGAATTAGGGGTGTTCATCCGGTCCAGACCGGATTTTTTGAAAATGTTGGACCGAAGACCGGACCGGATTTTATTTTTACAAAAATAATAATTAAATTCTTATTTAAAATCTAAAAAAAATATCTATAAAATATATATACTCTTAATTTATTAAATTAAAAAAAAATACATATAAATCTCCAAAAAAACATATAAATTTAATTATTAATTTTTTTAACAATAAACCAGTCTACCGGTCCGGACCAAATTTTTTCCGGATTTGGACCTGACCGGACCAAAACCGAATTAAGAAAATTACCTGGATTGGAGACCGGACTGTATTTTCACCGGTCCGATCATTTCCGATCCGGTCCTGTCATGAACACCCCTACAACGAATAGTCGAATAGGACTTTATCAACCTTTTGTGATTAGACACTTTATCTGTGTCCACCCGTTTTCACGGACGGGCGGAGCCACGGTACAGGCATGACGGACCGAGGATGCCCATGTCTACAAACAAGAGAAAGAAAAATTGACAGTGGCTGTTTTCGTAATTATGAAGAGAGATCGAAGCGCGTTGTCGTAAATTAAGTTTATTCTCTCAGCTACCAAAAGATTTCACCTTTTTTTCCCGCCCGTTTTGTAGAACGCTCCGATGTTTCTCTCTCCCTTCATCGCTGCCTGGTCCTCCATCTGCTTCTACGCCTAGGGTTTCTCTACCGCAACTAAAACATGCCAGGCCTTGGAAGCTACCACAACTCCGATTCCCTGTCCCTTATTCCTTGCCCTAATCACTTCAAATCCATTCCGGACCGTTGCGGTTCCGATCCTTCAATGCTTTCTTGTTCCACGGCCAAAACCCTAACTGAATGCGATGAGGATACTCCTCACTCTGCTACCAATCCCGATCTTCTTAGGGGTAAAAATGGCATTCTAAAGGTTACGGTCGCAATAATGAGTTGTGGAGCTCTCGACAGGAGTAGGAAGTCTCTGGAAGCTCAGGATTTGGAGACTTACGTCAGGGCTTGGAAGGAGAGGAGAATCGCCTCTGGTGTGCCCGAGAATCAATGCTTCATATCTTTTCTCGTGGGTGCCAAGAAATTGGTATACTAATACTTCTTTGCTTCATTTTCTTGAAGGAAAAAGTTATTCACTTATTATCTGTGATAATATAAGTCATATGCTTTGTCACAATGTAGTTTATATTTCTTGATTTTTTGGATCTCTTTACTTGTGGCTCATGCAATTTCGTTAGAAGCAACCTGAAAAAGTAAAGCAGACAGAATATGTTATATCTCGTTGAATTGACAACTGTTGTAGGGGGCTTTGCAATTTGATGTCCATGAACCTCATTCTGTAGTCTGTACTCATTGGTATGTCGATAGTGGCCTTAATTGATTTTGTTTTTTGACAAGATTGGGAGTCCACTTGTACGGTCAAACGAGGTAGACAAATGTAGAGATGGCATCTTGTATTAATTCTTTTAGGTGATATGTATCAGAATCTGCTTTGTTTAAATGATTAAGGATCTCAGAAATGTTTGAGCATGCTTTTCTTGGAGGACTGACTTGACTTCATTCCAATTCATTTTTCTTATCAAGTGCATGTTACATGGTTTTATTTGGTCAAAGAAGAAGCTTGGGTTGACAAGGATTAGTACAAGTAAATGTTGAGTATTTGAGATTATGAACCCTGTTGCTACTTCTAGAACCTGAAAAGAGAGTAATTGTATGTTTTTAAGCCCTGTTTGGCAAAACCAGCGGTAGCGGTAGAGGTAGCAGTTGAAACTAGCTGTCTAACTAAAATAAAACGCTAATCTACGTTTGGCAAAGTTTGCTTAGACTAGAGTCTCCTAGTTCTGCTTCATGTGAAGAGGGAGCCCCTAGCAAGAGTGTTTCTCATGTATGTTTTCCCTAGCAACTTGTATTTTGGTAACCTATCTATAAATCTTGTTTCACCTTTTATGTTTGAAAGGGAGAAATGATGCCTTGAAGAAATATATTTCCTTGCTTGATTGAGGGTTTGCTCGCTAAATGGTTTTGGATTTTAGAAGCATGTCTTTAGTCGTAGAGAACAATTTTTTACCCTTTTCTCAAAGGTACAGTGACAAATTGATAGAATTACAACTTAATATTGGATGACATTAACTTCATTATAATTGTATTAAAAAACCCATTTACTTCATTATAATTGTATTAAAAACCCCATGAGATATTTTAACACATGAGTGCTGGATGAAAGTTCTAAAATAATAGAAATGCATGGTCAAGAGTTATTTCCTTAAATAGTGGATGGTTATTGGTTTTTGAAAACACTGATTTTCTTATTGGGAGGTGAGGAATGTTGCCAGTGGTGCATGCCTTAATTATAATCTCCCATATTTGTTTTTCATTTTTTCTTCTGAATATACAGTTCAATTCAAATCATTTTTTTGTCAATGCTTTGGATTTTTGGCTTCTTGCTATCAGTGTGTAACTTTTGAAAAACCTGTATACTGTTTCAGGTCGAATGCTGTGTTTGTTTGACATTCATTTATCCTGGGGATGGGATTTCTTGCTCAGTACGTGGTTGTCAAAGTGTCTATCACCTAACATGTGCAAGGGACAAGCTTCGTTACTCGAGTGGGAAAAAATTCAAGTGTCCTCAACATGTAAATTTTTATGAATCTTTGACATTTACAAATTCCCTGTAGTTTCTCATGTTCAATTGTTTGGTTGTGGAGCACCAATTTTGTGGTGAAAATTTGTTCATATGTTGTTACAACCAAGTATTAAGGACTCATTAATGGAACCATTTTAACTGGGCTAGAAATTTGGATTTTGTTTTTTGAGATAATGAGATTGTTATATCTATGGAAAGTTATGTCAACTATAGTCTCTACTATTATTAATGGGATAGGTGTTATTGTTATTAATCGAATAGGCCTAATAAGCTGGGTATTACAAGTTTGATGCATAGACCTTTCATTTCTCCTCACTTCACTCTCTTCTCTTTCGTTAGCTCAATGGAACAGTTTTGCTGTATAAAAACGATAAAAACATATATCCTTACTTGAATGGCCATCTATAATATCTATGCTTCAAATATATCTATGTGGTAGTATTTTTTGCAAAAATGTCTCCTTTGGACCATCATGGGTGTATCTTACGTATCTTTCAAAGTTCAAAGGTTGCTTGTTTGACTGGAATTGCTATATATTTCTAGCATGAATTCCCCATGGATCTTCATCAGTTCATCTGACATAACAAATTCTTGTATGTGGAATTATTCCTTCAAGCTTCCAATTGTGGAATATAAAGACAGGTTTTGCTGATACATTTTTTTTTTAACTGTCATGGATTTGCTAAATTTACGTGAAGAAATTAAATGTTAACATTATTATTCCAAATCATGTCTTTCTATTGGTTATTGTGATAGAGATTCATATATGCTATTAGTTGCTAACTTGCTATCATCTACTTATATAAAGATCCTTCCTCATATAGGCATGCTTTGTATGTAAACGGAAACTTAACCTTTGGAGGTGCATGAGATGTACACTGGCTTCAAATGTAGAGTGTGCACCATGGCCAGAGGAAGTTTTGTGTGTTAATAGGCGAGTAGGCTGGGCAGTTTGTTGGAGGCATCCAAAAGATTGGCGGACAGAAAAGAAGGTCAATCCCCTCTTTTCTTCACTTGTGTGATTTTTTTCCTTCATCTTAACTTTGATGTGCCCTTATTTTTAAAATTTTGGGACTTCGGTACATCTGTTGTTAATGATGTCAAGGTTCTTACATTGATGACTGCATGATCATTTTTTTGTTCATGGGGATAAATCTACCTTTTGAATAGAGGACAGAGTTGCCTTTTGTGTAAGCTAGTATCATGGGGCATATTTAATCACTCCCTGTTTTTTATTCTCTCATTTAAAACTTAAAAAGCTCGTAAACATATAAACCGAGCCCCACAATTTCAGTTCAGGTACTTGTAGGCTTTTTTCTATCCCATGTACTCATGCTTTTCAGTTGTCCATCTGGTTACTAACTTGCTTTCCTCTTTTCTGCCTTCTGTGATCAAATGATGTTTAAACGTTGTAAAATTTATCTTTCACAAAATTCTGTAATTCTTTCATACCGTTTTCCTCTGGACAACTTGAGAGGATCCCTAATATCTGCATGCTGCATGAGCATCCTGCAGATTAATGCACTTAAGGTATAAAACCAAACAGGTTGTACAATTCTATTTACCTATTATTTCATATCAGCTTTATTCATGCATATCCCTCAAAAACCTTGCTAAATGAAATGACATTTGACCTTAATTATAATAAAGCATTAGTGATATGTATGCCTAATGCCTCATATGTGAACAACCCTAGGTGAATGAGGTTTTTCTAAGAGGTATACAAGATTGAATGGCCTCTTAAAGCCTTGATGGAAGAAGGTTGAAACTGGAAACTAGAAGGGTTCTGTCTTATTTATATATAAATTTCACTATTAGTATTCCATGATAGAATCATGTATTTATATTATCTATTGATTAGACTGTCTGACAGGACTGATATCTCTTCTTGATTGGGCAGAGTGCAGTTCCTATTGACAACATAGAGGTCAGACTTTTCCTATGCCAAATTTTCTTTGGTTCCATATCATAAACAACTTTGATCTACTTTATGAAAAATTTCTTATTCTATTACCAGTTAGCAATTTTTAACAAAACAATTAAAATGTTGAATTTGAGCTTTGGTATCTGTACTTTTATATTGGGAAGTGGACTGTGTGCTTAAATTGATGTATGTATTTAAAGTAACTATTTTGGTTTTGCTTGTTCTCCAACGAATATATTATGGAGAGCTTCTCAGTTCTGTCGCATACAAAAAAAGTATATTTATACTGGTGGACTTTGAGCATGTTTAGTGTGGCACCATTTTTCATTATCACATTAATAGCTACCTTATCAAACTTTATAAGTTGATATCTAATCAGCAAGTCTTACCAAACATACCCTTCATTTTATCTATGCACCATTGACTTGTTTCACTGCTCATGGAATATGCACAAACGATCTTTTATTGATTTCTGACTGTTTCTATTCATTTGACTGTAGGAAGTTTTTTGTCGCCTTCCTATGCCTTATGCAGAAGAGGAATTTGAGATGGACTCTACACTGAAAGAAAACACCAATAATAAAGATGAACCTCCCACATATGTGCACATTAAGCGCAGTATCCTATGGCTATCTCCAGTTGATATCTTTCTGTGTTCTTCTGTTTCTTTGTGTCTTATCATTGAGTTAAGAAACATATATAGTTGATACAAAATTACTTATTGTTTGTTAATTTGAGAAATGAAGAATTGTTTGTATCTCGCTAGAATGAACTCTTCTTAATGTTACAGCTACTATAACGACAAATGGTGCTAGTAATTAGAGTCTACATGCTACAATCATAATAATGACTAAATTGTTTGTAGTGTATTACTTTTGTTTCTATTCCGATGATATCTTGTTTCCCATGACTTCCTGTTAAACTAGATGTGTATCTGGTGAAAAAAAAGCGCGATGCCTTATTTGTAGATGTTGGATGTACAAATTGCAGGCCAAAATGCGGTGAAGGTTGTGTTTGCAGGTATATAAATGAACTTTGAAAATTGATTTGCCTTTAGGCTGGTCACTGGAGTATGGTAGCATAGCTATTCCCCGACCCTGCATTGAGTATAAGTCTAAATTCATGCCTGATAAGGAGATTTACAATTCTATGTTATGTTTTATTGTCATGAAGAGTGGTTCTCCAAAAGTATGCTAGGAAGAAAAAGCTTCTAACGGAGAAAGAAATCTGAACATAAGGGATGCATTGAGTTTTCAGAAACTGAGGTGAACTGTTTGCAATCAAACATGAGTGCCCCCCCTGCCTCCACGATGATCCGGAGCAAGTAAAATATAGATTACCTTAAGACTTCATGTGCTGAATTTCAGGTTATACAACCTCCATGCATTAAAGGGAGTCGTATGCACAGCTGATTTACAACCATCCAACCAACAAAAAGAAAGCTGCTTTCATCTGTTTCATGTAATGAAAACAGTATTAGTGGTTTGTTTGGGTCATGTAGAAGGTTGTAACTCATATTAAATTTCTCTATCAGGGGTAGGTAGATTAGCTAGCTCAAGTAATCATATGCAATATTCTAGTTTCTCAAATCTGTTGGAAGATTTCAAATATATATCACACAATTATAACTTATAAGTTGCAGCATCGATATATTCCTACATTTTCTTAGATGGTTTCATAAACATTTATGCTGTATTTTCTTTTCTCGACAGAATGATGGGTGGGCACTAATAAAATGATTATATTCAATATGCTATTGTTGATTATGTCTGATAGGGTTCAATGCATAAGCTGCTCCAAAGCTTGTCGTTGCTCAGAAGCTTGCACAAACAAGCCTTTCCGGAAGGAGAAGAAGATCAAAATTGTCAAGGTAAAATATGTGTTCTATTGATTTTTTCCCTTGCTATTTATCAACTAGAAGTTCTGTAGGTAAGAGAGTAGTCACTGATGAGCCTTATGCTGTATCTTTTCAACATCAAATAGATTTGTCCATACTCATCCATGCCAATCTGTTCTCCCCTCCCTCTTTCCACTCACTTTTCAGACTGAACATTGTGGTTGGGGAGTAGAGGCTGCTGAAGAGATCAGTAATGGCGATTTCATTATTGAGTACATTGGTGAAGGTAGAGTGACTATCTTTTTTCTTTTTCTTTTTCAGGGCTAGATCTGTGTACTTGTTTTCAATAGACCTTATTTCTAAAGCATGTTCATGTATGTGGCCTTTTTTACATTTGGTTTTCACATATATTAACGGCTTATTCCAGCTAGTCACATGATGGAAGATATTGCCAATACTACGTGATACACTAACACTAAATAGTATACAATTCCTTAATTTCCTTTTGAGAAAGATGATGTATAATCTTATTTTAGAAATTGATAAAAAACAAATAAAACTTATAAAAATATAAAAGAAGGAAATAGATATATGAAAACCATGTTTTTGCTTTCAGTTGTCACTTATATTTTTAATGATTATATGTTTTTTGGAATTCCCGATGAGCCACATAAACTTCTGAGCCAGTTATCTTTTACTTTCCCTGGTGAGGTCCATGGTAGTAACATCAACATCTTTCACTTGTGAGTTGTGATGTAATATTAATTTGCTATAGTTCAGGTTAATTATCTGCACACCTACCTAGAATTGTTATGCTTATGCAAATGATTTTCCAATTAAAATTGCTTGTATAATAAGTAATATAGAGGAGGGTTCTTTAATTTATGTAAAAGTGAAATAAATTAAGGCCATACTACATTCAATCTTCCAACAGATTTTTTTGTTCAACTTTGTTTTCATTTCAAGAATCATGATTGCTTCAATGTTTTTTTCGTAGGATTAACTGTTTGGGCTAATTTACTTTTTGTAAGATGGAAAAGGGACAGGACCTATTATAATTATTATTTCCATTGTGCAATGTTTGAGGGTGCACTCGGAGTTTGATGTTTCCAATGTTTGTTTCATGTTTAGTTGCAAATTAACTTGTCCTTGTTAAACAGTTGCACTTTGTGTTGTTTTATCATCCCCTGTTTGAGTAGCAAGTTTTCAGTGATTAGCTAAATTGTGTATTTTCAGTTATCAATGATGCAATCTGTGAAGAAAGGCTTTGGGACATGAAATACTCTGGCGTTCAGAATTTTTACATGTGTGAAATTCAGAAGGACTTCATCATAGATGCTAGTTTCAAAGGAAATACATCTCGTTTTCTAAACCACAGCTGTGAACCTAACTGCAAATTGGAGAAATGGTAACCTGGGTCTAATATCTACTAAATTTACCTCTCATTGTCTTTGAAATGCGTAGACTTCAACAAGTAATCTTGTGAATTATGTGTATATGACTATATCCGTTGCTGTTATTTATTTAGTCTTTTTTGGGGATCTGATGGAGCAGGACAAGTATGATTTAATTTACACCAAACAATTTTTGGATCAGGAATTTTTTTCTAATGCCAGACTGCTCTAATCCATGCACTTCTGTTATGAAACACATTTAACGTTATTGCTTATGAAACACATTTGTCGTTATTGTAACCATAGCTGCAACAGTTCTTGCATATTTCCCACTAACATAAGACCATAGGACAGCTAAATTCTCAAGTAGAGATTTTTTCATAGTTTGCACTTGTAACATGAATTGAAATTTATATAATTAGATCCTTCCTATGATTTATTATCGACAGTCTTTTACGTAATACATCTTGTTCTTTGGACTCAGAATATCAACATATGCATCATCACCATATCTGGCCAGTGCCTATAGTTTTTCTAATGCTGTTCTACTTTCCTGTCTTTCCATGTTTATACAGGCAAGTAGAAGGTGAAACTCGTGTAGGTGTATTTGCGGCTCAGTCCGTCAAAGTTGGTGAGCCGCTAACATATGATTACAGGTAAACACTGTCTGGGTTGAGGGCATTGTTTGGTACATTGTTAGTGTCTGGGTATTTACGGCTTTGAAGCGGCAGAAAACCTTAGGGGTTTGTTTGGTACTTGTTGGAAGTACATTGTTAGTGTCTGACACTTTATCCCTTCTCAATATACCATTCTATTTCTGTAGATTTGTGCAATTTGGTCCTGAGGTGAAGTGCTATTGTGGTTCTGCAAAATGCCAAGGTTACCTCGGTACTAAACGAAACGATTGCAGTTCATCAAAATCCCAAGGCAAACGCAGCAATAACCAGAAGACTGGCTTGGGTGATATCTGTTGGGGCTTAAAGCGAAAAAGACAACAGCCTCCTGCCTAGCCATAGTGCAATCCTTTTGGATACCTGTAGATTGCGCTGTTAATAGGGATTTTTTGCTGAGAAAGAAGTGCTTATACAACACCAGATCCATGTGAAATAAATTGAGTTACAGTCTTGCCTTACCCAGAAAATTCAGAAAGCGGGTAAGCTTTCTTTCTTGTACATTTCAATTCATCTTGGAGCTCTTTCCGGAATATACATTTTTTAATCCTGTAATAGCATTCAACTTGTGAACAGATATAGCTGTACTCATTCCGCCAAAATGTAATATTGTTTTCAAGTCATCAAGTCGGTGTGTAAGATTAATGTATTCTGTACTACTTTATGAAATTATGCAAATATTGCAACCCTCGAATTGGTGTCTTCAATCACAACAATGCAACTCTTGAGCAGCACAGAATTCAAGAACTAGTTTTGATCAGTAAACAGCTCGGCCTACAGTGCACACTTTCCAGCCTTGCTGCTATTTAAGTGAATTGTCATTAGCGGTTGTTAATTGTTAGTTATGCAAGTACAATATTATGTATTCAGGCTCAATCACTTGACTTCTTCAATATATATTTCCCACCCTGTACTATAAACGTGTTATTTTGCCATTGTATCCTTGAAATTCAAAAGAAATAACAAAATTATCCACTTTCAAGGCTTTTAAAGTTCTGTATTTGTACCACGCCAAAAAACGAAAAGAAGGAAACACTCCCCATGGGAGCCGGTCCTAGAAAATCAGACTTGGCCACCGGAGCCTCAACCCCTTCGAGCCGGCCCTCGAACAATCGTTTTCTGCGAGCCCTTATCCCTCCAAACTTGACCCCAACCTTTCATGGCCACCGCGATCCCTCGAGAGGCTCCTCGCTAGATCTTGGTTCAAGACCTCGTCGGCCTCACGCCCTCACCCCCAACCTCCTCCAGATCTGTCGTTCTCCTTCGCCTCCCAAACCGTCCTCCCCACTGAGAGGCTCTTGCCGGTTCTCAAGACCTCGTCGGCCTCCCCCCCAACAGCCTCCAGATCTGCCGCTTCCTTCGCCACCCACCCCGGTTCTCAAGACCTCGTCGGCCTCCCCCCAACAACAATATATTAAGTATAATAACCCCTAAAAGTCCCGAACTGTCATTTTATAAGGACATAATGGACAATTTCTGTAACCTCAGTAAAATTAGTTGATCATAATAATATACGTTTATAGTATATGGGGTCTTATAATATTTTTTTAGAAGCGTTAAAAATAAAGTTTGGGCATGTCCTTTAACGTAATACGCGACCAAGGGCGAAAGGACGCGCTCGCGACATTTCCGTGACCGCGGAACTATTTCCGCGACCGCGGAACTATTTCCGTGACCGCGAAAACGCCGTTCATCGTCTCTTTCGTTTCTTTCAGTATTTCGCCGGTTCGGATGCCGCCGTTTTGCCGTTGGGATGCCGATCGATTGGTCACCTCGGCGTTGAGCTTCCCTTTGTCCTATAAATAGGAGGCTCCTACCCCGGATTCATCATCCACTGCCTCCTCTCTCTCTCTCTCTCTCTCTCTCTCTCTCTCTCTCTCTCTCTCTCTCTCTCTCTCTCTCTCTCTCTCTCTCTCTCTCTCTCTCTCTCTCTCTCTCTCTCTCTCTCTCTCTCTCTCTCTCTCTCTCTCTCTCTCTCTCTCTCTCTCTCTCTCTCTCTCTCTCTCTCTCTCTCTCTCTCTCTCTCTCTCGTTGTCATGCCCTCGTCGGAGTGTCGTCGGATTTGGTGGTGTCGCCGGAGTTGTCTTGGAGGCTAGGAAGTGGTGATGGTGAGTCCTCGTTCAAAGCCAAGGTGGTCATTCGCGTCGTCGGTAAGCCTCGAAGCCGGAGGAGAGTCGCGTCGGAAGGGGAATCCGAGATCGCGGGGATGAATTCCGCGACCGCGGCTCTGCCCAGAATTCCGCGACCGCGGAAGTCCAAACTGCGTCTAACCTAGGGTTTCGTCGTTGTTGTAGGAATCCGTAACCAGATTCCAGTTTCCAGATCCCGAAACCCGACATCGTCAATTCAGCTAGATTAAGGCAAGTGACGGTTCGCTCTTGCTTATCATTCCATATTTCCTTTAATTATCAATGACTTGGTTGTTAATTAAGTTGGAATGAGGTGTTGTTTCGTTTGGGAACTGATTTGACAAAGACCATGTGTTAAAATGAATATATATAATAGGTTGTATATACTGCTAGAATCAACGCTATTATATAATTCGATATGATTTCTGTAATGAATTTTGGTGTGGAATTAAATGTAAACTTAAATGCTAGATTAACATGAGTATTCGTAGGAACGTTAATTCCTTACGAGGATCAGTCGTTTCCTTATGCTCGGTATTAGTCGGAATAATTCTCTAATACTTTTAAGGTCATGACCATTGCTTCTTATCCACCTGTTAAGGATAAGAGGTGTTTAAGCACCTTGCTAGTGCAAGTGGGTTGGACGTAATGCCACCCTGTATTATTCCCGTAGTTACTCGAGATTGTATTAAAAGCTTCAACGTTAATATACGTTTTGTAATTTAATAAGATAAGTGCGGTTATGCACATAATTAATGAACATTCGGGCGATATGTACAACTTGGAACCCGCCCGGACTTCGGTTAGAGTAAGTCTTCTTTCCAATCTGGATTCGCATTGCACGGTGAGGTTGGTCGTTGACCCAAATGATCAAGTCGTTTTAAAACTTGTGTGTAAACTTAACGTTCCAAACAAATATTGGTCATATGTTTCCCATAAGACTTAATTCCTTTGGAGTCTTCTTTTCAGTGCATGTCTAATTCTAATCATTCCGTGAAAGTTCTGTGTTATGTATCGTCCCTACAGTTATTATTCGAGGGACAATGATAGTAAACGGTTACGATCACTTGAATCATTCTGTTTGTACCCTTGCATAGTCTTTCATTAGACTAACCAACCGGGTTTTATTCCTTGCATGGTTGGCTGGTGTCATCCGTCCTATACGACACATCAGTGGTTGGTCCCCGAAGACTTGAAGTGACCAATCGAAGAGGAGGCTTGTAGTTGAGGATTTAAGTGACAGTGTTTTAAGGTTGTTAAGTATTACTTTAATATATATTCTTATAACCTAGTCATGTATTAGGGTTTATTATAAAAGTCTTCCGCTGTAATTTCACTCTGTTGTAAAATCGTCATTCTCATTTATGAGAAGTCTGTTAATAAAAGGTTGAGTTCCATTTTAAAATGTCTTCCGCTGATTAACCTTTTGTTATTTAATATACATATTTAAGCTTAATTATTCCGATTAAAGCCTAGGGTGACTTTGGACAGTAACGTCTGAGGTCACTGGCGTGTGACACTACCGACATAAGTCGGGGGTGTTACATTAAGCACATATTTCCTTTGATTCAACAACATGCCTGAACTAGTGCGAGAAATTTCAAGGCCCAAAAAATATCTTACAAGGCCTAAATCCTTGATTGTGAGGCAGAATGTAGAGAGGATTTGACTGAAGCAATATCATCATCATCATCTCCAGCAATGAACAAATCATCCACATAAACTAAGGCAACAATGATTTCTTTCTTCACATGCTTAATGAAAAAAGAATGATCATAGTAGGACTGAGTAAACCCCAACTACTGAAGGTGGAGTTGAATATTCCATTGACGAGAGGCCTGTTTTAAGCCATAAAGGGGGCGTGTGAGACGGAATACCTGACCAAGAGTAGCCTTAGTATAGCCAAGTGGAGGCAACATGAAGACTTCTTCATCCAAGAAGCCATGGAGAAAGGCATTATTCACGTCTAACTGATGCACAAGCCATAATTTTGCAGTGGCAAAAGTCTCATAGTTGTAAATTTGACAACATGGGAGAAGGTATCTTTATAGTGTTTACCATAGACTTGATTATAGCCTTTTTCTACGAGACGAGCCTTGAATCTTTCAACTGACCCATCTCGACAAAATCTAATTTTGAAGACCCATATATTATAAATTGCTTCCTTGCCTACAGGCTACAGGTAATGTGGTAAGCTCCCATGTGTGATTGTCTTCCAGAGCAGGAAGCTCTTTATGCATAGCCTCAACCCATCTTGGGTCTTTCTTAGCTTGAGCATAAGTAGAGGGCTCCTTAATCTGGGGAGTAGTGTGACAAATATCCTAAGTTTGTGGCTAAAAAAGAAGAAGCTGTATGAGAGGTAGGATGTAGGGTAGGACAAATAAAGCCTTGGAGTTTCTTAGGCTTCAGTAGTAATATGGTCTGAGTCAGACAATGACAACTCATAGACAGTAGTGTGAGCTGGTTCAGGGTTAGATGGAGGATAAGTAGGAGGATGGGTAGGGAAAAAAAGGTCATCATGAAAATTTACCAAGGGTAAAGAAGGAGAAGTAGTGGAAGAGATAGAAGAATTGGTTTGGTATGGAAAAACATGTTCATGGAAGATAACTTCGCTATTAATAAGCACTTGCTTAGTCTCAATATCAAAGACTTTAAATGCTTTTTGAGCAAGAGGATACCCAGGAAGATGCATCTCCTGGATTTGGGACCAAACTTATCACGAGGTTTTCGATGACCAAGAGCAAAGCACTCACAACCAATGACCCGCAAAGAATCATAATCAGGCTCCTTGTTGTACATAATCTGATAAGAAGATTGCCATTGTAACACAAGTGAAGGCAAAAGATTGATGATGTGTGTAGCCCCTAAAATGCAGTCACCCCAAAATTCCTAAGGCAAATTGGCATGAAACCTGATAGCCTTAGTAGTCTCCACAAGATGTCCGTGTTTTCTTTCTATACGATCATTTTGTTGTGTGGATAATAAGGGGTTGATTTTTGATGGATGATATGTAAGAAAATTACATAAAATTGAGCAAACTTGCTGTTTATTGTTGATGAGATGAGTCCAAGTGGCTCTGCTATGGTCATCCACAACAGTCAAGAAATAAGAAGCACAAGACAAACAAGGTTTTCTTGTATGGCCCCCATAGAGCAATTCAAAATTAGATTTGGCAACAGAATCACTGCGAGTAAACACTTGTCTATGTTGTTTGGCAATTACACAAATGTCACACATGAAATTACTTGTCTATGTTGTTTGGCAATTACACAAATGTCACACATGAAATCCACAGAGGAAGAAAACATGTTTTTGTAAATGTGATGATGCTTAGAACAGCTAGCATGGCCCAAACGAGCATGAATGATGGCATGTGAACTACTAGGAGTAGGTAAAGTACACGCCTTATTAGACATAGTTTTTGCTGAAAAACTAGAAACACTATGAATAGCAGTAACTAGAGCAATGGAACATGTCTCTGAGCTGCCAGAAAACCTTCTAGGACTGTTTCAAAGCTTAGTAGGTGGTTTAAATTACTTGACACACACAAGACCTGACATCTCTTTTTGTGTGAGTGTTGTGTCCATGTATATGCACTCTCCTACTAAACAACACTTTGGTGCAACGAAAAGAATTCTCCGTTATGTTGCAGGAACGATGGATTATGGTATTTAGTATGCTAAAGTCCCCAATTTCAAGCTGATTAGCTTCACCAACATTGATTGGGCTAGATCCATATATGATCGAAAGAGTACTTCCGACAATGTATTTAGCTTAATTCGGATTAGGTGCAGTAACTTGGATTTCAAAGAAGCAAGAGACAGTTCTTTATCATCATCAGAAGCAGAATATGCAGCAGCAAGACAAGCTTTATGGATGAGGAAATTGCTTGTTGATCTTGGCTTTGGGCCGGCAAAAGGAGGCTACTGATTTTTTTTTATGATAATCGGTCCACTATTGCAATGACGAAGAATCCAACTTTTCATGCCAGAACAAAGCTTATTGATGTGAGCATCACTTCATTCGAAAGTTAGTTGCTGAAGAAAAAATTGCTTTGAAGTTCTGTAGTACAAATGAGCAGAAATCTGATATCTTTACAAAGTTACTTGGACAAGCCAAATATCAGTTCTTCACGGAGCAACTGAGACTATGCAAGTTTGAATTAAGGGGTGGTGTTGAAATATAATTCAAACATTTAGGAATTTGTTATTTTGTTAGCTTTGAATTGCTTGATTTTTTCAATTGTTAATTAATGGGTTAGTCTATTTGTAATTATGGCTTAGTGGAATTGTTAGTGGTAGACTGGTAGCTAGCTATTACCTAGGAGTCTATTTAAGCTTTGTTAGTTTATTATACTCCATCCGTCCCATAATATAAGCCCTATTTGCCAAAAGTGTCGTCCCAAAATGTTTGCCCCATTTACTTTTCGACCCAATCATTAAATTTGTTTTATTCTCATTAATTTACCTATCCACATTTACTTTTATTACTCTTCCCTATAAAATCAACTTACCTACCCACATTACCCCTCTCCCCCCATCTCTCTCTCTCTCTCTCTCTCTCTCTCTCTCTCTCTCTCTCTCTCTCTCACACCCTCATTTCTCAGATATTCTCTCGAACCCTCTATTTGCTTTTGCTGCTCTCTCTCTCTCACACACTCAACCCTAATCTCTCTCTCTCGAATTCTCACTCTCGAACTCTCTAATCTCTCTCTACTTCTCTGCTCTCGCTCTATCTCACACTCAAACCCTAATCTGTCTCTCACACTCAAACGCCGCTCGGACCCTAATCTCTCCCTCTCACACTCTCGATTCACTGGATCTTGGTTTCTGGATCTCGTCCCCTCTTCGATCTCATCTCTGGATCTTGCTTTGTGGGTTAGGGTTTCTAGATCTCGTCCCCTCTTCGATCTCATCTCTGGATCTTGCTTTGTGGGTTAGGGTTTCTGGATCTCGTCCCCTCTTCGATCTCATCTCTGGATCTTGCTTTCTGGGTTAGGATTTCTGGATCTCGTCCCCTCTTCGATCTCATCTCTGGATCTTGCTTTTTGGGTTAGGGTTTCTGGATTCAGAGCCGCTTCTTCATCATCTCTGGATCTCATCATCTCTGGGTTAGGGTTTCTGGATCTCATCTCTGGGTTAGGGTTTCTGGATCTGGTCTCGTGTCCTCTAGATCTGCTTTTTGAGAATCCAGATATGAGCTTCCATTGGACTAGCTGCTCTGATGATGGCAAGGCGGCCCCGAAGCAGAAGAAGAAGAAATCTTATTCTCACTGCTCTCAATACCCTAAGTGTGAATGGGGAAACCAGTGCCAAGGAGTTCACAGCTTCAGTCCCCATTACTCTGAAGATACTGTTGAGTGCTCCTGGAAACCTGAGGCCAAGATGAATGAAGAAGTTGTCGATCAGCTCTCTAAGTCCCCGGAGAAGGAAGCAGGACCCTCCAGAAAAAAAATCCCTGCAAAGGTTGAGATTATTATAATCTCTGATGATGAAACCGATGGTTGACTTCTAAACTCTGTCCTCTGTTGATTCCATGTTCAATTCGTCCCCTCTTTTGCTGTTGATTTGATTGCATGTTCATTCTCTGTAATGTCCTCTGCTGATTGCATGTTAAATTTCGGGATTCTAGGGACAACTGATTTTGCTTGCATGTTCAATTTCATTGCATGTTGTTGATTTATACTCTGTTGTTCAATTAGATGGATTACATTTTACTCTGTTGTTGTGTATCAACTTATTTGTTGTTGTTGATTTTGATTGCATGTTCATTGATCTACAAATGCTCTTTATGATGAAATGTTCTGCATGATCATTGATCTGATGTGTTGTGAAAATGTATACATGTCTGCAAATGGTTTAGGGTGTTCTGTCTTGTTCATTGATTTGCAAATGCTCTTGTTATTACCTGATTTCTGTTGTTGTTATGTTGTGTATTGATAAACAATGATGAAGTCTTTGAATACTGAGCAACTTGTACTTGATCTGCACATTAAGTTGTGATGTTCTGAAAATGTATGTTCTGAAAATGCTCTTGTTATTACCTGGTTTCTGTTGTTGTTATGTTCTGAAAATGATAAACAATGATTAAGTTGTTATGTTCTGAAAATGTAGTTGTTATGTAAACTGAATGTGGTTTCTGTTGTTGTTATGTTGTGTATTGATAATCAATGATGAAGTCTTTGAAAACTGAGATGCATAAGTTGCCATAAGAAACCAGTTTATATTAACTGAATGCGGCTCTGTGTGTATGTTAGTGCTGTGAAAATATAGTTGTGTCAGTGATGATTGGGGACAACTGAGATTATAAGTCTATAATCAAGGATGAAGTCTTCTTAAAATGAGATGCAACTTCATGTAATTCACTGCATTAATGTCCCATGAGAAACCGGTTGATATAACTGAATGAGGCTTATGGTATTCTTAGTGGGCTTGTGTCTGTGATGATTGGGGACATCTGAGATTAAATTGTTAAATGTTTCTTAGGTTTTTAAAAAGATGCAACTTCATTGTTTGACTTTTACTTCTTCTATGTTCCTGCATGACTACAAAATATCAACCATGTTCCTGCATGACTACAAAATATAGTTCTTGCATGCTTACTTACAAAATATCAACCATGTGCAAATGAAAACTATGTTCTTGCATGCTTACTTACAAAATATAGTGAGATGCAACTTATTTGCTATGTACATGCTTACAAAATGTATTGATGTGCAAAATACCAGGCTAGTCTAGATAATAATATCTTGTTCTTCTTCTTGAGTTTCTTCTTCTCTGTGTTGCTGTGTATTTGATGGACCTGCTTCTGCTTGCATTCCTTGTGCACCCCCATGAACAATGCCCCATGCTTCCATAACTGCCCACATTGGTACATGAACTTCTCTTGGCATAATTACTTGAGCTTCCAATCTCTTTTTATTATTATGTGGAACATCATAATCATTGCCCCCTTTTCTTTTGAGTATTTCATTCATAACATATTGTAATGTCATCCACACATTACCTAATGTTTTAGAGTCTAGTTCATAAAATGCTTCATGAACTGCATCTAACATGTGATCAACATCCTTAGGCATCTTTTTGTGCATCAGTGATTGAATGCTCCTAAAAAACCCTAGATCTAATATGTTTAAATCAGGGCTATTAGGTGGTTGTTGAGTCAAAATAAATGTAAATCCTTCCTCTTGATATACTTGCTGCCATTCTGCATCTGCTTGAGTTATATGAGTTTTTGCATTGTCTTGTTGTATAAATATCACCTTGTGATGTCCATCTTGTGGCCACTTTGCCTTGATTGCTGGAACTATTTGGTTGATTAACATGCTCCTGGTCACCTTCTTGTTTATTGATTCAACTAGCTTGGTCACCAATGTCCCATTTCTTCTGTTTTTTGATGATCTCTTTGCTGGCTCTGTGTATGTGAATGGAAAAATACCAATTTTTCCATCAAAGGTATATTGCCCTTCTGAATTGAACCTTGGTCTTGCTACTGCAGCAGTGAACATTACTTTTGGAATGAACTTTCTTGAACTAGCTGCTCTGTATTTGCCTTTCTCATGTTGTGCTAGATAGACCTTGTGTGACTTCTTGCTCAAATAAAACCATTTCTCATCCAAATGAACAAAGTCATACATTGGAATGTATTCTCTCTTTGTTTCTGCTGTATCACCTTGTAGTAGCCTTAGCACCCAATCCAGTCTTGTCACTTTGTTGTTGTCATTCAATCCTGAATGGAGTGAATTTGTGTGTGGCTTGATTTCTCCCCTCTTGATCATTCTATGAGCTATGCTCTTTGATATGTTAAGGTTGCCTGCTAAATCTCTGATGCATGATCTCTCCCCCATATTCAGATTTGTAATAGACTCAATTGATACATGAACTCTCTTTCTACCTGAGTTGTGATATTTTGGTGTGAGATTATACATTTGGTTTGCATCCCTCTGTCTCTTGCTTATGCTCCATATGCTTTGTATGCACCATCTTGATACATTAAATTGTGATGCTGCAGCATTTATTGCACCATATTGTAGCTTTCCATTTACTGATCTCTCTACAAGCCACACCAAAATGTTCATTCTCTGTAATGTGCTGAGCCTGCTTCTGTTTGTCTGATGATGACTTGTTGCTTCACTGTGATGCTCTGTTTCTGCATGAATTGTTGCCTCTGTTTCTGGTTCTTGGTTGAGATCAAATAGAACTTCATCTTGTTCCATGTCCCCATATGGTTGGTTGAGATCAAAGAGAACTTCATCTTGTTCCATGTCCCCATATGGCTGGTTGAGATCAAAGAGAACTTCATCTTCTTTCATGTCCCCAACTGACTGGTTGAGATCAAACAGAACTTCGTCTTCTTCCATGTCTTCATCATCAGTCAGAAAATCATGTACCTGGTCTACACCATCATGTGGAAACAGAGCTGGAATATTAAGATTAAAGTCTGAAGATATTCTGGAGCAGGCAGTGATGCTATTAAATGCAGTTCTCATAGATGAAATGGTGTTAAATGCTTCAACAGAGATTCAATGGTGTTTTTTGGAGTATTTTAGAGTTACAGTGATGTAAATGGCTGGCTTTGCAGGAATTTGTAATGTTTAGACTGGATCTTGGCAATTCGTGTGATCCTAATCTTGTGTTTCTATTGGTTGAAAAATATCAATCATGGATTTGCAGGTTTACTTAGTATCTGTCCCCATTTGTCAACAATTTTCCATGCAAATTTTTTATACTTACTGAGCAACTTGTACTTGATTTTCAATGTAAAATTTCTCATTAATAAATGTGTCCATTCTCAAATAGGGGTTATATTACGGGACAGAAGAAATATTATTTACAATGAGAAAGAAAACTTTGCAGCTTTTCCATCTACTGAACGTAGCCCCTCTTTTCATCTTCCTTTGGTAATTGAAGCACTGCTCAACTGCTTCTTGTAATCCTGCTTCTTGTAATCCTGCTAAACCAGGTAATAAGGTTTGTTGATGATAGGCCTGCTATCCAACAATTCCTAAAATAAATTTGTATTTTGTTAAATCTTCTCAGCCTAGCTGGTAAGCATCACATTACAAGATCATGAGAGTTCAATTAATCTTCTCCGGCCTGCTAGTGACATCTATGAACCAAAAATTGTGCATTCTATGGGCCGTTTTGTGACGACTATCAAAAGAAGGCCAAAGGATCAGGAATGCTATTTCAATCGCTAAGCACTTGATCGGTTGATTCGATGTGTCAAATATGCCGTAATCAATAACTAAGGTGTGAGTCGCATTAATGGTGTAAAAATTGTTTTTAACTAGTATTAATTTAGTCACATTGGACAATATATATTTTGATATTTTGTAACCGTTTAATGAATTGATCGATGATGTGCTTTGAATTTGCAAAATTACAAGTGCATCATGTGGCCGGCAAGTACGTACTTATATATCTATTTATATATATTTAAAAGTTTACTTTCTTGTCGATTTAATACTAATATTTAGATAGAAATTCAATGCAATGACAAAACCCAAATGCCTTATAAATGGACCCAAAGGCCCATAGGAGATAAGTTCATCTACTACGATCCAAACAAAATTAGCCTAACACACATTTGCTAACATTTAATGGACCCGTAGGTCAAACTAATACAGATTATTTGTTGATCACTAATAACACCAAACCCTACACCTGCCTCCACTTAAAACACATAATTAAGAACATTAAATAATTAAGAACATTAAATAATTAAGAACATTAAGCTGGGACGATGAAAATGCCTCCACTTAAAACACATAATTAAGAACATTAAGCTGGAACGATGAAGAGGCAGGAAAGGAAGTAAACTACCGACCTTTCACCTACACCTATATTAATGGTGTTTCTCATCCTTGCCCCTATAAATACTGTTGGGAATTGCCTCAGATTTCCTCACTTCGATTTGCCCCCATCTCATACACAATGGCTACTTCCACATAAAATAACGGGTCTGTTGCATCAACGATGTCCAAATTGAATGTCCAAATTGAAAGCCAACGACGGATCTGCTGCCTCAACGATGTCCAAGTTGAAAGCCAAAGATACCATCACCATTACTGGACCCGCAACGCCCCCAAACAAGAAGGGATCTGCCTCCAACACTTGCTGCTCTGCCGTTCTATCATCAACGCCCCCAACAAGAAGGGATCTGAATCCTAAATTAGTGAAAGAAGCTGCAGTAGAGATCTGTGGTCAAACTAATACAGATTATTTAGTGTAAATCTGTAATTTAGGTCAAAATAGAATGGGTGAAGCTAAAAACAAGGCTACAGTGAAGCAGGAATTTAACGAGCAAGCCAGATGGAAACCGAATAGCAATGAAATTGAGGAATCAAGAAAGAAATTGATTCAAATTACATGAGCAAATATTGACGAATTAATTAAGCAAAGCAAATGAGGGAAGAGAGAAACCTGTAAATCTGTAATCGTTGTTCCTCTATTCCGTTGAGTTTGAATGGCCCCGTTTGGATTGCATAAACAATGTATTATACCAATTTCATTATCTTTATAAACAGTATCTTCATAAATCTTTGTTTGTGTAAACTATGTGACTATGTTGCCCAAGTGCCCAACCCTTCACTTTGCAGATCCGTTGCCCACCTCCCATCTCCTCCCCCATGTGACAATAATAATCGTTCCTACATCACCGGTGACCGATATGATGCCGATCTCTAACAAATCGGTAAATTGAACGTGGGAAATCTGAAGAATGGAAGAATAGAGAAAGCAATGATGTCCCGAGCCTCCGTCGGTATCAATATCCACAAGATCGGCGAATTGGACGTCTTGGAGACGACAATCGTTTGAGGAAAGGGGAGATCGAGGTTCAATTTATACACTTCTTCGATTCTATGGACATCAAAATACAGATCTAGGGTTTAGTCACTAGAAGATCGTACAAGAGGGAGATTTTGTAGGTGGCGGTTGTGAAAATGGAGGCGGTGGCGCTGCGGTGCAATTTCTGAAGAGAAGCCTAACCAATGGTAGAGCGTCTGAGACTTTGTAGGTGGCGGTTGTGAAAAGAGAAGAGAGGGGTGGCTGCCATTTTCAAATTGGGAAGATGAAGAGGTTATAAGCACAGTTAATATCTATTAAATGATTCCGTACAAATAAAACATAATTACATTATAAATTATGTAAAAGGTATCTCTGTTGTGCTCTTTCTCCAATGCCAATAAATAATGGGAGGTGCTAGCTACGTCAATTTTTTTTACTAAATAAGCTCAATTGTCTACGCGTACGGAAAGTGGGAGCGGGACAGGCTGAACGGATATCCAGTAAAGGTCGAAAATCACAAAGAATCACGCTCCCGCAAAGCGGGTGTGTGACTCTTTGTTCAACCATCCTCATCATATATATCCTATATATGACACCGTCTAGTCATGTTCGTCCCTAAGAAAGACCCCTCTCGAGCCATCTAATTCAAACTCCGACCGTACCATCATCTTCCTCGTGCTCAAGTCAGTTGAACTTGAGTCCAGAATCGTCTAGAACCATACCTGAACGGTATCGAATCACCTCCGAACTTGTCCATGTTATGCACAAAAATCAGTAAACTTGACTCTAGAAAGACTCTTCTCATATATATGGCACCGTCTAGCCATGTTCGTCCCCAAGAAAGACTCATCTCGAGCCATCGAATCCAAACTCTGACCATAACATCATTTTCCTCGTGCTCAAGTCAGTTGAACTTGACTCCAAAATCGTCTAGAACCATACCCGAACGGTATCGAATCACCTCCGGACTTATCCATGTTATGCACAAAAATCAGTGAACTTCTCCAGAAAGACCCCTCTCATATATATGGCACCATCTAGCCATGTTCGTCTCCAAGAAAGACCCCTCTCGAGCCATCTAATCCAAACTCCGACCGTACCATCATCTTTCTCGTGCTCAAGTCAGTTGAACTTGACTCAAGAATCGTCTAGAACCATACCCGAACGGTATCGAATCACCTCTGAACTTGTCCATGTTATGCACAAAAATCAGTGAACCTTACCACTTTGAAGCGCTTTTCTAAGTCCGATGGAACATACCAACCGCTGCGACCTATCCTCGGAGAAACTTTACAGCTCCACAAACCCAACGACACTAGCCTTACTCTATGTGGTTGTCTTTCGCGCTGCTAACGAGCCACTCATATTAGTCACTTAATATATATAACAAGCGCTAAAAAAAAACAATGTCGCGGGACATTATTTACTTAACCACAAATGTCACGCACCCGCTTTGCGGGTGCGTGACATTAAAAAATCGGATACCTTAACTCCTTTGTTCGCTCCCGTTTTTCGTATGCGTGGGTTCGGTCTCGCACCCGTTTTCCGTAAGCGTGAGTCTTTTGAACGTAAACAGAAAAAATTTAAGCGTATCTAGCGGTCGCGTAAATAATTGGGCACAATTTTATTTAATCACATCTTTCAAACTTCTCTTTCCTCTCTTTTTTCTTCTTCTCATTTTTAGGTCTTTAAAAATTATGTTTATAAATATTCATTTTTATAAGATTTTAAGTTAATTTATCACATAAAAATTATAAAATATATATATATCAAAATTAGTTATATTGTTTTTTCTCCCTCCATCTATTAATTTCAAATAATGATGAGTAATTAAATTTATAGAATTATTAAAAACAATATTTTGTTTATTTTATCGGCCTCCATGAAAATTATAATAGAGTAAACAAAATCGCAGAAATTGATTTTCGTTTTTATTTTAAAGATGGCAACTAAAAAGTATTAAAGATGAAAACTAAAGATATAGTGAAATCTTTATCAAAAGTTTTTGTGATGATCTTGACATCGTTTTTTCTAAATCCTTACAGTCATCCATTCTACTCTAATCAACCCTAAAACCTTAATTTGTTCTTCTTCGTTTCTCTTACACCATTGATTTCATCATATGCTCACAATATTTTGTGTATTTTGTCGACCTCCACGTTTATCCTGTCAATCTTCAATATTTATCATGTCACCAGAAAATTATATTAAAAATGGAAAAATAAAATATTCCAGGAAAAAATCCAAAATATTTACAACTAAGCACGTTTATTCTCTCTCCTATAATTACGGTTATTACAAAGATTTTGTGAGACCTTTAATTATCAATGAAATTAGAATTTAATTCTGGTATAAAAAATCCTATTTTAGCATTTGGGTATTTACTGCTATAATTTTAGATATACATTCAATTTTTTAGGTATCTATACAACTTTGAAAAAACTAGGGTATTTTTGCAAATGTGTTTTTAAAATGGCCTATGGACTACTAATTCCACAATTTATAAAAATCTCATAAATGAGAATCATTTCTTATATCACGTTTATCTTCCATTAATCTATATATCTACTTAAAAGTTGGCTTTCTTGTCATTCAATGCTAGCTTTTAAGTAGATAAATAGGACAAAACAATGGCAAAAGCCACCTCTATTTAGCATTTTTTTTGTAAGGGTTTTCAAAATACTTATCAGATTAAAAACAAAATTTTAAATTTCTTTATTAGAAAATATGCCCTCACTTTATAAAATATTTTAAACTAAGCAATGAGTGTCCTATAGAAAATTATGAAAAATATCCATAAAATTTTAAAGGATCGATTGAATCCTCAATGTTATATTGATGTAAAAATTCAACTATGAAGTTTAAACATTATTGGTCATATTATGGTATTTTTAAGGAAACTCTTTGGTAGAATTCAAAAACTATATAGCAAAAAAATTATATGTCGATAAAAGTCAAAATTAAAAAATATAAATAGATATATAAAAAAGTTAATCATGATTAACAAATTATTATTTAACAATCAAGAATTCAAAATTTATTCAACCTACCTCTCTTATTTTGTTCAATTCTATTCAAACTAAACCCTTGAACGAGAAATCAACAAATATTATCAAGTTCTTTACGTCGTGATAATGACAATCTAATAGGTTAGATTAGAAGGATTTGTTTGATGTGACTATTTATAAAGACTTTTATAGATATATGTATTTTCTTATTAAAAGTTGCTTGGATAAAATGTATTTATCAATATGTAGTACAATTAAGAGAAATGTGTAATTTTTTTTACTTTTACACAACTTTTAAAATGGTGAAAATATAATACATTTGTGAACTCCTCAATTTTTCAAAATAAAAAGCAACAAAATTTTGAATTCCTTACTTTCTTAAAACAAAGAACAAAAAACTAGAACATAATTTAGATAATATTATTATTTTTAATTTCATTTTAAAAATAATTTGGTATAGATTTTTTCTCTTTTTGGGAGTTCTTCTTTGATATATATATATATATATATATATATATATATATATATATCCCTTGTCTTTTCTGTCAATTGTTACTTTTTAGGATTCGTATCATTTCCTCCTTAGATTTTTTGTTTAATAGATCGTAGAAGATCAAAAAGCTCGATGGAGAAACATTTATGGTTGCTTCACCCGCTAGAGCCAGAGCCGATTTAATACTTTCAAAATTGAATGATATTGAATGAACACACTTAATGCACAAAAATGCACACTTTATATTAGATATAGAAGATTTCTAAAATATTCACAAAAACATTCATCAAAATATAAACACATCCCTACAAAAACAAACTTCAACTTTAATTCAAAATTAAAATTATACTTCTAACTAAAATTATAAAAAATAAAATAATCCGCTTCTTATGTACAATCATAACATTTTAAACCTAACATACTTACATTTAAATAAGTATCAAATAATATATGTTTAACATAAAAAAAAAAACAGAACAACGATCCATGTATTACAAACTTATTTTGTATTTCGTGACACTACATATACACAAATGGCTCGTGCGAAGCACGAACTTCGATTTCTAGTAAATATATAAAGTAGACTAAGGGTGCAATTAATGTCCAATAAATATGAGAAATTATCTCTTATTTTTTTGTTAATCTTTCAATACAAACTAAATCATCTAACATAGCTCAATGGTTAAAGACACTCTCTTAATATAAGAGGTCTAGGATTCAATCCACATTCTTAACAACTTTGTTTTACTATTTTATCTTTCATTATTTTTTTTATTTATAGTAATTAGTTACTCAAATTTGTATATCTATCTATAAATATATAAAATAGATAGCCCATTTAACGCCTCATAAATTCCATCTCATTTTATTTTACATTCCTCTAGAAGTCAAATATTCTATTTTATCTTAATGATTTAGTGAATGGACTTTATAAAACAAATAGTTGAAAATTCAATTCTTCTTTGAAAGAATTTGTTTTTTGATATTTTTTTCCTAATCTGGTTAAACATCTATAAATATATAAAGTAGACTAAGGGTGCAATTACTGTCCAATAAATATGAGAAATTATCTTTATTTTTTGTTAATCTTTCAATACAAACTAAATCATCTAACATAGCTCAATGGTTAAAGACACTCTCTTAATACAAGAGGTCTAGGGTTCAATCATCATTCTTAACAACTTTGTTTTACTATTTTATCTTTCATTATTTTTATATTTATATTAATTAGTTACTCAAATCTATATATCTATCTATAAATATATAAAGTAGACATCTCTTTTAATGCCTCATAAATTCCATCTCATTTTATTTTATCGGACAAGCTAAATACACGCGAAAATATGTTTAAATGGACGCAAAACTACACGCTTAAGCTAAGCGTCCGGTTTTACACGCTTAGCTTAAGCATGTAAGGGTGCAATTACTGTCCAATAAATATGAGAAATTATCTTTATTTTTTGTTAATCTTTCAATACAAACTAAATCATCTAACATAGCTCAATGGTTAAAGACACTCTCTTAATACAAGAGGTCTAGGGTTCAATCATCATTCTTAACAACTTTGTTTTACTATTTTATCTTTCATTATTTTTATATTTATATTAATTAGTTACTCAAATCTATATATCTATCTATAAATATATAAAGTAGACATCTCTTTTAATGCCTCATAAATTCCATCTCATTTTATTTTATCGGACAAGCTAAATACACGCGAAAATATGTTTAAATGGACGCAAAACTACACGCTTAAGCTAAGCGTCCGGTTTTACACGCTTAGCTTAATCATGTAGGGGTATTATTGGTATTTTTTAAAAACAGTCCACGGTTCTTACACGCTTAAGCTAAGCGTATGCCCACACGCTTAGCTTAAGCGTGTAGTTTTTTTTTTTTTTTGCAAGTTTAAAAGCACACGCTTACCTTAGGCATACAGTACAATTTTTTTTCCCAAAATTGTATTTTTTTCCATAATCATGTAGAGAATTTCAATACGAGTCCGTATATATAAAATTCGTCCAAAACGGACATCGTTTGCCCCTCTAAAAAACGAAGCCTTCAACCTGTGCGCATAGCTTCTTCGAGCAGTCCATCCGTAAACTTTTATAAGCTTCAATGGAGGATTTGACAAATTTCTTGGATCCGATTAAAGCCATTAACTATTGGGCATTTAAGAGGACCTTATCATAATGAACGCTTACCTGAAAGATTCACGAAAAAGCCCAGCGAAGAAGATGAAGAAACCGAGAGGTCGCCGGAAACCGCTGTCGCCTGGAAGGAGGAGAGAGGAGAGAGAAGAAAGAAGAGAGATATGAGAAGGGAGAGGTAACTTCCCGCCCACCGGATAACTCCTATTTATAGAAAAGCAATTGGGCCCCCACTTAGCAAAGCCCAAAAGACAAAAAAGAAATGGCCTGGAGGCCCACCAAGGAAGAGGTCAACCTAGGGCCCGCCAAGGTACTACTAAAACGCGTTCATTCATAATAGTATGCCATTCTATTTTTTGTTTTGACAAAGCCAGGTATGACTTGCCAAAACAAGGGGCTGTGATGGTACGCCATTACTTCTGAATGTCTTTCACACATTTTTAGTTCATTTAACACACCAGCGTGCAAGATTTGGAACAACCGGTGGAAGTCAAATAAAAGATTCAACGCGCAATATTGTATGATCATCATGTAGGACCTTCTTACATGACCATGCCGTCACGAACTCATCGGCCATGAAAAAGTGGCTTCAGGAAGCGAACCCCGCAGAGTACTCTCGTCGCGCCAAACTATCATGATCGCATGGAATTCTCCTCACATGGCTATGTCTCCGTGAATCCATCAGGCCTGGACAAATGGTTTCAGAAGGCTGCTGCTGTGAGATACAATCGCCGCGTCAACCCATTATGATCGCGTGGAATCTCCTCAATATTGTTTCTATCGTCTCAAATCCATCCGACCAATCCAAACGTGCCAACTACGCCTCTCCCTGACTCGACATGTGGCTCCTCATCCCGTTGGTTCAATCTCAACCCTACACCTACTCACCGACGTCTGCAGCCAAGCGCGCTAGAAAGACGACACGTGGTTTCCCATCTTGTTGGCCCAATCTCAGCCCTACACGTGTTTGCCGATCTCTGTCATCAAGTACACCAGGAGAGGACACGTGGTTTTGTATAGTGACCGACTTTGTGCAATCGTTCACCTATAAATAGCCCAAGATCCCCTCATTAGAAGGGGTCGAAAGAATGGGAAAAACTCTCTTGTAAGCTTTTTCTAATTTTCTTAAGATCTGTGGTGATTCTGAAATATTTGTAAGAAGGTGAAAGGCTTCGTGTATTCCTCTTCATTAATATACCGCGTTGTCTGTTCTTTGAAGTTCATCCCTTGTCACGACATACGATTATCGCGTTCATTCTAAGGACCAGGTTTTTTCTATAAAGCTCGATCCTATATTTACTTAGAGAATTTGAGAATCATCAGGCCCTATCTCGGTTCATTTTAATTCTGCAGTTTCTTTTTGAGTTTATAACAATATATCAACTACTTACACTACTATATGATGTAGTTGAAAAGGTTAGTTTCGTACTCTATGAAAAAAATATTTATTATATATATAAGTTGCAACTAAATATAAGTATCCAAGTTATTACAGTAAGCTAAGATTGATTTAAGACATTTCAAATTCTATATCAAACTTGCATTTGGGGACTAAAAGACATAGAGAAGACGAAGACTAAAATACATAGAGAGAAAGATTTTATATGAATTTAGATTTAGTTGATGATCGTATAGGGATACCTGTATAACTTCCTCCTCAAAGGTCTTATTTTTTTGTATCTGAACCCATTCGGTGGTAGAAAGTGCTTTTGTTTTAACCCTCGAAGACAAAAAAAGTTTAAAAAAATCAGATTTGTAAACTCATAAATATATATATATATAGAGGGGCGCTCAGGTAAAACGAGTCTTGTGGTGAAACGGGTGCATAAATGAGGATCGTTGGATTAAAGCAAATGGATGGATGGATTGCGGGGTTGTAGGGATTTTATGGTAGGAGGGTTTCCACAATACAAGACCCATAATAATCAGTTACCATAAAAAACGGATGAGAAAAAAAAGAAAATCTAAAATAGGAGAGAGAATATCCTCCAAAATAGGCAGTTAGAAAGAGATTGGAGAGAGAAAACGTAAATCCTCCACGCAGAGCTTCGGTCCAAAAATTTATAAACTGTTATGCATATCGACACGAAACATTTGCATATCGACACAAAAAATCTGCATATCGACACGAAAAAGATGAATATTGTACAAGTATTATTGAATAACTGTTATTCGTGATCATGGACCATGGTCAATCGTATATATACTGATATTCAAAAACATTGAACAGATATGCACATTGTGGTAATTGATATTACAATTTAAAACATACAAGTATATTTTGCATATCACTGTATAAGGAGAAGGAGATTGGAGAGAGAAAAATTGCATATCATATAAGTATATTATGCATATCACTGTACAAAAAATGCATATCCCATCCACACAAATAAATATCATATTTACGGTCAAGGAAATAATCCATAATTACAAATTGCATTTCATACAAATGTATTCTACATATCATTTTACAATAAATGCATATCCCATCCACACAATTGCATGGCCGAACTCAGCAAGATCTTCCTTGGTCGTGCCCGCGGCTTCCTTTCCGTGCCCGCGGCTTGTTCTTCTCAGCTTCTGACGAGAATATCACTCAGCGAGATCTTCCTTGGCCATGCCCGTGGCTTATTCTGCATATCAATATATAGAAAATGCATAACTCATCCACACAAATGAATATCACAATCACAACCAATGAAATAATCTATCATAAAAAAATGCATATCAACAAGTATATTTTGCATATCAATTTATGAAAAATGCATATCTCATCCACACAAATGAATATCATATTCACGGCCAAAGAAAAATAATCCATAATTACAAATTGCATATCATACAAGTATATTCTGCATATCACTGTATGGAAAATGCATATCACTTTCATACAACTGAATATCACATCGCGCCCATATGCCCGACGGTCGATTGTTGATTCAATGCATATATTAAAATCCTGACACCTATATCACAACAAACAGCAATATAATTTTACAAATATGATGATGATCCACATATCAGAATTTTCTTCCTTGTTAATCCAGCGTTTTAATTTAGAAAAATGGAAGAAAACTTAAATTTCTTCATAAAGTATTGCTTGAGACCACAAATACCCATCAGCGGAGGATAATTTATCATATACCGGTTGACAAGGGTGAGAATGATTGCAATTATTAACAAGAAAGAGAAAATGAGGTGAATAAAAAAATGAACTCCAAAGAATCATCCCGATCAGAAGTTTCCCGAAATCAAGGGCGGATAACATAAGCAAACACTAACAATTAAGCAAGCGAAAAAAGAGTTTGAACAATCAACAATCAATAAGCGTAATAGTTCCCCTAAAATACGTAATGAATATCATATTCACGGCAACTCTGCTCCCCAAAATCCGTGCTGCGGTTTCAGTCCTCAAACGAAGAGGCGGAGTGCATTAGCGTTGAACCCGAACCCGAATCCGTCAAGGATAGAGAGAGACGGTTGTGGACTGTGGGGGTGAGCGTGAAGATGAGGATGAGAGAGCCTACCGTCAACAATGGAGGAGGTGGAATGGAAAATATGAAAACGAGGGTTACGTTGAATGGGAGTTAATTGTGGAAAGAGGATATTTCATATCCCATGAAATCAGGAAATATGAAGGATTTGGTGTGGGTGATTCCACATTTTAATTTTGTGTCCCTTCAAATTAGATCCCAACTCTTAATTCTAGTCTAATCCAACGCTCATTATTTATTCACCCGTTTCACCATAAGAGGTTGTTTTACTAGAGCGTAAGTCTATATATATATATATATATATATATATATATATATATATATATATATATATATATATAGAGAGAGAGAGAGAGAGAGAGAGAGAGAGAGAGAGAGAGAGAGAGAGAGAGAGAGAGAGAGAGAGAGAGGTGAAAAGGAAATAAAAATGAAGTTTGATGGAGAGAGAGAGAGAGAGAGAGAGAGAGAGAGAGAGAGAGAGAGAGAGAGAGAGAGAGAGAGAGAGAGAGAGAGAGAGAGAGAGAGATCAGAACGACATAAATGGAAAGATGTTAATGACTAGGGTTTCTGAAACGAGAGATATTTATATGTTATTATTGGACTGAACCGACTTTGAATTTAAGAAGCCCATTTAGTCATTTACCATTTGGATTTGAGCTTATAATGTTTTTTCGGTGTATGGGCCCAATTAATATAATTTAGGTGATGAATAATACTAAATAGTTTTTAAAATTATTTATACAGATTGGGCCGAAAATAGTGGGCCGAAAATTTATATTATTTCTAATATTGTAATTGGGCCTAGAAGCCTATTAAATATAACCAGGTTTCAGAAAATGTACTATTTAATCTAAGTAATTTATAATTTGGGCATGAAGCCCAAAATAATGCCATAATAATTTTATAAAATAATTACAATTATTAATCATTAAATGGGCCAAAAAACCCATTTAAAAGTGTATACTGCATCTGTAAATATTTGCCTGAAATATAAGTTAGGGCCGCAAAACAATTTTGCAAATTTTGTAATTGGGCTAAAATCCCATTAAAGTTTATAAAGCAGTATTGAGTTTTAATCGGTTCTATTAAATTTTATATATACAAGTATTAATAGTGTTAATGGGCCAAAAAGCCCATTAGACATACTTTTATAACGTTGTTTTAAGCCCATCAACCTTAAACTCTAAGCCCAGCAACCCATTAAGTTTATAACATTCATTTAAATTTTAATCGGTTAAATTCAAATTTAATGGGCGTTGAAGGCCATTAAATATTAACATCGTTAATGGAAATATATATACTTTTTCTAGAAGATTCTTATCGGTTTTTTTAAGTATTACTAAGTATTAATTTAATATGTATATAATAGATTCAGTTTGAGTAGTACATGATTTAATATGAAACACATTATGATCTATTTATATTATATAGTAAACAAATAAACTACTCTTATATTTAAATTATAAGTATTAAATTTTTAATAAGTACAAATATATTTAGCTGAGCCGAAGTGAATTTAATACTCATTATAAATGTTTATAAAAACCAAATTTTAAATTTGTATTGCTTTCAATTAATTGGAAGAACAAAGCGCTTAAACCAAAAAAAAATTGACAAAAAAAACTAAAACATTGCAAGAAATAAACACATCAAATGCAGATAGCACATTTTCCATGAATCTTTTTGGTTACCTTGATGATTTCAAGGAGAGCACCAGAACCTCCTTCTTCAAGGTACAATCCAAAGGCGAAGTGCAGATCTCCTCATATCCTCATATGCAAAATTTTTGATGTTAATATTTCATAAAGTAATGAAGCGGGATAAAAGATTGAACAAACGAACCCTCTAGACAGATTGAATGAAATTTTGTACCAGAAATTAAATCAACAAAAAATTGATGTCAATATGTCCTACCTAATATTTAAAGTTGCGTATATTTATCAATTGGGTCTATAAGCCCAATTGAATGAAATTTTGTACCATAAATAGACATTTATTTGGGCCTAAATGTCCATTACATGTTAACAGATTTATAAACAGGTTCATTGATATATACATAGACGTTTAATTTAATGGGCCAATAAGCCCATAAATTAGTTAATCCACAAATGTTAACGGCCATGTAAATCTTGAATTTTATTATCCGTTTTATTACATAAGCTGATGATACTATTGTTGGTTTTAGTACATATTATATGGGCCAAATAACCCATATTTTTTAAACTGTAGGCCATGTATATTATAGTAAGAGCCCATTAACTTATATTCGTTTTGTGTAAGCCTAGTATATGGTTCGTCATCTCACCACTTATTATTATATCTGATTAATATGTTATTTAGATTTTAACCATTAATATATATATAATATGTTAAACGATGAACAATATAGAATGAAGAAGAATCTTCATCAAGAACAATCTAGATGAAGACTAAATTTCGGACTTAAATCCAAAAAAAAATCAAAGCATGAAATATATCTGATATTATACTATATTATTAAGGGTTGATCAATCTAAAATTTGAATACTTTTCAATCCATGCAATCAGGGAACCAAATTAATTTAGATTGATACTAGAGGTTAATAGATACATGTTTTTCAAAGAAGGCAATTAAGGATTTCAAACATCAACAAAATCTCCAGTGAAAGAGAGAGAAAGAGAGAGAGAGAGAGAGAGAGAGAGAGAGAGAGAGAGAGAGAGAGAGAGAGAGAACTTACGTTTCTGGAATCTGGAATTTGTGAGAAGATTTGTCGTGGTTGATTGTAGATCTGAAGTCCGGTGGTTGATAATGGGTTTAGGGTTCAAACTCTAAGACGAAGAAACATATTGGAAAAAAAATACAGATCTGTCTCTCTCGGCTTAACCAAAACCTCCTTCTTGAAATGGCTAATCCAAAGCCAAAGTCCAGATCTCCTCATATCCTCACATGCAAAAAATTGAAGTCGTTTTTTCAGAAAGAAATGAAGCAGGTAAGAAAAAATAAAGACATGATATATATATATATATATAGAGAGAGAGAGGGGGGGGGGAGCGAGAGGAACTTACGCATGGTGGAATCGAGATCTTCTGTCGGTGGTAGACAATCGGCGAAGGTTTCGTCAGGAGAAGGTTGTAAATTGATTTATGGGAAGGTTTAAGAAAGCGAAGTTTGAGGATTCACAGAGAAGGGCATCGACAGAGACAACCCAAACAAATTTCGATCGAGATTTTGGCGAAGGTTGAAGAAGGTGAAGTAATTTAAGACGGCGAAGGTTATTTTTTGTATAAAAATCGCCATGGATCTGCAAGTAATAGATGGCGAAGGATTACAGAGAAAGAGAGCGTGAGAGCGTGAGAGCGTGAGAGCGTGAGAGGAGACGAAAACGGCAACGGTTTCGTCTTGCAGCTAATTAGGGTATACAACAATCTGGAGCTTGATGCTTCGGATTGGGCTTATTAGCCCATGAACCAGATGAGCCCATGAACCAGACGAGACCAAATTACTTAAGTGTAGCCGATCAACTAGACCTATAATAAGCCCTATAAAACAATTACCTGCTACCATTACGGCCCATCCACATATAATATTGGCCCATAAGTTTATTTAAATTTAAAAATATTAAAATATTAAAATAAATATTTAGTATTCCCATATAGTTTCCCTATTTTTCCATAAATATATTAAGTATTGACATATGTCTATATATTTATATTATATTAAAAAATGATGAGTATGTACAATTAATTATTTCATTTCGAATTTCAAATATATATAAGTTTTTTTCGAGTTATGAATGAAATTACGTCGATTGTATTCAATCTATTATGTATACATATTTATTAGTTATTGTGTTATTAATGAAATGAATTATATTTTATAAACCGATTAAACCAATTTGGATCTCGAAGATAAAAAAAAAACAAGATGAAGGCTTGGACGATATTTACAAAAAGAGCAAATTCGAATTAAAGTGGAAAGAAACATGCGGATCAAACTGGAAAGATTGAAAGAGGCAAGAGTTTTCTTAAAGCTTCAAGAATAAGAGAGAGTGAAACGGGGGAGAAGAGAAATGAAAGTGACACAGCTGTAGGGTTTCGTTCTCTATAAAATTTGGTCGAGAATGAATTAGAATGGGCTTGGCCCAATTTATTTTACGGGTCGTGATTTTGTTTGGTGAGATTGGACGATGAAAACTATGGTACAAGTTTTTTGTTCTTACTATATGTTTTATTAAGTATAAAAATTTATGTGTGTTACTATCATTAATAACTACATTATGATATAACTATTTATTTGTAGTTCAATTGCACAATGTCATGCGTACAGAACAAAATCATATGCAAAATGTAGAACAAGGTATGGTATTATTAAAAGTGGTATGAAATGAGTGATTATTAATTTCTAATATTAAATTTTTATTTTTATGCTCAAATTAGCTCGACTAATGAGGAAATTGAGAATGAATGTGATAAGACATAAGCGGAATGGAACACCGCTAATTGAATCAGGTTAGAAAAAAATATATCATATTTAATTAAAATATTAAATTAATGTAGATTTTGCATATGATTTTGTGTTGCATCATCAAGGGTGACTAGCAAGAAAAGTTTGAAGATATTGATTTGCGACAAAGACAATAAGAGATCTATTACTACAACCAATGTAGTATACAAGGAAGTTTTTGATAATTTGTAGCAATTTTGAACATCCTGCCAAATTTTATGTTTAGCGTTTCATTTTCATGTATTAGATTAACATTTTTATTATGTTTCATTGTTTTAGTAGTATTGATGTAAGGGGTGTGTCTATCCCTGTTTTAAAAACTACTTAGCCAATTTAAATTATTAATAAAGTTATAGAGAGTTCCGACTCTCTTTTAATAACGTAAGGTTTTATATCTTGAATATTTTTAGTCGATTAGTCATTTTTATATAAAAACTTATATACTCCTATAACAGTAATTAAATTTAAAAACTTCAATGAAAATAAATAAAACATATCCATCAAAAAAAAAAAAAATATATACTAAACTATAATATTTTTATAAATGTAAAAAAAACGCGCACAAAATCAAGGAAGATGGCCGGAATGGGAGTAATATATGGACAGGAAAAGGCGTACCCAAATTCGTTTGGGTATGAGTTTGACAGCTACCGTACCCAAATTCATATTAAACGTTAGGTCCGGTAGGCCGTAGCGTATGCCGTATGGTATGGGAATGCCGAACGCCTGCAAGTCCGCAATCCATCAATTCAACCCCGGCCATGCATGTGAAAAAAAATACTAGTGTTGAAATGGAAAGGAGGGGTTACATTAAATATTAATACATTGTTATATTACTTAATGATTGATTATACCCTAACTTATTTTAGGAATACTGCCGATCGATTTCAAACGAAACTAATACTCCCATGGTCATGGAAGGTGCAGCAGCAGGCTTTAAGATTCGAATCCGAAACTACGCCGCCTATTTTATCGCCAACATCCTACTCCGCAAAAACGGCACCGTTAATCGCCCTCTACTCCACTTTGTAGAATACACACTCGCGTCTCTCCTTCCCACCCCTCCTCGATACCGATACGCCGGCGTTTCCTCGCTCCACTATTCCGTCGACCCCGCCTGTAACCTCTGGTTCCGCGCCTACTCCCCCGTCTCCGCATCTAGATTGCCGCTCATCCTTTACTTCCACGGCGGCGGATTCGCCCTCTTCTCCCCCAACACCAGGGAGTTCGACGATTTCTGCCGGAGACTCGCCGCGGAAATTCCCGCCGTCGTCTTATCCGTCAACTACCGCCTCTCACGGATTCGACGTGCTCCACCACATCGACGACGGGGATAATATTATTGATGGGTTCGGTAACGGAGCCGACCTCGGGCGGTGCTTTCTTGCCGGAGACAGCGCCGGCGTAAACCTGGCCCACCACGTGGCGGTCCGGTCATCCGGAGTCGAGTTCAAGAGGATCCGGATCCGGGGGATGGTGTCGATCCAGCCGTTCTTCGGCGGGGAGGAGAGGACTGAGGCGGAGATCCAGATGGGGAAAGACCCGCGGCTGCCGCTGAGCCTGAGGACTACGGATTTTTTCTGGAAGGCGTTTTTGCCGGTGGGGTCGGATCGTAACCACCCGGCGGCACATGTGTTTGGGGTTGACTTGGCGGGTGTGGAGTATCCGCCGACGCTGCTGTTCGTAGGGGGCAGGGATCTGCTTAAAGATTGGCAGATCAGGTACCGGGATTGGCTGGCCGGGTCGGGTATACAGGTCCGCCTGGTGGAGTATCCGGGTATGTTCCACACCTTCTATAGTGTGCCGGAGTTGCCCCAGACTTCCATGCTCGTTGATGAAATTTCAAATTTTATATACACACTAAAATTCCAATCACGTACGCTGTGTGTGAATTTCAACTCAACTATATGTATACGGAGTATCTTGTTTCTTTTAGCTCAATCGTTCTTATCGATCCATAATGTCCCTCCTAACCAAGTTTAATTAGAGAATCTTTATAAGGACTAACACGTCTAGCTAACATACTATCTTCGTCCAGACTTATGATTACATTTAACAACTAGCGTAAGTTTTGTTGGAACTGAATTTATGCGAAACTTCTAGGCACTTTTCCGGTAGGCTCCGGCCACCGGTTGTGCCGGATTATGGGAGCGTTGGCTTCGTCTCCGCGAGCTCAACACCGTAGTATGCTCATACGATAAATTCGGGTTCCGTTTGAATGAGAAATGGGGGCTCAAAGGTGATTGCTCGCAACACCCAATTTGAGCTTTGGGGGTGCAATTCTACATCCCACATAGGAAACGTGGGAGTAGAATTGAGTGGTTTATAAACCACTATCATCCAAGCCAAGGTAAGAACTTGGTGAGTATGGAGAGAAGAGCTTGACCACACACGCGCCGTCCGTCCGGTCCGCTCGGGCTTGTGGGCTTGTGGGTCTTCGGTCCAAGCAGCAGCTAAGCTTCTTTTTGGAGCGGTGGCTGTTTTTGGTTGTGCGAATAAGAAGAACTCTGCAGTTCTATCCTGGGATTCTCAACGCAATTCCGTTTTCGGTATACTTTTGATTCCTTAATTCTGTTCTAACGTTTTATCATATTGTTTATGCGTTTCCGTATTAGGGTTCCTACAAGTTTGTCAATAGTAAGTGTGAATTTTCGCTAGATTAGTTTAATTATTTTTTCTTATTAGTTAGTGGCTCGGTGTCTTGCATAAAGCTGCTTAATCTCTTATTGATAAAGTTTTTGTATTAATAAGACAGCAACCAGAAGTACACTAATCAATCTCTCTCTTGGTAACAACCCTGCTGAAAGATCTCGCTTCGTTGGCTCCAAAAGGGAATCAAGCTACAACTACTGTGCTCCCATGCCGTCTGCTCCGTACGTTAATACCTGAAGATGCCACTTGTCTAAACTATCTGAGCCTCCATCTCTTCCGTGGCCTCGCGCTCTTCGTTGTACCAACAATTACAACAAAGGATTACTACAACTCCAGCACAACGATCCGTCCAAGTATTGTAACTACGTACACCCAAGAGGCTTCTTCTGAGACGACCATTAATCAGTACTGTACACAGAGAGTACTGTATCAATGCATCCCGCGGCTTCTTTTGTTAGTGGGCCGGTTATGTGATGATCAGAGAAAGCGTCATCTTCATCATCATATGGGATATGAAAAAGCAAACTCACATGTGTACGGGCCGGGACTGAGATGGATGTGGGTGAGAATCAGCAGAAACTTCTTCAGTATCTCAAGGAGAAAGAATGAGGTTTGAACTCTCGTTGATTGGGTTTATCGGCCTTAAGACATTAACGGATTTGCCGGCCTTAAGACATAATGTCAAGTGTCAACTGGTCCAGTTCAGTTATCACTTGATGGGTGTGTGGAGAATAATTCATCCCATATCAGAAAGTTATGACTAAAAAGCCTAGTATATAAATTTAGTAAACTATTCATCTTATTGTCAATTAGTTTTAAAATGAAAATCTACTGGACTTATATGTTAGACTTATACGTATATGTATGCACGGACTGACACGTCACTCCTTTATTGGTCCACCGCACTTTATCAGAGGATTCAACAAGAAGCTCAGATTGCACATTATGGAAATAATATAGGTGATACAGCTAGAGTTGAGATATTGTGCACAGTTAGAAAATTCTTTTTTTCTCGGGAATTTTATAAAGGGGCTATGAATCTTCTATCATCATGTAAATTTAGTTACGTATGTATGTCAGCCTATTGTTTATGCTATATCCTGCTTGCTGAGGTGGAAGCATCTCGTTGAGCATGTGGCGTTCCTTCTATGATCAGATCGTTGCATCTACGTACTGAATTGTATGTATTGCAAAAAATATCAAATGGATTAAATATTTAAATATGTTGTTATCAATAAAAAAGCATATCTTTTCATAAATTTACAAATAAGCACATAGACTGATAAAATAAGCATATCACAATGTGAATAGGGTTTTTTAATCAAGTTGTTCAGGAAAGAACAATCTATAAACCAAACCTAGTTAAATTTAAGTATTTATATAAAAAAAAGGTAAATATCATAGAATACATTATGGTAAAAAAATTAGCAAAAGGGGCTTCTTCTTCTTTTTGTTGGTGAAAAGCAGAAGGGGTTTCTTTTAACAAAAAGCGTTTATTTTGTGGCCCAAGATTGTAAAGTTTAGGGGCAAACCTGCAGGCCAGAGCTACTTGTGAAGCGAAAATGGAGAAAGCGAAATCCGAATCGGAAGAAATCTCACCGGCAAAAGCAGTGTTATTGGGAGCTCTAGCTCCTGGTGTCAATGTCTGTTCACAATGATCTTATATCTCAAATTCCTCTTCTTTCCCCTCTCAAATCGGATAACTTTCTGAATCTGATTTGTTTGTATGTTTCGCATGTTGCGGGTGTGAAATTCTCCAGGATCAGACATGGAGTACTCTGAAGATCGCGTTTTTTATGCTGGGCCTTTGCCTTCTGACTATGCTCGGCCTGGCTTTCTCCTCAAGCGACTCTATGTTGGTTCTTCATGTTGCGCTTCTTGTTCTCATCACTTTGACCCTCTTCTTCCTTCTTAGCAGGTAAGCAAATACCCCAAGTAAAAGGAAAATTTTCAATTTGTTATGGACAAGAAAACAACTTTACTTCCTGACGACCAATTTGATGTGATTATTCCCTTAAATTTGAATTAGGCTGGAATTGTTCGACAGGTTAGGTAGTAATTTTTATGGTTATCAATGTCATGATAAATTATCAGATCATTGGCAGCAAACTAGAGGTATAATTGTGCAGGGATAGTGGAATTTTGGTTAGGATTGAAAATTCCTGTCATTTGTGTTTCTAAATATTTATCAATTGTCTCCTTGTGTTGTTGGTCTCAGTGAGAGTTGCTGCTAAACTGTTTAGGTTTCGTGTGCTTCTCTTTACAGTACTGATTTTTGATGTTCTATTGTCAACAATCATAAAGTATATCATTCACATATTGATATAGCTGTAGAGGAACAATCAAATATTTTTTTATGGAATGCATTTTCTGTAGAGGTTAATCTGTTGTAGCTGTCTTTTCATGACAGAAGCATCACTATGATCAATACTTCCGTGTTCCGTGGCTTCAAAACTTGTGTTGTGCCAAAGGTTTCTTGTGTACTTATAAGATGGCTTCTCTTAAGCTTGTTTTTGTGTTAATAATGTAGCTAGTTAGTTTCTTCCCATCTTTCTATTGTTTTGTGTTATAACCTATAAATAGTAATTGTAAACATCTACAGAGGTCCTTCCTCTTTCCCCTTCAGTTGTCTTCTTCTAGAGCTAGAATTTCTTACTTTCCTCAATCCATGTCATTAGCAGCAAACTAGAGGTACAACGGTGCAGGATAGTGGTTTATTGAATAATTTGAATGTGTTGATACTAGTCATACATGCTACATGTTTGGCTGTGACCCTAAACATGGCAAGTTATTGGAGATGCATGATGATGATTAGCATCAGTGAATTGATGTCAGAACAGCTCTGTGTCTCAAAATGAATAGATCTGTTTTTGCAGATTTCTTGAACAGACTGGTTTTGTGACAATCGAGCATCAAATGCGAGAGATAGGTTTGACACCTGAGGCTGAGGAGGAGATAAAAAGTGCAAAGTTTGAATGAAGAAAGAGTCTTTTTGAAGAGGTAATTGATCACAAAGAGCCTTATTTATCCACATCAGAATCTGAGCCAGGCTCAGGGTATTAGTTCAATCACTTGCATTCACTCTTACACTTGAAACTTTCTGCTTTTGGGGGCTTGTTCTTGCACATCATGTATAAACTTTATCCTATGCAATCTTGATTGGTGGTGTAAGGCTAATAACAAGTTTGTACTGGCCCTAATTTTTGCGTTACTTGGATGATTCCTATTCTGTACTTTTTGTAATACTTAAACTGGCTACTAGCTAGTTAGATAGTATATACACATTTAATTTAATGATCCAGGCTAGGCCATGATTCATGAAGGGATGTGGTTAACAAACTACCAATAAAAAGATAATTCAATTGCTGTGTTGAGTAATTAGAGTAATTAATGTATGTGTGTTGTAGACTTTGGATTTACACGGCCTTGTAAATGTAGTTAAAATGTTGGATGTGCATACAGAAGACAAAGGGAGTTGAACGACGATAGAAGATAATTAAGAAGCTATATATGTAAATATAGGTTGAAGATGGCTGTTAAGGATAGAGTCTGGCAATGGGCAACATTCGTAGCGTAGCTAGCTCAGCTCGATCACAAGTCAGACGAAAGATCAGGCTGTCCGTATTACCGTGCTGGCATGAATCGATCGAGGGCAAACTAATTAAGTACGTAGTCATACGCTAGCTAGCTTGACGCGCGGATGTCTTCATTTTGATATATTTATACTTGTAGACGTCATCGATCAGGATTTTATATATGGGTATATTATATTAGGCTGGTGTTATATACACTATGTTTTTTAACCTTTCGCACTACAAAACGCTACGTCAGATCTTGGCGTACTCCAAATACAGGCGTAGAAGGCAAAATCCGTAGAAATACATAGGAATTTTTAAAAAAAAACTCTAGGCCAGGAAAAAAAAAATCCTACAGAAGGATTGTGTCCAAAAAAAAAATCCTCTGAAATACGAGAAATTAAGCCCAGTAGGAAGGATTATAGAAAAAACGGGTGAAAAACTAAAGGAAAAAAAACGAAAACTTGGGCCCAAATAGGCTCAGTATGAAGGATTATAGAAGAAACGGGTGAAAAACTGAAATACAAGAAATTGGGCCCAAATAGGCTAGTAGGAATGATTGTAGAAGAAACGGGTGACAAACTGAAGAAAAAAAACGACATTTTTTGCCCAAATAGGCCCAATAGGAAGGATTGTAGAAAAACGGGTGAAAAACTGAAATACGAGAAATTGGGCTCAAATAGGCCCAATAGGAAGGATTGTAGAAGAAACGAGTGACAAACTGAAAAAAATGAATTTTTTTGCCCAAATAGGCCCAATAAGAAGGATTATAGAAAAAAACGGATGAAAAACTGAAATACGAGAAATTGGGCCCAAATAAGCCCAGTATGAAGGATTGTATAAGAAACGGGTGAAAAAATGAAAAATTGGGCCCAAATAGGCCCAATAGGAAGGATTGTAGAAGAAACGGGTGAAAAACTGAAAATACGAAAAACTGAAATACACTTATATACTATAGTATATAAGTGTAACTATAGGAAATTTAATAAAATACTATAGTATATAAGTCTAAGTATACTAGATTCAATGAAATACTATAGTACATAAGTATAACTATATGAAATTTAATGAAATACTATGGTGTATAAGTCTAAGTATACTAGATTAATGAGACACTATAATATATAAACATAACTATATGAAATATAATGAAATACTATAGTACATAAGTGCAACTATATGAAATATAATGAAATACTATAGTATATAAGTCTAAGTATACTAGATTTAATGAAACACTATAGTATATAAGCGTAGCTATATGAAATATAATGAAATACTATAGTACATAAGTCTAAGTATACTAGATTTAATGAAATACTATAGTATATAAGTATAACTATATGAAATTTAATGAAATACTATAGTATATAAGTTTAAGTATACTAGATTTAATGAAACACTATAATATATAAGCGTAACTATATGAAATATAATGAAATACTATAGTACATAAGTCTAAGTATACTAGATTTAATGAAATACTATAGTACATAAGTATAACTATATGAAATTTAATGAAATACTATAGTATATAAGTCTAATTATACTAGATTTAATGAAACACTATAATATATAAGCGTAACTATATGAAATATAATGAAATACTATAGTATATAAGTGTAACTATATGAAATTTAATGAAATATTATGGTATATAAGTCTAAGTATACTAGATTTAATGAAACACTATGGTGTATAAGTCTAAGTATACTAGATTTAATGAAATACTATAGTATATAAGTATAACAATATAAAATTTAATGAAATACTATAGTATAAAAGTATAACTATATGAAATTTAATGAAATACTATAGTACATGAGTGTAACTATATGAAATTTAATGAAATACTATAGTACATAAGTATAACTATATGAAATATAATAAAATACTATAGTACATAAGTGTAATTATATGAAATTTAATGAAATACTATAGTATAAAAGTGTAACTATATGAAATATTATAGTATAAAAGTGTAATTATATGAAATTTAATGAAATACTATAGTACATAAGTATAACTATATGAAATATAATGAAATACTATAGTACATAAGTGTAACTATATGAAATTTAATGAAATACTATAGTACATAAGTGTAATTATATGAAATTTATTGAAATACTAGAGTACATAAGTGTAATTATACGAAATTTAGTGAAATACTACAGTACATAAGTGTAACAATATGAAATTTAATGAAATACTATAGTATATAAGTCTAAGTATACTAGATTTAATGAAATACTATAGTATATAAGTCTAAGTATACTAGATTTAATGAAATACTATACTATATAAGTATAACTATATGAAATGTAATGAAATACTATAGTAGATAAGTATAACTATATGAAATTTAATGAAATACTATAGTATAAAAGTGTAACTATATGAAATTTAATGAAATACTATAGTACATAAGTGTACTATATGAAATATAATGAAATATTATAGTACATAAGTGTAACTATATGAAATTTAGTGAAATACTATAATACATAAGTGTAACTATATGAAATTTAATGAAATACTATAGTATATAAGCGTAATTATATGAAATATAATAAAATACTATAATATATAAGCGTAACTATATGAAATATAATGAAATACTATAATACATAAGTGTAACTATATAAAATTTAATGAAATACTATGGTGTATAAGTCTAAGTATACTAGATTAATGAAACACTATAATATATAAGCATAACTATATGAAATATAATGAAATACTATAGTACATAAGTGTAACTATATGAAATATAATGAAAAATCATTTCTACTGGGCCTATTTGGGCCCAATTTTTCATTTTTTTTTCAGTTTGTCACCCGTTTCTTCTACAATCCTTCTACTGGGCCTATTTGGGCCCAATTTTCGTATTTTCAGTTTTTCACCCGTTTCTTCTATAATCCTTCCTATTGGGCCTATTTGGGCAAAAAAATTCGTTTTTTTTCTTCAGTTTGTCACCCGTTTCTTCTACAATTTTTCCTACTTCTCGTTTTTTTTTCCTTCAGTTTGTCACCCGTTTCTTCTATAATCCTTCGTTTTTTTTTCAGTTTGTCACCCGTTTTTTTTTCCAGTTAATCCTTTATACTGAGCCTATTTGGGCCCAATTTTTTCGTTTTTTTTTCTCCAGCTTTTCACCCGTTTCTTATACAATCCTTCCTACTGAGCCTATTTGAGCCCAATTTCTCGTATTTCAGTTTTTCACCCGTTTTTTCTATAATCCTTCCTATTAGGCCTATTTGGGCAAAAAAAATCGTTTTTTCAGTTTGTCACCCGTTTCTTCTAAAATCCTTCTTACTGGGCCTATTTGGGCCCAATTTCTCGTATTTTAGTTTTTCACCCGTTTCTTCTATAATCATTCATACTTGGCCTATTTGGGCCCAATTTTTCGGTTTTTTTTCCAGTTTTTCACCCGTTTCTTCTACAATTCTTCCTATTGGGCCTATTTGGGCCCAATTTCTCTTTTTTCACCCGTTTCTTCTACAATCCTTCCTATTCGGCCTATTTGGGCCCAATTTCTCGTATTTCAGTTTTTCACTTGTTTCTTCTACAATCCTTCATACTGGGCCTATTTGGGCCTAATTTTTCATTTTCTTCTTCTTCAGTTTTTCACCCGTTTCTTCTACAATCTTTCATACTAGGCCTATTTGGGCCCAATTTCTCGTATTTCAGTTTTTCACCCGTTTCTTCTATAATCCTTCCTATTGAGCCTATTTGGGCCCAATTTTTCGTTTTTTTCAATTTGTCACCCGTTTCTTCTACAATCCTTCCTACTGGCCTATTTGGGCCCAATTTCTCGTATTTCAGTTTTTCACTCGTTTCTTCTATAATCCTTCATACTGAGCCTATTTGGGCCCAAGTTTTCGTTTTCTTTTTTCTTCAGTTTTTCACTCGTTTCTTCTACAATCCTTCCTACTGGGCCTATTTGGGCCCAATTTCTCGTATTTCAGATGAATTTTTTTGGGCACAATCCTTCCGTAGGAATTTATTTAATTAATTAATTTATTTATTTTCCTGTCTCTACGCCAGGATCTTGCGTACGCAAGATTCTGGCATAGAGGTTTTATTTATTTATTTAAATTCCTACGTATTTCAATGGATTTTGCCTTCTACGCCTGTATTTGGAGTACGCCAAGATCTGGCGTAGCGTTTTGTAGTGCGAAAGTTCAAAAAACGTAGTGCATATAGTGAGATTGTTATATTATTGCATTGATCTCTATTTATTCTTAGTTGGTTGGTTACTACCCTGAAAGTTCCAGCGGAAACGTCCGTCTCGAACGAACCCCGATCTTCTGTTACATAATTGTTGGATCGTTAGAGTTTCGTCTGAAGGAACAAATGCTTTGTTCCCACAGAAGGCACAACGGAATAATATAACAAGAAAGATAACGAACGAACTCACGATGTATAGTGGAAACCCTAATTAGCAAAACTAGCTAATCAGAGAAAAACCACTACCTTCAAGCTTCTCGCTTGAGAGGATTTTGAAGCGTCTACTTGTCTTATTGATTTCTTGTTCGATTACACTTGTATCCTGGACTCCAAACCTTAAGCTTCCCACCTAAGTTTGAATCTCTTCTACAACGATGAAACCGAACTCAACCCTCAAAGACTCACAAACACTTCACTCTCTTTTTCTTCTCAGTTTAATGCCCTGAGTTCATACATAGAAAGTGAATCCACACCCCTATAAATACAACTCGACTAAACACAATTGTAACAAGATAAACATCTTCCTAAATTTGGTAATAAGATGATATTAATTGATTTGAAGAATATTATCTTAACAGCCGATATTATCTAAGGAAGGAATTCCTAAGATAACACAATCGGGTTAAGATAAGATTATTCTCTCTCCAAATATATTATCTTAGGAAAGATTTTCTAAGATAACATAAACAGAATCTTCTCTCTCCACATCTTCTCATCGGCGAGATCCTTCCAGCCAATTTCCTTTTCTTCAACCGCGTGATCTTCCAAGATAATTTCCATAATCTTCACGTTGAATATCTTCCTTCCATTCACAGCTTGATTAGTGTTCGTCACTGATGTTCCTTGAGAGGTAACAAAGCACATGGACAGAGCTTTGTTCCCTCTGCGATCCTTTGCTGCAGTGGTTCCCTGTGACAACTGTCTTTGTTCCTGAAATACTTAGTACCCAGATTAGTTGAATGTTTGTTACCATCAAAACCTAAGAAATTCAACAAATTCCCCCTTTTTGATGGTGACAAACTTCCTTGACAATAAAGCATGCATAAACGATAAAGACAGTTGTATAGAGAAAGTTTCCACGATTGGACACAATAGTTCCCCCTTAGTCTAGCAACATATGAAACCATGTAATGTTCCCCCTCAACTAAAGCTACCAGTCATTTTTCCCCTTTTGGCATCATCAAAAACATAAGTAAATAGCGAGAGGAGAATGACCACGACAAGATAAACAGACAACCCCTTTTGCATTAGATTGAAACACACAAACATAGACTATATGCAAAGACAACAGCAAAATGAGCACATGTAACACATATGATTAACATGCCAATCATCGCAAACACATGAAACAAAAGCAAAGAAAAGCAAAGCAGTAGGGGAAGATGTGCTGGGAATAAAAGAGGGATTGGTTAGCTAGAGAAAGACGAATCAAGCACCATTGGTGCCTGCAGAGGGAGTTGAAGTATGAATAGCAATTAAAGCATGCACTTTCTCCATAAGACACCTTTATTGTTCTGCCAACAGAGATGTTGCGCGAGACAAATTCCTCACGGCCCTTCGCAGATAAGTTCATCTTTTGTTCCCCCTCAGAGTCTGCTCTTCCTCATCCGCATCAACTTCCATCTCAGGCTCAACCTTGACCAGGCCAACACCTTCTTGCAGCACAAACTACTTCTTGTGCAGGTTACTAGCATCCAACCGCCAATAGAAGAAAGATTCATTGGTCCCCTCTTTGTGTACCTTGTGGTGTTCGAGTTTTTTTTTTAGAACAACACACGGGAGCAACAAGGCAACTTTGCAAAAATCGCCATATAGATAGGAGGGGAGAAATCACGAGAATCTTTTTCCATATCTTTTCAAGTACTAAGGATGATGCTCCCAATCCTCTTCTTTCCTTCTTTGTCCAAAGATCACAACCAAGAAGATATCATCCAAATATATCTTGTAAAAGATTATGTCCAAATCCATCAAATCCCACAAAATCTCAAGCACAACAAACATCACGCAACCAACACACCAATCCTTAAAGCAAATAACCCTTCTCAAGTAGTCGCAAGCCATCATTACACATCATACATGTTAAATCCCAGCCACAGACCACAGAGGCGACAATTCGTATTCTCGGCTTTCTGAAAAAGTAGAAGAGTGTGATGCGGGAGTAACGTTACCAGAGAGGGTACAAAGAACATCACACAAAAACATATACGAGAGTTTTTAATAATGTTTAATCATGAATGAGAGGCTCCCAGATGTGGATGTTTAGAGGGGCTCATAGGAAGCATCAAGCATGATGGCTAGGATAAGCTGTAAATTCAACAATCATTTGGGCTTATAATGAGGGATCAATGCATCAAGTTGACTCTTTTGGGCTGAAAGAAAGCTGAATCATGTATTATCAAGATAGCATAGATGATCATGCATAAAATTTTGCACATAAGTGAAGTATTAGTACGAGTCTAAGCAAGTTGTTCAACTAATGATCAAGAGAATGGATGCAGATCAAGACATGATGATTAACTTTTCACACTTTACCATGTAATTTAGCCAATCATCGAGGAAATAGAACATATAGACGATTAGTTTAGAGAACATACCTAGTTCCATACGGAACTGTTCAAAGGGTTCCCTATTTAGTGCCTTGGTGAAAAATGTCGGCGATCTGATCCTTGGTTCCACAGAAGTCCATGGACACCAACCCTTTCCCCACACAGTCACGTAAGAAGTGATGTCTTTATCCCAAAATGCAAGGTACCTGAGTGATACACCGGAGACAAAGAGAAATTAGTACACGTGACCATACACTTTTCCCTTACCTTTAAATACACAGGTTGTTGAGCCTCCATTGGCCTGTTGAAGTGAGATGAGACATCCTTCGTTCCCTGTCAGGTAACTTTAGCAAGTGCAATCGAAATACCGGGAACCATGCTCACTTCAGCCTGAAAGACTTAGTTTTTCCGAACCCAGACAAGCTTAGACTTTCTGGCTGTGGGAGCAACATATTTGATTTCTGGAGGTTTAGCATTCATTTTCTCCCTAGTAGTGCGAGCAAGTTCCTCATTATGTTTCTTCAGGAGGCACTCTTGTTTGTAGTGATCAGTAAGCCCACAATACCAACATATCCTGTGACATTTTAAATCAACAAACTTGCTTTGTCCATGCCAAATTGTTTTATTAACAATCCTAGAATGAAAATCAATATGATTGGACTTACCGCTTTGAGATTGTTTCAACCAAATGGAATGATCTTTCTGTCCATGGTACCAAGCCTTGTTCCCATCAGTCGAATTTGAGCAATACTTGTGATTGTTCCTCCTCGAGGAACTTTCCCCCTTTTCTTGCGTTGACTGCTTTCCTTCGACTCCAGGACGTTTAGACTTGGTGCCACCAACATGAAGCTTAGGTTGATACCCAATTCCAAAGCGATGCACTTCCTTCTTTTCCGTCTTCTTTTCATTCTTGGCTGCAACAAACACAATGCCTTTTGGCTTTTCCTTCTGTTTCTCACTGAGTTTAGATAGATCACTAGACAATTTTGCATTCCCAAGTTTTAACATTAATGATTCAGACTCAAGTGAGGAGACAAAGGATTCTAGAGACGAGATCTTCTCAGTGAGTTTAGGACAATCATTGCAAGGACTTGAAGAAGAGGATGAAACTTTCTCAAGTTTGAGTACTTTTTCTGCCCAACCTTTGTTTTCCTCGATCAAACTTGAGATCGATTCATCCTTTTCTTCAATCTGCTCACTGAAAAGACTATTCTCATGAATAAGTTTCTTAATGAAGAAGATTAAGTTTTCTTTGGACTTACTTTTCAAGCTTGAGATGAGTTCAGATTTACTTACCTCAGTTCCCTGCATGCTGCCTTTTGATTTGTCATGGTATTCTATGGCCATCAAGCAGACATCCCTAGAGCGTGACGATTCTTCATCATCTGAGTCGGAACCACCCCATGTTGCGACCATTGCTTGCTTCCATTCACGAACCAGAGGGTGACCAGCCCTCTTCTTAAAGCAATTTATGGCGAAATGTCCCTTATTTTGACAATGGTAACAAACGACATCCTTCATGTATATGTTCTCTTCAGAGGAACTCAATGTCTCCTTGTTTCGAGACCATATCTTCTTCATAGCTCTAGTGATGAGAGCCACATCTTCATCACCGTCCTCATTTTCATCTTCGACTTGAGATAAGTCAAAGGCGCGTTCAACCTTCAAGGCAATGCTTTGGGCCTTCTCCTATCCTTTCTTGTTCAGCTTGTGATTGTAGACAGAGGCGTTGCTTCCAAGCTTAGCAACCACCTCTTCCATAGTGAGAGTCTTGACGTTTGTCTGGGAGTAGAGAGCGAGAGCAATGGCATCCCACTGAGAATTAAGGCCTTGCATGAAGTGATGAGTAAGCTTCCAGTCTGACATCTCATCATCAAGGAAATCAAGTTGACCAACTATCCCCTGGAATCTGGAGTAGAATTCCTGAATATGCTCATCCTTCCCTTGAGAGATTTGATCGTACTCCTTCATCAAGGAAAGGATCATGTTCTTCTTAGCATCTTCATTTCCATGATGAAGGCGTTTCAGAGCATCCCAGATCTCCTTGGCAGTCTTATACCCGATGATTTTCTTGAGATCTGAGGGGAGCAAATCCATGTGAAGGATTTTCTTGGCTCTGCTGTTCTTCTCCAGCTTTTTCCAGTCATCATCCGTGTAGTCAACCCTCGACTTTGGCTTTGTAGCATCCTTTTCATTTGGAATGGCTATAGGGCCAACTTCAATGATTCTCCATATCTGTCCGTCGAGGGAACAAATATGGGACTCGATTTGCTCCACCCACCAATCATATTCTCCAGCCTTCAGAATCAGAGGCTTCCAGAATGAATCTCGGATAGCATTGCTTGATGACGACATCTTTCCTGCAAAGTCTGTAACGAAAACAATCTAGAGCATCAGGCTCTGATACCAATTGTTGGATCGTTAGAGTTTCATCTGAGGGAACAAATGCTTTGTTCCCACAGAAGACACATCGGAATAATATAGCAAGAAAGATAACGAACGAACTCACGATGTATAGTGGAAACCCTAATTAGCAAAACTAGCTAATCAGAGAAAAACCACTACCTTCAAGCTTCTCGCTTGAGAGGATTTTGAAGCGTCTACTTGTCTTATTGATTTCTTGTTCGATTACACTTGTATCCTGGACTCCAAACCTTAAGCTTCCCACCTAAGTTTGAATATCTTCTACAACGATGAAACCGAACTCAACCCTCAAAGACTCACAAACACTCCACTCTCTTTTTCTTCTCAGTTTAATGCCCTGAGTTCATACATAGAAAGTGAATCCACACCCCTATAAATACAACTCGACTAAACACAATCGTAACAAGATAAACATCTTCCTAAATTTGGTAACAAGATGATATTAATTGATTTGAAGAATATTATCTTAACAGCCAATATTATCTAAGGAATGAATTCCTAAGATAACACAATCGGGTTAAGATAAAATTCTTCTCTTTCCAAATATATTATCTTAGGAAAGATTTCCTAAGATAATATAAACGGAATTTTCTCTCTCCACATCTTCTCATCGGCGAGATCCTTTCAGCCAATTTCCTTTTCTTCAACCGCGTGATCTTCCAAGATAATTTCCATAATCTTCACGCTGAATATCTTCATTTCATTCGCAGCTTGATTAGTGTTCATCACTGATGTTCCTTGAGAGGTAACAAAGCACATGGACAGAGCTTTGTTCCCTCTGCGATCATTTGCTGCAATGGTTCCCTCACTATAAAAAAATGTGCAAATAGCTATGGAAGTTCGGCCACAACATATAAATCAAAGGCTAAATGGCCACAGACTTGGCAACTGAAATATTAAACCATGGCTAACATAATTAGTCATGAAAAATGGCGACGTCTGAACAATGGCTAGTATTAGAGACGGATCTTAGCCGCTGCAGTTACGTGGCTGAATCAGTCACATTATTTAGCTACGGATGAGTTATAGCTATACAACTATATAGCCATGGTGTTCGATCTTTGTCTGTCTGTGGCTAATTTGATAACTAATTAATTATATGTTAGGACTTAGGAGTCCTTTTTCTAAAAAATACCACACTTTATAAGATAATAAGCATATATAATTCTACAATGACTTGTATTAAATCCTTACTTATACTATTATTTAGATTCCATCAATAAAAGATACCTTAAGAATTAGACATATAAACAAACACCAAAAGTTATCTATATTTATTAGGGTTTTAAGCCCATGAATTTTGGCCTTTAAGCAAGTGGAAACAACTTTAAATTATATGTTTTGATTAAGTATTTATATATAAATTAAACCATTCGAGCAAAAGAGAAGTAAAATGCTATTGCCAAACAAAGTGTCCAAACATAAGATAACATGAAAGAATGACTAAACCATAAGTATAAAATAATTATCTAAATCTTTTAAGTTAAATATGAAACATATATCTTCTCACAAAAATCTTTATCCTAAATAAAAGCATAGTTCAAAATATACTATGTATATTACAATATATATATTGGTCGATGTTAGTTATATATTATAATAATAATGACATATATGTATTATAATATCAACATATATATAGGAATTAAGGATACTACTAATAACTACAATACGTTGTTAGAAATTAATGTTTTTAATATGTCTAGAATAAATGTATGACCACGTCCCTATTCAATAGAAACTCAAGTGTCAATCCTCATCATCCAATCATAAATTTTAATCTACGGTTGATATTCTTGATCCGAGGCCTCCTATACCAACTAATCAATCCACTTTGTCACTTAAACCAAAATTTTAATCTAGCTTAATTTGGCTCTCCTTTTTTCTTTCGGTCCAAACCCTAAAAACTTCTCCCAGCCTTAGAAAACTCAACGCCTCCCTTCAATTCCTTGACATGAAATCAGACCAAATACATCATATGTATTCCGCCCCTGCCTCCAATTGCATGTTTCATATCCTCTAACCGCGTGTGTCACCACCAAGCAATACCATCCGAATCTTCTAGAGGGTTTTTTATCCCTCAATTGAACTCATGGATCAAAGTTTTGACATCCATTAACTAGCAAGTCCGAGGAATTTTCAGGTTCGATTAGCATCGATTTGGTTAATTTTGATATGAGAAGATTAGCAGTGAGGTGCACTAGGTTTAATTTGTATGTATTTTCTTTGTGTTTTCTTGTGTTGTAGTTAGCGGGTAAAGCATTTGTGTATGGATTGATGATACAATTCAAGGACGAACCACAGCACCGACAAGCCTGCAACAATCCTCCAGTACAATCTAGGATGACAATGGATTAAGATGACCTTAGAGATTTTATGTATTCTTAAGAGTGTCGAATTGTTTAGTTTTGTAAATGTGTTTTAATCTAATGTATTGTAATTTGATTTTTGTAAGTCGTCGACAAAGTTGTATACAATGTTTAGCAATAATATTCAATTTTATATTATATTTCTACTCATTTTAGATATCTCTATGGTTATTAAAGTAGTACCTCAAATTAAGAAGAAGTGTCCAAAAAAAATAGTACCTTAAATCTGAAAAAATCTCAATAATTATTAAAATGTAACAACAATTAAGAAAAAGTGTCATTGACTTTTAAATCATTTGATTTATTAGTTCTTTTAACTTATAATTATAAAGTCACAGATAAGTAGTGGCCATCAGGCGTGAAATATATATCAGCTTTGGTTGAAACGTGGCTTAACCGAGTCTACTTCGCTACAGATTGTATCCACGGTTGAGCCGTAACTGACTTACACAATAGAGCCGTGACAGGCTGCATGGCTATTAGACACGGTTGCCTCGTAGCCAATAGTTTGACACATCAAGAAAAGCCATGAATTAGGTTACCGTGGCTGCCTCCGTGACTAAGCCGTAATCGTGGCCAATCCGTAGCTAATATGTGGCTATAGTCGTGACTATACAGTGGCCAAATCCCTGGTCATTTGAGACTTTTTTTGTAGTGCTTGTGACAACTGTCTTTATTCCTAAAACACTTAGTATCCAGATTAGTTGAATGTTTGTTACCATCAAAACCTAAGGAATTCAACAATAATTAAAACATATATAATCTACCTGCATGCGTACTCGATCGATAGCTATATATATATATAATATATATATATAGCTATGGTGCGATCGTGAATGATCGATAATCAATAACATTATAAACCCATCCATCGTCATTTCCTTGGCCCGCTACGTACTCGGTCAGGACTTGTACGTGTTGTTGATCGATCGAGTTCAAGTTCAACGCAACAACTCAAACGTTACTCAATATGATGACTGCGGCTTCTTTTAATTGGTTTACGTACGTTGAGCCAGCTATACTACGTTTCTCTCCATTACGCACGCATTCTTAATTATTCGTGTGTATCTGCGCGCTCAAGCTACGTGATTTTCGATTTGCTTGAGGAAGATTTTATTATTACTCGTTGTTTCAATAGATTGCACGCACGTACGTGCAATATCTATGCTACCGAATTAATCAACCTACAACACATACAAGAAAAAATACTTGAGGCGATGATTTTGAGCCGAAGATGATATAGGCTGAGTTTGTGAAATTCGCTATATCAGTATTCGTAATAACAACTCTATATGTACGTGGGTGTAAGTACAACCAAAATACGAGATTTTTGGGCTCATTGACTTTTAAAGAGTTTTAACACTACAAAAAAATGCCTAAATAGCCATGGATCTAGCTATAGGTTAACCATGTAATTCGCTACGGTGCAGCCATGTATTTGGCCACGTTCAGGCGTTCGCCACGACCTTAGCCACAGATTCGATTTGCTTGAGGAAGATTTTATTATTACTCGTTGTTTCAATAGATTGCACGCACGTACGTGCAATATCTATGCTACCGAATTAATCAACCTACAACACATACAAGAAAAAATAGTTGAGGCGATGATTTTGAGCCGAAGGTGATATAGGCTGAGTTTGTGAAATTCGTTGAATCAGTATTCGTAATAACAACTCTATATGTACGTGGGTGTAAGTACAACCAAAATACGAGATTTTTGGGCTCATTGACTTTTAAAGAGTTTTAACACTACAAAAAAATGCCTAAATAGCCATGGATTTAACTATAGGTTAGCCATGTAATTCGCTACGGTACAACCATGTATTTGGCCACGTTCAGGCATTCACCACGACATTAGCCACAGATTTTCGATTTGCTTGAGGAAGATTTTATTATTACTCGTTGTTTCAATAGATTGCACGCACGTACGTGCAATATCTATGCTACCAAATTAATCAACCTACAACACATACAAGAAAAAATAGTTGAGGCGATGATTTTGAGCCGAAGGTGATATAGGCTGAGTTTGTGAAATTCGCTGAATCAGTATTCATAATAACAACTCTATATGTACGTGGGTGTAAGTACAACCAAAATACAAGATTTTTGGGCTCATTGACTTTTAAAGAGTTTCAACACTACAAAAAAATGCCTAAATAGCCATGGATTTAGCTATAGGTTAGCCATGTAATTTGCTACGGTGCAGTCATGTATTTGGCCACGTTCAGGCGTTCGTCACGACATTAGCCACAAATGTCGGACCTGTGGACTTTTGTGTTGTGTCTGATACATAGACACGGATCAACCGTCACTACCAGCCACGGGTTGACAGCCACGAACAAGCCGAGTCCAATTGGCCACGAACATCCAGTGGCTAACAAGTCGAGTAGGGATGGCAACGGGGCGGGGATTCCCCGTTCCCCGCGGGGATTCCCCACCACGGGGACGGGGACGGGGATTTTAAACGGGGATGGGGGCGGGGATGGGGGGAAAATTAAATTCCCGTGCGGGGACGGGGTTGGGGAGAGGGGTCCCCGCCCCGTCCCCCGCCCCGCCCCCGTCCCCGTCGGAGAACCCCGCCCCCGTCCCCACCGGGGAACCCTGTCCCCGTCGGGGAGCCCCTCCCCCGTCCCCGTCGGGGAGCCCCTCCCCCGTCCCCGTCGGGGAGCCCCGCTGAAAAATTGTCCAAACCCTTGTACCCTAACCATTGTAACCTCAACTCCAAGTCTCCAATACCCTAACCTACTAGCCCTTGTACCATCAACCCGGATACATAATAATGTATATAAATCAGTTATATTAAGCCTTTATCAAGTCCTAAGGCTATGTTCTTGCTTATCTACACTTAACACATTATGAATGAACTATTTGATGTTAGGGACTATCTTAATTATTTGTTATTAGTTAATTAGTGTTGATTTGAATAGGTAAATTGGTCTGCAAATATGTAATAGGCACAAAAAACGAGGATGACATATGTAAAATTTTGTGGGCAATGTAAAATGAAAAATTTTCGGGGCTGAAAATTCCCCATCGGGGAATTTATATGGAAAAAATTTACGGGAACGGGGATTCCCCAACGGGGATGGGGACGAGGCGGGAACGGGGCCAAATTTTTAACTACAACGGGGACGGGGACAGGGATGAAGAATATAACACTAAACGGGGATGGGGACGGGGAGGATACTCTCCGCCCCGAACCCGCCCCGTTGTCATCCCTAAAGTCGAGTCAAAAAGACCACGGACACTATGTGGCTAACAAACCGAGTCCAAATAGCCACGTGCATTAAGTGGCTAATAAGCTGAGTCAAATTGGCCAAGGACAATATGTGGCTAGCAAGCCGAGTCAAATTGGCCAAGGACAATATGTGGCTAGCAAGCCGAGTCAAATTGACCAATGACAATATGTGCACTACAAAAAAAGTCTCAAATAGCCACGACAGTCGGCCACGATCATGCCGAGTCCAAATGGCCACGTGCAAAGTCTCAAATAGCCACGACAGTCGGCCACGATCATGCCGAGTCCAAATGGCCACGTGCATTAAGTGGCTAACAAGCTTGAGTAAAAAAGTTATGTTTGTTATTGTTTCCAATATTATTTAATAAATTAATTAAAATAAGAAATTAGACAATGTTATTTATAATTATATAAATTTTAAAAAATTGGTGATAAAATGCAATTATATCAATGTAATTTTATTAAAATAAGAAATTCGACAATGTTAATTATAATTATATACATTTTAAAAAATTGGTAATACATTACAATTATAGAAGTGTAATTTTATTAATACAATCTGTCTATTACAAGGACTAGTAAATCACTAACTTACAAAACTTACTATATCACAAATTAAGTTACAAATTTCGAATACAGAAGCCTATACGGCTATACAAAATTTTCATCCAATACAGAACTACAAAAAATAATCAAAACAAGATCTCTCGCTTGTACTACATTGGTCTTGTGCCAATAATTATAGCTTCATCTTCAACTTCTGCAAAAAAGTTTACACAAACAAAATTAGACATATATAATTTAGTAAAAAAAAAAATGGATCCAAAACAAACACCTTTACAGACTACAAAACACAACCAAATGGTGGCTCCATCCTATAGAACAAGAAACCAGCACAACAGGAGTTTCGAAATTTGTAGTCTCAAAACCCTAAATTCGAGACAAACAAGAACGAAAACTTACCGCAACATCGACAGTGATCACAATAGGGCTGATCGGAATGCTTGACAGTCTCTTCGATGGTGTAGAGAGGGACGAAGAGACCTCCCTTGAACCAGAAAAGTACACCAAACGGGCATGGAGCGGATGTTATAGTCCTCGATCTCAGCGCATTCCCGGAGAAAGACCCGGATTCTGTCTCGGAAGGATTCCGATGAGACAACGGGTCAATCTGGATCGCAGAACGAATGGAAGGAGAAGAGCTTAGGGTTTCTCTCTCGTTCGTCCCTCTTTCCTTTAAGCGGCGGCACCACACAAACAAATTTAGGGTTAAATGCCATTATATATGCATGTCTCCCAGATGACAAGGAGTATCAACTTGTGGGCTTTTTGGCCCATTTGGGTAGTATAAAAAATATCTTTATTAGTTTTTATATATTTTTTAATTATTTTATTTTATTATTATTATTTTTTCACTCTTTTTTATTTTATTTTTTTAAAATATTATTTTTTAAGATTTAAGATTTAAGAGATAAAATTTATGGAATAAGAAATAGGATTTAAAAAGAAGGAGAGATGTCTATTTTTATTAAAGATTTATTAATTTAAATTTTTTTTATCAAATAGTTATTTATCTAACTCACTCTCAAAATACAATATATTATTGGATAGATGATTAAAGGTCCATTCTTAATTAAAATCTAAAACTCCTCGCTAGCATATGTGCACGAGCTATATATATTAATTTTCTGTATGCAATTGGCAAAGTAATTAAGAGTCAATATATATAGATACGTACCAACAAAATTAAGAGTCAATATATATTAATTTCTACGCGTACTACACTTAATTATGATATATTCACATAACTTCGCACAAACCACGTTAAAATTAATTAGGTTATTTGAAATACATTCGCCGGGCTAATAAGAAAATATAGAGTCGATCAAGGGTCAAAGTGTATACTATTAACTTAATTATACAGGTCATATATATATATAATATATTAGACGTTATTTCCCTACCCTCCAATCATATATATACTGATATTGTATATATCGTGAATGTTGTTGTTCTTAATCAATTGTATTGTGTTTAACCAAAAAAAAATCAAATGTATTGTGGTGGTAGGGTTAACTCACAAGTGTTCTCTGTATATATTCAAAAGAGAAAAAGGAAATTAGAAAATAATAAATATATATAATTAAGAAGTAGGAGAAGGGAAATAAAAAAAAAGAAGAAAAAAAAAGAGAGAAGGATCCCCTCCCTCCCTCCCTCCCTCCCGAGAAAAGATCAAGAGTCGCACTAGCTTGTTCTTCTTTGCTGCTGCTCTCTTTCTCTTTCTGCGTGGCCAGAGGCAGAGCCAGAGCCAAACGTACAAATCAAGACCACTTCCTCCCCCTCCACCACCGCTACGCTCTGCTCGAGTTTAGATTTCGAATCGAATCCGTCAACGCCAATGCCTGCGCAGGAGCCTTTGCCCCACGCCGTCGACGAGGATCTTCCTTCCGGAATCTCTCTGGTCGAGAGCCAGGATGAGGATCAGGCGGAGCCTCACCTCCAAAAACAAGGTCTAATTGCTCCATTCCATGTCTCCCTCTCTCCACTATCCACCCCACGATTTTGTAGCAAGCTTATCGATTTTCTCTGCATCGGATCTGATATGCCTTCTTCTGCTTTTTAGACTCCGATCCAACTCCTTCGACCAATGGACCCCAACAACACGAGTACGCTTTTTCTTCTCTCTCTCACCATTAAGGTGTCTATATTTTAAGGTGCTTGCTTAATTTATTGTTGCGATGCTAACTTCGCATCGAGCAGCTTCACACGATGATTGCTGCAACCCCGCACCTGGTGAGGGGATTTTGCCATCATCGTTTCTTCAAACTGCTATATATATATGTATGCCTACCGAGTTTTATTTTTGACATTCTAGTGCACGTTGAGCTATTTGTTTCTGTACTGGAGTCCGGAGAGGAGAGCTTTCGGTTTTTATAAGTACTTCCAAGCTTTGCTCGCCTCTTTTAAATGTACTTTATATCTCATACCAACTTTTCTTGATTTGCTTTCAAGTTCAGCCCAGATTACCCCGACTGCTGATTCGCTACCTGCAAAGGTGTTATCTTGCATAGCAAGCTCTGTTGTTTGTGATGCGTGTGCATGAATTTAACTGATGCGCTTGCACATTCATTGCCTTCACTTTTAACTATATTTTTTTTATCTGTTTCGAAGTTGTCCTTTTATATATAAGCCAAAAACATGCTACAATACAAACATTCAGTTTCATCATTCTATATTTTGCCTTCTCATCCATGTAACCCAAAATAGCTTGTAAATATGAAGTTTCTTCATCAATGTGTTTCCAAAAATGTTTCATGCCATATGCATTGGTGGTCGAGCTTCATAGCTTTCATTCGTGCAGTAGTTGATATTATGACCATCTCTTTATCAGAAGCCACACATTTCACATCTTTAACCCTCTGTTGTATTCATTTGCCAGCAAATATTTTATAGAACCATTGTTGTTACCCGAAGACTAATGCTGTCTAAATAAGTATGCGTGTCTGAACCTATATTATACTATTTTAGACATGCAAAATCATGAATGGATCAACTTAATTCTGACAAAGTATGCATTTGGGTCTTTTGCTCTGTGTTACTTGCATATTTTCTTGCAGCGGACAGGAAAAAAAGTCATTCTTTGTGTTTCATGATAAGACTCTTTCAAATTATATACGGATTAGATTCACATATTTTCTTGCATGTATTTTGTTCTTTGATGTCATAAACCTGTTCTCATAAAAGGAAAGAGTTTGCACTCTATATATTCACTATGATACTAACCTTCATAATCCTGGATGGATAATGAAAATCATACAGTATTTCAATTTCCAGTTTTCTCAAACTGTGTAATATTACATGCACTTGGTGTAATTCTTTTCCATGAAATTGGTAAGTACCGTCTCTAGATGTATGTTTGTGGAACGGTGTTTATTTGTTCGAAAGACTTGATTTGTGTTGCCTTATTGTTGTCTGTTGACAACAGGCTTCTGCTTAGCTTGTTTGATCGATAAACTGACAAATCTTCATTAAATGAGTTTGAACCAGAGTTTGGCATGCTGTCTGGCACTTGTGATGACATTAGCATAAACCTGATCAATATTAGATAAACATTTTGATATGACATTAGAATCTAGGCGTACTAGTATGATCATATGTATCTGCCGAGTAAGTGATCCTTCCTCAACATTGTTATTAAATAACAAATTTAAGCCATGTTTGTCTCCCTGCCAGTGACATTTCGTACTGAGATTAAAAGATTAATATGTATTTCCAAAAGATATTAGTGTGCTGATCTGATGTATAAAGATGTATATTTCCTTGCCTTGCCACAGGTTCCTTCTAGTTAAGCTGTCAGATCTGCGCAAAGAAGTCCAATGCCCAATATGTTTAGGTAACGTTAATCTGTCTTATGCTTTGTTAGTTTACCCTCTCGTTTTTCTTCCATTTGCAGTAAACAATATTCTCTACATCTTTTTCTCAAACAGAAAAGCCCCTTGTCATTATAAACAGCTATAACACACTTGGTTAAGGAAAACCTGGAAAAAATAGACCTTTCAATTTTGTCGCACTGTGTAACATACTCACATGGTTCCTTTTGCGCGTTGTTGTTTTATTGTCTTGATCCACAAATGGCTTGTTTTGCGTACAGTTTTTTTAAACAATTCAAAGATTTAAGAGATTATTCGTCTTTTGAGACAAAATAGTTCCCTAAACATATAGTCTTAAGCTCCTAAAATGGCTGATGTTCCTGTTCCAAATTGTACTGAAAACAAGCCAAAAGTCTTGCTGCTATAACTAGCTGTTTCAGTCAGCTCTCATTAGTGAATAACAGTTTGAGCTGATGCTTGTTACCCATGTTGCATGTCTAGGGATCATCCGGAAGACGAGAACAGTAATGGAATGCCTGCATCGCTTCTGCAGAGAGTGTATTGACAAATCTATGCGGATGGGGTATCTTCTCAGAGTCTTCTCTTATCTCATTTCTCATTCAGAAATTCTGCCAAATTTTATTTACACCTCACTTACAAGGAATATAATTTCCAGGAACAAGGAATGCCCTGCTTGTCGCACACATTGTGCTAGTCGCCGTTCTCTAAGAGATGATCCAAACTATGATGCACTTATAGCTGCATTATACCCTAGTATTGATCAGTTTGAAGAGGAGGTACAATGTCTGGTTCAATCATTTGCATTTCTCTGAATAATAGTTTGGCAGACATTTTTTCTCTCTCTCACTGTATACCCCCCTGTTTTTCACTTGTTTGTTTTTTTGGTCTTGGGAGATGGCTACATATGACAAAATAGTGCAGCTTAATCCTACACAAGCATCTCCCCAAGTAATACGAGTAACAGTTGCATCTTTGATGGTTTATTTATTACAGGAGCTAGCTTTTCAAGAAGAGGAGGATGCTCGAAACAAGCAGGTTACTTATTATTCATTTCAACAGCTAGCGATGACATGCGTACTTGAGAGAAGTGTTCTCCTCCTTCTTGTGTGAAAGTGATGTATTTATATATGTTGGCAGATCCAAGCTTCAATTGCCCAAACTTTCCAGCGACAATCCGAAGCATTGAGTAAAAAACGGAAGAGATCACAAAGTTCCACACAGAGGAGGGTAAGCTACCGCTCAGACGGTAATGATGATGGTAATGGTAGTTCCTCTTCAGCTGATGAGCGTCGAGAAAGTAGACCAAAACGATCTAGGAGGTCAAAGGGTGAGCAATTGCCAGCTGCTGCTGCTGGAAGCGGCTTCAATGAAAATGATCCAGAAGTGAACAGAGACACTGCCATTGCATCTTCAGGGCTTGTTGGATGCTCAGACATGCTTGCATGGGGCAGAGGTGGAATGCGGAGTCACACTCGCTATGGTGGTGCTGGTGGTGGTAATGGTAAGTATGCACGGAGTAGTCGCCTTGCTAGGTTGGCTGAACATCTTCGGAATTTGGACGAGAGTCACGAGGTGATAACATCATACCTTCAAGTCTTGTTTTCTTATGAGGAATCGGTCATAGTTGATAAGACGAACTAAATGGATCGGTCTCTGTTATGGTCTTAGTTTATTTTATTATTTCTTTTCTCAGATGGATATCCAGATTCTTCTCGTTTCCGTTGATGCCGGAAAGGCACCCAGTTTACGGAAACCGTATCTGTGCTGCAGACCAACTTTAGCTGTTAGACAGATACGTCAAGTATATTATCTCAGCTGGATTCTGATCTAGTTTCTTCGTACTTTCTTCTATCTCCCTTGCTTAACAAGCTTTGCAATCGTTTACTTGCAGTTTATTGCATTCCAGACCTCATCACAAGCTGACAACATTGAAATACTGGCCGTTAAAGAGCGGCACTCTAAGACAAGCTCCTTCTCCTTGATGTCTTTAGATGTTCAACCATCTGACTCCTCGCTCTTAGATGCGTGCAAAGATGAGCTGCAACCATTGAACTCTGATCAAACTCTTCAAGAAGTCACATCCGCATTCAATCTGAAACTGGGTCATTTGGTAACAAGAGCCTTCTTTTTCTTTTTCTGTAAACAACTATTTCAAATAATTATTGTACCCTTGACCGTCTCAAATGCCACGAAGCCTTTCTTTAAATGCTTATGGTTCTACTGGTTTCAGATTTTGGCATACCGACACAGGTCAGCAGACCCAGGTGCCTGCAATGAAGCGGCTATTGCAGGCCATGAAAGTTGCTAGCGTCAAATGCCTGTTCACTTTTAAGGGTTTGAATGACTGAAAAGATAGACTTTGCATTGCTCGTCGATGTCAACTTTCGTACAGTCGTGCTATGGAAATGTAACAGCGTTTCTGATATCTTGGATTCTGTTACATTATCAAATTATATAATTTTATTCCCTCAGCATCTTAGAATTGCACTGAAGAAGTAAATATGATCTCACTGCCAAAAAACATGTCAAAATGAAATGAATTACGTCGTCTTGACAGCTATGGCGTCTGCAAGACCAGATCTTACACTATTATAAATCAGATCAAAACAATTTCATCATATGATTTCGAGCTGCCATCCTATTTTCTTCGAATTTTGACATTGAGAGTCCACATGATCTTCCCCTCTGGCAGCGGGATCGACTTGGGCAAGCGGAGGGGTATTTCATACTCTCCGAATGAAGACAATGGATTTGGTAGGTACAAGTTTTCAGCAGCAATACTAACACCCAGCTGTCTTGCCACCTGCAACCCAGGGGTAAAATTATTTTTGTGATACGGCCAGCTCAAAGAGAAAGGTAATTGTATTATTCATATAATTCAATATTACATATCCAATTGGAAACCATTGTGCAGGGTTGAATAATCTGGAACTATTATATTAACACTTGATGACACACAAATTTTAACCACCCAAAGTTTGAACTCTCCACAGATGTCTACATTTAATCCTTTATGTAGGCCAGTAATTGGCGTGACTTGTCCAATTTCTAGAGATGAATAAGAGGAGGCTCATACCTCAGCAACAAGATTATCTTTTGTCACAGGCTCACGCAGTTCATTGTCAACCTTGTAAAATCTTCTCAGAACCTATGAAGATAAACTTGTTAAATAGTTTAACCCAATATAGAATATCCAGAGAAAAGACCACAGTGTGTTTAGAGAAAAGTCATAAGGAACTTCAGCATTCATAGACAGATAACTACAAATCTATTAATACGGATAAAAAAATCTCCTCATTTTTCATTTAAAGTCAGATGAAGGTCTCTGATCCTCTTAGTTTCTTCCCCGTCAATTTTTGAGGGGATTTTAGGGCAACATGGTGCTTTATAAGTAAGAAATAAGCAACTAGTTAGTCATCTCATTAGATAGACGGACACTAAAATCCAAATGGAAGAGACACTCAAGGTTTACTTTTCTAAATGAGCAAGCTTTTTATATTCGGCCCTCTTCAAGGTTGGAAAAGGACGGCATTTTGTATTAGTAATGTGCTTGTTGTGGACCAAACCCTCTCGGATATCACTGAATCATAACTTAAGCCATTTGATATATGCTGGTGAAACCCCAAATAGCATGAACAGCAATGCCCTTGGTGTTTTCTTAATGAGAAACATTGACAATATAAGTGTGAGCTGAGAGTTACTGCAGCGAAATATATGGGTTGCAGGTGAGCATGGCTCTGGACTTACTGAGGTATTCCACAAACATTAACAGGAAATAACATGCAGCATGGTCCAGTGCCTCACATCAAGTAGACATGATATAATGCCTTTTCCAACTGAGCACAAGTTCATTATCAATCACCAATTGGCAGGACAAAGCCACTATAGAATCAACTAGCAGGTGTAGGTCTGCCGTGAGAAATAAACAGGGACAATGCAGTGGTTTCACTAGGTCTTTTAAAATTGGAAAAGCAAGACCAGTATCAACTTCACTGCTGAATAGTGCTAATTATAGTGTGAGAGAACTACCAAAAGAAGACAGATTAGGCGACAAACTGTACAGTGGCAAGGCACATGAGCACACTTTACAGAGTGCACACAAGATACAAATCCTAACATAGAGTTTTTTCAAACAAATGATATTTCAATAAGGCATTAGTAGCACTGCAGCAAATATAGTTCCCACAGGATCAGAAAGACACTAATGTACAAGCTTATTTGGAGCATCTATTGTGAATGATTCAAATTGTTCCAACTGCATTAATAAGCAAGATCCAAGGAAATATCTTATATATACAAGCCAAGTATGCAAAACTTGACAGCACATTAATGGAAAAACTAGACCAACTACTAATGATTTACCGAGAATTTATCTTAAGAGAGTTAGAGTCATTTAGTGACAAAATCTAAATGTAAGAAGATACATCATGAAGGCCAAGTTAAAGGCATACCAGTTTTGCGTTGTCAAGACGTTTAACAGCAGCTATATATTCTGCCAACTTATCCTCCTCAGTCTCCTGAACAACTTTAACTCCTTCGTCCTCTTCATGGTGGTAAATCTGAACAAAATAAGAGGACAAATTACAGAATATAAAACAAACCTTCCACATATGCACAGTCAATACCTCAAACTGATACCATTGCTAAATGTTAAAACAAATAGATCATTACCCCTGCCGTATATGCCACAAGTATAATCATTGATTAAAACAAAAATTGGTAAGTCGGTATGACATGGCATGTTGGTTTTCTTTTGTGACATTTGTAGGGGGAAAAACAACAATAAAAAAAGTGTTCATCTGATTATTCTTTTATTGTCATATAAGATCATGTCTGACACGTCATAACAAGTTATATGAGTTTTTGGCCCTGGCAAGGCTCATGCACTGCAGGACTGATAGTCTATAATGCTAGTTCATGTTGTTTACAGCAAAGGCCAAATAGTGTAATGATATTCTCACATGGAGAGATTTTATTATGGACCTTACAAGTTACATCTCACTAGTCATGTAAAGAACGAGCCTTCTCATGTTTGTGTGTATAATTTACATGTAGCAAAATATAATTTGGGCTCTCAAGATGTAGCATACCTCTACAATATTCAATATGAACAAGACAAATTAGAAACTAATGAAGCCAGGCCAAGATGATAGAGGAATACCTTCTTTTGCTCTCTGACAAGGTAGGCAAACTTTTCAATATTTGGTACAGCCATTAACTTTGGCATCAGATAATTGCGAAAGTATCCAGGAGAAACTTTCACTGTCTCCCCAGCCTTACCGAGTTTGTCTATGCTCTGCATCATCGAAATGAAATTATAAATCATCCAACTCTTTTAAAATGAGACGAACTGCACTTATGATCATATTAACCCACCGTTGTAAGAATGACTTCCAACTTTCTGTATCTTATTCCCTGAGCAGCAAAAAGTAATGGATTTGCGAACCCATCACACCTTTTGAGGCTAGACTCACGAACAATTTGACGCAGGATATTTCTTCCGCATTGGATGTGGGCCATTAGATGCCTTCTCAAAATCATATATAGCTTGGTTAAATATAACACATATAGGCATACAGTTGCGGGTTTTAAGGAGGAAAAACTCAAGTCAAACTGGTACAATTAACATTCATAAAGGGGGAAACTGGACACATAACCTGAGAATAGACATAACAACTAATTAATTTTCTCTGTACTTCTTTTTTTGGAGAGGGGGGATCGGAACAAGTTCTATCCAAGTTATCACTAGGGATGAGCATCGGACCAAACCGGACTGGACTAAAAACCGAACTAGGAAAAAAAATGGACCGAGGAACGGATCGAAAATTTCTGAACCAATTTTGGACCGACAAATTGTAAAACTAAAATCCCAAATCAAATATTGAAATCTGCAATTACAGTCATGAAAACTTAAATTCCCAAATCAAAGCTGCCATATGAAATCAGTATACAAAAGTACAAAACTTCAAGTTCAATATTCAACATAACCAAACACAAATTGCCAACATTCAAGACAAATATGCAAAATTACAATATGCAATCTGAAACTGAAAACAGTAATATAATATTCAAGTTCAATAATCACGATTTCAAGTTCCCCGATCTACCATTATGCCCTGGGTTGACAAACTTAAATATAAAAACATACAAACAACACCGAACAAAAGCAAACAGTGGATGGGTGTATCATGCATCTACAAATATGAATAACCAAATATGAAGTACTATATTATTAAAAAAAAATCGATTATTGACAATTAGTTGTATTATTGTGTACGAATTTGATCCACTGGTAAATACAGTTGTGTATGAACTGGATTGAATTTTGAATAGCTCTAAATATTTACAATTTTTCAAATTCTCATAATACACTACAGACTCTACAGTACTTCATATTTGTAAATGGATCAAATTTGCAGGACATACATCATACATTCATACTTGAAATTAGCAGTACTTCGTTTCACCCTTTTTTTATGAGATCATGTTCATGATATAAACATACAAGCAACACCGAACAAAAGCAAACAGTGATACAAACAACAATGATACAAACAAAACAAAGCAAAAGCAAAGCAAAATCGGAGATTAAATCAATACAATCAGTATTGAGTTTTGGATGTTTAATGGAAGCAAACAATGAAAAATTGTGAACACTTACCTCTTACAAAAGGAGGTGGCGGGCCGGCGGCACTGTGCGGAGGCAAGGGGGAGGATCCGGAGAGCAGGGACTCGGACAAGCCTAGAAGACTCAGAGAGGGTCGATCCGGTGAGCTGGAGAAGTGGGAGCAGTGGCGCCGCGTGAAAAAACGACGCCGGGTCGGATGGGAGTCGTGGCTGGAGGCGCTTAGGAGAAAGGCGAGGTGGCTCTTAGAGAGCAGCCATGGATGAGATGGGAGTTGAGGTGAAGAAGAGGAAATGGAGCAGAACGGCTGTAGAAGAAAGAAATGGGAGGGGAGGGAGGCGGGCCACAATTAGGGTTTGCTTTTATACTAGGTGTTATTAGGCTAAAATAAAACATATATAAATATAGTATATTGGGTGATAGGGTCGGGTTATCGGGTGGATGATAGTAGTCACCCGAATCCGACCCGATCCACCACCCGATTTTCATTCATGTCTTTTCGGATTTTCGTCCATTTTTTTGGATATTCGTTGGGTTTGAGTGAAACTGTCATCTCTATAATTAATATAAAAAATTGTCCGAAATTATTTTTGTTTACCCCTAATTATGAGGGGTATTGAGAAACCTTAAATTGTAGCAAGTAATCATAAACTCAAATCAAATAATGAAAAGAATTGAGCACTATTCAATGGCCTAATGCATCCTCAAATTGAAATACACAATTTTACAATTATGAATTTTTTATATGTTTGGACTCAGAATCATAATTGAGGTTGTTCAATTAATATACGTAATCGGAATGAAACCATGAAAATGCTTCATTTCTCTGCTATCCGAACAACTCACCCCCAAACCCTAACTTGGCTCCAGCCGCCGCCTACCACCAACCTCTTTTCCCTCAAGATCGAGTGCAAATATGACCAAAACAACACTTCTACCCACCGAAAACCTTCTACCCAATGTACCCACGGCCCTCTTGCTTCCATTTGCGGTCTCGTTGATGGAGTGGAGAGCTCAACCCCTTCTCAAGGGCGTCGCCAGACTCGACCTCTTCTTCAGGCTCTCCGACCTCTCTTCTGGGATGGGTCGACTATGCGGTGGTGGCTCCTTATCTCTCTCGCCTTTTAGAGCTGGAAAGGGGGTGGGGGTGTTTCTGCGTCTAGGACGAAGTTGTCCTTCACCGAGGTTGTTGAATCTCGTCGTTGTGTGCCCGAGCCCGCCGTCGACGAAAGCTCTCAGATATGCTCAACTCTCACTCGGCATGGATCTGTTCAACTCTCTCTATCTCAGCTGTGCATCCTCTTGTTCACGATTCAAGGTGTTTTTGCTCTGATTTTTACTTTCTGTTTCTGCTCTTTGAAATCTCTTTCCTGAATAATCCTTGTCACTTTGTGGTTGTTGCTTGGTGTCTTTTATTGAATGTTGTTGAACATCTTTATTTGAACATTAATCTAAATCCTTTAATTTGGCGTCTCTGTGAGCTTACTTATGTGATTTGAGAAAGTTGTCATTGCTTGACTATTGTTTCCTTGCCTTTGGTTAAAGGTATTGACTATTTGTTTGTTATCCCTTGTTATGATTTGGATAACAGTGTGAACCCTGACAATTTGAACCCTTCTGATATTGAAAGTAATTTTATTACTTTGGTTGAGGAGACTTTGAAGTTGGTTAGTTTTAGCTACCAGACTAACAACAATGTGAACCCGGATGTGACAGATCTTGAAATTTATGTTGATAGGGTAACCCCCTTGATTATCTTTTGGTTGGACACCTCCTGCTACTTTAGATCTAGGATAGATAACCGGATGTGCAATGTGATCTGAATTGTTATCTTGTCCCCTGATTATTTGACTCATTCGGATTTCCATTCAGTAGATATTGAAGTTGGACACACTCCAACTAATACTTGCTCTTAAAGCCTTTATAAGACTTTGGTACAATATGTCAACATGCACATTGGAAGGTTGGATGCTGAGATGGAGCTCCACTCAGTAGAAATTGAAATTGAAACTGGACACATTTCCTTTATAACCTCCCATAACAGCCTATATAAGACTATGGTAAGCTCCTATATAACCTCTTCTGAATTTTACATCCATCATATTTTTTTATGATGAACTACATGTCTGGGAATTAAAACCCCATAAAACCTTGAACAGACAGAAATGGCTATCTGGACTTGACTTTCGAGTCAAGAAACCAACACTCTTGAAACCTTTGGAAACAAAAAATACACTGTCAACCAAACCACTGAAAAATCGATCATGAAAATCTAGCTCTATGTGCATACATGACTATTGGAAAAATGTACAAGTGTGGATGTTATATGCTGAATTTTAGGATGAAAATCCTCTTAATTTTGTGTTTAACCAGGTTTGGAAAAGGAACTCACAAGCTAAGAAATGGAATGAATATCTAAAGTTCCCTCGGTTTCTTCGTGATAAAGAGGAGAACATTAGAAAAAAGCCTCTTGTGAAGGAAGACAACACTACTTTGTGTAGCTTTTGGTTGTTAAGTCAATCACAGATGATCCATGACCCATTTACAATTGAATGTATCAAATTATAAATTGTCAAATGCTATCTTATGTGTAATAGTATTTCGGCTTGTATGTCTCTACTAAATATCATTACTCTGTTAGATTGGAAAAATTCCCTCCAAATGCAAACAAAACTCTCTCTGAACAAATGCTACTTGAACAATGATGGATACTTGTCTATTATGGGGTTCCAGTCGTATTGAAACTTTTGTATTGATTTGTCCCAGAGTATAAACTGGACTTTATTTGTTGACATGAAGTCATGTTTTAATTGGATTTGTATCTACTTTTGTAGTATAAATCGTGAACTCTAGATGATGAACAATCTTATCTATTTGAACAAACTTACTCATGTCTTTAGGTATCAACCGATAATTTATATGACTCAAACTAGTTTACTCAATGTTCCTAGTTTGTGTTGGCTCCTTAACGAGCATTTTTTGTGCCTTAGTGGTATTCACTGTGTGGCTTCTATAAGTCTTCAGTGTGTGACACAAAGGCAGATGAAATGGTGGTATTATGTACCTGAACCCTCATGTCTTTCATACCTGAATACTGAAAATAAAAATGACAATAAGACCCCTAAATGTCTTAGGATATGGGGCAACAACACAGATAGGTTTTTATGAAGATCACAAGCTGGAATTGTCGCGGAATCAGGAAGAAAACCTTTTGGATGGATGTTGAGTCTTTCTGTAGAATCGAACGAATACAACTTCTTGCACTTTTTGAAACAAGAACAAACAAAGAACCAAATGAAAAAGAATGGAAATAAGCAGGGTTTGATCAATTCTACTGTGTCCCTGCTACGGGCTTCGCATGAGGCATTTGCATAATGTGGAAGACCTACCAACTTACAAACGAAATCCTTGAAATTGAACAAATTAAAACAAGATTTATGAGTACTAAGTATACAAACTTGCTCACGAACAAAAAACTTATGATAATCCTTACTTACACCCCACCAAAGAGTCTGCAAAAAATGTGTTCTGGAACGAATTTATCTCCTACATTAAAATTTATTATCTTCCGTGTATGGGAGATCTGAACGAAATTCAAAACCTTTCTGAAAAATTAGGCGTGAATATACCGTCTTTATCGAAATTTGCAAGATTACGTCATTTTAAAAATGAATGTGAACTCTTGGGTACTCTTATCCAGGAAAACACCTATATCTGGCGAAAGAACAACACATGAATAGAAAACATCTATGAAAAACTGGATAGGGTTCTTATCCATCACCATATCCTTCAATGGTATCCTCATATTTGTACTAAACATTATGCTTTTTCCAGCTCAGACCATTGCCCAATCTCCACCGAGCTAGACTCAGCTGTGCCTTTTAAAAACCAGCCCTTTAAATTTGAAAAAAATTGGATGACTAGAAAGGATTTTAGAAACGTGATAAAATAAGCATGGAGAACAAACTACCATGTATCTAGATTGTACAATCTGATATCCAAAACAAAACTACTCAAAAAATATGCTAAGATCTGTAATAAAACTACCTTTGGAAATGTCTTCACACAATTACAAACCATAGAAAAACAACTTTCTGAAATCCAAACTGAGATTTGTAATCACCATACAAATGACCTCATTAAAAAAACAAACTAGAATCATAGAAAAAAAAAGGAAAAACTTTCGTGTTTACAAAAAAAATCCTGGAACCAAAGAGCTAGGGTAAAACACATCAGATATAATGACACGAATGCCAGCTATTTTCATAAAATAGCAAGTGGAAAAAGAAACAGAAAAATTATAAAAGAAATCAAAACCCAAGAAGGAACAAGCATCACTGGTGAAGAAAACATCAGAAATGAAATCAGAAATGATTTCATAAAAAGATTCAAAAGTGATGAAATGAACCAGAGACTATTCCAAGAAAATCTTGAATTAATCCAGCCTGAAATCTCTACAGAGGATAATCTGGAATTAATAAAAAAATGTATCCAACGAAGAAATTAAAAAGGCGGTCTTTAACATTGGCTCAAATAAATCTTCGAGGTCCGATGGCATGACAACAGGATTTTACCAAAAATATTGGGACATCATATGCCCCTCTGTTATCCAAGCAGTTAAAAGCTTTTTTCTTTTTGGAAAACTGCTTACACAAATAAATCACACATTCATATCCTTAATCCCAAAATGTGACAATCCTAACTCTAATCATTATAGACCCATAAGTCTGTACTCTACTATTTATAAGATCATCTCGAAGATTATAACAACTAGACTCAAAGGAACCATGAAAAAATTGATACACCCCCTTCAGGGTGCCTTTGTTACTAACAGAGTCATTCAAGACAATATCTTAATTTCTCATGAAATCTTTCACTCTTTTAAATCGAAAAAAGGAACTGAAGGCTTTATTGCCTTAAATCTAGACATAGAAAAAGCTTATGATAGAATCGAATGAGATTTTATTATAAAAACAATGGAAAAGTATGGATTCCATGAAAAATTTATCAACTGGATAAAAGAATGCATTACAACGGTCTCATTCTCAGTACTTGTTAACAATGGACCCACATAAATATTCAAACCTTCAAGAGGACTTTGACAAGGAGACTCTCTTTCGCCCTTCTTGTTTATTTTAGGATATGAGGGCCCGTTTGGTACGATTCCGATGGGAATGAGGAATCGGAATCGTTCATTCCGATATTTCTGTTTGATTAGGTAAAAATTAGGAATAAATTTCATTACCCGGAATGAGTCATTCCAAATTTTGTGAAGGACTTGATTCCTCCAAAAAACCTAGGGAATCATTCATTCCCATCTAAAAAAAACAAATCGTTCTTTTTTTCTAAAAGTTGTATGCCTCATTCCTCCTTCCTCCACTTCTTGAAAGATAGACTGCTCAGTGCTATGCCTGGAAAATAAAAATCCAGATTAATTAGCTATTAATTTCTAAAATCTTGGTAAATCTCTATTGTCTTGAAAGACCCAGCATTTGTGTGGAATGAACAAGAACATGCTTTCGTTTACTGTAACTAACCAGTGAAACTTGGGCTCACGATGGGCAAAATTAAAACTTTATATTTTAGATTTTCTCCGCACAAAATTATGTTTTATACTGTCGACGATTAAAAGATACTGGTAGATAAGACAACTATCCCCTTCTGAAAATTCGAAACCCTTTCAAAGTTACTCCCTCCGTCCCTTATTTATCTTCCCGCTTTCCATTTAAGGCGTCCTAAAATCATATTCCCATTTCTGATTCTTTCCCGATTTGGTAATGTAAAATGTACCAAAATACCCCTCAGCCTCACACAAAACCCTCTCATTCTCTCTGCCCCCCCCCCCCCACTCTCTCAAACCCTCTCATTCTCAGACTCTCTCGATTGTTCTTCTGCCCCTCCCCAAGAACCCTAAAACCAGATCTGCGTTTGTTCTCTCTCAATCCATGCTAATCTCTCGATTGCTCAAGCTCTCTCGATTGTTCTCTCTCAATCCATGCTAATCTCACTCGTTTGATTCAAGCCTCTCTCGATCTTGCATGTAGGCTCTCGGGTCCCTTCAACTCCCCTCAAAGAACCCTAAAACCAGATCTGCGTTTGTTCCAGATTCTAGCCTCTCTCGATTGTTCTTTGTCCCCTAATCTTCGTGTAAGATCTATTTCCCCTCATATTTGGGTTTCTTCGATTGTTCTTCAACTCCCCTCAAAGAACCCTAAAACCAGATCTGCGTTTGTCTCTTCATCTTCTCGGTCTCTTGGTTTTGGTTTCTTCGATCTTTGTCCCCTTCAGTTCTTTGTCTCTTCATATTCTCTGTCTCTTGAGTTGGTCCTGCTTTGTTCAAGATGAGTGTCGATGAAATCTTCAAAGATTCCCAAAGTTCCCCTGAATCGGTTGAATCTGGTAGCTACTCCTGCTCCCAAAATCCACATTGTGAGTGGGCCAGTGAATGCAAAGGACGGCACACATACAACCCACGTCGAAGTGAGGAGTCGTCTGTGGAGGGAAGCTTGGTAGATCTGGCTGAGTTGATTGATGATGGTGATTCTGGGAAAGGTCCATCTCAGTCCCCTGATGGTGTTGTTGATCATGTTGAAGATGGAGTTGTTGGTGATTCAGAGGATGTTGTTAGACCCGATTCTACAGAAACTGCGTAGCTAAGTCCCCTAATCCTCTTAATTTTATTTCTGCTTATGGAATTACTATGTACTTGACTATTGTCCCCTTTTGAGCTTGAATGAGACTTTGATTGGTTGGTAATGATGTTATGACTATGATGGTTGTGTGATGTTGAGCTTGAATGAAGATTTGATTGGTTGTATAAACGTGCTCTGTGGGTGTTGCATTGAGAAATCCTTGACTGTTGTGTGCTGTTGAGCTTGAATGAGGCTTTGATTGGTTGTATAAACATGCTATGTGGGTGTTGCATTGAGAAATCCTTGACTGTTATGTGTTGTTGAGCTTGAATGAGGCTTTGATTAGTTGTATAAACGTGCTCTGTGGGTGTTGCATTGAGAAATCCTTGACTGTTGTGTGTTGTTGAGCTTGAATGAGGCTTTGATTGGTTGTATAAACGTTCTCTGTGGGTGTTGCATTGAGAAATCCTTGACTGTTGTGTGATGTTGAGCTTGAATGAGAGTTTGATTGTGTGGATAATTATACTATTGGATATGTTAAATGGTGTAATTATATTGGTTGAGAAGTAAACCCCTTGGATTCTGAAATTTTGAACCTTCTATTCTCTGTAGCCCTTGTGCACAGATTATTGCCTTGCTGAATTTTCATGTTGTTTCACTGCATTAACATGCCATAAGAAACTAGTTGCTTTGTGACTGAATGAGGCTTGTGAGCATGTTAGTGGTATGTGACTATGGTTATGCCTGTGAGGATTGGGGACATCTGAGATTGCTTGTTGCTTAATTATTGTTAGGGTCATAATCAATGATGAATGTTTCTTGTATCTGAGGTACAATTCATGTTGTTTCACTGCTAAGTCCCAAAATATATAGCTTCATATGTCAACATGTATCTAGGTTCCACAAGCCTTTACAAAAAAGTTATCATATTCAAAAATTTCTAAGATCAGAAAATATGTAGCTTGCCTTCTATTAATAGATCATGCTAGAATAGCATATTAAAGTAAATGTTATTCTATGATGATCTATTGCTGACTTCCTTCTGCTCCATTTAATGCTACTGCTTGCTGACTGTCTTGAGCTGCACTTGATGTTGTTGGTTGTTCAGTGTCTTGTAGTCCATTTGTTCTTGCTTGTTGTGCTTGTGTTGGCTGTGCACCATTATGCACTATGTCCCAGACCTCTAATACAGCCCACATGGGTGCCTTGATTTGTGTTTGTAGATTTCCTTGAGCCTCTAATTTCTTCTTATTGACATGTGGCAAGTCATATTCATTCCCCCCTTTTGACTTTAGGATCTCATTCAGTACATATTGAAGTGTCATCCAAACATTGCTTAGGGTATGGGGGTCTAACTCAAAAAATGCTTCATGTACTGCTTCAAGCATCTTTTCAACATCTTTGGACATTTTTTTATGCATTAAAGACTGTATGCTTCTAAAGAAACCCAAATCTAAAATATTTAAGTCAGGGCTATTAGGTGGTTGTTGAATCAAAATGAATATGAATTCACCTTGTATGTATACCTATTGCCATTCTGCATCCTCTTGAGTTATATGGGCCTTTGCATTATCCTGTTGAATAAAAATAACCTTATGTCCCCCATCTCTTGGTCATTTCTCCATGATAGCTGGTATAATCTGGTTGATCAGCATGCTCCTTGTGACATTCTTGTTAACTGATTCCACTATTTTGGTAATGATAGTCCCCTTATCTTTGTTTTTGGATGCTCTCTTGGCTGGCTCTTGATAAGTGAATGGGAAGATACCAATTTTTCCATCAAATGTGCAATGTCCCTCATAATTATATCTAGGTCTAGCTACTACTGCAGTGAACATGACTTTTGGTAACCATTTGCTTGAAGTAGCCGACCTATACTGTCCCTTCTCATTTTGTGCTAAGTATACCCTTTGTGATTTTCTGCTGAGGTAGAACCATTTTTCATCTAAATGGACGAAATCAAACATGGAATAATACTGTCTCTTTGATCCTGCTGTATTCCCTTATAGTAGCATCAAAATCCATTCCAGTCTTGTTATTTTATTAGCACCTCCCAAACTTGGATGAAGTGAGTTTGTATGTGGCTTGATTTGTCCCCTCTTGATCATCCTATGAACTGTGCTATTTGAAAGGTTGAGTTTGGTAGCTAGATCCATGATGCATGATATGTCCCCCATTTACAAAGATGTGATAGTTTCTGTTGGCACTTGTATTCTCTTTCTACCAGCATTATGAAAATTTGTGGTGACATTGTATCTCTGTCCATCAATTTCCTGCTTCTTGGCTGTGTTCCATAGATTGCCTATACACCTTCTTGATAAACCAAATTCTTGTGCAGCTGCTTGTATTGACCCATGTTCAAGATTACCTCTTGTTGCTCTCTGGAAAAGCCATATCAATATATGCAATCTTCTATCACTGCTGAGCCTGCGGATTGGTGGCTGATGATGACTTGTAGCATGTGTTCCATCCTCTGCTTCATCTTCTGGTTGCTGGTTCAGATCAAAAGTCCCCTCTGTTCTGATTGTTGGATGTTGATTGTCTTGTTCATCTTGTGGTTTCATGTCCCCAACTGGCTGATTGAGATCAAGAAAGAACTCTGTTTCTTCCATGCCTTCTCCATTCTCAGTTTCATCAATTGGAAATGGAGCTTCATTCAAATCCCAGTCTGAAGCCATCAATACGCAAGCAATGATGCTTAAAAAGTCCCTTTTTCCTTTTGTTCTTTGATTTCTGTTTTTTTTTTGGTATTTTGTGGTTGCAGAGCTTTGAATGCTTGTGAAAATGGTGTCCCCAGCTAGCTGAACACTATTTATATTAAGGGCATAATCTGTGTGCTTAAAATGGTGTAATCTTATTGGTTGAGAATTGAGATCTTTGGATTTTGGGTTATGGAGGGAGTACATATTCTGCAGTCTGCAGTTTCTGTGCACAGATTATTCTTCTGCAGGATTTGCATTAAAACTTGTGTCCAAATTGAAATGGGAACTTCAATTAGGGACGGAGGGAGTATAATATAAAACATGATTTAATTTCTAATATCAGATTCCAATTAACATTTTTTAGGATTGTTCATTCCGACAACATACCAAACAACAAATTTACAGGAATGGTTCATTCCGACAGCATATCAAACACCAAGCTACATGAATGATTTATTCTGATTCCTGATTCCATTCTGATTTCTCATTCCATTCCGATTTCAGACAGCATACCAAACGGGGCCTGAAATCCTTGCTAGAAAACTCCAAAAAACCTCAGATCGAACTTGAAATCCCCTAGGATTTCAAATCAATCAACAAGGAACACGAATCCCGTTTTTGGCCTTTGCGGATGACATTGTGATATTATCAAAAGCTAAACAGGAGAACTGTAAAGAAATCAAATATATTATTGATGACTATTGTAAGATCTCAGGACAAAAAGTAAATTTCCATAAATCGGCATTTCAAGTTACAAAAAAAGGTCACCAACCAAAAGAAACTAGCTCTACAAGGCATTTTCACAATCACAAACATGATATCTCTCGAAAAATACTTGGGCTGCCCTATCATCAATGGTAGAGTTAACTCAAACACCTTTGCTGACCTTTTTGTTAGCACCCAACAACAATTATCTAAATGAAAAGCAAATTCCTTTTTCCAAGCAGGAAGAACAACACTAATAAAAACCAATCTGGCTTCAAGACCAAATTATCTTATGCAAAGCTTCATGTTACCTACACACACATAATGAACTTGATAAACTAAACATATCTTTTTTTTGGAACGAAGACAACTCCTATAAATCTCTTATAGGTTGGGAAAAAAATTGTAAACTAACTCGTCAAGGAGGTCTTGGCTTGAAAAAAGCTAAAGACATGAACACAGCCCTTCAATTCAAATTACTATGGAAAATTCGAGCCGAACCAAATAACTTATGGGTTAGAGTTATTATGGATAAATACCTGAAAATAAACCATATACTTCATTACGAGAAAAAAGGAAACTGCTCCTGACAATGGCCCAAAATGATTGAACTTATGCCTGAGTTCAAATCTGGACTAATTTGGCAAGTTGGTAATGAAAAAACTATCAAATTATGGACAAATAACTGGGTTCTGAACACCCCCTAATGTGATAACATGAACTCACAGTCAATCCAAATAAGGATGCCCTGGTAGCTGATTTTATGCTTCCAAATAAAACCTGGAATAAGGACTTACTGGAACAATACTTACCAAATGATTTAACCGAAAAAATAACATCGATCTCAATTCCCTTAAATGAGATCCATGATATAATGTATTGGAAAACAAGCAAAAATGGTTGGTTTTCTACAAATTCTACTATGGAACTAATTAAAAAAATAAGAGTTACACTGCCTATGATTCCTCTTGGATCTGGAAAATGGACACGTATCCCAAAGTTAAAAACTTTGTCTGAAAAATAATGAAAAACGGAATCCCAACAAAAGCTAGATTAGCAGAAAAAGGTATTGCAACCCCCCCGGGTTGTATACGCTGTAATGCTCAGTTGAAATATTTGAACCACCTCCTCTTCCAATGCAAGCATAACATAAAAACAATCGAAAAACTGAATCATGACACCTTTGGCATAATCACATCCCTAAATATAGTAAATAAAAAAAATAATGAAATCATTGAAGAAATTCGACAAAAAACTGATAGATCACAATTCTCAGAATTAATGGTCTCTTGGTGGAGCATTTGGTTCTATAGAAACCAACTAAGCTTTGGTATAACGAATGATGATGTCGAACCCATTAAGGATGTACCAATTTACATTAAGAAACAAATTGAAAACTGGAATAAAACGAAAAAACTGGAACCTTGACTGTCTTACAGGAGACAATAAAAAAACTCATAAAACGAACATTGTAAGACGACCAATAGAGAAATGGAAAAAGCCTCCGGATAACATAATAAAAATCAACACATATGGATCCACCAAAACCAATGGTGAATCTAGTTTTGCCTACATTTTCAGGAACAATACGGGAAAATCATTTTTCCTCTATGGGGATACATGTGGTATTTTAACCCCACTTAAAACAGAAACATTGACAGTGAGAAATGCCCTAGTAAAGGCTTATGAATTAGGCATTACCAACATTCATCTTGAATGTGACAACCTTACCATCGTGAATGTCCTTAACCAAATCTGGCACTGTCCATGAGATATTGAAATGCTAATTTCTGATATCCTGTGTATTTTACAACTGTTTTATTCAGTACAGATTTTTCACGTCTTCCGAGAAACCAACGTCGTGGTCGATTTCACCGCGAAGAAGGTTCAACAGGTTTCCTTGAAATACTTTAGAAATTGTCTAGATTTTGTAATTCTCATCCGTACGGATGCTATAGATTGAGAAACCGACTCTTCTATAGTTTCCAATCTAATTTTTACCTTATAAAAAAAATGAGGTTGTTCAGTAATAACAAATTTTACAAAGAAGAGAGCTCAATTCTACATTCGATGTCATTTTAATTACAATCATAACTCATTTAAAAAACTATGAACGCATTATAAGACCATATTTAATTATGAATTTGGGAGTACCATTCTCATTTAAAAAAATAAAAATAAAAGTCAAATTTTGGGTGTAAATAAAAAACATTATTAGAGAGAAGTATCACACATATGATATTTGGTCTGATAAGTACCACTACAATTTCAACCAAAAGTGTCACTTAGACACTCTCAAATAGCCCATTTTTGTATTCTCAGTCAATTCAAAGAGTATTTTTAGTGGGCTCTACCTCCAACAAAAGCAAATATCATTATTGTATAAAAAAATACTTATGATACTTGAGGAGAGTATCATTAATAAAGATGCAAGGCTAACCCGTGCATGACATTGGCACTGTGTTAGTAGATAATTTTTTTATAAAGGTAAAAAAATTACCAATCGTAAGACATACAATATTTTTAGTAATTAATAGAATAATATTTGTAGTTTGATTTAATATAATTATATTAAAAATAGTTTATAAGGCTAATTCGTGCATGGCACGAGCACTTTGTTAGTAGATAATTACCCTTCGTTTGATTCGTGCTATACTTTCTAGGAAGTTGAATTTTATCAGGAAGTACATTTATTTCATGTGTTTGGTTCAAAAATAAAACATGAGAATTTACTTCCTAGGAAGTTGCAATTCCTCCAAATCAAAGAATTACACTTACCTTGAAAAGGTAGGTAAGATATACTTCTTGCGTTTTTAAGTGAAAATATTATTACTTCCCATGTTAATATAAAAACAACAATTTGAACCAAACATGATTTTATAATTTGCAGCAATTTACAATTTTTAGAAAGTATCTAAATTCCCATGAACCTGATTTCCCACGTTCAACCAAACGAGGGCTTACTTGCTCCTACGTGTAATTAAGAGCCGTAATTAACATATAATTAGTAAAAGAAAAGTAATATATTTTATATTCTTTATAATAAAAACACTCTATATATAGGTAAAAAGATATTAATTCGTGGAACAATTAAGAAAATTAAAATAATTTGAAGTTGGAATATGTGTAAAATAAATAAATATATAATCATGTAAATGAAAAATATTTTGGGGTGGTAAATTAGGAATTTTATATAAATAAAAGATAAAATAAATTGTAAATAGAATAAGGGTGAATAAGTAAATGTATATAATTATTTGATGATGTGACATACTTAGATGAACGACACGTATGAGAGATAATTACGACTTTAGTAGTAGTATATAGAATATAGATAGATATATAGATATGGATGCAGATCCGGTGAGAATGAACATTATGGTGAGAAATGAGAATAGCTCATAGTCTTTGGATTTGAAAAATTCCAAAGGCTAGGATTAGACTATCATTTAAGTGATCATGTGTATGACACATGATCACTTAATCAAGATAATTAACCAGTCAAACCGGTTACCATCCGGTCAACGCTAGAAATCCGGTGGTCAATGTCGGAGCTTCGACGTTGACCGTTTTTTTATATATATTTTTTTTCAGACCATTTTGTTTTCTTTTTTTCGGGTCAGCTTTTTTTACTAAAGATGGCATGCGCATACATTTTGGCTTGTGTGTGCATCTATATGTGCGTTAAAATTTCATAAGGCGTTGTCCGGCCTAAGTTTTTTTCCCTTCTTTCCGGCCTAATTTTTTTCCGGATCCAGTGTTTGCTTGCGCTTGTATGTGCACCATTTGTTACTTGTGTGTGCATCAATATTGACTTGTATGTGCATTAAAACTTTATAAGGTGTTGTCCGACCATTTTTTTCCATTGAATTTTCCGTAGCACAACTTTTTTCCAAGAGTAATTTTTTGGTTAAGATGACATGTGCATACATTTTGACTTGTATGTGCATAAGTTTGGCTTGTATGTGCATCAATATTGACATATATGTGCATCTAAAGATTGTAAAAAATATGCATTGTTTTCTAGAGAAAATGTGCATGAGATGTACAATGTATGTGCATAAGTTTTGACATGTGCACATTTAAGCAAAAAGACGTGTGTTTCAAATGGTGTGCACATACAAGTCAAAAACTCATGCACATATCAAGCCAAGAAAACAATGCATACAAGTAAAATTTAGATGCATAAATAATTTAAAATTCATGCACTTACAAGATAAAACCTATGCACATTTTGTAAAATATTTAAGATTTTACATGTGTGCATAAGTTTCACTTACAAAAGTCACACATATAGTCAAATTTTATGCACATTTAGATGAATTTACATGCACATACAAGCAAAAATGACATGCATTTCAATGGGCATGCACATACAAGTCAAACTTCATGCATATTTTAACCCAAAAAACAACGCACACAAGTAGAATTTAGATGCACATACATGTCAAAACATATACACATTCTCTGAAATGCATGCATAAGTTTTTGCATGTATGTGCATGAGTTTTCACATACACAAAGTCACACATATAATCAAAATCCTATGCAAAATTTATGTAATTTAGGGGTATATACAAGCCAAAACTCATGTATAATATTTCAACCCAAGAAAATAATACACACAAGTAGAATTTAGATGTAAATATATGTCAAAATTTATGCACACACAAGCTAAAACATATGCACATGTTGAGAAGTGTATGATTTTTCACATACACAAAGTCACACATATAGTAAAAAATCATATACAGATTTTATGCAATATCAATGCACATACAAGACAATATCGATGTACATACCAACAAAAATCAATGCACATACAGTCGCAAGCCAAAAATTGTGTCTGAAAAAAATAAAATTGATCGGTCAACGTCGAAGCTCCATCGTTGACCGCCGATGACTGGTTTAACCAGTCATATTGACCGGTCAAACTCTAAAAAATGAGGTCATGTGCATGACACATGATCTTTTAATAAAAATTTAATCATAACTTTTGGTTTATTTATAATCCAAAGAGTAGAATTTATTTTCATTTCTCACTCTAATATATATTCTCACATGACACTTACCCTATATATATATATATAATAATATACTCTTAATTTTTTAAATGATATAAAAGTTGAAATTATTTTTGTAATCCATGTGCTTATAAGTTTGTGAATAAAAATATACAATTTTTCTAACCTTAGGCACAAAGTTAAAACTTCTCTTTAAGAATATATTCTTAATATTTAAACCCTTTTGAAAAAAATTAAAATTTAAATAATATAGTCTAACAAAATTTTTTCATGAGAATTTGCTTAACTAGGACATATATAGATTTGAAAAATCGAAAAATATAAAGTACAATGTCACGCGAGAAGAGAAAAGTGGATAAATATATAGTATTTTTATCTAATGGGCTCTCATATGAAAAATCATTTAATATACGGATCGTTTTGTGTAATTTACGCAAAGCATAAACCCCAGCGGAAATCCTAACACTTTAGCCCATCTCGCAGACTCGCACCCACACACAAGCCACCATCATTGATAAATCCTAAATCTTCAGCTCCTAGTCTCCATTGCTAGATGTAGGAACGCTATTTTAGAATGTAAACTGTAATTAGAAATCGCACAGAAATTAGAATGAATTATACCGAACTATGAACGGATGCAGAGTCGAGACTTTGATCTCTCTCCTTAATTCTGAAAACGCCCTGTATTGCGACAGTTCTTCGGCGTTCCGAATCCCAGGATACAACTGCAAAACTACTTATGATTTGCGCAACCAAAAAATTCAGAAGGCTACGAACACTTTCTGCGTAGTACTCTCGATTTAGAAAACAGATAAGGGAGGAAGAGGAGATTGATGTTCTGGTGTTTTTTGAATGAGAACAAAACTACTCTTTTAAAGAGGCTTCGGAGGAACCACTAACGTAGTGGAGGGACTCTGTTGAATCAACAGATTCGAACGTTGAGGAGAGAAAAACCAGGGAGCTGTTGAACGTGGAGGAAGACTGGGTCTGCAGCCCCGAACTCCAGGAATAAGTCAAAGCCCAACAGATGGGCCTTTCTGGATCGGCCCAAGAAGATAGGGCGTTGGCTGGCCAGCCCAAGCCCCGAACTCCAGGAATAAGTCAAAGCCCAACAGATGGGCCCTTCTAGATCGGCCCAAAAAGACTGGGTCTGCAGCCCCGGACTCCAGGAATAAGTCAAAGCCCAACAGATGGACCCTTCTGGATCGGCCCAAAAAGATAGGGTGTTGGCTGGCCAGCCCAAGCCTGGCCCGACTCGGCTCGGCTTGCGTGTGGTCTTGATGAGTTAGGTCATCTCCCCATTACAAATGGGTAATGAAAACGCCCCGTATTGCGACGGTTCTTCGGCGTTCCGAATCCCAAGATACAACTGCAAAACTACTTCTGATTTGCGCAACCAAAAAATTCAGAAGGCTACGAACACTTTCTGCGTAGTACTCTCGATTAGAAAACAGAAAAGGAAGGAAGAGGAGATTGATGTTCTGGTGTTTTTCGAATGAGAACAGAACTGCTCTTTTAAAGAGGCTTCGGAGGAACCACTAACGTAGTGGAGGGACTCTGTTGAATCAACAGATTCGAACGTTGAGGAGAGAAAAACCAAGGAGCTGTTGAACGTGGAGGAAGACTAGGTCTGCAGCCCCGAACTCCAGGAATAAGTCAAAGCCCAACAGATGGGCCCTTCTAGATCGACCCAAAAAGATAGGGCATTGACTGGCCAACCCAAGCCCCGAACTCCAGGAATAAGTCAAAGCCCAATAGATGGGCCCTTCTGGATCGGCCCAAAAAGACTGGGTTTGCAGCCCCGAACTCCAGGAATAAGTCAAAGCCCAACAGATGGGCCCTTCTGGATCGGCCCAAAAAGATAGGGCGTTGGCTGGCCAGCCCAAGCCCGGCCTGACTCGGCTCGTGTGTGGTCTTGATGAGTTAGGTCCTCTCCCCATTACAAATGGGTAATGAAAATGCCCCGTATTGCGACGGTTCTTCGGCGTTCCGAATCTCAGGATACAACTGCAAAACTACTTCTGATTTGCGCAACCAAAAAATTCAGAAGGCTACGAACACTTTCTGCGTAGTACTCTCGATTTAGAAAACAAATAAGGGAGGAAGAAGAGATTGATGTTCTGGTGTTTTTCAAATGAAAACAGAACTGCTCTTTTAAAGAGGCTTCGGAGGAACCACTAACGTAGTGGAGGGACTCTGTTGAATCAACAAATTCGAACGTTGAGGAGAGAAAAACCATGGAGTTGTTGAACGTGGAGGAAGATTGGGTCTGCAGCCCCGAACTCCAAGAATAAGTCAAAGCCCAACAGATGGGTCCTTCTGGATCGGCCCAAAAAGATAGGGCGTTGGCTGGCCAGCCCAAGCCCTGAACTCCAGGAATAAGTCAAAGCCCAACAGATGGGCCCTTCTGGATCGGCCCAAAAAGACTGGGTCTGCAGCCCCGAACTCCAGGAATAAGTCAAAGCCCAAAAAGATGGGCCCTTCTGGATCGGCCCAAAAAGATAGGGCGTTGGCTGGCCAGCCCAAGCCCGGCCCGACTCGGCTCGCGTGTGGTCTTGATGAGTTAGGTCCTCTCCCCATTTGGCCCCATTACAAATGGGTCATGACCCAATGCCACAACCTTGAGTCCATTTTCCTAGTATATATAGTAGGAGATTTATCTCCAAACTTTCAATGTGGGACAAATATTTGTCCTAACATTTCCTGAGTTTGTACACTTCATGCAACCAACTTTGGCCCTCCATTTCTCATTCAAACGGAAATCATTTATGTCGTTTGAGTACACTACGAGAGTGTGCTCGTATAGACGAAGCCAATGCTTCCATTTTTCGGTGTTGACATTGGCCGGAGCCCACCGGAATTGTGCCCGGAAAAGTACCCGGCGCCACTTATTAACATGAGTACAACACTAGATCCTCCCTGTTTCAATGGATTCAAAGTTGTACACTGTCCTCAATCGACTGAGTATGGGGCTCCGGCGGCGAGTTCGAATCCCCAGTCGACCAGAAGAAGCGATGGCCGCGACAGATATAACAATGGGACATCGTCACAACTACCACACGAGCATACTATCAAATACGAGCTTGTACTCGAAGATCAGCCCGCTTGGTAATCCCGGGATCAGCCTGAAATCCGAGCTTGATGGCTGGGTTAGGCAAGATAAGAAGGTCTGGGTGGGCGAGTTGAAGCGGATCATCCATGACCTCCGCAAGCGCAGGCGATTCTCTCAAGCCCTTGAGGTAGGTCAACTTCTTGTTAATTGGATTAGATGCCTGGGTATGGAATGCAAGTTCTAACATTGCTCTGTTTATATTACGCTACCCCTCAATTTTAGTAAGGACATTTGGGTAATTTTCTCAACTTTCGTTCAATTAATTATTTCGCTTTCAGTGGAGTTCGGATTTTCCGTAACATTCATGATGTCCGAAATAATTCTTTAAGTGGTATAAAATACATTCGATGTATTTTCGGGACTTAGAATATTTATTTGTATACAAACATATAATTCTCGGGCTTTAAAAACTCATACCAAAACCATTTATACGTGTCAACTGCAAGCCTGACCCGAATACTCCTCCCGCGTGCAAAGCCGGCCACGAATACTCCCCGTGGGCAGTCCCGGTCGGGGCACCTGTCGATGGGTCCAGCGCTGCCTCTCCTTGGGCTACAAAAGGGAGCCAGAACTGGAGGGGATCGAGAGACACGCAGCTCCCCACCTCTTCCGATCGTCTCCCCTGCTCCGATCGCGAGTTCCCCTGCTCGCCATCGTCGGTCGTCGCCAGCTCCCTCTGAGCTCGCCTCTCGTCGTCGCCCCAGCTCGCTTGTTCCCCGGCGAACACCGAGCCGATTGGAGCCACCGAAGCCGACGCCGAGCTCCTCCCATGCCGCTGAGGTGCCGTGTTGCTGCCGTCGATCCGTGCCACAGCGGAGTGGTGCTGCTGCTCCGACTTGCTGGTGGCTGAAGTTGCCGGCGACGAGAGCTCCATCCCCGGCGTCGATGAGCTCCTTCCCGTCGAGCTGTTGTTGAAGCCGTAGCCGAGCCCCTGTTGCTCTCTTTGTTCAATTTGGTGAAGGTGATGAACATTGGAGTGGGTCCCCCCTTCCATTGTTTTGTTGTTGGGCCGGTAAGCCCAATATACTTTTCAGTCCAGATTTAATCCGAAATTATACGAGCGGTATAATTTTGATATCCTTTCATCCGTATTTTTCTTTAGGAAAATTTAATAAATATTTTTATTATTTAAGATCATAAGAATTTATTAAATTTAATTCCTTGAGTTCGTCCAGACAAATTAATTGAGATTAATTAATATGTCATGTGCTGGATCGCGTGTAGACTCGTAATCCGTTGGAGCTATCTGAAGCTTAGGCCATATCCTCGGAAAGGATATAATCAGTAGTCGTCTCGTCTAGATTTATCGCCGAATCTACTCTAGACAAGTGGCGGTTCGCTCTGGCTCATCATTCCATATTTCCATTAATTATCAATTGCTTAATTGTTAATTAATTTGGATTGATTATTATTCATGTCTGGAACAGTTTTATGAAACTATCTTTGGAAGATAAAATGAACATTATAATATGTTGTATATATGTTAGAACAACGCTATTATATATATATATAGATTGAAATATATTTATGATGCTGGCCTTGATGGCTTTGATATAATTTTGGATAGTTCTGAACTGTTTAGTTAGAACGAGTATTCGCAGGAACGCTACTTGGTATCTCCTTGTGAGTACTAGTCGTTTCTTTATAACCAAGTGGATGGGATGTCCAGGCCCCAACACTTCTCTTTGGTCATGACCATTCCCTGTCCGTGTACAGGAAAGGTGCACACAGCTGGTGCCACTCTCTGTGATTTAGTCCCAACTCTTTATATCTCAATATCCAGCGTGGATGAGATTCTAAAAGCTTGAAACGTGAATGATCGTTTTGGAACTAAATAAGATAAGTGCCCGAGTGCACATAATTAATATACATTTGGCGAGTAGTGCATCTAAGTTATAGTGCAGTTAGGAAACTCGCCCTGACTTGAATGTAGTACGTTCTCTTTCCAATCTGGAGTCGTATCATGCGGTGATTCACATTATACGGTGAGGTTGGTCGTGAACCGAAGCATCTCAGTCAGTTTTTAACGTTATGTATATACATATGAAACTATAATGTTCCAGACATTTGTCATGCTTCCGATAAGACTCACTCTTTTGGAGTCTTCTCTTGGATTAATTCCTATAAGACTCATTTCCGTTGGAGTCTTCTCTTGATCATGTCTTTTGATATATTCCAGTAGAAGTATGGTGGTTGGCTATTGTTATCGGTTATTATCCGAGAAACGATGAGTCTAACCTAATACGACTATTTAGAACCACTTTGCTTTGTACCCTTGCGTAGTCTTTCATTAGACTAATCAACCGTAATTATTCTCTTGCATGGTTGGCTGGTGTTATCCGTTCGATTCGGTACATCAGATAAGTTGCCACTCCACGAAGGCTAAGAACGACTATGACGGGAGGTGTTTTTGACAAGTTTATCCAGGTTAAGGTCCTTGGCGTTGATCGTTGTGATCAAGACTTGTTTTATCTTTAAAAGACTTCCGCTATGCTTTAATTACTTTGATGACAATGTTTTATCCTACGGGGATTGGGTTGTAATCCCCCGACATATGTTTTAAAGATGGTTGTTGATTATATAAAAGTTGTTTATGATTTGTATAATCCGGTTTAGCCTTGGATGGTTTCGGAGGTAAAATCCGAGATCACTGGCGGTAATACCCTTTCCAATTGGGTTAAGAATTTGGGGGTGTTACAGTATGAACGAGAAAGACATTTGTAAATTCTCATCCGTGGAACATGCTGTGCAGCTCGATTTGATTGGTCGAGTCCGTGGATTTTCTGCTGCCGAGAGTTATTTCAGCAGCTTGCATGAACATGATAGAAATGAAAAGACTTATGGAGCACTGCTATGTCCGGCAGCGCCAAACCGACAAGTCTTTGTCGCATTTGCAGAGGATGAAGGAGATGGGTTTCGCTTCATCATCTCTCACTTACAATGACATCATGTGTCTGTATACCAACACTGACCAACATGAGAAGGTTCCTGAGGTGCTAGCCGAGATGAAGAAGAACAAGGTTACCCCTGATAATTATAGTTATAGGATCTGCATTAGCTCTTTTGGAGTAAGATCTGATATAGAGGGAATGGAGAAAATGATGAAAGAAATGGAGACCCAGCCCCAATTTGCCGTGGATTGGAATACATATGATGTGGCAGCTAATTTCTATGCAATAGTAGGTCTGGTGGACAAGGCCATTGATGCTCTGGAAAAAGCGGAGGTGAGATTGGAAAAGAAGGATGGTACTGGCTTCAATTTTCTGATTTCGATTTATGCCAAGTTAGGGAAAAAGGACCAAGTGTTGAGGCTGTGGGAGCTTGAAAAGGTTGCTTGCAAAAGGTGTATAAACAGGGATTACATGAATGTGCTAGAGTCACTGGTGAAGCTTGGTAAATTGGAAGAGGCCATGAAGACGGTCAAAGAGTGGGAATCATCTGGTAACTGTTATGATTACCGCATTCCTCATATTGTCATTATGGGGTACTGTGGAAAGGCATTATTTGAGGAAGCCGAGGGAATGCTTAACGCCTTGACAAAGAATCAAAAGGCAACCAGCCCCAACAGTTGGGGTGCAGTTTCTGTGGGATACCTGGATAAAGGTCAAATGAGGGAAGCATTCGAGTGCATGAAGATAGCTCTTTCGTTACATGTGGAGACCAAAGGATGGAAGGCCAACAATAGGGTAGTTATGAGCTTATTGAGCTGGGTTGGTGAGCAAGGAAGCGCCGCAGAGGCAGAATCCTTTGTGGAGTCACTAAAAATTGTTGCTCCTGTGAACATAGAGATGTACCATGCTCTGTTGAGGGCCTATATTAAGAGTGGTAAAGATGTGGAAGGCCTTTTGAGCAAAATGAGAGCTGATAAGTTGGATGAAGATGAAGTAACTCAGAAGATCCTCAAAGCAAGGCAAACCAAGAGTTAATCAGTTTGTCATTGCAAGTCCTGGTGATCATATGTTTGTGGCCAGGAGAGATTGAATTGGTCAAAATTGCATAAAACCACGTGTGAGTTTTCAGTCTGCTGATTGCTCATATGATTTCTTGTGAGAACTTGGATTATGCTTGAACAATTGACAACGGGATACATTTTTGCCTTTCAGAACCATGTCTTTCCTTTCTTACGCTTTACAGTTTCAACCTCGACTTTGAAGTAGCATGTGCTAATGCTTCTAAAGGTAGATTCACATAGCTACTTGTTGTGACGTCAGGCAATTACACTTAAATAAGTTAGGCACTAGAAGACATCTCTACTGTGGCAAAATGGAAAATACTCTTGTCTGGACTGATTTTACTCTCAGGGTAGATATGACTTTTTTTTATGTCTAGGAGATATCTCTCCATGCTTGCAGGTTTGATTAATATCCGGGATTTTCCTGCCTTTTGAGTTCATATTTTGCATTTTCCTGCTTTTGAACTCAACTTTTGCTTTCTTAGTCATGTCTGTAGTGTAGGAGATGTTCTTGTTATTAGATATTGATCACCACTCAATCGTCCTACGTGGTTTTAATTTGATAATCCTACGAGTCACCCAAATCTGAGGGGTAACAAAATTATGATGGCAAGAACACTAGGGTGGCCCATTGGCACTTTAGGCAAGGGATTGAAGCAATGGGGTTATTGACTCAGTTTTGTCTCTATTTGGTCTTATCCGAGCCTTGTATAGAACCTTTCTTTCTATCAATATTATTTACCATTTTTCAAAAGAAAAAAAAGGAGCTCCAACAGCAATAAGAAAAGCATGATCAACTAGCTGATTCCACGCAACTCCAAAAACTCCCATGCAACAAACATGCAGCAAATTCCGCCTTTATTTGGACAATCCCTGACTATTAAAACACCTTAAAGCAGCAGGAGGCAGACAGACTACAAAACAATGGGTGATTGTCATCTCATCTCCTTATTGGTTCTTCTACTAAGCACAAGATTCTCATTCTCCCATGCGAGCAGACTCCTAAGAGAAGAATTTGGCTGCACTTATTCTGCTGCTGATGACTGCAGCTGGTCACAGACCGCCACTGGTACGGTTGCTCCTGTGGTCCTAGGCGAAAGCGTTTGCTTTCCCTGCCTCGGTACTAACATGGGCGACATTGTCATCGGCCTCCCTGGGATGCTTATCCCAGGTCTCGGTATTGGACTCCCCACAATAAGCATCGGCACTCACGGAATCCAAATTGGCGGCTATGGAGGGATGGTTGGCTGTATTCCCGGGCTTGGCTATCCACTTTGCTGCGTTCCTACTGGTGGCGGGGGCCGCATGGGTGACCCAGGCTCTGCCCCGGGAGGCTGCATGGGCTCTCCTCAGACACCTCCATACGCACAAGGAAGCGTGTTCCAGAACGAGATGAAAAGCCAAAACCAAGCTGGAAACAAAGGCCACGTTGTCAACCCAAACATGCGTATGGGTAAGCAGAGCAGCGTAAACAACCACAGAGTTGACATTCATGAAGAGCACAAAAAGTTGTATACTATGCCACCAATGTCTGACTAGCTAGATAAAATAGATGGAGCTTCAGTGTCTTTCAGTAAAGATCAGTGATCAATGTCGTTTAGACATGCGGTCTGTTATAATTACAAATGAATAATCCATAAATTACATACGTAGCTATATGTTGTAATAAAGCATTTTTTAAGCTCTACACTTCTGTTTCTACATCTAAGACTCAAGGGCTATCTAAACATTATCAGTAAAAAAAAGGCGATTTTGCAGGAAACCACCCCTTATATGGGCCATTCTACACGGAACCATCCGTTATATGGGTATTTATTTTAAACCACCCATATTTGAACAAATTCTTATAATGGACCACCTTTTGACAGATTCCGTCCACTGCTCCGTTAAAACTTGTGAAATGTCCATTTTGTCCTTAAAAATTTGAAAAAAATAGGATTAAAACAAGGTTAAAATTGTCCATCATCATTTTAATGTCAAGGCTTCATCTTCTCCGGCGAACACCTCGCAGTAGCGAAAATCGTCGCCGCCACCGCTGCTAGGGTTTCTGCTGAGCGTCGTGCGCGAGAAGAGGAGGAAACCGCCGCCGCTGGAGATGGGGCGGAGGGCAGCCTCTACCTCCAGTCTACAGATCTGGGTCTTGAGCACGAGGTGGAGGAGGCGACGTCTCGAGCGCGAGGTGGAGGAGGCAAATCGGCGGAACGCCGATCTGGAATTAATCGCGAGCGAGAAGGATTCAGAGCTCCGCGAGCTTGGTGGCCAACCGCTACCTCCAGTCTACAGATCTGGGTCTCGATTTTGCAAGCCGAGACCACTGCCATTAATTCCGCCACCGGAAGCGAAGCTCAATCCCATATCGCATCTCCGCCACCTCTCGGCAGATCTCTTGCCATCCCTGCACCGCCGCGCCGCTGTTCCGCTGCTCCCCTGTTCCATTGATGATGGAGCGCCGCTCCGCTGCTCCCCTGTTCCATTGATGATGGAGCACCGCACCGCTGCTCCCCTGTTCCGTTGATGATGGATTAGCAACACCGTGGAGATGCGGCGGCGGATGATCAATCAAGATTGGTGGTGATGCTGATGATTGGTGGTGATGATGATCAAGATTGGCGACGGCGGATGATCAATCAAGATTGGTGGTGATGATTGGCGGCGGCAAATGGATGGTGGAGATGCGGCGGCAGATGGACGGTGGAAATGTAGTTGGTCTCACGAGGAAGGAGAAGGAGGGAAATGGTCATTTTAACCCTATTTTTTTCAAAATTTTAAGGGTAAAATGGACATTTCACAGATTTTAACGGAGTAGTGGACGAAATCTGTCAAAAGGTGGTCCGTTGTAAGAATTTGTTCAAATATGGATGGTTTAAAATAAATACCCATATAACGGGTGGTTCTGTGTAGAATGGCCCATATAAGGGGTGGTTTCCTGCAAATTCGCCTAAAAAAAACACTACGCAAACCATCCTTTTACCATTTAACAAGTGTCAAGTTATCGCTTTGTCATTCAGAGTAAATTTCCCTTCTGGCCAAAATTTTATCCATGGAAATGAGAACTCAAACTTTGCAGTTGACTTTTTCAAAACAAAACCCAAAGCTATAATTTTTTTTGTGATAAATTTTTTTTATATGGTTATGTTTTGCAAAAAAATATCTTATTTTTACGAGCATTTTGGGATTTGTTTGGGATAGTATTTATAAAGACTTTTTTTATTGATAAATAGATAAAAAGTAGGTTTATGTAAAAAAGTGTGTTTTATATAAAAAAATATTTTATAGATATGTGTATTTTTGTTGAAAAATATGTAGTAAAATAAAGATAAAATAATTTTATTATACATTTATTAAAATATTAAAAAATAATTTTTTGAAAAATTGTAAAAAATAACTATGGTCAAGCCTTGGTGTGGTTTACCATAAAATATAAAGAATAAAACTTTGCTGAGAGAACGTTATTGCCAAATATAGCGTAATAATGAGATAAGAGTAGTTGGAAATAAGTTGCAGACCACTCCCCCATCCGGGCGATTCCCATTTCCCTTCAATACATCGTACATACAAGAGAAAAATAGAGGATTTGGGGAAATCGTAGAGAGCGAACGAGAGATCGAAGAGGAGGAAGGGAGAAATGAGAGAGATTGTGCCGCATAATTGGGTGCCTCCATGCGGGAGCCAGTGCACGCAGAAATACGCTGCTCTCACTCAAATTCCTTGTAATACTTCTTCCTTTGATTCCCACAAATAACTACTTCTATGATTCATTTCTTCCTTGCTTTGATCTTAATTCTGCTTAAAAGTTTTAATTTTTGATTCTATTTCTGCATAGTTACCTTCTTGATTGTGGGAAGTTGAACGATTGCTAGCCTATACCATGTTCAATTTCTCTGGTTTCGGCAAATTAAAATATTTCTTCATTGATGATTGTTATGTTATGTTATGCACTACAATGGCCTTTCTTTGTGACTCTCGTTTCGTTTCCATGAATAAAATTAATGATTAGACACTCAGTCATTCAGGGTTTGAAAGTTTACAGTCTTCTACACAATCTATGGCCAGAGAGTGAAATTTCAACAAGAAACAATCATAAAGAAAAAGGAAATTATGTTACAACTGAGGATCCACTTGCATCTGTGGAGAAAAAGATTATTGATACTCTTTGCAATCGGTGTTTTGATTCCTGATTTTGGCTCATTGATGGTAAAAGGGGGTACAAAATCCGATAGTAGTTATAGAAATTATTAATTATGTATAGATCTATCAACTTACATAGCTAAGTCCAATCATGTAGTAATGTATAAATTAGCAAATGAATCTTTTTGCATTTCTTTCGTTTTTTGGGCCTTTCCTCATTTTTTCATTGTTTTGGGTAATGGTGGGCGTATTTGTGCTTGAGATTCCGTTATTGGGCACACACCTCTTACATTAGTTGTTTCAACAGTCAACTCTCAACATCTGATATTTAATATGTCGCCGAACTAAAAAATAAGGAAAAGAAAAGAAATGATGAGATTGTGGTTTATTGTTCCCTGCAAGAAGAGGAAGAAAGTAGTCATTTACAATTATGCCATAAACTTTCTAAAATGTCTTCTGTAGGAAGTAATACGAAGAAATACTCCTGTACATTTGAGCACCAGTTTCAAAGTTGAATATAAAGTTTTTTGTGAACTTCATGGGACTCTATAACAACCCAATTTCTCATTTTTATGGACTACAAAGTGACCTAGTGTGATTGCAATGTTGTGTCCTTTTTTTCGTTACTTTTTCTTTTGTTTATACTTGTTAGAAACAATGTTTAGAATAGCATCCTCTTTCCTACAGCAATGGAGTTTTGGATCATCAGACTGGCTTGTTCATATAAATTTGTAAATCATTGTCCTTTAGAAGTACTCTTGTGATAAATGAAGAGATTTCCTAGTTTGAAATGAACAAATGATTCACTCTCATTTCTTCTCCTGTGGCTTTCATTTCAATTTTGTCTTGCAGCAAAACTGAGTTACTTGCCAGTTGATTCTCTCATCGGCACTGGTTAAATTATATTACTGTTAATGTTATAAATATGCAATGCCCAATTGTGCCAACTCTTGTAGGGAGAGTGTTCTGCAAAAAGGGATGTTCTGCTGATGGGGACACTTGGGATGAATGTAAGTAGTACTACTCCTTAGTTTTCCTGGTTGATAGTGATGTAAATCATCCTTTTTTCTTCATTATTTGTACCCCTATTTTCCTTTTTATTCCAATAAACCATAATACATTCTTGCATTGTTGGTTATCTCTGTGCTGTATTTTTGACACGGACTTCTTCATTGTTAATAAAAAAGGAAAGGTATATTCAGCAAATCATAGCCACTCTTTTGAAGGTGCTTGTTAATGTCCACTGCACCATCCAGCTTGGATTTTACAGTATCATAGTGTTTTTGTCCTTTTCCAGAACCAAAAATGCAAAGTTGGAGTCTTGTTGAAAAAAAAGGACATATTTGTAATGATTCATATGCTTTTCAAAAGAATTGATCAGTGTGCTACTTTGTTCCTGTATAGAGGCTCTAGATGGTCCAATAACTGGATGTCAATGAAAACTGAAGAAGAAGATGTGAATAGACACTGAGAAAGATAAATCGATGTTGAGATCATATCAATATATCATCTATCTTGAGAGCCAACATCTAAACTCTCATGCTTCCATTGTCTTGTTTCATATTCTTCCATTTCCATCGTTTGTCATCCATGACGTGAACTGTAAATTATAAATAGTTATTCAAACAGGAGGAATGTGTTCCAACAAGATATCCATTATCTTTTCTGATTTATCATTTATGCTGCCACACTTCTCATAGACCAAAAATTATATGGTTCACTTTGAGATGTAGCGAATATGACATGAACCTATTCATATTGGATAGTTGAGGGTGAAAATTGATGTCGCAAACCTCAAGAGGGTGAAGTACTGGTTCTCTTAGCTATGGTTATTAATATTCTAAAATATCCAGATTGTTTATACCCATTATGCAGAGGGAAATTTGATGCGTTTATGGCAAGTGGTATGTGTTGGGCTTTAATTTTGACTATGTCCACATTTATTTTCTTTTCCTTTCTAGAAAAGCTTATTAATTCTTCACCGAATAAGAGGATGTAGAGAACATTCGAAGAACTACTATCGGCATGGAGTCAAATTTACATTGACCTTTGTATTTTCAATAAATTCCAATTAAATTTGTGAGTCAAACAGTACAAAAAATAATACTACATTATGCGTTTGGTCCAAAATCTGAAATTTACTAAAAATTGGGACCTTAACATAGTTAAGTGATATTTCCAACACTTCTTGGATGTGGTTACTTCAACAAATGATACATGATCTGGTGACATATATCCTGCTATAGTAACTTGTTTCAATTGAATGATACCCACAAAAGAAATAGAAAAAAATTATTATTTTGTCATGTCTGGACAATCCTGGGTGTACCATTTTTTTTTATGAGTAACATATAAAGACGCATGGCATTTTAGAATTTTTTGTTTTTGATACCAAATCTTGCACGTGATTTGTAGACGTGGCACTTCTCCTTATGGTTTCTGAAAATTGATGTGGTCTATTACTTTTTCTACAAGGCTTGAAAGTTTTTTTGTATCAAACTATTATTGACATCATCCATTGTTCTGTTCATCAGCAGTGCATAAGTCTTTGTTTTTCTTTTATACAAATGTCTTTAATATTCAGGTATCGAATCATGTGACCAAATATGCTATAAGGACCCAGTCTTGAAGGACAAACAGTGGAGTGCTTATATTGATCGTTCTCCCGGAGTTCCTTCTTACTCTGAGGTTTTTGTTATTCCTTTTCTCCTTTTCTTGTAGAGCTCCCCTATGCACATTTTTCTTCTTTTCCAATTATATCCAAGCAAAATGGCATGCATTTTAATAAAGGACTACATTTATGGCGGTTAGAGTCCAAACACAGAATTCCTGCTGTCTAAAGCCTTCCTCTTTATTGCTCAATATGAGGTTTAATAAAAATGAGGCATTATTTATGCAATATATTACCATTCTTCTTTCTACTTTTTCATGGTTTTATCTCAAGATTGAAGAGCTTATTTTTCAATATTAAAAGTAAGACCGTAATCTTTTAAGACAGATAAGATAGCAGTGACAACAATGTTCCATCAATTGGCAGGTTCGATATCATTTATATGTATTGTGTTAGTATTTGGGTCTGGTGAAACCGTAAAACACTGGGAGATCACATTTGCGTAACGATGACTTCTAGCATCCTGCGTGTTTGCTTTTGCTGTCCCTTCATTCCATTATTTTTGGCTTTCTGCTATATGATTTGCAAAGTTCTTATCAGCTTATGGTCACTTTTCAATTATACCTATCTAATACATATTTCACCTTCTGTTTGTAGGAATGCTTCCACGCTTGCATTTCTGGATGTGGTTACAAGGTCAGTATGTTTCTGTTTTATACACAGTTTGCTTATGCACTATCTATTTTGTTACAAGATCCTTAGTTCTATATTAATCTCTTAAAGCAAAAGATGACCATGTGCCAATTATTATTGTGCAAGTGGAATTGAGAGGTATTTTTTATAAAGATTGAACAAGAAGATAGTTTTTGGAGCTTAAGTATTGCTTATCTTATAGATTTAGTTTTGACATCAATCTGACTAACAATACCTTGGCTGAAGCATGGGTGTGAGGTCACTAGCAATAGTGATGTACAGGAATAAGATACTGAACTTTGTTCAACAACTGTTTGGAAATTATGACAAAGGTGAAGAAAGAAAAGAGAAGTGATCTTCTTGTCAAATTATCTCTCATCATTTATCCCCCACAGAGTTCTCTTACTTTAAGCTATTCCCCTTCCCTTAAGATACTGTGTAGACGGGTTAACATACGGCTCAGTATTTTAGTCAGTCATTCAGATCTCAATGTCCTTTATTAGAGGTTTCTATTCCGCATAGTTTGGTCTTTTCGATGATGCAAGTCAGACCATTTGTGTTAAAAAGGATATAAGGGAAGTGAGAAGGGGAAATAGATGGGAAATGGGGAAGTTCCTTATATAGCAAGAAGGTAAAGCATTAGATGGTTTCCCTTGTTTCATTTGAACAAAGACTAATTTCTCATCAAGTTTTGCTCAGTTGATCTGACTATTTTCTTTTATTCTTGTCAAACGTGCTGTATTCCTGTCCAGTTATCCAAAGCAAAACAATACTATGTGATCGATAATAGGCTTCTCCTTGCCCTTTGTTTGGATACATAAACTATTATTAATTTCGTTTATTCTTGCAAATGCTGTGTGTTGCTGTTCAGTCTAAAAAGAAAAATAATGATATGTGAGCGCTTTTATACTTATTGTATATGTTTTATTTTTTGCAGTTTGACGTGCCTGCTAAGACGGTTGAGGAGGTTCATCCTAACAGGCCAACAATGCCTCCTGCTCCTCAGAAACCTGCTCCTAAGAAGGTTGTCGGACCACAGGCACAAGCGGAAGATGACATGCCATCAACTTCTGCTTGATAACTGCAATTTTCCCAGACGGATTTATAACTTGCCGATCTTAGTTGAATGGTTGCCAAGAAAAGTAGTGCGAAAAAAGGTAAATAACACAGAATAGATGCAGCCTAAATGGATTCTGCTAGGACGACAACATTTTTCAACCAGCTTTTTTTTCTTTAGTCATCATGGGTTCCAATATTTATAATCTTTTTGTGGTTCCCCTTCATTTTATGGAGGAAGCTTGAGCGTACCGTGACCCAACTTTTGATTCCAAATGAAATTATGCGGCTCTTTAATGCACTATGTGTTTTTGGTAAATTTACATTGACTATTGTATTTTCAATAAATTCCAAATAAATTTGACTCAGAAAAGTACCTATGAATCATGGGTTCCTATTTGATTACAATGAAATTTGGTAAAGCTCTACAATCACCTGAGCTTGTATAACAGGCACTCTGATTCAGAAATGAGATTAATGAAACCTCTCTCTCTCTCTAGTTGTTCTTAAGTTGGAGTTGGGAGTCCAAGTCCATGAAAAGTACCTATGGACTATGGTTTGGATTCTACAAGCCTCGGTTCATCACAATCTTGAACCAGTAATTGGCCGGACACGAAATATGTCCAGTAGGAATATAATTGGTACGTACATTTGATTTCATTATCAGATACTATTTAAAATAAATAAAAATAAAGTACAAAAATAGCAAAAAAAAACATATGTTGCTGCCCAGGATCGAACTGGAGACCTTCAGTGTGTAAGACTGACGTGATAACCACTACACCACAGCAACCGTTAATATTCCATTTTACTTGTATTGTTAGTGTACATTTACCATTCTTTCTAGAGATTGGTTGATGATTTTTGGCCGTCTCACATGATCCAACCCCTTTACCATATATATACCTAGCCTAATCGAAATTATGTTAACTGGCTTTCCATCTTATAATTTTGTAGAAAACTTGGTGACTTTCCATCGTATAAATATGTAAAAACCCACTTTGGCCACCCTAGCTGCCATACAGTTTCTATTACGGTCGAACATAGAATATTAGAATTAACATTGACAGCTCCTAGGAAGTTTCCACTACTTCGGCCTTATTGTTATGTTCATCCCAATGTCTCTTTCACTCCACCCGTATGATTCTCCTTGTCCTTTGGTATGATGAGCCATATTTTGTTGTCATGCTAGCCCACCTGTCAATACCCAGTTACTGGTTTTCAATTTGCACTCCAACAGGCCAGCATTCAAATTCTTCTTCTACACTCTCCCTTGATATCTACCTACATAACATGAGCTCTACTTATTCCTAAGTTAACTCCTCCTCCAAGCTTCACAGCACCGCAATGGCGACTCAGCTTTCTGAGACCTGGAAAGCAATAATCCTCAGAGTTGCAAACTCATTCATAGGGATTTCTGGGTTTTCATTGTTGCTGTATTCTCTGTGGATGATTGGTGTTTGTGCCAGAGAGGGAAAATATTCTTGGTATTCCACTCTTTAGCCTTTCTAGTCTGCACAAATAATGATTTCCCTCTGATTTTGTCATAAGGCAGTTCTCTGTTTTCTCTTGGACAAACTAAACTGATGCCACTATGCCAACACTCTACTTCTGAACCATAACTTTCTAGTAAATGCTCTTTCATATTTTTCCTCTGCTGAGAAAATGCAGGTTCATGTTTGCTTGTCTTGCTACCGGGAGCAGCTTATGTGTGATAGCATGCCTGGGTTATCTTGGCGCTTCAGGCATTGCAAGTCAACTTCTGCTTTCGATTGTATCCTTCTGCAGCTATGAAACATGAATGAATCAGATTTTAATGATGCATAGGTTAACTTGTATAAAAGACGTCCCGCTCGTATGAGAGCTTCTAGTTATGTTGTAGGAGAAAAGTTGGTTGCTAGGCCAGGTTCAATACAATGAGGACAGAGGCTTGATTCGCTTGAATTAGTGTAAGACATGTTTTGCCATCCTTAATGAAGGAGCAGTACATATTCCTGATGTTCATGGTTCTCACGGTGGAGATTCTGGTCGGAGCAGATGTCATCCTCAACAAGCACTGGCGGAAGGTATGAAACCTTCGTCGTCTTCCCTTTTGCTCCACTGGAAATTATTCTTGGCCTTTCCTTCTGAGGAAATGCACTCACTGTGCAAGCAGGATTTCCCAAAGGATAAAACGGGGATGTTTGATGATTTTGTGAAATATGTGGAGGCCAATGATGGTGTCTTCAGATTGATATGGATATTGATCGCACTTTCGCAGGTAAAAACAAACTTAACATACTACCCCAAGTGGCTACGCCAATGCAAATCGATCTTCCTATGTAATTTAGGTTCAAGTAAGCTACTAAACTAGTCGCACCCCTGTGAGTTGTTGCAGGTGATGTCCTTTGGATTAGCCATGGTCCTAAAATTTTCAGATTACCGAGCAAGGATAGACAACGAGAGGCTACCGCTAATGGGCAGCCAGCCACGCTTTGTCTCCAACAAGTACGTCGAGTATTGATCCGTATGGAAGGAGTGATCTAATGTAAAGAAAATGTTTGAAGTTGGTGAAGAACAGGGATGTCAGCGTCAATCCTACTAGTGTTGTTTATGATGATGATGTATTAGCTAGTCGCTACAATAATCAGATGTACCGAAATGCTTTCATGCAGAAATGAAATGATAAAATTGATCCACTGATCAAATTTCTACAAACATGTTGTTCCTAGGGGATGTTACAGCCTGAAACTGATGGGGAAGAATAGTGAACAATACTAACATACCAGAAAACATATTAGGTAGAAGGAATATGAAGTTTCAATGAAAGAATGAACCTCTAATCAGATTTCTTCGACTTTCTCTTCATCCGGCTGAATGGTCCCACAGTTCTATCCATTATATACATGTAGATCACCTGGCTCCAGGACTTATACGACTCCAAGTCATCATAGTACTCTGGTGCAATCTCCCTCACCTTGTGGAGCTTGTACCCTGGAATTCTGGGGAAATCATGATGCTCGTTGTGATAGCCCACGTGCCATGTGAGAAGATTCAGAGGGCCATAGTAAGAATATGTTTCTTGATCAGGGTTGAAGACATAATGTTCTGAGATGAAGTGGCCTGCCATTGGATGCATCCCACCTCCAACAAATGTCGAGGCGATCAAGTAGGCAAAAGATTTCCAGCCCCAAAAGTAAACCATAGTAGCATCAAGGGCTAACTGGATTGAAAGGTTGGTGAACTCCCACAAACAAGGGGGTTTTGGTTTAATGAACAAAGGCCTAAGAGCGTAGAAGAAGAGTTGGAAGATGACCCATACAGACTTTGTGAGAGCATTTCTGACTAGATAGGCTTCAGGTTTGCTTGGGATGTCCATGTCAATTCCATCGACTCCTTGGAAGCGGTGGTGCTCCAGGTGATACTTCTGGAAGGTGATGGACATGGGCACACCTATGGGTAGGTTAGCAAAAATTCCAAGCCAACGGTTGTGTGAGGGAGTAGAGAAGGCTAGATTGTGGCTGAGCTCATGGATGGCCAAGAAGAGGTTGTGGTTGAGAAAAGAGCCAAAAAAGTATGCTACTACCAATATCTTCTTCCAGCTCGCATCACACAAGATAGTAGCAGTGGCTAGCTGGAGAAAGACAGCTAGAGAGATCTGCAATGGCCATCAGCAAGCAATAATTTTCAGATCAAGTAACACTGATTAACAGCCATAGAAGATCCTCCAAAGAACAGATGACTGATGAAAGGAATTGGATACAGATAATTCCATTTCCAGGAATCAAATGACCGAACCAAGAAAAAATTATGATTTGCTCACTAATACTGAAAACTTGACTTTAAACTATAATGTGAATGGTCATTAGTTCTATTTACCAATTGCCTAAAACAGAATATTTCTTCATCAGGAGCAATTCAAGCAATAAATCAGTGTTACTATATTTAGTTCATTTTCATAAAGACTATTACAGTACACATATCAAGCAGAATACTTATTCCATCATTCATGAATGGTTGTACATATCTAGTTCATCTTCCCTAAAGCAGACAGCATCATTAAAGATAAATCAATAAGATACTCTTATCTTATTTATAGTGCACATGTTTACCGAGGTACATCCCAGGAAAAGATCTTAGGCTTTAGGAGTCCATAGCAAGCCAAATGCGATCAAAAGGCAACCACGGGGATAACACATTCGAAACCTTGACTATTCCTGTTTCTATTATTTTTTCCACCAAATCAGCCTACGACAGATTGAGATTACTTGAAGAAAGAGGAATGTTTGATCCAATGTTTATGATGCACTTAATGGCTTAACTTCAAAATGTGTATCAACTACCTATGAAGAGTTCTTTATTTAACTTATAAAGGGACTGTCTGCTATGAAGATAAGAATTCCTGCAGCAGGAAGTCGGAATCTTTCAGCTTAAACAAGAAAGGTGATTAGATGTTTTTCCCTTACAATTGTGAATTGTGATGCAAAAAGGTCACAGTATGCTAGTTGATTCCACGTAGTATCATAAAAACAATCCCTCTGAACACAGGTATGGTTAAGCACAAACAATACTCATGAGCCCTAACTTAACACTAAGATGTAGACATTCTCAGGCAACAAGCCGGCACAAGGAAATTGAAAAACAGCTTCATACTGGAGATTGAAATTTAGAATTAAGACTGGATACAGCAGAATTGTATCTGAAATTAGAGAAACTGAAACAGAAAGCACATCTTAGGTTGTATGTTCATCCTTCAACTTGACTGGCTAAATCAGCATATTATCAGGTCAGCAAAAAAGCAATGTCAACTCCTCATCAGTCAAAACTCAAAAGTGAAGCAGAGACATTGAGATTCAAGGCAATGTGGCAGATCTAAGGGAAGCAGGAGAAAAGCAAAGAACCTTGAGGATAGCGAAGTGGTCAGGGCCAAAAAGCTCCTTGATTTGAGGATACTGAGAGAGGATCTGGCGGCGGCGCGAAGCGTGGGGCTCGTCTGTGTAAGACCAGAAGAAGTCGTTGGCCACTGTGACTCCTTCGCCTTCCGCCATGGCCACCATCGCTCTTTTCTCTCTCTTGAAATCTTGAATCAAGTTGAATGTGTGAAACAGGAAACACTTGAGCAAAGGAACTGGATGAGAATAGTAAATTTGCGGATTATTTGAAACTCTGCGGGCTTGGATTCATTCCATAGGCGGTGGGCCCAAGTTGCCACCTTGATGACAGCCCGCATTGCATATTCATGTGGTAATAAGAGGATTTTGGGATTTGTTTGGTGTAGATGTTTTATAGTTTAGTATTTTTTGGATCGAAATGTATAGTAGTGTTTGGTAAAGATAGTTATGAATATTTTTTATGATAAATTGTGGATAACCAATTACACAGATTTTAAAGCTGCGAAATTATTTATTTTAGATAAAAAACTTTGTATGTAAAAATTCTTTATAAAGTACCCTACCAATTACCAAATAAGGCGTAGGTTTATTTTTTTAATCTTTTAATAAAATGAAATTTTCGTTGAGTAAATGTATACAATTGATAACTATCGTTATGTAGAATCCATTTATATTCAATTTTTTTTGTTAAATTTGTTAAGTAAAAAAAAATCTTGATATTTAAGTACTTTAAAATATTTTTTATTATAAAAAATGATCTCTTTTTTAAGATATATGCAATGATTGATGAGACATTGAGACGATATATATTAAAGAAGGTATTTTGTATGACATATAATCTTTTACTCCAATAAATTAGGTCATAATTAGTTAACTAATATCATTTTTTCTATATGTAGTTAATATTTTTTCGTTGTAAAATATAACTCACTTGTATTTCACAAATTTTGATTATAGAATCAAAATTAAAATTATTCTATGATTTCTTCATAGATGCAATTTCCTAGTCTTCATTTCTTTGCTATCAAATATATATATATATATATACGATTTCTATTTCACGCACCGGTAAAATTGTTATTTCACACACCGGTTCGTCCGTGACGTACCAAATGAAGCCACCCGTGACGAACGAAAGCACTCCGCCCGTGACGAACGAAAGCACTCCGTCCGTGACGCACCAACCCAATCCGTGCGTCACGGATGAACATTCTGATTCGCGACACGATTTTGGAATCGCCATAACTTTTGATTCTCTGGTCCAAATGGGCTGAAATTTGGAGGAGTTATAGCTGACATTTTGATATTTAATCTGACGTTGGAATCACTCAATTCGGAGTTACGTAGAAAAAGTTATACTTCTCCAAATACAGGACAAAGAAATAGAGATCTTTTAAGCGTCAAAGCGAGTAGAAATACTTCTCCGTTCGTTTCTCAGCTGATGGCGTTCGAACCTTCTTCTACAAGAAAGAGACGAGGTCGTAAGGCGACTTAAATGCTATTGTACTCGTACATTGTAATGCTATTGTGATCCATTATTGCAATGCTATTGTAATCCGACTTAAATGCTATTGTACTCGCCTTGGTGCTTAAGAGATCTCTATTTCTTTATCCCGTCTTTGGATAAGTATAACGTTTTCTACGTAACTCCGAATTGAGTGATTCCAACGTTAGATTAAAGATCAAGATGTCAACTATAACTCCTCCAAATTTCAGCGCGTTTGGACTAGGGAATCAAAAGTACGTTATGGCGATTCCAAAATCGTGTTGCAGATCAGCATGTTCATCCGTGACAGACGAAACATGTTCATCCGTCACAGATGAAAATGCTTCGTCCGTCACGGATGAACATGTTTCGTCCGTCACAAATGAACCAAGGCGTTAAATTAAGTTTCTTTTATTGATGTTAACATCAATAAAGTAACTGTTTATAAACATATTCTGATTATGTTCAGTTTTTAAATTATATGACTTGATAGAGTTTGCATTGTAATTCAAAACAAAGACCTAGATAAACCGGTTTTTAAAAAGAAAAATATTTATTAGAGTCTGTTAATAGTACATAACTACTATATGCCTATGTGTCATGTATATGTTTGGATAAATATATACTATATATTTAACGGTATATCAATTGATAATATAAGATGCTATTGACTAACAAAAAATATTATAATAATTAAATTGTTTTAGCATGCTAAAAAATTAGAGAAGGATTATGTAGTTCAAGTAAATCATATGTTATTAAAGTAAGAATCAGACAATTAAACATAAGTTTCTTTTATAAATATGCATGAGAATGATTTATTCCATAAAGGTAACAAAACTTTAAGTAATATATTCATGAAACAATATAAAATATATTTTATGTATATATATTGCAAAAAAAAACTATGTGACACACCGACATTAAATCATATGTTATTAAAGTAAGAATCTAAAAGTATAGTGCAATTAATATACACACCGACATTAAAATGAACTATGTTTGGCCAAATTAGAGTCTTGATAATGCTTATAATTTCAATAAGATTGGCCATACATAAAAATAATAGAAAGCTTCTTTCATCTCGATTGTCAAATATTTCTCATTTGTTTTGAAGCAATCATATATATCTCTTCTTTCTAATGGTTTGAGATATCTCTACTCGCCTTGGCGCTTAAGAGATCTCTATTTATTTATCCCGTCTTTGGAGAAGTATAACTTTTTCTACGTAACTCCGAATTGAGTGATTCCAACGTCATATTAAAGATAAAGATGTCAACTATAACTCCTCCAAATTTCAGCCCATTTGGACCAGAGAATAAAAAGTTATGGCGATTCCAAAATCGTGTCGCGGATCAGAATGTTCATCCGTGACGCACGGACGGGGTTGGTGCGTCACGGACGGGGTGCTTTCGTTCGTCACGGGCGGAGTTCTTTCGTTCGTCACGGGCGACTTCATTTGGCACGTCACGGACGAACCGGTGCGTGAAATAACAATTTTGTCGGTGCGTGAAATAGCAATGGCCTATATATATATGTTCTTATATTATATCATTATATTCATAAGTATGAGTGCGGTTCCGGTGCGGAGCACTCTTCCCGTGCGGACATGCACTATAGGGCCTTATTTGTGCACTTTTGGGCCTTATTTGTGCACTTTTGCAAAAATTTTGAAAAATGCTTGGAAAAAAATTTGAAAAAGAATTTTTTTTTTATTTTTTTTTGAAAAAGTGCACAAATAAGACGTTAAAGTGCACAAATAAGACCCAAAAGTGCATGCTCCGCACGTCCGCACGGGAAGAGTGCTCCGCATATGATCTAAACTCTCATAAGTATAATTCATCTACATTTTTTCAATTGTGGTATCTTCAAATTGGCTACCTAAGTCTAGTTGTTTTTTTAGTAAGGATTTTTTTAATGTGTGTCTATAAACACACAATAAAAATTTCATATTTAGTAATAATTTTTTTAGTTACTTTTTTTAGGGGTTCACCGCTTATACTTTAAAGAATATTTTGAAAAAAGTTTTCAAATTTAGACTCTTAACATGTGTTTATGGGCACACATTATTTTAGTAAATAATTGTTAATATATTGAGTTAATTGACTTTGAGTTACAATCTAGGCTATGTTCGGCATATCGAGCTGAAACTAGAGCTGGAGCTGAATAAGTAGTTGGAACTGGAGCTGGAGCTGAATGAGTAGCTGGAGCTGGAGTTGGATTCATCAGCTTAATTTTCTCTAAAAAACTAGTTGAATGTTCGAAATTACTAGCTGGATTTTTAAATAATAACAGTACAATTACGAAAAAGTGTATGATAATACATCAATGTTTTGGAGCATATACAAATAAGGTTATACTTTGATCCATGTGAGTACTTTTTAACCCTATATTTTATATTATTGCCTCGTCATCTCTCACATATCAACATTTTCACGGATGTCGACGTTGGTATAGTTTCACTTTAATTCATCCATATGTATATGGCTAACAAAATCTAAATCTATCTACTTTTGGTTTTAATCTTTTGTTCGTTTCCGATTTCATGCTAGCATGTTGGTCCATCAATTGGAGCTTTTATAGATCCATAAACTATCAATTGTAATTAAAACTAAGTCTTTGACAAAAGTCTAACTGGGGAGATCTGTAATACTGGTAAAACTATGTAAATATTTTCATTATACAATTATATTTATAATTTCATAATGATTGATGATGAGTTATTTTATGTGTTCATTTAAAGGCACCAGTGAGTAAAAAAAATACATTAAGCTAGTTAAGTTTTCATAATGTTGGGGAGGTCATTTTAAAAAAAATAACAAAATTAAGCTACATTCATTTACAATAAGCTTGTTAAGCTAGATGGATAATTTTTTGTCGAACACTCAATAAGCAGATGAAGAAACAAATTAAGCTCTATTAATGTGCAAAAAAAACTATGCCGAACGGAGCTCTAGACATACAAAGATTTATTAATGAAAATATTATATGTTTTTCTATTTCATGACGGACAAAATAATGAATAATATGATTCTACTCTCACGAGCGAAGACGTGTCGAAGTGAAAGCCCGAGTGTAGAATAACATTTATTTTTAAAAATAAGATCAAAATATATAAATGTACAAAAGTACTATTGACATGTTTTTTCTTTTGCCTAAGTAGGTATTGGCATATAACACTAGTCTTTTTTTTTTTTTTGATAAAGTAAGAATTCAAGAATCCAGAACAATCAAACTTGGAAACTCGAGAGGCCGAACAAACGGCGTCGGAACACCCGACAAAGCAACCAACCAACCAACAGAACAACAATAAACACAACAACAAAGCGCAAAACAAAAATAAAAAACAACAGACACATCAAATAACAAAATACAGACACAACCGAACAAACAAACCAACAAAGCTTAATCAACGAGAAAGTCTTCAAACAAGGGTTGGAAACCACCAACAAGTCGTTTGAAGCAGCCGGAAAAAAGAAACAAGACACAATCTGGAGGCATTTCGTCAGTAGAAACCACCAGGGATCACATGATCACTGTCTTATCTCGAACCGAAACAACAATCTCAAAACCAAACCTAAAGGAAAACCAGTAGCAGCAATTAGTGTACCACAAAGCAACCATGAATCAATTTTGTTTTTGTTTTTTCAAAACAGGGGTCGAGGGTTGCTCGAGGGATGCAGAGAGGGTCAGATCTCATCTTCTTCAAGTGGTCGGTGGTGTCGGCGGTGAGCCGGAGTGCCCTCGCCGAGATCTCTCTCACGGTGGGGACGAAACCCAGACCGGAAATCTCCCTTCCGGTGGCCGAGAACGGCGTCGCACGCAAGGTCAGCATCTCGAGTGCAGGCCAGGTGAAAGCGGGGAAGGAGGTAGTGGCGGTGGAAGGGTGGTGGGGGAGAGGTGGTGGCGGGGAGGTGGAGGCTCGGAGGTGGTTTAGATCTGGAATAAGACCCCAGATCTTGCCTTCCCGGCGGCAGTTTGAGGGTTTGCAGAGGCCTCGGTCGGAGCGGTGGCAAGGGAGGCTCGGTGGAGCATTTGGTGGATGGTAGCGACGGTCGGTCGTGGCGGCTCGGTGGAGCATTTGCTAGGGCTGACGTCTTCCCGGCGAAGGCTAGGAGAGGCGGCATGCCGGTGGGGCGGGAGCCGGTGAGGCGGGAGCCGGTGAGGCGGGAGCCGATGAGACGGGAGGTGGGAGGTGGGAGCCGGTGAGGCGGTGGCCGGAGGCCAAGGGGGGCTTTCTAGGAAACGCTCCCTTGGGAGCGTTTTCTAGGGCCGGCTTTTTACACTAGTCTCTTTATAATATATGTACTTGGTGGAGTAATATGAGATTTCAATGAGTTTATTTGTAAGATGGGTTGTTAACTGACGTAAACAATTGTCACGTCTTCCCAACTAAACATGAAACCCGGTTCGAATCCCCCTCGATCTATGTATTCTTCTTGACTTCCCATATTCTCATAATTACATTATGAAACAAATATATCATTTTTTCCGTACATATATACTTTAGAATACATGCGCAATGCTGTACACTTTTGCAATCAACATTTAACACCCCGTCATCATCGATAGCGTCAGATTCGTTCTTCTTCGTCCCACGATCGACGAGCTTTGTAGCACGCATTGCCAGGTCAGTGGTAAAGTTGGAGTCAGGCGAGCCTTAATTGGAGCAGCACATGAATAATACAAGTTTAATTATATTGGGTGATTGATGTGGATTAAGCGTGGTTAATTGCAAGTGAATAAAAGAGCGTCCGGAAGAAGAAAATTGTAGCACTGTACGTAAAGGCGAAGAGCGGTCAAGATGACCATTCCAAGCAAGTACAGTATAATGAGCGTCCATGACCCACACGTAGCTGACGCGGTGCGCCAGAGCCTGGATCATGACGGCCGCCAACGAGCTTTTCTGTGGCAGCCTATCGCTTCCGTCCTGTTTATTCATGTAGGTGATGGAATACATAATTTGTAGTCTGTTGTCTTAGTTCATTAGAGATTGTTAGCTTGAGTTATAATTAAGTGATACGTGTATCTCTCAGAGAAGTGGATTTTATTTTCTGTTATGAGGTTGTTAACTTACATCAGTTTTGTCTATATAAGACAATCTTGTAATCGTGATCATCCATTCAATCAATACAGAAGTAATCCAATTCTCAAAGTTGTTTTGCTTTCTAAGATGGTATAAGAGCAGTACACATTTGTTTCATGTTTTCTGGTTTTCTAATCGATTCAATTTCTTTTTTGAATCGATCATTTCTTCTTCGATCAGATCGATTGTTTTCGCAATCGGTTTTCACGATTCACAAATATTTTCTTAGTTTGGTTTTCTCAATCGATCATGGTTGATGTCACTCTTGAAACCGGAGGACCTGCACTTAGCCCTAATCATCCGTTCTTTGTCAATCCTTCTGAGCAACCAGGCACAACGATCGTCTCGCGCGTTTTCGATGGAAAGTTCTATGGCGAATGGCGAAGATCGATCAAAGTAGCAATTTCGGCAAAGAACAAATGGGGATTCATCACCGGAGTAGTCAAGAAACCGGCGGATGATCATGAATTGTTTCCACTCTGGGAACGATGCAATGATTTGATAGTTGTGTGGTTGATCAATGCTCTCAATCCTGAAATCAAGAGCAGTGTGATCTATTATGAAACAGCTCGAGAAATCTGGGATGAGCTCGAAGCTAGGTTTGGACAAACCAACAGTGCACAACGATATTCAATTCGGAAGGATTTGAATGCTATATCACAAGGTAATCAATCAGTCACAGCTTATCTTACCAAAATCAAATCACTTTGGGATGAGTTGAGAAGTCTGCGGAAAGTTCCAAAGTGCAATGCATGTGGATCACTGAATTGTTCGAATGAAGATGAAGAAGAGGATAAGCTAATTCAGTTCCTTATGGGATTGAATGAAGCCTATGCTTCAATCAGGGGACAAATTCTAATGATGAAACCAGCACCGAGTGTGGCGACTGCGTATTCCTTGTTGTTGCAAGAAGAAAAACAAAAGGAAATTGGTGTGCAATCAAGAATTTTAAGTGAAGCAGCTTCCATGTATGCATGAAACAATTCAAGCCAATCACAGAAAGACAAGATCAAGACTGACTCAAGAAAGTCCTCAGTTGTCTGTAGCAATTGCAAGAAGCCAGGTCATTCTATTGACAAATGTTTTAGGATAATTGGTTTTCCACCTGATTTTAAATTCACTAAGTCCAAGAAAGTAGTTGCAAACGTCCAGACTGAGTCTTCTCAAGCACAGGTTCCCACAATTACAGGCTTGTCTTCTGCACAATGCCAACAGTTATTGCATTTGCTTCACAACAATTCAAATCAGGGTACTTCAAATCAAGGAATCTGTGGAGCTGTTACCTTCAACAATTCTGAAACTCAAACTGCACTTAATCTTGCTGGTATGGATTCTCAACCTCTTTTTTTCAGTAGCAAACTGGGTGATCGATAGTGGTGCAAGCACACACATGTGCTATGATATTAAGTTGCTTAAGTCTATCAGAAATCTCAAGACACCTTTCTCTGTTATTCTGCCAAATGGAGATAAGTTTGTTGTCAGTATGGAAGGAGATGTGGAGCTTTCTTCTTTCTTGACTTTGACTGGAGTATTATTTGTTCCTTGCTTCAGGTTTAACTTGATATCAGTAGCAAGATTAACTGAACAATTTCATTGTGAAGTGGTATTCACCAACAACAAATGTGTTGTGCATGGCCTTTCCAAGAACAAGACACAAGAGATTGGTAGTTCAAAGAATGGCATATACCTACTACAACATAGCTCTACTGCTTCACAACCTTCATTACCTGCTTTATCTGCATCACAATCACCTACCTATCTGTGGCATCTTAGATTTGGACACTTACCACTTTATAAGCTGAAAACCATGTCATTGTTTTCTAATTCTGTTGCAAATAAAAATGATGAGATTAATACTTGTGATGTTTGTGCTAAGGCTAGACAACAACGTCTTCCTTTCCCTCTTAGCAACATTTCTACCAAGGAAATATTTGAACTAATCCACATTGATACTTGGGGTCCTGATGTGCGTGAGCACAAGCCAGGATCCGTACAATACAAGACGAAGGGCGCCAAGACCTTGGTTTTGCAATTTCTTGGCTAAGCTCTCTTAGATAGGACATTTGATGTGTTTCATTGTGACTCTAAACAATGACTTGATGGAGATTTGACTCAAAACGGGAAATGGATATAACTCTTATGAAGAGGTTCATGAAGAGTTTGGGATAAGTATCTCTCGACCCTTGGATACGACTCACCAAGAACCTTGAGACAAGGTTGAACACTCATGGATATGACACACCATGATCACCCAACCACCTTCGGATATGACACACCAAAGGGTGTTTCGGATATGGCACACCGAAACAAGACTAAGGGTTCGAGGATAGGTACCACCTCGGAAATCATCGTCCAAGAGGCTTGAAATGCACTAAACACTCGGTTTATATCTCCATTCAAGTCTAATCGAAATACAATGCACGGCCATCTTATATATAGATGCCAAATGAATTAAAAGAAAATACTAAAATCTAACACTACCCTAGCCACTAACTTAGAGCACTAATGCCACTAACTTAGAGCACTAACTTAACAACAACTAACTAGTTAACTACCTAGTTAATTAACGAACAAGGAAATAACAAAAACAACAAAAATACAATTCAAACATCTTCCTTTTCATTGCACCGGTCTTGACATGTCCTTGAGGTGACCCATGGTCACATCAGGTCCTTATCATGTGCCTACCCGTGAAGGCTACAAGTATTTCTTAACTGTGGTAGATGATTTCAGTAGAACTACTTGGACACATCTTCTCAGCACTAAAAGCAATGCTTTTGCTTTTATCTAGTCCTTTGTAGGAATGGTCAGCACTCAATTTGGCAAGAAGATTAAGCTCCTACGCTCAGATAATGCTCTTGAACTTGATTCCAGTCATTCTACTAGACAGTTTCTGGAGAGTAAATGCATCATTCATCAAACCTCTTGTGTGGCCACTCCTCAACAAAATGGGGTTGTTGAAAGGAAGCATCGACATCTATTAGAGACATCTCGAGCTCTCTTATTTCAATCTGGACTTCCACTATCATTCTGGGGCGACTGTGTTCTCACTGCCACTCACCTTATTAACAGGTTTCCTACTCCTCTACTTCATCAATCTTCACCATATGAAGTTCTGTTTGGTACTAAGCCTGATCATCATAGCTTGCGTGTGTTTGGTTGTTTATGCTATGCTTCTACTCTTCAACATGGAAGAGATAAATTTGAACCTCGGGCAGTCAATGTATTTTTCTTGGATACCATTTGGGAAGAAAGGGTATAAGCTGTTGAATTTAGAAAACAACACTGTGTTTGTTTCAAGGGATGCAGTTTTTCATGAAACTGTTTTTCCTTTTGCTGTACAATCCTCAATTCCTGAACCTATTTTTCCTATACCTGAACCTGCCTCAGTTGACTCTTTCTTTCCTTCTTCTGTTTCACCTGTCCCTACCTCTGCATCCTCACCAGTTGAGACTACTGTTGAGCCTATCACTAACACTCTGCCTGTTGTTTCACTTCCACCACCATTACCTACTTCTCGACCTTCTAGACACCATAACCCACCTGCCTACTTGCAGGATTATATTTGTAACACTGCCTTTACCAAATCCTTTTCTTCTCTTCATTGCCCTCATACCCTCACATCTCTATTGCCTTATGCCTTCAGTTTTCATGTCTTTGCTCCATCACCCATGACTTAAACATAACCTTCTTCCTATAAGGCTGCTAGTCTTGATGACAGATGGGTAAAGGCTATGGACCGGGAGTTCCTTGCCTTGGATCAGAATCACACTTGGGATTTAGTCCCTTTGCCTAGTGGAAAAAAGCCAATTGGTTGCAAATGGGTTTACAAGATCAAGAAAAAGGCTGATGGTAGCATTGAAAGGTTTAAAGCTCGGCTTGTGGTGCAAGGTTTTACTCAGAAAGAAGGAATTGATTACACAGAAACCTTCTCACCAGTGGTTAAAACAACAACATTCAGGTGTCTTGTCAGTTTGGCTATTAAACGCAGATGGAAGGTGTTTCAGCTGGATGTAAACAATGCATTCCTCCATGGTGAGTTACACGAGGAAGTGTATATGAGACCTCCACCTGCTATGTGTCTTCCTGATTCTTCTTTGGTCTTGTAATACCTCGACAACTTAGCAGCCCGACCCATCACAGGGCTGCAGCCCATACACCCCAACCATTCCTTGGGGGCTCCACCTATACGCAGCACAATTGGTGACAAGTGATGTTTTGGCAGCTTGTTAAAGGGTGAGGTCTCGTGTTCGAGACTCATCAACAACCTCTTGGAAATGGCTGCCTGTTATAGGTGGAGCCCCCAAGGAAGGGTTGGGGTGTATGGGCTGCAGCCCTGTGATGGGCCGGGCTGCTAAGCTGTCGAGATATTACATAAAAATACACTTTTATGTTGGATAGGGGCCTCCGAGCGCATTGGCCCATCCATTTCTATCCCCCATGGGCCGCAGCCCATGTACCCCAACCCATCCCCCAAACTAGGGAGGTTATTCGTGAGTCTCGAACTCGAGACCTCACGCTTTAACAAGCGGCTTAACGCCCACTTGTTACCAATTGGGAAACTTGGGAGACTGAGGAGGATATGCTTAGACGCTTTTCCGAGTTGTTTTCGGCCTAGAATAACCAAGTTTCGGGATCGAAACTTCTTTTAAGGGGGAGGTAATGTAATATCTCTCATTTTATAAGGATATTTTTTGGAATTTTTCTTGTACCCGTACTACCAGTCGGATTAATTTCAGAGAAGTTCGGACATTCTGTAATATGTTTGATCTCTGTAATATTTTTCTGAGTAGTATAAAATGCAGTTGACGTGTTTTCGGGGTTAAGTAGTCGTTCGTGTACGAATATATTTAACCCGAGATTAAAATAAATAACCCCAAGATCAAACCGATCAAAAGGGGCAGGATTTGGCCGAAGCGGCGACCGTTGTGGGCTTGGCGGCGACCGCCGCCAAGGCCGCCAAATCAGATCATGTCATCATCGTCATCTCAGGCAAGTGGCTCGGAAAGCGGCGACCGTTGTGGGCTTGGCGACGACCGCCGCCAGCCAAATGTGAGAACGGCGACCGCCGTGGGTATGGCGGCGACCGCCGCCAAGGCCAGATTGTCAGTTTGAAAGTCAAGGCTCGTCGGAGCTCTGACAATCGATCCAATTTGTCAAGCCACGCGTCGATTGTTTCGTTTGGTTGATTTGCTTGATGCTTAGCCATTAATTGTCTATTTAAGGAGGAGTTTTCGGATGGAATGGGAACAAAACCGAGCTCTAATCTCTTCCCAAACGCCTCGCCGGAAAATCAAGCTTCTCGCCGGATTATTTCGAGCTCTCGTCGGAGTTTCGTTGGTGACTTTTAGTGGTTGCAAAGTGAAGCTTTGGTGGCCTAGGAAGCTTAGAATCCAAAGCAAGCCAAGCGGAAGCAAAACGAATGACGCCGGTGAGATTCTATCCTTCTCGCATTTTCTGTGCAGTTCGCAGCGGCGACCGCCGCCACGAACAGCGGCGACCGCCGCCCAGGGGCTTTTGGCCTGTTTCGGCCTTGGCTTCTGTGGATTTCGATCGGGCTTCGTTCCTTTCGATTGCTTTCGTTATTCTTTAGATTCGTACTCATTATTGTCGAATCTAACTTAGGGTTTCTTTACGGGTCGATCTGAAGGAAGCTGTGTTGCCAGATCTGTCCCTGCTTCGAGCCCAGAAACTCATCGGATCTAGCTTCGTTCAAACTTCTGTAATCTAAGGCAAGTGGCGGTTCGCTCTTGCTCATCATTCCATACTTCCATTAATTAACAATTGTTTAGTTGTTAATTAATTTGGAATGATTTACTGTTTATGTTGGGAACAACTTTGTTAAATAATATGATTAAAAGATGATATTATACTAGGTTGTATATCTCCTAGAACAACGCTAGTATAAATATATGTTTATGATGTTGGCCATGAGGGCTTTGATGTGGTTTATTACTGTGTTGAACTGTTTAGTTAGCACGAGTATTCGTAGGAATGCTTGGACTCTGCGAGGTCCATTCGTTTCTTTATAACTTGGTGAAAAGGGCGATCAAGACCCTATGCCAAATTTGCCGGTCATGACCAAAAGTGATGTGGATGTAATCGTGATGGACTCTGCGAGGTCCATCCCTTCGATATATGTCCGGCTTGACAGGACATATATTTAAAAGCTTATAACGTGATGTGGGTCTTAGAATTAAATCAGATAAGTGCTCTTGGCGCACATAATTAATATACCCTTCGGCGAGTAGTGCAGCTAGGTAATAGTGCAGCTAGGAAAGCTCGTCTTGACTTTGATCAGAGTAACGTTCTCTTTCCAATCTGGATTCGCCGTGAGCGATGAGGTTGGTCGTGAACCGAAACATCAAGTCGTTTTTGGACGCTTGTGTGATTATTTAAGTTTCCCAACATTTGTCATATTCCGATAAGACACAATTCATTGGAGTTTTCTTTTGGGATTGATTGTTGTGAGACTCGGTCTCCAGAATCTTCTCTTGATTATGCCTTTTCATTTTCAATAGAAGTATGGTGGTTGACTATCGTTATCGACTTTCATTCGAGAGGCGATGAGTCTAACCTAATACGACTACTTCGAACTACTCTGTTTTGTACCATTGCATAGTCTTTCATTAGACTAACCAACCGAAATTGTTCTCTGTATGGTTGGTTGATGTCATCCGTTCGTTTCGGCACATCAGATAAATTGCAGATCCGAGGAGGTTAGAGCGACTATGAAGATGAACGATGTTTTGACAAGTTATTTTGTTGCTTTGTTTAAAAGACTTCCGCTGTGTTAACTATGTTTTGTACTTAAAGACTCCCGCTGTAATAATTCTGATTATGTATTTTGTTGAATTTGGAATTATGTTATAATTCTGAGACTTTGGTTTTATAAAAGTTATGATATTTGGTATTATAACTGTGGTTTGATGGTTTATATCAACTGGAAAAGCCTGGGGTGATTTCGGGATGTAATATCTGAGGTCACTGGCAGTAATACTTTCAAGAGGAGATTTGGGGGTGTTACAGGTCTGTCACCTGCGCAAGTCTCTGTATGGTCTCAAGCAGGCCTCGAGGCAGTGGTATGCTTGTCTTTCTAGAGCCTTACGATCCAAAGGTTATTCCCAATCTCTTAATGACTATTCGTTATTTGTCAAGAGATCTCCTACATCTGTCATCTTCTTGGCTGTTTATGTCGACGACATTCTTATCACTGAGAATGATTTAACTGAGATAGCTTGCATTAAGAGTTTTCTGAATTCTGAATTTCGTATCAAGGACTTGAGGCAACTTGGTTTTTTTCTTGGCATTGAATTTGTGCCACATCCTGATGGTATAATTCTTACTCAAAGGAAATATATTGCCGAGTTATTGGATGAATTTGATTGCAGTAGTTCTCGGCCCTTACTTACCCCTTTAGAGCTTCACTGTAAGCTTGATTCTAGCAAAGGAGACCTTCTCCCTGATCCTTCATATTATCGAAGGCTTATTGGAAAGTTGAACTTTTTGGTACATTCTCGCCCTGATCTTGCATTCACAGTGCAATTCCTCAGTCAGTATATGCAGACTCCGCGCCAACCTCACCTTGATGCAGCCATCCACACTCTTAGATACCTCAAGGGCACCTCTGATTTAGGCATTCTTCTGTCTCATCAATCAGACTTCACCCTACAAGCCTTTTGCGACGCAAATTGGGCATCATGCCCTCAAACCCGCAGTTCTGTGAGTGGGTTCATCATATTCTTTGGGGGCTCTCATTTCATGGAAGTCTAAGAAACAGCAGACAGTGAGCCTCTCCTCTGCAGAGGCAGAATATCGTTCTATGCGTCGTGTTTGTGCAGAATTAGCTTGGTTGTCTCGTCTTCTTCATGAACTTGGAGTCACTGGCATCACCCCTATCGATCTCAAGTGTGACAATCTCGCTGCTATCTACATTGCCAGGAACCCTGTCTATCACGAGCGCACAAAGCACGTCGACTTAGATTGTCATTTCGTCAGAGAGAAGCTACTAGATGGGCTTATTTCTCTATCACACGTTCCCACTCAACATCAGCTTGCAGACATACTCACTAAATCTCTCACTGGTGTCCAACATCATGCTTTTCTTCCCAAGTTGGGTGTAGTTTCTCCTACCCTCCAACTTGAGGGGGATGATAAAGTCCGGTGGACCGATAAAGGGGTGACGTGTCAACTCGTGCGCACATGCGCGTATAGGCCCAGCACATAAACCCAGTGGGGTTCCATCCTAAAACCAATTGGTAATATGAGGAGTAGTCCACTAAGTTTATATACTAGACTATATAGTCCCAACTTTCCAATGTTGGATAGGTTATTCTCCACACGTCCCTCAAGTGCAACTGGCCTGACCCAGTTGACATTTGACAACATGCCTTAAGGCCGGCAAGCCAAACGGGCTAGCCCATATCACGTCATCATGGCGGGCTAAGCCCAAACAATGTCTTAAGGCCGACAAGCCAAACGAGTTAGCCCATATCACGCCATCATGGCGGGCTAAGCTCAGATAAACCAGGAAACGAACTTAGACCCGGAACCCGCTCTGATACCATGATAAAGTCCGGTTGGCCGATAAAGGGGTGACGTGTCAACTCGTGCGTACATGCATGTATAGGCCTAGCACATAAGCCCAGTGGGGTTTCATCCTAAAACCAATTGGCAATAGGAGGAGTAGTCCACTAAAACCAATTGGCTATTTAGTCTGAATTTTCCAATGTGGGATGAGTTATTCTCCACAGGGGATGATGGAATACATAGTTTGTAGTCTGTTGTCTTAGTTCATTAGAGGTTGTTAGTTTGAGTTATAATTAAGTGACACGTGTATCTCTCAGAGAAGTGGAATTTATTTTCTGTTATGAGGTTGTTAAACTCTCACATCAGTTTTATCTATATAAGGCAATTTTATAATCGTGATCATCCATTCAATCAATACACAAGTAATCCAATTCTCAAAGTTGTTTTGCTTTCTAAGAGTAGGCCATCCCTCTCTTGCAATCTTGACTTGACCAGCCGAAGCAGGTCATCCGGTGCCCCCCTGGAGTCAATGAGGTTACCCGCAGAGAGAGTGGCACAAGGAGAGGGTGTGCGAGGATATTTCACCAATGAGCCTGTGATCCCGGTCCTAATCTATTGGTGTACTGACTTTTATTTTTTGAAATGCGCGCAGACCCTTAATTTAAACCATATTTTACCCGCCAGCCAGTGGCTATATAGCTAATAGCGGATCATAAACATTCTTACACTCGAGTTTTTCTATCCATCTCTTCACTTACAGAATCGAACAGCGTCAAATAATAAGATATCAGGCACTCAGATATATGCTAGGTCTCGATCTATCAAGATTTCGCTTTTTGGTACTTAAAACATTATACGGATGCATCGTGCATGCCACTTTACGATTCTAGCTTATATATAATAATCAATATATGCGTAATATAATCCAATATTCAATGTTTTTTTTTTTTTTAATCAGGAAAGCAATTTCATGTACCAGACATACCTGGTAGATCGAGAGGCTAAAAAACACTTGACAGACAGATAAACCGTCATAAAAAAAAACTAAAAACAACAAAATCAAGTCAAAAGAGAAACTAACAATCTAGCAAAGAAGCTTTGAACATCGGAAATGGAGAGAAACTAATATTCAATGTGCTTTTTAATACCACACACCAGGGTCATCCGCGTGGACGTGATAATAAATACTCCATCCGTCCCAAAATATAGTTCTTCTTTGCCTTTTTGACACTATTTACCGTTGAATATAATCTTTAAGATTTCTTTCAATATATAAGAAAAAACATAGACATATGAGATATTGTTTGATTCGTCTCAATGGGTTTTTGACAATATTAAAAAATATATAATTTTTATTAACATGTAATAGAGATATTAACGATACAAAACACATCTCGACAAGTGTACAAAAGAAAAAAAAAAAACTATATTTTGGAACGGATGAAGTATATATTAGCTCCAGATAAAAAGATTCAAGTTGAATATTACATGCATATGTCCAAATCTCAAATTAGCAAGGGTTACCATACATAATAGTAATAGTACGTAGTGTAGTACATGCACTAGTTTTTTTTTTTTTTTTTTTTTTATTATCTATAAGAGGTATTAGACCATTACAACATAGAGAAATTTAAACTATTAATTTTATAATTACAGAGTATCATATCTATGGGTTAGACTGAAAAGACTCGATAGTATATAGCATAGTTGCATAAACAACAAATCTATCTATATATATTTAAAAGTTAGTATTCTAGGTTATTAAATGCTAACTTTTAAAGATGAATTAGTTTTTTTTTTTATTTCATGTCTTATTTATTTAGCACAAAATTTAAACAATTTCTCAAATCCAAAAAAATACTAAAGTGACAATTTCATATATTAACAATTATATTTATAATCTATAATCGTCTATTTAATATACAAAGTTTTTGATTCACAAATATATACAATTACTACATATTAATCAATTAAAAAGTCCTCATTTTCATATTGTTGTATAACTCTTATATCTTCACGTTAAATTTTCAACATAGTTCAATTTATATTTCTATTAAGCATGAAAAACAATCATCTATATCTATATATATATATTTAAAAGTTAGCATTCTAGGTCATTGAATTCTAACTTTTAAAGACAAAATCAAAAGCTTAAATAGGCCTAAAGGTATAGTTTGCATGTAGGGTTAGTTTATCACCCTTAGTATATAATATGTATATAATATGTTAGATTTTCCAATCGGTTTTTACTATAGGGTTTATAAAACAATATAAAATACATAAGAATAATTATAGGCTACTTTGTAATTTAAGTAATTAATTTTTCTTTGTTTATTTTAATATACCATAGCATAATTATGTGTATATATAAAAATAAGCACTATTTGTAAGTAATTATTCCCTCCCTACACACACTTTTTTCAGTTAAATCTTGCCTCTACGTACGGACTACTCTTTAGGTTATGACTCATTTTTTAACCTAAATCTCAATTAGTGATAGTTACTACATATTGTATACGTTGTATTTTGCTCTCATTTGCTCTATTTTAATATTATCCAATTACTACACGTAACTCTCGTATTTAGTACACAGTGAGTGGTTGGAAACAAATTATAGTCAAGATGTCTAAACGGTTATATGTCAAAATGACTTCACTTTTCAAGTAACATTTTCATCTATAAAAGGGTAAAAATGGTGGTATTCCGTTCATTTGCTCTGGGCATCCATCATCTCATTCTTTTACATAGAAATTAGCTTTAGAAAGCCATATAGTGAAGCTTGGGAGAGAGTGGGCAACACCTTAAAAAGACATGGTCACTGAAGTAAGCATAATTATTAAGTTAAAGATGTGAATGAGGATTCCCGATTGTCGATGATACAAGTATATATCCACCTCACGGTAACTATCCTTGATTATATGTATTTGGATCTCTTTTGGAGTCTACAATACTTACATATAACGGTTTAAATTTATTAATATAATTGTCTTTTGATCGAGATAGGTTAATTTTATGTGAAGATGTCAGAGAGTTGGATAATCTAATAACACTATTGAGGCATCGATTATTTACATCATGCACCGGTAGCTTTCACTAGAAGGAGGACAAAGACAATCGATTTGGGACGATTGATTGTTAGTAACGAATAAAGCAAATTATTTTATGGACAATGTAAACCCTTCAACTATTGGTAGCATAAATTCAATTAGGTTTGTATTTTTAGTTCCTTTTTTGTACTAAACCGTTTTAGGTAGGTGTGTTGTTATTTTGGTTAAGGATGATTTTTATTATTTTATTTTACACTCATCATGTATATATACTAAATTTGGCCTCATTTGTGTTGGTCTAGAGGAATTAATCAAGGATGAAAGCCGAAATAATAGACATGTACTCATTCTCACATATGAAATGTACAAGAAAGAAGTTATGAATTATAATTTCGCTAAGAAGAGTAAGCATGTACCGATAAAATAACTAATGTACTTTTATATAAAATGTAACAAGGTTTAAGAATATGCAGAGTCACCAATTATTTATATTACTCCGTATTTAATAAGAATAGGAAGTAATGACTAATATATTTTAATTAAAATGATATTAATGTCTAGGAATATGTAAAGTCAACGTGACTAATAAAACGATATATATTCCAGACAAAATAAATAAAACGATATATTAATGAATATTAATAACCAAAGCATAACAAAAAAGACATTATTAAAAGGCAATAAGTTTGTAAAATAAAGGCAAAAAATTAGAAATATGAAGGGTAGTGGAGCATGTAAGAAATGAGAGTTGTTGTAGCAAGTTTCTTAGAAATACTTGAGTTCAAACACAATATATAATTAGATAGGCATTTCCAAAATATTCCCCAAATATTTTCAAAGGAAAAAAATGCATCCCTACAAAATTTAAATTGAAATTCTGACCAAAATAAATAAATAAAATTATACTTCGTATAATTATAGCATTTTATACATAAAATACTTAGATATTATATTTTTTGTCAAGACTTAAATATTACATTTAAATACATATCAAATAATATATCGTCTAAGATAAAACGTGAAACAATAATCCATATATTAGAAACTCAAATTTAAACCATGATACTACATATATACAAAAGGCCTTCGATTTCTAGTTAAATGAATGAACCATCTTCCGACCAAAAAAAGAAAATGGATGAACCATCTCTAGAGTAAAAAAAAAAGATGAGTTGGGCGATCCCGCGCGATTCTTTTTCTATGGGCCGAAATATGGGATGGGCCGAAATGTGGGACGGTCCGAGACTCCACACTTGCCACTGCCTCATCTGGAAAACATAATAACGAGGGGATACAAAGAATATTATAGAGAAAAAGAGGATAAAAAATAAAACCAAGCAAAATCGAATTCAACAGTCTGCGAACTCAAATCGTAGAAATTTTGTGTGATCCCGGAGATTAGGGTTAAGGGTTTACAATGGCCGACTCGGATGATCAATACGATGTCAAATCTTTATCCCGCAGTGGCTACGACCACCAAGATCGCATCTCACGTCAAAAGGTTTTTCTTTTTCCACCCTAGCTCCCTCTTTTCTCCATCTCCAGGGACGGACTACTTGTTCTTACACGATGCTAATTAAGAATTATGGTTTGATAGGAGTAGATAGATCCATTGAGGCTTGAGATGCCTTCTTGTGATTATGAGAAATATAAGCTTATAACTTATAATTAATTAGAATCGTGGCCGGGTTTTCTTGCTAGGTGAAAAATGAAAATTAAGGCTTAATTGGAATAGTTAAACCTTTTTTAGCATCAAATGCATACATGTTTATTACATTTATCATTCCATCCATTCTTGTTAAGCTCCATAAGAAGAAATTTACAAACCCAGAAGGGAAAATATCAAGATATTGGGTTGTTACTATAGAACCTGGGCAATGCAATTCAAGATATTTCTATGAATGTGTGACATGGCTACTCCATAGAGCATTATGCTTGAAACTGCCTCTACTCAACTCCTTTTTGTCTACAAACTATCCCCATTTTATCCCGAGCTTCAACTTTAGTTTGTCAGATTTATTCTATTTTGGTTGTAGCTTTTGTTTCTAAGTAGAGGGCTTGATCACTAACACTAGTTAATTACTACCACTCAGCATAAATCTCTTGATTCTAAACATGAGATGCCAAAGTCAAGAGACGACGAGCAATACAAAGCAAAAGACAAGGAGCGAAGAAGAAACCATGATCATAGGGTAGATAAGGCTAGAAGTGCAAGGGATGATAGAAGAAGAGGTAGACATGATGATGAAAATCATACGAATGACTATGAGAGGTAGTTATTGTTAGTTAGCACATTGACTATTTTTATATCATTATTTTTCTTCAGAAATTAGCTTTCTTTTACAGGAACCGTGACAGGGAGAAGAGGCATACAGGTAGAGCTCGTTCTCCCTCAAGAGAAAGATACAGAAAAAGGTCTAGATCACCCTCCCATTCTAAGAGGTGATGAATACTTTGTTTAGCAATTGTTATCCCTTGAGAATTGAGATAAGGTTGTATTGTTTAAGAAATTGTTGTATGCTGCTTATGTATCAAATAATCTAGTCCTGAATCTGTGATTCTGAATGTTGCTATTTTCTCTATCATCCTTGGTGATGTTAACATCCTCCTATCCCCCTCCTCCAGTTAATTTATTTAGCCTAATTGCTCTCTTTTTAGTTTCTGAACACCTATTTTGTTTGCTTGCAGCAAACGAGAAAGTGGTTTTGACATGGCACCACCAGTAGCTTCTATGTTTGCCTCTGCTCCTGCCCCATGTATGGACATATTTCCATTTCTCTCAACTTATTTACTTCTAGTAGCTTGTTGATTATGTGGTTGCTCATTTACTTGGCTAATATACCTATGTAAAGGATAAAGCTGACCTTTCTTCCAATTTATGCTACTGTACGTGTTATATCTTATCGTTTATGTGGAACTGAGGATAATTGTTGTGTTGTTGGCTGTTGTGTGGCTCTTTGTGTTTGCTTTGTGCTTTTCATCGTATAAGAAGGCCGTATTGGATCACTTTTCCAACTCTGCTTCCCGTGGGCATGACGATGTAGCTATTGTTTTCAACGGGAGACAGTTCAACGCTTAGCTGGATCTTACCTGCCCTCGACTACCAAATGTGTCATTAACCAATGTTTCACATACACCTACGTATCTCATGGTGCTCTTTATTTTTTATTTACTATCGGAGGTTATTGTTGCTGTAGCCTGTAGGTATGATATAGGTTTTCCCTCTTGCATTTTATGTCAAGACACACATGCTTCATTGTTGCTAATGCACTGCATTTAAACTACAATTGGATAAACGTATGAATCACAAACTCATTAATTTTTGGTCAAAATGTCTATTCCATTCTGTTAATCAAGTTGTGCAAATCAATTAGTAGGTGCTACTCAGGTGACGTCTGGAGGATTACAAAACATATTTCCTGTGGTGATAGGACAGGTACAAATACTTTCTTTTTAGTTGGTCTTTAATATCCTTACTCTTCATTTTACTTTCTTAGTATTGTTGCTACATGTCTGCTGGCATCCAGCGCAAGCTATGACACAACAGATTAAGATGGTTCTTGTTGGTTTCTAATATAATACATATCAAGATGTTATTCCTTCGGACTTATGATACATCATTCTATAGGCTACGAGGCATGCACGTCGTGTATATGTCGGAGGCCTCCCTCCTACAGCTAACGAGCAGGTTTTCCCCCCCTTGAAATTATCCTAACCTCTGGACTCTTTGGCCTATGTTTTTTTTCTCGCTTTTTTAAATGCTTTTTTTTGGCAGACAATTGCAACCTTTTTCAGTCAAGTCATGGCTGTAATTGGTGGAAATTCTGCTGGTCCAGGTACATTTTGTTATTTGAATGTGTTCTAGTTTTTGTATTTGATGTCATTGTTAGTCAACTGAGAGGTAGTATATTCTCTAAACTTACTCTTTATTTCTACATTATTCAATTTATGGAGCAAATTGTATTTGTAGGTGATGCAGTTATCAATGTTTACATCAATCATGAAAAGAAATTCGCATTTTTGGAGATGAGATCCGTAGAAGAAGCAAGCAATGCAATGGCTTTAGACGGGATAACTTTTGAGGCATGTTTAGTTTATTTATCTTTGTTTTTCTCTTTTTTCGGGTTATGTTGGAAGTGTAAGATAGGAGTTTTGAAGTGGAATATAAGTCAGAAAAATATTTCATGCTGTTGTGATGTTCTTTAACAGAGCACTGAGCACATGTATATCAGCCTTGAATATTATTAGCAAACAAAAGGTTAACAATTCATGATCCTTTTTTTCAAATCCATTTGAGCATGGTGACGGGATAATATTGGGCTTCTATGTATACTTTGCATGTACCATGTGACATTCTATTTTCTCACATGCACTCATTAATTTAAGCAAGCATTTGCAAAATGTGTAGATCGGAGTTTGCGTCTACGTTGGTTTCTCAAAATTAGGTTAAATTGGAGATCAAACTGAAATAAACATGCCAAAACTTACATCATAAACTGGAAGGAATTGTATATTACTAGTTTAGGTGCAAAAGTAAGTCAGTAAGTTGCAAAAAAGGGGAGGGTTATTGTTTAATGCATCATTTGCTTATATTTGTTATTCTATCAACTTTGCTTTAGATGCATGTAAATCTTAGCTCTATATTTTCAAGATAAGTGAACAATATGCCACAGAATGGTTGCTATGCGACAAACTATTGCCTTAAATCTGATATGCGTTTTAAAATTAAATTAAATTTTGAACTATTGGCACTCAGGGTGTTCCTGTTAGGGTGAGGAGACCTGCAGACTATAATTCGGCATTAGCTGCAACACTTGGCCCGAGCCAACCGAGTCCTCACCTCAACTTGGCAGCGATAGGACTCATGCCAGGGTAAGGGGCTATTTGTAAATGATAAAAATTGTGAAGACATACATATGTACTTCCCACTTGAAGTGTGCTCTTTTTTCAAGGATGCTTGACTTCATACTTCAGAGAGAAAATATGTTATACACACACATATACTTGCATATATACATAACATATATTGCAGGCTATTCTACTTGAAATATAGATGCAGATGTTGCTTGCTCCAACTGCTAGTAAAGCTTTAGAATAAAAGTAATGCCTAGACAGAAAATGCACTTTTTCCATGTGTAGTACGCTAGGTAGTGAAACAGTTGCTCACTTGGATTTGTATAAATACTAAAGGAGTCTGTTTTGTCTCATATTCTCTACATTTGTGTGATTTAGAAGAGATGTAGCTTGAATTATACTTGAGAGCTGCTTTTAGATCAGGAAGCCTTAGATTGAGTGCTTTAATATGTAGTTTAACACATCATTTTTATGCAAACACACTGTAGACAATCTTCTTGCATTCTTTTGCTATTATCACGCTTTTGCTATTATCACTCTAATAAGTTGTTGATTTCAATACGGTCTTTTATCAGGGCAATTGCTGCTGAAGCAGATGGACCGGACCGTATTTTTGTTGGTGGGATACCCTACAGCTTTACGGAAGTTCAGATAAGGCAATTGCTTGAATCATTTGGGTATGCCTCTATACATGGATATCCTTATGAAAGATACTCTGCTATCTTGTTATATAATGATCACTCTCTGTATCCCTTTCTTATTATAATGTTGCGTTTGACATTTATTATTATTGCACTATGAGATTTCTTCTTTGCAATTTGACCTGCACTCAAATGATACTGTTTTTTATGTGGTGCTTTCTCATCGTTTAAGTTTGTATTTCAGACCGCTGAAAGGATTTGACCTTGTCAAAGACAGAGATACAGGAAATTCAAAGGGTTATGGTTTCTGCAGCTATCAGGTGAATTAACTTGTTCTACATTTGGTACAGGATGTATTTTCGGTCTTACTTGATAATGACATAGATCTGAGTTTCAGGATCCAGGCGTGACAGACATTGCTTGTCAATCACTCAATGGATTGAAAATGGGTGATAAAACTCTTACCGTACGGAGGGCAACTGTCAGGTAGGTGGTACATCGACAAAATCTGAAGTCATTAGAATTATATTTTCTCTTCATAAATTTGTATTCTTATATTCTTGGCATGATTTTACAAAGGGTGCCTTGAAATTAATTTTGTAGTTACAAGATGCATGTAAGTCTGTAACTTATTCTAAAATATGATTTTTTTCATTGCCATGAAGAACACAGGCAATGCATGATGTTTTAGTTATGAAATAATGATTTTTTTGCAGGTAGAAAATGCTTGTAAGTTGTAACTAATAAATATACTGACTTAATTTTTTTTATTCTATTCTACAAAAAATTGCAGCAATGTGCAAGCTAAATCAGAACAGGAAAATATATTAGCACAAGCACGACAACATATAGCTATGCATGTAAGAAACTTTACTTCTTATTTAAATTACAGCTGCTACTTTTTCCGACTTGTTGCTCCTTCCCCCCAACCCTCATCGCATTGGTAGAATTGTGCTTGATAGAAAACGGGTTTGCAGTCTGGTGGGACAAATTTTCTTCAGGTATCACTAGGAATTCCAGAACTGCCAACAAAAATTCTCTGTCTAACTGAGGTATTTCTCCTCCATTTGTTATTTAATATTTTTTTGCAGTTGCAGTGATTGGGAAATCTAAATCTTGTAGTTGCTGTAATATTTGTAACTGGAATAATTGACCTGGATTGTATACCTTGTAGGTGGTTACTGCTGACACTTTGAAGGATGACAATGAATACGAGGAGATTGTGGAAGATATGAGGGAAGAGTGTGGAAAGTATGGTCAGTATTCCATCCTTGCTTATATTCTACTTGTTTTCATTTCATACATATGATCTTGTGCAATTACAAATTTAGATGAGAGTTGGGGTTGGTTTGCCAACATGGAAATTGTAATTCCCCAGGAAGTTTAAGTTCGTGGAAAACTAAGAAAAAGTTTGCTTATAATTTGTCCCATAAATTAGATTTCTGTGTGATGTATGTAAACCTTGTATTTCGCTAAGTAGTGCAAAGCTTTTCTCTATGAACTTTGACAATGGAAGAGGTGTATTGTTCTATTGCAACAGAAAATAAAAATAATATAAATCAGATCTCAACAGCACAAATCCTAATCCTAGTCCACCATTTAAAACTGGACTCAGATTCCTCTACGTGCTTCTGAATCAATGTGTCATTCTCACTTTTCTGAAGCCACATGGATGTTTGTTTTCTGCTGAAAGTTAAAATGTTACTGCTTAGACTGTTTACCTTTTTTACCGCAGGAGTGTTGATGAATGTCATTATACCTCGTCCAAATATGAATGGGGAGCATATCCCAGGTGTTGGGAAGGTATATTAACAAATGCTATAAAGGACATTTTAAGTGCCTGGTCATCTATATACAGTACACCAAATTACCCTTTTGCAGAAAAGATCGGATACATATATCGTCCAAACCAAAAGATGAAATACTCATCTATCATGAGTTCTAAATTCTAATCTAATAAACCTATTGTTCATTCTGATAGGTATTCTTGGAGTACGCAGATGCTGCTGGCTGCTCAAATGCGAAGAATAACTTGGGAGGGAGAAAATTCGGAGGCAACACGGTGAGTGCTTCTTATTACCCAGAAGCGAAATTCTATGGTGCCGACTACAGCTCATGAAGATCAAGGCTTGCCATTACGCATGTAATGTCGCTCTTGTGCTCGGGTTTTAGGCTGTGTTTTGGACGTGAAAGTAGGTGCCTAAGCCATCAGGGGCGTTCTGGGTCAGAGCCAAAATCAGCTTTGTGTTCCCCAACCCCTACACTCTCAAATATGTAAATGAAAGGAGGCCAAATTAGGAATTGTATTGTGGTATGATGGAGCCATTTGAAGTAATGTGCTTGAAACTAGTTCATGGCCTTTCAGCCTGTGTTTTTCTGCAAAAATTATTCTGCTATTTTGATGTGAATTATGATTTTGAAAGAAGCTATAAAAGAGTTAAGCTGGGTAATGTTTTGGAAACAAAAGGTTAGTGGTAAGAAAAAGCACCTAAAATGTGACTACATTTATGATACTTTCCCTTTTTCACCCCTCCTGCTTTGCACATGGGTTTGCGTTGGTCATGCCCACGGGCACGGCACTTCGATTTGGATAAACATTATAAAGTACGTTGCAAGTGGCAACAGATATTTTCAACGAAACCTAGGGAAAGTGACGCATCTATGTTACAGTTGGTAAAGGAAGATTCGAACTTGATTTCATGAATTAACAATGGTAAACGCTTCTTGATATGTATATGAAACCATAAATAGAAGATATTACCAAACACTAAATAGAAGCATGTAAAATGATGATTCACTTTAGTTTTATATTTTGAGAAAAAATGTTGAGTTTACGGTTAAACAAACTGTATAACGGATAAAAAGTAATAAGATTATTAAGTGACAAATTGTCATGAAATGGAGATAATATTATTGTTTTGGATTGGATAGCATTAGCAATTTAGCATAGGAGGAATAGAAAACAGTAGAGTATTGTTTTGCGCAGATCTAGAGAAAAGAAGGGATGAGTGCTGAGTCGGATCGCTGTATTGTCGTGTTGTTATATATGGATAAGCATTCCCTTTTCTTTCTTTTTTTTTCCCTCTCACGCGACCTTTTCTCCCCAAAAATCAAGCAATCAGTATGTATGGCCTACGTGTACTAGTTTATCTGAAAACAAGAGATTCATTCATGTTCCCCTCAATAAATACCCATCTCCACCATCCTAAGAAATCACTCAGTTATCCCACCATCTCTTACAAAAAAGAAGAAGACTCCGTAGTCCGTATAGTTTTTGTGTTTGTTTTTGAGAGTGAAAAGTGAAAAGTGAAAAGTGAAAAGAAGATGTTGGCCATATTCAAGAGGGGTTTGGTGGATCCACCAAAGGAGCTCAACAGCCCTGTTTCTTGTCTTGGTAGCAAGTTGCCTGAGGAGATTGTCAAGTGTTTCCAGGCTTCTCAGCCGTCCAATGTGGCCCTCTCCATTGGCTTTGGCAACTCCGCCTTCCTTGCTTATTTCCCATCTCAAACCTCTCTCCTTTCAAACAGGTACGTACAATCATACTGATACACTCAGCACTCTTAATTTGTTAAAGATGAATATCAATTCAAAAGTGGGTGCAGGCTGTTCTGTTCCATAGACAACATATATTGCATCTTCCTAGGGCGGCTGAACAACCTAAGCAACCTGATCAGGCAGTACGGGCTGTCAAAGCACACAAATGAGGCCATGGTTGTGATCCAAGCCTACAAGACCCTCCGAGACCGCGGCCCCTACCCGGTCCACCAGGTCCTCAGGGATCTTGAGGGCAGCTTTGGATTTGTCATCTATGACAAGAATGCAGGCACTGTTTTCACTGCCCTTGTAAGTCCAAATGCAAATGCAAATTATAAATACAAATTATAAAAGAAAGAAAAAAAACTGAGAAATCTGGTGGTACGTGTTGGAATCAGGATGCTGATGAAGGTGTGAGGCTGTACTGGGGAATTGCAGCTGATGGGTCTGCAGTCATCTGTGATGACTTGGATGTTATGAAAGCTAGCTGTGCAAAGTCATTTGCACCTTTTCCAGCTGGTAATTATAATCAAGTAGACACGCACCTAGATTGAGAATTGAACACTGAATGCTATGACTAACTGCGTGGATCATATATGGCAGGGTGCATGTTCCACAGTGAATCAGGGCTGGGCAGCTTTGAGCATCCAAGGAAGAAGATGAAAGCCATGCCGAGAATTGACAGTGAAGGAGCCATGTGTGGGGCCAACTTCAAGGTCGACGTCACCTCCAGCATCAGCAACAGCATGCCCAGGGTTGGAAGTGAAGCTAACTGGGCTCTCTCTGGCTCTAACTGATGCATCTCAACCCTGACTTTGTTAAGACCTGCACTGCACTGCAAAGCTTCATCCATCTCTCCACTAATCATCTTTTATTGTTTCTCATGTATAGTTTTCTTTCTTGTTTCCCTAAACTAATAAAAATTGAGAATTTCCCTTGATAGTGATCAACACGTTTATCTTCAAGAGTACTGGCATAATAGATTTAAAGCTAGCTTGAACAATAATTATAAAAATTCATTTCTCAAAACCAAAAGTATAGCAAGATTTATTAAATTTATAATTATTCTTTTATTCTCATTTGATTTGAGTACTATATTTTAACTAACTTATACAAGTTGTTATTACCCGGCCATAATCACATATTGTTCAGTCAATTCAGCTAGATGGAGAAAACTTTGATTACCCTACTTAATTTTATCAGCTACGTGAATAATGTATTTGTCAAAAGGTCATTATAATTGAGTTCATTTATATATGGTTAGAAATAAATCAACTAGTTTCTTCAGATTCAAATCTAATGCAAGTACATAACAAGAGCCGATTAATCTACTTCTTACGAATATAAATGAGAGACGATGTTTATACAAAAAAATGAGATAATTTTTAAAATTACTAAAATTTGAAGAATTTCATGAACTATCAGGATTTTGGATTTCGATGAAAAATAAACATTTTTATTTTTATAATCATATGTGACGTTTATATAGAAAAAATGAGAAATCTATGAAAATCACTAAAATTTGGAGAATAATTTCAGGGACTATCCCCTATGAATTTCGGTGAAAAATAAATATTTTTCATTTTTATAATTATATGTGACGTTTATATAGAAAAAATGACAAATCTATGAAAACACTAAAATTTGGAGAATTTCATGGACTACCCCTTTGGATTTCGGTGAAAAATAAAGATTTTTCATTTTTATAATCATATATGACGTTTATACAGGAAAAATGAGAATTCTATGAAAATCACTAAAATTTGGAGAATTTCATGGACTATCCCCTTTGGATTTTGGTGAAAAATAAATATTTTTTCAATTTTTATAATCATATGTGACGTTTATATAGAAAATATGAGAAATCTATGAAAATTACTAAAATTTAGAGAATTTCATGGACTACCCCCTTTGGATTTCGGTGAAAAATAAATATTTTTTCATTTTTATAATCATATGTGACGTTTATATATAAAAGATCAAAAATCTATGAAAATCACTAAAATTTGGAGAATTTCATGGACTACCCCCTTTGGATTTCGGTGAAAAATAAATATTTTTCATTTTTATAATCATATGTGACGTTTATATAGGAGAAATGAAAATCTATGAAAATCACTAAAATTTGGAGAATTCCATGGACTACCCCCTTTGGATTTCGGTGAAAAATAAATATTTTCATTTTTATAATCATCTATGAAAATCACTAAAATTTGAAGAATTTCAATGACTACCCCCTTTGGATTTCGGTAAAAAATACAAAATTTTCATTTTTATAATCATATATGACGTTTATATAGGAAAAATGAGAATTCTATGAAAATCACTAAAATTTGGAGAATTTCATGGACTATCCCCTTTGGATTTTGGTGAAAAATAAATATTTTTTTAATTTTTATAATCAGATGTGACGTTTATATAGAAAATATGAGAAATCTATGAAAATTACTAAATTTTAGAGAATTTCATGGACTACCCCCTTTGGATTTCGGTGGAAAAAAAAATATTTTTCATTTTTATAATCATATGAGACGTTTATATAGAAAAGATAAAAAATCTATGAAAATTTTTAAAATTTTGGAGAATTTCATGGACAATCCCCCTATGGATTTCGGTGAAAAATAAATATTTTTCATTTTTATAATCTTATGTACGTTTATAAAGAAAATATGAGAAATCTATAAAAATCACTAAAATTTGGAAAATTTCATGGACTACCCCCTTTGGATTTCGGTGAAAAATAAATATTTTCATTTTTATAATCATATGTGACGTTTATATAGAAAAATGAGAAATCTATGAAAATCACTAAAATTTGGACATTTTCATGGACTATCCCCTTTGGATTTCGGTGAAAAATAAATATTTTTCATTTTTATAATCATATGTGACGTTTATATAGAAAAAATGAGAAATCTGTGAAAATCACTAAAATTTGGAAATTTTCATGGACTATCCCTTTGGATTTTGGTGAAAAATAAAGATTTTTCATTTTTATAATCATATATGACGTTTATATAGGAAAAATGAGAATTCTATGAAAATCACTAAAATTTGGAGAATTTCATGGACTCCCCTTTGGATTTTGGTGAAAAATAAATATTTTTTAATTTTTATAATCATATGTGACGTTTATATAGAAAATATGAGAAATCTGTGAAAATCACTAAAATTTGGAAAATTTCATTGACTATCTCTTTGGATTTCGGTGAAAAATAAAGATTTTTCATTTTTATAATCATATATGACGTTTATATAGGAAAAATGAGAATTCTATGAAAATCACTAAAATTTGGAGAATTTCATGGACTCCCCTTTGGATTTTGGTGAAAAATAAATATTTTTTAATTTTTATAATCATATGTGACGTTTATATAGAAATAATGAGAAATCTATGAAAATCACTAAAATTTGGAGAATTTCATGGACTATTACCTCTGGATTTCGGTGAAAAATAATTATTTTTCATTTTTATAATCTTATGTGACGTTTATATAGAAAAAATGAGAAATCTATGAAAACCAGTAAATTTTGGAGAATTTCATGGACTATCCCCCTTTGAATTTCGTTGAAAAATAAAGCTTTTCATTTTTATAATCATATGTGACGTTTATATAGGAAAAATGAGAAAACTGTGAAAATCACTAAAATTTGGAGAATTTCATGGACTATCCCCTCTGGATTTCGATGAAAAATAAATATTTTTCATTTTTATAATCATATGTGACGTTTATATAGAAAATATGACAAATCTATGAAAATCACTAAAATTTGGAGAATTTCATGGGCTATTCCATTTGGATTTCGGTGAAAATAAATATTTTCATTTTTATAATAATCGGTGACGTTTATATAGAAAAATGAGATTTTTTTTAAAATCACTAGAATTTGGAAAATTTCATGAACTACCCTCTTTCGATTTCGGTGAAAAATAAATATTTTTCATTTTTATAATCATATATGACGTTTATATATAAAAATGGGATTTTGTTTTAAAATGACTAAAATTTGAAGAATTTCATGGACTATCCCATTTGGATTTGGGTGAAAAATAAAGTTTTTTTCATTTTTATAATCATATGTGACGTTTATATAGGAAAAATGAAAAATCTATGAAAATCACTAAAATTTGGAGAATTTCATGGACTATCCTCCTTTGGATTTTGGTGAAAAATAATTTTTTTTATTTTTATAATCATATGTGACGTTTATATAGAAAAAATGAGAAATCTATGAAAATAAGTAAATTTTGGAGAATTTCATGGACTACCCCCTTTGGATTTCGGTGAAAAATAAATCTATGAAAATAGCAAGATTTATTAAATTTATAATTATTCTTTTATTCTCATTTGATTTGAGTACTATATTTTAACTAACTTATACAAGTTGTTATTACCCGGCCATAATCACATATTGTTCAGTCAATTAAGCTAGATGGAGAAAACTTTGATTACCCTACTTAATTTTATCAGCTACGTGAATAATGTATTTGTCAAAAGGTCATTATAATTGAGTTCATTTATATATGGTTAGAAATAAATCAACTAGTTTCTTCAGATTCAAATCTAATGCAAGTACATAACAAGAGCCGATTAATCTACTTCTTACGAATATAAATGAGAGACGATGTTTATACAAAAAAATGAGATAATTTTTAAAATTATTAAAATTTGGAGAATTTCATGAACTATCACGATTTTGGATTTCGATGAAAAATAAACATTTTTATTTTTATAATCATATGTGACGTTTATATAGAAAAAATGAGAAATCTATGAAAATCACTAAAATTTGGAGAATAATTTCAGGGACTATCTCCTTTGAATTTCGGTGAAAAATAAATATTTTTCATTTTTATAATCATATGTGACGTTTATATAGAAAAAATGACAAATCTATGAAAATTACTAAAATTTGGAGAATTTCATGGACTATCCCTTTGGATTTCGGTGAAAAATAAAGTTTTTTCATTTTTATAATCATATATGACGTTTATATAGGAAAAATGAGAATTCTATGAAAATCACTAAAATTTGGAGAATTTCATGGACTATCCCCTTTGGATTTTGGTGAAAAATAAATATTTTTTCAATTTTTATAATCATATGTGACGTTTATATAGAAAATATGAGAAATCTATGAAAATTACTAAAATTTAGAGAATTTCATGGACTACCCCCTTTCGATTTCGGTGAAAAATAAATATTTTTTATTTTTATAATCATATGTGACGTTTATATAGAAAAGATCAAAAATCTATGAAAATCATTAAAATTTGGAGAATTTCATGGACTACCCCCTTTGGATTTCGGTGAAAAATAAATATTTTTCATTTTTATAATCATATGTGACGTTTATATAGGAGAAATGAGAAATCTATGAAAATCACTAAAATTTGGAGAATTCCATGGACTACCCCCTTTGGATTTCGGTGAAAAATACAAAATTTTCATTTTTATAATCATATATGACGTTTATATAGGAAAAATGAGAATTCTATGAAAATCACTAAAATTTGGAGAATTTCATGGACTATTCCATTTGGATTTTGGTGAAAAATAAATATTTGTATAATCATATGGGACGTTTATATAGAAAATATGAGAAATCTATGAAAATTACTAAAATTTAGAGAATTTCATGGACTACCCCCTTTGGATTTCGGTGAAAAAAAAATCATTTTTATAATCATATGAGACGTTTGTATAGAAAAGATAAAAAAATCTATGAAATTTTTTAAAATTTTGGAGAATTTCATGGACTTCGGTGAAAAATAAATATTTTTTATTTTTATAATCTCATGTACGTTTATATAGAAAATATGAGAAAATCTATGAAAATCACTAAAATTTGGAAAATTTCATTGACTATCCCCTTTGGATTTCGGTGAAAAATAAATATTTTCATTTTTATAATCATATGTGACGTTTATATAGAAAAATGAGAAATCTATGAAAATCACTAAAATTTGGAGAATTTCATGGACTACCCCCTTTGGATTTCGGTGAAAAATAAATATTTTTTGTTTTTAAAATCATAATTCATATGTGACGTTTATATAGAAAAGATGAGAATTCTATGAAAATCACTAAAATTTGGAAATTTTCATGGACTACCCCCTTTGAATTTCGGTAAAAAATAATTATTTCATTTTTATAATCATATGTGACGTTTATATAGAAAATATCATAAATCTATGAAAATCACTAAAATTTGGAAATTTTCATGGACTACCCCCTTTGGATTTCGGTGAAAAATAAATATTTTTCATTTTTATAATCATATGTGACGTTTATATAGAAAAAATGAGAAATCTGTGAAAATCACTAAAATTTCATGGACTATCCATTTGGATTTCGGTGAAAAATAAAGATTTTTTATTTTTATAATCATATATGACGTTTATATAGGAAAAATGAGAATTCTATGAAAATCACTAAAATTTGGATAATTTCATGGACTATTCCCTTTGGATTTGGTGAAAAATAAATATTATTTCAATTTTTATAATCATATGTGACGTTTATATAGAAAATATGAGAAATCTATGAAAATTACTAAAATTTAGAGAATTTAATGAACTAACCCCTTTGGATTTCGGTGAAAAATAAATATTTTTCATTTTTATAATCATATGTGACGTTTATATAGAAAAGATAAAGAAAAACTATGAAAATCACTAAAATTTGGAGAATTTCATGGACTATCCCCTTTGGATTTTGGTGAAAATTAAATATTTTTATTTTTATAATCGTATATGACGTTTCTATAGAAAAGATGAGAAATCTATGAAAATCACTAAAATTTGGAGAAATTCCGGGACTACCCCTTTTGGATTTCGGTGAAAAATAAATATTTTCATTTTTATAATCATCTATGAAAATCACTAAAATTTGAATAATTTCATGGACTACCCCCTTTGGATTTCGGTGAAAAATACATAATTTTCATTTTTATAATCATATATGACGTTTATATATGAAAATGAGAATTCTATGAAAATCACTAAAATTTGGAGAATTTCAGGGACTACCCCCTTTGGATTTCGGTGAAAAATAAATATTTTCATTTTTATAATCATCTATGAAAATCACTAAAATTTGAAGAATTTTACGGACTACCCCCTTTGGATTTCGGTGAAAAATACAAAATTTTCATTTTTATAATCATATATGACGTTTATATATGAAAATGAGAATTCTATGAAAATCACTAAAATTTGAAGAATTTCATGGACTATCCCCTTTGGATTTTGGTGAAAAATAAATATTTTTTTAATTTTTATAATCATATGTGACGTTTATATAGAAAATATGAGAAATCTATGAAAATCACTAAAATTTGAAGAATTTCATGGACTATTACCTCTGGATTTCGGTGAAAAATAATTATTTTTTATTTTTATAATCTTATGTGACGTTTATATAGAAAAAATGAGAAATCCATGAAAACCAGTAAATTTTGCATAATTTCATGGACTACCCCCTTTGGATTTCGGTAAAAAATAAAGCTTTTCATTTTTATAATCATATATGACGTTTATATAGCAAATATGAGAAATCTATGAAAATCACTAAAATTTGCAGAATTTCATGGACTATCCCCTCTGGATTTAGGTGAAAAATAATTATTTTTAATTTTTATAATCTTATGTGACGTTTATATAGAAAAAATGAGAAATCTATGAAAACCAGTAAATTTTGGAGAAGTTCATGGACTTACCCCCTTTGGATTTCGGTGAAAAATAAATCTTTTCATTTTTATAATCATATGTGACGTTTATATAGCAAATATGAGAAATCTATGAAAATCACTAAAATTTGGAGAATTTCATGGACTATCCCCTGTGGATTTCGATGAAAAATAATTATTTTTCATTTTTATAATCATATGTGACTTTTATATAGAAAATATGAGAAATCTATGAAAATCACTAAAATTTGAAGAATTTCATGGACTACCCCCTTTGGATTTGCGGTGAAAAATAAATATTTTCATTTTTATAATCATATATGACGTTTATATAGAAAAAATGAGATAACTTTTAAAATCACTAAAATTTGGAGAATTTCATTGATTACCCCTTTTGGATTTTGTTGAAAAATAAATATTTTTCAATTTTTATAATCATATGTGAGGTTTATATAGAAAATATGAGAAATCACTAAAATTTGGAGAATTTCATGGACTATCCTCTATGGATTTTGGTAAAAAATAATTATTTTTCATTTTTATAATCTTATGTGACGTTTATATAGAAAAAATGAGAAATCTATGAAAACCATTAAATTTTGGAGAATTTCATGGACTATCCCCTTTGGATTTCGGTGAAAAATAAAGCTTTTCATTTTTATGATCATATGTGACGTTTATATAGCAAATATGAGAAAACTATGAAAATCACTAAAATTTTGAGAATTTCATGGACTATCCCCTCTGGATTTCGATGAAAAATAAATATTTTTCATTTTTATATAGAAAATATGAGAAATCTATGAAAATCACTAAAATTTGGAGAATTTCATGGGCTATTCCATTTGGATTTCGGTGAAAATAAATATTTTCATTTTTATAATGATCGGTGACGTTTATATAGAAAAATGAGATTTTTTTTAAAATCACTAAAATTTGGAAATTTTCATGAACTACCCTCTTTCGATTTCGGTGAAAAATATATATTTTTCATTTTTATAATCATATGTGACGTTTATATAGAAAAATGAGATTTTGTTTAAAAATCACTAAAATTTGGAGAATTTCATGGACTATCCTATTTGGATTTCGGTGAAAAATAAAGTTTTTTCATTTTTATAATCATATGTGACGTTTATATAGGAAAAATGAGAATTCTATGAAAATCACTAAATTTTGTAGAATTTCATGGACTTCCCCTTTGGATTTGGTGAAAAATAAACATTTTTTCAATTTTTATAATCATATGTGACGTTTATATAGAAAATATGAGAAATCTATGAAAATCACTAAAATTTGGAGAATTTCATGGACTACCCTCCTTTGGATTTTGGTGAAAAATATTTTTTTTATTTTTATAATCATATGTGACGTTTATATAGAAAAAATGAAAAATCTATGAAAATAAGTAAATTTTGGAGAATTTCATAGACTACCCCCTTTGGATTTCGGTGAAAAATAAAGCTTTTTATTTTTATAATCATATGTGACGTTTATATAGCAAATATGAGAAATCTATGAAAATCACTAAAATTTAGAGAATTTCATGGACTATTTCCTCTCGATTTCGATGAAAAATAATTATTTTTCAATTTTATAATCATATGTGACGTTTATATAGAAAAAATGAGAAATCTATGAAAATCACTAAAATTTGGAGAATTTATGGACTATCACCTTTGGATTTCGGTGAAAAATAAATATTTTCTTTTTTGTAATCATATGTGACGTTTATAGAGAAAAAAAAGTGAAATCACATGTGACGGTTTTAAAGAAAAAGCGAGAAATCTATGAAAATCACTAAAATTTGGAGAATTTCCGGGACTATCCCCTTTGGATTTCAGTGAAAAATCAATACTTTTCATTTTCGGAATCGTATGTGACGTTTATATAGGAAAAATGGGAAATCTATGAAAATCACTAAAATTTGGAGAATTTCATGGACTATCCCCTTTAAATTTCGGTGAAAATTAAATATTTTTCATTTTTGTAATGATCGGTGACGTTTATATAGAAAATATCAGAAATCTATGAAAATCACTAAAATTTGGTGAATTTCATGGACTATCTTCTTTGAATTTCGGTGAAAAATATTTTATAATCATATGTGACGTTTATATAAGAAAAATGAGAAATCTATGAAAATCACTAAAATTTGGAGAATTTAATGAACTTATCCCCTTTAGATTTCGGTGAAAGATAAAAAAAATTCATTTTTGTAATGATCGGTGACATTTATATAGAAAAGATTAGAAATCTATGAAAATCACTAAAATTTGGAAAATTTCATGGACTACCCCCTTTGGATTTCGGTAAAAAATAAATATTTTTCATTTTTATAATCATATGTGACGTTTATATAGGAAAAATGAGAAATCTATGAAAATCACTAAAATTTGGAGAATTTCACGTACTACTCCCTTTGGATTTCGGTGAAAATAAATATTTTCATTTTTATAATGATCGGTGACGTTTATATAGAAAAATGAGTTTTTTTTTAAATCACTAAAATTTGGAGAATTTCATGAACTACCCTCTTTCGATTTCGGTGAAAAATAAATATTTTTCATTTTTATAATCATATATGACATTTACATAGAAAAATGAGATTTTGTTTTAAAATCACTAAAATTTGGAGAATTTCATGGACTATCCTATTTGGATTTCGGTGAAAAATAAAGTTTTTCATTTTTATAATCATATGTGACGTTTATATAGCAAATATGAGAAATCTATGAAAATCACTAAAATTTGGAGAATTTCATCGACTATCCCCTCTGGATTTCGATGAAAAATAATTGTTTTTCATTTTTATAATCATATGTGACGTTTATATAGAAAATATGAGAAATCTATGAAAATCACTAAAATTTGAAGAATTTCATGGACTACCCCCTTTGGATTTCGGTGAAAAATAAATATTTTTCATTTTTATAATCATATATGACGTTTATATAGAAAAAATGAGATAACTTTTAAAATCACTAAAATTTGGAGAATTTCATTAATTACCCCTTTTGGATTTTGTTGAAAAATAAATATTTTTCAATTTCTATAATCATATGTGACGTTTATATAGAAAATATGAGAAATCTAGGAAAATCACTAAAATTTGGAGAATTTCATGGACTATCCTATCTGGATTTCGGTGAAAAATATTTATTTTTCATTTTTATAATCTTATGTGACGTTTATATAGAAAAAATGAGAAATCTATGAAAACCAGTAAATTTTGGAGACCCTTTGGATTTCGGTGAAAAATAAAGCTTTTCATTTTTATAATCATATGTAACGTTTATATAGAAAAAATGAGAAAACTATGAAAATCACTAAAATTTGGAGAATTTCATGGACTATTCCCTCTGAATTTCGATGAAAAATAATTATTTTTCATTTTTATAATCATATGTGACGTTTATATAGAAAATATGAGAAATCTATGAAAATCACTAAAATTTGGAGAATTTCATGGACTATCCCATTTGGATTTCGGTGAAAATAAATATTTTCATTTTTATAATGATCAGTGACGTTTATATAGAAAAATGATTTTTTTTAAAAAAATCACTAAAATTTGGAGAATTTCATGAACTACCCTCTTTCATTGAAAAATAAATATTTTTCGTTTTTATAATCATATGTGACGTTTATATAGAAAAATGAGATTTTGTTTTAAAATCACTAAAATTTGGAGAATTTCATGGACTATCCCATTTGGATTTCGGTGAAAAATAAAGTTTTTCATTTTTATAATCATATGTGACGTTTATATAGGAAAAACGAGAAATCTATGAAAATCACTAAAATTTGGAGAATTTCATGGACTACCCTCCTTTGGATTTTGGTGAAAAATAATTTATTTTTATTTTTATAATCATATGTGAAGTTTATATAGAAAAAATGAGAAATCTATTAAAATAATTAAATTTTGGAGAATTTCATGGACTACCCCCTTTGAATTTCGGTGAAAAATAAAGCTTTTCATTTTTATAATCATATGTGAATAGCAAATATGAGAAATCTATGAAAATTACTAAAATTTGGAGAATTTCATGGACTATCCGCTCTGGATTTCGATGAAAAATAATTATTTTTCATTTTTATAATCATATGTGACGTTTATATAGAAAAAATGAGAAATCTATGAAAATCCCTAAAATTTGGAGAATTTATGGACTATCACCTTTGGATTTCGGTGAAAAATAAATATTTTCTTTTTTGTAATCATATGTGACGTTTATATAGAAAAAGCGAGAAATCTATGAAAATCACTAAAATTTGGAGAATTTATGGACTATTACCTTTGGATTTCGGTGAAAAATAAATATTTTCTTTTTTGTAATCATATGTGACGTTTATATAGAAAAAGCGAGAAATCAATGAAAATCACTAAAATTTGAAGAATTTATGGACTATTACCTTTGGATTTCGGTGAAAAATAACAAAAAATTCTTTTTTGTAATCATATGTGACGTTTATAGAGAAAAAAAAAGTGATATCTATGAAAATCCCTAAAATTTGGAGAATTTCATGGACTATTCTTTTGGATTTCGGTGAAAAATAAATATTTTTCATTTTTATAATCCATAAGTGACGTTTATAAAGGAAAAATGAGAAATCTATGAAAATCACTAAAATTTGGAGAATTTCATGGACTACCCCCCTTTGGATTTTGGTGAAAATTAAATATTTTTATTTTTATAATCGTATATGACGTTTATATAGAAAAGATGAGAAATCTATGAAAATCACTAAAATTTGGAGAAATTCCGGGACTATCCCCTTTGGATTTCGGTGAAAAATAAATATTTTTCATTTTTGTAATGATCGGTGACGTTTATATAGAAAATATCAGAAATCTATGAAAATCACTAAAATTTGGTGAATTTCATGGACTATCCTCTTTGGATTTCGGTGAAAAATATTTTATAATCATATGTGACGTTTATATAGGAAAAATGAGAAATCTATGAAAATCACTAAAATTTGGAGAATTTCATGAACTATATCCTTTAGATTTCGGTAAAAAATAAACATTTTTCATTTTTGTAATGATCGGTAATGTTTATATAGAAAAGATCAGAAATCTATGAAAATCACTAAAATTTGGAGAATTTCATGGACTACCCCCTTTGAATTTCGGTGAAAAATAAATATTTTTCATTTTTATAATCATATGTGACGTTTATATAGGAAAAATGAGTAATCTATGAAAATCACTAAAATTTGGAGAATTTCAGGGACTACCCCCTTTGGATTCGGTGAAAATAAATATTTTCATTTTTATAATGATCGATGACGTTTATATAGAAAAATGAGATTTTTTTTAAATCACTAAAATTTGGAGAATTTCATGAATTACCCTCTTTCGATTTCGGTGAAAAATAAATATTTTTCATTTTTATAATCATATGTGACGTTTATATAGAAAAAATGATAAATCTATAAAAATAAGTAAAATTTGGAGAATTTCATGGACTATACCCTTTGGATTTCGGTGAAAAATAAATATTTTCATTTTTATAATGATCGGTGACGTTTATATAGAAAAATGTGATTTTTTTATAAAATCACTAAAATTTGGAGAATTTCATGGACTACCCCCTTTGGATTTCGGTGAAATAAATATTTTCATTTTTATAATGATCGGTGACGTTTATATAGAAAATATCAGAAATCTATGAAAATCACTAAAATTTGGTGAATTTCATGGACTATCCTTTTTGGATTTCGGTGAAAAATATTTTATAATCATATGTGACGTTTATATAGGAAAAATGAGAAATCTATGAAAATCCCTAAAATTTGGAGAATTTAATGGACTACTCTCTTTGGTTTCGGTGAAAAATAAATATCTTCATTTTTATAATGATCGGTGACGTTTATACAATTTTTTTTTTTTGAAAATCACTAAAATTTGGAGAGGTTTATGGACTATTCCTTTGGATTTCGATGAAAAATAAATATTTTTATTTTTGTAACCACCAGTGACGTTTACATAAAAAAATGAGATAATTTTTCATCGAAAAGGTCATTATAATTGAGTTCATTTATATATGGTTAGAAATAAATCAACAATTTTTCATCGAAAAGGTCATTATAATTGAGTTCATTTATATATGGTTAGAAATAAATCAACTAGTTTCTTCAGATTCAAATCTAATCAAGTAAAGATTATTTTCAGGTCCGGAAAATTCATAAATCGATTTTTTTATTGCTTTAATTTGTTCAGTGCTATTATTTAATTACTTTTGACTTGAAATAGTGGTGGTGATATGTGAGACACCGATTTTCAAAATTTAAGTGTGAAAGAAATTGTGGGGTGACTACTTTTCAAAGTTGAGAAAAATCCAACAGCATTTTCCAACACAAATATGACTCGTCATGTGGCTCTGCCTTGTGGTTAGCCCTCACAACAAACATGCGACCTCAACAAAAAGGAAATACAAAAAAATGGAAATTTTAGGGAGAAAAAAACACATGAAAAATATCTATCACTATATAAATACAACAAATCTATACACTTCACACTAATGTGACAACTCTAAAATTTCATACTTTTGCGCAAAATTGCCTATAAGTCGAATAATAAGGACCTTCTTATATTCATTTTGGTGTTTCTAGAATTTCATACTTTTGAATTCCCTAAACAATGAAAAATATAACCTATGATGTTGATATTAACAAGTTATAATACATGGTATCCGTATGTACTCCGCTTAGCAGTAAACTCTTTCCAAGATTCGTAAAATATCGATCGAAACTTTCCAAAAAGAACAAATCAAAACACAAAAAAGTTGTTGGAAAAATTTGAAGCGTAGCTGTTGCCTCTTAAATGGCCTAACTCCTCATCATCATCGACCTCCTCCTCTCTTGACCCTTCACTAGTTTTTGGTTTGGCCGACTACCTTCCCACCTTAATAAGAAGCCATCTTCCCAATACATGCTGCTGCTGCTGATCTCTAATCAACAGGATAATGGTGAACTTCTTCTTGTTTTATATCCAAATTTTAAGTTTTTCTGAAGCTGCTTTGTGTCTTGTCTTGCTTGATTCTGTTGACTTTCTCTTAATTTCCGATTTTAGCACTATGTTGAGGGCTTGAGCTGCAAAGTAATTAGAATTGTTTGGTTTGTATGATATGATGGGCTGTCGCTTTGAAATTTCAACAATTGCGTGTGCAAGTTCTTTGATTTCTGACTAGGGTTTTTCTGTCAATCAATACCCAGACCCGCATTTGACGAGACCATCAATTGTGCATCTATTTAATTTTCTTGTTTGAATTTCCATTTGGGTTATGCAGTTATAAACTGTTAGCTACCCACAAATTTAAGCTGCAATCCAAGAAAGTGTAACCACCAGATATGAGGTGTAACTGCTTTGGGAGCTCCAAATTGAAGAGGAAGAAGGATGATGCTCATGATTTTGGAGAAATAGAAAGTAAGCAAACATCTTCTTTCCTTGAACTGTTTTTCTTTATACTGTTTTTATACTTTCTGATAATAGAAAAAGGTTTATATAATAGCTTGGGCTTGGCCAAAATATATGCATTAGTGAACTAGTATGGTTTCATTATCATATACATAATGTTATGCTCCAATGAATTAGTACTACATATCCTTGTTCATTCCCTTATTCGACACAAGAAGGAAAGCTGTGTTAATGACTTGTGACGGGTTGTTCCATCTTCAATTCTTCATCTATTGATCATAGTCCCCCTGCATTATTTTGTGAAGGAGAATTGCTGCAGAAAATCAGACACTTCTCATACAATGAGTTGAGGGTTGCCACTGACAATTTTAGTCACGACAATAAGATAGGGCGTGGTGGTTTTGGTTCAGTATACAAGGTATAGATTTGATTTACATTTTCCCCCTGGATCAAAGCTATCATCTATTTATCATGATGAAGAAGTCGTGTTTGTCTGATGACACAACTTATTTTACTGAAGTCGCGGAACATTCTTGTAGGGAATCCTTAAAGATGGACTACAAGTTGCTGTCAAGACTCTTGCTGCTGAATCAAAGCAAGGGGTGCGTGAATTTTTAACTGAGATTAACATTATATCTAATGTCAAGCACCAAAACCTCGTTGAATTGATTGGGTGCTGTGTACAAGGACCCAACCGCATATTGGTCTATGAGTATGTAGATAATAACAGCCTTGACCGTGCATTGCTGGGTAAGATTGCCAAAACTAGTACAAAATTTGTCTCCTATTGAAAGGAGTTTTTTTCCAGCTGTTTCTTTGTTGTTGTAGGTTACACCAGTGACCGTAAAATACTGGACTGGGGAAAGCGTTCTGCCATATGCTTGGGTACTGCTAGAGGCCTTGCTTTCCTTCACGAAGACCTTGTTCCACATATTGTGCATAGAGACATCAAAGCAAGTAACATACTCCTGGACAGGGATTTTTCACCGAAAATAGGAGACTTTGGTTTGGCAAAGCTGTTTCCGGATGACATCACACACATCAGTACAAGAATAGCTGGTACAACGTATGTCTTCTTTGAATATTACCTTTCAAATAAACTGCCTCTATGCCTTAGTCACCATTCATACTTCCGGAATTTAGAGACTTGTGCTAGGCTATATCAAATGATTCAAATCCGAATAGACCAGCAATGATGAACCCTCTCTAGGTACAAGGAAACGGTCAATTAGGCATGATATATGTTTAACATGATGGAAAATTGAGGAAATATGAACACAACCAATATTGATTTTGTGGTAATTCAGAACATTCTACATTGCTTTTGAGGGAAGTGGAGCGTGTATTTGACTTGTTTTGTGTCGACTGGATAGTGCAGTGGTTATTTGGCTCCAGAGTATGCATTGGGTGGTCATCTAACAAAGATGGCAGATGTTTACAGCTTTGGTGTGCTTGTGCTTGAAATTATCACTGGAAGAAGCAGCGCAAGGGCAGATTGGGGAGGTTCAGGGAAGCTTCTCCTCGAATGGGTGCGCTGTTCATCCAACATCGTAGACTATTTTCATGCTCCTTTAATTCTAAGTACTCTACAATGGTTTGATTTGTCACTGAACAGGCATGGCAACTTTATGAGGAAGGCAGGCTGGTGGAGTTAATCGACACAGAATTGGCAGATTACCCAGAAGAGCTGGTCATCAGATACATGAAAGTGGCGTTTTTCTGCACCCAATCAGTAGCCAGCAGAAGGCCCTTGATGAGCCAGGTTGTAGACATGCTCACCAGGAACATACGCCTCAACGAGAAGCAACTTTCAGCCCCCGGCTTCTTTCCTGACTCAGCTCGGTTTTCGAATGCAACTGTTGGCTCCAGTAGCCACCAGTTCAGCTCAGCACCTGTAACCGTTACAGATATAGCTCCTAGATGAAGGCTGGAAAATGCTGTGGTTTGGTATTCTTTTTTGTTATTATCGTGTATTTGTATTATAGTACATAAGAAAATTCATGCGGTCGTGTCCAGGAAGAATGTGAGCGGACAGAACACTTCGATTTGGAGAGTTCTAGGTTGTATAAAGACCTATAGTATGGATTTTTAAGGAATTATAAGCATTTTTTATACTTTCACATTTTGTCAATTCTTTGCCAAATACGCGAGTTTATTTTCATGAAGTTGCGTTTCATCATTTCTACAATCTACAATTGAATAGACAGACACAAACCATTGTGAAGCGTTCTTTCGGCCTCATCATAAACAAAAAACTTCTCCCATTAAAAGCCTTCAGTCAATAGTCTGATCCAACAAAAACACAATACAACAGGGCGGAAATGTGGTAGTTTCTTCCCTCAACAAGAAAGGAGGGAGGAATTTCTTTTTGTTCGTCTAGAAGTAATGAAAAGAATACAAGTTATACAAAAGCTCGAACTCTACTTGGTTTATTCTTACACCAAAAGAATTGGGAAAGGTCACCAAGGAGAGCATAGAATCAGAATTTAGAATGCAACTCAGCAGAAAAAAGAAGTAACCTGTATCAAGCTACTGCTACCGTCTCTGTTTCCACAGCAGCCTGCTCAGACGCATCTTCCTCAGGCTTGGGTGGAGAACCGTTGGAGGTAGCAGTTTTGGCTGCTGATGCTACACCCTGAGCACCGGCTTTCCCAGTTTTGGCATCTTTGCCTTCCTTTGTTTCTTTCCCATCCTTGGCTGGGGCCGGAGGAGGTGGCATCATGTGAGGCGGAGGTGAGTGTTTTAGCTTCACTAATATATGCCTCATCCTTGAAAGATCAGTGGGTTTCCCAGGTTTAGGGCCTTGAACGAATGTGATTGATGGCTTCTTCTCTTGTTCCTTCTTTCCTCTCCTCTTTTCAATATTGGCAACCTCATGAGGAACAAGTTCTGCAATTGCCTTCCAGTATTGTTTGTCTGCTTCTTTGTGGAACTTTTCTTGGTTAGACAAGAAGACCTAGTTTAACAGAGAACAAAGATCATTGAATACTAATAATAAAGTACATGCAGAAACACAAACTAGGACAACGTGACAATCACACTAGTATTAGCAATTTACCTTCTCCTTTTCCCTATTCTGGGTTTTGTTTGTCTCGGTGTTTAGTTTTCTCTTATCATAGAATGCACGTTTATACTCCTCAGCTTCCTCAATAATCTGATTCCGCTTTTCCTTCTCAAGCTTCTCCTTTTCCTCAAGTGTAATGGAATTCTGACTACATCCCCAGACAGGAGTGAATGCATAAGTTAAAACTTACCAAGTTTAAACAAAAAATACACCTTTTCAAAATAAAACATACCATAAAGACGTTCGACAAAAAAAACAAAAGTAAAGACAAAATACAAATCCATATGAGTGTAAAACTGACAACACACTGAATAGTTAATGACAGGATGTCGTACATAGATTGGGGTATAAAACCCTCATAGTTGCAGTCATGGAATGATTATCTAAATTTGATACATGCTAGTCGAAAGATCAAGCCCCAACCCTGTAAGAAAGAGCACGAGCATTGTTCACTAGGCAACAGCCTATTTAGTTTTGAAAATTCATCAGTCCTCCACTCCTCCCCCCTTTTCTTTTATTACAATTTTACATTATTATAGTATATGCGTTTCGGTTTCACCGTCATCTCATCCTCAAAGTAAGTCTGTGATCAGTAGCCCCAACAAGATATCATAGAAGCAACTAAAACAAAGGCCACAATCACAATAAAATCCTTCCTAAACATTAAATATAGCCACTTGGCTAGTTGAAAAGAGATGATGCTAAATTAGGCCTACAAACTTGGGCAGAACAATACATCAAGGTCGAAGCTTGCTAGACATGATCAGAGTAAGCTCCTTTTCTGTTCGTTGTCGAGTCTCCAAGCATAAGATAACATCTATTATCATCAAAGCTATCAAACTATGATGCTATGCTTGAACATTTTGAGTGCTGAAGCTTACTGTTATACTTAGCCTAGTATTACTTGGTCTACTACATCTAAATTTTAAAACTTTTATGCTTTTTATCATCTCCAAAGTTCAGAGAAGAAGTTTATAATGGCACCTAGTAGAGAAATCTAAGCAATACGTAAATCTAATGTAAAATAAGAGTATACCAAGTGGCTTCTCTATAAATGGATTTTTTTTAGCAAAATACAAAGCAGCAGTTAACGAAACTACATTCAGCTAAACTTCAGATCAGGCACTACGATTATAAACTGAGCGATCAACCAGATCTTGCCCGCTGTTAGAAGACATAATCCATATCAAAATCAATCCAGATTCAATTCAGGACGAACTTCATGCCTGATCAAGTCAACTAATTCAAGCAACTCCATTGCCAGCAGCAGATAAAACGAGCACGATAGATCTAATCGTGTGATCAGATGACGAGATACAACCAGTATAAGCTGGAAAAAAAAGCAACTACACACTCACCGGCGCCATTCTCGGAGAGCTGACCCTTCCTCACGCATCAGATCCGGCGGCGGAAGCACGGGCCCGTCAGAAGTGAAAATCCCATCCTCGTCAACATCCAAGTCGTATGGATGCCCATTCCCATTCGAGACAGCCACACCATCCGCAAACGGAGACTGCAAGAAGCTAGGGTTTCCTTCACCGCCACCCGCCGACGAGTTGAACCCGTAAGGAAGCGGCGAATCAGAGGCGTCCTCGACAGCGACCTCGTCGTCTGCGGGAAATCCGCCGCTTCCGTAGCTGGGAGGAGGGAATTCATGAGCTCCGGCGCCGGAAGAGACTTGGACGGGGTCGGCAGAGTAGGAATCAGCGTCAAAGGAAGAAAAGTTAGAAGGATCGTAGCCCGTGTAGCCATCGTCGAAGGGGCGATCGGAGGCCCTAACCTCCTCGCCGCCGTCGTTGCTGAATGTGTCGAACGAAGACATCTGTGTTTCTCTCTCAAGTTTCTGGTGCTGGGTGGAGTATGATGCGTCTGAAAGGAGAAGAAGGTGAAGGTGAAGAAAAGGCCGGTGGGTAGATCGGAAATCATATGTTACATTAATTTAACATTTTTTTTTGCGTTTTTGTGTTAAATTTGAGCGGTAAAAAATTGTGACCGGAGGAGAACAAGAAAGATATGTCTTTTTTTTTTTTTGATGGGAAGAAAGATATGTCTCAGCACTTACGGAGAACATTTATTTATTTTTCTTTGTACTTATTGATCTTGTTGTAATTTCTAGCACCGCAAAAATTACTTGTCCTGTTGTTAACTGGAGTTTTTGTTTGTGAACTTTATAAATAAACTTTTTAGAAGTTGTGAATTTGTGATCAATAAGGATTAAAATACCAAACACATGGTAATTATCTTCATGAAACTTTTTATAAGAATTTTGGGAGAATATATTATTCATGGGTTCCATAGAAAACATATAGGAGTGATTTAAAAGTTTGTTTTTTCTACCTATTAACACACAAATGGTAACTCCTTAGTGACGAAATTATTTAAAAATGCTTGCAAAAGTATCTTACAATGCGAAAATAATACATAAAATTGATGTTCCTCTACTATCGCAACAGTCTATAAACTCTAAATTTACATTACATTGAAATAATTTCGCCATTTTATATTGGCTTCTTGTGAAGTTGGTGATAGATTATCCATCTCCCTCCATCACTTTGGAAGAAGCATTAGATTAATCACTAAAAAAATCAGATACACTATTAGTAGTCTATACAGGAATGAAGATTATGAGACCCAGATTTATTATACAATACAAAAGCTCTGAAAATAATTACAAAAAGTAACTACACCAAGAATTTGATTATTTGAAGACCTCTTTGTATACAATTGCAAAGGGCTCTATACGTATCTCTGCCTGTTCCCAAATCCGGGTCTCATTCGTTTACTAGACAAGCCAAATGGTGAAGCAGGGCGCTTTTTACTAGAACAACCAAGCATGGATTTTAGACTTGCAAGGGCTTTCTCCGCAGCCTAGACAGACAACAAAAATAAACTCAAGTAAGAATTCAATGTTTTGTTCACTAATTAGGGTGCTTCAAAGTGGGATAGAATATGGTCATTAGTCATTACCTGAGCTTTAGCCTCATCCCATGTTAATCCAGTTCCTCTAGACAACACCTCTCCATCTATTTCTACCTACAAATACATAATCAAGGCAGAAACTATGAATAAGTTATAATTTTATGTACAACTACCTGCAAAGTTACAGCACATCTTATATGGCCCAGATTCTCTCCTTGACCTTGTTCTTAAAAGCATTGTTCAAGATTCCTCCCCTTTGCTAAAAATTCTTAACACATTATCAGTTATTTGGAAGTAAATTGATTTGATAATATATAGTAGTAACAACATGCTAACCTGAGCATATAGTTCATCTTTCTGAAATGAGTCAGCTGAAAGTGGCGGCCCACCTTTATAATCAAGATCAAAACCCTCCGCCATGCACTAGACAAAGCACGCACATAATTTAACATCGCAATAGGACATCACGACCAGGCCAATAAGAAAATAAACAGTTCCTGATTATGTACCAGCTCTTTAAGTGCTGAAACTGAAGATACGGATCTCATAGTGCCATCCAGAGTCAATTCTTGAGATGTACCATCTCTTTCATGATACCCTTCAGCCTCCATAGAGTCTGAGAAGCCTGAAGGTTCTTCACTGTCTTGTCCCTGGTTCCCGTGTGAATTTGAATCACAAAAGAAACCATCGTTTGTACCTGACGATCTGCTTATGTCTCCTCTCTTAGGACTCGATTCTGATTTTATGTGTGACAGATACTTATCTGCAGTTAAAAATCTGACAGTCAGTACTCAGAACAAAACATGTTTAAAGCACACTCATCTACTAGCCACAACAAAATTTTAGCACTCAACAAAACATGTTAACAGGAGTAGGGTGAGCTGTGAAAAGGTTCGGCGTACAAGCACATTGATCTACACATTTAAATTGATTCAAAATGCTTGCATACTTGTATCACTATTGCTCGCAACTCAGACTTCCATGCATTAAACACCAAAACTCGTATCTGAGATTGTTAATCGTCATTATGGTATTAAACACCAAAACAGTGTTTACCACATCAACTACACACGTGCTTACAATCCATGGACTGCAACATGTGACCAAATAAGTACTGCAGGTTGTTTAGCACTTGCTAATTCAACAATCTTACCAGCCAAACTCATCAGAGAAACCTCTGCTGCATAATGTTGGGCTTCCCTTCTTGTTTTTCCTTTCCCTTCACCGATTTTCTCACCAGCAAAATACACCTAGGAGTGAAATGAAAGATCAACATCGAAATGAAGCATTATATCATATTGAATCTTCTATTTGGACTCTGAGCAATTTAGAAAAACTTGTAACAATTTATTCAGTATCCCCCCCTTCAGTGCAACCTGCCAAGGAAACACGCTCAGAAACCAAGAGGGGAGAATAAGAAAACATATGTAGAGCCAGGAAGGGAGTTCAACTTCATTGTACAAGGAAATTAAAGCAAAGAGAAACATGAAATTTTATTGGAAAAATAATGAACATGAACTCCTTAAATTTTCCATGACAGAGTTGACCTTTTAAAACCAAAACCTCTTGCTGCTAATATACTTTCAAGTCTGAGACGTGGCCACAGAGCACCAATAGTGCGACTTATCACTTTGTTCAATTAATAGTAGGTTTAAATTAATTTCATCACAAGTCAGATGTGGTGTCATAAATATACAAGGTTGCCTAGAAACGAAAATGCTGCATTAGCCTGCATGCATTAGCGTGAATCTATCATAACCATTTGCTCTCACCTATATATCAGTACCATAACTATCTGAGACATGTGAACATAACTACTTCCATCCTTCCTCTCTCTTCAACACATGTTGTAACTAAATTTATATAAGAAACAACAGATCATAACCTGTAGTTGTTTATGGAATTCAGTTCAAAATGTCAGTCTTCCATAAGATACTCAATATCTTGCTTCACTTGTAAATTCTTATTTTCTATACATATCCATGCTTCTACCTTTTGCTTGGTACATACATTTTGGAATTTTGCTATAACTATGAGATTAATAACTGATAACCATTGTCACTCTTATCTTATACACCAAGTGCCTTAAAAGAGTATTGAAGTAACGATTCAATAATCATATAGGCATGATAGAAAGTCAATCCAAAACCAGACCTGCCTAGCAAGCATCCATGCACGTTAATGCCCGTCAAGAGTAAGGTTATTAAGAATTAAAAAATAGTACTTGAACTCAACCCAAACATATATATATATATAAATATGCGATTCATTCACTATGTAATATAGGCAATTAAATAGACAAATTTCAACATCTCAGACAAGAGGTGAGTAAATTAATTAGAAGTGTAAATCAAAATTAAGGGAGAAAATGTAGACTACCTCCATCATAAATTTCAGTTCTGTAGAAGCAGCAAGAGATGATTTGTAATTGACCTACGATAGGAACAAAACAGTAAGGATACACAAAATAGAGAAAAGGTAAACATGTGTGAAGAGTTATTTCTCTGCTGTGATTAGCATTTAAACATACTACCTTAGCTCCACACTTTCTACCAATATCACCCAAAGCTCCAGCAGGCAACTCTAATTCTGAAATTCTTCGTGCATGTTCATTTTCAATATCTCTACAGTTGGAGGAAGAACATACTGAATCAGAATCCCAATCCTTGTTGCTGGAGAACGATCGACTGGATTCATTTTCAAAATCCTTGTTCCTAGATAAGGTTCGACCTATATGGATGTCCTTGCCTGAAAAGAGTGAAGAAAATGTAGTGTGTAAGGAAAGAAAGGGCCCAGAAAATATACAAGAGCAATAATAAAAAAAATTATTACAGACATATAGAAACCATGCATAAGCAGTAGACAACCAGCCAACAAAATATCTTGAGGATATGAAAAAAGAAAAATGAAGACCCAAATTTTACAACGGTTTTTCGAGTGTGTGTCCATGGGCACATGCTAACAAGCTTAAATAGGAAATTTATCTTCAAAATATTCCCTAATAGAGAATTGATAAACCCTTAGCAAACAAGATTAAACTAGTGGCTAACTAAATAATTGCCAAAAAAGGAGTTCTTAGAGTGTGCCCATGGGCACACACTAGAAAAAACCATTTTACAATAGCTTCCCATCACTGTCAACTAAATTATTTCCATCATGAGCAGAAGTGTTGAAACCCAGTTCCATATCAATAGTGAAGTTAATTACGGATACTGATGCTATAATTCAGCTCAAGTAAATGGCAGTACACATGCATAGATGCCACTATGAGCAGAATAATCAAATTTATGTAGAAAAGAGCAGGTGATTCAACTAGCCACTATATCAGCTATTGATGCAAGTGGAACACAGCATGCAAATATGATCACACTTCATCACATCAGCAACTTCAACATGGCAATAAGATTGCCGGTATTATACTTCATCACATCAGCAACTTCAACATGGCAATAAGACTGCCGGTATAATACTATTTACATTCAGGTACCAGCTGTAGAGCTGCAAAATATCCACTCTTCAAAGCCTTGCAACCTACATATGGAAGGGTAACGGAAAAAAAATTGTTGCTATTTAGGGGAGCTGGAGTGGGTAGAGCAGGGGTCCATTTACAATTATAGTCTTTCCAGTGTCTATAAACTAAATTCCTTTAATATTTCTTACATAATAACAATAAACATGAAGCTTCCACTGGAATATGGAAGATTACCTTGAATAGATCGGTATGACTGGAAACGATCATCCATGCAAAAACCCTGCACACAAGAGGTCCAAGAAAATAAGTATCACAATGCATGCCTTTAAGAGAAGCATTCAAAGTTGAGTTGCACACATACTCTATGGAGAACAAACATGGGAAAAGGGGGGAAATTACCTCTCTTGGAAACCTTTGCTTTTGTGCATAAGGTCGTTCAGATCGAACAAAATTGTCCATCTTTCTGAAAAATGGAGGTGGAAGAGGATGTTGCTGCTCGACATGCATTCCATCAGAAGAAAATTGTTTTGGAACTGCTCGGCCAAATTGTCCTGGGTTCATCTGGTCTTCAAACCAGCTTCGACGAGACTGCAGCTGTGGGCCTGGAGCAGGAGGCAAAGGTGGTGGTATAGATGGGCCAGGAACTGAAACAGGAATTGGTGCTTGGACAGGAGCTCTAACAGAAAACTGAGGTTCACTTGGCGAATTATCTCTCATATCTAGTCCATGCTGCAATATAAGCATCCTCCTCCGTGTATCCGGATCTAGCTCAGATTCTGGTACTTCACCCTCTTCCCTGGCAGGAGAACCTTGCAAGATTGGGTCTGCATTTCCAAAATGACCCAATGGCCTGGCAGGAGAACATTGTAAGTTTGGCGCAGCATTTCCAATATGACCCAAAGGCCTAGCAGGAGAACCTTGTAAATTTGGGTCTGAATTTCCAATATGACCCAATGAACTCGCTAAAGGAGCTGCTTGTGGGAGACGGCTTGGTGGAAAAGGCACAATCGACCCTTGATGTGTGGGATGCAAAGCTGGAACTGGAGTACCAGAAACCGTAAAGTATAAAGAAGCAGACCTTGGATCAGGATTAGCAGATAATGAAGTAATTGTTATAGGACCTGCTGAAGATTGAACAGCCTCCTGCAAGAGAAATTTAAAAGAACATCAGAAAACGTGCATCTCTAATTCTGTGAAAGATCATAATATTTCCTGGCCCTTACAACATGACGCTAGACAAAATTATAGATGAAATGACTGGATAAACTTTACTACGTACATTACAAACACCTGATGGAGAAATCACCAAGTATACATGTAATTCTTTCCCCTGTCTAAGATAACAGATCATGCTTCCCCACCTCCAACCCAAATATTTAAGGGAAACTGAAGGAGAAAGAGGGTTACCTTCAGCCTCCTTTCAACCTCAGCATCTGCCATTCCATCAAAACAAGTTGGCTCTATGTTACCATTTGCTTCAGATGTGTCATCCTGCAAGCAAGAACACCGAATGTGCATGTGTGACCACGGCAACAGCCATCAAACAGAAAAAAAAATTGCTATAATATGTTGAGCTAGAGTCAGAAAGGACTTGACTGCAACTTCAAGGATCAAGCCAGAAAATTAGACAAGGCAAAGTTATCAAAAGTAGAGAACTAAATTACCTCTGGAGACAGATAATTGCTCACATCAAGATGAAAAGGTATATTTTTCAGATCATCTTCATATAAAAATTCAGACATCTGCTCCACAAGACCGTCATCAAATTCTCTGTAACAAATCGTATGGAGTCATGTCATATCTAATGGGTGTTGTATCAAAATACCAATTGAAGCTATTGAGGCAAGTATCAGTATCGACTGCAAGTAGAAATATGCTTGAGCCCAGGGTATAAAAGTCTTAAAAGGTTATTCTTACTTGAAGAAACCACCTCTAACATTGCAAGCAACATTTCTAGCCACACATAGGACTGGATTGGCATTGTTTGCCTACAACATAGCAAGAGATGAAGTTGAAGCCACTGAAAGATTTAAATCTTTAATAGACAAATCTAAGCGCATGCTAAAGATACCTCAGCTTGAGGAGCATAATATGGAGCAAATGCAGGGACAACATGCACTCGTGGCTGGTCCCTCTCATCCCAGACTTTCAAGCGATCATCAATGACTAGTGCCATTTTAGGATGACAGCTTCTGTTGTGAAAAACATTAAACAATGACTTCTTGCATCCTGTTAAGCACAGCAAAAACATATCATTTAGTTCCACATAAACTACAATAATGCATACAAGTAACAAGGGATGATTATCCCCCAGAGAAATATTATGAATTTTTTTACTGTCAAACCCAGAAAGTTAAATTGGCAAATATAATTCGCACTATGTTCACTGAGAATGAATACAATGTCTTTTGTAACTTACCAGACTTGACACAGACTACTCGATCCAAAAGATCATTTGTATTTATCAAGTTTGAGTCTGGATCAAGCAGCCTCCACATTTCCAAAGCATAATCTCTTTCAGCCATCGTGCACACATAAACCTCAAACCTCTTGCGACCTCTAGCAGTTATATAACTACGAAGCTCCTCCCATGCAGGTCTTATCCTCACAAGAACACTTGTATCTCGAATCTATAGACACAGAAGCATTGTCAATCAATAAAAAGACCAATTTACTCGAGAAACACCTGAGCTCAAAGGAAGTACCACTGAAGCAGTAAAAAGGTGACCATCTTCAATATCTTCCCTATATCTCCTTATATATGGACATAAATTGGCTTTTAAAATGTCACCCCAATAACTAAATTCGTCACTCTGGATTTACTATGAAGGCCCCACCATATTCTTCCCATGCAAACACACAATTATGAGTAAACGATAAAATAGCCTCCTCTGATCCGCTATACATGTGAGAATTGAAGATGGTTTATTCACTTCCTTGTTCTATTTGGAAAGTTATGATCAACATGATATCACATCACTATGCTACCCTTGTATGCGACCTAACAAATGAAAATGAAGAAGCTGAAGCAGCATGCACCTGCTTAACAGTGAGGACAAGTAGGTCCTTACCATCGGATTTATACGAGTCAGGACTATGTTTTTGTCTTGCAATCGTATCAAGGGGCGCATAATAGACTGATGATTGTCAGAGAGAGCTGGAACAAATTCAGTTTGAGCTTTGATCACTTCTCCATTGTCAATAACCTGATTACTTTCTATATATTGCTTAAGTATAGCTCTGTCATCTTGATAACACTTAATCTCATCCACCATTCCAGCTATGCGTTGTTGATCCATTTCAATATTTATTTTCCTTTGTAGGGAATCAATCCTATCCTCAAAAGAGCGCATAGTATTAGCAACTACAAGTGTCTCATCGAGATCAAATACAATGCCCAGACATCTGAGGTTCAGCATGACAAGACAAGAATCATACAACCCTCTCATAACAGTGATGCCCCAGAAAGACGGACTTCTCCGATCATTCCTTCTAGAAAGCATGGCTACCAAGTGGAGCTCCTCCTCTCCAAGCATCACAACTGCAGTCTGTTTACACACGTCAAATACATATGAGTAGTCAAAACTGGCAATGATCATATGAGCTTCAAATGCTTCCTGATCAAGAATAATAACAAAAACAATATGCCTGAACATGAATGTCACCTAGCAGGAACAAAATTCAGATGTTTCCTTTTACATGAAAATAATGCCTTAGTACAATGGTTCAACATCAATATGACTAAAGAGTAAAGATATGATATGTTGGAGATGATTATACTACGAATATCATGCATTCTCTTCTCTGTAATCATTCAGTCAGTCAAACATTAGCGAAATGAATGAATTCTCTCTGAAGTATGTAATTATTCGTTAACAGAAACCATTAATCTCAAGCCAATAGAGAAAGATTACCAGTTTAAACAGTTTTTGTATCCGTTTAACATCCCAGTGAAATCAGAGTTGACTGCACTTAACAATAACAAGAATTTAGTCTGGGGAAGAAACTGGCCCTCTTAATTCTGATATCTAGTCAAATTATTCTGGCTCAGATCAGAGTTTAAATGAAAAGAACCATTGTGTTTCCACACCCACAAACTCAACATAGGCTTTGCCGCAAAACACTCAAGTTAAACTGTTTCCACGGTTCAAAAATTAAGTAATTGTCATCAATTTTGGAACCAAAAAGAGGATTTAGATTTCAGAGGCAGCAGGATATTCACCCCCAATAGCAGGGTTTTAATCTCTAGGGTTTCAAATTCATTACAGTGGTCTTGAAGAGTCCTGAAAAGTCTCAAAATCTTAGTAGCCAATGATTTTTTCAATGTGAGAATTTTAGATCAAGTTCCTTATCTTTCTTCACTTTTATTTGTCAAACTATATTCAGAAGATCTGTTGTTCTATGCTTTGCTTGGTGATGTTGGTGTTACCTTGTTTTCTCTCAGACAGGTTGAGTGCAAAACAGAGAGCGGCGACGTCGCATCCAGAGACCTGGAATTTGTGCAGTGGTCGTAGTCGCTGGACTCCATTTTCAAGCAAAGACCTCCGGATGCAATGGTGTAGAGCACAGCAAGTGGCGGGCAGCGTTCGCTGGGTTGCGAGAAATGATCTATCCGGATCCGTTTATCTCTCATCAAAAGATCCAAAACAACAACTACTTTGCTGCTATTCAGGTCCGGATTTGAGTTCAAGTTGTTGTTCTGTTGAGGTTGTGGATAAATCTCTACATCTCCCAGTAGATTATCTCCATGATAAACTGCCGTTCTGATCATTGTTGAAATAGGTTTTGTGTAAATGGTCTGTTTTCTTGTTTCAGAAAAGTGAAAAGGAAAAAAAAAAATAGTTAAACTTTGTTCTAGTCAAGATTCCTCCTCTTCAGGTAGAGGAATTTCAAGTTCCCCGATCTGAATCCTTCGAATACTAGCTTGTCTCTTTCTCACAATCTGGTGATTTGAATATTGAAATACCCTAGAAGTTCTTCAGATGATTTCGGGGAGAGATTACAAATTTTTGGAAGAAAAACTCTTTCAAATAAGGATGATCGTTACAGAGAAACGGTCGGTGGAGGCGGGGGAGTCATTTGGAAAATGCTCTCGGATTATGGCATATTTATGACCTAAGCGGCAACGTTTCCACGACCCTTCCTCTGAAGAAGATCAACGTGACGTCTAATTGTTCCTCTTGGAATTGGATTCGGATCCCTACCCGCACTCTCCAAACCCGGGTCGATTTCGGGTCCAACCGACGGAGTTAAGAAATTCAGTTTCATAAATTATTGGATAGGTTGGTGAAAATCTATGGGTTCGTTTATAATCTTGTAAGATTTCATATTTATATCCAGAAAATATTTTAACAAATATAATTTGTATTCATATAAAAAAGTAATAATTATAAAGATTTGTATATGTTGGTTTAGAGTAAGGGCTTGTTCGGTTGAAAAGTAAATTCATAGTAATTTAAATATCTCAGAAAGTGGGATCAAATACATGTGTTTGATTAACATTTTTCTATTTAGAAAATTCATGTATTTAAATTTATGAGATTTCTAATTTCTTTATTATGTAGGAAGTATATTTACCTAGGAGGGATATGTAAGATTTTATTCCACATTATTTTAATCATCAAATCACATAATTACCCCTCTCAAAATATTTTTCTTTCAATTTCTACTCTAGGAGATATCTCGATACATTTAGTGCTCGTTTCAAATTTAAATACGTATTGTTTGTGTTTATATAATTTTGATTGTGAATTTGTTGGTCTTATGTTATATATTTTATTGTATTGATTTTATGTTTTTATTGTACGTGTTTGATTAACAACTATTTCAATAATTTTGATCCAATTTGAATGCTATATATACTATTGTACGTGTTTGTGTTTGTGTAATTTTAATTGTGAATAATTATTTTTTATATTTATAGGGTTATAGTAGTAATTTTATATAAAATCCTACCAACTTTCCACATCCAACCAAATAAAATATAGTTTTCAATATTATATGATTAAAAATTAAAATGTTAATCAAACATAATTTCTTAATTCCTAGGAATTGTAAATCTCAAGAACTTACTTCATGGAAAGTAAATTCATGGGAATTGCACTTTCTATCTTTAACCAAACGAGCACTAAGGTTCAGGTGCATAAAGTTTATAGGGTGTAAAATGAATAATTTTCTCATCCATAAAATTATTTTAGTGGGCGGTTTAAATTAAAAGCTTAAAAAAATATAAAAAAGAACTTAATTTTGGTTGGGATATATTAAACAGTGGTACACTTGTAATTTTAGCAAATTTCTTATACCTCTGCACCTAATACAAAACCAAAAACTTAAACGCGTTCCTCATTCTCATAAATTTGTTTCCCCTTTTCCTATTAAACACACCCAAACCCTAGAAATTTCAGTAGCAAATTCGATCGCAAATCTCACTTCTCCACCAACAAAATCTTTCGATTTCTCAAAATCTTCGTTCGTATCCTCCAATTTTTCACTCGTCTCTCTGGATTTGAACTACTTGTTTCAATAGCGAAGGAAACCAAACATACGAAATGAAAATCAATCTAAACACGCGGTAAACACCTTCTTCAAGCACTTAATTTCAATTACTGATAGATTAATGTTGTCATTTTGTTCGAAAAGGCAAAAAAAAAGTGTTTAACTCTTGTTTTTTACAAAGTTCTAGGGTTCATAGAAATTTTGAATGATGAAAATCGTTGAAATCTACTACAATAGAGGGTTGTATAGGTTTGAATGCACACATAAGACTTGAATCACTAAATTTTAGAGCTGATTTGGTAAAATTTTGAATTGACAAATGTGTTTGTGAAACTTCCAATTTATATGTGATTTTTTTAATGAATTAACATACGTTTTCTTACATTGCAAAGATTTCATGTCATGATTGAGGGATTTTCTTTAGCTACTGCACACATGTGCAATCCTTTTAGATCCAAAATTTTGATTTTTCAGTATCATGTTAAGATGCAAGTTCTTTAAGATTCAAAATCAGTTTATGTTATGCATGAATTTAAAGAATAGTACATATACATGGTTCTTTCGTGCATGTAATGTTTGTAACATTGCATATCTTGGGTTTTTCGTGCATGTATTGTTTGCAATAGTGCATATCTTGGGTTTTTCCGTGCATGTATATATTGTACCTTTGAGAGCATGTGTTTTCCCTTGATGGCATCTGTTTGATGAACTACCTCATCTATTTGTTGTGTTTGCTAACTTGAGCAAATTTGTTGGTGTTGTCATTAATAATGATCTATTGTTTTGAAATGACATTCTCTCATTTTGATTGACTCTTCTGCTTGTTGAAAATCTATGATGCTTCCCATTGTTGGTGTCTGATTCACAACTCTTCTAGTTCAAACTATTCTTTGCGTTTTGTTCGTTGATGTTGTTTTTTCTTACCCTTTTTGCTGCATTTTGTAAGAGTTCGTGTTTGAATTTGTACTAGTGCATATTTATATCCGTGCAAACTTCGACTTGTTTAATAATCTCTCTTAAGATTATCTTTAGCTTTTTTCATTTTAAATTTTGGAGGATCCTTGCCATTTACTTTACCTTTGTAAATGGTTGATTTTTTTCATTCGATTCATGTTGATATAGAAATTATTCAACACCATAAAAAATTAATGCATATAACTAAGTATTAAAAGTGCATGTTTTGTTAGTAAAAGTGCATTACTAATGTATAAAAAAATACATGTCGTGTAAGTAGAAGTGTATCATTAAATGTGCAAAAATACACATGTTGTTAGTAAACATGCATAACTAAGTACTTGTAGTGCACATCTTTGTCAGTCAAAGTGCATAAGTCAATTAATAAAGAAAATGCATGTTTTGTTAGTAAAAGTGCATAACTAATTGCCATAATGCATACCTTATTAGTAAAAGTGCATCACTAAATGTACAAGTGCATGTTTCATGAGTAAAAGTGCATAACTAAGTGTCTCAAATGCAAAGTATTGTCTTGCAATGGACTTTTCATTGTTAATCTTTTATAGTTCATACATAATTATTAAAACGGTTGACGCTCTCATGAATGTGTTTTTTTATAAAGTGGTGTGGTCCGTATATATAATTTTGACATAGCCTATTAGCTCAAATGGTATAGCAATGTGTTGATACACATGAATATGGGTTCGAATCCTTCATAGGCTATAAATTTACTTGTGATACACACCTACAAATATTTAAACATGTTTTATTTTGCAATCAATAATATATTAATATGTTAAGCTTAAACTTATGTCAGGGGGGCACTCTTTGGGATTTCTTTTAAGAGCATTGATCAGACTCAGGCAATCACTTTCCACTTTGATCTTATCGAAACCCATTGTTGTTGCAAATTAGAGTCCACAAAACAAGGCTTTTAGTCTCGGTTATTAGGGGATCAAACATTAGGCGCATATTTTCAGTACAGGCTCCCAAGAGCTTACTTGTGTTGTCCCGAATGCAACACTCCATGTCAGGGCTTCCTCCATCAAACATCGTTGAGTTCATATTTAACTGAATCCATCATGTTGGGGGAGTTCTCCACTTCTCCTTGGGAGGTATGGGGCCAGGACCTAGATTGTGTTTCGTGATTCCCTCAAGTAGGCCCCTCGAACTCGTGATCAAAATCTGTTCAATCTTGATTTTTTCTTTGAATACCCAAGCATTTCTCCTATCACATATTGCACATAAAAGGGCTCAAGAAAAGATTAAACTCATCTCCGTGACTCTCGCTCTCCATGTTTTATATGCAGTCAATCATCCACATGACCATTTTATCAACATGAAAGCCCAATGTCTTCCACACTTTTGTTGACTTCTTGCAGTGTTTGAAAAAATTGAAAGAGCAAAGAACAAATGCACGAACACTTCATTCAATTACAGATGGAGAAGTGATTCATCAATGGAGGAACATATTTATCAATGGTGAACCAAACCACGACCTTGAAATTAAACGAACAAAATGAAGAAGATAAGGGAAACAAATAAGAGAATGAAGAAACGTACCACTAGCCAACGAGATTGATGCAAAAACACGAAAATTTGAAAAAGATAGCGAAGGATTGAAGCACGAGAATACGGTTCATCAATGGCGGCGACAACTCAACGTTAACGAAGGTGCCAGAAAGAAGGAGAAAGATAGATTTAAGATAAAACATAAAACTAAAGTATCGAAAATACTCCTAACCTATAAAAAACGGGATTATATCATCCCTAGGATATTCTTAATCTAATGGTTCAAATCACTCATCACTTTTCACAATATACAAGAGCATTCCCCATATGATCCATTCTCTCTTGGGCAAATCTTGTTAAGTTTTTTTATTAATTTATATTTTGCTGATTATGTAATATAGTAATAAATAATAAAAAATCTTAACAACTTAGACCTAAAAACACTCGTGTGACTCAAAAAGAGTGAACTTTACTATATATAATAAATAGATAATAATAATAAATAAATAAATCATCAACAACGTAAGCCTAAAAACACTTTGGTGGCTTATAAAGAGTGGTGGCTTATAAAGAGTCAGGTTGAATATATAATTATAGATCGATATAGATTATGTGTGTATTTTCACTTAATCACGAGTTTTTTTTTATTGCATGAGAGTCAGGTTAGTTATCAAGTAGGATTTACTTTATTTAACCACTTTTTATCTTCATTTCTTTCTACATTCTTATTTTAAATTGCTGGCATCTAATCACTATTATCTTCAATGTTATCTTGAAATTATCATGAGTGTATATTATTTGTCAATTAACACCAACTTTTTTAATATAACAGTTGTTATTACATATTATCTTGTCCCTTGATTTTTATCGTTTTAAATTAAAGCGAAACAAAATTTTGGAAAAAAACATCAATTTGAATCGGAATTGATTTTTTCGTTCCATCATCATTTTGATTAACCACCTTTTCATTTATTTATAAACTGTTATTTATATATAAAAAAAATGTTCAGAGGCTTTATCGGCCGAGATGGTTGGTTCTTGTTTTGTGTGCGAGTGAGCCCGAAAGGTTGGTAGTATTTTTATGTGAAGTTTTAATGGATGCAAATCTGATGATAAGTTGGAATTTATAGAATTTTTATAGCATACACAACTTGCTAAGATTATTGCTTGTCACATACTAAGAGATATGAATATATGATGGAGTTAGAAGGATGAAACATGAAAAGTTGGTCACCTTTTATTTTCCATAATACAAATAAAATAAAAAATGTTTGGAAGAAATGAATATTCAAATTCTGTTTTTTATAGTTGAAAACTCATTTGGTTGTTTATTTTAGTGGTTAAAAGTATAAGCTTATTTTTGATTGGGTGTTTGCCTGTTTGGTTTATATGGCTTATGAAAATTGATTATACAAACAAATGGTGATAAAATGATTAAAAAAAATAGCATAAGTAAATTTTTGGGTAACACGTGAGGGCCAATCGAATGAAAATCAAAATATAAGCTTCGGTAAGATTGGGGAGCTTACAAATTAATCTTCGAATAAGCTTTTGTAAGCTTCCTTAGCTTCTCCCATTAATATCTAGGCAACACCTATTTATATATATTTAAAAATTAGTATTTTAGATCAATGTTAACTTTTAAAAATGAATTAGTTTTTATTTTTATTTCATGTCTTATTTATTTAACATAAAATTTAAATAATTTTTTAAATCCAAAAAATACTAAAGTGACAATTTCATATATTAACAATTATATTTAATCTATAATCGTCTATATAATATACAAAAATTTTGATTCACAATTATATACAATTACTGCATATTAATCAATAAAAAAGTCTTCATTTTTATATCGTTGTATAACTCTTATATCTTCACGTTGAATTTTCAACATAGTTCAATTTATATTTCTATTAAGCATGAAAAACAATCATCTATATATATTTAAAAGTTAGCATTCTAGGTCATTGAATGCTAACTTTTAAAGATGAATTAGTTTTTATTTTCATTTCATGCCTTATTTATTTAGCACAAAATTTAAACAATTTCTCAAATCCAAAAAGTACTAAAGTCACAATTTCATATGATAACAATTATATTTAATCTATAATCGTCTATATAATATACAAAGTTTTTGATTCACATTTATATACAATTACTACATATTAATCAATTAAAAAGTCCTCATTTTCATATTGTTGTATAACTCTTAATTATATCTTCACGTTAAATTTTCAACATAGTTCAATTTATATTTATATTAAGCATGAAAAACAACCATCTATCTATCTATATATATTTAAAATTTAGCATTCTAGGTCATTGAATGCTAACTTTTAAAGACAAAATCAAATGCTTAAATAGGCCTAAAGGTATAGTTTGCATGTAGGGTTAGTTTATCACCCTTAGTATATAATATGTTAGATTTTCCGATCGATTTTTACTATAGGGTTTATAAAACAATATAAAATAGATAAGTATAATTATAGGCTACTTTGTAATCTAAGTAAATAATTTTTCTTTGTTTATTTTAATATACCATAGCATAATTATGTGTATATATAAAAATGAGCATTATTTGTAAGTAATTATTCCCTTCCCAGTTCCCACACACTCTTTTTTCAGTTAAATCTTGTCTCTACGTACAAACTACTCTTTAGGTTATGACTCATTTTTAACCTAAATCTCAATTAGTGATATTTACTACATATTGTATACGTTATATTTTGCTCTAATTTACTCATATTTTAATATTATCCAATTACTACATGTAACTCCCGTATTTAGTACACAGTGAATGGTTGGAAACAAATTATAGTCAAGATGTCTAAACGGTTATATGTCAAAATGGCTTCACTTTCCAAGTAACATTTTTCATCTATAAAAGAGCGAAAACGGTGGTATTCCGTTCATTTGCTCTAGGCATCTATCATCTAATTCTTCTACATGGAAATTACCTTTAGAAAGTCATATAGTGAAGCTTGGGAGATAGTGGGCAACACCTTAAAAAGACATGATCACTGAAGTAAGCATAATTATTAAGTTAAAGATGTGAATGAGGATTCCCGATTGTCGATGATGCAAGTATATATCCACCTCACGGTAAACTATCATTGATTATATGTATTTGGATCTCTTTTGTAGTCTACGATACTTACATATATCGGTTTAAATTTATTAATATAATTGTCTTTTGATCGAGATAGGTTGATTTTATGTGAAGATGTCAGAGAATTGGATAATTTAATATCACTATTGAGGCATCGATTGTTTACATCATGCACCGGTAGCTTTCACTAGAAGGAGGACAAAGACAATCGATTTAGGATGACTGATTGTTAGTAACGAATAAAGCACACTATTTTATGGACGATGTAAATCCTTCAACTATTGATAGCATAAATTCAATTAGGTTTGTATTTTTAGTTCCTTTTTTATACTAAATCATTTTAGATAGGTGTGTTGTTATTTTGGTTAAAGATGGTTTTTATTATTCTATTTTATACATATTCATTTTACACTCTTCATTATTATATACTAAAGTTGGCCTCATTTGTGTTGGTCTAGAGGAATTAATCAAGGATGGAAGCCGAAATAATAGACATGGATTCACTTTCACATATGAAATGTACAAGGAAGAAGTTATGAATTATAATTTCGCTAAGAAGAGTAAGCATGTACCGATAAAATAACTAATGTACTTTTACATAAAATGTAATAAGGTTTAAGAATATGCAGAGTCATCAATTATTTATATTACTCCGTATTTAATAAGAATAGAAAGTAATGACTAATATTTATTAATTAAAATGATATATATCATAGCATTTTAATCACCAGTTATTTAGATTAAACTTCTGACCAAAATAAATATATAAATTGTACTTCGTACAATCATAGAATTGTATACCTAAAATACTTAGATATTACATTTCTTTTGTCAAGACTTAGATATTACATTTAAATCCATATCAAACAATATATTGTCTAAGATAAAACATGAAACAACAATCCATATATTAGAAACTCAAATTTAAACCGTGACACTACATATACACAAAAGGCCCGTGCGAAGCACGAGCTTCAATTTCTAGTACAAATTAAAGTTTGCTTTTCTTAAGCTTCTTTATTGATCAAGTACATAAATTTCAAATATGTTAATATACTAATTGATTTACCCGTGCCTTATACGAGGCTTTATTAATTAATTTTAATTATTTTTAAGTATGAGTTAATTATCTGTTATAATTCATTGATATAATGAAAATACCTATAAATAATACAAACTGTTTTATATCAATAAAAAATAATATGGACTTCATATATTGCATATTAGTTGTCAAATTATAGACACCTATCTATCTATTTATGTATATATATTGAAAATTGAAATAATTCAATTTTTCATGTGACAATTACAGTAAAAGTAATGGCGTGGACTTTAGAAATTTGATCAGACTTATGATATTAAATAAATAAATTATAACAACATATTTTCTTTGGCCATATCATGAGTCTAAGGTAAATTAAAATTATAATAAAGTTTACTCTAAAAGTATAAAAAATATTAATTCGTGGACACTAATTAAGGAAATTAACATCTTTTAAAGTTGGAATATGTGTAAAAAAAGTAATATATTATCATGTATAATGAGAAATATTTTGGTTATAGGGTATTTGTGTACTCTAATTAAGGAAATTAACAAATTCTAAGTTGGAATACGTGTAAGAAAAAATAATATATTATCATGTATAATTTAGGAAATGTGTATAATAAAAAATAAAATAAGTTGTAAATAGAATAAGGGTATGAGAAACATGATATAATGTAAATGATTTTTGGTAAGGTTAACGATAAGACATAGTAAGATAATACGTTTACACAAGTTTGATAAGATCAAATGTGTCATACCCAAGATTATTAGGATCGTGATTTTATGATCGAATCGGTGAGGGATTTTCGGAGTTAGATCGTAAGATCAGACCATGAATCTATAAGATTTTACATTATTATAACTAAAAGTATGTAGTAACAATGTAATTAATATGTTATATGATTTTTATATATTAAGTTGGAAAACATTATAAATATCTGATATTGGGTACGTATTAATGCTATCAAGATAATTAGAATAATAATTAACTATTTTCATATATAAATTTTGATCGTATATATAAATGATATAATATAGTGTCATTCTTAAGTGTGTATAACTTTATATCAATTTGATACTTAAATCGTATAATATTATAGCCATATGTGAAGACTCGATTGTAGGATCGTTAGAATCGTATATAGGATCAGAATCGTACATAAGATTCTATCAATTTTATTTTGTAAATTAAGATCCTACCTCCAATAAGATCCTAAGTAGGATTGAAGATCGTTTTGTCTAATCTGAATCGTATAATTTTTAAAATTGTAAATCCGGATCGAAATTCTAATAACCTTGATCATACCAATACACTTCAAGTAATATTCACAATCCTATGGTGTAATTAGAATTTGTTTTATGGTTAGCGAACTAGAATTTCTTATAGAAAAGCCATGTTAGACCATATTTATTGGTGAGACTCATATGAGGTTTTTATAATTTATTTGATTAAAAAAATGAAGAAACCTCGTGAGACCCTCTCAAGAGTCCATTGAAAAGGGGATTTTATGAGACTCTCCACGAGGGTCTCATGGGTCAACGCGCCACGCGATGCGCGACACATGGCGCGCATCAACGGATAAGATTTATTATTGACTATTGAATAATTATTATTTTTTTAAAATAAAATATTTTAAAATCGGTAATTTTTTTTTAAAAAAAATTTATCATTATTCTAATTTTATTTTTCTCTATCCACATACATCCATTTTAGATATATTTGATAGTTTTTTTTTTTTTTTTATATTTTTTGATTAATGAGACTATATTGAGTCTCACTAATAAAATAAATTTTTTTAATGGATCTCTTGAATAAAAAATAAATAAATAAAAGCCTCTAAAAAAATCTCATCAATAAACATGCCCTTACATATGTAACACATAGATGTTGTACAATTATTAAAAAGTATGGTCGGTTAAAAACAAATTACACTGTGGTTGAAAGGAAAAAATTGACAATGAAGTTATTGATCAATCAAATACATCGCTACAAGTATTCAAGCACGTAATTATGCTTGAATGAAACCCTTCGGCGTTACCCTAAGTTCAAATTGTCCGGCCACCGTGCACTTAACGGTGACGCCATGAATAATCCTAAAAAAATCCAACGGCCATCATTCCATCCTTTAGCTAAACCAGCTTGAACATCTACCCCATCCCTAAAGTGACGAAACAAGTCCTCTCCTATAAGCTCCCCTTCGCCATTGAACAGCGAGTACATAAGGGTAAAATAGGTATTAGGCATAACATTCACAAAATTAAATTAAAAATAAAACTGATATTGGATGACGAAATAAATTTCAATTTCATCCTCTCCGATCTCAAACCTCAGAATTCGAAATCCTCTCCCTCTCTATCACAGCTGAAGCTTGAAGATCTCTCCTCAACGGTGCGAGCTTTCTCGCTCTCTCCAATTTCCTGAGAATTGAGGCTTCTTCGTTTCCTAACGGATAGGGATTTCAAATTCCAGAAGGGGGAAATTTTCAAATAAAGATGATTGTAAGAACGTACGGGCGGCGGAGCCGTGGAGGAATTGGGAGCACGCTATCGGATTCGACCTTAAACGGCGATGTTTCCGATGACCCTTTCTCCTTTTCTGAAGAAGAGGAGGAGGAGAGCCCGCAAGATTACAATTTCACCTACCCTTCTTCTCAAGATTCGGCCCGTTGGACCTTTGACTCCGAGCCCTACCCGATGTCTCAGGATACGGGTCCAGATCCGGCCGGGAGAAAGCCGTTGCTTGAACCTGTGGTGGGATCGAAGAAGGCAAAGAATGAGAAGGGGGAGACTAGGTTTTATCGGCCGCCACCGCCGGTGATGCCGCCGCCGCCGCTTACGGCGACGTTGATGGAGACGCAAGAGTTTGGGGAGATGATGGAGTATGTCGATGAGGTGAATTTTGCACTCGACGGGTTAAAAAGTAGACAACCTGTTCGGATCCGACGTGCGAGCTTGCTGTCGTTGTTGACCGTTTGTGAGACTTCTCAGCAACGAATGCTTCTTCGTGCACACGGGTGAGTAATTGGTAAAGATTCACTGGGTCCGTAGTTATAGACTCTGGTGGTTTAATTTGAATTTATAGATTAGAGTAGTTTCACTTGTTAGTTGAATTGATGAAAAGGGTTTGTCTTATACAGTAAGGAAACTATTGAGTAATTAAGGCACCCAAATTAGAAGGGAAAGAATGATGAATTTTTGTAGGCTTTTCTCATTAGGCCTACTCAAGATTCTGTGAAGTCAAAGGGTTAATGTACGTAAAAATGTATTGCAAACCACTTGTGGCTAACTACTCGTATACACTGCCTTTCCTTTCTTGCTCTTAAAAGAAACATGTTCCTAATGTAAAGTAATTCTTTCAGTTTGCTTTGTTCTTTGACTAATAAATGACTTGTGGAATGTTGTTTGGATTATGTATCCGCCGTATCAGTAATTCATATATGATGAGGTGTTTCAATTGTTGTGTTTCCTCTTTTGCAAATAACTTTGAAAGCTATAGGTGTAGGATGCTGTTCAGGAATTAGGATTAGGTTCTTTTATTGATGGAAGAGGGTTTTGTTTTATGTAGTAAGAAACGAAGATGTGGGTCCTTAATTGAGGTACCTGATCATGAAAGGGGAAAAATGGTGAATTATGTTAGATGCTCCTCGCCTCCTCATAGTAACTACACTGAAGATATGGAGGTTTTATTGCATGTTTTTATTGTCTTCGTTCTTTCTTTCTTTCTTGTTCATGAAAATAGTATTATTGCTCTTAGTTCTTTACTTTTTTTTTCTTGTTTAAGAATGAACAGAATGAAAAGTAGATACATTGGCATTCCATGTTCTTGAATTAAAACTGGAGTTTGCTTGTTTTATCACTGTTTTGTTGCAATATCTCTTTATACGAGTATGAGCATTAAAGAAGAAGTTCAGAAAACTTCTATGTTGCAAACCTTTAGGACTTCAAAGTGCACCTTGAGGTGTTCATGTTCACGTATCATAGTCAATGTGCTAAACAGTGCAATTTGTATCAGTAAACAATGAGAAGTGGGAGAACAGGGTTTAGGGATTGGAAATTCTTATGACTTACTGTTAAGAATGTCTATTTCCCATTATTCCACTGAGGATCTCTTTAATGTCAGCAATAGATTCCGTTATTTTATCATTGTGTTTGTTTCTGCTGCGGTACTGGTTGAACAGGATATGTTTATGCTGCATAACTTCTTTTTTTTCTGGATGTCTTGCTTTCAGGATGGAAAAGACAATTGTCAATGCCATTATGGGTCTTAGCCTTGATGATCCTCCCAGCAATCTGGCTGCATCAGCTCTGTTTTATGTTTTGACGGCTGATGTAAGTTAGTGATAGTCTTCTTCGTGTACATATATATACTGGATATTTTTAACTTTTTGCGTCTATATGCCATGTCCTTTCGAATATGTTGTGTCCAGTGTCAGTGTAGCTTTTCTAGCACATTTGAAATGTAGAAATTGCCTTCAGTGAGAATTCCATATTCAACATTTGGCTTTGAATTTTGAGCTGCATCTGACTGCCAAGAAAAATCGAAGGCTCATTTGGTTTACATAGCTTTTGAACTTTTTCCTTTTGTGTAATTCAGTTTACTTTTGTAATCGCTATACAATGCCATAATGGTTCCACTCTTCTCTTTTATACAAGATCAGTTTATCCTTTTCATTATAGCTGTCCTTTTTAATACTGGTACTACTGCTATATTCTATTCATCTATGTGTCACAATGATGACTACTTGAATTATTGGAAGTGACTGCATTAGTACTCTCTCTCCCATCCTCACCTCACCCTTGTTTGGGTCAACACCATCCTCAACAATTTCCTCCTAGCAGCTCACTGTCTTATTTTAGTTTCATTATTCTTGTAGCACCCCCCCCCCCCCCCCTCCTTATGCTCTTTGATTTAGGCTGTGAACTTTACCATTCATGAATGGAAACATAGAAAGGTATGGCGGTGTCTCATGGCTGCAGTGGAGAGTGGGAGGAATTTGGAGATGAAGGGATGGAATAAGAGATTTAGTGCTTTGAATTACATATACCATCATCTCCACCTTTCTGTTTTTATCAGATTTTTTCCCAATTTTTTAGTTAGCTTTAGTTTCGAGGAAGAAATTTCCACTGTAGTTGAAAGTTGGAGGATGAAAAGATGAGTTAGCTCTATCAAATTTGGCTGTCCTACTCTGAATAGTGCTCACGGTGTTTTCTTTTTCAAAAAAATTGGTTTCAGGGTCAGGATAACTACCTTCTGGATTCATCCTCTAGCATTGGGTTTCTTAAACGACTGTTGAAACCATTGGCATCTGATAATATTGTGAAGAAAACTCCGTCAATCGGCAGTAAGCTTTTAGCATTGCGGAAAGATGCTCATTTTTCACAGGATATGACTAAAAAGTTAGATCAAAGCGATGATGCAATTGTTCAAAAGGTCAAGGAAATTCTTGTCAGTTGCAAGGATATCAAAGCTAGTGATGATATTATTCATCAAAACTCACGGCCAGAATTAAGCCCAAAGTGGATTGCACTGTTGACCATGGAGAAGGCCTGTCTTTCAAATGTTTCTTTTGAAGGTAAGCAAGTTTATTATGCATAGTGAAAAGGTATCGTTTTTCAATGGTATATGTGTGAATCATACTATTGTTTTTAACTTGTGTGTCCTTCCTCTATGTTAGTAAATCTTCGTGGTTTGCTCCAAATGTTTTCTTATTCTTCTGGGACAGTTGATATCCTTTTTGTACAATGACGATTGCTGTAATATCAGAATTGGTCAAAAGTTAAAACAGCTAAGAGAAGGCTGTTTTAACAAGTACACTTGTATAGTTTCTCCGCTCTTCCTCTTTGCTCTTGTGACTGAATTTAGATCTGATTCAGTGAATAATCATGATAATAAAACCACCTTTTAAAAAGTTCTGTAATACATTCCCACTCAATGTGTCATTTCGAGTAGTGATTTGGCAATATTACCTTAAAATTGTTTTTCCAGAATTTTTTGCTCTTCATGGTCCTAGACTTATAAGATTTAGAACTCTTCAATCGACTTGTATATTTTAAATCCTCCATTGTTTTATATAAATATAATGTCTAAAATGTACTATTTTTTCCTTCAATCCCTATTCTGAATTCTTATTTGCATTTGTTTCCTGTAACCATGTATGCAGAAGGTGCAGTAAAGAGAACTGGTGGGAACTTCAAGGAAAAATTGCGAGAGCTAGGTGGCCTTGATGCTGTTTTTGAACTTGCAATAAGTTTTCGTTCCAGTTTAGAGGTGTGAACTTGTATGTTTGCTTTATCTTGTTGGTCATGGTGTTCAGACGTAAGAGGATATTGAACACGTGAACTTCCGTATAAAGATTGTTTGTTTATAATGTGATAAATTTAATGTTTAAGCATGTTGTTTATCATGAAAAAAATGTTTGCTTCATCACATTTTTCTAAAGCTCAGATGGTTATAGCTTTTTCATCTTGACTTGATTTTCATCTTTGCTACTCCTCTTTTGTTCTTCATTACAAAAGACAGCATCAGGAGAAATGGGGCGTGTTAGGGAAGGTTAAGGAAAATATCTAGATTTTTTCTAGCGTAACTATGGATGTGCAATTTTGTGTGATCATTAGTTGTCTTCTGTCGTTCGTAAACTTATGTGCCGTTGATTCTCTTTGTATAGAGGTGGTTGGATCATGTTTCCGCACCAATTAAAGCATCTAAGGATGAGGACAATTTACAATGTCTTGTGCAACTTTCGAAATGCTTAAAGATCATGGAGAATGCGACATTTCTAAGCAAGGAAAATCAGGTTGGTGAATATATGGCTGACTCTTTTTATACATTTCATTTATCTTCTCCCAAAATATATAACTATGCACTTCTGTATACTTGTTGATTTTATTTCGTTAACTTCCTGTATTTGTTTCTTGTAGAGCCATTTGCTTGCAATGAGGCGGTCCTTGACTGAGATAAAGTCTTCTTTATCATTCACAAAACTTGTGATTAATTTTATCAAGATTCTCTCAGGTATCTACTGCACAATACTTGACTTCAATCTTTGTCCTTCCTCTTTCTGGGTGCATCTGCTACTTGATATTTCCCCCCAGATTTTTGGTGTTTGACATTGGGTTTCGATGAATGTAGATCTTTGCTTACTGAGAAGAAATTCATCGACAACTTCTGCTGCTGAAATGCCCTTACACTGTCCCATTGAGTCTGAACAGTCTTTTGAGTTCCTCTCAATGGAAGAGAACAAAGGTACATGGAACTCTTCTTCATAATCCTATCACAACACACATAGTTGGTTTTTGCTTTTTATCGTTAATATGGTGATCATACAGTACTCTTAAAATTAGCCAAACTCGTCAAATAGATGCGTTTGTGTAATAATCAATTACCTCAGCGTTGCCAACTTCATTGCAGCTGACAGCAGCAGGGATTCCTTAATGAGATCTTCTCAAGAATGCAGTAGCTCTGGAAGGGTCTTTCCAGGTCTAGGCTTAAATAAATCTCAGAGGAAACAGTGGTTGAGCTCTCAGTCTGAATCCCAAGAACCAGAAACAGCATACATGGAAGATAAGTGCATGATCAAGATGCGAATGAAAACTTCCATGTCTAGTTCATCCAGCTTGAATTCAAAAAGTACAGGCTGTGGAGCAATGATAAATGGTGCCCGCTTGAAGATGAAATCCAGTCTTGGTAAGAGGCCTTGTGATAACCTGGATCCTTTTGCATTTGATGAAGATGCTGGCTTTGCAAATGTAGAGGATAGCCAGGAGGATCCTTTTGCATTTGATGAGGATGAAGTTAAACCTTCCAAGTGGGACATTCTTTCTCAGAGAAATGGTGTTGCTCGACCAAAAAAGAGCAGGTTGGGAAGGGTGGCATGTAAAGATCTCCAAGATGTGTGCTCATCCAGAATAATTCCAAAGCAGGAGGAGGTCAAACATATTGAGAATCAACATTCAAGCCAGACATCTTGTTCATCTGTTGCTGGTGAAGAGACCTCAGACATTCTGGCTGATTGTCTTCTTACTGCCGTGAAGGTATGTGGTTGACCTTTATCTTCAATATTTGAAATGGGTGCAACATTCTAGAAGGGGTGTGATGATGTCTGATCCTTTGTGAAAGGGAGTGTTTTTGTTTTCTTATTCTTGGTCTTTCATTTGGTTAGGCCGTGGTGCCTCTTGCACTGGTCAGTGGTCACTATTCCAACTGATGGATTTTTTCTCTACTATGTGAATGATGATTTCTTTTATTGAGTTACACCAGAATCATTTTCAGTTTCAGGGTTTAGGTCTTCATGTAAACTTGTACCTATGCAGACAATCATTTATTTATACTTTGCAACAGGTTCTGATGAACTTGACAAATGACAACGAAGTAGGCTGTCAACAAATTGCTGCATGTGGAGGCTTAGAGACACTCTCCTCTCTGATTGTTAATCATTTCCCTTCATTTTTGCCACCCTTGCATTCACCGACTGAGACGAGGGACTTTGATTCCTTATGCAATTCAGTCATTGATCTCGAAAGCCAGACAGATGTACGTCTTAGTGATCAAGAGATAGATTTCCTTGTCGCCATTCTTGGTTTGCTTGTGAATATGGTTGAAAAGGATGACTGGAACAGGTTAGTAGTTTCTTATGACCCTTTCTATGGCCCTTCTACTGTATGGCATCTTATCCTAGCACATGTTTTTTCACTTTTTTTTTTTTAGACATCTGACAAATATTTCTCTCTATATAGAAGGACATGTTCTTCTCTAGTTTACACTCGAAAATATTCTAATTGACTTATTACGCTGCTGTTTCCAGATCGCGGCTTGCAGCTACGAGTATCTCCTTACCTTGCTCACAAGGACTGGTTGAAGAAAGTCAAAGAGACGTAATCCCATTGTTGTGCTCCATTTTTCTGGCCAACCAGGGAGCTGGTGAGGCTGTTGGGGAAGGAAATGAAACCTGGGTGAGTTGTTTAGACTTTAGACTGACTCATTTCCTTGTTGTGATAAGAGTGTATCTCCATATTTGAATACACCTAGAAAAGAAACCTCAGTTGGATGATAAATGCTGTGCTTATCTCCACCAAATGATTGTCTGGGTATGCAGGATGAAGAGGTTGTTCTATTGCAAGGTGAAAAAGAGGCAGAAAAGATGATTATTGAGGCGTATTCTGCTCTACTCCTTGCATTTCTTTCGACTGAGAGGTAATATGCTGCTACCCCCTTTTGAATCTGTGATGTACCAATCCACCATATTTCAAAGTCCTGATGGAAATGCTTTTCATGTTGCTTTCAGCCAAAACACACGAGAAACCATCGCTAGCTACCTTCCAACCCGGAAATTGTCAGTTCTTGTGCCCGTGCTCGAAAGGTTTGTGGTAAGTTCACACTCGTTCTCATCCTTGTATCTTTATTATTCCAGAAGATATGTCCATGGAACCATAATTGATGCACAGAATTATGCAGCTCACAATGTGACTTACCGCGTCACATCAGTTTTTAGCATCTTACAAACATGTCTCTCCACAGGCCTTCCATGTGACGCTGGACATGATCTCCCCCGAGACCCACAAAAGCGTGAGCGAAGTCATTGAGTCGCTAAGGATAGCATGAACAATAATCGGCTCTTGGCAGCCTATATCACCTTCTCTGGTGATGCTTGGCATGGCTGCAGTTCAGTTTGTTTTCTTGTTAGGTTTTTTTCGGCCCATTGTTTGTTACTGCATTGGTTTATGCACAAATGTCATAATTTTGGGCTCTCTCTATTCGTGTCAGCATATTCGCTTATCCTCTGGATGAGATGTAGAAATGGAAAATGTTAGTATAGAAAAGTGCAAGTCTAATTCTGTAGCAATATATTGTTCTCTTCTCTTGTATTGATTTGTCATGCTTGTAGAGTTATATCTCAAATGTTATACATGGGGAATGTACAAGTACTATACAAGTAACGTTGGCCTATTTCCAGTAGCTGTTCATGCTCTAGCTAGTTTATTTGGGTGCACGTTAACCAATTTTACCTAAATTAACTTCAAGAGCTCTTATGTTTGGTTGACATGTTACGGAACATCATATCTGATTGCCTTCACGTATTCAGTGTAATTTGAAACTATCTAACAAACATAAACTTCATCACTTGTTAATAATGTCTGGGTGTCAGATTCATCGACGAACCGGATATTATGTTTCGGGCGAGCTTTTCATCCACCCAACTTGAAAACTGTCCAATATTTATAATTTATTTTAGGAAAATATACAAAAAATAGGATCAAAATCTCAATTTTAAAATTAATCAAAAATAATTCCAACTTTTAATCTATGATCCAAAAATAAAACAAATGATTTTTGTTGTTGAATTTCGGCTAATTTGCACATCGTAGTTGGACCTGGTAAGTAATTCTCTTTTGTACCAAATTTCTTATTAAGTGTCATGTAGTTATTGAATTAGCTGAAATTTCAATCGGTTTTTTTTCCCTTAAATTATTTTTTGTTTATGGGTTGAAAGTTGAGATTATTTTTTATTGACTTGAAAGTTAATATTATTTTTAATCCATTAATAAAAAATGATATTATTTTTGGTGATTTTTTATATATTTTAATGTATTTTTAAAGCTAGTTTAAATTGAAATAAATACTAATTGCCCTAATCCCCTAAAAAAATAGACCCTAATTAACAATTCTTTTCCCGTCTTTCAGCCCACAGCCGCTCCATCAGTCCAACCGGCCCATCTAAAGGGGTTTGCAGACTTGCTGTCCATTCTCCTTTTTTTATTTTTAAAAAAACCCTCGCATTCACTCGCGCATGATACCATCGGCGGCGGCGAACTAGAGGCGGCTGGCTCATTGAACCACCAGTGTTGAGGAGTGAGGACGTGCTTCTGTCGGAGAAGAGAAGCTGCGTTCAACCGTGTCGCGGACGTTTCCGCACCGGTTCACCTGCTTGGACCGTATCCTGACCGTTTCCCCCGCTTCCCTGTGTCACGCCCCAACTTAGCCGTGTCCGTGCTTCCTACTCCTACTGTTTTTCTTCATTGCTGTATGTGGCCTCGTGTAATGTCTATAATTATGGTTTCATTGGGGTATGCAGAATGGTAGGACTATCAGAAGGAGAAAAGGAGTTTATACGAGGCGCCATTGCTCAAGACCTTCGTTGTGATGGCCGTAAAAGGCTCACTTACCGACATATGGATGTCGAAACTGGTGTCATTCCTGAGGTATAATAAGTTGTTGAATTAGCTCTAGACTACAGCACAGGGTAGTGGCAATTTTCTGCTTCTTTTAACGGATTTACAAGCATTTTTACTATTTATTACAGGCAAATGGTTCTGCCAGAGTCACCATGGGTGGTACAGATGTAATTGCTGGCGTCAAGGTATTAGGACTGATGGATAGAGCTTCTTCCTTTGGATTCAGTTTTTGATGCTAAGTGGAAATTGTACTTGACTGCCTCATGTATGAATTCAAAGTGCAGGTAGAACTAGGAAAACCAAGTTCATCTCAACCAGGCAAGGGGAAGATAGCTATCTATGTTGATTGCAGCCCAACTGCGTCACCTGCTTTTGAGGTTGTGTATCTGTCTCTGTTGATATGCTGTATTTCATACTACCACTTTAAAGTATACTAGTTGAAAATAGTTGCCTGATTTCATAGAGTGAGATGCTTGTTAAGATCCTCTTTGTGAGTTTAACTCTCACATTTGGATGATAAATCAAGTCTACCAGGAATGAAGGATGATGTAAGAAGTGTATTTCTTGAACCAAATGTGTTGTTTCTCTTTTACGATTTAAGTCATAAGTTCTGATTTACACATGCTGAAAAACTTCACCTCACAATAATAGTTCTGATATCGACCTTGAATGTGTTTGTGTTTTTCTTATGTTTGCTTCCACAGGGCAGAGGGGGTGAAGAACTATCGGCGGAACTGTCAGATTCCCTTCAGCGGTGTCTCTTAGGTGGCAATAGCGGAGCAGGTACAGTATGCTATTAAGATAAACATCATAAACTATGATTGTGTAACTATTCCTTCTTGATGTATTAGCCTGTGCTCATATCCAAAATGCCATTTTTTCCTACCTGTAGGTCATATGAAATATGAAACTTCAGTACAGTTAATATATTTTCCTATTCTCTTCCACTTGATGTAAAGGTCTTATCATGTGTTTTACAGGTGCTGGAATTGATGCATCGTCATTGTGCATTGTTGAAGGGAAGGTCTGTTGGGATCTTTATATCGATGGTCTTGTAATTAGCTCAGATGGAAATCTTCTAGACGCTTTAGGTGCTGCCATCAAGGTATCAATTCTGATTTTGAGATGTTGGTGATTATTTCTTGCTTTGTTAACATGTTCCACAATTATACTGAAGTCATTTGACGCATATCCACTTTTTCAGTTGATAGCAGAGAATAGTTTATACAAATATTCTGCAACCAGTTTCTGAATGTGGATTACCTGTATCATTTTGTCCATGATGTGCATTATCTGAATTTTCTTCCATCTACATCAAGAAGCATGCCACCCTAAAAAATCATACATAGCCATTACTGTTTTAGGGGTCTTCAATTTTCATAAGATGTGGCATTATCATTAGTAACGACGTGAAAGGATGTTTTTATAGTGCTCTTGAAGCATGTTTGTAAATTCAGAGAAGCTTAATTGAATTGAATAAGATGTTAGTTGATTCATATCTTATTTCTTCAGGCTGCTTTGAGCAATACTGGCATTCCAAAAGCTAATATTGCTGTTGGAGCTGCCGTCGGTGGTGGTTCGGCTGATGAGGAGCCTGAAATTGATGTAAGTGATGAGGAATTTATACAGTTTGACACATCAGGAGTCCCAGTCATAGTTACCCTAACTAAGGTGAGTTTCTCATACAAAATTGCAACTATTTACTTGTTTGTGAATATAGCTGTAGCATCTACCAAGTGGCAAAATTGAGGATTCTCAGAATGTGTGGTAATGATGCGTGTTATGTTTTTTTGTCAAGGTGAAAGATGTATGTGTGCTGTGTTTTCATGTTGAACTTATTTAGATGGGTCCTAGATTCATCAGGCTAGATAGAGACTGGTTTGGTTGTTGCTTATTGGTGGTCTCATTAGGGTCATCATTTTGAGAATACCTCCGCGGAACTTGCCTAAAGCGAACCTCAGGATATAAATCCCCTGACCATTTCCCAAAATAAATTAGATTTCACAAAAAATCCACCTTGATGGTATCTCATCTATTATTTGAACCCTTGCTTTCCTATTTGGTTAAGACTTGTTTTCTTGTAATACTTGCATCACAAAACCATGCTTTATTTTCACTGCATCACAAAAAGCCTTTTGCTTAGTGAAGGCAATACCTTTTGAGTTTGTAATTGTAAGCTATGTGTGTGGCCGGGAGGCAAATTAATGTTAACAATTGACAATTTGGCATGCTTGTTTGGTGGAACATTTATCTCATGAGCGGTACCCCTTGTTTGGCAAAGAGAGTGAATGAAAAGGAAGCTGAAACACCATACAATTGGATTTACCCCTTGTTTGGCAAAGAGAGTGAATGAAAAGGAAGCTGAAACACCATACAATTGGATTTACCATTTCTATCTTATTTTCATGCTCAATAAAAGCGAACCAAACATCCCGTGGGTTATGCCTGGTCTTTTCTAATTGCACCTTTGTTGGTTTGCAACAGGTTGGTAGACACTACATCGTGGATGCAACCACTGAAGAAGAATCACAAATGAGCTCAGCCATCTCCATATCAATCAACAGGAAAGGCCATGTGTGTGGGCTGAGCAAGCGAGGTGGTGCTGGTTTGGACCAAAGTGTGATCCTCGACATGATATCCGTTGCTACACATGTAAGCGAGCGATTCATGAACGAGTTGGACTCCAAGATAGCTGCTGCGGAAGCTGCAGAACAAGAGTAGACTTCTATGGAGAACCTATCAATGTACTAGTTTTTTGATGGAATATATTTTCTTGTGATGACTGTATTAATACAACCACTAAAGAATGTAATTACATGACAAATTTTGGATGAATTTCTGTGATCTGTTTTTATCTTTTCTATCACTTTTTTACTTTTTAGGCATCCTCTAGGCAAATCACATGACAAATATTGGAATGTGGTAAAAAAAAAATGGACTCCCTACTTAAGTTACAGCTGATGTGCCAAACTCAACCACCTCTCTTTACTGCTAAATACTGTCAAATTGATACAAGCACAGAGAGGATCACAATAAGAATCCTCCACCTCTATTATTCACCTATCTCCCCTCAAAAAAAAGAACTACTTAAACTATATATATTATCATATAAAACTAAAATGAATTATGGTAACTTAATGTATAAGATCTCTATACTTTGAATACCTACGAAACCCAAGTATCAAATATATGCAACTCAGATGTTTTCGCCTTTTTGTACAAGACGCTCTGTATCAGTAAGTTCAACCTGCCCTCCTTCCCACATCTGATCATCTTGAAACATCATCTCAATCTCCTCCAAGGACTTCCCTTTGGTTTCTGGGACACACTTGTAAACAAAGACCACAGAAATGGCAGATATAACCGCGAACATGAAGAAGGTTCCTCCTACCGTGATCTTCTCACACATGGTTAGAAACGACATGGCTATGAGCCCGCTACTCACCCTGCTCCCCACCGCCCCTAGACCAGACGCTTGAGCCCTTAACCTCAGAGGAAATATCTCAGATGATAAGACCCAGCAGATGGGACCAATCCCAACAGAGAAGAAAGCAACATTGCCACAAACAAACAACAAAGCAAGCCTAATCCCCATTGGTTCACTCCCTAGCAAGGACAATGTAAGGCTGAGTCCTACCAAGCAACAAGTCATCCCTATTGTGCTTGCGTAGAGCAACGGCTTTCTCCCTAGATGGTCAATGAGAAATATGGCTATCAAGATTGACACGGTTTTGGTGAACCCAACTGCCACGGTAGCAGCCAGAAGCTCGGTGTTGCTCTTAATCCCTGCATCCTTGAAGATAGTGGGGCTATAATAAACTGTTGCATCAATGCCTGTGATCTGTTGGAAGATCTGGATACCGCATCCAGTGATCAGCATCCTTCGAACAGAGGGCGAAGGATTCACAAGCTCTTTCCAAACCGCTTTTTCTTCATAGCTCTCGGGATTTGCATGGCCTGCAGCTTGTTGTATATCAGCTAGCCTCGCCACCACCTCACTTTCATTCTCTATTGTCTTTATAAGCACGACCTTTGCTTCCTCTATTCGGTTCTTCATCACCAGCCATCTGGGTGATTCCGGGATGATACAAAGTGCAAACCCAATAAATACAGATGGGAGGATCCCTACTGCTAACATGACCCTCCAGCTATAGTGCACAGGCAGCCCTGAGAAAGCGTAGTTGGAGACATATCCGAGGAGAATCCCGAGGTTTATGAAGATCTCAGGGAAGGAAGCAAGGGACCCTCTTTCAACAGCAGGTGAGATCTCAGCGATGTAAACTGGGGCAATCATGACTCCAAAGCCTATGCCTATTCCTGCTAGGAGCCTCCCAATTAACAAGACATGGAAGTTGGGAGCAAGGGCCATTATCCCGGCCCCTGACTGGAAGATTGCAGCTGCCAATGCCATTGTCCATTTTCTACCGATTGAATCTGAGGTTTTGCCACCGGCTAGGCTGCCTAATAGTGATATGATGCTAAGAATACCCACAAGGACCTCTTCTTGCACCTCTGTGATTTTGAGGTCCTCTTGGATGAATATGATTGCGCCGCTCATCACACCCACATCTGTGTTCAAGAAGAAACAGTATTGATTGGAAGATCAATCAAGGACACTAGTGAATGAAGAAGGTTGAAAAGAGATCAAATGAAGAAACTGGTATGTTCACTTGTGGACTAAAGCTTCAAGCACTAGATTTGCAGTAAAGCATGTTTCTTGCCCTTTTCAGTCACATGAAAGAACAAAAGACCAACAAATATATATTTTATATATATAAAAAAAAAAAAAGCATTTTACAGTGAGCACGTTGTGAATGGAGATTACAATATTATTGGAAAATAAACAACACGCTGCAGAGAAGGAACACATCATCAGCAGAGTTGTAACCGGATCATAACAAGTAACATGAAATTTGAGAACCAAGAAGCCAATTGGCATCAATGAACTAGGCAAATCAACTAGAAAATCCTCAAATGCAGGCAAATTGTCATCACTCAGAAGAATGTGCTCATGTTACAGATCGAAAGGGTACGAACCATATCCAAGAAGAACAGAATTGAGAGAAGCAAACATAGCACAAGCCATGACATATTTCCTGGCGCTGCTGTTTCTCCCTGAGATCTGAGGCCCAGAATTGACAATCCCATCTTGCTCCGACGCATCTGAATCCATCCTTTTGTAATTGTTCTTGCCACCCACCACCTCGCCTGCACCGCCCATCTCTCCAGTTTTCCGGGAATCAAAAAATAAAAAAAGAATCGGCCTTTGTTGCAAGATCTGCAGCAGATCCGGGGTAAATTAGATGTGTGGAAATAAGTCAATCGCCTAGATGAGAGAGAGAGGAAAAGAAAGCTTATTGAAGCAATACACTCTCCAAACTCTCCGCTCCCATCAGCTATTCTTCTTTTCTTTTCCTGTAAATTTGGGTGATTTGTGCCTTAAGCAGATCTCCGACGAATGAGGAAGGATAATCCGAGGATTCGAGCAACATTCTACAAAACGGTGACGTTTTGAAGCATTAGCTTCAATAGTGTTGACGTATCACCAAGGAAACGCAGAGACCAAAATTGGCTTTTGGCATCAACCATTGAGGGTGCTTGTATTCTACGGTAGTCCCCACGGTTTATTGCCCGATCGGTTATGATCCGAAGTAGAAGAGCTGCTAGTGGGATTTAGGCGGTTCTGATGTTGCCACGTGTAATACGCGTTTATCACGCAGGTGACGCCGTATTCTGGCGTTCCCGCCCCGGCATTTGTCGGTGACTGTTATTATTACAGTGCCCCGATGGAGTGAAAGCGATGAATTTAGGTTTACATTTTAAACTAATGGATCGGATCTGATCGGATCGGATATTGTGATTTGAATGTTAACAGATCTCGGGGATCAAGCTAGAATTGAGGAACACATGGATCGATCGAGGTGGAAGTTGAGGAGCACTGGAGCTTCAAAAGCAAATCCCAACCGCCCACAGTTGATGCAGTGCATGTACGTCATTTGACACTTAAAATGTCTAATAATTACACATTACACATGATGAGTCTTGAAACAAAATACGTATATACTAATTATGTCTTATGAATTTGGTTCTATTAAAACGGTTTTTTAGAGTAAAACGGAAGTTGTATTAAGGGTCATTGAATTACAAATAAATGAATGGGTGTGATTAAAAGTAATTGGGTGCATGTTTATATGGTGGAATTGAACACGCATGATTCCCATTAATTTAGGGATTTTTTTACCTAAATTATAAGAGATTCTACCCTTCCTTTTTTATTTTATTCTCTCCCTCCCAGTTAATATCGATCTCGATTGGATTCCTCTTCGACCTCGACTGAAATCGTCTTCAACTTCCGACTGGAATCGGCCACAGAGGAGGGCTTCAACACGCCGCCGCCGCCTTCGACCTCGACTGAATCGTCTTCCACTTCCGACTGGAATCGGCCACATAGGAGGGCTTCAACACGCCATCGTCTTCAACTTCTCTCCCTCTATCAATCCATCCCCATCTTCACGTCCTTCACCCATAAACTCATCTCGCTGAATTCCTTCTCGGAAATCTCAGCGACCTCTCAGTTAAAACGCCATATCTTTTTATTTACAACTCCGAAAATTCTCCAATTTTGAGGGACGAAATTAGATTTCCAGATCTATCTCTGGGAGTTGGAATCACCTAATTCCGAGTCCAGACGAAAGAGAACGAGCCATTTGAAGTCACGCTAGATTTCTGGAAAGTTGCTGTCAATTTCTTCCCGAAAATCTCAACGACATCTCAGTTAAAATGCCATATCTTTTGATTTACAACTCAGAAAATTCTCCAATTTTGAGGGACGAAATTAGACTTCCAGATCTAACTCTGCGAGTTAGAATCACCCAATTCCGAGTCCAGACGAAAGAGAATGAGCAAGTTGAAGTCACGCTGAATTTCTGGAAAGTTACTATCAATTCTTGCAGAAGTTGAAGTGCAATTCGACAGGGCACTCCGTGGTATCTGGGTTGAAACTTTCAACATCAAAGGAGAATCATGAATGTAAGTTCTTACTACTCTGAAGAAGGTGTTATTGTGTTTAATTGACAGCTTGTTCTAGGAAGTTTCAGTTTTGGTGTTTTGGGGTATTGTTTGTAATTAATATTCAAATTGTTTAACGTGATATTCATACAAATGCTTTTGATATTCATATTGGATGTAGGTCTCATGCATTGAATATTTGATATGATGTGATATTCACCTAAACTTTGAATAATTATCATGTGCGAATTAAACTCTGAATATTGACACTGTTTTTATGAATATCGACTACTTACTTGTATGACTATGTGTACAAAATACGTGAATATCATCACATATGGAATGAATATCGCTATTATAGTATTCAAATTGCTTGTTGATGGTGTTGTTTGTACTGTTTGCAATTGATATTCAAATTGTTTGATGTGATATTCACTATAATGTTGTTCATATTCAGGAGGTTTTATGCGTTGAATAATTGATATTCAAATTTTATGATGTGATATTCAATATAATGTTGTTGATATTCATTATAATAATATTGTTGATATTCATTATAATAATGTTCATATTCAGGTTGATCGAACGACTATACGACCCAAAATCGACGCGACAATATCATTGGTAAACCTTACCGCCATGAATCAAAGCTTCGAAGATATTGGGTGGTGATATTCGTGTAGTTAGTTGATGACATTCATGTACTTGAGTGACTATATTAATGTAATTGGGTGATGGGCGATATTCACAAAATGAGTAGTGATATTCATAAATTGAGTGGTGATATTCGTGTAAGTAAATTTGATATTCATGTGATTAATTGAGATATTTATGTAACTTAGTGTGATATTCATATTATCAAGTGGTGAAATTCATGATTTAAGTGATGATATTCACATTTTTAAGATATTAAATCTTCATTTATTAAATAGAAATCGATATTCAAACAAACATAAACGATATTCATTAACAAATGATTGATATTCGTGAACATATTAACGATATTCACGAACGTTTAGAAATGTTCTTCCTATTTAAATTTTTAATATTTGAATGGGAGCAAAATCGATTAGGAAAGAGAATATTATATTATTTTCTCTCTCCTATAACAACCAAAATTAATTATTTCTTATTAATAATATCCTTATTAGGTTAGATTTGGTGGTTAGGGCTCTACCATATATCTCCTATAACCCATTAATCCAACCATCCATCAACATCAATCTGACGCTCCAGATTAGTACTTCCGTTTTACCACAATTTCCGTTTTACCGGAGTGTGCCTCTATGTCTTATTTGGTCTACTATGCCTAGTTTTTAAACAATAAAAAAAATGGTATATTTTTTTTATATATAAAAGATAAAAAATAATGGTATATATGTACAACAAAAAATGTCAAATATTGATCAACATTCAATACGCTATCAATTCTAAGTACAAATCAAGCAAGTTTCACATACTTTTTTATTTGAATTGTACTTTTTCATGAAAAATAGGTTTCAAATTTTGAAATTTGAGTGATACTAGAAATCAAAGTCCTTGCGCCTTTTGTGTATATGTAGTATCGCGGTTTAAATGTGAGTTTGTAATATATAAATTATTGCTGCATGTTTTATCTTAGACGATATTCTGTTTGATATGTATTTAAATGTAATATCTAAGTATTTTAGGTATAAAATACTATGATTGTACGAAATATAATTTTATTTATTTATTTTGGTCAAAAGTTCAATTTAAAATTTGAATTAGGTGGTAGTTGTTTTTTATATGGATGTGTTTTTTTTTCTTTAAAAATATTTGGAAAATATTTTAGAAATGCCTATCTAATTATATGTTATGATTGAACTTTAGTATTTGTAAAAAACTTGCTACAACAACTCTCATTTCTTACATGCTCCACTACCCTCCATATTTCTATTTTTTTGCCTTTATCTTACAAATTTATTGCCTTTTACTAGTGTTTTTTTTTGTTATGCTTTAGTTATTAATATTCATTAATATATCGTTTTATTTTTTTGGTCTGGAATTTATATCGTTGTATTAGTCGCATTGACTTTACATATTCATAGACATTAATATCATTTTAATTTAAATATATTAGTCTATTCTTATTAAATACGGAGTAATAGAAATAATTGATGACTCTACATATTCTTAAATCTTGATACATTTTATATAAAAGTACATTAGTTATTTTATTGGTACATGCTTACTCTTCTTAGCGAAATTATAATTCATAACTTCTTCCTTGTATATTTCATATCTGAGAGTGAGTACATGTCTATTATTTCGGCTTTCATCCTTGATTAAATCCTCTAGACAAAGACAAATGAGGCTAAATTTAGTATATATACACGATGAGTGTAAAATGAATATGTATAAAATAGAACAATACAAATCATCCTTAATCAAAATAACAACACACTTACCTAAATCGATTTAGTACAAAAAAGGAACTAAAAATACAAACCTAATTGAATTTATGCTACCAATAGTTGAAGAGTTTACATCGTCCATAAAATAATTTGTTTTATTCGTTACTAACAATCAGTCATCCTAAATCGATTGTCTTTGTCCTCCTTCTAATGAAAGCTATCCGTGTATGATGTAAACAATCGATGTCTTAATAATGCTATTAGATTATCCAATTCTCTGACATCTTTACATAAAATTAACCTATCTCAATCAAAAGACAATTATATTAATAAATTTAAACCGATATATGTAAGTATTTAGTACAGGTGTAGACTACAAAAGAGATCCAAATACATATAATCAATGATAGTTTATCGTGAGGTGGATATATACTCGCATCCTCGACAATCGAGAATCCTCATTCACATATTTAACATAGAAATTATGATTACTTCAGCGACCATGTCTTTTTAAGGTGTTGTCACTATCTCCCAAGCTTCACTATATGGCTTTTTAAAGCAAATTTCCATGTAGAAGAATGAGATGATGGATGCGCAAATGAACGAAATACTACTGTTTTCGCCCTTTTATAGATGAAACTGTTACTTGAAAAGTGAAGTCATTTTGACATATAACCCGTTTAGACATGTTGACTATAATTTGTTTCCAACCATTCATTGTGTATTAAAACAAGAGTAAATGAGAGCAAAATATAACGTATACACTATGTAGTAATTATCACTAATTGAGATTTAGGTAAAAAATGATTTCCAAATCAAACTAACAACTCACAAAGTTTGAAATTTGTACCTCTATTATTCAAAGAATGTAGAAATTCTATTCGTTAGGCTTTTGAATTGTCTCTTACACAATTGAAAAAATAGAAAAAGTGTAGAGATGGAGATGAATTAACAAATCATCTCTTATGAATGATTCTTTCGTCTAATATTTATATTGTTTTTTTAAAAAAAAATCCTATAAATATTATAAGTACCACTACTAAATATTAAAGAAATCAAGCTTTTTTTTTGTTTTGATAAGGTAAGAATTCGAGTTACTGACATAAAATGTCGAATAGCTCGAGAGGCCAATAAATCGGCAACTGGAAAAACCAGTTAAGAACAACACAGACAAGAAAATGAAAATACAACAAAGCAAAAATGAGCTATAAGACTAGGGAGAGAAATGAGTCCAGCACAAACGAACAGTGCCACCAGACGACAGGTCAAACAAGAAAACAATCCTGGGAAGAGTTGAATGGACAACCATGACGTTGCCCCCACCTAGATGAGGGATCTTCAGGAGTCTCGACCACCCTGACATTGCCTTCGAGATCTTCAGGAGCCTCAACACAACCACGACCACAACTGGAACAACTCGATCTCCACCTTAAATCAGCTCAACAGAAGCAAAGAAGTACAACACATAAGCTTGCACACAAAACACAAAAAAAAAGAAGAAAAGAAGAAAGATCTGAGAGCCAAAAACTACAACAGATCCGGGAGCGTTTGAGCAGGGCCTCAGAAGGGGGTCCGACGTCGGCGGGGGCTCGGTCGGAGTGCGAGCTCAGTGCGGAGCGGGAGGGAATGGTTCGGAAAAAGTCTGATGGAGCTTCTCGCTCAGGGGAGTAGCCGGAGCTACTCGGTTCAGGGGAGTGTCGTTGGAGCTTCTCGCTCGGGGTTGACCGGAGCCCTTCGAAGGACAGCTACGGGTTTGGGTTGTTGTTGATCTCTTTTTCCCTACTCATTATCAGATCACCAAAACTCTTCGACGGAATCGAAAGAATAGTTCTTGCGACGAGAGCTTCCCCAGGTGGCGCCCTTCTTGGCCTACCGCGGCCGCGGACGCCAGCGCCGGTACATCGACAGACGGAAAATCAACACCGCCAGCCTCCACAGCCACCTCGCTCGCCATCGTTGTTTGTGGTACCGTCTCTTTTTCACTCTGTCGCCATTGTTTTTTGTGGAAGTGCACCAGGAACGATGGATCTGCGTGCGTGCCATGGTTCTCAAACGTCGGCGGCGGAGGCGGGTCACGTTTGCCGGATCTGGGTACGGTAGAGGCGCACCAGCAACGGTGGACCTCGTCGGACCTCATCAGGGGTGTTGTTGCGGTGTGTGAGGGGTTTGCCGGAAAAAGACCGGGGTTCGCCGGATCTGGGTGCGGGGGAGGCGCGCCGACTCAGAGGTGGTCCTTGTCAGGGCAGTGCAAGCCGGATCTAGAGCGGTGGACGGAGGCTGGTGTGTAGGGGTAGGCGGCAGAGGCCATGGATTTTTAGGGTTTTGCTGGGTTTCGGGAGCGTTTCTCTCTCATCGGTTTTTGATATTTACATATGAAATCAAGCCTTTTTTATCATATCGTAAGCATAAATATTTTACACAACTCATAAGCAAATCAAGGCCAATAATTTGTTGAGTTTGCCTAGAAATTGAAGATGATGTGTAATCGCTAAGCGTCTTTCTATCCTTCTTAACCATTCAATTAACAATCTTATTCTGGGTCCTTGCAACATGGTCATATTCGTGCATTTGCACAAGGTGGTAAAGCCTGCTTGGGCTCGTGGCTCCACAACCAATACGCTTTTACCAAATCTGCTGCATCAAGTTCCACCAAAAGCTGTAAAATACCAATCTCCATTTTCAAACTGAGCCCCTACAATAGCCCAATCGATCATTTTCGCCTTCAACTTAGTGTCACATTTTCCCAACAATGATGAACGCCTTCACGGAATCACGTTCATGATCCATGATGATACCTCATGCACCAAAGCGCCCAACATTACTCTTTAAAGACCCTTATGTGTTAAGTTTAAACCAGTACATGTAGAATTTTCGTGGGCCGATAAACTGAGAGTCGTGTATAAACAAGGCCTAATATATAAGTCTAGTGTGATTTCATCATAAAATAAATTGACAATAGAAGGAGTGATCCACTAAACTTATATACTAGTCTTTTTATTCTCAACTTTGTAACACCCCCAAAACTTAACCCTTTTGAAAATGTATTAGCGCCAGTGACCTCAGTGTTCCTTACCGAGATCACCCAAGGCTTTACCATAGAAATACAATTTATGAAATGCGATTGATACACAATGATCAAGCATTAAATTCCAAAACATAACATTGTCAAGGAAACAAGAGTTACGGGATTACAACCCAATCCCGAATAGGTCAAAACATAGTTTAAACCAAACACAGCGGAAGACTAAGAAAGTACATTACAATCGGAGTTATTGTCCAAAGGATCATAACCTGATTAAAGAAATAATTAAAACATTCAAAAACCACCGCCGACTCCATAGTCCTTCTAATCTTCTGAACTACTTCTTAACTGATGTGCCGAATCAAACGGATGACATCAGCCAACCATGCAAGGGAAAATATTGGTTGGTTAGTCTAAATGAATAGACTAGCAAGAGTAAAAAGCAGACTGGTTCGAAGCAGTCATATTAGGTTAGACTCACCGCTTCTCGGATAATAACCGATAACGGTAGTCAACCATCATATTCCTACTGGAATAAACAAGAGATATGCACAAGAGAAGATTCTGGAAGACAGAATCTTCACAGAAATCAACTCGAAAAGAGACTCCAAGAGAAATGAGTCTTTAAGGAAGCAATGACAAATCTGGAAAGTTACAGAATCATTCAACAATGATTTAAAACTGACTGAGATGCTTCGGTTCACGACCAACCTCATCGCCTACAGCGAATCCAGATTGGAAAGAGAACGTACTACATTCAAGTCAAGACGAGTTTTCCTAGCTGCACTGAACTTAGCTGCACTACTCGCCTAAGGTGTATTAATTATGTGCGTCAAGGTAGCACTTATCTTATTTATGTTTCAAAAACACACATCACGTTATAGACTTTTACATGTGTACCCCACCAATGGGACGACACATCTTAGTATACGTTTCGTCGAGAGTGACGTATACCGAAAGGTTTGTGACACCAGCTAAGTGTCCTGTCTCTACACACATGTGTAAGAGACCGATCGTGATCATAGAATAGTACCAGATGGGGACGAGCCATCCCGATACCAGATTATAAAGAAACGACTGGACAGAGTCCGAGTAACGTTCCTATCTAACAGTTCTAACTAAACAGTTACAGCACCACAACATTTACAGGATAAATCCACATAAAGGCTCGAAAGGCGATCACAGATAATAGCGTTGTTCTAACAGATATACAACCTATTATATGATTTTCAAAACAGTTTATCAAAACCGTTTCCAGACAAACAGAATATTCATTCCAAATTAATTACTCAGATAAACTACTGATAATTAATGTAAATATGGAACGAAAGAGCAAGAGTGAACCGCCACTTGCCTTACTCCGCAGAATAGTCTAAAGATGTCACTGGATTCCGGGCTCGACACGGTATAGTTTCGACAACACAACAACCTTCGAGTCGACCCATAAAAGGAACCCTAAGTTAGATCTGACATAAACAGTACGAATCTAAACACGGCGAAAGAACACGAAAGGAAAGACGCCACGACGACAACCGACCAAGCCAAAGCCACGAAGGCGTTCTGGGCACTGGCGGCGGTCGCTGTTCTTGGCGGCGGTCGCCGTATTCATCACGGCGGTCGCTGTCTTCATCACGGCGGTCGCCGTGACGAACTCAGACGACACAGAACGAGAGAAAACTCACCCCAAAACACGAGCGGTTCGGCCTCCTTCGACTTGCTTTGGCTTCTAACCTCCAAGGCTAACCAAAAGCTTCTCAAAGGCACTCTGGAAACACCACTACAACACCGACGAAAGCTTCAAAAATTCCGGCGAAGGCACAACTCCGGCGAGAGGCGAATTTGGCAGAGGTTTGGTGCTTGGATGGCTCAAAACCTCTCCCCCAGCACCTCCTTTTATAGCCAAAGTGTCTGAAGCGTTCAATCAAACCCTGAGACGCGGCCGAAAGCAAGATCGGCGCCCTCGATTTCCGCCGGCGACCAACGGACAATGCCTACTGGACAATCACGGCGGTCGCCGTTTTTGCTTGCGGCGGTCGCCGTAAATGCGGCGGTCGCCGTCGTTAGGCCTGTCGCGGCCAGCTAGAAGCTGACACGCTGACATCTCGGGCCCAACCACGGCGGTCGCCGTTTCTGAACGGCGGTCGCCGTTTCCCCCTTTTTCCCGCCCATTCGGCTTTGAACGAGCTTGACGATAAACCGGGATAAAAATTATCGTACGCGAACGACAATTAAACTCCAAGGCATGATGTCTGTATATTATTTCACTGAGAAAAATATTACAGATACAGAGCACATTACAGAATGTCTCAAACTACCTGAATTAAATCCAACGTACACAACGGGTACCCGGAAAAATTTCATAATTCTCAATATAACCTTATAAAAAATACGGGGTATCACAAACTTTTCAATGTGAAATGAATTTTATATCCCAACAGTACAAAGGTTTCATTATCAATATCGCATCTCTATAGCAAGGGTGGGCGATCCATGGGCCAAGTCCTTCGAGCAAACCTACACATCGAAGAATTCTTTCACCCTTAAGAGGATGACATCATATCTAGAACTATGAATGTCCTCCCTTCCAAAAATTATATGTTCTATCGTTTCTCCATTTTCATTGCCACCAAATGTCATAAGTGAAAACAATCATCAACTTCCCGCTCATTTTAATCTTTTGGTGAACACCATTCTACAACGAAAAAAAGGGTGAGCGCCCATGCTTTCATTTTTAATGGCAAATTTATAAATAAGTTTTAAATGCGTAACTTTTTTATTTTACCCCGCGTCTACATCTCTTTCTTCCTCCCAAAATCTTTCCAGACCTGCAAAACGCCATTGAAGATAGATTGAATTCACTCAAGTGGGATTACCTTTAACTCCATTATTCTTCATCATCTCTAATAACAATACACTATTTTTTTTTTATCGAGAATCAAATCCCTCGATCTCAATAATCAAGTAAAAGTAGTCATTCTCACGGTCAAATTTGAGAAAAAGAACCGCTGAAATTCTAATGAATGGCGGCGATATGGATGAAGAAATTGATTGTAGCTATTCTCTTCTATGATAATTCTGAAACTTATTTGGTATTTGAAATTAGACATTCAAGGAGGAGTTAGAGTGCACACCACATGTTTGTAGAAATGTATATAAGACAAAATAATAGCGTCACTTATGCGTGTTAAATGTCCAAAAGATTGATCTTTTCATAGTCTATTAGCTCAAAATGGTAAAACAATGTGTTGGTACACTGTACACATGATGTGGGTTCAAATCTCACATATGCTACATATTGTGGTTGTGAAAACCTTCAGTTTAAGTTAAGTTCACGTGTATCATGTTCGCGTTCATATATATTCACTTAATGTTCATATTTACTTTCATTAAAATATTCGGCACATTTTCACTCTTTGTGTCGCATAGGTTCATTCTATATGGGTAAATGTTCACATATAATAATTTAAGCATGTTCATGTTTGAGAAATTTGTTCCCCTTGGTTCATAGAAACAACGGGGTTCATATGATACAAGTTAATGTTCATATATAACTATCTATTGTTCATATATAACCATCTAACGTTCATACTTACTCTTATCAATTTCTTATATCAAATCTACACATACCGTAATGTTCAAATGTTATATGTCAATGTTCATATATAGTCATTTAATGTTCATATTTATTACTTTAAGAACTTGATATTGCTTTTCATAATTCGGTTTTTCTAGTGTGTGCCCATGGGCACATGCTAACAAACCTAAATAGGAATTTTATTTTCAAATTATTCCCTAATAGAGAATTGGTAAACCCTTAGCAAACAAGATTAAACTATTGGCTAAACTAATAATTGCCAAAAAAGGAGTTATTAGAGTGTGCTCATGGGCACACACTAGAAAAAACCTTTATAATCTAGGGACAGTATAAACTTTTGAGTTCATATATATAGTAATATAATGTTCATACTCATTCCTCTAAAAACCTCACATAATTTTTCATATGTCATGCACCATATAAATAAATTAGGTATTCATATGTTATGTTTAGTTCATATATAGTCGTATTAGGTTCATATATTATAACGTCAAGGTTCATATTAAGCGTATTATAGTTTATTTCATTTTGTTGCCTTTATCATGATTTTCTTAAATGTTTCATGACATTTGTCCATAGAATTGTAAAAGAAACTGAGTTATTCATCATCAAGGGCATTTCATCCATGTTCAGCTCACGATCTGTCTCTTAGACATTTCATCGAACAATTTGCGGGCGTGTCTCAACTCATCCCCCATAATCAAAACCAAACTCCTTAAAGTGGAAATTAATCATCTATATCAACAAATTGGTCTACCTAATTAAAAATCCTAGAAAACAAAGTCATTTCTATACAAAAGAAGAAAGCGAAAATGAGCTTGGGAATGGGAATGGCGAAGTAGTCGTCGTCAAGATCGAATTGAAATACTCGAGGCGTGTATTTGGAGGGCATAATTGAGATTAGTACACATCTGAATGTCTGACTGGTTCTCTTAAAAAGAGTTGGAGAGAAGAGAACCCCAAAGAGATTAAATTGGGTTCGCAACAACCATTGCAAATAAAGCTTCGGCGCGACGGAGAGTGATGGTGAACAGGGAGACGAATTGAAGATGACTTCATATCTAAAAAATTACCAAAACACCCTCATTTTAATGAAAAAATTGTTATATCCCATCTGTTGGATTAGTTTAATCGCATGACTCACGGTGCTTCGCATATCTCACGGTATGCTCTGATTGCACATGATCTAGAATCTTAGGGTTTGTTTGTTTTCATTCATTATAAGGCATTTTCAACTATAATTACTTATTTAAAAAAAATGATGTTTGGTATAAAAGAAATTTTTGCAAATAATGTCGCTTAAAATCAAATGTTCTCAAATACCAAAAATAAAATAAAATTCAAAATGCTACACAAATTCCAAAGCTTTAAAACTACTTTTTACAAAACAATTACTCCCTCTATTCCCATTTTATCTACCTATTTGAAAGAAAAGCACATGAATTAAGGAGAATTAAGAGGGGGGGGGGGGAATTTACAGGAAATAATAGAGAAAGTACAAGGCATTTGCAGGACATTTCAGAGAAGTTGCAGGGGATAAAATTGCATAAGGGCACACAGATTGCATTTTTGCAGGGGATAACATTTGCTTTACAAATTCCAGTCAATCACAATCTTATTAAGGGGCACACAGATTAAGCCTAAATCAAAATCTGAAATGTCAAAATTATATTTGAAATTCCCTCCCAAAATGGGTACTTAAAACCAGAAGCTTATTAAGCACATCATTTACATTTGCTGCCAAACACAAAAGCAGAAAACATTCACTCTTGCTGCCAAATAAAGCCATTTATTGTTGTTTTTTTTTTCTTAAGCATCATTGCCGACTCCTTGATGACTTCAGACTTCGATTTGAATGAAACCCTGTTCCTATATGATGATATTGATGAAGAACATGATTTCCTTGGTGATGATGAAGAAATGGAGGATTTAGCTTTCCAGATTGATCTTAATGAGCCAGCTGGAGACTTAGAGGAAGAGATTTCCTTAGATCTCAACCAAGAAGAAGAAGAACGGTTTCATCACCCAGAAACAGAGTCAGAAACAGAGAATGAAACACAGCCAGAAGGTCATCCCCAACCATCAAGGAGAAGGCTCAGCAGTATTGAAAGAATGCATATTCTGATGTGGCTTCTAAGCAGATTAACAAATGAGAAACTTTATCATGGATCAATCAAGGAAGCATGCTCAGAGTTCAAAGTATCAAGAAAAAACATCAACAAAATATGGAACACGACCAAGAGACAGAAAAGTGCAAATCAAAGATACAATGTCTCTACTCAGTATCACAACTCAGGTAGGAAAAGAATTCAAGTACCAAGTAATGCTATATCAAGTTTGAATATGGGGGACAGGTCATGCTTAAGAAATTTAGCAACCAAACTCAACATTTCAAAAAACACAACCCATAGGATGGTCAAAAGAGGAACCATAAAGCCACACACAAATCCTCTTCACCCAGGATTAAAGGATGCCAACAAACTTACAAGATTAGATTGGATCCTGAAGCTTCTAATAGGAGATACAACAGAGACAAAGAAACAATGCTACACAATGTTTGACCTTGTTCACTTAGATGAAAAATGGTTTTATCTAACCAAGAAGTCACACAGAGTTTATCTAGCAGGAGCAGAGAAAGGCAAATATAGAGCAGCAAGTTCAAGCAAGTTTGTACCCAAAGTTATGTTCACTGCTGTTGTACATAGCTAGGCCTAGGTTCAATTCAGAGGGGCATTGTACTTTTGATGGAAAAATAGGAATTTTCCCATTCGTTTACAGAGAAGCAGCAAAAAGATCATCAAAGAACAGACAGAAGGGGACATTAGTTACAAAGTGCATTGAATCAGTAAACAAGAAAGTGACAAGGAGTGTTTTGATCAACCAAATCATTCCAGCAATCAAGGCAAAATGGCCACAAGGAGGAGGCAACAAAGTCATTTTCATACAGCAGGATAATGCAAAGGCTCATATCAATCAAAATGATGCAGAGTGACAAGAGGTATATCAACAAGATGATTTTACATTCATTTTAATCCGACAACCACCAAACAGTCCTGATTTGAACATATTAAATCTTGATTTTTTTAGAAGTATTCAGTCATTAATGCATAAAAAGATGTCCAAGGATGTTGATGCTATGCTAGAGGCTGTTCATCAAGCATTCTATAAATTAGAACCAGAAACCCTAGAGGATGTGTGGATGACCTTACAATATGTCATGAATGGGATTCTAAAATATAAATGAGGCAATGAATATGATGTATCACATGTCAACAAGAAGAGACTAAAGGCACAGGGTAATCTACAAGTCTACAACTACAAGTCACAGCTCCAATGTGGGCTGTCATTGAAGCATGGAATATTATCCATGGGGGTGCACAACAACAACCAGTACAAGACACTGAACCACAACAAAGTGAAGAATCAACACATCCATTCACTGAGCAAGCCACTCAAGAAGAACAACAAGACACTCAAGAATAAATCAGTTAAGTGTTTTTTGTAATCATGCAAAAACAATAGATCTTTTGTAAGCATGTAGGGACTTCATATATTTTATACTCATGCAAGCAGTTAAGATCTTTTGTAAGCATGCATATAGTTAAGATTTTTTTAAGCATGCAGTCAGTTAAGTGATTTTGTAATCATGCAGGAAAAATAGATGTTTTGTAAACATATAGAGACTTGATATATTTTGTACTCATGCAGCCAGTTAACATCTTTTGTAAGCATGCATATATTTTTATAACATCAATTATGTTTACAGGAGGTACTCAAGTAGGCAGTCAACAACTTTTGTAACATCAATTAACATGCTCATAGTTCATGCATTTAGGAAGTTTATGAATTCTCAGATGTCTCCACAAGCATCATTGACACAACCCATTCACAAAACAGTAACATACCATAAGCCTCATTCAGCAATTACTTACTGGTTTCCTATGGTATATTAGTGTAGTGAAATTACAGGAAATTGCATCTCAGGCCAAAAAAAGACTCCATCATTGAATCTAGTACATAATCTCAAATGTCCCCATATGCATCATTGACACAACACCATAAACACAACACTAACAGATACATAGGCCTCATTCAGTAAATATTTACCGGTTTCCTATGGCAAATCAATGCAGTGACAATTCATGAGGTTGCATCTCAAGTATATCAAGTTTTCATAAGTGATTACAATAACATAATCTCAGATATCCTCCTTCATCATTGACACAACCCCATTGTCACTATACTAATCAATAAACAAGTCTCATTCAGTAAATATATTGGTTTCCTATGCCCCATTAATATAGTGAATTTACAGGCATTTGTATCTTAGATCTTGGAAAGACTTCATCATTGATTCCATGCAATAACAAGCACCAAAATAGAAATACTACTCATGCTAAATTCACAGAGGGACAATAGTCACAACACAGAGAGAGGCACTCAATAGGTAGATCATTCTAAGGGACATAAATCATCAACAACCATGCAACAATGCCAACTAATCAATCCAGAACAGCAAGCCTCAACCACAACATGCAAGAATCTAGAAATAAACATCCCAGCATATATCAACATGCATCAATATCAACATGCATACAATGATCCAAGGACAACACATATAAACATGCATTCAACAATAAAAGAGATGTAATAGGGGACTTAACAAGCACTCTCGGCATCAGAGTCACATGGAGGCTGCTCAACAATTGGATCATGCCCTTCCTCTGGATCAACACCATGCAGACCTTCATCACCATTGGCTCCATGCCCTTCCTCTGGATCAGAGTCACATGGAGGCTGCTCAACAATTGGATCATGCCCTTCCTCTGGATCAACACCATGCAGACCTTCATCACCATTGGCTCCATCAATACCTCCACCAGGGGACTTTGGGGGAGGCCGATCAACCACCGTAGTCTCTTGAGAGGTTTGCTGAAGCAGACCGCCTTCAATAGTATTAAGAGATCGCTCAGAGCTATAGCAGTGCATAGCCTTGCAATTAGGACCCCATGAGCAATCTGAGATCAAGCAAACCCAACTCTCAGATTCAGAAGATTGAGGAGAACCAGGGGAGATTCCCGTGAGAAAATCAGATTTGCACTCATCCTCTTTTTTTTTTAGGGTTCTTGAAAGACGAAGACTCAAATACAGGGGATAACAAAGAGTGGATCTGTAGAGACGCAGAGAAAGACTCAGATCTAAACTTAGATGAAGAAGAAATGAGAGATTGAGAGACAGAAAAGCGAAGATCGAGCAAGATGAAGAACAAACCCAAATGAAGAACAAAACCCATATGAAGATCAAGAGCAAGTGAGATCGAGAGCGACAGAAAAGTGAAGATCGAGAGCCGGATTTGAGGGATTTGAAAGATCGAGAGCAAATGAGAGCTTGAGAGGAAGAGCGGCGACGGTATTAGGTTTAAGGTTCTTGAGAGATTCAGAGAGGGAGAGAGTTGTGTGTGTGAGAGAGAGAGGGAAACAGTTGAAGATTCGAGAGAGGGAGAGAGACGCATAGAGTTAATTTGGTGGGGGGAGTAATTAGATTAGGTGGAGGTTAATTTGGTGGGTAGGAAAAAGACAAAATTAAATGGGGTAATATTGAAATGGTGTATGTTTGATAAGGGTATTTAGGGGATAAATTAATGATTGTAAATGGAAAGTTTTAGAAATGGGTAGTATTTTTTGGGACATCCAAAAAGGAAAACATGCCTTATATTATGAGACGGAGGGAGTACTTTATAACTATGGCTCCGTTTGGCAGAGTGTTTATAAACATCTTATAAACAAAAAAAGTGTTTTTTTAACCTTGTACAAATTCCCATATCTCACAAATTTTAAATTTCAAAAACTACTTCAAATAACGCGTAATCCAAACATGTCATTTTTAAAAAACAACAACTTATAAACAATAAACATATTTTTACCAAATAAACCCTACAAATGCCTTTATAAATTGGTTCACCAAACAAACCCTTAATCTTCAACCAATTTATTTAATTTGATTCGCATTAATGATAAAATAAACTTTTATTAATATTTATATTTTATACACGTTTCTGAAATGACTCCAAGAGTCGAATATCACTATTATTTTTTGATAAATCGAATATTACTATCTACTATATCAAATAAGGCTCCGTATTACGGAATGTTTATAAACACTTTATAAACAAAAAAAAGTATTTTTTTTAATCTTGTATAAATTTCAATATCTCACAAATGTTAAAAATTATTTTTTTACAATAAATAAATTATAAACAATAAACCCCTTTTATAGTGTTAATAGTTAGGTATTTCAAATTTCGGATCACACTTATCACCTGACCTGACCCCTCTAAACCCAAAATTTAAAATCTTTTTGCAACGTTGCTCTTTTCCTGTCTCTCACTTTCTTCTGGGCCCCACCCCACTACTCACTCTAATTGTACATATTCCACGCGCTCCCGCTCACCGTATCAATAAGTTTCCCATTTTTTGACGCAGTCTGACTCGTTCGTGCACTATGCTCCAAGATTGCGCGTGGGCGTCACATTTCCTTCAGGCGTAACGGGAAAGAAATTGAAAAAATAAAATTGAACGCTCCTTCTCACCTCATCTCTTTTTGTCCTCTCTCTCTTCTCCAGTTTCCTTCTTTTCAATTCCCAATTTCCAGTTCCCCTCCCTTTTTTTCTATCGTCGCCGGCAGCGGCAAAGAGAAAACCTGAATAATCGAACAAAGCGAGGGGTTAATCGGAAGACGAAATATCGGTTATATTTTCTCTGATCTTCTGTGAGAACACACATACAGTGGTACATTCTAGGGTTTGTGGAGTTTGCAGCTGCGGACCGATTCAGATCGGCGGAGGTGGAATTTGCTTTTGCGCTTGGGTTTTCTGTAGTAGGGGTACAAGGAAGAGAATATAAAAATGTCTACAGAGGACGAGAAGTTGTTGAAGGAGGCGAAGAAATTGCCCTGGGAAGATCGCTTGCTGCACAAGAACTGGAAGGTTCGGAACGACGCCAACATCGACCTTGCTGCCCTCTGCGACTCTATAACCGATCCGAAGGATCCTCGCCTTCGTGAATTTGGTACTCTTTCTGTCAACGTTTTTTGTATTGGTTTTAGGGTTTGTTTTGTTTCACTTGGTCAGATCTGAAGAATTTTGATCTTTTGGAGATGATTATCTTCGGAATTTGATTGTTTGCCCGCCCCCCTACTATCATAATTTGTTAATTTTCTATTTTCCCAACTTTGTATTCGGGGGAATTTTGGCAGCACCCTTCTTCAGAAAGACAGTGGCAGATTCAAATGCGCCAGTGCAGGAGAAAGCGTTGGACGCGCTAATTGCATTTCAAAGAGCTGCCGATGCCGATGCTGGGAGGTGAATAGAGTTTCTTTTCTATGCTTCTATTTCCGGGAAAGTGAATGTCCTCTCTCAAGTCTCAACTATTGCACTAATTTGAACTCTATGTTTTTGCAATCTTATGATGATATCATGCATAGATATGCAAAAGAAATATGTGATGCCATTGTGGCAAAGTGTCTTACTGGGCGAACTAAGACTGTGGAGAAGGCACAAATAGCTTTCCTTCTATGGGTGGAGCTTGAGGCAGTTGATGTTTTCCTGGTATGATATTCTTTGTTTTTTTCTGGACGTGCACTTCTTTTGTATTTTTCTGCGTTATACGAGATAAAGAAATTTGCATTGGTAGCTAGATGGTTATTTCCTTGGCTGTTAACCTGAACATTATTGAATTTGGTTCGTACTAACATATTTGTAGTTATTCACAAGTTACCCTACATTGCATGGTTTGTCACAACCAATTAAGTTTGCAGCATGCTGATTTTTAAGATTTGGAGTTGGGTCATAATATGCAACGGCTTGTTGTGTTTGTGTATGAAAGACAATTAAGATGATAGTTTTGGTGGCAGTGATGGGAAGAATTGGTTAGTTTTATGTGTGACTAGAAATAGATTAAAGATTTGCTTGTTTGCGAAACAATAATTAAAATAAGGAACATTGGCGGTTGTACACAAAATACGTTTGTACACAAAATACTTGCTCAAATGTTCTAGTCTTCTACACTGTAGTACAATTCCAAATGTCTAATCCTTTTTCATACGCTTGAAACTCCTGAAGAATTAAGATAAATGGTATTGCCCATCTAAATAATTATTAAAATTTATTTCTTTTATCAACTAGTGTAAGTATTCAATCCAAAAATGAGTGCTGGTCCTATATGAAGCGTTTGCATATATATTCCCTCTGGTGGTTGGTTGATGTTTGTGATATAGCTGGAGGATTTCTCGGAGCTTGTCATTTCTGCATCATGCTAATATAATTTCTAAATTGATGATGATAGAGCAGAAGCAAATTGATATAGGAAAGTTGTGGTTCTCCTCTTATTATACTAAGTGATTTGGACATGCAGGAGTAATATAGAAGCCCATGTTGTTAACTAGTGGGCTGTATTTTTAACATCGAGCCATTATAAACAATCAGTAAATAGTTTTTGCCTATTAATGTGGGTTACTTTAACCAAGAACATTTAAAAGCAGTGGTTACATGATCATTGAAGTGAAGAATGATTTTGTTGGCATTCAAGATCCTTACAACTGAACTGGAAATTCTGTTTGGGTCATAACATCACAAGTTATGTGGAATGTGATGTTTAGACTGTTTAGTGTGGTATACCATAAATGGACAGCTTGTAAATCCATAACTAGGTCATGATGGGCATGATGATAAAATGACAGGACATCCATGAGGCGGTTTTGTGAGTCACATTGTTGACCTAATTCTGAGCTTATTGAAAGTGATATGGCAGCTTGTGAAAATGTTAAGAGTACTTGATTTGGTATGATCTGCTAAAGTTTAATTTGGTTGTACATGTACATTGGTGTCAGACGTGTGTTGGATTTTGTTATTCATAATTTTCGAGCTGAGTAGAGGGATTTTTAATGGCAATATGATCAATAAATGTAGTGATTGTTTTTAAGTTTTTTAGGTATGATCTCTGGTAGATGTTTTATTTTGAAATGATCCCTCTCTTCTCATCTATCTTTCTATTTTTCCTCTGATGTGGTTCTATCATAGGATGCTATGGAGAAAGGAATCAAAAACAAAGTGGCGAAGGCTGTTGTTCCTGCTATTGATGTAATGTTTCAAGCCTTGAGGTTTGTATGCTGAATTTTTGTTCTAAGTATGTTGGGAATAATTGCACTTCAATCCTGCTTGATTAACTTTTTTTTCCTATGCTGTCTGGCTTTGTCAGTGAATTTGGTACCAAGGTTGTGCCACCAAAAAGGATTCTCAAGATGTTGCCTGAACTTTTTGACCATCAAGATCAAAATGTTCGTGCTTCCTCTAAAGGTGTAACTCTCGAGCTATGTCGCTGGATTGGAAAGGATCCAGTCAAATCTATCTTGTTTGAGAAAATGCGGGATACAATGGTATGATTACTTGCGTGTTTATTATAATCCATGAGATATCTCTTCTGTTATGTTTTTTTAATTCTGTTTTAATTCTGTTTTTTTAGAAAAAAGAGTTAGAAGCTGAGCTTGCCAACGTCTCAGGGATAGCCAAGCCTACACGAAAAATAAGGTTGGATTTTATTGTAAATGTTAGATATGTCGTAGGATCAAAATTTCTGGACAGGAAACATTTGTCTGCTGCGTGTAATTGTCAATGATTCTATAGTTTCTAGTTTTAGTTGGTGCAGGGTATATCTTTTGACGAGTGCTAAATTTGCTAAATTGTATGATACCGTGGCTCAAAGCACTTTTAAGTATTTTGTTTGCTTCTGCTTCACTGCAATTTGTTACCCAGTTTCAGTTGCCTATTGTCCTGTTCCATAGCATCCTGAAGATCTGCACTCTCTAAAAGAGTAATGCGTTTGAACAATTCTTTGTTTGACTTGCCTGAGAATTGATATTTTCAGGAAGTTATAAGTCACAACAGTAAGAGGATCCCTGACAAAATATGGGCAAATTTATTAAGATGTAAAAACCAGTTGAAGATTTTTAGCTGATTGCTTGGCCTGCAGTTGCTTATTAAATGGAGTAGTGGACTTTAGTATTACTTGATCAGTTGGTTGTTCTGTCAGTCTTAAGTATGATCTAATCTCTGAGCCTACTATATATGGGAGTATTTGTGTTACTTCTACCATTGACGTGGTTCAAGTATAATCTTCAATTTATGTCTTATTTTGTGTTAGATGGCGTAATGTATTCTTCATGTAAGTTACAACTTATAAAAGGAGTATTAAAAATCATTTTCTCTTGTGGCTCTTGTGAGACTATACTAGGGAAACAAATTTTGTATGTCAGTCTATGCTTTCGGTCCTTCTTAGAGATATCAATTTCCCTCCCCTTTCTTTATCAGATCAGAACAAGATAAGGAACCAGAACAAGAAGCTGTCTCTGACGTTCCTGCCACTGGACCTTCTGAGGAGTCTTCAGCTGATGGTTAGTCATTTGGCTATTTGACTTTGTACTTATTTGAATTTGACTAAACAGATTGGTGTACATCTCATCAACTTATAAATGAGAACCATGCCCTTATCAAGAAGGTAAACCATCAAATGCTTATGGAAAGGCCTCGTCTTATGTTGCATTAAAAGAGAGGCGGCTCTATCTCTTCCATGTCCAGTGTCCACACATTGATGAAGTTTTGCAACATAATTACTTCACAATTTACAGAATTTAATTTAAATATTTTTTAGGCTTTACCGCTAATCTTTTTTGTTTTTTGCTCTTCTTCTTTTCTTTTTACAGCTCTGCCAGAAATAGATGAATATGAACTAGTTGATCCTGTTGATATACTAGCACCCTTGGAGAAGTCAGGATTTTGGGAAGGAGTGGTTAGTCATGTCTTTTAGTGCTTTTAGATTATTGTCCTTATATGTTTTGTATCATGTGTTTACTTCATTTCATTTATTCTTCACTAATTACTACAAAAGGAAGAATGTAAATTGTTTTTGTGATTTATTTTATTATCTTTTTTAGAGGATTGCTATCATTGTTAGTTGTGTTTCTTTGCATACAGAAAGCTGCAAAGTGGTCTGAAAGAAAGGAGGCAGTTGCAGAATTGACTAAGCTTGCTTCAACAAAGAAAATTGCACCTGGCGACTTCTCAGAAGTTTGTAGGACACTTAAAAAGGTATTTAAGCATGTATCAAGTTATATTTTGACATTTTCTATTTACTATACCATTTTGTCTGTGCAATTATAGTTATTTAATTGGTGTTTCACAGCTTGCCACGGATGTGAACATGGCCGTTTCCGTAGAAGCTATACAAGCAATTGGGAACCTTGCTAAGGGTTTAAGGACCAATTTTTCTGCACAATCACGTTCCTTGTTGCCCGTTTTACTTGTAAGTTGGACGGTTGTATTGGGTTTGTCTATTCCCTCCTGTTATGTTTATCTATTAATTGTATTTCATTGATTTGTCTGATGATTATAATTTGTATTAGTCTCTAGTTACATGTGTTGATTTTTGTAGTGAAAATGATGAGGATAGAGTTCTTTGCCTAATGGATAATAATTAATTGAGCTTGGTCTGATAGTAAATTATTGTATCAGCAATGAAGAGTATAATATAGTTAATTGCATTGCCATGTTCAATCTAGTTATGCAACTTTGCTGTGATTGGGGTCTGAGTCTTTTGAATTTGACACAACTATCTTGTACTGATATTCAGGAAAAGTTGAAGGAGAAAAAACCTGCATTAACTGAGGCTTTAACACAAACCCTCCAAGCAATGCACACGGCAGGATGTGTAAATCTTGCTGATACAGTCGAAGGTAATTTCATTTTCCCTCAACTCTCTTACAGTATGATTAGACAGTAATAGTACTTAGTATGATGTTGATATATTATCTATTACTTCTGCTTTGGGCTGTTCTCAGAGTTCTACTTTTGCTGAAATTTGAATGAATCTGGATGTACATTCTTTCATTTTAGTAACATCATTTTGTATGAAGAGAAATTGAGTTCCTCCCAGTTTGTGTGCATAGTTCATACATATTGATGTGTTCCTTCAATTGTAAAGGTCCATGATTTCTTACGTCATAGAACACTTGTTAAGGAAACTTATTTAAAAATTGCAACTGTGGATGATTCGATCTAACTTTCTGCTTATGAACGGTTTTTAGAAGCACTTGTTAAGGGAACTTATTGATGTTTATGAAGGGCTTGTTAAGGAAACTGAGTTACTCTGTATTTTATGAACAGTTTTCCTTTCCCCCCTCCCTTCTGCCCATTTTAGTATCTGCGTTGTTGTGATGAACTTTATTTGACGTCTATTGGTATTTGTGCAGATGTTAAGTTAGCAGTTAAAAATAAAGTTCCACTTGTTCGGTCATTAACTCTGAACTGGGTGACATTTTGTATTGAGACTAGCAACAAGGCTGTTGTTCTGAAAATTCACAAAGATTATGTACCGATCTGTATGGAGGTATGTCCTTTTTTATTTCTCATGATCTTTTGATTTTCTACATCTTCTGGTGAAGGTTTTATAAGCCCTGTATAGTAACATTATTCTACCTTTTCCATTTATTTTATCCATACGTGTGAATAAATGAGTGTAATGAGTTATCATGTAGCTTTTAGGCTTCAATGTGAAAAACAAGTAGTGGATTAGGGGCCAAGCATCCTGGACATACCCCCTTCCCCACCTAACAATACTGGAGCTCTATGTCCACTACCTCTATCTTCTGTTTTTGCATTTCCTTTTCCAAAAAATAAATAAATCAAAAGGAGAAAATGTAAACTTTTACGTGATAGTAATTACTTAAGAAAGATCAAATCAGTTCATCAAAGTATGTAAATCTTAATATTAATAGATATTTAATTTCTCTGTCGTGTTTTATGGGGATGTTTTAATGCCTACATGGATATATTATATTCAGAATGAGGAAGATGTTATCCATTTCCAGGTTTTTTGATGTGATGTTTTACTCTTACAAAACACATTATGGAAACAATTTAAAGAAAATGCAAGTAGGTGGCCTTAGAGGTTCTAGTTTTAACAAACCTGCTGATATGCCTCTTTCTAGAACATTTGCTGCAGAATTGGTGAAGTGTGTGAGCTTGACAAACCAATTTTGGCTTAGTAGATTACCATAGCCCCCTCTTTCCCAAAACTTTAATACGAAGGTAGATCTTAAATAATAAAAAACATTCATATATATATATATACTCTGTTAATTATAATACCAAGGTAGATGTAAAATTAGAAAATTGATTGATATTCTGTTATATATAATTTTACTGCTTACCTCATTATCAAACTTCTTGATTTAGTTAAAATTCAAATAGGGTAATACGTAGATGAATTTGGTGTTTCTTATTCTATCAGGTTTTGCTTTATCTTTGTCCTGGTTTTCGTTTCAGTGCCTCAATGATGGTACTCCAGAAGTAAGGGATGCTGCCTTTTCAGTTCTGGCTGCAATAGCTAAAGTATGGGCTCTTGAATAAAGTTTCTCTATCTCCAACTTATTGAATGTATTTTTTCCCAAATCCCAAGTCACAAGGATGTTTACAATTTCAATTTTGTAGTCCGTTGGCATGAGGCCACTGGAAAGGTCGCTTGAGAAACTTGATGATGTCAGGAGGAAGAAGCTTTCTGACATGATTGGTAGTTCAGGAAGTGGGCAAGTTTCTGCTGGAGGCACAGGTTTATACTTCTGTTTTTCTTTGTGATTCAGTGCTTGTTCAGAATTTTTGTATATTGGAATATTATTACAAGCTGTTACATATGGTGCTCACATTGCACATCAATATGTCAGTTGCTGCTCAAACTTCAGGTGGAGCTGGTTCTGGGGTAAGTCCAATGTTTTTTTATCAACCAAATCTACATTTTCTGCTTTTACATGTCATCTATTTTATTGGAGTATAAATATGTTCTTTGCTCGTGTATATTATTATTGCTCATTTGCTCTTTCTTTTACTCCAATATTTTTGGAGTAACCAATCTGGCAGTACCTACTCTCTCCTTCTCCACCCACCCCCACCCCTTTTATGCTGTTTATGCCCTGAAAGTTCCAAGTGGTGACAGGTGCAAATTTGAACATGGATGTTGTGATTGAAAAATAGAAGAACAAGTATATAAGGTAGCAGAAAGATAAAGACAGAAGAAAATAAACAATAAACAAAACAGATAAATAGATGATAATGATCAGAGAGGATTTTTAGGAGTACTCAGTATGACCCTGAGTGGTGAGAGAGGAGAGTTGAGTGCGCAAGATGGGTTGCCGTAGAAGGGTTGACGTGGTAGGTATCCTTTTATCTTTTTTGTTTGTGATTATGTTGAAATTAAATGTTTTTACTCACCTAGGTTCAGGTTTGTGCCTCCATAAACATGCTTGTTTTGGGGTCATGAGGCTGAGGTGAGGGGGCAAATAAACAAGTACTCCCTTCGTTTCACTTTTAATTGTCCAGCCTTCAAAATTTGTTCACAAATATTTGTCCTTGTAGGTTTTTGAGGCAATTTATCACATAAAAATCATAAAATTTGTATTGAAATTTGGTTATGTTAGATCTTTTTTTCTCCATCTATTGGTTCTAAAGGGCGGTGAGTAATTAAATTTGGAAAAAAATTGGATTTTCAAACAAATTTAATGACTTTCTTAATATGTGTGTAAAACTCTAAAAGGACAAATAAAAGTGAACGGATGGAGTAGCATGTTATTGAGGAACAAGGTGTGGGTTGTCCCTCCTACAGCTCTAGCCTTAGTTATGCAAACCATATTCTGGTTTGAGCCTTGTCTATGAGCTATGTACAGATGTCTCAGGAATGGGTTGGAGTGCCCTCGTAAACTACAATGTTGTTAATGTTTCTATTATGTCTATTTCACCATTCACAGTTTCTATTTATTTGGTTAATAATTATTATTTTTGGCTTATATGAGGCAACTTACAATTTGTCGCTTTGATGGGTACCTGCAGGTTTCAGAAAATGCATCAGTAAGACGCTCTGCAGCGAGTATGCTTAGTGGTAAAAGGCCTGTTCAGGCAGCTGTGAGTTTTCTTCTCTATTATACTTTGCTGTAGAATGATAATTTATTTACTTCTGGTATCATTCCTTTTGTAATCTCTTAATAAATTCTGACAGCCTGTTAACAAGAAAGGAGCATCTAGTAAGCCTGCAGTCAGCAAGAAACCTGAGAGTGCTGCACAGCAGAAAACTTCCAAACTTGATGTACCCGAAGATGTTGAGGTAGTCTTAGGGTCAATTTGGCACGACATCATATTCATACATTAGCATATATTTTATTATCTTATCAACAACCTTATTACGCCTTATAAGGGTTAAAAGTGACATGTCAGCTAGACATGCCAAACAGACCCTTATTTGTCTTGTTTCCCTTTTGTATCTGTTTTTTCCCCCTTGTTTTGTATCATATGTGTTTTGCAATTTTTAAAAGTTGGACATGCTTTGATGCAGCCTGGAGAGATGAGCCTTGAGGAAATTGAAAGTAGAGTGGGTTCTGCTGTACAAGCTGACACTATATCTCAATTAAAGAGTGCTGTGTGGAAAGATCGGCTTGAAGGTTGATTAACATTATCCTCAAAGTTGCTCTTTCTTTGATGTGTATTTTTGTGATAATTCACTTATTGCGCAAGATGGAATTAAGGATCATGACTGATCGAAGATGAGTATAAATTCTGTCAAGGTTATAGTATGTCCGTGAGATTGACATTATTTATTATTGATGTTATGTGGTTGCTTATTTTAGGTAGATTTAATTGCTCAGTCTTTGTCTATTAATTCGATAAACATGCAATTGCAGTCTTGATTAGCACTTAAGATGAGTGGAAACTTAACATACAACATCAAAAGAGGTTTTATTATTTGTTTGGCTTCTGGGTAGATGTAAATTCAGTATATGATTGGTGCATGCAAGTTACTTGGTATAGCATTAGCTTCTTCTTTTTGTTAGAAGGCAGACAAATCTGGTGTTTTGTTTCGAGTAATTACTGATCGTTTTTTCAGGTTATATTCTGAAACTTGCATGCTTTTTAATGAAAATCTTGGTGCCTTCTGTAACTTCTACTATTATTACTTAAAACAATTTATTTAGTCAGACTTGCTTCACATTGTGGTTCCTAATTATTGCAGCAATAGGCTCCTTGAAAACACAAGTGGAGGGCATTCAAGAGCTTGATCAGTCAGTGGAGATTTTGATACGTTTGCTCTGTGCTCTTCCTGGATGGAACGAGAAAAATGTTCAGGTTTCAGCTCAAACTATTTCTGATTGGTAGTGGTTATATTATGGTTACTGGTCATAACTGTCATGAATCCACAACATACGATATTTAATCTAAAAGTCTGTAAGTTGTAAACAGTATAATAGTTTCTGAGGCTCTTGGCCTACCAGCCAGTAGGTGGAGGATGATGGATTTCTCATATTTTTTTTATATACTGATTAACTTATAGTGTATCTGCGTGTGCGGGAATGTGCACTTGTGGGTATATGGTATCGCTTCGGTGTTATGGTCATGCTCTACAAAAATGAAGAATTGTCTGCAACAGATTGTTTAGAAAACATATAAATATTTTGATTTCATCGTGTGTTGTTGACAATTTTTAGTGGTTTTTACTGAAGACAATTTCGTTTCTTTTCATTTAGGCTTTTAGGTAAATTGTTGAATAGATTAGCAGGTTTGTGCATGAGATAACTTTGTAGCTGTTGTTTGCAGGTCCAACAACAAACAATAGAAACCATCAATCACATAGCAGCCAATGCAAAAAAGTTTCCGAAGAAGTGTGTCGTACTATGCCTTCTTGGTGGGTTTTTTTTGGATTTGTGTCCAACTCTATTTTCTGGGCATTAATGAATGTTTTTCTACCTGAGATAAAAAAATTCCAGTTTTTGATAAATGAAAGTTGATTATATGAGGATGGGAGGTGTTTGATCTGAGCCTATAGTTTATATTTCCTTGAATGGGAACTTGGTTAGCTTTTGTAGGGATTATAATGCTCATCTCAGGATTTTACAACTCATTTTAAAATTGTACTTAACATTCTGAAATTGATGTATACCTTATCGCAGGCATAAGTGAACGGGTTGCAGATATTAAGACCAGGGTACAGGCAATGAAGTGCCTTACAACTTTCTCAGAAGCTGTGGGTCCGGGTTTCATTTTTGAGCGAGTAAGCTTTATGTTTGTATTATTTATCTCCCTTTCTGTGTCACCCCTGATCATGCTATTGAATTTCTTATTTTCACTTGTGCTCACTAAGTGCAATAAATATGTTCTTCACATTTTCAACTAGCTTTGTTACATGCAAGTGATTTTTGTGAACGTTTGCTTTTTGTAGTTGTGCAAAATTATGAAAGAGCACAAGAATCCCAAGGTTCTTAGTGAGGGCATTTCATGGATGGTTTCTGCAGTTGATGATTTTGGCATCTCGCTTTTGAAATTGAAGGTATTTAGACCTTCTAGCTGCTGCCTTCTATTCCCTTTTCTACTCGAAGCTTTTTGGTCTAAGTGAAATCCCTGTTTATTTTTCTGGCTGGAAGGATTTAATTGATTTCTGCAAGGAGACTGGACTACAATCTAGTGCTGCGGCCACAAGAAATTCTACTATTAAGCTAATTGGAGCTCTGCATAAGTTTGTTGGTCCAGGTGACTTTTTTCCCTCCCTGCATTCGAACTTTGTTTTACACTCTTGTCTTAAAGTAAGATGGTTCTTATTGTTTTTCTTGCTGGTGCTCCATTTGTTATATTCAGATATCAAGGGGTTTATGGTAGATGTCAAGCCCGCTCTTCTGAGTGCACTTGATGCTGAGTATGAAAAAAATCCATACGAGGTAACTTGTTTCGTCCTGAATACTGAATTCTTGATATTTTCAAGCTATTGACATTTATTATTCTAATGTTCTAATATATATTAAACAGGGTTCATCTGCGGCTCCCAAAAGAATAGTGAAAGCATCAGAGGTATCATCTGTGTCAGCTGGTGGATTGGACGGTTTACCCCGGGAAGATATTAGTGGAAGAATCACACCTACACTGCTTAAGAATTTTGAGAGCACTGATTGGAAGGTATTCTTCTTTGCACCCGTTATATGGTATAATGATACTGGTTGTCATATGCAGCTTCTAATTTGTCAAGTTATATATGATATTCAATCTTCATCTACCCATTCCTGCTATTTTAGGTACGTTTGGAATCAATTGAGGCTGTAAATAAGATATTGGAGGAGGCCAATAAACGCATCCAACCCACCGGAACTGGTATCTCTAGCTGCGTGTTTCTGTTTGGCTTAATTTACGTAGAAATCTTTAGCAAACTAAAGATATCTTTTGATCTGTAGGAGAGTTGTTTGGTGCTCTTCGAGGACGTTTGTATGACAGTAACAAGAAATTGGTGTCTGAAACCTTGGTAACTGTTGGTTCAGTTGCATCTGCCATGGGTCCTGCTGTGGAGAAGGCAAGCAAGGTCGGTCTCAACTGTTATGGTTCTTTTTATTTCTGATGTATTATTCTTTGGCAAGGATTCTGTTCTTTTTTAACCCATATCGTGGCTGGTATATTACAGGGTATTCTCTCTGATGTTTTGAAATGCCTTGGTGACAACAAAAAGCAAATGAGAGAGTGTACCTTGACAACTTTAGATTTGTGGGTCGCTGCAGTCCATCTTGATAAAATGGTTAGCGTTTAACCACAGTTGTCTCTGGTGAATCTAGTCCAATTCATTGTAGTTTCTCCTGAAAATGTTTCTCTATGTAGATTCCTTATATCGTGGCTGCTCTGCTGGACCAAAAACATGGTGCTGAAGGACGCAAAGATCTGTTTGAATGGCTGTCTAAACAACTTGCAAAGATGGAACAATTTACTGATGCTGTCAATCTGCTTAAACCAGCTGCTACTTCCATGACGGTATTGTTTTAATTTAGTTAGGTTCAACTTGGAAAATGGTATTATAGTCTTATTTGTGATACAAATTTGTGGGATTTAAATTTCAGGATAAATCGGCAGATGTGCGGAAAGCTTCAGAAGCATGTATTTGTGAAATTTTAAGGGTCTGTCCCCCAGAAATGGTACATCACATATCCCCTTGATGGTTTCTTCTGATATCTTGTTTTTTTTGCTATAAACAGTTGATGTATTTCATGCCATATAACTGTCCAGGTCACTAAGAGTATAAGAGATATTCAGGGCCCAGCACTAGCTCTCATTGTGGAGCGATCGAAGCCACATGGAGCTCTGCCAGGTGCTCATAATGTGTTCTTTCGACTGTTGCTGTTCCACACTTGTTTGCTGTACTGACTAGTGTTTGATGTATTCTCTGACAGACCTGCATGATGCTAGCCAAGGAATTTCGACAGCAGGTGTTGGGAAGAGCACTGCTAAGGTTGGGAAAGGACTCTCAAACAGTCATAGTGATCGCTTGCCCAAACATGGAAGCAAACCCTCAGTAAGTCATTGATCTAATGCAATACCTAGCTTGTAGTATCTCTTTCCAAGGAACTGAATTAACCACCGTTTCTTGCATTTGTAAGAGAGCTGCACCAGTGAGGAGCTCAAGGGCAGAATCTATAATGTCTGTTCATGACATTGCTATCCAGTCTCAACCATTGTTAAATGTTAAGGATTCAAACAAGGTTGTCCTTTCAATATCTGTGAATTTTGTTATACTTGATTGTGTAAGTGTAAGAATTGTGTTATTTAGCTTTTCATGTATTTGCAGGAAGAGAGGGAGAGGATGGTTGTTCGTCGGTTTAAATTTGAAGAGCCTCGCGCAGAGCAAATTCTAGAACTTGAGGTTTGTTTTTGTGGTTTATTAAAGAATAATATGCTGGACTGTGTTTGCTTGTTGGCATTTAATATACTTCTTCTTGCAGACTGGTCTCATGAATTTTTTTAGAGAAGATCTGAGTAAAAGGCTCCTAAGCACCGACTTCAAGAAGCATGTAGATGGCATAGAAATGCTTCATAGGGTAATTCTTCGTGTGATTTACCTGTTACTAGGAATGTGCTCTGACATTTTTAGCTGATTGAGCTTCTGAATGTAATAGGGCCTTCCATCTATCGAGAAGGAAGTTGTGGAGGTTTTAGATATACTGCTAAGATGGTTTGTCTTGCGGATTTGTGAGTCCAACACTACATGCTTGTTGAAGGTATTGCACATATCTGAACTTGGTTTTTGTCCCTTGATGTTTCACTATTATATTATCTGTTTTTGTATAAATGTGTTCCCTATATTGTTCCCTGTTCACTAGGTACTGGAGTTTCTACCTGAACTTTTCGAGACATTGAGGAATGAGGGATATGCACTGACTGAATCAGAAGCAGCAATATTTCTTCCATGCTTCATGGAAAAGGTTAATTTTTTATTATAAGAATAATCTTTTTGTTATATTAATTCTATGGTATTAAGTGTTGGATGGACATGGATGACACACTTCATGAGGTCCTTTTAGTGATTCCCATGTCTTAATGATTTTAGAATTGGGAAGGAACAGTAATGTTTTGGACTTAAGACCCACAAATTAACATACAGAAGGACTTACAGCTATTAGCTATCTGCTGATTTCTATGACCCCAATGCTTTAAAAGTAACATTCTGATCTTTGTGTTGACATTCTTTACTGCCTTGTAGTCTAGGCACAAATCATGTCTTAATGATTTTCCAATCGGAAGGGATGGTAATATTTTGGACTGTAGACCCACAATAATATTCTGGTCTTGGTGTTGACATCCTTTACGGTCTTCTTGTAGTCTGGGCACAACATGGAGAAAGTGAGAGAGAAGATACGTGAACTGATGAAACAAATTGCTAATATTTATCCAGCAGCAAAATACTTTCCATATGTTTCTGAGGGTCTCCGATCAAAAAATAACCGATCAAGAATAGAATGTGCTGATCTCATCAGCTTTCTCATTGACAGTCATGGAGCAGAGGTAAGCTTGATTAAAGGCGCTAGTTATTCTTTCATTATATTCTTTGGTGCTTATGCACTGCTTAATGTGCTCAGGTAAGTGGACAGCTCAAGAATCTGCAAGTTGTTGCAAGCCTAACAGCTGAAAGGGATGGTGATATCAGAAAAGCTGCTCTTAATACATTAGCTACTGGCTATAAGATGCTAGGTATGCAAAGAAGCCCTAATCATTTTATGATCCATCGTTTCCACTACCTACATGTTATGATTTTCTGCTTTGACATGATTATACTCGGTGGTCTGTGTATATAAGCATATTGGGATGATTGGTCTCATTTATGTCAGTAATTTTAACTGATATTAGTGAGAAATGCTGGTTATGTTTTCCATTATCTACAAGAGAGAAATTTAAACAAAATTTAAGCCTGCAGATCTGACACGTGAATCACATATTTACTTTCAGGTGAGGACATATGGAGGTATCTGGGGAAGTTAACAGATGCGCAGAGAAGTATGATCGATGAAAAATTCAAGTTAAAGGTATAAGTGTGCGGTCTTTCCTGATATTCAATTGCGAGTGCTGTTTCCTTTTTCTCAAATGCATCCTGTTTATAGGCACGGGAAATGGACAAGAGAAGAGAAGGCCGACCTGGTGATGCTAGAGCTACACTGATTAGACGTGCAGTTCGGGATAATGGGTAAAATGCTGCATATTACATTAAATTGTCTCTATATGTTGTGTTCTTTGGTGACGTAGTTACTGCTAGTTTGTTTGTTTTTTATTGTTGTTTGGTGGAATTGGTGTCCAAGTTCCAGGTTATTGAATACCAAGATGTTTTACCTCTAGATCAACTACACTAGTTGCCCCCTCAGTTTTCCCTTCGTGGTGTACGGTTTCCTTCATTTGTAGCAAAATTGTTCTTTCTAATTACAAAAATTAAGTTGTAAGTTTTGGATGAGTGGCTATTTTCTTAGATGAGAGATTATTCTCTTTGTAGTATTTTTGTCTGTCTCAAATGCAAATCAGCCTTAGGTTTATGTTTACAAATTAATTTTGCCTCCTGCTATAAACTAAAGGACAGCATGCTCTCTGTATCTGATATCATTGGACATCATCTTTTTGCTGTATCAGATAATTACACATAAAATGCCTTACATTTTATGTGGATCTTCCTCATAGTATGTTTAACCTATTCCCCAGATCTGATATAGCAGAACAAAGCGGTGAAGTTCCAAGATCTCTTCCTGGACCTACATTTGTTAGGTAACTTAGGGGCCGGTCTTCTTGCTGTTTCACTATTGTAATGCCTTTTGAACTGGATTGTGTCCTACATTCTAATGGTAAAACCGTGTCTTCTGCAGGGAAACTTATCCTCATCCTGCACTTAACATGGAGAGAAACATATTGCCAAGGCCAATTGCTGGTGTTGCTGGACCTTCAGACTGGAATGAAGCACTGGATATTATAACATATGGTTCTCCGGAACAGGTATAGATCTTTATAGACTGATCTTCACAATGCAAATTATTCGTATAAAGCAGAGTGACGAATCTTAGCCCCTAAAAGCATACTGGACATATGTTGTTTTATGTTTTTTAGAAACATGCTCTTAGTTAAATAATTTTCTGAGAAAAGTTAGTATCTATATTTCCCTTCTCTTCAAGTATCTAACTTGCTTGCGTGTTTGCTATTTCCCCATAATAGTCCGTTGAAGGGATGAAAGTTGTATGCCATGACCTAGCTCAAGTAACTAATGATCCTGAAGGAAGTGCTATGGATGATATTGTTAAGGATGCAGACCGTCTTGTATCATGCTTGGCAAACAAGGTACGAATGCTTTGATTGGGATTGTTTTCATGCTAATGTTAGTTATTATGTAATCAAAATTCGTGATTTGATGAAACAGGTTGCGACAACATTCGATTTTAGTTTGACAGGAGCTTCTTCGAGATCTTGTAAATATGTCCTGAACACTCTCATGCAGGTAGTTCTTTCATTCATGTGCCAATTTTGATAAATTACCATTCTGATGTTACTGCTGATCAAGCTATTTGGGATATGTGGCAGACGTTTCAGAACAAGAGGGTTGCTCATGCTGTGAAGGAAAGTACTTTGAACAATCTTATCACTGAGCTGCTTATCTGGCTTTTAGATGAGCGGGTTCCACGTATGGATGATGGTGGCCAGCTTTTGAAAGCTTTGAATGTCTTGATGCTCAAGATTTTGGTTGGTTACTATGGATTGTGTACTCGCTTTTTTACATGCACTTTTTTTTTCAACTCTTAGAACAATAATCTGATCTTTGTTTGTGTAAATGTAGGATAATGCAGAGCGGACAGCTTCTTTTGTTGTCCTCATAACTTTGTTACGTCCACTGGACCTCTCAAGGTGGCCAGCCCCTCCATCAAGTGAAGCTGTTGCTGTCAGAAATCAAAAATTTGCTGATCTGGTAGTAAAATGTCTAATCAAACTGACAAAGGTAGTTTTACCATGAAATGTTTGCATTATGAACAGCGTCGGTATCGTTCCTTCTTTTCTTTTTTTATATTGATGGTGCTCCTTCCTGTAGGTACTTCAAAGCACTATCTATGATGTTGACCTAGACCGCATATTACAAAGTGTCCATGTGTATCTGCAAGGATTGGGCATGGAAGAAATCAGAAGAAGGTAAATAATGTACATATGAATTTGTCAAACTTTCTAGTCAATCCCTAACAGGTTCATGCTCACCGTATGGTTGGATAAGTTCTTATGTTCTTGAACTGGCCCTGACTTAAAACAGAGCGGGTGCTGATGACAAGCCACTGCGCATGGTTAAAACTGTTCTGCATGAACTAGTGAAGCTCCAGGGCACAGCTATTAAAGGCCATTTGTCGATGGTTCCTATAGACATGGAACCTCCGCCCATTATTCTTGCCTACATAGATCTTAATCTTCAGGTATAATTTGTTTTTTTCAGGACCAAGTTTCTTGTTAGTTTTTGGGCACCCTCTGTATTGCCGATAGGAAATGCGTACCTGAGGTATATTAGGAAGCGTAATGAACCTCACTTATAGTTACTTTTATCCTTTCAATGGAAAAGACTTTGGCAGCTGCACGAATGTTAACGCCTACAGGGCCAGTTGGCCAACCGCAGTGGGGTGATTCAATGACGAATAACCCGTCTGCAGCTACTCACTCTGCTGATGTCCAACTGAAGGTATCATTTGGCATCTAAATCTAGTTCATTTTGTATACTGTTTTTTTGGTGTTATTTGTTGCTTGACTTCTAAATTTAATTTTCATGTTGTAACTTTTTCCTTGGATTTCTCTTACAGCAAGAGCTTGCTGCTATATTTAAGAAAATTGGAGATAAACAAACATGCAGTATTGGTCTCTATGAACTATATCGTATCACTCAATTGTACCCCAAGGTAAGTGCACGTTGCTAATTAAAATTATCAGTGACAGTGGGCTCTGGGTGATGAGAATGATGACTTTTTCAGATGATTAGGCATAGTCATTATCTCACAACTTTATGTTTTCTAATTTCATTTGCCGAAATGAACTTGGGTTGGTCTATTGCAGGTTGATATATTTGCTCAACTCCAGAATGCTAGCGAGGCATTTCGGACGTACATAAGAGATGGGTTAACTCAGGTCTGCATTATTCAAATCGTAAGGCTTTTCATAAATGCAATCCAACATCAGTATGCTTAATGGGGTTGCTATCACTCTATTGCCAGATGGAGAAGAATGCTGCTGCTGGAAGGACACCTTCTAGTGTCCCCTTGGCGACTCCTCCGCCTGTTGCTCTTTCTTCCCCTAAATTAGGACCACTGTCACCTGTAAATACAAACCCCTTGCATGATGCAACAAGATCACAAAATGTGAGAGTTGAGCCCACCAATTTTAATTTACCGCCATCCTATGGTGAGGTGGATCGCACAGGCTACATTGCTTCTGGAGGTACAATCTTTATCATCTACTCTCTCCCATCTCTTTTTCTCTATCTGGAATGCTCAAAATGTTTTGATAAATAAACTTTGTTTTCTTCTGGAGGTACATCCTAACCTCTTCTAGGTGACTATAGTTGATTGAATCTTTAAATCATTATGGTGTACGGGGTTTGGAGTATTCGTCTTTTTTACTCGGTACATGAAATTTTCATATTGTAGTTGCCAGTGGGGCACTTGATGCGATACGAGAAAGAATGAAGTCTATCCAGCTAGCTGCTGCTGCTGGTGGAAGTCCGGATTCTGGGAACAGACCGTTGATGCCAATGGATGGAAACATCACTGCTCACAATCAAATGCAAAGCGCATCAGACCATCAAATTACTGAGAATCCTGCCCACAGTGGGGTACTACCTATGGATGAGAAGGCACTATCCGGCCTCCAGGCCCGTATGGAAAGGCTTAAGAGCGGATCATTTGACCATCTATAGGATAGGACATATGAATCCACATATTACTGCACCCTATTGCAAAATTGGTTTGAATGCTAAGAAGCTTTGTATATAAAATTGGGTTGAGAGCTTAGCAGAAGCACCATGGTGCTCTGGATCAACTAATGATGTTCTAGCATTCCTTACTGTTGGAAAGCAAGCAGAAGCACACGTGAATGCCACAGAAAATGCTGAGAATCCTTCATCTGGATGAACATTTTGATTCTACTGTAACTCATTCTTTTCACTTGTTGCCCTATAGAGCCTGGTTATTGTGTACATGATAGCTGTGGTACGCGGTGTTGATGTATTATGCCTGGACCTTAAAGTTGTTTCTGTGTAATTTTAATTGCCAACTTTTACCACCCTTAGATCGGCTTTTGTTTTATGCCGCGTGTTCGACTGTACCTACACTTGAAGGATTAAGATGAGCTCTTGGCTCTAAATTTTGTTACTGCATATTAATTGTGCTTGATGTGGTATCAATGTATGATGCTTGATGTGGTCAAACCATAGATAGGCGTCGTCAAGCTCCCTTATGGAGCTACATCCTCGGAAGGATTCATTTTGGCATGCACATAAGCTGCCTTATGGTTTCTTCCTCTAATTTATTTTACTCTTAGGAATTTCAAATGACATGTGAAAGTAGGGTCTTCTCTATACATTTATAAGCCTAGTCAACTAAAATCAAGTCGCATATAAAAGATAAAGATGATAGCAAGACCATTACTCCAGCTTAAGATGAAGAGGAACCAGTTAATGGTGCATCAGAAGTGTGTATTAAGCTCAGAGTTTCGCTTACTGACTCTGTAGGCTCAATCTGCCTGCAGAGTCTTACAGGCAACTGGGCGTATGCATCTGGGTCCATGGTTGAGTCTTGTACACTCAGATCTCCTTCAAGCATTCTCACAACTTGAGACATTGTAGGCCTCAGTGTTGGAGATGCATTGGTGCACAACAGCGCAATCTTTATCATTCTCACCGCTTCTTCCTTGTTGTATTCATTCCCAAGCTTTGGATCAATTATGTTCATCAGGTCGCTTCTTTTTTGTTCAACGACCGCCTGTAAAGGAAACAAAAAATATCTGTTACTAGAATGATAGCTGTGTTGATGGAAGGTGAGCTAGAACTGCATTAATTAACATATACTTACACAATCTAGCAGACAGAAATTGTATTCATCTGGTACAAAATCCATGTTACTCTTTCCAGCAGCTATTTCCAGCGCCACAACCCCAAAGCTATATACATCAGCTTTGTATGTTAAGTAACCCCACAAGGCATACTCGGGTGACATGTATCCTCTGCAAGTTAATCAAACTGCTTAGAAGAACATCTTTCAACCACCAGAAGTCAAGTAAATAACTAAGCTTACATGGTTCCAGCAACTCTAGTGCTGATATGGGTATTCTCCTCCTCGCGAAGCCGGGCTAATCCAAAATCAGAAATCTTCGCATTCAGGTTCTCATCGAGCAGCACATTTGTGGGTTTGATGTCTCTATGAACAATTCTTATTGCTGATTCCTCGTGCAGAAACACCAACCCTTTAGCTATATCAGTACATACTTTCTGCCTGTTGGGCCAGTCCAATCTCAATGGCCAATCTTCATCTGCCAAAAAACACATAGCCAAAGCTTAGTATCATAGCTATCTCACTATATATTTTTCCAAGCATGAAACTTGTTGTCCTTACCGAACAGAGCGCGTGCTAGATTGTTGTTCACCATGTATTCATAAACCAAGAATAACTGGGCCCCCTCCACACAGCATCCATATAACCTTACAAGGTTTTGATGGTGTAAGCCAGATATCATCCCTATTTCAGTTACAAACTCTTTATTTCCCTGTGACGATTTTGAAGAAAGTCGCTTCACTGCAATATTGGTGCCATCCAGTAATGTTCCCTGAGTTGGAGAAATATATTATGAAAAACTTATTCAGGGAAGCAAAAGACGACGAATGGATCATAACCATCATTATATATATATATATAGTAATACCTTGTAGACAGACCCAAAACCACCCTCTCCAATCTTATTAGCAGGATCAAAGTTATCTGTGGCAACTTTAATTTGTCTGTAAGTGAAAAGACCAGTTTGCAGATCAATCCCTTGTAGAACTGCATGTAGAAAGGAAGAAAGGAAAGTGTCAAATGATTTTCAAGAAACCATACAATGCCCCTACTACTTATTAAGGCCAACTCCGCCAAATATCACCATATCTAAACCAACATTGATCCTACAACTGGAAGCTGATTGGTTTCCATTCAATAATCAGTGAAAAATATATGTTCCATATCCTAAAGAGCAGTTTTTTTGTTACCTTCTTCCCTTGATGGAATGGTTCTTTGTCGCCTTTGTCGCCACCTCCATACAAAAGCACCATAAGCAATGATGACCAGGAAAATCACTGAAGCTGAGGACCCGAGCGCAATCTTGATAATCCTTTTCTTGTCTGCAGGAGTACTGAACTCTATTCCCCCCAACAAAATACAAATTAATACCAACATCAACTTTACTAATTCAACAACCAAAGAAAATCCTACCAGATTCCACAGAGATAGCTGAAATGAGTGGGCCATAAACTCCTCTAGCAGGGACTGCCGTCGTCCCTTTTCCAGCATAGTAGAATCGAATCTCTATCGTACCAGTATCCGCTACTGATACATGTCTTAATGTTTTTTTGCACACCTTCTCAGCTCCATTTGCTGCTTTCACAATATCAAAATCCCGGATAAATAACTTCTCCTGGATATAAATATCAAATAACCTCCTTCCTAGTTTGTGAAATGAGTTGTTGTTTTTGAATTGTATCTCTGCAAAGTAGAGAGTAACGGTGTAGTTGCCGCTGGCTAGACAACGCCCATAATAAGTCAGAGAAATAGCAGAAATGCGTGCTTGGGTGTACAACTCTGCATCAGTTAAAGGTAGTATAGAATCATTTGTTGCTATAAAATAGTCTCCTGAATCCACATCCCAGAAATGCCCAGTGCTGCTGTATCCCCACTCAGCATTGTTTGGATGAAATTTGGCGGGAGATCCAGCATCGGTGTCTGCTTCGTAGCTTGTCTTCCCAACTTTGGTCGCATATCCACCACAATTGATATGCAATGAATACCCAGCTGCATTTGCAATTGTGCATAGTGAAAGAATGGTTTAACACCAGCATAAGCAAAATCAAGATATTAGACTCTGTAGAACCCAACTCACTTTGTGAACAAGGAAAATCCCGCTTCAAGCACACAGCCAATGATCTAGGATTGATATAATACAATGAGTATCAACAAATCAATCTACAACAAAGTACAATGGAAATGGATTACAAGGATCTTACGAGTTCAACTTTCGTGAAGAGCTCCTGAATAGGTTTCTGTTGATGGCAGGCAGAGAGGTGAAGTTACAACAGCAAGCATAATAGACATGAATGGAGTTCACCTGTACGAATGTACTTACAAGTTATCTTTGTTACACAAAGGCGGTAATGAACTCTCGTTGAAGGTATTGTAGGAAAGATCTATGTAACTGCAAGCAGAGATAAGGAAACCATTACTAAATTCTAAGGCCTCAGAATCGAAACTAAAGCCACAGCGATAACCATACATTACAAGTGGCAATTCAACTTACGTATCGCCTTTGTTCTTGATCCAATAATAAATAGATCCGGTAAGAACGTTGTTTGTCAGATACCTAAACATGGAATTAGTAAAAAGATTACAGGTAACTATGACGTGATACTGTAAATTTATATTTTAGTAAATTCTCTTGATAAACTCAGCTGCTTACATATTTTTGAATCGCAAACTTCGTAACTCATCAGGTATAGGGCCAGCCAAGTTGTTGAAACTAAGATCCCTGGAAGAAGACGGCGAACATGTTATGAGAATGCCACTAAAAGATTCATAGGAATGCCCAAAAATGTGAAGCACAGACAATGATTTCAATTTAGATAAATTAGCTAGGTAGCTTGGGATGGATCCAGAGATATTGCAGTTCCTCAACACCCTGCAAAGCCCAACTTCACTGCTTCAGCCTATCAAAGTTTATCATAGTATATCTTTTAATCTAATTGAAACTTTGGTTTGTGTAGAGAGCTCACAAATGTTTCAGATTTGCCATGTTTCCTAGTTCTGGGAAATCAGACCCTTCTCCGTCCAAGTCAGAAATCCGCCTGCCAAAAATAGAAGCATGTAAAATTCTGCATCAAATAGTTTGGCTTTGAGAACATAAAATGTGACTCACAGTTCAATTAAAGCAGTCAAACTGGTTATGCTGGATGGTATTGGGCCACTGAAGCCGCTACCCTGGATGTCTCTGCAGCCAGTAATACACTGACTTGAGTAACATACAGTATAAAAGATGAATAAAGATTCCACTTTTATAGAATCTCACAAAAGGACTTACAATCTTGTAAGTGCAGTCCAACTCTGAAAGTAATCAGGAATTTGGCCACTGAAGTTGTTACTACTTATCCTACTAGATCATCTCAAAAACAAGAAACAGGAAAATTACACACCATACAACCAACAGCCTAGAAAACATGTAATCAGGATGCTTACAGATCACTTAGATTAGAAAGATTGGTGAGGGCCTTCGGCAACTGTCCAGTAAGGTAGTTTCCACTGAGAGTCCTAAAAACCCAAAACTACATAAGATGAATGCATTCCCCAGTTTTTACAGCGCCAAAGCCAAAAAAGACTTACAAATTCTGTAACTTGACCAGCTTTCCAAGCTCAGCCGGAACAGCCCCAGAGAAGTTATTGTCCTCAATGCTTCTGATAATTTTATAAACACTCAAATCAGATGAATTGAGAAGCAAAAGAGTTTTTTTTTTTTAAATGTAGAGAAACATACAAGTAGGTAAGATTGGTCATGTTCCCCAAGAAAGCTGGGATTGGCCCGGATAACCGATTCACTAAAACAGACCTGCACAAACTAATCTGTTACAAAACAACGCAAATTGGTCAACCGTGACAATGAAATGAAAATGGCATACACATATTCCAGTGAAGCCATGGATGCCCATTCTTGTGGGATTGATCCAGAAAGGTAGTTCCTTGATAGATCACTGAAAATATACATAAACATGCCTTGGTTGGTTTCCATTCTCAGGAATTAAGTGGAAAAAAAAAGATTCTTGAATTGTTACATTCGTTTAAGGTATTGAAGCTTTGCCAGAGATTTTGGAAGCACACCTGCTAGATCCTGTCCCTTGAGAGCTCTGTTAACACAGAAACAGGATGATATTGGTTAAGATTTAAGAATAATGAGATTATTCAGGATGAGTTTAAAAGTGAAGGCAGCGTACATATAATCCACATGATAAACACCTCCTAAGAGAGTGCAGTTTATTTGATCGACATAAGGGGGGTTACTTTGTGGTGTCCAGCTGCAAGGATCCACCGACGACAACAAGTTCCAATCATTTTTTCCCAATTCTTTAGCGATTGCACCAAGAGCAATTACTGCAATACAAACACATAACATTGTCAAGGTTTCACTTCATTAAGAATCTTTCACTCTAGAAGATGAACACTATCTGACACAAACAAGCATTGAATTTGGGTGAATGAGAACCTTCATTTGGATCGAGTGAAGCGGCGTCTGAGCAAGCAATCCAATTCCAAACGCACAGCACAACGAGGATCAAACCATTTGCACGTTTGTGTTCTTGGTTGCTCCCCATTTCGATCAAGCTGTTGCAACTTTGGAAAGTCGTTGGAAAATTTAAATTATTGGTTTCCTTTGTCAGAGCTTCACTAAGTGTAGTTGTATTTGTAGAGAATCATTGTACTGGCTTCGACCAATTTTATTTATGAAAAAAATTTAATTATTGGTTTCCTTAGTCTGACAAGTACTTGGTACGAGTTTGTGTAATTATCAATCCGTCCAAATCCTCTCTTGGGACAGATGATTTGGACTGATTACTGACCCATGTTAAAAAAATAATTTTTTATTTTTCAATTAGAAATTTATAATACATATCTTAAAAAATGTAATTTTATCCAAATTGACATATAGATTTTTCAATAAAAAATAAACTATCTCTTCTATGTATATGTTTATTTGTGTTATAAATTTCTAAATTTAGGTCTTATGGGTTTAAAAATTTGAAATCATTTTTTTTATACAAATTTGTAGAAATTATGAAGAGAAAGTAGTAAATAATGATGAAATTTGTTTAAATTATAAAATTGTTGGATCAATTTTGAGAAAAAGTTCATTTGGAATTCGAATATAGAGTTTGTTATTTAAAATTAGGGTTGGTCATGTAGGGTAAACAGTAGACATAATGTAAATAATAGTTTTTAATCTACCGGCTAAAATATCTCATTTATAAGAAAAATATAAAACTAATAAACTTTTTATTTTTATTATCTAAATTTAACGTGAATGTACAAATAAATGAAAAATAGAAAAAACCCGACCCGAACCCGGATTTGTACAGGTCTAATCGTGTTCAAATACATGTCTTTGAACATTTATTGCTTATTTGTGAACGTGAATGTACAAATAAATGAACATTTAGTGCTTATTTGTAAACCTTCTATATAGGCTATTCCAGAATGATCAGGGGACATAAACGGAAAAAACAAATTGTTGATCGGAAAAAAAAACACGGACGGCCGAGATCACTTCGTATTTCGCACGTATGCTAAGACCACTTCTCACCTGATCCCACTTCTATATAATGATTAATATTGTATATATATTTGACGAATTTTCAAATGAAGCTAGTTGAGATTCTTTTTTTTGAAACATTATGTTTTTAGTGACCTACGAACCTAGGTTGTACATGTAAGTTAGGTAAGATTAGATGGTCAGTTATACACGTGCGTAAGTTTTTTCCATTTTTTTTTATAATGTTTTACATATATTAATGTTAAGAGTAAATTGTTGTGATGTATGTAGATGTGGATAAAATGTTGTGTTTTATTTTAATTTATATTTGAGTATGTCATTAAGTTATATAACTTTTTAGCTTATATACTATAATAAAATACTAATGAAAATACCATGAAGATATACAATTATGAAATGGTTTTGTAAATTTTAGAATTTGGAATTCTTAATTTCATAAATTTTACATATTTTCTTCTTTAACAAAACTAATTTGAATAAATATGACATTTATAATAACTTCTTATTCTTTTAAATGGGTACATTAGTTGATGCAATATGTCAAATTTTATATAAGTGTAATTTTCTTTTTTAAGAAAACAAAAACTAATTTGAGTAAATATGACATTTATAATCACTTGTTATAACAAAAACTAATTTGAGTAAATATGACATTTAAAAAAAAACTCAACTTTTATATAACAAAATAATTGTAGAAAATTGAAGTGAAGCATTAATGAGGGTAAGAAAGCCAACTTTTAAGTTGATATAGATTATATTATGAACAAAAAACAAAAATTTATAGTATAAATAGTCAGTTTAATAAATTTGTTTTAATTGCAGTAAATCTGATTATTTTTTAAGCAAAAAACTAGCACCAAATTTCTGGAGCAAATATGGGACGACTTTTCTATTATTACGAGCTACCCAACAAACAGCAGATTCTTAACTCAACCTGATAGGCGTAATCAAGCTCCCTTATGGAGCTACATCCTCGGAAGGATTCATTTTGGCATGCACATAAGCTGCCTTATGGTTTCTTCCTCTAATTTATTTTACTCTAGGAATTTCAAATGACATGTAAAAGTAGGGTTTTCTCTATACATTTATAAGCCTAGTCAACTAAAATCAAGTCGCATATAAAAGATAAAGATGATAGAAAGACCATTACTCCAGCTTAAGATGATGAGGAACCAGTTAATGGTGCATCAGAAGTGTGTATTAAGCTCTGAGTTTCGCTTACAGACTCTGCAGGCTCAATCTGCCTGCAGAATCTTACAGGCAACTGGGCGTATGCATCTGGGTCCATGGTTGAGTCTTGTACACTCAGATCTCCTTCAAGCATTCTCACAACTTGAGACATTGTAGGCCTCAGTGCTGGAGATGCATTGGTGCACAACAGCGCAATCTTTATCATTCTCACCGCTTCTTCCTTGTTGTATTCATTCCCAAGCTTTGGATCAATTATGCTCATCAGGTCGCCTCTTTTTTGTTGAACCACCACCGCCTGTAATTGTAAAGGAAACAAAAGAGTATCGGTTGCTAGAATGATAGCTGTGTTGATGGAAGGTGAGCTAGAACTTACACAATCTAGCAGACAGAAATTGTATTCATCTGGTACAAAATCCATGTTACTCTTTCCAGCAGCTATTTCCAGCGCCACAACCCCAAAGCTATATACATCAGCTTTGTATGTTAAGTAACCCCACAAGGCATACTCGGGTGACATGTATCCTCTGCAAGTTAATCAAACTGCTTAGAAGAACATCTTTCAACCACCAGAAGTCAAGTAAATAACTAAGCTTACATGGTTCCAGCAACTCTAGTGCTGATATGGGTATTCTCCTCCTCGCGAAGCCGGGCTAATCCAAAATCAGAAATCTTCGCATTCAGGTTCTCATCGAGCAGCACATTTGTGGGTTTGATGTCTCTATGAACAATTTTTATTGCTGATTCCTCGTGCAGAAACACCAACCCTTTAGCTATATCAGTACATACTTTCTGCCTGTTGGGCCAGTCCAATCTCAATGGCCAATCTTCATCTGCCAAAAAACACATAGCCAAAGCTTAGTATCATAGCTATCTCACTACATATTTTTTCAAGCATGAAACTTGTTGTCCTTACCGAACAGAGCGCGTGCTAGATTGTTGTTCACCATGTATTCATAAACCAAGAATAACTGGGCCCCCTCCACACAGCATCCATATAACCTTACAAGGTTTTGATGGTGTAAGCCAGATATCATCCCTATTTCAGTTACAAACTCTTTATTTCCCTGTGACGATTTTGAAGAAAGTCGCTTCACTGCAATATTGGTGCCATCCAGTAATGTTCCCTGAGTTGGAGAAATATATTATGAAAAACTTATTCAGGGAAGCAAAAGACGACGAATGGATCATAACCATCATTATATATATATATAGTAATACCTTGTAGACAGACCCAAAACCACCCTCTCCAATCTTATTAGCAGGATCAAAGTTATCTGTGGCAACTTTAATTTGTCTGTAAGTGAAAAGACCAGTTTGCAGATCAATCCCTTGTAGAACTGCATGTAGAAAGGAAAGTGTCAAATGATTTTCAAGAAACCATGCAAACTCTGCCAGATATCACCATATCTAAACCAACATTGATCCTACAACTGGAAGCTGACTGGTTTCCATTCAATAAAGAGCAGTTTTTTGTTACCTTCTTCCCTTGATAGAATGCTTCTTTGTCGCTGCCTCCATACAAAAGCACCATAAGCAATGATGACCAGGAAAATCACTGAAGCTGAGGACCCGAGCGCAATCTTGATTATCGTTTTCTTGTCAGCAGGAGGACTGAACTCTATTCCCCCAACAAAATACAAATTAATACCAACATCAACTTTACTAAATCAACAACAACAAAAATTCCTACCAGATTCCACAGAGATAGCTGAAATGAGTGGGCCATAAACTCCTCTAGCAGGGACTGCCGTAGTCCCTTTTCCAGCATAATAGAATCGAATCTCTATCGTACCAGTATCCGCTACTGATACATGTGGTAAGCTTACATTGCACACCTTCTCAGCTCCATTTGCTGCTTTCACAATATCAAAATCCCGGATAAATAACTTCTCCTGGATATAAATATCAAATAACCTCCTTCCTAGTTTGTGAAATGAGTTGTTGTTTTTGAATTGTATCTCTGCAAAGTAGAGAGTAACGGTGTAGTTGCCGCTGGCCAGACAACGCCCATAATAAGTCAGAGAAATAGCAGAAATGCGTGCTTGGGTGTACAACTCTGCATTAGTTAAAGGCAGTACAGAGTCATTTGTTGCTATAAAGTCTCCTGTGTAATCCGCATTCCAGAAATGCCCAGTGCTGCTGTATCCCCATTCAGCGTTGTTTGGATGAAATTTGGCAGGAGAACCACCATCGTTATCTGCTTCGTAGCTTGTCTTCCCAACTTTGATCTCATCTCCACCACAGTTGATATGCAATGAATACTGAGCTGCATTTGCGATTTTGCAGGATAGAAGAATGATTTATCAACATCAGCATAAGCAAAATCATGACATTAGAGAACCCAACTTACGTTGTGAACAAGGAAAATTCTGCTTCAAGCACACAGCCAATGATCTAGGGTTGATATAAAACGACGAGTATCAGCAAATCAATTTATAGTATGTACAATGGAGATGAATTATACAAGGATCTTACGAGTTCAATTCTCGTGAAGAGCTCCTGAATAGGTTCCTGTTGATGTCAGGCAGAGAGGTGAAGTTGCAGCAAGCATCATACTGGACATCAATGGAGTTCACTTGTACGAATATACTTACAAGTTATCTTTGTTACACGAAGTCGGTAATGAACTCTCTTTGAAGGTATTGTAGGAAATATCTATTTCACTGCAAGCAGGGATAAGGAAACCATTACTAGATTCTAAGGCCTCAGAATTGAAATTAAACCATACATTACAAGTGGCAGTGACTTACGTATTGATACCTATTTGCTTGATCCAATCAGATATAGATCCGGTAAGAAAGTTGTTTGTCAGATACCTAAAAATGGAATTAGTAAAAAGGATGAAAGATTACAGGCATCTATGATGTGGATTCTCTTGATAAACTCAGCTGCTTACATATAGTTCAACTTCAAATTTTGTAGCTCATCAGGTATAGGGCCAACCAAGTTGTTGAAACTAAGATCCCTGGAAGAAGATAGGGAACATATTATGAGAAATGATTAACCAAAATATATTTTTAAAAAAAAATCAGAGAAATGCCAATACTGTGAAACACATACAATGATTTCAATTTAGACAAATCAGCTAGGTAGCTTGGGATGGATCCAGAGATATTGCAGTTCCTTAACATCCTGCAAAGCCCAACTTCACTGCTTCAGCCTATCAAAGTTTATCATAGTCTATCTTTTAATCTAATTGAAACTTTGGTTTGTGTAGAGAGCTCACAAATATGTCAGATCTGACATGCTTCTTAAATCTGGGAAATCAGACCCTTCTCCGTCCAAGTCAGAAATCCGCCTGCCAAAAATAGAACCATGTAAAATTCTTCCTCAAAATAGTTTGGCTTTGAGAACATAAAATGTGACTCACAGTTCATTTAAATCAGTCAAATTGGTTATGCTGGATGGTATTGGGCCACTGAAGCCGCTACCCTGGATCTCTCTGCATCCAGTAATACACTGATTTGAGTAACATACAGTATAAAAAAAGAATAAAGATTCCACTTTTAAAGAACCTCACAAAAGGACTTACAAACTTCGAAGTGCAGTCCAACTCTGAAAGTAATCAGGAATTTTTCCACTGAAGTTGTTACTACTTATCCTACTAGATCATCTCAAAAAACAAGAAACAGGAAAATTACACACCATACAACCAACAGCCTAGAAAACATGTAATCAGGTTGCTTACAGTTCAACTAGATTAGAAAGATTGGTGAGGGCCTTTGGCAACTGTCCAGTAAGGTAATTTCCATTGAGAGTCCTAAAAACCCAAAACTACATAAGATGAATGCATTTCCCACTATTTACAGCGCCAAAGCCAAAAAAGACTTACAAATTCTGTAACTTGACCAGCTTTCCAAGCTCAGCCGGAACAGCCCCATTGAAGTTATTGTCCTCAATGCTTCTGATAATTTTACAAGCACTCAAATCAGATGAATTCAGAAGCAAAAGAGTAATTTTTTTGATCATGTAGAGGAGTAGAACATACAAGTATGTAAGATTGGTCATATTCCCCAAGTAAGCTGGGATTGGCCCGGATAATCGATTCACTATAACAGACCTGCACAAACTAATCTGTTACAAAACAACACAAATTGGTTAACTGTGACAAGGAAATGAATATTTCATACACATATTCCAGTGAAGCAATGGATGCCCATTCTTGTGGGAATGATCCAGAAAGGTAGTTCCTTGATAGATCACTGAAAAATATACATAAACATGCCTTGGTTGGTTTCCATTCTCAGGAACTAATAAGTGAAGGGGAAAAAAAAGATTCTTGAATTGTTACATTAGTTTAAGGTATGGAAGCTTTGCCAGAGATTTTGGAAGCACACCTGCTAGATCCTGTCCCTTGAGACTTCTGTTAATACAGAAACAGGATGATGTTGGTTAAGATTTAAGAATAATGAGATTATTCAGGATGAGTTTAAAAGTGAAGGCAACGTACATATTAACCACATGACAAACACCTCCTGAGCAAGTGCAGTTTAATTGATTAACATAAGGGGGGTTATTCTGTGATGGCCAGCTGCAAGGATCCACCGACGACGACAAGTTCCAATCATTTTTTCCCAATTCTTTTGCGATTGCACCAAGAGCAATTACTGCAATACAAACACATAATAAGAATAATAATAATAATAATACATTGTCAAGGTTTCACTCTAGAAGATGAACACTATATGACACAAACAAGCATTGAATTTGGGTGAATGAGAACCTTCTTTTGGATCGAGTGAAGCGGCGTCTGAGCAAGCAATCCAATTCCAAACGCACAGCACAACGAGGATCAAACCATTTGCACGTTTGTGTTCTTGGTTGCTCCCCATTTCGATCAAGCTGTTGCAACTTTGAAAAGTCGTTGGAAAATTTTAATTATTGGTTTCCTTGGTCAGAGCTTCACCAAGCGTAGTTGTATTTGTAGACAATCATTGAACTGGCTTCGACCAATTTTATTAAAGAAAAAAAGAAGACAATCATTGAATCCCCTTCAACAAAATTATCGTTCATGTTTACAATCATTGTGGGGCAACTTCTGTCGTTCATGTTTACAATCTCATCCTTACTTCTAACGTTGCATTTAATGTGCCTTTTCCAATTTTCTTCGAGTCCTCACTGGCTGGATTTTCTCATACTATTAGGAGAGGCGTAGCCCGTGCTTCGCACGAGGTAAAATATATTATTATTTTATTTTTTATAATATATAAACGCTAAGTTAAGTAATTTTTTGTTTAAGAGACCGTCTGCTTATTTTTTCTAAGACTTAGGGTCTATTTTATTAATGATTTGTGTTTTGATAATTTAGTTTGTAATTATGGTTAATATTGAATAGAGTATTTGATTTTGTTTCTATAAAATTGATTTAATTATTTTATATATGGTTTTCTAATAATTTTGCTAAAGTATTTATGTTATGTACTTTAAATAAGAAGTAATTATTTATTTTGTTGTGTAATAGAAAACATTATAGGTGGAAATTGCATAGTAGTAAATTTAAAATTAAAATTTGACCATAGTTTGTTCTTTTGAATAAAAATTGAATAAAATAAAGATAATAATGTAAAATTCTTACTTAATTATATAAAAAATTACCTTTATTTCTTTTGAATATTAACATTTCTTGATAAAACTATTACTTTATATTTAGGTCTATATACAAATTATGATTGTGATAACAATAATAATAAAAATACATTAATTGTATTGTTTTCGATGGAAAAAGAGAGAAGTTTATAAATTTGAAAGTATTTATTGAGGCAAAAAATGTAATTGTTTTTGTAGTATAGAAGATAAAATACTTAATTGTTTTAAATTATAAAATTATTATAAGATTATAAATATATATTGCTTCAAAGTAGTTCCTTCTAGACTTTCAATAATTAGAAGGTTATAACATATGTGTAGAGCTTATCATGTTACATGTATTGTCTTAAATATAAGTTGGAATGTTTTTAAAATTTATCTTTTCATATTTCATTCCTATATCAAACAATAGTTATAGAATTGTACATTATATAATGAGAGGGAGGTTCGGGTGCGAAATATTCTTACGGTGCGAAGTGCGAAACGGTCGCGTTCATAAATTGACACCAAATGTTTATTATATGGGAAAGTAATGTTCAAGGGACGGTACTGTTCACAAAAAGGGGGAAAAGGGTGAATAGTGACGCAGTTGCATAACCGTAAATACGACACTCTTTTTTTTCGGTCAATAAATTATTATTTTTTAATTTATTTATTGTCTCTGATCGTTCTGAAATAGACAATTATTGACGTTCACATATAAGTACTACATGTTCATTTTCTGTGTCGTAAAGTTCACATATAACATGATCGTGTTTAGACTTGTACAAGTCCGGGCTAGCCCGGACCGCCCGCCCGGTTAAAAAACCGGGAGGGCTGTCCAAATCGGGCCGGGCTTGGACAGCCCTCCCGGCCCGACCGGGCCTAGAAGCCCGGCCCGATACCCGTTATTGTTTATATAATTAATATTTTTTATAATTATATATATATTTATAATTTTATATAAATATATTTATAATTTTATATATATATTTATTTATTTATAATGTTACCGGGCCAGCCCGCCGAGTAACCCGGCCCGGTTGACCGGGCGGGCCTGGACAGGTAATCCGGCCCGGTCAATCGGGCAGAAAAATAGAAAAAACCCGACCCGAACCCGGATTTGTACAGGTCTAATCGTGTTCAAATACATGTCTTTGAACATTTATTGCTTATTTGTGAACGTGAATGTACAAATAAATGAACATTTAGTGCTTATTTGTAAACCTTCTATATAGGCTATTCCAGAATGATCAGGGGACATAAACGGAAAAAAAAATTGTTGATCGAAAAAAAAAACACGGACGGCCGAGATCACTTTGTATTTCGCACGTACGCTAAGACCACTTCTCACCTGATCCCACTTCTATATAATGATTAATATTGTATATATATTTGACGAATTTTCAAATGAAACTAGTTGAGATTCTTTTTTTTGAAACATTATGTTTTTAGTGACCTACAAACCTAGGTTGTACATGTAAGTTAGGTAAGATTAGATGGTCAGTTATACACGTGTGTAAGTTTTTTCCATTTTTTTTATAATGTAATAATGTTTTACATATATTAATGTTAAGAGTAAATTGTTGTATGTAGATGTGGATAAAATGTTGTCATTAAGTTATATAACTTTTTAGCTTATATACTATAATAAAATACTAATGAAAATACCATGAAGATATACAATTATGAAATGGTTTTGTAAATTTTAGAATTTGGAATTCTTAATTTCATAAATTTTACATATTTTCTTCTTTAACAAAACTAATTTGAATAAATATGACATTTATAATAACTTCTTATTCTTTTAAATGGGTACATTAGTTGATGCAATATGTCAAATTTTATATAAGTGTAATTTTCTTTTTTAAGAAAACAAAAACTAATTTGAGTAAATATGACATTTATAATCACTTGTTATAACAAAAACTAATTTGAGTAAATATGACATTTAAAAAAAACTCAACTTTTATATAACAAAATAATTGTAGAAAATTGAAGTGGAGCATTAATGAGGATAAAAAACCCAACTTTTAAGTTGATATAGATTACAGTATAGTATTATGAACAAAAAACAAAAATTTATAGTATAAATAGTCAGTTTAATAAATTTGTTTTAATTGCAGTAAATCTGATTATTTTTTAAGCAAAAAACTAGCACCAAATTTCTGGAGCAAATATGGGACGACTTTTCTATTATTACGAGCTACCCAACAAACAGCAGATTCTTAACTCAACCTGATAGGCGTAATCAAGCTCCCTTATGGAGCTACATCCTCGGAAGGATTCATTTTGGCATGCACATAAGCTGCCTTATGGTTTCTTCCTCTAATTTATTTTACTCTAGGAATTTCAAATGACATGTAAAAGTAGGGTTTTCTCTATACATTTATAAGCCTAGTCAACTAAAATCAAGTCGCATATAAAAGATAAAGATGATAGAAAGACCATTACTCCAGCTTAAGATGATGAGGAACCAGTTAATGGTGCATCAGAAGTGTGTATTAAGCTCTGAGTTTCGCTTACAGACTCTGCAGGCTCAATCTGCCTGCAGAATCTTACAGGCAACTGGGCGTATGCATCTGGGTCCATGGTTGAGTCTTGTACACTCAGATCTCCTTCAAGCATTCTCACAACTTGAGACATTGTAGGCCTCAGTGCTGGAGATGCATTGGTGCACAACAGCGCAATCTTTATCATTCTCACCGCTTCTTCCTTGTTGTATTCATTCCCAAGCTTTGGATCAATTATGCTCATCAGGTCGCCTCTTTTTTGTTGAACCACCACCGCCTGTAATTGTAAAGGAAACAAAAGAGTATCGGTTGCTAGAATGATAGCTGTGTTGATGGAAGGTGAGCTAGAACTTACACAATCTAGCAGACAGAAATTGTATTCATCTGGTACAAAATCCATGTTACTCTTTCCAGCAGCTATTTCCAGCGCCACAACCCCAAAGCTATATACATCAGCTTTGTATGTTAAGTAACCCCACAAGGCATACTCGGGTGACATGTATCCTCTGCAAGTTAATCAAACTGCTTAGAAGAACATCTTTCAACCACCAGAAGTCAAGTAAATAACTAAGCTTACATGGTTCCAGCAACTCTAGTGCTGATATGGGTATTCTCCTCCTCGCGAAGCCGGGCTAATCCAAAATCAGAAATCTTCGCATTCAGGTTCTCATCGAGCAGCACATTTGTGGGTTTGATGTCTCTATGAACAATTTTTATTGCTGATTCCTCGTGCAGAAACACCAACCCTTTAGCTATATCAGTACATACTTTCTGCCTGTTGGGCCAGTCCAATCTCAATGGCCAATCTTCATCTGCCAAAAAACACATAGCCAAAGCTTAGTATCATAGCTATCTCACTACATATTTTTTCAAGCATGAAACTTGTTGTCCTTACCGAACAGAGCGCGTGCTAGATTGTTGTTCACCATGTATTCATAAACCAAGAATAACTGGGCCCCCTCCACACAGCATCCATATAACCTTACAAGGTTTTGATGGTGTAAGCCAGATATCATCCCTATTTCAGTTACAAACTCTTTATTTCCCTGTGACGATTTTGAAGAAAGTCGCTTCACTGCAATATTGGTGCCATCCAGTAATGTTCCCTGAGTTGGAGAAATATATTATGAAAAACTTATTCAGGGAAGCAAAAGACGACGAATGGATCATAACCATCATTATATATATATATAGTAATACCTTGTAGACAGACCCAAAACCACCCTCTCCAATCTTATTAGCAGGATCAAAGTTATCTGTGGCAACTTTAATTTGTCTGTAAGTGAAAAGACCAGTTTGCAGATCAATCCCTTGTAGAACTGCATGTAGAAAGGAAAGTGTCAAATGATTTTCAAGAAACCATGCAAACTCTGCCAGATATCACCATATCTAAACCAACATTGATCCTACAACTGGAAGCTGACTGGTTTCCATTCAATAAAGAGCAGTTTTTTGTTACCTTCTTCCCTTGATAGAATGCTTCTTTGTCGCTGCCTCCATACAAAAGCACCATAAGCAATGATGACCAGGAAAATCACTGAAGCTGAGGACCCGAGCGCAATCTTGATTATCGTTTTCTTGTCAGCAGGAGGACTGAACTCTATTCCCCCAACAAAATACAAATTAATACCAACATCAACTTTACTAAATCAACAACAACAAAAATTCCTACCAGATTCCACAGAGATAGCTGAAATGAGTGGGCCATAAACTCCTCTAGCAGGGACTGCCGTAGTCCCTTTTCCAGCATAATAGAATCGAATCTCTATCGTACCAGTATCCGCTACTGATACATGTGGTAAGCTTACATTGCACACCTTCTCAGCTCCATTTGCTGCTTTCACAATATCAAAATCCCGGATAAATAACTTCTCCTGGATATAAATATCAAATAACCTCCTTCCTAGTTTGTGAAATGAGTTGTTGTTTTTGAATTGTATCTCTGCAAAGTAGAGAGTAACGGTGTAGTTGCCGCTGGCCAGACAACGCCCATAATAAGTCAGAGAAATAGCAGAAATGCGTGCTCCGGTGTACAGCTCTGCATCAGTTAAAGGTAGTACAGAATCATTTGTTGTTATATAGTCTCCTCTGTAATCCACATCCCAGAAATGCCCAGTGCTGCTGTATCCCCACTCAGCCTTGTTTGGATGAAATTTGGCGGGAGATCCACCATCGTTGTCTGCTTCGTAGCTTGTCTTCCCAACTTTGGTCGCATATCCACCACAGTTAATATGCAATGAATACTGAGCTGCATTTGCGATTTTGCAGGATAGAAGAATGATTTATCAACACCAGCATAAGCAAAATCAAGATATTAGACTCTGTAGAACCCAACTCACTTTGTGAACAAGGAAAATCCCGCTTCAAGCACACAGCCAATGATCTAGGATTGATATAAAACAATGAGTATCAACAAATCAATCTACAACAAAGTACAATGGAAATGGATTACAAGGATCTTACGAGTTCAATTCTCGTGAAGAGCTCCTGAATAGGTTCCTGTTGATGGCAGGCAGAGAGGTGAAGTTGCAGCAGCCAGCAAGCATCATAATAGACATGAATGGAGTTCACTTGTACGAATGTACTTACAAGTTATCTTTGTTACACGAAGTCGGTAATGAACTCTCGTTGAAGGTATTGTAAGAAAGATCTATTTGACTGCAAGCAGAGATGAGGAAACCATTACTAGATTCTAAGGCCTCAGAATTGAAACTAACGCCACAGTGATAACAATACATTACAAGTGGCAGGTTCTTACGTATTGATACATATTTGCTTGATCCAATCAGATATAGATCCGGTAAGAAAGTTGTTTGTCAGATACCTAAAAATTGAAATAGTAAAAAGGATGAAAGATTGCAGGCATCTATGATGTGAATTCTCTTGATAAACTCAGCTGCTTACATATAGTTCAACGGCAAACTATGTAGCTCATCAGGTATAGGGCCAACCAAGTTGTTGAAACTAAGATCCCTGGATGAAGATAGGGAACATGTTATGAGAAATGATTAACCAAAATATTAAAAAAAAAATCAGAGGAATGCCAAAAATGTGAAGCACAGACAATGATTTCAATTTAGATAAATTAGCTAGGTAGCTTGGGATGGATCCAGAGATATTGCAGTTCCTCAACATCCTGCAAAGCCCAACTTTACTGCTTCAGCCTATCAAAGTTTATCATCTTTTAATCTAATTGAAACTTTGGTTTGTGTAGAGAGCTCACAAATATGTCAGATCTGACATGCTTCTTAAATCTGGGAAATCAGACCCTTCTCCGTCCAAGTCAGAAATCCGCCTGCCAAAAATACAAGCATGTAAAATTCTGCATCAAAATAGTTTGGCTTTGAGAATTGAGAACATAAAATGTGACTCACAGCTGAATTAAATCAGTCAAATTGGTTATGCTGGATGGTATTGGGCCACTGAAGCCGCTACCCTGGATCTCTCTGCAGCCAGTAATACACTGACTTGAGTAACATACAGTATAAAAGAAGAATAAAGATTCCACTTTTAAAGAACCTCACAAAAGGACTTACAATCTTGTAAGTGCAGTCCAACTCTGAAAGTAATCAGGAATTTGGCCACTGAAGTTGTTACTACTTATCCTACTAGTTCATCTCAAAAACAAGAAACAGGAAAATTACACACCATACAACCAACAGCCTAGAAAACATGTAATCAGGATGCTTACAGATCACTTAGATTAGAAAGATTGGTGAGGGCCTTCGGCAACTGTCCAGTAAGGTAGTTTCCACTGAGAGTCCTAAAAACCCAAAACTACATAAGATGAATGCATTTCCCACTACTTACAGCGCCAAAGCCAAAAAAGACTTACAAATTCTGTAACTTGACCAGCTTTCCAAGCTCAGCCGGAACAGCCCCATTGAAGTTATTGTCCTCAATGCTTCTGATAATTTTACAAGCACTCAAATCAGATGAATTCAGAAGCAAAAGAGTAATTTTTTTGATCATGTAGAGGAGTAGAACATACAAGTATGTAAGATTGGTCATATTCCCCAAGTAAGCTGGGATTGGCCCGGATAATCGATTCACTATAACAGACCTGCACAAACTAATCTGTTACAAAACAACACAAATTGGTTAACTGTGACAAGGAAATGAATATTTCATACACATATTCCAGTGAAGCAATGGATGCCCATTCTTGTGGGAATGATCCAGAAAGGTAGTTCCTTGATAGATCACTGAAAAATATACATAAACATGCCTTGGTTGGTTTCCATTCTCAGGAACTAATAAGTGAAGGGGAAAAAAAAGATTCTTGAATTGTTACATTAGTTTAAGGTATGGAAGCTTTGCCAGAGATTTTGGAAGCACACCTGCTAGATCCTGTCCCTTGAGACTTCTGTTAATACAGAAACAGGATGATGTTGGTTAAGATTTAAGAATAATGAGATTATTCAGGATGAGTTTAAAAGTGAAGGCAACGTACATATTAACCACATGACAAACACCTCCTGAGCAAGTGCAGTTTAATTGATTAACATAAGGGGGGTTATTCTGTGATGGCCAGCTGCAAGGATCCACCGACGACGACAAGTTCCAATCATTTTTTCCCAATTCTTTTGCGATTGCACCAAGAGCAATTACTGCAATACAAACACATAATAAGAATAATAATAATAATAATACATTGTCAAGGTTTCACTCTAGAAGATGAACACTATATGACACAAACAAGCATTGAATTTGGGTGAATGAGAACCTTCATTTGGATCGAGTGAAGCTGCGTCTGAGCAAGCAATCCAATTCCAAACGCACAGCACAACGAGGATCAAACCATTTGCACGTTTGTGTTCTTGGTTGCTCCCCATTTCGATCAAGCTGTTGCAACTTTGAAAAGTCGTTGGAAAATTTTAATTATTGGTTTCCTTTGTCAGAGCTTCACTAAGTGTAGTTGTATTTGTAGAGAATCATTGAACTGGCTTCGACCGATTTTATTTATGAAAAAAATAATAATCATTGGACAGCATTGATCGACACTCTATAGATTAGGCTTTGAGTGCGACAACAAGGGTGGATCCTCCAAAATTCAAGCTTTGTGCTCAAATCCTTTTCAACAAAGGTACAAAATTTATATAGTCTGACAAGTACTTGGTACGAGTTTGTGTACTAGTCAATCCGTCCAAATCCTCTGTCCCACTTCGGACAGTAAAACCTTGTCCCACACGATCTGGATTGTCCATAAATTAGTAACTTATTTAGATGAAAAAGTGAAAAAGTAATAATAGGGGGTTTAAACGGGTTGATCGGGTTTGGGATAGGGTTTAGGGACAGGGTGTGGGACAGAGGATTTGGACCGCTAATCAATGACAGTCTCAACATCTAACGCTCAATATATATGTATATATACAAACAGGACGGACTACTGGACCCATGCTAAAAAAATAATTTTTTATTTTTCAATTAGAAATTTATAATACATATCTTAAAAAATGTAATTTTATCCAAATTGACATATAGATTTTTCAATAAAAAATAAACTATCTCTTCTATGTATATGCTTATTTGTGTTATAAATTTCTAAATTTAGGTCTTATGGGTTTAAAATTTTGAAATCATTTTTTTAATACAAATTTGTAGAAATTATGAAGAGAAAGTAGTAAATAATGATGAAATTTGTTTAAATTATGAAATTGTTGGATCAATTTTGAGAAAAAGTTCATTTGGAATTCTAATATAGAGTTTGTTATTTAAAATTAGGGTTGATCATGTAGGATAAACAGTAGACATAATGTAAATAATATAATTTCACTTAAAAATATCGGATGAGATATTTTAAGTGAAATTATATAATTTCACGTTCGAGTAGGACAAGACAATGAAATTTTCTCATTATCACTTTAATACTTTTGTATTTAGCTCAATGTTATCGGATGAACAATATAATTTCACTTAAAAATATCTTATGATCGTTTACTCTTTAGAATTTTAATCTCCACTGAACTGAAATCCTACGTCCGTCCCTATATATAAATAATTTTTTGTCACAGTTCGGACATGATCAAAGTATCGTTCGTATATGAAAAATGGTAACGTACCCAAAATTTCAATAAAGTTAGTGTTGCGGACAAAATAATACAAATCATTGTGGGGCAACTTCTATCGTTCTTGTTCCCGTTCATATATCATCCATGTCACATGTTTACGAAAAAAGATCACGTGAGGATGACTTATCAGAGAAGGAATGAGGATGACTGCGGAAATGCACCAAAACGTTATATCTCATGCACCAAGACGTTACAACTCATGCACCCAGTTATAACGTGTGGTGCATCACCCAGACTCGATGCATGAGTTACAATGTTTTGGTGCATGAGTTATAACGTCAGGGTGTATCATCCGCTAACCACCTATCCTCATCGGAATCAACCCCCATATTTACAATCTTATCCTAACTTTTAATATAACGAGCTGCCCAACAAACACCAGATTCATAAATATCGATGCATTTTGGCCTATCAAATAATGTGTCAATTACTTTGTGGATGTATGGTTTCATAATCGGCGAAAAATCGTGCACGCCAGTTTTTTACACCTCGCACTCCATCCTGGACGGCACGTAGTGTCGCCCAGAAAAGACCCAAAAAATTCGATCTAAGTTATGGACGGCACGTAGTGCAGTCCAGATAAACCGGGTTTTCGAAAACCTGGTTTGTCTGTTGGGCTGCATTACGTGCCGCCCACAAAAAATTAAACCCATCTTGGTCTAAGTTATGGGCGGCATGTAGTGCAGCCCAGATAAACCGGGTTCACTGAACCTGTTTTTTTAAAATTCAAATTAAATCATACTTTTAATTAAAAAAAAAATTGAATCCATTTTAAACGACACCTAATATAGCCTAAGAAAATCGGATTTTCTGGACTGCACGTAGTGCAGCCTACGTACAGCCCAGGATGGAATGCAAGGTGTAAAATATGAGAGTATGCGGTTTTTCTTCCTTTCATAATACATATAAATATATAGATAGATAGATCCATCATTGTGGGCAACTTCTGTCGTTCTTGTTCCCGTTCATCATGCATGCCATTGCCACATGTTTATAATCTTATCCTGACTTTTAATATAAGAGCTACCCAACAAACACCAGGTTCATAATTAACTCAACCTGATAGGGCGACTATTAATTCAATATATCAATGCATGTTGGCCTAGCAAATAATTAATGTGACAATTATACTTCAGGGTGGATGTATGATTTTATAATACATATGGTACGTACAAACACTTAAAAAGTTGTTATAGTAATCAAATTTACTGTTGCAGTACTTTCCGAGGTCCCCTTCCAGAATCCAGCATCATCATATTCCATTGGATTCGTCAAATGGGCCTAAATGGCCCAAATTTATAATATTTAATTGTGGACTCAGCCCGGTATAGAAAAAGCTAAAAAGGGTACGAAGTTGGGCCCGTTCAAGATTATTATATATCCCCTACAACTAAAAGGGAACCCTTGGCGTTTACCCTAATTTGACTTGTTGATTGATTTGTTAAAAGTTTTTAAATTCATTATTTAATTATAAATAAACCGCGTTTTCAAAATTCAGGACATCCCCATCGCGACTGGAAACCGTCAAATAGTCACCTTTGCTTCAACTCCAAGCTACTAATAATTTCAACTCACACCACCACGTACGCGTTCCTCTTCAAAAGCACCTACTTATGGGGAGGTTAAATTTGGCATATTATAAAGTGATTAAGTACGTAGTATAAATGTTAACCAACAATGACATGCACGACCACGTGGAGGCATGTAGGTTGAAGAAGACCAAAGGAAAGAAGAAATGTCGTCGGAGTCAAAAAGACCGATCGAGGATATAAATTAATTGCATTTTGTATTGTAAAAGAAACTCATTATATAGAACATCGTAGAGAGCGACCAATTACATATATTTGTCTACAATTATAAATATAAGCACTTTTACTAGGTCATAAGCTGCAGTTCTTCTAATATTAATTAATATAAACTCCGTTTAATTTTGTATAATCATTTTGACTAGATTTGGACCATGCGTGTTAATTTACTGTTTTAATTAAGTTCACATAATCTATATATATATATATATATATATAAAATATACCAGTGACGAATCTTATGTGAATCATAATAATATAACAATATAAGCACTTTTACTTGGTCATGCACAAAATGAAGTAAATCTTAGAAGCACACTGCATATCGCTTTCATATGTCATTTCCTTTTTTTTCAAAATATAATTATTGTAGTATATATACTTGCCCTAATGTTGAGCCTTGCATCCTCGAAGGGACAATATATTATGGCCTATCAAATAAGAACTATGAAGATTATAATAAGATTTATATAATATTGCTTTTCTAACTATGTTGTTAGAATATAGTTTATAATTACAATTTTAAAAATCGAACCCTAAAAAATATAGATCACTGTAATTAACTTAATCTTTCTAAAATATGAGTTCGTGATTAAAATACCCAACAGTGATAAAATAAACTTTGACCCGGCCATATAACTTTTGTCCTAAAGATTTTTTTCTAAAAAGTAATATATAAATTATTTTATATAAAAGCTCTAAATTAATTTAAACATTATTTGAATCCACCTTAATTTTGTTTTTAACCTACTGTATGAATACACCACAACTTTGCAAATCGTCCGACTAAAGACTAATATTAAAATATTCAATAGATTCCTTAAGTGAGTGAAAATGTATTTTATAAATATCATTTAATTATTAAAGGAGGTGAACTATAATCAATTTTTGTAGGGGGGAAATAAAAGAAATGTAATCTAGTTGATTAAATTAAGAAAGGGTGTCATATAAATTTGTATAATAGGAAATTTTGATTGGACTAAGACAAGAAACCGAGCGGAGAGAAGAGGCGGGCCGCCGCCGCCGCCTAGCTAGCTCGTTTTTTTTTCATTAAAAAAAAAAAAAAAACTAGCTCTAGTAAATATATTATATGGTGGGGTTGCATTGAATTTTAATTGGAAGCTTGAAAGCGTCAAGCTTGAATTGAACCTTGGAAGGGGTAAAACGACACGTTTCAGCTCCTGCCCTTTTTTTATTATTTCATACTTGTTGTAACTCCGTGAGACTAAGATTCATTCCACAAACATGAGCCAATTGCACGTACTATGTAGGTCCATAAAATTGGCTGCTTATTAAATCTAAATTAGTTATCTGTTAATTAGTTTATATTTATGAGTTATATAATTATAACGAAATTTTATGTTTATACAACAAATTAAAATTCTTTATATGATTTCAGGTGTGTTAACGGGTAATTGTGGCATTATGATAATTACAAAATTGACTATTGATATGATTCATCTAGCGTTCGACTTAAACTAAAATTTATTTATATTTTTATACTACAAACAAACATAATATATACATGTATGTCATGTCAACATCTCCCTTATTCTCAGGATGTTAACAAAAATTAAATTATCCTTTTTATTGGTCGATAAAATAAAATTATCCTCTAACACGTACTGAATAGTAAGTAGCCACGTGAGTTGTTCAAGTAGTTGAGGCAAACAAACGACGACCTAAACTAAACTCTCATTGATTAATGACATTTTTTATAATTTGTTATATTCTTATGAATAATTGTCGATCTGTTTTTTGTATAAGAATTGTTTATACGAACGTGAACGTCATACATAATTATTCATCTATAAGACGCATGAACAAATCAACAATTATATATAGACGTACATGAGAAATTGTAGCAATACAAACTTATGAATTTGATATATATATATATATATATATATATATATATATATATATATATATATGAGCTCAGTCATTTATTCGTGTGATCCTGATACGAAATGGATCATACATTTGATTGATCATGTGTCACTATTATATATCACCACGTACATCTTAAATATATATGATATGTAACCTAGCGAACTATAAATAAACTCACTCACTTAATATCACATTATAATGTGCTATAAACTCACTCGCTTAAGATCACATTACGTATCGAGCTGAAAATGACAAAATATATACTCGTTAAAGTATAATGATTTCCGAAAGTACGTGCATTATCCTTATTGTACTATTGTCATTATATTGTTAAAATAACTTTATGACAACTGCCGAAAGGATCATCGTTTTATATATAGTATAATTGCTTTTTAACTTTTTTCAGTTTCGATCTGGATTATTTAGTAAAAACCGTGATCGATCACCGATCACCTTTTATTGTTTTCTAGAAAAGCAACTTTAATTTCCCCAATATAGTATTCATTCTTTTCTAATTATGTACTCGTCTATGCCTTTTTTCTCAAGATTATACACTATATCTATATATATTATATATATTAAAATAAAGGCTTAAATTCTACGTGTTGACACCACGTTTAATTCGCATATGTGTTGTTAATCGTTATCCATCCAACCATCATACTCTACGTCATCCAACTTTAAAAAAAAAATATAACAATTGGTCCAATTTAATTATATATTAAACTTTATTTAATTAGAAAATCTAAATCTATTATATTTGACCATTTTATATATTAGTATAATTAAGTCATTTATTAATTATGCTCATAATCTATCGATGTAACAAAAAAGGCTAATATATTTAAATAAAACTAAACTAAAAGAACTTCAAATATCCATTACGTTTTGAATATGATTAGACTCATAAAATTAATAATTAATTAGTTGATAATGTTATATAAAGGGACAATCTCATTACTCTTATTTTCCTTTCTCTATTGTAGTTGACAATATAAGGTTTTGAGATGTTTAAACTTTCAATTTCCGTTAACTTTTACATCTCTTAGCTAAAAATAATAATAATATCTATTATGCTTTCTAAGTTTTAGATTTTTCTCTAAAAATTAGGTATTCATCATTATACTAATTATTAATATTATTTTGCCCCAGGGGCGGTAGCTGAGTTGATCAACCAGGGGGAGTAGATCCTGGGTGTGGTAATTCCACCCGGGTTCGAAACGTGCTTGCGCCAAGGCTTCCCGCCTCTATTTAACACGTCAGGATAGCGTGGGGCAGCCTGCCCTGGCCGTGTGACTAGTGGGCTTCGCTGAAGGTGGGCCCGACACCCACGTGAACCTAAAAAAACAAATATTAATATTATTTGATAAATCTTTATCAGCATATTGTATATTAAGTCATCTCGACCAATTTCTTAATTAACAAGATTTCTAGATTTGTTATCCCCTAATTTTTAGTTGAAAAGGTTTAAACTTTTATACTTTTTGGAAGTCATTGGTCAAATCTCTATTTTTAATTTTATGAATGTCATATGGTTATGTGTGGAAGAACTCTATTATCATGCTACACAAACCTTTTTTAATTTCTACATTTTTATGACAAAAAATACTCATATGAGATCTATTTAATTTCAACCAAGTATATTAATTAACATATTAATTTAGTTCTTTATCCAAAAAATATATAAATTTAGTTTGATATGATTATGCGGATGTTACATGACTAAATAACTAATTAGTACAAAATAACTAATTAGTACAAAATAATAGATGAATCGATTTGCTACAAAATCTTCATCCCTTCCGAGTTCATAACTTGTAATAAAATTTATATTCATATCTATATACATACTAAGTAGAAGCTTAAATTATACGTGTCAGCTTCACGTTTAGTTCGCATACGTGTCGTTGCCCGTTACCACATTCAATTTGCTTATATGTCGATCTCTAAGCTATGCCACCTCATATGCCACATAATACGTCATATCATCCGGCCTTTTAATAAATTGATCATGTTAAATCATCATTTGTCGCATCATCTAGCCTTTTGAAAAATATTATAACAATATATCGGTCAGTGACTCCAGTTTCGTTAATTTTTTATATTGAATAATTTATATTTTGTTAGATTAGCCTTATGGATTCTTTTTTGAGATTCTCTTATGAATGGGTTCCATTGAGTGCACATAGCTCTCCTAACTAGGTTTGTCCAGTCTCAGAGGTTAGTTTGATTGATCTTCGACTCTCTCCAAAGTTTTTATAAATCACCACATCGGAGTCTTTAAATCCCCTTGGAAATATAATTTACCATTTCCAAAAAAAAAAAAAATTAATCATTTTTCAATTCTAAGCGTATGGTTAATTCATCTTAAAATTAAAATTGAGCGTACTTATATATTTTGATCTACCAATTATGCATACATGTTAGATTTAATTTGGTTTTTGTAGTTTTATTTATTTTTATAATGATATATGTACTAATTAATAATAAAAAAATTATACAAAAATAATTAAATAATATATTATTTATATTTAATCAACCCGTACATGGCATGGGCATTATGCTAATATCAAACTAATTGCTAATATAAGTTCATAAATGAATTAATTAGATAGCGAGCGCTGGCCAGGTCGACTCAAAATTTTTTATTACGATGAACTATCACTATCTAGCTAGCATATGCAATATATACGATTGTACGTTTTAATTTATATACATATTCCACGAACATTTCACAGAAATTAAGAAAAAGGGTACATAAATCCAAACACTAGCGGATTGGTTTGCCAACATATTGGATGACACAAAGCAGCGTTGCGTTAGGACGTGTTTGATCAATTCCTCGTAGGACCGGATCGGAGTACATATTATAATTAATGTTGAGTTTGGAGCCGGGTTATATTTGTCAAATAAACATGTTTTCAAACCCGGCCTATCTTGTAATTTTCCATGTTCCATTTCTTGGTCCTTAATATACAGGATATTTCCTTTCTGCAAGTTTTCTTGTCAAAACGCATACTACGTACGTAGAATAATTAATTAAATTAAAAAGTATATACGGGGTATTTCCTTTCTGCAAGTTTTCTTGTCAAAACGCATACTACGTACGTAGAATAATTAATTAAGCTGCACCCGGGCAACGGACCAAATTTCTACCCCCTTGAAAATCAAATTCAAATATGAATTCTTCCCACCTATATATAACTCTGCTTACACGACCTATTCTTCCGATCGATCCATATACTTTCATTCACTTCATTTCATTTCATTAACCCCCCATTCATACAAACCAATTACCTAGCTAGCCTTAATTAATTAATTTAGTACTAATTAACCCCAGATTTCTTCATTCATTCACTTCAATCACGTAACGTACACGTAATTAGTTAATACAGCTATTATGAGGCCTGCAGCCCCAGCGGTGAGAGCCCTGACAAGCGGCATCCTCCGGAGCACGTCGGCCGCCGCCTCCCGGAAATGCGACGTCTTCATAAACCACCGGGGAATCGACACCAAGCGGACGGTGGCCGGACTCCTCTACCACCACCTGCGGGGGCTCGGCGCCCACCCCTTCCTGGACAGCAAGAGCATGCGCCCCGGCGACCGCCTCTTCGACAAAATCGACCCCGCCATTCGCGGCTGCAAGGTGGGCGTCGCCGTGTTCTCGCCGCGTTACTGCGACTCCTACTTCTGCCTCCACGAGCTGGCCCTCATGACGGAGTCCAACAAGAAGGTGGTCCCCATCTTCTGTGACGTCAAGCCCTCTGAGCTCCACGTCACTGACGACGGCACCCGCTCCCCTCCCGAGCTCCAGCGCTTCCGCCGGGCTCTTGAGATCGCTAAGTTCACCGTCGGTCTCACGTTTGACACCTCATCAGGGTACGCAATTTAACTTCAATTATTTTATAATGCACGCACGTACGTAGCTAGAATAGATTAATTGAATTCTGATTAACTGATTGATGTGTGAATTAAATTAATGCAGTGATTGGTCGGAATTCCTAATGGACGCCACCGACGCCGTTGCCGAAGCCATGATCGAGGTTGAAGACAACAAAATTTGCAGCAGTTTGTAGCTAGATCGATCAATTTATGCAGTACAGAAGACAGCTCGGATTAATCTAGCTTAGTTGGCATCAATTTATTCATTTCTTGATTCTTTGAAAAAAGTTATTTGTTAATTAATACGTCCCAATTTTTTTAAAAGGTATGTATATTAAACATTTTTTGATTGGTTTATTAAAATACAAATATATAAGGCTGACATAACATCTTTTTGAGACATTTATTTGTAAAGGTCGATCTGTCAGGGATCGAGGAGAGTACATATTGAATAAAGTGTTGTATGTACGTTCGATCATCTCTTGTTGTAGTATGTAATGATTCAACAATAAAGTTTAAATAAAAGTTGCATCTTGTTAATTATATTGATCGTGATTCGTGAATATATATGTACGTACTGCGTGTACTACTGATGCAACTAATTAACAATTATATTAATGGGCTACCAAGATACATTAATTCATACGATCGAGCTAATTTTACACAACATTTTTAACCTGCAACAATGCACAACTTTCAACTTCATGAAATATTTTCCAGACCTTTATGAACTAATTTTAAAATTTAAACCTACGTATGGTACGAGAGTGATAAGTGGCAAGTGCATTATATCATACTTTTTTATATTATAAATTAAAGTATGTAAGTAATTTAATTTTGATTACTTTAAATATGCTATATATCATTCATTTCATAATGTTAGATATATAATTTAAATGAATTAGCAATTCAGATCTTCAAAATTGTGCAACTGGATAGGCTTTCTAGGAGAAAGGTAGGATTGCAGACATATTATACGGAAAAAGTACGTGTTATTAATTCAATTATTATTTTTTTAAATTGATTGAGGACTTATCTGACCAAATCATTATAAAAACTTTATAAATTAAAAATACTTATTTTTTAATATTTTTTCATATCACTCAAAATTTAAAACTTTAAAACCATTTGTATAAAAATATATTATTATTATTATTAATTATAGAATTTGAATGGTATAATTATTCTCATCTCTAATAATTTTACATGTTAAATTTTATTCTCTTTTATATATAGACAGTCTTACATATAGTTTTTATTATAGCTAGTACATTTAAACTATTTTATATATACCTATACAATATATATTCTTTCTTTTTGGAAATTGAGGTAAGATAATTAATTAATACATATTTTATGTGATACTTTTTCAATTTTCATATGAAAAATAATTTTTTAATCCTAATTTTAATTTCTCTCTTATTACAATTATTTCCTAATAAAGAAAAAATTTCAATAGATAATATAAAATAATTAAAATGAGAATATATGTTAGAGTGGTTGAAATCAAGTGATGATAAGTATTACAACGGATGCATCTTTAGGGGATTGCTACTCCTTTTTCAACTAATCGGAGGATTTGAATCATCTCCGATGCAACCATACCATGAAAACAATAGAGGAAATAAATTATCTAACCTATGGAATTATTAGGACTCTAAACATAGGGAATAAAAAAAATGAAATTATTAAGGAAATTCGACAAAAAAATGACCGATCATAATTTATAGAATTAGTGGTCTCGTGGTGGGGAATCTGATTTTATAGAAACCAACAAGGTTTTGGGAGAAGAAACAATGATACAAACATGATAAAGGACGTACCAATTTACATTAAAAAACAAATCAATAATTGGAAACAAACAAAGAACCGAAACCCAAACTGCATGACAGAGGAAAAACCAATTAAAAACAAAAAAACAATAGCCTTAGACGATCAAAAAAGAAATGAAAAAAATCGGAAAATATCGTAAAAATTAATACCGATGGATCCACCAAGACCAATGGTGACTCTAGTTTTGGCTATATTTTCAAAAATAGTACAGGTGAACCAACTTTCCTCTTTCGCTATATTTTAAGAAATAGTACAGGTGAACCAACATTCAAGTTGAATGCGATAGCCTTACTATTGTGAACGTTCTTAATAAAATTTGACATTGTCCTTAGGATATTAATTAAAATTTTAATTTCTGATATCCTTTGTGTTTTACAACTGTTTTCTTCGGTACAGATTTGTCAATTCTTTTGAGAAACTAACGCAGTGGCCGAGTTCATTGCAAAGCTGGACTAGCGGAATTTCTTGTAAGATATTCAAACTAATCTAGAATTTATAGTTATCATCCGTAAGGATGCTATAAATTGAGAAATCGTTTTATCTATAACATCTGGTCTAATTTTTACTTTATATAAAAAAAAAGTGATGATAAGTAGGATGATAGTTAATAAAAAATATTTAACATTGGATTTTATACACCGAGGTGGGGAGGGAAAAAAATCATTTTGTCTTGCAAGTCTAGGGATCGAACACGGGTTTATATGCACAAATGATGGAAAGTGGATCAGTGGGCTAAATTTTGTATTTGTCACAAATTGAGTTACAAATTATATGTAACAACTAGAGTGAAAGGGGAGGGGGGCACCGGACCCTGCTGGCCCCTCAGTTCCACCTCTGATTTATTTTGTTTTGAAAAGACATATATTCGGTTCTAAGTAAAAAATTAAGCATACTTATATAATTAATAGGGTAAAAGGATTTTTAGATTAAAATTGAAAACTTTTAAGTGATTTTTTATAAGTTTCCTATTATATAAATGATTTATGAAAACTCTCCAATTACTTGTGTAAGTACGTACCCTTAAAATATGATTAGATGAGACTCGATCTACTCGTTTTAACATAGATTTTGAGTTTTGACTGATTGCATGTACTATTTTTGTAAGTATTACAAGCTAGTAATTAATTTGGGTTGAAAGCTCTTTCATAGTATATCAACTCAGTCCCCTTTTGTTGAAATGTAGACACGTTCAAATAGCTATTGTCTACTGTATCGAATACGGTCCAAATTTAATTTGAAATTAAGGAAATCAATATGATCCATTTTGAACGTCGGGTTAAAACCAGTCAAAAATCTTTCTTTTGTCTTACTACAAAGTTGGGAAAAAAATATTTGGTCGAACTATAAAGTTGGGAAATTAATAGCCATATCTAGTTTGCGAATTTAGATGAAAGTTTTATTGGTATGTTCACATTAATTAAACTATATACGTCTGACTATTTTGAATATGATCAGTTTCAAACAAGCATACTAATTCTGATGTACACAAAAATTTGGATTAGAATAATTAGTCAATACGCGCGTGGAATTGTATGCAAGAACGTTTAATTTGTTGTTCAACGTCGACATGCATGGCCATATATAATCAGATAAGTCATAAGTATATCCATATAAAGTTAGACTCTGCAGTGCACTTAATTAAATTGTTCCTGTTTTGACATACATATATGTATGTGATTGTGATTGTGATTGAAGAAAAGCATTTCGAAGGGGAAATAACAAGTGACGATTCGAGCATCGATCACTAGTTATAGCCCAATAGGAATATAACTTTATATATATCATTGTATGTTGTATATCATGAAAAGCATATGTATTATTACATGAAAGATATATCGATGCAGATCGAACAAGCTGACAGAGAGAACGTACGTGTTAAAGGTCATGCAAAAATGAAAATATTGACTGACACGTACGTAATTAATTGATAGTATGACCTATATGCTGACGTTGTATATCTTGACTGATACGGATTTGAATAATTAATTACCTTTTAAGACTTAAGGCTAGAGATTAGAATCACCACTCCAGCATATCAGCGAAAGTGTATGTAGCTAGCTAGCTACTCCTTTTTGAACATATATTATATCGCTGTATTCTAACTATGATATAAATCAATTGAAAATTAAGGGTTTATTTGGTGAGAATATTTATATAAAAAAATTTGGTTAATTTTTTATTTTTTTTAAATAATTTTTAAAATTTGGGTGGTATGGAGAAGTGTGTAAGGAGGGAAAAAAATATTTTTTATAAATAAAGATATTATAAATATTAGACAAAACAAGACCTAAGACTTTGAATATTTTAAAAAATATTTAAAATGTGATAGGCTTCATGGCTTCAATATAATGTATAATCGTTTCATTATTTTGTGTATGTATGAAACGACCTATATATAGTATAAATTAGTTTTTTTTAATATAAAAACGAGTTCCGAGGCTATGTTTGGCAAAATTTGTTTATTATTTATAAGTATTTTATTTTAAAAACTTGTTTTTATACATATCGGTAAACGTATAATAAATTTATTTTATCTTTTTTATACTAATAATTTTTTAATAAACTACACATATCCATAAAAACCACTTTTTTTATCAAATATATTTTTTTATACAACCCTATTTATCAACTATTTATAAATAAAAAACTCTTTATAAACTCTTTAACCTAACAAACTCTGAGTGTATATATCAAGTAGGTTTTAGAGTCTCTCGTCAATTTACCTCATCCTTATAAATAATCAATTTCCGATCTAGATGTGGTATATATAAAATTTACGTATAGATGCTACGTCGACTTATATGCCTCATAAATCATAATGCATGTATAATGTATTGATCGATAGAAAGGGCATAAATTAACGAAAGAAAGGGAAGTACTTTATGTTTCTGCTCCAATTAAGAATACATTATGGAAAAGAAGCTGGGATTTTTTCACTTGGGCCTAATGTAACCGGGCTTTTGCCCCGTATGGCTTTAATAAAACAAACCTTTTTGCTGCCCCAAATTTATGTTCCCGTTCGCATATAAAAATCAGTTGATTTTTTCTTCTTCTAAAAACAAACCCTAATTTAAAAAAAAAAACAAAAAAATCGATCTAATCACAGGTTCTTAATCTACTCTCTGCGTCCGCCCTCTCTCTCCCCGACCGTTCAAGTCGAGAACCCTAATTTGGTGGAGCTCTTCAATCTAATCTTCACCGCCCATGGCTGCTGGAGCTCTGTGCCTAGATTAGCAATAGCTGGTAAACTATTTTCATTCAAGTCCACCGGACCTAGGGTTTGATCGCTTTCACAACTTTTGGCGCAACAAAATTGAATAACCTTTACTCTGTCGAACATCTTCTTCTAGGGTTTGTGGTTTAGCTTTCCACTGGCCATGGCTCTCTCACTTGGCAAGCTCACCATCCTCGTTGGCGCCGGTACTCTTCCCTTCCCCTTTGCTCTATTTTCCGAATGTGTGATTTTTGTAGTCATCTCTTACTTTTCTTTTAATGCCCAAAATTAATAACTATATGATTTGGATCTTTATCTAATGTCGGCATACTTGGAGTTGGAATGACTTAACGTTCTATTTACTGGAATTGATACTGGGAGCAATTAGGTCCAGCGTTAGGTTTGAGTGTTTGACAGCTGCTTATTACTCTATGGTTCGTATTGATGCCAAAGGAGGCGATTAATTGAACTTTGAATACATAAGACGCTGAGTAGCAAGTATTTGCAAAATAGCCCTCTTTTCATCCTTTACATGATCTTTTTGTAAAATAGTCTCCCTGCTGTCCTCTCTGGTACAGCATTATTTCAATTTTCTTCAATGCTTTTCGAAAGGCAAGTGTAACTGAAGAGGATTGCCTATTATAGATAAGATGATAATAGTAGTAAGATAAGTAGGAATCTATAGGTATTGAGAGATGCTGAATATTTGAGATATCTCGTTCTGAATTGAATAGTTCTCATTCTGAATTGGTTATCTTGTTAAAATACACATCTGAGAACCTTATATGATTTTGTCAGGTATTCTTGGTTCAGTCCTTGCAAAAGAAGGGCAACTGCCAAGTGTCTCTGATGTTCTTTCAGGAGTTGCTAAGGTACATACCTCAACCCATATTTGCTAATCCCTAGTGGGTCTTGTTTTAAAATTATATCTACTAGTGATGTTAAGTCATTATAGTATTGCTGCTGTAGTTATTTAAGCTCTATCCATCATTGCATTGCCGCATATTCTGCTACTTAGTATTTAACAAGGCGTTTGATGTCTCTGAGGCAATATGAATAATGCCAATTTGCATGCTAAATGTTTTCTTCGCTTGTGCCACAGATTGCTTTTAGAAGGGATTCTGCTCCGTCTTCAACCAAGCCTAAAAATGATGCTCTTGTGGCACAGGTCTGGCCGACAACCTGTTTATGCTCTAGAGTCTAAGATAATGAAAAGAAGCATTATTTTCCGTCCTATAATGATTTTTATTTATTTATCTATTCTTGTCTTTATATACTGCTTCGCTTGCCATAAACACCTTGTACATTGTCAAGAGCTTATAAATTATTACATGTTGCGGTTACTTTCAAGATGGGGCATTATCTCCACAAGATATTAGAAAATAGACTTAGCATGTCCGGTGAAGTAAAAGGCGCGCCCTAGGCGCGCTTGGCCAGGGCCAGCGCCCGCCTAGGGTGAGGCACAGCCTGAGTGGCTGGGCGCACCTAAGGCGCAAGCGCAGGCCTCTTCCAAATCCGTTGAAGTTCAGCAGATTTTTTGCTTTTTGAATTTTTAAATTGACTTTTTAAAAGATTTTATCTCTAAATAACAGATTTTATATCTTCTCTTCTTTAATTATCCTAGGAAATAGTAGATTTTATATCCTTTCTTCCTTAATTATCCTAGGAAATAGTAAACTTTAATTATTTTATTTTCCTATGTAGGCTAAGTAAATCAATAATGATAAGATCTTCTATATTCTCTCCTCTCCTCTTCCATAAATACCTAGTACGTACATAAAACACAGTTCTGTACTTTGGTTGTGTGGCTAGGCGCGCGCCCAGGTGCGCCCAGGCGCCTGGGGCTCCCAGCGCCTGGGTGCGCCTAACGCCTTTTTCATCGCTGAGCATGTCTATGGACCATCTGTATCAATAGGAATGAACCTGTCAGCTACACAACTGAAGCTGACCAATGACTAATAGGAACTTGATTGAAGGTCTAGAAGCTGCCCATAGTATTTATGTTTCTTGGAATACAAAGTATAGGATCCTTTCATTATCTTTTTTGATTTTTTGTTGGGAAGTTCATTGTCTTGGGAAGTTCAACTGTTTTACATATTTTTGCAGGTTAACAGCCTTAAACAAGAGCTGCAATTTTTGGTGTCAAATAGACCAGTTACTATTATTACTTCTGGTGGAGGAGGTTTGTATTGTTCTGTTGCTCACTTGAATTTGAGCAACTTAGCACATTGATGCTCTATTTGCTTTATGTGTTAAGCGGGTTTCATGATCCAACATATGTATTGGTTTATGCTAAATTCCTACCCACCTTTTTTAGAATCAAACAAACTAAATACAAACTACCTAAAAGAGGCATCCTACCTATAAGAGGCTCCTGCTCACCTGACCTGTGGTCCACTATAGTTGATATATTTTGTGACTTCTTCACTTATTCCTTTTATTCAGATCTTCTCGTAGATATACATATTATTTGTGTAGGGGGTGGAAACTTGTAACTTCGGTTTCTTTAAAGTTATTATTTTCCTGTTTTTCTTGTTTTATGATTTGACATGCATGAACACGCTGTTTAATGAGTCTTCAGTATCAATGAATTTACTGCATTTTGAATAGTTGTTTTGGTTTAAATCATTATTAAGTTATACTTTTTCTTCTTCATCTGTATGATGGCTTTTCAATGGATTCTGAATTGCATTTTTATTACAGGTGGTCGTCGTTACGGTGTGATTATTTTGGTAGCAGTTGCTGGTTATGGCTATATATGGTGGAAGGTAATTGGCTGTCAGCTTCTCTTTTGAGGTTGTGAAAATTAAGTAGACTTGGGTGTTTGTTTTTCCCTGTCTATCTGTTTCTGATGGTAAGTAATGTGGACTGGCATGCCATTTAGCATATCATTGAAGTTAATGGGTTAGTAGTCCAGCCGTCCACCAGGCCTTGTGAAATTGTTAAAATTCCTTGTGTATGCTTGTCCAAAGTGAGTCAAGTGACTAAGTTTAATGTGTTGTTTCACCCATGATAAACACTAGTATGATGTTCCGTTCCTTATTCATGATGTCCTGTTTTTGTCCACTGCAATTTTCCGTTTTCAGTATTCATGCTCCATTTTTCTGTTAGCTATGATCTATTTAAGAAAGCTGCATTATGCTTAATGATGCCCACTATTCATAAATTTTCAACTCATGATGTATCTTATCCTTTTGATTTCTTAAGTTTCCATGTTGGGTTTCTGTAGAGGATTGTTCCATCGATTTGTTTTGGAAAAGATGAGTAATTTATTGTTTTCTTCTTCTACTCTGTCCAAATTTCTATTTCTTCAATTCTCTCAGTACTCTCTTAGTTGCTTGGACTTTGCATATTTTGCTTTCATTTTGTTATGCACTTATTATGTGAATATCCTTTTTTGCATAATTGTTTTTATTACCATGCTGTTGAGCTTCACTTATTGTTTGGTTTCTAAGGGTCATGACCTCATATTTCCCCTCAAATTTCTAGGGATGGAAACTTCCTGATCTCACCTTTGCAACGAAGCGTAGCCTATCAGATGCGTGCACAGCTATTGCTAAACAGCTTGAACAAGTTTACTCGTCGATTGCAGTAGGTGTTTCCTTCCTGTAGCGGTTTTAATGTAATTGCGACATGTAGCGGTTTTGAAATTCGTCTGCTTGTTTTATTTGCGGTTTTTGTTTCTATTTCAGGATACTAAGCGCGACTTGTCTAGACAAATAGATCGTGCGGATTGCAGTTTGAATGATTTGTCAGAAATAAATTCATCTACAAGACAAGAGGCAAGACTGCTATTTACTGTTATAAATGTTGCTACAAGACAAATAGATAGCGCGACTTGAACTTTAGAATATGTCCGTTGCTTAAGTATCGGAATGAGTGAATCTATTGAAAAATTTGCTGAATTGTATAGCCACCCTTTGAGGTGTGAATGTTATGTATTATTCCAGTTAATTACACTGAGCTGTTCAGGTATCCCATCTTCGTGGAGAAATGGAGACGTTTGATGTGAACATTCAATCTGTGCTTGAAGTTGTAGAAACTTTGGTAATTGGGCTTTATTCTAGATACATTTGCTTCTAGTTTGTCTACTTGTGTTCATCAATGTCCTGTACATATTTATTTATTTTCTGATGGCTGTATTTGTTCTCTCCAGGAAACTAGAATTCAGCAAATGCAAGGAAACGGGGTACTACTACTAACAAGTGGCTGCTGAATTCATTTTTCTTTTATCATTTTATGGATGCGGACTGACGTACTGGTTATGAATATCTGTTTAGGATGCAATTAACATGAAAGTAATGCGATTGGTTGATGTTGCTAAGAACATTGAGCGGAGAAGGTCTCCAGATGCTCTTCAGGTCAGAATTGAACTTCGTTTATCCCACCCTTGCTATTTTTGTTAGTTGGAGGTTTTTTTTTATATGCTTACAGTGTTACAGTTCACTTGATGCTATAGCAACTCATATAGTAGAGGGACCTCCACTATACGATCTTGAAAGTCTTGTTAGCTCTTATCAACTTATGCTCTTACTATTTTCTTGAACTGTATTGAGTCTGTTCACTGTTCAGGGTGCACCATCTAAGCCTGCAATTGAACAACCACAAATTTTGCACTCCTCAAGGGTAAGTATGTACATGTCTGGTTATCTAATGAATGTGCATAGCAGAGCTCTTTGATTATGATACTATGGTATATTGTTTGTATAATTGTTGCTTATATTCAGAATGCACTCGTATTGAAAGACAAACTTGGAGCTTAATAAAAAGTGGAGAACAAAGAATTATAGAATAAAATAATGTGAGCTTAAAGTTATTTGAATTTCCCTGACCATAATCTGATTGGTTATGCAAATTCTGGTTAAACAGTCTTTTTCCATGCCTTCTGCATTGAGTCTGGAGCCGCCTTCTCCTGTTGCTAGTGCCTCAAACGAGGTAAGAAAACCTTAAAATGGTCATATTAGATAGTAATAGCAATCTGTTCAATAATACTGACATGTTCTTCTCGGCTTCTTGACTCAATATCAGCGAAATGGCACAGCATCTGCCACAGGCCTGAAGGTAACATACTTGACATGCACTTGTAGCTCTTTTTGAATTCCCGGTCCCTCTATTCTCACAGCTTCATCTCGTCCCAGGACATCCACGAAATGTCACAAGCAGTAAATCTTGCTGCAAGCAGTCCCAGGATCTCTGAAGGTAATGGAATCGGTAACCCTCCTCTTTCAGCAGGAGCTAGCGGGTCAGCAAGTGGAGGGTTCTTTAGTCGGAAAATAATCAGCAGCAATATACCATTTATTTCAAGAACGCGCAGCGCAACACTGGCCTTCAAGTAGATCAAGAATTTGTTTTCATGCTCTGCTTATTCTTGTTTTGAGCAATCAATATACATTCTGTAATATACTTAGATATACAGTCATGTACTTGAAATGTCCAGGCAAAGAGATGGAATAGCTTTTTTTCTGGTCATTGAATTTTGTAGGATTTCTGGATTTTGTTTTAAGACGGCACTGCTCTGCTTATGTAGCAGCAGCTCAAATGTTAATAACGGGATTGTGGGAGGGAAAAGATATCTATCTTGTATACATGAAAGGGGAACTTCTTTTTGTGGTGCGAGGCATTTTGAGCCCATGTCGAATGCAAATATGCATTGTCTTAACCCTGGTTTTTGTTGAATGTTTTCTAGACCCTGGTTTTTATTATTGAATTCAAGCATGTAAATTGACAGGACGAGCCACGAGGATCTCTACATATTTTTCTGTAAATTTAAACTCCATCTTCTACTAAATCTAACATTGTTATCTATGGATACATGTTCCAAATTTGAAGTACAAAACTTACTGGATTGAATAAAGATCTTGTCAGAATCTAACTGTTTTCTTTAATATAAATTTCCAATCTAAAAAATAACCTCTCACTCCATAGTCTCCGTCTATGGTAGACTACAGAGAGGAGGAGGCGGTGGCGGGAATCCAATAAACCTAATCGTATTTCCCGCCAATTTTCGGTTCTCACCTCTAACCCGCGCTTGCATCAGAAGCCCTACTCTTCAAGGTGCGCACACAGACAGAGCGAGAGAGAGCTGCAATGGAAATCGTTCGATCTCACCGAAAGCCTTCGGCTGCCGCCGATGTCGTTTCTTCTCTCCCTCTTTATCGATCCCCTCCTCCTCTAGAAGTCCGCCTTGAAGATTTTGAGCTCTTTGCCGTCGATCGCCTTCAAGGTTTCTTTATTTTCTTTATATAATGAATAGGCTTTGTTCTAAGCATCGTTATTTTCCGGCAATGATTGTAGTAGAATCTCGAAGTAAAATATGGCCTGATCGGTTCTTATTTGTTGTTTACCATTCAGTTCTGAGAGGAATTTCGGATGGATTATCGCGAGGGAAGAAACCTGATGAGATGGAGAAATTGGTAATCTTTTGAAATTTTAGGTTGTACATCTCTTCGCTTCGACTGTTTTCTCCCTATTCACTAGGGTGTTGATTAGGTGGAAGATCTGTGGAAAGCGCACATGAGGCATCCACATCCTTCAGAGGCCATGGACAAAGACATAATCTCGCATTTCGTTCTTCGCCTTGTCTATTGCAGAACGTAAGATTTGTCTGTAGTACCTTCTCACTCAGGAGATGCTGACTTGATTGATTGTAGTATAAAATTTCTGTAATGCAGAGAGGATCTTAGAAAATGGTTCTTGTCCATGGAGACTACCCTTTTCCGATACCGATTTAAGCGAGAAAGTTTTGAAGCTCAGGTAAACGTAATTCTGTGATTTTAGCTTGTTTTCCCTCTTTATCAATGCTTTATTTTGATTTGATTTTTGACCCCCCTCCCCATATGCAGAGATCCCTACTGGCAGAATTCGACATTCCATACAAAGCTGTAAGCAGTGCTGAGTATGAGGTATTTATCTGTTATCAATAGATGTGGTATTTTAATCTTTACGATTTTTTAATAACATAGATGTTACTCATGTGTTTGTTGTGACAGAGTGTAAAAGAAAAGCTGACACAAGTAGCACGCTTTCTTGGACAGTCTGCATCCATTGGTAAGAAACATTTGCTCACCATCTCATAGCAGCTGGCTGATTAACATGAGATATGCTTATTGTACTGGTTTATCCTACAATTGATTAATCTGTTTTCGGAGGCTTTCTGTCACTTATGTCAATCAACCTGCATGCTTATATTTATCATCAGATATGCACTCTCCTTTTATTTTCCTGGGTTCTGATGCACCATTTCTTTTTGTTATGCAGGCGACAGTTTGTTCTATAAGGTTAGTATAACATTTATTTGCTTTATGATTTCCGAAAAGAAAAAATCTGCAAGATTACACCCTTGCTAATTTGGATATCATTGACTACACGTACTGGTTGATAAGGCCTGTGCTACGTTCTGCTTTGTATCTATATTAAGTACTCTTGCTGTTTGTTTGTTTTTTTGCATTTGAATCTTGCCTACACTGCATTCAGTGCTTATCAATCTTGTCTTGCGGATATATAAATGAAGGTACCATTTGAAGAAGTGCCAGAACTTGTTGCTGGTCGCAAAGTGTACATAAACAAAGGGCACGCTTATGTTGCCATGCATCAGGTACAATTGCTTTTGTGAGCTCACTTTTCTGCCACTCAACACTACAGATGCAGCTCATCTGTGTTACGTTCTCCTAGGTGGTTTCTCTTGTTGTTACACAATTTCGCAGTCATCTTTCAAAGGCTCTCATCCTCACAAACAGGTCTGGTGGCTCATTTGTATTATTTTCTGCTTTAGCAATACTATCAGAGATCCTGCTTATATGAAAGCCTTATTTCACATCTTTTGCAATCTTATGTACTTTTGGATTTGGATGGTGATACTTTTTGTGCAGAAAGTGGACATCTATGATTAGAGAGCAGGAGAAGGATAGACTGACTCCTGTAAGTTTATTTATTTTTTGAATTCTAATAGTCCCTTAATCTGGTTATTTCTTAAGGTTCTTTTGTCTATTTGTAGATTGTAGAATCCCTCAGTACAAGTTACCTTGGCCCTGACTACTCACAGGTAATTGAATTTTAATTGTTAATTTACTATGCCACAAAGAATCGTTTGTAAATTCTATTTACTCTGTTTTCCAGCCAAAGGAGTATGCCGAGATATCACTGCAAGACATTGACCGGGTTGCTCATAGTTCATTTCCTTTGTGCATGAGTCACCTTTTCGAAAAGGTTAGATGCTTATTAGTGTTTGCTCCAGCACTTCAAGTCTAGCATTTTGCACATTTACATGTTTTATTACCTTTTTGCATTTTTATTTTCATGTATATTCCCACGTCATTTTTGAAATTTCTGATGTGTGCTCCCTTTAGCTAAAAGAAGACCATCACTTAAAGCATGGAGGGCGGATACAATTAGGTCTTTTCCTCAAGGTAAGGACAGCTACATGGAATCAGTTTTTGGCTTTTTGAACGTAATGCTGCCATGAATCAAAATTTATGATTATTACCTTCTGTAGGGTGTTGGACTGAAGTTGGAGGATGCCCTTATGTTTTGGAAAGCTGAGTTCTCTAGAAAGGTATGTTTCAGAGTATATTATGAATCCCAATGCTGATATATCTGCTACTTCAAAATTAGTTTTTAAATACACTGTTTAATAAATCATTAACTTAGAAGGTAACTGTGAAATATAGTTATTCTCCAACAGTGAAATATAGGCCAACTACTATCATCTCCAGGAAGATTGCATAGTATATTGGTGAAGTATATACAGGCTTGATTTTAATATTCTAACAAGATGTGATTTTGAAGGATCTATTTCCCCCCACCTCCTCGTCTGTGATATTTATAGCTCAAGAAGTTGTGAACTCTTAGAAGAGCGTTGCTTGATGACTAGTTGCAAAGATCAGACAAAGTTGGATGTGGTTGTGAAGATATTGCTGCTTATGACAATGATGTCAAAGCAGATAATTTGTAAAGTTCCAAGGGATTGGTCTTCTAACGAGTTATCTCTCTGGTAGTGGAGCTTGTTTTCTTCGACGGATGTGCTTGCAAATTGCAACCATATATTGTGGTTCTCTTTATTTATATTTTGTCCTGATAAAATGCAGTTGAAAAATCTTCTGTTCTATGTGCTTTACTCTACCTACCAGTCCATGATTTGTTGATTCACTTATGATGTGTTTGGAATCTGTTTATGGTTTTATTTAGTTTCTTAGTTCAAGTCTTTTGTTTGCAGGTTGGCCCTGACAGATTTGACAAAGAATATGCGTACAGCATAAGACACTATTATGGAAAAGAAGGGAAAAGATCAGTAAGACTTTGCTAGATTTTGGTTTGCTATGCTGAGCTCTGAATAATTATTGGTGTACTTTTTATGCTACTGATATTGGTCTATGACCCTAGAAGCAACTTGAATTATTTGTTTTGTTAGAGGACTGATCTGATTGCTGTACCTTGATACAGTGGTTTCAGATAAGACCCACTTTTGATTAGCACGTATTTAAACCTATTACTCTTGATATTGCAGGAATGTTCTCCTTTTTCCTGTCAGAAAGTCATCTCATCAACTCCTGGTGTCGGAGATCATCATGGTTGTCCATATCGACATTTCAGGTTAACTCAAGGTTACTTTGTTACAGTTGCATAATGTGATTGAGTGTTAATATGGACCCAAAGATCAAGAATTATTTTTCATATGCGGTAAATTCGTCTTGAAGGATTTCATATGAGGGCTAATAGTATGAGAAGCTTTAAATGGTTTTTGATGGATGTTATGCAGACAATAAGACTATTGTGCAGACTTTCTAACCTCGACAGCAGCTTTCTGCTACATCTGAATCTCAGGATGTTATATATTAGTTCTCTTAAGTAACTATTCTTATGAATGACAGTGAGGATAATCTCAAAGCTGCTCTTGGTAAAATGGAAATAAACAGTCGAGTAATGGAGGAAGTGATGGAAAAAGTTAAAAACAGACATTATCAGGTGAGGGAATTGCATATTCTGCTGTTATGCATCATTTCCTCACCCTCCTGCTACATACACTGAGATTTTTTAGCTTGTTGATAATTGGTAATTAATGTGCAGCTGGCATGCACCATGGTATTCGAAGCGGTCCATGGCCTGCCCTGTGACGGAATTAATCATCCAAATCAGTACTTCGCCGAGAGCCAAAAAATTCTACAGAAAAAGGTAGATCTTGCTCTGCATATCTGACCATAGTGCAAATTTTAAGGGACACCAGTGGTGTCAATATGACCTTCATCTCTTATGCTTATAGCCTATAGGCACTTGTTTTTTTATTTGCTTGGATTTAGGTAGGCCTACTTAGGCAACTCCACCCCTCATAATTCAGAAGGTTATAGACTTCAAAAGGGTTAATAATATGTTTTTTTTCTTCTAAACCATGTTGAGTGTGGGTTGTTCTCTTTGCTGTTGAAAGGTGGGGGAATTTAGCGCTTAACATTTTGAGTCTGCCAAGCATTAAGAGAATCAATTGGATTGCATTGCATCTCTGAAGTCTGTGCACTTAACTCGAATAAGTATAGAACTTACCGTATACGATATGCTTTGTCTTCAGGATGTAATCATCAGTATCTTTCACTCTTTTTCCCTTTATTTCCAAGATGACTAAATGGTAGAGACTAGAGAAAACTTGTTCTTCTCGTAAAAAATGAACCTTGATTTTTGGTTTCCTTGTTGTGCTGGCTTTGCTCATTCATGCTGTTGATGTAGGTTGATTCCAACACAGAGAATTGTGGATAGTAAATGATCCTGATGAAATTGCACAATGCTCACTTCAGGTATGATCTCAGTTTTTGTGACATGCTTATACTCGAACACTTGGAGGTGATGACAAAAGTGACCATTTCATCTCACATCAAATCTATTTTTGTACTGATGTGTGGATGAAGATAAACTGTCCAATCATTAAAAACATAGCATAACGTCATTACAATTAGATTAATTTACTTCTTTTACTATAATATCATATGTGATTTTGGAACATAAATTAACTCTTCTTTTCATAAATAATATGGCAATGTTTTCTCATGGTTTTTGAAATGCTCCTTCTCAGGGTGAAGCATCTTGCCATCGTCTGTTCTGTGTTATTGCTCTTTGTCAAAGTAAACCCACAAGGCCAGAAGACAAGTGCATGTCCTTTGTTTTGTGGTGAGTTACGTGCGTGCGAATAGTGTCGTGAGGCTAGGCATCAGTTACTCAGATTCATGTATTAAGAGCATCTTTAATGGTGCTACTTACAGTATCTTAGGGTATTAAAAAAAGAAAATTAAAAGGTAATGTCAGATTTTTTTAGTAAATCAAAGTAAATTTCAGATTAGAGTATCAAGCAGATTATACTGCTTTATTGATTTACTCATAAATTTTGATTTTTTCCTGACATTTGATTTTTTTAAATATCTTTGATATCCAATTTCAATCTCATCTCTAATAGTTCACTTAACTCATGATTTTCTTGTGTACTTGAGTGATTTTTCAGGTATATATTTATATCCATTTTATATAAAACAGAACCTTATTGAATGAACTCCTGGTTTCATTTGGGGAAATGGATCCTTTCCTTCCTATCACAGGGTTAGTGATGGATCAATTGCAGTCTAGAATGTCAGGTGGTGTTTTGTTAACTGAGCTTGATTTAAGAATATTTTTTTGCAATTTTCAGTTGATCGGTTTATTGTTTTAAGAATAGTTTTTTTTATCCATCTTCATACACGAGTGACTTTAATTCAAATGATCACATCGCGCTTGCTAAACACACGCGTCAATGTAAATACATCAATAATGTTACTCTCTTAGGACGACTTAGCTCCACTTGAGCAGTCTTTGCTCCTTGCACATCTAAGGGATACAATTTATTTCACGTAAATACCAAATTTTATAATCAAATTAACATTACTTTTATACACTAAAATTATAGAACAATAAATTTGGTAACAAAACGTTGATTACAAACGTTACATAGACTAAGAAACACATGTTATTAAAATAATTTCAAACTCCTATCTAAGGTGAGTGTCAAACATAGCCTTTACCTCATTGACCATTGATCCTACTAGTTCCACCCCCCCAATCCAAGTCTTGCATTAACAATAATCTATAAATTTTGGGGGAAATATATAAAATAGTTTTTTTACATGTATTTTAGCTCTTAAATTCTTAATGAACTTCCTTGTAACTTGCATAATTATACAGTCTTGTAAACACTATGGAGGTTCATTTTACTTTAATACTATGTATTCAGAACCTAATAAACTATTAATGAAAAAGAAAGATATTGGGCAAAACACCAAGGTAGTAAGGGAAAAACAGCATCATTATTCCACTATAATAACTTAAAGAGTTTTCCACTCCATTATGTTGAGAGAACTCAGTACATGACTCAAGCCTGTTTCACATATTTTAGGCATCACTAATTCTACTATACTACCATTTTCAACAAGGCTCTACCAAAATCATATGACTCAACACTCCGAGAGTAAGATGTAAGATTAGATGCATGTCAATTGGTGTATCTTGCAGAAGGCAGAGGCTGTCCTTGCAGGAAGGAGGAGAAGAGCGCAAGGGACTCGCTTGGCTTGAAGAGAGGCACCGCGTGTCCAGCTCCTCTAAACGTGGCGAATGTCAGGCCTTGGTACTCTTGATACCATCCGCTCACCTTATCATTGTCACCATTACCATATCAGCATCACATCATGTTAGAATATTCATCTCACATCTAAAGTTGAGACATAACTTGTCTAGTATATAAGCTTAATGGACTATTCCTCCTATTGCTAATTGGTTTTAAGATGGAACCCCACTGGACTTATGTGCTAGGCTCATACGCACAAGTTGCACCATACATACCCACACGCTCCCGGGTTGGCCCACGGTCCATTGTCTAATTTGACACATCACTGATCACACAACAAAGTTGAATGCATTGTTTGAGTGAAATCACCTGTTCCTGATGGTACCAAGGGCTCCATGTCTTAGTAATGGCAAGACCTAGCGCGTCTATGCTGTATCTGGTCGACAGTACAGGTACTCTTCCATCCGTATCTCCACTGAACACACCAAATCAGTTTAGAAGACTTAACTTAGTATAACAGCCTAACAAGTAGTAGTGTAGTGTACCTGTAAACCCATATCCTAAGTCCTGCAGCAATCAACTTGTGGTAGATTGGAAGGACTGTTGGCTTTGTGTAATTCCAGTGGTTGAACATTGTGTAGCTGCACCCACCATGAGGCCAGGGGAAAATCAAGTTTGGTAAGTGTATATTTATAATAAGGAGCAGATCTGGTGAGAATGACCGCTCCCATATCCTAAGTCATGATGATGCACGTACAGACAAAAACTTATGCATATACGGGCGAAATCTTGTGCACTTTTGGAAAAACACATTACTTGAATCCAAAGTTGTATCTGGTGAGAATGGGGGCTCCCGTGTACTAAAAGTAGTATGAAATTATGCACTAAAAATATTATGTAATGATGAAATTATACAATTTTTTGTGTTTTAAATTGAGGTTTGTTGTACAAAAAAGACGGTAGACTTCAAATTTGAGATTTTGGGTAAGATAGACTATAGACCTTGCTTTTAGGATTTTAGCCCTACATGTACTAATACACATTTGCATGATCAAAGTGCATGTTCTTAGGGTAATGTAGAGATCCATGAATTCTACTTACTTGCAGATGCTCCACTTCCTCAACTTATGTCCATTACTAACATGAAGAGCCCTTTGAACGTCTTCTCTGTTGTAAAAAGCTTCTGCGTATTCGTCAAGGCAAGGATCATAGCCTCCCATGATTCTTGGCATCTGTACATAATACATACAAAGCTGATTACAGAGTTGATGTTTGCTATAGTAGGACTTGGGGAAACAAATCTCACCATTTTAGAGGAGCTGACTTGTGTTGGTGGTCCATTTTCAGAACCTGTATTATTACTAGCAATGCAAACAGAAGTGTACAAGCTGTAGATATCAATTTCCTTGTACTGGTTCAGCATCTCATCAACGGCGTGGCTGCATCCAGCATTGCTCCATGGATCATTGCTGGAGAAGTCACACGCCTCGCTGATGATTCTGTGGGTCTCATCAGAAATGACAGCGTGGCTCCACGCGTAGTCCGCCATGCCTCTCCAGTCCTCTGGATCTGACGTTTCCGGGTTACCCAACTGACAACACCAACATTTCATCAGCAAAATTTGAGGTGATCAGTTGAGTTGCAGTAAATATATATGTACCAAAATGCCCTTGAGATTGATATGAAGAGATGGATCTTGATTCTTGTGATGAATGAGCTGAGCTAAGACTGGAACATATTTTCCTGCGTAGCTCTCCCCTGCAATGTAGAAGTCTTGTCTTCTGTATGATGGAAACTTCAGGAACCAGTTATGCAGGAATGCATAAGCATCATTTGCTGCAAATTAAAATGGTTAATAATAAGACACACAAAGAAAAGATAGGAAGAGTTAAAACAATTACCTGCAGAGTCATCTTCAGCAATATCATAGTCATTAGTAGCATTTGAATATGAAAATCCAACTCCAGCAGGAGATTCAAGAAACAGCATATTGGCTTCTGCATCATCATGGCCGTTGATTAGAGAAATTAAAATAATAGACATGAAAAAAGAGCTTGAAAAAACTAACCTCTATTCCAAGCATGTGGATTAAATTTCAGTTGTTGGCCGTTAGTGTCAAGAATGAAAGGCCCAATCTCTTGCGTGGCTCCATATCCAACTGAGGAACACCCTGGACCTATTAATCCAAATCATAGTCAATACAATGTCACACTAATTTATTCTTTTTCAAGAACCATTATCTATTTATTGTGGTTAGGTTAAATATAGTAACACAAGTTGCAGGGAAAACATAAATTTTGTAAGGGTCTTACCACCATTAAGCCAGAGAACTAAGGGCTTCTGGTGAGGTTGAGAGAAGGCCTCATAAAACCAGTAAAAAAGTGCCCTTCCATTTTTTTTACTGACTGTAACATATCCAGCATAGTGGTTAAAGTTCACATCTGGTTGACCTGGCAACTTAGACACCAGATGTGTTGAGGAGTAAGATCTGTGCCTAACGCTAACTGCAGGCTGTAGCTGCAAGGAAAATACCAAAACCAAAACCAAATTGTACAAGACAATCACCTTGGATACAAACTCCATGATTTTACCAAAAACTTGATGAATGAAGCAGAATAAGATTTCACTTGCAAGGGTGTAACTATATATAGAGTCCAGTGGACTAGAGAGGGAGAAAAAGAGGAATATTCCATTTGGGATTGTGGGTAAAAAAGTAATGTGATGTGTCCAATTGCATCCACTGATGGGATCATTGACAAGGATAGAAATCTAGATCTTCTGCAGAAGCAACAGAGAGTGGTAAAAAAAGGTTTCAACTTTTAACACCAAATTAACCATAAAGGATAGTAGTAAATGAGAAAAGCAGCAGTTTAGAAAGAAGAGTAGCAACAACCATAAAGAGATGATGATGCAGCCAATAACTAATTGTGCAATAAGATAGATCATGACATAATCATGCACTGAAAAAAACACTAGCAACAACCAAATTAATGCACAACCAATATTTTGGCATTCAATGTAGCAACAAGTGACACAAGGGCCTTTCCTTATAAATTCTGCAGGCAACAAATCAGCAGGGACCATATATATATATAATATATCTATTTTTCTAAACTACATATGTTAAGATCCAGAAGATTTGATTAGGTGTTAATGTTTTAGAATTTTCTAATTTTTATTTAAAGGGTTCACCATTTTCTCTTTAAAGTTTATTTTCCTTAATAGGAATAATTAACCTATGTCTATATATATATACTCCCTCCGTATCAAAATAATTGTCTTTTTGAACAATTACACATATATTAAGGAGAGTATGAAATGTACAAATATGTCCCTATTTATTACTTTATTATGTTATTTTTCTAATACAATTACTAACAATTATTCTCTCATTTATTAAGAATGCTAAAAATTATAAAGACATATATGTAAAGTAGATGTAAAATATACTAAAAAGACACTCATAGAAATAAAAATAAAAATAATTAAGATTAAAAAGACAAGTATTTTAATACGGAGGGAGTATATATTACTGCAACCAACATTTAATACAACAGCATAGAAATAAAAATAATTGGTCTCAAGTGAAATTGGGAGGTAACTTGTATTGCGAATTTTACATGAGAAATGACCACACTCATGAACTATACATACAAGACAGGTGTAACAGTAGAATCGTTGACTGATAAGGATTATTAGTGTAAAAATTTTCAGAAATTAATCGTGTGAAATTAAGTCCACTCACTCACAAAAGGAAGACTATAGTCTTGGAAGATTATGATGGCTCCAACCTTTAATTTCTCTAGTTAAATTTCAGAATTCACTTATATGTATGAAAATTTTAGAATAGTAGAGAAGTTGAGCTTTACAATAAGATAAAACAGTACTGCATGATGAACATTTTTATATATCGATCGTGGCACTATTAATACATGCATGATGCATCCCTATAGCTATGCCTATGCCCTTGTTTAATTAATTAAAATTAACATCCAATTAATGTCTCACAGAAAGTAGAATGAACATAATAGCTAGTGTTATCCAATATGATGACTATCTATTTGCTCATATGCGCAAAAGAAATATTTTAGTCTCTTTTACTCGTTAATGGTGGGGATAATAAGTACGTATGAGGACATTATATTTGACATCACACGTCATCAAATGCACTTATCCTTACCATATACTATGAATAACAACTGAGATGATGAAAATTGAGAAATGTTTATCTAATCATGCTATATAAATTGGCTTACCACTTATAATTGTCCAAGCAAGCTAACCACGTGTTCCTCGTCCAAGAAAATATTATTTCGGATGTTTAGGATAAAAAAATCTCTCTACAACAAGTTTCATAGTTTTTTCCATTGTAATAATTTTGTGAGAGTATTGACTGTATCAATAAATAAAACTAGGTTTTTTCTAGTGTGTGTCCATGGACATACTCTAAAAACTCTTTTTTTGTTAATTATTTAGTTAGCAGTTTAATCTTATTTGCTAAGAATTTATCAATTCTTTATTAGAAAATATTTTGAAGATAAATTTCCTATTTAAGCTTGTTAGCATGTGTCCATGGGCACACACTAAAAAAACAGATAAAACTATATCACTCATATAGTCATATGGTATTATTTAGGAAAAAGGGTAAAATAGGAATAGAAGTGAGGTATAAAACGTAGGTGTTGACCCTGTAAGTAGTGCTACTGCATGATTATTTGTTTATGTTTATTCGAATGCATACATCACATGTCGATTCTCAATTCGCTGACGTACTAGGGATCGGAGTATAAGTGTCTGTTTGAATTATATATTATCTGATATTATAATGTCAGATTTTGACATTATAATATCAAAAACGACATTATAATGCCAAATAATATGTAATACAAACATATCTTAAATTCATATTACTTTTTCATCTTCCCGCCCAAAAGATGTGTCAAATTTCATATGTATATAAACACCCTAGCTCGATAATCAAATGAAAGGGGGAAATAGTCATTCAAACATATCATATATAAACGTGTCTATTCGTGCGCACACACATATAAAGACCAATGTATATATTTGTGATATTTGAACCTAAAACTAATTGATATGGAGTGAATTAGTTTATCAACTTCGAGTATTATTTGAAGGTTTTTTTTAGTGTGTGTCCATGTACACACTCTAATAACTCTTTTTTTGGCAATTATTTGTTTAGCCATTAGTTTAATCTTATTTGCTAAGGGTTTATCAATTCTCTATTAGGAAATATTTTAAAGATAAATTTCCTATTTAGGTTTGTTAGCATGTGCCCATGGGCACACACTAGAAAAACCGTTATTTGAATTGCTTGATGCTTGATTATAATATGGTAGATAAATTTTTTATATTAGCATGTGTTATTAATGCTATGTATATATTCTTATTTAAGAAGGTAATTAATTTTTTATCCTAAATATGGAGAGTTCAATTCATGCTCTAGTAAGGTGCAATGCATTTGGTTACTCTTTTTCCCTTAGTGCTATTGAATGTATATGGGTTTATATCAGTAATATCCAAGTAGACTCTATAATGATTATCAGCTTCCATTATACAAAAAAACTTATAGGTATATATATGGTGTTTAGTGGCCCTACCCGGCCACCATCGACAACATTGTTAGATGTAACATATATATATGCTCCAAATTAATTACATAACCTCAATATTTGAGTTACCCATTCCTTTGAGTAACATACTATAATATCAACATAGGAAGTGATAATGCGCCATAGATACCTAATCACCTATATTAGACTTTGGAATAGAGAATTGATTTGTTGTTTTGGTTGAGCTTGCTTTAGATTATATATTCTTAGCTAGTAGCTAGCTAGTCTTATCCCTTTGGCTGACCAATGGCAAAAGATAATAGTGATAGTTGGATTTGATGAGGAACCCCCATTTCACCAACGTACACTTTTTGCTGTGTTGGGTCTCCTCATATCACTTTTCTTTTTGTTTTTTTGTTAATCTTCGAAATCATGATTAAGCTTGATGGATTCTTTTTCAATGATCTCACTGCGGAAGCACAACAAGACGAGTAAATTAAAGTAACGATATGACCTTTAGACATTATGAAAGTGGAAATGGAAGAACATATATATATATATATATATATATATATATATATATATATATATAAAGCTGAAGTTTTTAGTGGAATGAGGTACACAAGTAGTTCAAATATTGGAGTATGAAACAGCAGACTCCACAGCGACAAGCAAAGCAGCTATATCTCAGATCGAAACCATGAATTTTGATATGTTCGTTGTTGACTATGGCAGCCTGTTGAGATAGTAAAAACCATGTCAAGGGCTAAATGATTAAGAAAGGATTGCATGCGGTATAAGTAAAGAAAGAATTACCTTTTTCATTAACAAATTGTAGGTTCTCCACAACGAACATATCAAAATTCATGGTTTTTTAATAGGAGAATACCTGATCCGAAACGAGGGAGGAGGGAGAAAGAACCCCAGATCGATTAAGCCAGAGCAGAAACAATTTGACAGAAGACGTTCGAAGATGGAGGCGGTCGGTAGGGATGAAGTCGGAGAATCCTCTAAAACTACGATATATACTTTTATACACAACATAAATTAATTTTATATAGAACGATTAAAAAATTTATATTTATATTTACTACAACTGATATATATTCTTAAGTTTTTTAATATCCGAATTATTTCATGTATATTTTTTAATAGCTAAAATATATTTATTTTTAATTTTAATTTAAAATAAAAAATAATAATAATTTCATGATATTAAAGAATTAAAACTATATAACATTTATTTTTTGGTCATGGAATATATATATAGAAAAAGCATCAAATGAGAATAGGAAAATATGAGAGAATGGAGAATAAAAGGGAGCCGTTGGATCGGAGGTGAATCAATGGCCCATATTAGACTTTCATTAAAAACCGTATAATTCGGATGTGTCGGATTTTTACCGAATTTTTCGACCGTATTATTCGCGTTTTATTGACGAATAATACGGATTTTGGCTTTTTTTTTTTTTGCTGGGCACTTCTTTTGTTCGCTGGCATTGAACAATTATGTTCAACGCCTTGAACACTTACATCCAGGACCATGAACACTGATGTTTCAAGCCTTGAACACTTGTGATTTTGGCTTATTTTTTTGCTGGGCACTTTTTTTGTTCGCTGTCATTGAACAACGCCTTGAACACTTGCATCCAGGACCATGAACACTGATGTTTCAAGCCATGAACATGGACGTTCATGGCGATGAACATTGACGTTCATGGTAATTTTCAGGAATGTTCCAAGGCAATCAACAAAGAATTTTATTATTTACAGGTTTGTTCAAGGCAGTTTACAAGTCCGTTCATGGCAATTTTCATGAATGTTCAAGGCAATTTTCAGGTTCGTTCATGGCGATGAACATTGACGTTCAAGGCAATTTTCAGGAATGTTCAAGACAATTTTCAGGAATGTTCAAGGCAGTTTACAGGTTCGTTCATGGCGATGAACATTGACGTTCATGACAGTTTACATATTTGTTCTTGGCCTTGAAAAAACTAATTCATGGCATTGATCAGAACCGTTCATGGTATTGTTCACTGTTCATCATCATCTTTGACATCACCGCCGTTCATCTTCATCACCGATCTTCATCATCATCTTCCATCACCGTCGTCCGATCATCAATCATTCATCATCAGATCTCATCGATCATCACCACTGATCGCATCGATCGAATCAACATCATCATCAACCGGATCTGCACATCCTCACCGCCGGAACCGCCGGAGGAGGAACGTTGGAACCGTCGGAGGAGGAACGCCAGAGGAGGAAGTTAGAGGAAGAACGGTGGAGGAGGAGGAGGTGAGCATAGATGTGATTAGAGGGAGGAGGCGGAAGGAAGGAAGGAGGCGGATGAGCGCTTGTTTTTTAGGGTTTGTTACATGACAGCCTCATAATTGTTCTCTGTTCTCTCCTATTAATTGGTTCTCACCTGAATCGGACCATATATATATATATATAACATCTATCATTTACAATCCAAAATTTTAAAATATTTGTAAGATTACTTATACAATTTTTAAAAAAATATGTAACATTTATCATTTTTTTAATATTTTAAGATTAATTCATACAACACTGTCGATGTTACGTTGGGCTTTTTGTTGAGCTAAATTGTATTCTTTTTATTAGTTTTTAGTGGTAAGTGGCAACGCAATTTGCAAGATTAAGTTGTTAATGAAAAGCGCCTCATCAGCATATGCGTATCAAATAGAGCTTGACAGTAAAGCCCAGAAACATAAAAGTGACATTCCATCCATTTTACACACCACAAGGATTTCACTAGACCTGCAGACGACAAAGGACACAACTGATCTATATACTAAAATGAACACACGATGTATTTTCGTGGTACACAGCTTCAAATATCAAACACCAGACTCCACACCGACAAGCAAAGCAGCTATCTCAGAAACCATGAATCTTGATATGTTCCTTCTTCACTATACCAGCCTGTCCATAGTAAAATCCATTTACACCAATCAAAACAAAGGTGGTCCAATTTTTCCCAATGTAAACAATAAAAAGATTTTGAGGTTTAAGGATGAATAATTACCTGAACAAGGAAGGTAGAAACATTCTTCCTCTGATCACCCTGTAGCTGAATAACCTGAAATTCGATCGAAAACAAAGATATAACCAGACCCAACGACAGGGAAGGGAATACGGGCCACCAAGGAAACAGATTTGGATTTAAGGGCACACCTGGCCTAGTTCAGGATCCTGAACAACGGTACCATTGCAGCAGAATTCCTTCTTAAGATCCTTGAGAATTTTATTGTAGCTGAATTCTTTCTTTAGTCCTTGTACAGTTGTTAGGCTTTTTCTACCATTACGCTGTTGCGTACGAATGTGAACGTACTCCTTTGACCCAGCACCAGAATCCTCAGCATTTGCGTCGGCAAACGGATCTAATTGTAAAAAAAAAAACATGAAATCAGTAGTTGTGTCAAGAAGAGAAGACCAACATATCATTATTAACCCAATTAAAGTTGCCTCTACATAAATGTAAGATGTATAAAATTTATTTTGTTTTAGTGTCTTTTCACTTCAGATGACATCCTAACCAAGCAAGGCAAAGAACTTCACAATAAAAGATACGATACTAGATTGCACAAGTTGGAACTGACTAGTATAACCATGAAGTTGGAAAGAAGAACTCACCAAAAGCGTTAGGAGTTTGGATATCAAGATCAGACATGAAAACTTGACTTATGGAAAGTAGAACACTAGTAACCAAGAAGTTCTTGTTTATATATGATGCTCAGACCTGCAATTATGATTTAGAAGGGGGGAAATCAGCAAAATATATGAAAAAAGACCAATATATAACAGCTGTATCATAAGATTAAATATACAAACACGAAATCAGAATATGAAGAACCAACAAAATCATTTGTCTTTAGGATATCATAATCATCCATACTAACTCCCTCACACCCACGTATTTGGATATGAATGTAGACTCGTACAGACAGCACACTAGAACTCAAATCCAAACAATATAAACACAGATTGAAAACCATTAAATTTGTTTCTTGAAAGTCAAGCTCGCCTAAAACAAGAAATCAAGTCAACAGTTTCCAAAAGGATCACAGAGCAAGCATGTAGAATCAAAATCACCAGAGGCTGAACGCGATATTGTAAATGTAGGACAAAACCCATCGCTTAGACTGCAGAACACTAAAACAGCAAAGCGGCCATGGCGTCCCCAGGAAAACCTGTTGATTTGTGCCCGACGCAAACGAGTGCGCCACGATTATTATAAATCCTCTCTCGCGGAATACCACGCCACCCCTCCCTCAAGGGGGAAGCGCTCGGCCTCGGGCAAACCACCTCCCAATTCACAATCAGATGAATACGATAAGAAAACAAAAAAAACACAGTCCCAAACAGATCGAAACACGACCACGGAAGATAATTACCGAAAAAGATCACAAATTTACAAGCGAGAAACAATAATTGAAGTGAAATTTGTTGGAAAGGAAGAACGTGGATGGAGAAACGTTACTGAAAATACATGACGATAGGAGAATACCTGATCCGAATACGAGGGAGGAGAGAGAAAAGAACCCTAGATCGATTAAGCCAGAGCAGAGACAAATTGACAGAAGACGTTCGAAGTTGGAGGCGGTGAGGGTGAAGTCGGCGTCCACTGTCGATGTTACGTTGGGCTTTTTGTTGGGCTAGATTATAAATTCAGGCCCATCATGCAATGTTGTCACTTGTCAGTCTATATAGATCATGGCTAAACTTTTTTCCTAAAATAAAAACTTTCCAAAATTTGCAGATTTTATTTGGTTTTAGTAATCCACTTTTTTCTTGAAATGGGGTCAATTTTTATATGTGAAGGCTATAGTTTTTGGGTTTTTCTAACCTATGCATAGGTTAAAAACCTTATTTTAGAAAATTGTGATTATGTGTTATTATTTTAGGAATTTTAATTTTTTTTAAATGAGTTTAAGCATTTTCTTTTAGGGAATAGTTTTCAAAATAAATAGAATTAACTTATGTCCTAAGGACATAGGATAGAAAAATCGATAGTTTTTAAATATCAAAGGACACTTTTACATGGTCAATTCTCCCTCTTTTATTGAGCCTTGAAATATGTTTGTAACAGATCATAGTCATTTTTGCTGCATTTGCATTCTCATCATTTCATGTTTTAGTTTATTTTGTTAACTAGTAGTCACTTGTAATTCTTAGTACAAGTATTTTTGAAGAATGTCACTTCTAATTATCAACAGCTTCTCAGTTACTCATAGCAAATTGTCAGTAGTACTAAAAGAAGTTCAAATCAGTCTTTTTTCTGCTCACAATCATCACACACATAGTATATAGTCTAGTGCGAAATGATTATCAAATTGAATCATTAAGAAAAAAAATCAAATTGACACTTTTACAGGGCATGGGCCTTTGATCTTATTCAGCCACACAATCATCCAATTTTTTGGACACCTACAGAATGTTCATCTGAGAGATGAACACACATTTAAACAGTACAATCTTTAACAACCCCAACTCGTGCTGCTTTTATCCACTGTGAATTGTTCAAATCTTTTTTCTTCATTTTATTTATTTCTACTTTGGTTGCAAAAATTCAGGAATCCCTGCTTTTCAGCTGGGTCAAATTTCAATCTGAAGATATGGTTACCAGAAGTCATGATTTCAAAACAGCCAGATTTTAGGGAAGTAGAAGAGCAATTATACAAAGCAATTCATTTACTTTCTTTGCAATCTTTTTTTTCATTTTGAGAAAATGCTGAATTGTGCAATGTGAATACAAAATACTCAAAAGTAGTTTCATCTCATTCTTCCACTGCAACATCACAAGACTATTGATAGATACAAAATCCAGCTCATATAAGATTCCAATTGATAAAACAAGCTTCCCTAACAAAAAAGAAGACTGGATTAACTTTAACAACAGCCATAACAAGATTAAAAGAAACAGGAAAGTGAAACAACTATTCTGTGAGCTCCACCACCACACTAGATTTTTACCCAGAAAACATAAATCCAAATGGTGCTGTTGCTGCCGCTTGTGGTAGTAACAATAGTGGTTGGATTTGAATGGATCAGCTGGAAATTCAAATGCTGCAACACATTTCCCTCATTTGTAAGATTAGTGGTTTCCTCCCAAATGCGTTTGGAGTTGGACCCATCATCAAAATTGAGGGCATAGCTTGAAGGATCATACTGAAACTTAAGGTGCTGTTTGGATCCTCCTTTTCTCCATCTTCTTCCTTCTCCAGTCTTCTTCACTGCAGCTCTCACCTTCCAGAACAATTTCCTCCATTGCTTCTTACTGTAGCTGCTCACCCAAAACAATCTCCCAGTCAAACCCATCTACAAGATTCCACCTTTTTCGGCTTGGACGATTGATTAATGGCAACAGAAAAATACCCAGAAAGAAATAGGGAAATTGAGGAACTGGGTAGTTAAATTGGAGAATTTCTTGGGGAGTTAATGTTCTTAAGAGAGAAACAGAGCTGCCCAAGACCTACAATCACAACTCACAAGGCATTGGGGGTTCTTCTCTAATATAGGCAGGGAAATTAGGGTAGCCCAAAAAAAGTAAAGATTTTCCTTTTTATTGGTCTTCCAAAGAAGCTTTTTTCCTCTGGGCTTCTGTTGTATCTATAGAACTCTATTCTTTTGCTGGTATTGGGAAGCTAAAATTCGTTTGATCCACCAGAGAGAGAGAGAGAGGAACATTGAGAGAGAGAGAGAGAGAGAGAGAGAGAGAGAGAGAGAGAGAGAGAGAGAGAGAGAGAGAGTGATGAAGCTTTTGGGGTGTGACAGTGGGCAGAGAGCCCCTTATTGTCTCATCACTATCAGACATGGTTGTAAGTTGTATGTAAGGTAATGTAACACAGCCACACAAAAAATCTTAAAGCTTAGTATTATTTTTTTCCACTTGTTATATTGATTCTTGGCATGTGCTTGTGAAAAATGTGCAGCCTTTTACAATTTGATAGTTCATGGATGTAGTGTAAGTGGTAGGATTCACAAGTGACATTCTATTAGTAAGAACATGGAGTTAATTGCATTACAAGTTCACAATATGCTAGCTACAATGCTGAGGTCCCCTATCTCTCTTTCAAGATATGCATGAAATAGGAAGATAGTGATAGGAGAAAACCAGACATTATGGGACTTCAATTTATTCACTATTTGGTGTATATGAGCATTTCCATTTTTTTGTAGGATTTAAAAACCAATTACAATTTGAATATGGCATGAATTCCATTTTACATTATAAGAAAACCAAACATTGTGGAAACCAATTTATGAATTATGAGTTATGACACTTGAGAATTTCCCAAAAAAAATTCATGGGATATTGAAATGTTAATTTCTCATATCCTGTGTGTTTTACAATTGTTTTCTTCAGTGCAGATTTCTCACGTCTTCTGAGAAACAAACGTCGTGGCCGATTTCACCGCGAAGAAGGTCCAGCAGAGTTCCTTGGAAGATTTTAAAGATAGTCTAGAATTTGCAATTCTCATCCGTAAGGATGTTATAGATTGAGAAACCGGATTTTCGGTAGTTTCCAGTCTAATTTTACCTAATCAGAAAAAAAAAAAAAAAAAAAAAGATCTACCATCAAAGTACACACTTTATGAAAGAATCTTGCAAGAAAGATGTACTACAACTACCCATTGCTACTACAAGTCTACAACTCCAATGACAAAACATATAGGTACTACTTAAATTGCCTCCTCCAATCAAAGGAATGCAATTATATACAGCTAATTAATGGCTCCTTGGATCCTAATTAAGATTATGTAGCTCTTGTTCCATGGCAGAAAAAAATGATAGGTTCTGAAAGTGTTGGGACTTTTTCTGTAGGTGGATTTGATGCTTCCTTAAAAGACTATAAAGATCAAGTTGGTGCCTTTGGTAGACAGCTCATGCAGAATAAGATGTAAGAAGGGTTGAATTCAAGTTGTTGAGTTATTACACATTGTCCTTGGAAAGCTTATGCAAGGGACCAGATTAACACAACAATACAACCAAAAAAGAGATGGGTTTTTTTTTTTTTTTTTACCTCAATGATCCATCAACCTCAAACCAAACCTTTCTCATTTGCTGTGCATATATATACCCACTAACTGTTTGATGACTTTCTTGGTGTCCTTAATAGAAGGCAAATTGGTAGATAAGGGGATGATTCACAAATTCAAAAAATGACCCATCTTGCTTCTTGATCTTGGGCATGGTGCTAAAAGGTTCCATTTTTCTTTTTTTTGTCTACATCTCTTCAAAGTCATCTTGCTTTTGCATATTCCACAAGCCCTGCAGTTTTTAAACCCTGCTTTTATGACTTGTCTCCTTTAAAACTTCCCAATCTTCCCTTTGATGTTGCATAGCCCTGTCATTTTCAGACTTGTATCTTACTACTTATTAAGAGAGTGACCAATTGAGGGCCAATTTTTCATTTTTTTTATAGTTTTTTTTAGGGGTAATTAACCGGTCCCCTATTGAACCCATTGCCATATGAGCTGCCATTCTGCACTATTCAACCAGTCACCTTCTGGCTTCTCAATCTACCAAATGAAAACAATTTCCTTCCAGTTTAAGCTTTGATTTTCAAGATTTGGTAAAAAAAAGGTTAGATTTTCAGTCTGTTGGATTGAAAGTTTAAAATTTTCTCTTCCTTTTTAACTTTTATGCCTTTCAAATACCAATTTTTTATATTTTTACCTTATCAGATGAAGCAGTTAAAAGTTGCTCAGGCCTGACATACAAGGGTTTGTTATCCCGGTTTGGGAGGTATGAACTACAGTAAATTTTGCAGGGGGTACTGGTACAGTATATCCTTGGGAGATTTGAACTATGGTAAATCAAATAAATGTGAGGAATTTTTTTCTTCACGAGGTGGGTCCAATTTTTTTATTGGGTGTCAATTAAGAAAAAGTGGGGCGTTTTTATTTATGCGGATGAATTGCATAGCCAGTCATTTCCTTCAATTTGGTTGTTATTTGATGGTGGTTAAGGAATTTAGTTGGGAGAAATGAAGAATGGTGCTATAACTTTCTCTGACATTTTATTTCTCTCTAAAAGAGGAAACTAATGCCTAAATATATACTCATATTATCGAATTTGACATATTTATTAAAAAATATAATAATTATTTTATATTATATAATAACTTATATGAATTGTAACCAATAAAAATGGAGAATTGTATAAAAAGAGGCAAATAATACAATTTCTTATGTCAAATCTCGTAACTCATCAATAAATTAATACCTAAACATCTAAAATGATAATCTTTTCTTTACAAAAAAAATTTAAACTAAAATGACAATCTTTTATATACGGATGGAATAAAAGCCTATATTGTCAAATGAGATACTTAAAATAAAATTGTAAATTGATCACTTCCAGTTCCCTCTCTTAACTAAATCCGAACGCATAATTTAGGTTGTGAATTACCACGATATATTTGTTGACTTTTCTATTACAATAATGTCAATGATCATCAGATTGTGGTGTTGTCGGACATCATAATCTGATGATTGGGGCAAACTCCAACATATTTCTTGACAGAAACCATTGTTTTCTTAACGAGTATTGAATAACGTGCAGATTTCAAATGTAACGTTTTTTCACATATTGCTAGCAAGAGATATTTGATTTTGTACACTTGTTTGAATTGTGAGTTGTTAATTTGTGAGCTTGGCTTTCGAAGTTTATATGTCGGGCATTACGGTGTCATACTGTCATGTGCCCTCCATATTCATCCCTGCAACACACCCAATTAAAAAAGGGAGCTTGGCTATTTTTTTCACCGCCCGCAAATTATTTGACATAAAATAAGATATTTTTTCACAAAATCATTTGTACAAATCTACAATACCCATTTATTTATTTATCCCAAAATTAGACGACAATCTCTGATTTTATTAAGAAAATTAGAAGCCTTTGTAATAATTACACGAGGTAGTCATGTTTCTTACATTGTTAATAAAAAAATTAACACTCTTGCGGGATCAAACAAAACATATATGAACATGGAAGGGAGAACCTAACGAAGCGATTTAGTCGACGATTAAATTGGCTTCACGGTATTAGTATTCAAATGCAGTAATGAGATAAATTGAAACTAAGAATATGAGAATTTTTAACTCAACGATGTCAAGCCATGATTTTTCCAATTTTTTTGTTAATAACAATTACAATAATCAAGCGGATATTTAACCTAATTAGGCCCAAAAAACCCTTCTACGGACGATCAAAATTGGTATACAGTCCATCGGACTCTATAACCTAACACAAGATAGATGTTTCGAAACCTGAAAATCTGATCTCTACGAAAAAATCTTTACCAGTCAAAGATAAGGCTAAAGATTTGCAAGTAATAAATCTTGAAGCACTTATTCCGGCGCGTTTATAAAACAAATACAAATAAAAACAAAAACTTTAAACGTTATAATTACCTAAATTTTAGATAGAAACTTATCTTGCTACTAACAACAAATGTGCTCTCAATTATTCTCTGTCACATGGTATCCTTGTTAGGTAGGTAGCTATAAATATACATATATAGCTAGATTAGGTACGTAGTGATGAATGTCCTTTCTTATATGCGAATTAACTGGATGTTACTTAATTATATAATTGTTGGGTTAATAAAATTTGGCAACTAGTGGCCGGTAAATATCATATCTACCGGCCAGTGAAAAATACATAAATTTGTATGTTTCTTGAATCTATCGTTTACCCCCCAACATTCACTTTCTTCCCATGTGTTTGTCTGCGAAGTGAAATCTCACCTAATTCATGTATAGTCATGTTTCATTTCTATATATGTTCAGCTGGTTAAAAATCAACAATTGATATATGTTACCACTAGTGAATTTAGTAACGGTTTTTCTAGTGTCTCTAAGAAGTTAAAGTAGAAAACTATTTATAAAATATTCTCTAATATAAATTCTTTTAAAAAAATTATTGTTAAAAATAGACTTGTTAGAGTATATCTATAGACACATTAGAAAAAATTATTTAGTAATTAGTTTAAACTCGATCAATCATGAACGATCGATGTATGGATAAACTATTACATTTGATCTATAAATCCCTCAACCTAATGTATATTAGTCCATAATTTTATATGTTTTCTTTAGAGGTGAGTTAGGAATAGGAATATAGGAAACACACTTCATACAATCATACATCTCAATGTCGGTAATAATAAGAAGAAGATAAAATTGTTTTATTTGGGTTTCTTTATTTGGGCTGGTATACTGGCAATGGGCTCACACGCTGAAAAGCCCACAAACTTATTTGGACGTTCACTCCTGAGCCTTGCAAAACATATTGATAGGCCCGACAACTTGAAAGGAGAAACAAATAAAACTACATGAGAATTTCTCTAGACATGAAACGGGGTGAATACAACACTAATGCAGCCTAGCCCGATAATATTTCATCCTAAAATTAGTTATGAATCATTTTCATTTTTTATGTGGAATTCACCCAATTAACAATTATTATGACAACTAGGTGGATTTACAAAATTTTATGAAATGATTTTAGAGTGTGTGTACATAAACACATTTTAAAAAGTTATATTTAAAATATTCTCTAAAAAGAAATGGATAAACCCTAGACAAATACAATTAAAATAATGGTTAATAGGTTTATTGCTAAAAATAGATTTTTTAGAATGTGTCAATGAATACATACTAAATAAAACTTTATGAAATCCCTGATCTTTAGGAAGTTTTTATAATAAAAATTGTTATGGGCCCAAATAAATCCTACAAGCTGAGCTACACAAACATATACTTATATATTATCATGCCATAATCGCATAATGACATACACATAAATCACTCAGCTATTTCATGACAGACTAATCCCCACAATCCAAGATGTCAATTCCCCTTTGACCAAAAAAAAAGATTTCAATTCCCTTTAAAAAAAGAGTTGCGAATCAAGCATAACGAAATAATATATATAGGGTGATCTCAAATCAGGTGCTTTCAATTTTGTATAAGTTGGTTTTGATTCATTACCCACGTACTTTTGGATTAATTGGATGAGTATTTACATAAAAATTTAAGAAAAGGTACGTAAAACAGTACCGAACATACCTTTCTCTTCTCCCCTAATATTCGAACAACAATTCAATGACAACAAAATCAAAGTGTGAAAAGAAAGGTTTAGGCTCAAGGCTGTCTGTGGACACTTCACACTAGCTAAGAGATGGCTTATCGCTTTATATCATGTCATAAATTTTCTATCTTTTTTCTAAACATTATAAACTAAAAGTCTCATGAAACGACACTTGTTTACAAATCATAGAAGTTTTTGTCTTTTTTTTATAAGTTTCATGAAACGACACTTCTTTACAAATCATACAAGCCTTTGTCTTTTTTTTTAATAAGGTAAAAATTAAATCAAAAATCATAAAAAAATATTTTTTTAGTCTATAACATTCTTACAGATAAAAACTAAAAACTCTAAATTAACTTGAATATTTTCCAAAACTCTATGCTCACTCAACATTACAATACAATCAGCTATAACATTAGTTTCTTAGAAGACGTAGCCTTTATCCTTTAAAATCTAAGCAGAATCCATTACATTATTCTAACTTTAATTAGCTTTCCATTTTTATCTTTGATCGATCCAATCATCCAAAAGATGATACGATAGGTTTGTTTTTATTAATCTATTTCTCTCTTCAATTATTGATGATCCATATATGCACTCATTTAACTGTCTCGTTGTTCTTATCATAAGAGGAATTATTAATGTTCGACATAAAATGAAAGAAAATCGATACATATCATTAATAAAACCAGTTATTTTTCAACTCAACATATATTAGTTGAAAAAGTTATTCATAATATGATTTGTACATAAGTCAATGAGTTGACTAATACAGTAATAATTAAGAATTTTTTAAATGTATAGTTATTCTCGATCTATACTGTATCTAATGCTATATATTATTTTCATCCGTTGTTTTCTTAGTGTAATACTAACATTAGTTAATGAATCTTGCAACATTTTTGGATAATAACTAGGAAATTCAATTATACATATTCATGATTTTCTTTTGTATTTAGGTGGCGGATCCGTCTCTAATCAATTGGACAGTCAACTAAAAACCCGGTCTGCTGTTATTCGGATCTAAAAAGGGTTTGGGCTTGCGGTTTTGGGCTTCTTTCGGCCCATAAATTAATCCTACGGCCCCTACTCCTACTAGAAAACGAGAGCCTCAAAAGAAGAGAAAGTAATAAGAAAAAGTGGGCCCACAAAGAAGTCAAAAGGAGACGGCCGGTCACGTGAGCCTACATCACTGACACTCCACCTGCCGGTCTCTCTCACCGTCATAATAGACTCATTGACGACGTGATATCTGCACCTGAACACGGAATAGCACGTGCATGCCCCCTCCACCGCACGCGCGTACAGTATTACAAGATGGTTGTCATCCGACGGTTCAGATTGGAACTGATTCTTCCAGGGATGGGAAGATCTTGGCCGTTGGATGCAATCACAAACCCGGCCGGAAGCTGGTGCGCAGGTGATCAAAGGGACCAGTGGACCACAGCTCTCCTCTGCACTTCTGCAGCTCGGCTATCAATCTAACCACACCGGTTTGTTTTTTAAATAAATAAAAAAACATCGGTTTGTTTTTTATTCAAAGGACCTCAAAAACAACTAATTGCACAAATCAATTGCTAACTATTACCACGATTTGTTTCCAAAACAACTTTCTAATTAGAAAATTGCCAGTGCAGTAGTGCTCATTAAAAGGAATGTTGTAGAACCTATATAACTTTTAATTTTATACAATAAGAAATGTTTTTTTTCTCATTTATTATTTTATTTTAGCAATAAACTTTATACAAAAATAGTGTTATAGTACAATTGGAAAAGCAGAACGTTCGATCTTTATCGATCACATATGGAAAATGTTTTATAATGTATGTTTTGGTCCTAATCTAGGTCATAGTCTAACCTATAACCTTAACATTTAACTACATTTGTTAAGCTCGATTTGTGCGTTTTATACACTCGTACAAAAGTTTTATTGAAGTATTGTCTGATTTTATTTGCCTTAATATTACTTGAGATTTATGATCACGATCTTATCATTGACAATGTTTGGACCATTGTTCATAGTGCATCCCATAGTAAAAAAAAAACTTTACAAGAACAAGCTATATTTTTTCATAAAATTCGGCTATTTTCACAATTTGATCTTAATATTTTACAGAAAGTAACCCTTTATTTATCATGAGTATCTTTAATTATTTTATTGTATTTTTTTTTTTTTTTTTTAATTTATCTTATTTTTCATGTCAACTCTTAATTATTAGATATACCTAAATCATCATATTGGATTTTGATCATCATTTTTTTGTTCAATAATGTTACTACAAACATATGCATCAAAGATTCTAAATGAGTGACGCAATTATCTACTAATTCTTGTTCTTACTCGAAAAAAGTCTCATTAATTACTTTTGGTCGAAAATTATTATCTCAGTAATTGTCAGTATATTTATACTTAAGTTGATGTGTCGCACACGTGTGACATTATCACATATTTCCACATTGTAACATTATTTACTCACAACGTACACTGTTCATGTGTGCATTTAATATTTAATTGTAGCTATCATTCTTGATATAAACTCTTGCTCTAGCCTTGGAAATTAAATTGTGGCATCAAAGGCGGATGATAGAGAGGCAAGTGATCAAGGGTGGGATCCACCCATGTAGGATGTATGTGATATGAATGTCATATATATATTCGAGTTAGGTTTACTCTCTATAATTTTGTTGGGTAGAAAATGTATATATAATATTAATTAATGTGTATTACCATATATTCCATCCGTCCCTTTTTGTTCTTCTTGTTTCATTTTGGAATACTATTTATCGGGAAAGAGAATCTTCAAGATTTCTCAACGAGTAATTTAATAATATCAAAAGATTATAATTTTTAGGATGATGTAACGAGAGATATTAAGGATACAAAACTCGTCTTGTATCATATCACATCAAGAAGAACAAAAAGGGAGTACAATTTTCTTGTCTTGCCCTAGTAACGTGATGTGGTACCCTGCCTGCCACCAGTCCCACGGCTTCGAATCTTGTCACTTCTATTGATTTAACCTTACGAATATCATAAATTTATTAATAAAAAAAATGGTTTGTCTAACCTATACCCTATGATCATAAGTTAAGAATTACTATTAAAAAAAATCCTAAATAGAAAGGGTAAATCCATTTTAACAAAATAACATATAATTAAATTTTTTTATATAAGGGATGAAAAATAGATAAATAATATAGCATCCTAAAGAATATAATACACGTCGATCTAGCTAGATTATTTTAGTGCAAAAAGTATACTTCGGCCAAACATTTAACTACGCATTTATATACACAAAATCGATAGGTACTTATGTGAGAAATAATAGTAACACATAATATAACTAATACTCAGTCGTATTTCAGTTTATATTTTGACAAAATACCTATTTCAGTTTACATGTAAGCACTACTAGCTGTTAATAAGAATAAGGACGTATAATAACGAGTATGAATGAGCACTAAGTACGTACAGTTTAGCTTAGGAATTCTTGCCCCAATAATTCAATTATGTGACATGATTTAGTCCAAACGATCGCTCTCATCCGATATATAGATGATGTATACATTTATGCAAAAAAATATACATTTAAAAAACTTATTTAAATTGGACCAAAAATTAAGTTATATACTATATATATACAGTGAAAGATATATTTAAATAAAAAACTATGTATTTTAAATGTACATTAATTTTCAAAACACGTCAAATTTTGTTTAAATGCATATATATATATATGGTATTATATGCATAGTAAATGTTCGTAAGGATCTATGAAGATTAATTTAATAATCCCACCCAAAAGTAAATATAAAAAAACTGACAACTTGATGGAAATAGGTCCAACTTCATAAATAACTAGAAATCAAAGTCCGTGCTTCGCACGGACCGTTTGTATATATGTAGTGTCACGATATAAAAATGAGTATGTAATACATAGATCGTTGTACTTTTTTTATGTTAGACATACATTATTTGATATTTATTTAAATGTAAGTATGTTACGTATAAAATGTTATGATTGTACATATGAAGCGGGTTATTGGCTTTTTTATAATTTTCAGAAGTATAATTATTTATTTATTTTTTGATTAGGTAAGAATTCAAAATTGTGTAATAAACATAACTTTGAGAGGCCGAATACATCAGTTGTCGGTAAACCGACAAGGAACAAACAGAACAACAAACAAAGATACAAACTAAAAAAAGATAAAACGAATAACCTAGAGGCGAAGTGAGTAAAGCACAAAAACAAATTTGCGCCGCCGGAAGGATCGTCGACATCCTTGATAAGTCCGGAGCTACAACTCGATTCACCGCCTAGGAAAACTCTATCAACCAAAGAGTGTATCTAAACCCTAAAAAAAAAAAAAAAAAAAAAAAAAACTCTGGTCGCCCAGCAGAAGAAGAGCCCAGAAAAAACAACAGAAGGAGGTGGCCTCCTCGGCCAGGTGGTGGTTGCCTTCTCGGCCTAAAGGCCGGAGGTTGCCTACTCGTCGCCGGCGCAAAACTCCACATCTCCACCTCCAAGATGTTTAGCGGAGCCGCCAGCGAGGCGAGCCAGAGCTCCACGCCTACCCAGCAAGGATGCCGGTGGTTCGAGAGGAAACGGACTCGGTTCGAGATGGATCTAGGCGCCGAAACGGATGGGCGAGGTCACCCACCAAATGGTGGTCGCCAGAGGTTTGCCTGGTCGGAGATCTCCCTCACGGTGTCCGAAGACGACATCGTCGAGATCTCGTCTCCTCAGGAAGAAAGGCTCCTCAGGAAGATCGTCTTCTTCATTTGGTCACTTGCTCGGTGGTGGTGGCGGTAAGCCGGAGTGCTCTCGCCGAGAGCTCCCTCACGGTGGCGGCGCTGCCCTGGCCGGAGATCTCCCTCACGGTGGCCGAGAACGACGTCGTACGGCAAGGTCAAAACTCGAACACGTGGCAAGGTGGAAGCGGGGAAGGTGGAGGCGGCGGTGGTAAGGTGGTGGGGGGAGGCGGTGGCGGCGGAAGGCCTAGAGTGATTCCCGGTGAGGCGGTGAGTGCCGGAGAGGCGGATGCCGGTGCAGCGGGTGCCATGGTAGCGGCGGCAGCTCGTCTCCGGTGGCCGGAGGCCATGGAGGGCTTTCTAGGGAACGCTCCCTTGGGAGAGTTTCTAGGGCCGACTGATTTTTTTGAGTTGTCAGAAGTATAATTTTAATTTTGAATTAAAGTGAAAGTTCGTTTTTGTAGGGATGTGTTTATATTTTGATGAAACTATTTGTGAATATTTTAGAAATCTATATGTAATATAAAGCTAGCATTTTTGTGCATTAAGTTTGTTCATCCAATACCATACAAATTTTATGTTTTAATAAAACCATTTGAAAGTATTAAATATGATTAATATCAAGCAATAAAATAAAGATTAAGAAATCAAACAAGTGTAAATTTAATGAATTGTGATTTTGTAGATTCAAATATAACATATTTTTTAAAAAGGTTTCAAAAAAGAATTTTATAATTTGTTCAAAATGTATTTTTAAGGATTTTGTTTGCCTATTGGAAGTTATTTTTTTATTAATAAATAGATATATTTAATAGGGAATAGGTTATTTTCATAAAACTAAAAAAGTATTGTATATCATCTTTATTTTAGTTTAGTTTTTGTCATAAAATAAAGTGTAGTTTTCTTTTATAAAATTTAGTATTCTAATTTGATATTGTTAAAAATGAACTCTTAATGTCTTCTATTGTATAACAAAATGAATTTATCGTATATCATCTTTACGCGTTACTTAAAGTATGAAACATATAAACTTTAGTAAAATTATTAAAAAAAACATCAATATAAAATTAAACCAATTTGTAAGAAATACAATTAAATACTTTATTAAATATTATTGACAATCACAAACAAAATTATTCAGTTACAAATCGTGAATAGAATAGACCCTTAATTTTCAAAAATGAAAAGACGATCTGTTATGAAACCAAAAAATAATACTCATTAATGAAAACTTATAATTTATATATTTAAAAAACAATAATATATTTTGGGTCGTGCAAAGCACGGATTCAACCATCTAAGTATATATGTAAATTCTAAAATTTGGGGGGAAATGTAGAATAATTAAAAAACAGTAATATGTAGCAATTAAAGTGTTATTGTAATCTAATTTTGTTGCACTTGCACTCACCCTCCCAAAATAGCCTTCTAATTATAAAATTTCCCTTTTTTCCTCTTCATTCAATGAACTCACTTGCAAAATAAAATTTGTTTCCTCTCTGATATTCCACCATGACAGCTGCCACAAAGAGCTGAACAATGGCTAGCATAGCTCCGACATTACGCTACCAGAAATAATTCGAATTGGTCGACAACTTTTATTTTCCACAACTTAGTGTCCGTTCCGCAAGTTATTTTTGGAGTTGGAAGTGAGTTTAAGTTAGGGGGTTTAATCAATTTTGCTTACCCTCACCCCCAAGCTTAAGCAAAATTGTGAGTGGAAGTGATAGTTGAAGCAAATTCTTCCACTTCAACTCACTTCCACTCACAACATCACTTAGAAGGAAAATCAATCTAAAAGATAGAACGTAACTAACTATATACATATATATATATATAGAAGATAAGATAGTATCTTCTAATATCCTCAATATTAGGACTTAGGAGTGTTGTCTTGGGAAAATCATTGGGGATCGGTCAATTTTAACCTTGTATCCGTGTAGCACTTAGATGAAGCCATTTTCGTGGATATTGGTTGTAGAACTATGAAGAGTGTATAATAGCTCAGGAATAAGTGAAAAACAAAAATAGTAGTTGCATACATTGTAAGTTTCAAGTAAATATAAGTTTGTGGCTTGCCCTAAATCTGCTTATCCCTTTGAGACCCTTCTCTAACAGTGAAGTGAGCATGCACGTCTGTGATACCTTGACACTAGGCAATATTGCTTAGACAACACACTCTCATTCTGTTTGTACAAAAAACATGCAGGTCTAATTACAACAATTCATTCCTTGATCTCCTTGTTTTACAAATCTTCCATGCTGCAATCAAGCAGAGAGATTCTGCTTTGCTTTTCAGTGGCATTAAAAGGGTGTAATACCCACACCACATTGGGCCGGCCCATCACAGGACTGCAACCCATACACCCCAACCCATCCTTGGGGGCTCCACCTATAACAGGCAGCCATTCGTCAAGAGGTTGTTGGTGAGTCTCGAACTCGAGACCTCACCCTCTAACAAGAAGTCCAACGCCCTCTGTTACCATTTTTTTGTAACACTCCACAGGCCAACTACCCCAGCCACCAACCACTCAGCCTAGTGACAACGACCAGCCGGTGCCGGCGCCGGTGCTGCCTGTGAGTCCACAAGGCCTGCAGGCCTAACATCCAACCCTTCCCCCATTAAATGGGTAGGTTGTTGCCCGCGGGGATCGAACCCGGGACCTTTGGATACAAGGGCATTACCTTGCCACTTATATCACCATCTACGCTGTGGACTCACAGGCGGCACCGGCTGGTCGTTGTCACCAGGCTGGGTGGTTGGGGTAGCTGGCCTGTGGAGTGTTACAAAGGGTGATCCTCTAAATCCATAAATAGGGACCCGGTATCAACCCATTCAGAACCCAATAGAGGATTCTGCTCCCCCAGAGGCGCTGTGTTTTCCTTTGAATTGAGACTTGTTATCTCTCTGGTTGAATTGGCTTTAGTATAACCATCTTCAGCATAGTTTTCGTCACCATTATAGTCTTGATTCCCATGCTCATTGAACTGGGAATGGCTCCTTCCAAATGCATCATGATGGGTGGACTTCGAATCTTGCAGAATGCCATGTACAGATGAGAACATCCTCTCAGAGAAGCTACCAAATCCTTGTATCCCTCTTGTTACTTTGCGAACCATGTTCCTTTCTTCTTTCAAAAGAGGCCCTTTATCTAGCAGTTCCATCAATCTCTCGGCTTTCTTTCTAACTGCAAGGCCCCAGTTGAATCTGCACAATAATTGAACATTTGTACTATTAATTAGGCTTTTTAATCACGAATGGATAACAGCCAGATTGCCAATAGGAAGCCAAAAAGGCGTTCGTTCATGTCTTATCTCATATGGCTTCATCGAATCAGGTTGTAGATTGTATACAAGTAACAACACAAGAAATGAACTAAACATAGCAATACTGCACATTTAAGAGGGCTAAAACTGGTTTTGTTTTTGTTCTTATTTATAGAAAACATATGCTGAAAGCCTTTCAACATATGTATTATTTGAAGTATCCATTTTCATCAATATGCTGAAAGCACTGCATCTCTTCCATGGAACTCTTTTCATCTTGAAACTCTCCTGCAACACTGATTGGTCCATGTGTCATCAAGTGTTCAAGCACTATCAAAGCATTGTAAGATGGCCTCCAATTCGTCCTATCAAATCTTGCCAATCTGAACACGAGCAAATGAAATTATAAAACCGGCTTCTTTTCTCCTCCTCCATAAGAAAATCAGAAGTTGTTACCTGACGTGCTGGATGTCTACAACTCTACAGTAATCGTCAACTTCAAAAGCAACCCTTGATAGAAAGCCATGGTTCTAGTATCACCTAAATTTGCTTTAAATAAAAAAGACCCACATGAAATTATAATCAAATGACACACCACTCGAAACTTGCACATTGTTGTACTATCTCAGGGAGTCAAGAGGGGTTGCCCTGTATTTAGGGCTTTTTGTCCTCACTTCCCCCACTTCTCTCTTCTTCTTTCCTCAAATCCATGACTTAATTCCTTCTTTAACCCCCCAAGATCCAATCTTTTTTCAACCGCCGATGGCTCCGATGCCTCAAACACCGTGCACGGCGGCGCTACTCCTACTAATTGTAACCACCATTGCAACAGCAGCAGCAGTAGCAGAGCAACCACTCTGTTCGCATGAGAACCAAAAATCTCATCCATGCCCGCCATTCTCATCTTCCTCCCCACCTCTATTCCCATTCTCCATCTCCCCAGGTTGCGGCCACCTTCCTTCCAACTCCATTGCTCTTCTCCTCACTCTCTCATCTCCATTAACAACCTCTCTTTCTCCCTCCTCCAATTCCAACCCACAACCTCTTCTCTCCTCCTCACTCCCCGCCCCACCACCACCACCCGCTGCACCGCCGCCGCCGAGTTCCCCACCATCCCTTCCCCGACCCATATGGTGGATGAAATCAGAGGTAATGGAAGTGGATGTCGCTGTAGAGCTCACCAACACTATTTAAGGGCCTCATTTTCACACATTCGTCCATGCGCAAGTGAAAGGACATCCTGATAAGAGCAACAATAATCATAATTACAGGAGTTTACATCATCTTCATGGTGGTGTACATGAAAGGGATGCCCTCTTCAACGCATCTCATAATTGCAGGAAGCTGCAACGTTGTGTAACCTACGTGTGGCTTTTGGGCGTTTGTGTAGATGAAGGGTTAACTTATCGTCCTCTTTTAATTACAGATATTAGTCTCGTTCAAAGGCTAGGCCCACTTGAACATACGCTTGGCCCATGTATTATTTTTTCCTTTTAGAAAGCTGATAGAAATCAGATTTAATTTCTTCTTTTCCATCCCACTTGAACATAGCAGGCTAGGTCCATTTCAACATATTATTGGGCCCATTTAGCCATTAACATGTATTACGTGGTCAATTTATCGGGCATGGCCCATTAAAGCATTGATTTTTTTATTTTTTTATTTTATTTTAAGGGCTTAAAAGTTAATATTCAATGAAAAAAATACTAACTTTTAAATAGATATAGATAAGGGGAAAAAAGTTGGAATATATACGTATATTATAAGTTGCATAATCTCAATAAGGAGTGCTAATTATTTGGATGGTCCTACGCCGTTTAAAAACATGCCAAAAATTAAAGTTAGTGTATGTAACAATCTCCTATATATTTAAATGTGACACGACATACGAATACGACTATACGAGGGTACGTAGGACCTATCTTAATTGTATGACATGAAATTAGGACATGGACCGTACCATGCGTTTTGTAAGGAAACATTGGCCTTCTTCCGTAGGCCTTATATATTTCAACATACGGAGTATATCTCAAGTTTATTTGAATTTTATGAAAAATAAGCTGGAGTGTTAATAGAATAATATATCCTTAAAGATGGAATGAGCACTCAATTAACTTATGAAAATTCAGTTTTATTTTTCCGAACACTCAGTTAGCTTATACAAAGTATAAATACAATAAGTTTATCACTCCAGTAAATTCACTTTAAATATGCTTGATTTTAACGAAAGTGTAAAAGTTCGGTGGACCAATCATAGGAATAAATGTACGTATGAGCCTAACTCGAGTAATTAAGCTCATCATGTAAGTATGGTGGAGTTCTATTTTAAAATAGAAGGAATAATTAATCAATTAAGTTGAGTCTTAAACTTTTGTGTGAGATAACACACCTTAGAGCCAATAAGTCAAATGATCTAGTTCATATGATGTCATTATGGCGGTTTAATAAGCCCACACAAATCATAAAACGAACTCTGACCAAAACTGTTCTGATATCATATAAAAATCCAATAAACCAATTACGGGGTGAGTATATGTACGATCACAACTCACCCAAATAAGCTTATCAAATAAATATTGTGTAGTTCCATCTTAAAATCGATTAATATGGTGAAGTTCCATCTTGAATAAAAGGTATATCCTCACCTCTCTATACTCTTCGATCACATTTACTATCCTTTTTTTTTTTTGTATCCTGAAGAACTCTATGACCTTCTCTGTGTTCCTTTTTTTTTTTAGAGAAAAGCCTTGCATATATTAAATATTCATTTCCGCTAAGATAATCACACCTTGAGGAACATTCGAAACACAAATTTGTTCATAAACCGACTCGGGACATAAACGAGCAACAAAGTGATATATAATATTGTCATTCCTATCCACAAATGAGCAGAAAGCATGAAAAAAACATGCATAAAGAAAGTCGAATATCTTGCAAAAGAATTCCAAGATAGGATAGATTAGTTCATAACCTTCTCTGTCCCCTTAACGTATCCTTTGGACGCTTCCGCCCAATTCTTCTCCACTTTATATCGATAATGCCACACAAGTTCCCTGTTAAACTTGGTGGCATTTTCGATAATTACTGAAAATCAAGGGGATGTTTGGTAGTAGGGACAGACCACGCTTGGCAACTGGCGGGAGTTATTGGGCTGGAGTCTGGGCCCCCACCCAAATGCGCAGCACTGATTAAAATAAAAGCAGAAGAATTATGGCCCAACCACTTTAAGACTCCATTTTTTAAATTTAAAAAAAAGGCTTTTTGAAGGTAAACCACTAATATAAACCCTCGAACTATTTCCCCCACATGTATTGTTTATTCGTCTATTTCATTTTACAAACATAGGAGTTCATAACAGATTTATGTGGACCCAACGTAGTGGACAATCTAAGTTAGTTTGGCCTTTTTAAAATAAAAAAAAAACATCCACGCAAGACGATAACAAATTAAATAAAGTAATAGTTTATCCCTAACGTATTCTAATATAAAACTTTAATGGAGTGTAATTTAGTTATCGATGAGCAATTGAGCATGGATGATTGCTTTAGGATTGGATGTATGAAAAATGTTTGTATGGTGAATGCTATGCAAACCGATTATTTTGCATTGAGTTTTTAGTACACTGTAAAATAACGTACTAACTTTCACAATTTATTAGATGGAAATAATCACACGTAAAAGAAGTGTTTTGTGAATAATCTAATCCATTACAAGTGAAAAGTTTTTGGGGTCAAAAGTAGCTTGTTTTTTTCTTCTTACCAACAAAAATTAGCTTGTTTTTTCATTAATAGAAGCGCAATAATAACAAATCTGGACAACTTGTCTTATACGTGTGTGATGATTGATGAGAGTTTAAGGGATTATATTTTGAGTTGATTTGTGATAGTTTCACCTACAACTTTATTACTTGTGTCAATTTGTACGCATTATATTGCACAACCCAAAAATTTCCCACCAACGAGTAAAGATGTATGAAAAGGTTGACAAAGTGTAATAACGGGTTTCCATCATATATAAAACAATTTACCTTCATTATTATGTACTACGTAGCTTATATTCTCTAGAAAGTAATCACATTACTAAAACTTGATTCCTGCACCAATTTGGAGTAATATATATGATAAAACATACAAAAGAAACAAAAAAATATATATTAGGGATTGTAACCTAAGAAATTGACAATCACAATGAGCCTTAGCTAGCTCTAATTAGGAAGAGCTAGCCTTCTTTTTGTTGTCATTAGTTGAGAGGAAATAAAAGAGGGCTTGTTTGCTAGCAGCTTAGCATGTATCGACAAACATTGTTTTATAGATTCCCCACCATTAAAGTGTTCCCAATTCCAAACCCTAGGTGAGACCATCACCTTTTAATATATTAATTTGCATGTAATTAATATTATATCCCATAACATGAACAACTCTCAATTTTCTTGAGTCTATAGACCACCCACAACGATAATTTTTTAGCATTAAAATAAAATAAGCTTTTTAGGTATAGTGTACTTTTGCTAAAAAAACTCTATCTATGATTTCTTACTAAGAAGCTGCTAAAAAAACTTAATTAAGCAAAAAGTTGAATTTTCCTGCTATTTTAGTCATTTTCAGCTCGAATTTAATTTTATTTGTTTTAAAAAGTATATCTAATACTCATAATTTATTTTTATATATTCATAGTTACCCATTTATATATGTTTTTCATAAAATTTATAGAGTGAAAAAATATGGGTTGAAAAATTACGAATATAGAAAAAAGTAAAATAATTTTTTAGATGATGTGGGCATGTGACAAAGAGAGAAAGTTGAAAAGTTGGCTAAATTTTTTTGTTATAAAATCAACTATTGTGCATGCTCTAAGAGATTCTAGAATATTATAAAAGAAAATTAATTGATCATGAAATATCAAAAAAATTTAATACCAAAGTAATTATCTAAAATTAATTAATATCATGAGGTATCACTTGTCAATCACATAGTAGTATGAATATATACTTATTGATGATAAAACATACCACTACTCCTTTTAGTTACATTTCGTCAGTTTTTAGGAGATCAAGTTATCCCTCTGATTAAAACAATACTCATATATACCATTACATCTTGTATAACTTTATAGGGATAGGAATACATTTAATCTTATTATAATATCACAAAATGTATTATGAAATATCGATATATGGTGTTATTGGAAATGATTATTGTCAATCACTAATTAAGGTTCCTTTTCTTTCTTTCATCCTCTATTCAGGGATGTTTCAATTAGTTCATTAATCAATGTTTCTCATCTAAAATTATTCATAGCTCCATCTTTTGTTGTTAGTTTTTGTATTGTAGTCCACAAACACTTGTAAAACTTTCAATAAGCATTTTTTATATATACTAGCTTCATAAGATAATAAATAAAGGAAAAGTATCATGTGCGAAAGTTTATTAACGTACAAAATACGAAAGAATTATAACCGTCCGATTTGCTTCAGTTTTTTGCATTGTTACACGCGCTTTCAATTATTATTTTTTCGCTCCATCTGTTCGCTTCAGCCATCTTTTTTTCGCTTCAGCTTTTCAAATATTTTTTTTGCATTGTTACACGAACTTGCACTTTTTTTTATTCATTTGCACTTTCTCCTTAACCACTTGCACTTCTGTTTAACAGCTTGCACTTTCGTTCTATTCGCTTGCACTTATTCATTATTCTGATGCACTTTCTGTTCGCTTACTTATATTTTAAATATTTTTTAATATCATATTTGCTTGCACTTTCTGTTCACTTACTTGCACTTTACTCTGTATTTCCATGTACTTTCTTCCTATTGGCTTGTACTTTCGTCATTTCACTTGCACTTATTCATTATTCTGATGCACTTTCTGTTCACTTACTTGCACTTTACTTCGTATTCTCATGCACTTTCTTCCTATTGGCTTGCACTTTCTGTTATTTAATCTCTTGAACCTAAAGTACAAGCATATAAGAAAAAAGTGCAATCAGAAAACATAAAGTGCAAGCATATAAGAAAAAAGTGCAAGCAAATCAACACAAAGTGCAAGAAAATAAACACAAAGTGCAAACAAATACAATGTGCATTCGAATATACACAATGTGCAAGCAGAATAAACAAATGTTCAATGAAAACATAAAGTGCAAGCATATAAGAAAAAAGTGCAAGCAAAAAAATACAAAGTGCAAGCGAATAAACACAAGGTGCATTCGAATATACACAATGTGCAAACTAATAAATAAAAGTGCAATCAGAAAACATAAAGTGCAAAAAAAATAAACACAAAGTGCAAGTAAACATAAGGTGCATTCGAATATACACAATGTGCAAGCAGAATAAACAAATGTGTAATGAAAACATAAAGTGCAAGCATATAAGAAAAAAGTGCAAGTAAAACAAAACAAAGTGCAAGAAAATAAATACAAAGTGCAAGCAAACATAATAAAGCGGGTGTAATGACACACTCTATAGCGCTGGCCACGGTGAACGACTGAAGATCTTTCGTATTTTGTATTTTAACAGTCTTTCGCACCCGAACCGCGTCCATAAATAAATAATAAGCAATAATAATTTAAAAAATGTTGAATATTATTCTATTGAAATAACTATATAACTTTTAAAAAATGACTATATGTTTCTGAAGGAAGGAAGGAGTATCCGAGTCACAATTATTCTAAAATCAAAGACATATACAGAGGGAGTTTCATATACACTCGGTCCTTATTGTACAACATGAGAAATATTATGGGCCATTGGATCAAGGAGATGGAAGACTGAGATTAAAAGAGGTGAAAAAGAGTGAATAGTGACACGGTGGTATAACCGTAAATACGGTAAAAAAAAAATTGGCGTCATTTAAAAAAATAAATATTTTTCGTCTCTGATCGTTTTAGAATAAACGATTATTGACGTTCACATGTAAGTATTACATGTTCATTTTTCTATGTAGTAAATTTCACATATAACATGTTCATGTTCAAACACATGTCTTTGTGCATTTAGAGCTTATTTGTGAACTTAAGTTCACAAATAAATGAACGTTAAGAGCTTATTTGTGAACCTTCTATATAGATTATTCCAGAATGATCAGAGGACGTTAAGAACTTCTTCTTTTTCCGTCTCTGATCGTTCTGTAATAGACAAGTATTGACGTTCACGAATAAGTACTAAATGTTCATTATTGTATGCCATAAGGTTCACATATAATATGTTTATGTTCAAACACATGTCTTTGCACATTTAGAGCTTATTTGTGAATTTAAGTACACAAATAAATAAACATTAAGAACTTATCTGTGAACCTTCTGTTATTTCAGAATGATTAGGGGACGAGAAAAAAAAATGTTGACCAAAAAATAAATACTAAAAAAAAGCGACGACTAAGATCGTTTCGTATGTTATACGATAAGGGTCTGTTGTACAAGATTTTCAATCTCAACTGACAACATTTTTTGGGGTCAAAATATAAATAACGACATTTATTTTAAGAAAGAAGACTAATTAATAATTTTTTTTTGGGTAGAAACTAATTTAACTGATGTGTATATAATAATGTAATGTGTGTAGGAAGGCAGGGCACGAGCAACAAGACAGCTCCGAGAATCAACACCAAACAACCTCCCCGAGTCCTTCCAAATTCCCACTCTCCTCCTCCTCGGCCACCACTGAAATTTTCTAATTTAACTCCCTTTTATTCCAATCAATTTCCAATTGCAAAATCCCAAATTTTCATTTCCCACCACTCAAAAACAGGCACAAAATCAGCGAAATGGGTATCGTTAGCACTATTCTATGCACCACTTGCTCCCCTCCGCCGCTACCAGGCGGCGGCGCGGCGGAGGGAGGCGCCGGAGCATCAGACGACCCCCACCAGCAGCAGCGCTGGAGCACCTTCGACAGCTCAGTCAATGCGGTGTCGTTCGGGTTCGTCGCCACCGCAATCCTCATCTCCATGTTCCTAGTCATGGCCATCTTCGAGCGCTTCCTCCGCCCCACCTCCTCCTCCCCACAACACCCTCCCGCCGCCGCCCCTCGCCGCGTCCGCCGCCAGGGGGACGACCTCGAGTCCGGGCCTCCTCCGGGCTTCCAACACTTGACCCCGGGCTTCAATCCCAAGCTCGGTTTCCCCTCTCCCAAGGTCAGTAATTTACTTTACTAAATCCAAATATCATCTTTAATTATTCTAAATTAATTATCTTTCTGGTTTATAATTGGTCGATTTTAGTATATAATCTTGCAAGGCAATTATTGTAGTAGAATAGTCTCATCTGTGTTATGTTTTTACTGTGCAAGTCTCAACACTATTTTGGTTGGATCGGTTCCTTTTTTGTACCTATTTTTGGGGTCAATTACACATGGTGGCACAGTGTAAAGTTCGATTTCGGATTTGAAATAAAAATCTGTTCTTGCTGGGAATTGATTTGCTCAACAGTAAGCTTTGGAAACAAACTATAAAGAACAAAGCTTTACTCTGCTTGGTTTGGTTGCTTCTGACAAGGTTTTGGTTCTTTTTTTCTTTTTTTTCTACTGATCTCAATCGTGTGTTTTTACTGCTTTCTACACTGTTGCATTTACTGTAACAGTTCTAGTTCATCTGGGTTTTCTTATCTTTGAATGGAAAAGAAATATTGGTGTGTTTAATTTGATGGGTGCCTGTGTTTGAGTAACATGAATTATTTTTCTGTTTACTGAAATCAGGTTCCCACTAAGTAAAGTTGAATGCAATCTTTATCTTAAAGTGTCAATTTACCCCAAAAGTTAACAGCATTAAAAAACCCATGTCCAAATACCTAAATTACCAAATTAGAGAAGACAAAATAGGATAGGAGGTATCACATTTAAGTGTTTTCAAAGCATCTCCATCACAATTCATAAATGAAAAGCTCAAAAGCTATTATTTTTCAAAGTATCACATGTGAAGATTGCTTAAATCTTCCTACTTGTACATTGTTTTGGGGCGAAAAGATCGAACCGACATGAATCGCCTTAAGAAGGGCAACTAGACATCAACAGTATTGATTATATCTTCCTACTTGTACATCATTTAGCAATTATGGTTCGGGTTGAGACGACGTGTTTCAAGGTTGCCTAACCATCTACCTGTGTGAACCCTGTTTACTCCCCCAAGTAGTACGAGCGGGGGCCTCTCACCTACAATTTCGTATTCGAGAGCCCCACCGTTGTAAACACCCACACACACAAACCTAATAATGGCCGGTGTAGTGTGTCTTCATGGGGAAGCCTTGATTGTCTCCTTTAGATCTCTTTCTCATGCACAAATCTTGTCCCCAACAAATGCAATTAATACTTTCTAATCTCGCACCCTCGTGTTCGTGTGTGTTGTTGGCTTTGCCGCCTTATTCTGTCGTGTTCTTTGTTATCCAATACCGACACTATAAATTCGTTGCTGCAAGGAGCATTGTAAAGTATTAGTATCATTACAGCTCAATTATGAGGCTAAAAAAACACTAGTTGTGATATAATCTGATAAATGATACTACACTTAATTGACAATTCACAGCTGAAAAAGTCATCATGATCAATGAATTTGTCTTAGTAAATCTGTCGCTGTCCAAAAACAACTTGATGAATTCAATGTGATGGTATGTGACACTGATATTTGTGATGTAAGTTGTTCTTCTGTTACATCACTTTCCAGATTCTTTTTCTTTGATTGATCTTTGTGCTAATCTTTTCTCTGTAGGAATCTTCATGATATACCAGTAATATTTGTTTGGAGTCCCTTTTCAAATGACTTCAAGCCAAATTAACTAAACATTCAGATGCTCAAATTTGCATTAACTCACAGCAGAATCTGGGTGCAGTAAACATTCAATGATCAGCTTATTCTAAAAGAATTTACTATTCTGCAGACCTATTTCATGGGAAACATTGAATGCTGAACTACAAACTAGAAATGACAAATCATGCATCAATAGAATTAGAAAGATGGCATTTGTGAATGTGTTTTGTTTGCAAGTTTCATTGTTTATTACTACAAACTACAAATGAATGCTGAATAAGAATTGTTCTGTTATGATTCTTATCAGATGACAGTATACACCAAAGGAGTGTCGGTGCTGATGCCCGGTGAACAATTTCCGACGTACATTGCTCATCCTTCCCCAGTTCCATGTCCTCCAGAGCGCATCAGTTGGCCCCTACACCACCAAAATCAGTATTGGAATCCCGCTCCTCTAAACCCGAACCGAAATTCGTAGCCAGCTCAAGCTTCATAACAAAACAATGGATACTCAGACTTGGATCTCTTAAGGTATTGAGGTATGCTAGGAAAACAATGAGAATTAAGGTAAAAAAAAAATGACAACATATAACTGAGTGTCAGTAGTTTTAGATTATGTACATATCAAGTTTGATTGATTGATCTTGTGTTTTAAGCATGGTTGTTGTTACTGTCAAAGAGATCCATTGAGTGTCGTTTTTTCGTGATAGAGGTAAAAAGATGGAGATGAATGATGCTGAGTCTTCTTGGTGTTAATTTGGGTTTTTTTATGTGCTTCTTCTAAGATGAAATGATCTGAAATTTTTTCACCTGGGGCTTCATTGCACTGTAATTAACCCCTTCCTGCGTATTTGCATATAAATGGCATCATGGGATTAATGTGTTTGAATATCAAATTGCAACAAATTATGTAGTTGAGGTTATCTTATGCATTGTGTTGTGACTTGTGGCACATCCAAGATAATACAATTTAATGCATTATCTATGGACATTAAACGGATCCTTAATTGTTATTATCGACATATATACAAGTGTAAAGTGTTGTATGGAGATGTCCTTTTGGGCTCAATCACTAAACTCATTACATAAGCCCAACTAAAATTACAATTCCGATTTGAGATTCTAAATTAAAATGTCAAAAGGATTTGTTTTCTTCTCTAATTGCTCCATCTCAATATATAACTTATTGGTGTTGTAGTAAGATATTCTTAGTAGTTCTCATTTGGTGGTGTAGTTGGAGCAGGTTGAATTTAATTTAAGAAAGTGCTAATGATAATAATACTCCGACTTAAAATATATAAATAAAAATGATAGGACAAAGGGTAAAGACATGCGAGTCCACAAAAGTCAAAACTTTTCAACTTAAAATGATTTCAGCTGCAACATGCTTAACTATTTTAATGAATATTGAACTCTACCTCTGTTGACTTAATCCATCTCCATCGTCGTTGTTTTTAATTTTATTCACGTTTTCAAACATTCATCTTTCTCATTATCTTAATTCCCAGTATCTTTTATATGTGCAACATTTTCTAAACAGATCCAAATCAAGATAATAAATACTAAAAATATATAATAATATGATACAACATTCATACATAATATATATACATAATATATATATAAAATAAACAATAATTCAACATTGAACAACAAATAAATACTACAAATATATAATAATCATTATTTTAACATTGAACCACAAATAAATACACATACCACAACATTATAATACACTAAAATACCATACGTTACGTGTGATATATACCCACACGTAACGTGTGTTAGAGCGCCGCCCGTAACGCATGAGACGCTGAAATGGTCTGCTTCCAGACGTTACGTGGTGAGACACTCCACGCGTAACGTCCGGGCCCTATGCGTTGAAAGACAAAAATCCCTATGCGCCGAAAAGTAATCGTGTAAAAAAAAGATCTTGATATCTTTAGCATATGAATGTAAGTGTACTATTGTCATTTTGAGTTAAAATTTTACAGATGATATCAGTATATCACTACCAAACAGCTCAAGTACGAAACAAAGTTTGAAATTTGAAAAACAAATATATATCAGAGTATCTTATCTTCGTATTGGGATTTTGCTTGAAAAAGGATGTATTTGTTGTCTTTTTTATGATGAGAATACATATGTTGTCTCATTACAAAGATGTAACAACACACTTAGTATAATTTCATTATTTTTTGGAATTATATATGCCCCACAATTTCAAAGAACAAATGGACCACAAAACAACCATTACCTAAAACTCACAAGTAAATAATTAAGAATATTGTTTGACTAATACTATATATCAAGATCGTTATTTAATTAATCAAAATGGTGATCAAATGCAAACCAGAGAGCTTGAAGGTATGATCCAATTATTTACCAATTACAAATTCAGACTAAATATCGACCCAAAAAGAAGAAAAACAAATTTGCACTAAATATTTGTGAACTTAAATTATTTTGTCATCTAAGTGGTCATGTTTTGTTAAAGCAAACCCAATTATCCCACTTACAAAAATCACATTCACAGTGCATGCGCATTGCATGATCTCTTGCAAGATTTGATTTTTTTTCAGAAAAAATAGTCTTGCACACTCAAATAACAAAATAATATACGTACGACTTTGTTACACTTTAACAATAGCCTTGTACACTTACTATATTATTTATTTTTCAAAGTGTAAATACTAGTCATTAATTTGCAATTCATATTTGTAATCCATTACGAGTGATCTTGGAACTTTACAACTTACAAGTAGTTTTTTTTTTTTTTTTGTTAGAAACTTACAAGTAGTTGTATCAATATGATATGTGAAAGTGAAACCAACTCGTAGGTTAAAATAGGCGGTCCAATAGCAAACACTTATTGTAAAATGTGGTCCCGAAAAAGATTTACATATCAGGATAAATATTGAAAGCGAGATACGCACATTAGTAAAAATGATTATATTTTAGTATATGTAAACATAAAGATCAAATTCTTTAGTGTATGCAATAAATAACGGTGGTTTGATTTTCCCAATCTTCCTCCCCATCATAAACTACGTAACTCAAGGGAAAGGCGTCAAAATTAATTGCTTACGCAGTAGTAATATTTTTTGGAAAAAGATATATACACACGAAAAATTGTCTAAATGCAAACCAAAATATGTGTTAAGCCTTAACGTATGGGTGGGGTGCGATATGTCTTAACGCACAAGGAACAGAAGATGCATTTTCGGAAAATTCGGGGGTACCACCTGTGCGTTAAGGCATAACGCACAGGTTGAAATGTGCAAAGGGAGACAGGCCCAAAATGACACTGTATCTGTGCGTTAAGCCTTAACGTATGACACTGTAGTTGTGCGTTAAGGCTTAACGCACATGCAAAATATATATATATATATATATTGGCCCCATAATCATGTAGAGAATTTCAATACGAGTCCGTACATATAAAATTCGTCCAAAACGGACATCGTTTGCCCCTCCAAAAGCCCAAAAAACGAACATATAAAATTCTGGCTAATGCGGCGACCGGAGGTGGGTAATCGGCGGTGAGAGCTTGGGGCTTTGGAAGCTAACTTCCAGACGCAACTTTTGGTGGTAGCAGCGACTCCAACGGTGGATGGTGGTCGACGAATTTCTTCGATGAACAGACACGGCCGCGGAGCTAGGGTTCTTGAGCTTTTGGGATTAAATTGGATACCGAAAACTCATTGAAAGGTGCCCTATTTATAGGGGTTGGAAATGTCTCGGGAAGAGCTTCGAAATCGTATAAAGTTTGACCTAAAACGATATCGAATTGGCCCAGATATCGTCCAATTTCCATAAAGCTAAAAACCGAAATTATCTTTCCATAAATACCCAAGTTTTGAAGTTGTGGAGAAATTGAATGAAAATAAAAAGTTCGGCTTAAATCTGTAATTACGTTAACGATCTAATGGACGGAGAGTGGGGTAGGGTGGTACGTGTTGGACGGAGATGGATATCGAATTGGCCCAGATCTAATGGACGGAGAGTGGGGTAAGTATACTAAATTTAATGAAACACTATAATATATAAGTCTATGTATACTAGATTTAATGAAATACTATAGTACATAAGCGTAACTATATGAAATATAATGAAATACTATAGTACATAAGTGTGACTATATGAAATATAATGAAATACTATAGTACATAAGTCTAAGTATACTAGATTTCATGAAATACTATAGTACATAAGTGTGACTATATGAAATATATTGAAATACTATAGTATATAAGTGTAACTATATGAAATATAATGAAATACTATAGTTTATAAGTTTAAGTATACTAGATTTCATGAAATACTATAGTACATAAGTGTAACTATATGAAATATAATGAAATACTATAGTACATAAGCGTAACTATATGAAATACAATGAAATACTATAGTACATAAGTGTGACTATATGAAATATAATGAAATATTATAGTATGTAAGTGTAACTATATGAAATATAATGAAATACTATAGTTTATAAGTCTAAGTATACTAGATTTCATGAAATACTATAGTACATAAGCGTAACTATATGAAATATAATGAAATACTATAGTACATAAGTGTGACTATATGAAATATAATGAAATACTATAGTACATATGTGTAACTATATGAAATTTAATGAAATACTATAATACATAAGTATAACTATATGAAATATAATGAAATACTATAGTACATATGTGTAACTATATGAAATTTAATGAAATACTATAGTACATAAGCGTAACTATATGAAATACAATGAAATATTATAGTACATAAGTGTGACTATATGAAATATAATGAAATACTATAGTTTATAAGTCTAAGTATACTAGATTTCATGAAATACTATAGTACATAAGTCTAAGTATATTAGATTTCATGAAATACTATAGTACATAAGTGTGACTATATGAAATATAATGAAATACTATAGTATATAAGTGTAACTATATGAAATATAATGAAATACTATAGTTTATAAGTCTAAGTATACTAGATTTCATGAAATACTATAGTACATAAGTGCAACTATATGAAATATAATAAAATACTATAGTATATAAGTGTAACTATATGAAATATAATGAAATACTATAGTTTATAAGTGTAACTATATGAAATTTAATGAAATACTATAGTACATAAGTGTAACTATATGAAATATAATGAAATACTATAGTACATATGTGTAACTATATGAAATTTAATGAAATACGTACATAAGCGTAACTATATGAAATACAATGAAATACTATAGTACATAAGTGTGACTATATGAAATATAATGAAATACTATAGTATATAAGTGTAACTGTATGAAATATAATGAAATACTATAGTTTATAAGTCTAAGTATACTAGATTTCATGAAATACTATAGTACATAAGTGTAACTATATGAAATATAATAAAATACTATAGTATATAAGTCTAAGTATACTAGATTTAATGAAATATTATAGTACATAAGTATAACTATATGAAATACTATATTACATAAGTGTAACTATATAAAATATAATAAAATACTATAGTATATAAGTCTAAATATACTAGATTTAATGAAATACTATAGTATTTCATTAAATCTAGTATACTATAGTATATAAGTCTAGTATACTTAGACTTATATACTATAGTATTTCATTAATATAGTATAATTAGACTTACATATTATAATATTTCATTAAATTTCATATAGTTACACTTATGTACTATAGTATTTTATTATATTTCATATAGTTACGCTTATATACTATAGTATTTCATTAAATCTAGTATACTTAGACTTATATACTATAGTATTTTATTATATTTTATATAGTTACACTTATATACTATAGTATTTCATTATATTTTATATGTACGGACTCGTATTAAAATTTATACAAAATTATAGTAGAAAAATGCAAAAAAAAAAACCAAAAAAAATCACTACGCTATATGCCCGGCACCAAATTGTAAAAAAAATGGGTAGGAAGGCTTTGTTTTTTGGGCTTTTGGAGGGGCAAACGATGTCCGTTTTGGACGAATTTTATATGTACGGACTCGTATTAAAATTCTCTACATGATTATGGGGCAAAAAAAAAGTTTTTTTTTTTTTTTTGTATGTGCGTTAAACCTTAACGCACAGCTACAGTGCCATACGTTAAGGCTTAACGCACAACTACAGTGTCATTCTGGATATTTTTTCCACTTTTATTCCAGTTTTGTCCCTTGTACGTTAAGCCTAAACGCACCAGCCTGTACGTTTAGCCTTAACGCACAAAACAGTTTGCATATAGACGGCGTTTCGTTTGCATATAGACTGACCCTATTTTTTATGCGTTGAAATATCTTAAAACTTGAGGTCATGCCCGTGCTACGCACGGGTTTATTTTTTCTTATTATTATAATATATTCTAATATGAAAAAATTATTTTCTTAAAAACTGAGTTTATCCAATTTTACTATTATCTCAATTATTAATGTATGTCCATTAATATATAAAATGTACACTGTACTTTCACTCAAAAAAATGTGTATATAGACACACGTTTCTTGTTAATATATTTTTCGCGTATTATTTACATTCGATCAAGATAATGCATATTTATTGCTAAATTTGTAAATTATCAATGCTAGTCTCACATCTAGCTAATTTGAATTAGTATAGGTAAATAAATATAGTAGCATTAATAACACATTTTTTTTCTTCTAAAGTATTGAGAAATATACAACTAAAATTTACATAAGAGAATATAGTGTTTCGCTATAGTTGAAAAAATCGATAAGGTTTTACAATTGGATAAAATATATGAAAACAAATAAATACATGTATTGGTAAATATGCAACTAAATTTTAAATAAAAGAGTACATATGACATGTTAGATCTCACATTGCATGTTAGATCATGGTAAGTTGTTTAAGATGATATTTAGAATGATAAAATTTATTATCCTCAATTTAGAATAGACTCGATCTAATACCTTTGATTTGATAAACGATATGACATATATATAAAAATTCAAATTATATACATAAAACTTTGACATCAATAATAATAATATTTTTCAATAATTTTCCTTGATATTTTTTTCTTTAATACTCTCACATTAACACATTATCTCAACCTTTTAATCACCTAATGAAGAGACACTTTTTCACATTTAGGCTCTTTTATTAGTCAATAGTCATTCATCCATTTTTGGCCTTATTATCTGTTGAGTACTTGAGTTGTGGCATGTGACCAACGAATCGCTCAGGTTCTCTTGATAACATAGTTAATATATAATAACGTTGATTGTAGTAAGTTTAATTAGGTTGTATATTATAACAAATTTGAAACACTTTTTTCTGATCGACCAAAAAAAAATGATCACTTTTTTCCTTGTTACTACTTCATGAATTTTTATCCACAATCATATTTTTATGATACTTTAATTTAGTATCTTAAAAATATAATTTATTACTTCCTAGTATTTTTATGATCAAATTGAGTCATTTTTCTAAAATGTAATATGAAAACTATGAAGATACATGTAAGAATATTCTCTCCATGCAATGTTTTAAAAATCAATATTTTTTATAGTTTCAATAATTATAACTCCTATATTAAAGATAATGGTCTCTATATTATGCTTTTCTTGAATATTTTAAATCTATCCATCTTTATCATCTAATGGAGTTCAATATAATTAAAACGTTAATGAATTTGTAATTAATTAGGGAAAAGGTCTAAATATAACATTTGTGAGAGGTTTAGCATGTTAAAAAACAGTAACTCCCTCATTTAATTTTTAATTTCTACCATTATAAGTTTCCCGTACTAATTTCCCAAATATTTCCCCGTATTATTTGACTATATTTATTAAAATTTATTTTTGAGAATAATAATATTTGACTATAAATTTACTATTAAGTTTTATATAATTAGAATGATTGATATATATATGTCTCTATAGATGTTATACACTTTCAGTGGGTCCCTACTATGCATCAATATGTTTTTATAGTTTATAAAACTTTATGAACAATCATTTTTTAGTTTTTGCTTTATTTTGGAATTTCATATTATCATTATCTTTTATTTTTATTTTATCATAAGTAACAACTCCACGTGACAATTTTTCACGTTATATAAAATTTTATGAGCTATCATTTTTTTTTTGAAATTTGTGATTGTTCTTTTTTATTTTTATTTTATGATAAGTAAATTATCCAAAATACAAATACATCACATTTCGTTTGATTATTTTGACTCCATTAATTCAATAGTTTCTATAGTATATTTTATTTTATTATTCCTTCATTAATATGTTTTTTTATTGATTCATACTCTATTTTATATTATGGCACGTGCTACCCACAAGTCTTTTTATTATTTATTACCATTTTATTTACTTTAGTCAATAGTTTATAAATTATATATATTTAAAAAAAACAATTTCAAGACCTTTTATATAACACATAAATCAATGTACAACTTTTAGTAAATCTAAATCTTTAATATGTATATAGATATATAGATATAGGTGAAGTTAATATAATTGGGAAAAAATATTGACATATTACTTGTTATAGGTGAGAACTCAAACAACATAGAAGATTATATAGGTATATTCTTAATACATACATAGTTTATTTAAAAATCAGCATTTTGAATCAAAATGAAACCAAAATTCTTTGTTCTCTTTATAATTATATTCTGTTGAATGAAACTCATTATGGATATTTGGTTTCATCTAAGTGAATTGTGTATAAAGGTCAATTATATATAAAATCATAAAATAGCCCTTACAATTATAGTTAAATATTTATGATTTGAATGATTATTTAATTTAAAATATAAATTTGTATAAGAAATGAAAATACACGTGTTATGCACACTGTTCATTTTATAATTATTAATTAATACAAAATAATAAAATAGTAATGAACTAAATTGTAAAGTCATTTTACTATTTTACATTGTTTTGCATATTGATTCAGTTTTTATAAATAACCAAATTGTTGTTGTTATTTAACACATTATCATTTATCAATGTTATTTTAGTTTAATTTGTAATTCTTACAATAAATATAATTAATAAACTTTATCCAAACCAATAAAAAGGACAATTTAAAAATAACTGTATCAGGGTGTTCGAGAAACCACCTGTTTACCTATATTACATAACTTTTCATCTTCGTAATTCACCGTTTATTTTTTAATAGCTTATAAGTTAAACAAATAATTAATAGATAAAATAGTTAGCAATCAAAACCCTATAAATATGTAAAATTTGTTATATAAATCAGTTATTTGTAACAAAAAATATTTTGGTTATCATATTGAAATAATATATTTAGATTAATTAATAAGAAGGAGCTACAAAAATTAAAAGAATATAGATAATATGAAAATATATGCGAATTTAATCTAAAAAGAGTAATCTAGTTCACACGATTTACATACCTCTTCAATCATGGATGCACCAACTTAATTATTTATTTCAAGGAGACTAAATATCTCCATTGAAGAGAGATAAACAAAATCAATAACTATGATCATCTCGAACTTACTCTGAAAAAATACATTAAAAATAAAAGAAAAATTAAATTATAATTTCTATAAATTAACAATATATATTTTTCCTTCACCTATTCTTTTGAGATGTGTTCTTTGATTGTCCTCCACTCCTTGTTGGCAATTGCTATATAGTGTTAGAATAACGGTATGAATATGAAAAGGTTGGAATTAAACACTTAATTATACTTACAATTATGATGTTGTACGTGTACTCTTATCTGCTTTTGGTGTCCCATATAAATTATAAAGTTAGATATTCAATTACATTTAAAATGAAAATTAGGATATTGGAGGGTCGAAATGTTAATCACCACGTAAATTTGAAAGAAAACAGGTAACAACAATTTTCAACGGTTCTAGTAATCAATTGCTTGCGTTTTTGGGTCTTTTTAGTTTTGTTCAAACCATCGTATTTTAATACAGAGTACCTTTTAACTTTACATACTTTTCATAGAAACATATACGTTTGCATATAAAATATATTGATCATGAAATTGGCCATTAATTGGACAACAACTCTATTTTATATGTAGATAGATAGATAAATAAATATAAAGATTTGAGTAACTTATTAATATAAATAAATAAATAATGAAAGATAAAATAGTCCTCCATTCTCGGCTGGCAGTTGCTATATAGTGTTAGAATGACGGTATGAATATGAAAAGGTTGGAATTAAGCACTTAATTATATTGACAATTATGATGTTGTACGTGTACTCTTATCTACTTTTGTCATCCCATATAAATTATAACGTAAATTTGAAAGAAAACATGTAACAACGATTTTCAACGGTTCTAGTAATCAATTGCTTGCGTTTTTGGATCTTTTTAGTTTTGTTCAATTCGTATTTTACTACATAGTACCTTTTAACTTTATATACTTTTCATAGGAATATATACGTTTGCATATAAAATATATTGATCATGAATTTGGCCATTAATTGGACAACAACTCTATTTTATATGTAGATAGATAGATAAATATATATAAAGATTTAAATAACTAATTAATATAAACAGATAAACAATGAAAGATAAAATAGTAAAACATAGTTGTTAAGAAAATAAATTAAACCCTAAAACTTTTGTATCATAAGAGTGTCTTTAACTATTGAACTATATTAAAATATTTAGTTTTTAATGGAAGATCAATAAAAAAATAAGATATAATTTTTCGTATTTATTGTGCATTAATTACACCCTTAGTCTAATTTATATATTTATAGAATATTATTCATCAAGTGAAATATATAATCTGAGTTAACTAAAATTAGGTGTTCGCTACAAATAAAACTTATATGAAGCGGGCGCTGGATCAAGAATTTAGGCATGATCAAATTACATGAAATTTGCATCGACTACTAATGATATATGCAAACTAATTAATAATAGGAGAGTCTCCGAGATTTGATTTCTTCTTACAGAAAAATGAAACATTCTAAAGAAACAAGTGGGTTTTCAAGAGATTCACTGGGAACCGTTGGATCGGGATGATCCCAACCATTTTCTTCCTCCTTTCCAGACCCACTTGCGGGCTGGACCATCCGAACCCGGCCCGGAGAAAGCCCGGTCTTCCTAGCCGACGGGGTCCGGCCCACATTCGGTCTGCTCACAAGACTCTCGGTCCGGGTCACCGGCGACCTGGACCTCCGACCCGAATTCTCCCCGGGCTCCCGCCTCCTCTGCCCGTCGCCGATGCCGGTTACGCCGACCCGGTTCCTCACCACTTCCGGAACCGGGCCCGTCCGGCGAGGAGACGGGTTCGCTCTCCTGGCGGGCGACTTTCCGGTCATTCTCTCTCTCCTGACGGCCGGATCGGTGGAAAACGAGCTGGCCTTGTGGATCCGACCCGGAGACTGCGATATGAGGACCCGTTGCCGGACCTCGCCGTCCCCGGCAGTGGCGGTGGAGACGGCCTCGCTGAGGCACGAGATCTCGGACACCTCGGAGATCTCGTCCGGGGTGACGGCGGCGGCGGCGGGAGAAGGAGGCGAGAGAGGCTTAGGGTGTGGGCACACATTCGCCGGAGGCAATTTAGCAATTTCGCCGCTCGGGTGGCGGACCTGGTGGCGCAGGTGCAGCGAGGGGGGCTGCTTCCTCGGGGAGGCGCTCCGGTGGTTTCCAGCGGCGAGGATCGCGGTGGGGAATCCGTTGCCGGCGGCGCCCTGGTTGATTTTGGGTATTGGGGTGTAGTAGTAGGGATTCGGGTTGGGGATCGGGTTCGGGTCCGGGTCCGGGTTGGCGGGTACTACTAGGTGGGGTGTTTCGGAAAGCACTTCTTTGACGGCCTCTTCCTCGGCTCTTGGCGGGGACTTGGAGACGGGGTGGGGGTTGCTGGGCGGCGAGATTAGGCCGTGTCGTTTAGCTTTCGCGGTGGTGCCGTTTTGGGTGCTGCCGCAGCAACCCATTTTTAAGGCTCTGTTTGGTTTGAGGGGTTGTTGACTGAGTGATTGGATCTTAATTTCTCAGTTGGAGTCACCACAAACAAAGAAGGCCATGATTTGGATTTTGGTGGTGGTCTCAGAATTGAATGGGGAAGAAGTTGAGTTCATTAGTGTGTGTGAAAGAGAGAAATAGAGAAAAGAGAGTCAATGGAAGAAATGCATTTATTGGGAAATCTGCCAAAAGAAGGCAAATTTTTATCCCCACACTGTCCCCTGTGAGTTCATTCTTTTTACAATCAAGCCTTGGATTCGGACTTGTCAATACAATAAAATTAAATTCTCCATCATCATCATCTCAAGGGTAAAAAGCTAAAAAAACAGTGTAGGGGTATTATAATAGTCCCACTAATTGGTCTAGGATATTGATCCAGGTTTTCTTAAGAGTATTTCGATCTCAACTTACACCTATTTTAGTTTCATGCTAATCTTCTTAAATGTTAAAAATATCGGATTAGGAGAAGTCTACCTTACGTAAGCTTATAGTATCTGATTTGTACGTAAAATAGACAATCAAAATTTAGAAAAATATTATAATAATAATCTCGTCATTTTTTTTTAATAAGGTCAAAATTAGATCAGAAATCACAGAAAAAAACAATTTTTCAATTTAGATTGGCTCATATATCTTTCAAAGAACTTCGCTGCCTCAACTTTGTAATAAAATTGACCATCACGTTTGTTTATCGAAAGATATGACAAATCTACACTGAAAAAAACGGTTGTAAAACACAAAAGGATATCTTTCAAAGAACTTCGTTGGCCCAACTTTGTAATGAAATTGACCATCACGTTTGTTTATCGAAAGATATGACAAATCTACACTGAAAAAAACGGTTGTAAAACACAAAAGGATATCTTCCAAAGAACTTCGTTGGCCCAACTTTGTAATAAAATTGACCATCACGTTTGTTTATCGAAAGATATGACAAATCTACACTGAAAAAAACGGTTGTAAAACACAAAATGATATCTTCCAAAGAACTTCGTTGACCCAACTTTATAATGAAATTGACCATCACGTTTGTTTATCAAAAGATATGACAAATCTGCACTATGACAAATCTGCACTAAAAAAAACATTTGTAAAACACAAAGGATATCTCATGAAACAATGTCATATTTTCTTAATCTCGTGATTTGTGATATCCCAAAAATATCAGAAATTAATAATCTCGTGATTTGTTTCCATGCTCATGAGTTTATTTTTTTGGGTTTGCCTAAAAAGTAAAAAGGGATAAGATAAGAGAGTACCTTGCCATGTTCTTCCAAAGATCTATGATGCAAGATTTGTAAGCAAAATAGATTGATTAATTTGGACATGTGGGTTGTATATTATTTATGTTTTTTTTCTTTTTTGTTTGTATAGAACATGAAATGGGAGAAAAACATAACATGTGTTCGGAGGGTCAAAAGAATGGGGATCCGAGGCGAGCATCAGCCTTGATTTGAGACAAAAACTAACACAAATGGGCCTTTTGAGCCTTTGCTTGTTTGTAGGCCAGATCTGCTATGCAATTTGTGTTAGGAGTATCTTATCTTATATCTTATATCTTATAAAAGTAGTAGAATTGATAGGTCGTTGTAAAATGGTACAGTAGACCAAAATATATGATAACGGAATGACACTATTTATAATCTCTATGAATGAGACATATATTGACATTGTAACATAACATTGTGATTGACTGATCAAACCCTCGGTCAAAGGTGGATTATTGGTGTACTATTTGCTTACCCATTTAGTTTTCTCACTGCCCCATACCATTCATTGCATGAGTCCCATTTTGATCAATTGAAAATATTTTCCATCTAATAAAAAATAAATAAATTCTCCAAATCCAAAGGGACGGTCCATGAAATTCTCCAAATTTTAGTGATTTTCATAGATTTTTCATTTTTTCTATATAAACGTCGCATATGATTATAAAAATGAAAAATATTTTTTTTTCACTGAAATCCAAAGGGGATATAGTCCATGAAATTCTCCAAATTTTAGTGATTTTCATAGATTTCTCATTTTTTCTATATAAACGTCACATATAATAATAAAAATGAAAATATTTATTTTTCACCGAAATCCAAAGGTGATTTTAATAGATTTCTCATTTTTTCTATATAAACGTCACATATGATTATAAAAATGAAAAATATTTATTTTTTACCGAAATCTAAAGGGATAGTCCATGAAATTCTCCAAAATTTACTGATTTTTATAATTTTCTAATTTTTCGGTATAAACGTCACCGATCATTATAAAAATAAAATTATTTATTTTTTACCGAAATCCAAAGAAGATAGTCCATGAAATTCTCCAAATTTTAGTGATTTTCATAGATTTATCATTTTTTCTATATAAACGTCACATATGATTATAAAAATAAAAATATTTATTTTTTACCGAAATCGAAATTCTCCAAATTTTAGTGATTTTCATAGATTTCTCATTTTTCAATATAAACGTCACATATGATTATAAAAATGAAAATAATTATTTTTCACCGAAATCCAAAGGGATAGTCCATGAAATTCTCCAAATTTTAGTGATTTTCATAGATTTTTCATTTTTTCTATATAAACGTCACATATGATTATAAAAATGAAAAATATTTTTTTTTCACTGAAATCCAAAGGGGATAGTCCATGAAATTCTCCAAATTTTAGTGATTTTCATAGATTTCTCATTTTTTCTATATAAACGTCACATATAATAATAAAAATGAAAATATTTATTTTTCACCGAAATCCAAAGGTGATTTTAATAGATTTCTCATTTTTTCTATATAAACGTCACATATGATTATAAAAATAAAAAATATTTATTTTTTACCGAAATCCAAAGGGATAGTCCATGAAATTCTCCAAAATTTACTGATTTTTATAATTTTCTAATTTTTCGGTATAAACGTCACCGATCATTATAAAAATGAAATTATTTATTTTTTACCGAAATCCAAAGAAGATAGTCCATGAAATTCTTCAAATTTTAGTGATTTTCATAGATTTATCATTTTTTCTATATAAACGTCACATATGATTATAAAAATAAAAATATTTATTTTTCACCGAAATCAAAATTCTCCAAATTTTAGTGATTTTCATAGATTTCTCATTTTTCAATATAAACGTCACATATGATTATAAAAATGAAAATAATTATTTTTCACCGAAATCCAAAGGGATAGTCCATGAAATTCTCCAAATTTTAGTGATTTTCATAGATTTTTCATTTTTTCTATATAAACGTCACATATGATTATAAAAATAAAAAATATTTTTTTTTCACTGAAATCCAAAGGGGATAGTCCATGAAATTCTCCAAATTTTAGTGATTTTCATAGATTTCTCATTTTTTCTATATAAACGTCACATATAATAATAAAAATGAAAATATTTATTTTTCACCGAAATCCAAAGGTGATTTTAATAGATTTCTCATTTTTTCTATATAAACGTCACATATGATTATAAAAATGAAAAATATTTATTTTTTACCGAAATCCAAAGGGATAGTCCATGAAATTCTCCAAAATTTACTGATTTTTATAATTTTCTAATTTTTCGGTATAAACGTCACCGATCATTATAAAAATGAAATTATTTATTTTTTACCGAAATCCAAAGAAGATAGTCCATGAAATTCTCCAAATTTTAGTGATTTTCATAGATTTATCATTTTTTCTATATAAACGTCACATATGATTATAAAAATATAAATATTTATTTTTCACCGAAATCCAAAGGGGATAGTCCATGAAATTCTCCAAATTTTAGTGATTTTCATAGATTTCTCATTTTTTCTATATAAACGTCACATATGATTATAAAAATAAAAATATTAATTTTTCACCTAAATCCAAAGGGGATAGTCCATGAAATTCTCCAAATTTTAGTGATTTTCATAGATTTCTCATTTTTTCTATATAAACGTCACATATGATTATAAAAATGAAAATATTTATTTTTCACCCAAATCCAAAGGGGATAGTCCATGAAAATTTCCAAAATTTAGTGATTTTCATAGATTTCTCAATTTTCAATATAAACGTCACATATGATTATAAAAATGAAAATATTTATTTTTCACCGAAATCCAAAGGGATAGTCCATGAAATTCTCCAAATTTTAGTGATTTTTATAGATTTCTAATTTTTTTTCTATATAAACGTCATATATAATTATAAAAATGAAAATATTTATTTTTCACCGAAATCAAAAGGGGATAGTCCATAAAATTCTCCAAAATTTAGTGATTTTAATAGATTTCTCATTTTTTCTATATAAATGTCACATATGATTATAAAAATTAAAAATATTTATTTTTTACCGAAATCCAAGGAGATAGTCCATGAAATTCTCCAAATTTTGGTGATTTTCATAGATTTCTCATTTTTCTATATAAACGTCATATATGATTATAAAAATGAAAATATTTATTTTTCACCGAAATCCAAAGGGAAAAGTCCATAAAATTCTCCAAATTTTAGTGATTTTCATAGATTTTTCATTTTTTCTATATAAACGTCACATATGATTATAAAAATAAAATATTTATTTTTTACCGAAATCCAAAAGGGATAGTCCATGAAATTCTCCAAAAATTAGTGATTTTCATAGATTTCTCTTTTTTTTTCTATATAAACGTCACATTAATTTTTCACATTAATTTTTCACCTAAATCCAAAGGGGATAGTCCATGAAATTCTCCAAATTTTGGTGATTTTAATAGATTTTTCATTTTTTCTATATAAACGTCACATATGTTTATAAAAATGAAAAATATTTAATTTTTACCGAAATCCAAAGGGATAGTCCATGGAATTCTCTAAAATTTACTGATTTTTATAATTTTCTAATTTTTCAGTATAAACGTCACCGATCATTATAAAAATGCAATTATTTATTTATTACCGAAATCCAAAGAAGATAGTACATGAAATTCTCCAAATTTTAGTGATTTTCATAGATTTTTCATTTTTTCTATATAAACGTCACATATGATTATAAAAATGAAAAATATTTTTATTTTTCAGTGAAATCCAAAGGGGATAGTCCATGAAATTCTCCAAATTTTAGTGATTTTCATAGATTTTTCTATATAAACGTCACATATAATAATAAAAATGAAAATATTTATTTTTCACCGAAATCCAAAGGTGATTTTAATAGATTTCTCATTTTTTCTATATAAACGTCACATATGATTATAAAAATGAAAAATATTTATTTTTTACCGAAATCTAAAGGGATAGTCCATGAAATTCTCCAAAATTTACTGATTTTTATAATTTTCTAATTTTTCGGTATAAACGTCACCGATCATTATAAAAATGAAATTATTTATTTTTTACCGAAATCCAAAGAAGATAGTCCATGAAATTCTCCAAATTTTAGTGATTTTCATAGATTTATCATTTTTTCTATATAAACGTCACATATGATTATAAAAATAAAAATATTTATTTTTCACCGAAATCGAAATTCTCCAAATTTTAGTGATTTTCATAGATTTCTCATTTTTCAATATAAACGTCACATATGATTATAAAAATGAAAATAATTATTTTTCACCGAAATCCAAAGGGATAGTCCATGAAATTCTCCAAATTTTAGTGATTTTCATAGATTTCTCATTTTTTCTATATAAACGTCACATATGATTATAAAAATGAAAAATATTTTTTTTTCACTGAAATCCAAAGGGGATAGTCCATGAAATTCTCCAAATTTTAGTGATTTTCATAGATTTCTCATTTTTTCTATATAAACGTCACATATAATAATAAAAATGAAAATATTTATTTTTCACCGAAATCCAAAGGTGATTTTAATAGATTTCTCATTTTTTCTATATAAACGTCACATATGATTATAAAAATGAAAAATATTTATTTTTTACCGAAATCCAAAGGGATAGTCCATGAAATTCTCCAAAATTTACTGATTTTTATAATTTTCTAATTTTTCGGTATAAACGTCACCGATCATTATAAAAATGAAATTATTTATTTTTTACCGAAATCCAAAGAAGATAGTCCATGAAATTCTCCAAATTTTAGTGATTTTCATAGATTTATCATTTTTTCTATATAAACGTCACATATGATTATAAAAATATAAATATTTATTTTTCACCGAAATCCAAAGGGGATAGTCCATGAAATTCTCCAAATTTTAGTGATTTTCATAGATTTATCATTTTTTCTATATAAACGTCACATATGATTATAAAAATGAAAATATTAATTTTTCACCTAAATCCAAAGGGGATAGTCCATGAAATTCTCCAAATTTTAGTGATTTTCATAGATTTCTCATTTTTTCTATATAAACGTCACATATGATTATAAAAATAAAAATATTTATTTTTCACCCAAATCCAAAGGGGATAGTCCATGAAATTTTCCAAAATTTAGTGATTTTCATAGATTTCTCAATTTTTAATATAAACGTCACATATGATTATAAAAATGAAAATATTTATTTTTCACCGAAATCCAAAGGGATAGTCCATGAAATTCTCCAAATTTTAGTGATTTTTATAGATTTCTAATTTTTTTTCTATATAAACGTCATATATAATTATAAAAATGAAAATATTTATTTTTCACCGAAATCAAAAGGGGATAGTCCATGAAATTCTCCAAAATTTAGTGATTTTAATAGATTTCTCATTTTTTCTATATAAATGTCACATATGATTATAAAAATTAAAAATATTTATTTTTTACCGAAATCCAAGGAGATAGTCAATGAAATTCTCCAAATTTTGGTGATTTTCATAGATTTCTCATTTTTCTATATAAACGTCATATATGATTATAAAAATGAAAATATTTATTTTTCACCGAAATCCAAAGAGAAAAGTCCATAAAATTCTCCAAATTTTAGTGATTTTCATAGATTTCTCATTTTTTCTATATAAACGTCACATATGATTATAAAAATAAAATATTTATTTTTCACCGAAATTCAAAAGGGATAGTCCATGAAATTTCTCCAAAATTTAGTGATTTTCATAGATTTCTCATTTTTCTATATAAACGTCACATATGATTATAAAAATGAAAATATTTATTTTTCACCGAAATCCAAAAGGGATAGTCCATGAAATTTTCCAAATTTTAGTGATTTTCAAAATTATCTCATTTTTCAGTGTAAACGTCACCGATGTTTATAAAAATGAAAATATTTATTTTTCATCTAAATCCAAATGGGATAGTCCATAAAATTTTCCAAAATTTAGTGATTTTCATAGATTTTTTTTTATATATATATAAACGTCACATATGATTATAAAAATGAAAATAATTTTTTTTTCACCGAAATCCAAAGGGGATAGTCCATGAAATTCTTCAAAATTTAGTGATTTTCATAGATTTCTCATTTTTTTATATAAACGTCACATATGATTATAAAAATGAAAAAAAAAAAAATTCATCAAAATCCAAAGGGAATAGTCCATGAAATTCTCTAAAATTTAATAATTTTCATAGATTTCTCATTTTTTCTATATAAACGTTACATATGATTATAAAAATAAAAATATTTATTTTTGACCGAAATTTAAAGGAATAGTCTATAAAATTCTCCAAAATTTACTGATTTTTAAAATTTTCGGTATAATCGTCATCAGTCGTATAACTTTCTAATTCACTGATTCAATTCAGAAGATCCAAAGGAGATTTGGAAAACAATACAAGCAACCGAGCAAATAAAGAGATCATGGGACGACACATAACAATATGACGTATGTTGCAGACTGCCGTAAAGACAGCACCTAACCCAATACTACAGGCCAAATTATGTACTACTCCGTATATTCTACTCTTATAATCATTATTAAGTACTGTATATAATTACTAGCATCACAATTATAATACAAGTAGACTACCACCACCCTAACATAAAATTTACTTTATATTTACTCCGTTCCTGAAAGTTTGTCCATGGGAGAGGGACACATTTATCGATATATATTTTATATCGTTAATATTTTTAATTATATACTAATAAAAATTATAATTTTTTGATATTATCAAAATATTTATTGAGACGAATCATCTTCAACTGTAAATAGTGTTAAGATTGGTCATGAAACAAATATTTAGAGACGGATGGAGTATATACTATGTCACTGCAGATGGATAACCTCAACCTCTTACCTCTTACCTCTGTCTGATTTGAGTTGTTAATTTACTTTTATGAGATTCCCTAATTCTGAATTTTTTGTTTCACAATCAGTTTTTTAGTTAGTAATTTGACAGTAAGTGCGCATTTAAAGGTTGACAATTTGACACTAACCCGTGATGCATCTGTTGATTGTGGTTTCCATTATGACATACAAGACAAAGAACTGAGTCATACGACTCATACTCCAACTCGCCCTTGTTTAATCACACTGTAGCTTTATGACACCAATATACACTAAGCTCTATTTTCTAACTCGAAAAGGGTTTCTATCATGGACATATGTAAAGGGATTTTAATTTTGATACACCAAAAGGAGCATAAGAAAGTTTGAATTTTTATCTCCTGATGATACCTTTTGGCTTTTCAAAATATGAAATAAAGTTACTTACTTGAAAACTGAGTAAAAGGCACTATTTTATCTTCTTTTCTTCCAAACTACTACTTCTACTTCTACTAACTACTGTGTGTCTGCATCATGTCTGGGAACGAGTTTACAACTTTTCTACTGAACGTTATTTTCAAAATTAGCACTGTTGAATCATGTAACCACGAGATCATCTTCAACGGTTCCTTACTTGAAAAAGGGGAAGTTGAATTAAAGCTTTGGTGAAGTGGAAGATGTTGATTTTACTCGATCATGAACTTGATGTAGCCTTAATATTTGTGTTCTTAGTAGAAGTTGCTCAATTCGTTGGTTATGGGCCTTCGGCTTCAGAATTTCGAGGTTTTATAGTTGGGGCTGATTGATGACGACCGTGTTAATGGGCTTAAGCCCAATATTGGAGTATTGGGCTTGTGCTCAGCCAGTCAAAATTAAAGGTTTGATGGATTGAGAAAAAAGGAACACAAAAGACAACAAATCGATTAATAATCATTGCTAAAGTAACAATACGAAGGCAGGCAATGAGTAAAAAGAAGGTTAATGATAATAAAGTGACGGATAAACCAATAACTGTTCTTATATTGAAAGAGATTTCGGAAACGAAGAAACAACCTTTTTAAGTGTCAATACCCACTAGATTAATGAAGTGTTGATGAAGAATTACACATTTTAATATGCGGTATCAAATTGTTATGTCCAGCCTATAGAATTATGTTGTACAAATTGCTTTGTGATTTTCCAAACTATAATAACGCAACATGAAATTTAATGTGTTATAATAACATGTAAATAAATGTAAGATGACACAAATTTTCGGTTTGTTGTGTGTGGAGTATAGATACATTCTCATGGAGCAGGTGAATTGAACTTGAATCCATTTTGATTACTCCAACTTTAATTTTTTTAGTCTTGGATTACTCCTACTATGTCACCTATATACACAATTTACCAATTCCCGGGAGTTGGTTAATCTCATAATTCATAAACACAAGTAACTGGAAAATAGGGTAGGAGGAGCCTGGTATCACACGTCAGCAATTCAATCAGCAGGTAAAATTAAAAAACAATAGTAGAATGGGGTACTACTGTCATGTGCAGTTGTACTGGTAGTCTCCAAATTATTCGATTAAATTCAAAATCTCAAATAAAGAACACATTTATTCCGGTAGCCGTTTGGAGTTTGGAATTCACAAGAAATGGGTAATAAAGAGCGAAAGAAAGGGGGAGTACAGTAGAGGGAAAAAGAGAGAGCGAGAAGTGGAAGCTGAGTCTGAGATAAAGACCGGAAAACCAGCTTTTACTAAATTGAACCTTTTCACTTTTGATTTGTCCCCTCCAAAAAAAATAAGGTTAGGGTTCTATAGATTCCATTTCCATTTCCTTTTGATTTTGATTTTGAGTTCTGTTCATTGTTTAGCTTCCTTTGAATCTGGATAATTTGACCCCAAAGTTTGAATCTTTCCAGCTCTCCATTGCAGTAGTAGCTTGCTTGCTTTGTTTCTTCTCTCTGTGATTCCTCAAATGGGTGATTTCAAGAGGTGGTTGTGGGTGGTGGGTTTCTTGGTGCTCCTTGCGGCGTCTGAATCAGATGGAGTTACTGACCCTCTTGATGGTAAGTTCAGTAGCCAATTTTTGGAGTTGATTTAACTACAGGGATTAACAGTACTTTAATCTTGTTTAGTTATAACTTTTAAGTGCTGATTTCAAAGGGTTTGCTTGTCCCACTTAAAAGTTACTTCTGCTCATCTTTTGTTCCTTTCAGTATAATTTCTGGCTGATTGAATGTGTGTGCACAATGATCAGTTGATAAGATGATGTTCTGTAAGAACTAGGATTGAAAAAAAAGGAAGAAAAGGGGTAATAGATATTATACTGTAAAGGGATTTGTGTAGAATCTCATTAAAGTGTGCTGAAATGGTTATTTGCTGTCAATTTTTAATGCAGTTTTTGCAATAAACAGCTTGTATGCTGCTCTGGGTTCACCACCTCTTCCTGGGTGGGTCCCAATAGGCGGAGATCCTTGTATGGAGGCTTGGCAAGGAGTACTCTGTGTCAATGCAAACATCACTGGAATGTATGTTGTTGAGCTTCACCTTTTCTCTATTCAATTTTGAACTTTTCGGTTTCTCTTTCTGTTTTGTGTGATTAATTGTCGTCTTACTCGGTCCTTGTGATTGACAGTTCACTAAATGGTGCAAATTTGGGAGGAGAGCTGGGTACGAATTTGAACTCGTTCACATCCATCATATCTATGTAAGTATCACATGTGCATTCTCATACACAAGTTTACAAGACTTGGTCTGATCCTAGTAGAAATACTCGGTCGTTGTTACATGCTTGTGTATCTTTGTTATGCTTCAAGGTTACAGACAAAGGTTCCTGAAAATGAAACTCAAATTTCAGTGGTGACAAGAAATTTTCTTTCATTTTGAAACCATCACAATTTACTTGAAACTGAATAGCCCTTGATTTAAAAAAATTTGTTAGAAATATTGCATTGTTTTCTGATGTTTAGGGATTCATCAGAAACATGTGAACAAAATATGACATGTAGTGTCATGCATGGAATTGAAAATATTGGCTTGTTATGTTACTAACTTGATTCTCCCGCGTGACTTGTAAATTATTTAAAAGAAATTGCTAAGTCTTTGTTTACACATTTGTTTATCTTGAGCAGAGACTTGAGCAGCAACCACATTGGAGGGACCATTCCATCCAATCTACCTCCCACCATCAAGACCTTGTATGTAAAATATAATTGTTTATTTATTTATATATCTATTAATGGAGAATGTTTATATAAGCAAGCTATGAAAATTCACATTACCTTACCCAAAATGCTAATATCTAACTTGATCTGTTCAGCATTCTATCGAACAATCAATTTACGGGAAGCCTCCCAGATGGATTATCCATGCTAAGTCAGTTGACTGATCTGTAAGCTTAGCTCAACTTTTCTTGTCATACATCCAACTCCACAAACACTTAAAATTTTTAGTGAAAAAACTGAAAATTTTGTTAATGCTTCCAGGTCATTCAGCAATAACAATTTAACTGGAGAACTTCCTGACACCTTCCAGCAACTTACTGGTTTAATTAACTTGTAAGGGCACCCGTTGGGCCAATTATCTCTCTTTTTGCGTCTTTTTTCCTATTGTTTATGATGTGCATGTTTGCAGGGATCTGTCGGGGAACAATCTGACTGGTTCACTACCTCCATCAATGACAAATCTGTCTTCTCTTACTACATTGTGAGTATCTACTCCACTCCACCACTTCATTTCTTGATCATGCTTCTAACTACTGCTGCTTCCTCCTATCCAGTCATTTGCAGGACAATAAGCTTACGGGTACATTACACGTCTTACAAGATCTTCCCTTGATTGACTTGTATGTCTGCTGCAATGTGTTCTCTTCAATTTCAGTGCTCTATTTGAAGGTCTGGACACCTAACCATATTTTTTTGTCTTGCACAGAAATGTAGAGAACAACTTATTCTCTGGGCCTATACCTCCTAGATTGCTTACAATTTCAAACTTCAGGTCAGCTATCATTATATTTGGTGGATATATGATATTTGTACATCACTCCCTTGTTTTTGATCATTTGTACATCACTCCCTTAATAAGTTTCTGCATATAATGAGCTATGCTTGTGTTTTTATGCATAAAAAAACATGTAATGAGCTGATGCTTGAATTCTTATCCATAAAAACCTCAAACAGAATCAAGATATATACTTTTTGGACTTACTCACATTGTTTCATGATTACTTTTACATCAATGTACTTCCTCTAAAATGCTCACTCTGATTTCGTTGTACAGGAATTCAGGAAATCCATTCAACACCAGCATTCTCCCATCACCTCCAGCTGCTTCACCAGCCTTGAGCCCCAATTCACCCCTTCCCACGAAACCATCTCCCGATGAAGCACCCAAGCAACAACAGGAAGCTGGCCAATCTGACTCAGAGCCACTTATATATGCAAAGTCAACAAAAGCAAAGCCTATAACAGCTAAGACAATCATTTGGAGTGCTGTTGTTGTGGTGTTAATGCTTGCTGGTATTGCCTTAGGGTTCTTGCTTTGTGTTTCAAGATGTCGCAAGAAAAGGCAAGGGGGTGAAAAAATTATTCTGGGGCGTGAAAAGAGTGTAAATGAGCAGAGTTTTGGGAAGCCCAAGTACTCAGAATCTCTGCCACAAACATATAACCACACTGGTAACGTGTCCGGACTTGCTCTTCAAGCTTGATCATGGAATTATGTCTCTTTTTCTTGTTACTCAGATTTGTTTTTTTAACATTTCTTGACAGCTTCAAAGGTTGAAGTTGAAAAAGCAAGTGATGGTGGTAAATTATATTCCAACAAAGTGACTAATGTGGTTGCAACCTCTAAAAGTACGAGAAGCAAAAACGATCATACTATTGATATGACTGGGGTCTATAGTACCCCTATTTCCAAACCAGTGCCTCCTCCCAGGCAATACTCTGTTCAGAAGGAGAACGTAAAACCATCGAGTCAGTCGAAAACGAGCACAATTGGTGATCAGAACATGGAGCTGAACTCTGCAGGCTCTGTGAAGTCTTTCACTGTTGCTTTTCTTCAAGAATGTACTAATAGCTTTTCCCAAGAAAACCGTATCGGGGAAGGCACGCTTGGTAGTGTTTATAGAGCTGAACTTCCAGATGGAACGGTAATATCCTAAACTGCCTTTATTTGTGATTATCACTGCTATATCCTAATTCAATTTGATCATTTGTTGTCAACAAAAATAGAGCTAGTTTAACTTGTGTTGTCAAATGCATGATCATCCATTGCAATGTATCATCTTTCCTGTATCAGCCTCATCTATTATGTAAAATACTAAGACTTTTAACGAGTTTCAAAATGTCGGTGCATTCAACTTTTCAGCTTGTGGCAGTGAAAAAGCTGAATGCTGCTGTTTCAAGAGAGCTGAACGACAAGGAATTTGTCAAGCTAGTCTCTGCTCTCTCCCAACTTCAACATGATAATGTCGTCAAGCTTGTTGGATACTGTGCCGAGTACAGGCAAAGGCTGATTATTTACGAGTATTGCAACTACGGAACACTTTTTGATGCATTGCATTTCGACGATGAGATCCACCAAAAAATGTCCTGGAATGCACGCATCAACATCGCTCTCGGAGCTGCTAGAGCCCTTGAGTAAGTATCCTGCTAACTAGCCTTCTACCTATGTTTATTATATCTGTTTGACCTATATTTGAGTTTAGAAAATATTGTTGCTTTCTCAATTAAACTTCTGTTTCCCATGTTTAATTATCAAAAACATAATTGAAGTTTTATTTATGGTTTTTGCCTTGAAATTTGATGAAGGTACTTGCACGAGATTTGTCGGCCTCCTGTTATTCACAAGAATTTCAAGGCTATCAATATTCTACTTGACGAGCACTTGACTCCGCAAATTTCAGATTGCGGTCTTGCAGCTCTCTTTACAGATAGCTTTAGAAATCAGGTATATATATATATTTCACTAAACTCCAATCCAGCTCACAATCTTTGTATATGTCAGAAAAAAGTGACAAATAAACTGAACTCTGTTCTGTTTGCTTGAAATTCCCTGCTAAACAATATCCATTTGTTGACACATATAAATCAACGTATTTTGCTCGCAGTTGTCATCTAGCAGTTATGGTGCTCCAGAGCTTGAGTTGGGAAGTTACACTCATCAAAGTGATGTCTTTAGCTTTGGTGTAGTAATGCTGGAACTCCTCACTGGAAGAAAGTCCTTTGATAGGTCAGTTATTCATATGATGGATGAATCTTGATTTCATGCAGCCATTACATGAAATTTATTTATGTACATATGTATTACTTTGTTAAACTGCAGATCACGCCCTCGAGGACATCAATTCCTTGTTAAATGGGCAATTCCCCGTCTTCATGATATAGACTCCTTATCCAAGATGGTTGATCCTTCACTAAATGGAGCCTATCCATCCAAGTCGTTATCCCGTTTTGCAGATATTATCTCTTTGTGTCTTCAGGTTTGTTAATCTCATATCTTTGTTCTGCCTTTGCAACTACCAAAAGGAAATTAACATTGCTGAAATTTTCTATGATCACATAATATAAGTAGGTGATATAAATGTATCGGATATGGGTATGAGTGATATGTTTGATATACCAATTTTCTAAAAGATATCAAAATAACATTCAAATACCACTCTGATATCACTTCTACTTATTACAAACAACAGATATCAATATCAGGATATACCAAACACAGATATGGGTATGATTGATATCTCATACTCATACCTGATATCCTGATATCAATACCAAACAGACCCATAATACCAAAAAAAAAAGTAAAAGTGTAACACCAGCACAACCACAAGATTCTTGATGTCAATGTGTTACCTACATGAACACATCATGAACATTTTATCACATTTCATGCCTTGTCTGAAATTGAATCATGATCATGATCATGATGTATGTTTTGAACCGTGCAGCCTGAGCCAGAATTCAGGCCTCCAATGTCGGAGATTGTCCAGAGGCTCTTGAACATGGTTCCCTGAGATCAAGAAACGCCGCGTGTTCAACATCAACGTTGGGCAAGAAAGAAGAAGCTATTGTCAGTACTATAGTCATGTGCTGCAGAGAATTCCTTTGAAGGTGTTCAATATGAAAACATATTTAGCAATTTTATGATCAATGATGATTAGATGTTGGTATGTTCCTTGTATCATGACTGCTTCATCTTGCATTTGTAAATCATGGCAATAGGCTATGGATCACACATTATTATGCATTTTGTTAAATGCAGATCTCTCATTATAATGTAACAAAATGCAGCGATGGAATATTTCAAATTCCCAATCTGACAAGTTAACAATTTGCCAACGGATGGATGGAGATACTTTAACAAGATCTTCTGTACCTAATTAATGTCCTATATTCATCCTTGATTGGTTGGTTCATATTGTCTCATAAAAGAGATAAATATTTGGAATATATTTAATAATTCTGGCACATAAATTGAAGTGTACGAGACATGGAATGGGAAATGAAGTGAATTAGTTCAAATTACATGATCTATATAATGGAATGAGAAATAAAGTGAATTAGGTCAAATTACATGACCTATAAAGTGAATTAGGTCAAATTACATGACCTATATAATGGAGAGTTTGCATCCAATTAAACACTTATGCTTCTAAATTTAGATAATTAACGTTTTTCTTTGATGGATATAAACAACAATAACAATCGATCCAGTATAGTCCTATCAACGACGAGGTCTAGGGATTCAGATATACGTACCCATATCCCGAAGTAATTCGAGTCGATGTTTCCTGAAAATATGGAAATTTTATTTTCTATTATCATATATTTTGAAAATATGGCTTATTACATTTCTTTATTTCATTAAGATGATTAATCATAATTTTTGTGTTTCATTTATGAGAACTAATTATTTTATTAACAAAGTTAGCATTTTGGTAGGTGGATATCATAACTTTTATTGTCTTCTTTCTAGAAAAGGATCCAAAACCTCAAATCTAAAATTCCTACAAGTCGTAACCCAAAGACATAATTTTAGGATAAAATTGCCCCTTCCGCAAATCATTGCTTGAGCCAAGCCACAATAATTGAGGTTAAATCTTGTATTATCTAATATTTTTCACACTTCTTCAAATTCCTTGTCCACAAAACTGTTCCAAAAATTTGCCACAAAGGGGCAAAGCACAGCGGTTGACCACGTCATGAATCAGTCCAAAACACCAAACGTCTTTTTTGCTCTGTTTCCGCCTCAACTTTTCCTGTTGAATTTCAGAGAGGTGAGAAGATCAGATACCTCCATTTTCAAATCCTTCTCCTCAAGCAAACTCCTTCTAAACTCTTCTTCACCTCGCACATCGATCAAAGTGGAACAATTTTCCTGAGGAGTTGTTTACTCAGTCTCTCCAATCATAGTTGGTCAATTTCTCCAATTCCTTAATTTCCCCTTGCTGGCTTGAATTTTGACCTCTTGCCTGCTCAGTTTTGTACCTTCAATGGCGAACCGTGCTTATAAGCTCCGTATCCTTAAGAAAAACCTTGAATTCATCCCTCTCTCTCTCTCTCTCTCGCACTTTTTATTGGGTTTCTGTGGGGGGTTTGATTTGCCTTATTGCGGTTACTGTTTAGTTTTCTGATGGCTGGTATTTCTTCTGCTCTTGTAACTTTCTTGTTTGATTTTGTATAAAAGATTCAATCTTTCATCCGAAATGAGTTTCAATTTTCATCTGCTTAAACATTGAATTTAATTTGTGATCAAAGAAAGCGGAAGATATTCAGTTGCAATGCTTATTAGATTGCCAAGAATGTTGTGTTTAATTTGACTTGCTATTTATGGAGAATATAAAAGATAAAGTGTTTGGGCCTTATAATGGGATTTTCCTTAACTGAGAAATGTACAGAGGAGTTTGTGGCTCATTCAAGAAGCGTCAGATGTCTTAGTATTGGTAAAAAGGCGCATCGGCTTCTGTTAACAGGTGGCGAGGATCATAGAGTGAATGTGTGGAGAATTGGGAAATCATCTTCTTTAACGGTGAGTCTCAATTTTACAATCTTCTATAGTTTTAGGAAATGATGTTTAGTCTCTTATTCTATGGTTTTGGTGGTGATCATGAGGTTAATTTACTATTTTTGGTATCATCTGACTGTACACAGTTGCTTCTTTTAACAGCTGTTTAAGAAAAAATGATATTTATGTCAAACTACATTTCCAATGTAGCCCTTCTTAGGGTTCACAATGAAGAATTGGATCATGCACCATGCCATTACTAAAGTTTTTTTTTTTCTAATGTCCATAATGTAATACTAGTTTCTCTTTTCTGCCTTTCAACTGTTTAGAGTTTAAGTGGTCATAGTAGTTCTGTGGAATGCGTAGCCTTTGATTCTGCGGAGATTCTGGTACTTGCTGGAGCTTCTTCTGGTGCAGTTAAGTTATGGGATCTGGAAGAGTCAAAATGTAAGTTTGTAGATTCCCATTTACAGTAAAAAAGTTATAAGTTTCTTTCTCAACTAGCCTGATCTATTTCCCATTAATTTTCAAGTGTAGTGCTTCGGAATTTTACTGGTCATAGATCTAAGTGCACAGCCATTGATTTCCATCCATTTGGCGAGTTGTTTGCATCGAGTTCTGTTGGCAAGAACTTGAAAATATGGGATATCAGAAAGAAAGGAAGCATTCAGATGTACAAGGGTCACAGTCTTGGAATTAATACAATAAAATTTACCCCGGATGGTCGATGGGTGGTTTCTGGTGGACTTGATAATGTTGTGAAGGTAACTTTGCTATGAACTTTTCATTTGGTTGCAAATTCTGTTGTCTGTTTCTTAAACAAATATGAACCTTTCTTGAGCAGGTGTGGGATCTGACGGCTGGAAAGCTGTTGCATGAATTAAATTTCCATGATGGTCCAATCAGATCCATTGATTTCCATCCGTCAGAGTTCCTTTTGGCTACAGGTGTGCATTTAACTTATGAGATTAAGATACGTCGTCTACATAAATGTTATTTTCTTCTGTAGTTGTTTAACATACTGCATGATACATATTTTCCATTTTGTGTTCAATCATATACTGGCAATCAATCTACATATGTATGCTTCATCTTATGATTCGTTGCCTCGTTGAAGTAGGCTGAGTTGTCTGGTTTTTTCAAAATTTATAATCTGTGGTCCATTTTGCAGGTTCAGCAGACAGAACTGTTAAATTCTGGGACTTGGAAACCTTTGAAATGATTGGATCTACCAGAGTTGAGGTATCAGAGTTTCTCACTATTAGTAGCTATCTATCTTGTACTTTGTCAGAAGTATGGTATATTTACCCTTCTGTTTGAGAACATGTGATCTATTGATTGGTATATAAATTTCACAAGTTAAATTACCTTAACTAATTCATATTGTAGAACCTGCTCTTTTTTGTTGTTGCTCCTGAGGCTGTATGATTGTATTATTACCTTTATTTATTTGTTTATTTCAAGGATTAATGCTACAATGGTGTTGTTTATTGGCTTATTCAGGCTGCAGAAGTGCGTGCAATGTCATTTCACCCAGATGGGAGAACCTTATTTTGTGGATATGATGAGAATTTTAAGGTTCATTCATGGGAGCCTGTCGTATGTCATGATTCTATCGACATGGAATGGTCAACTCTAGGTGACCTCTGCATTCATGAACAAAGAGTAATAGGTTGCTCATACTACCATAACTCTGTTGGGATTTGGGCTGCTGATCTTTCGGTTTGTAGTGCCTTCTTGAGCTCAACATCTTATGAATATAAAAGACCTTAATATTCTTCAATCTTATCAATTTTATGAATCTTATCTTCTCTTTTTTTTTCCAGCTCATTAAACCTTATGGGACTAGTAGCACACTTGAAGATAATGGCTCTATAGAGCTGAAACCTGACATACAGGAAACCGATTCTTTGTCTCCAGATGAGGATATGAAAGAAATTAAAAATATCTATGTAGATTGTAAGTTGTTGTTGTTGTAGTTTTTTGGGTCATAAATAATAAATCACTGTTTATAGAATTTTCATAAACCATGTCTTTTCATGACAAATTTGTCTTAAACTATGTCTCAATTTTACCAGATGAGAAACCTGTCAATCCTAAGAATTCAAAGGTAAAAATACCAGTGGATAGAAAAGAGCTCAACAAGCTTCCATCTAAGAAGAGCAGTTCTGCAGTGACCAGTAAATCCTTTGTCACACCAAGCACTGTTACTAGGGAGAGTTCAGATGTAAAAGATTTTGACAGTTTACGAGCTAGTACACGTGTACCAGTGACATCATTCCAAACCAGGACAGCATCTGAAACTAGCTCAAGAGACTCTCCTGTAGAGAAATATCCTATTGTGAACAGCGTAAAAAATACATTAAAGCAAGATCTACCCGAAACAGGTAAGAGTTCTAATCAATGATTGGTCTACATCAGTTTTGATTTAGATTTGTTTGCTGTCTTATGATATTTGGACTTGCTTTCTGAAATGTGCAGTTGACGAGTCTCTTGATTGGAAGAAGCCGACTAAAAAAGTGACCAATGGAGGTTAATCTACTTGTCATTAATCAGCTATTGAGGAATTTGAAGTAAGACTGGCGCATCTAGTAAGCGCTTTTCATCTTGTTGCTTTTGAAACGTGCAGTTGCAGCAGCTCATGGAAGAACACGTTCTCTTGTTGAGAAGTTTGAAAGATGGGATAAAGCTATCAGTAGGGAGGATAAACCCATTGAATCTAACATTTCCTCTGAAGTGCTACATGTTAGAATTAAGAGCTCTGAGTACTCAATTTGTTGCTTCCAATTAATTTAAGGAAACATTAAGTACTATTCATTGTCCTCTTGCATTTGAATAACAGAACGAAGAGCCTCAAATTTCTGGAAGGGATTTATCATCTCCAAGTGATGAGAATATCATTGAGGATTTGATGCAAAGCCATGATATTGTATTAAGTGATCTTCGTTACCGATTGACTAAGCTACAGGTACCAATTCTTGGCATCTGTAACCTTATAGACATTGTTGCATTCGATATGACGCATTCTCTCTGTCTCTTAGTCTTTACCCTTTTGGTAAAGCATGTTTGTTTTGGAGATTAGTATAATACAATTAATATCTAACTTTTTAAGATTGGAGTATTTAGGGAGAGAAAAAAAGGTTATTTACTTAGTGTCTTGGTTAAGAGAAGAAGCTATTAAAATTGCAGCTAATGGTGTATTTTATGCAGATGCTAAGGAGCTTTTGGGAACGGAATGATTTTAAAGGTGCTATCAACACGATGAAGAAATTTCCTGATCATTCTGTAAATTTCTCATCTCTCTTTTTCTCCGAGGAATATTGGTAATTTTCACTAGAAATTGTCCTCTTAAATCTCTCAAAATTATGTTAAAATTATTGATTTCGGTGCAGATTCAGGCTGATGTTATTGGTGTTTTCATGGACAAGATGGATATCATAAATTTGGATTTGTTTTCTTGTTTGTTACCTGCACTTTTGACCCTTCTGGATAGCCAGACAGAAAGGTAAAGACTTGACAAAATCCTATTCTTCAGTTATATCCTTGTTTTTTTGGATCTGATGAAATCCTATTCTGTGTAGACATGCTAAACTGTCACTGGAGATGCTACTCAAACTTGTAGCAGTGTTTGGAGAGATGATCTCTTCAACTATATCTGCACCTGCATCCATTGGTGTTGACCTTCATCAAGAAGAAAGGTACTGATTCTCTTTTACATGAAATTCTGACTATGGATCAAAAGCTTAAACCGTGCTTTTCGGGTGCAGAATCAAGTGCTGCAGAGACTGCTTTAACCAACTGCAGAAGCTACAAAGAACGCTTCCTGAAATTGCAAGGTAAATTGTGATGATGAGTTGAATATGAAAGAACACTATTGTGAGATCTTCTGATAAATTGTTGTTTATGGGCTTCTGTTGTGGTGCAGGAGAAGTGCATTGCTTTCTAAATTGGGGTTGGAACTCAATCTAATACTTCAACTCCACAATATAATCTGACAAGCCAAATGAAGTGAGTTAATTGCTGATTCAATGTGTGTTGTATTGAGTCTGTTGACACTTTACTTTGTACCTACAAATCCATAATGAAAATGTATTTTAAGCAGTGATCACAATCAAAAAGAGGAAGTTGTGAATAAATACATCTTTAGTTGTTTGTGTTGAAATGCTTATCACGTGACAATGGTCACATGGCTCTCATTTCACGTGATAATGGTCACATGGTGGAAAGAAGAATGCGCGGGAAAAGGGGAAATGCCAACCACCTGATGGCAGTTACTACCATTTGCTTTTACATTTGGTCCTTGCATTTAATGTACCAGCGGGAATTTTCATCTATTAGCCCTGTATTGCTACATGTTTACTAGATAGACAAAATATTTTTAAAATGTTCATATGGTACCCTCCTCATTCGTTAGATCTCCTTCGTAAGGAAAAGAACTTATCAATATTATCTTCTTTTTAACTTAAAGACACTGAAAATAGTTAACTTATGTCTTTGTCTTTAAGACATAAGAATTTATCAATAGTATTTATAATTCATTTTGAGGTTTTTCATTTTCTAAAGGAAATAAATATTTTTTAAAAATAACAGTTTTTTAAAAATAGTTAACTTATGTCATTAAGACATAAATTTAAGGATATAAGTAAGATGTTCCGTACAATTAAAGGTCCAATACAAACTTTTATTCTTTCTTCATTAAGTAATACATGTCATTTTATTTTTTAATACAATTTTTAAGAAATATAATTATTAAGCTAAAACACTACAGTTTTTTTTTTCATAAAAAAGAGTAAATATGTACAATTTCTAATAATATATCTCTTACGAACCAATAAATTAAAATTCTAAAATGACAAATATTTCATAACTAAAATTCAAAACTAAAATAACATTTATTTTAGTATAATTTATTGTGACTACTTAAGTGGATATATATATAGAAATAAAGAGATAAAGGTGTAATTTCACATTTTAGAAAGAAAAGAAAACAAGGTGCAGATTTGGGCTTTGTTTTGTTTTTGTTTTTTTATACAGGTAAACGGAGAGAATCCTTACAAACCAGAAGACATACCCAAATCATTAATGATTTTTACAAAAGATTTACAAGATGAAGAAATACTAGAGCTCGAATCTAGAAATCGAATTCGAGATCGTTGCAATTGTGTGTAATCATGTTAAGGCAGCAGGTAGTCCAACATAGTGCTGCGTAGGATACAACAACAACAACAACAATCGACCCAGTGTAGTCCCACCAGCGGCGGGGTCTGGGGGGTCCAGATGTACGCACCCATAACCCGAATCAATTCGAAAAGATGTTTCCTGATAGACCCAAAAGAGACTGACAAAAAAAAAGGCTTTATTTTTTTCCAAATCAAACCAAAGAAACGCTCCATGTCCAAATCAATCCTCTACCCTATTTTTTTCCCTCCAAAACTTTCTGTCCTGAGCCATGTTCTCTGTCAGTGCCAAGAGAGTCAGATCATGCTTGACTACCTATTTCCAACTCTTTTTCGGTCTACCTCTACCTCGACGAAACTCGCTGAGCAATAACCCTTCACATCTACGTACTGGTGTATCAGGCTGCCTCCTCTGCACATGCCCAAACCATCGGAGTCTAGATTCACGTAACTTGTCTTTAACGTCTGCCACGCCAATCCTCTCTCTAATTGATTCATTTCGGATCTTGTCCAACCGGATATGTCCGCACATCCAGCGTAGCATCCTCATCTCTGTCACCATAGTGTTGCGTAGGATAATAGGAAAAATGTTCGAATTAGCCAGGAGACTTGGGCTTTGTTGGCGGAAGGGGAAAAATGACATTTTTACATATAAAGACATTTTTATTTTTATTTTTTTATATATTTCGACAAACATATAACAAAATTATTTTACATTAATTTCTATACACACTTCAATAAAAATACATACTATAAAAATACACTTTTATCATCAAACACACATGACACATTACCCAAAACTATTTTGCAGATCTTTATAAATAAATAAAAAACTCTATAAATACTTTTACCAAACAATCACTCTCTCCTCAGAACGTGGCGATTCCCTCCACGTACGTGTCAGTCATCCTCCTCTCTGTTTCTCTTTCTCTTCCCCTCTCTCGCCATGCTCTCACTTTCTTTCCGAAAGCTATCAAATTTCGCTCTCTCCTTCGCTTTCCTTGCATTCCCGTTAAACAACCACCGGCGCCGCGTTGAGCAAATTCACACTCTCTTATGGTATTGTTGCTCGCCTTTCCCCTTTTCAATTTTCAATTTTGTTCTGAATCTGTATTTGAAATGTCTTCTCTTCTACCTTTGCGAACAATTGCAGCGGATTATAAACTGTGTCTATGACGAATGTCGTCAAGTTGCCATCTAAAAAGAGGGAAACCCTACCTGATGGGGTCAGTTTACACTCTCTTAGTTTCTACTGCGTATTTCAAACTTCGCCATGGATTTTGATTTCACTTGTGTGTAACAGGAATCAGGACAAGGAGGACATGGATTTAAGACTGTGCAACTATCATTTATGGCATTTTTGTGCATACTGATGCTATTCCTTGTGTTCAGAACTACATTTTATCAATATAAACACACAGAGGTACACAATGATGTTATTCCAAGTTTAGGGCAGTCCATTGTGTCCTTTTTTCAGCCTGAAAAATTAGACCAAGATATTCTGAGTTAAGTTGCTTTTATTGCAGATAGAAGACAGATTACATCCCTTTGGGTATTTCAAGGTAATTTGCATCAGCCAACTACTTGACATGAAGTTATTTTTTACAATTTGGTGAACTGTAATTTAATCTGATCATAATTTCACAAATTGTGTCACCTAGGAACTTCCTCTGGTGAGATTGAATAGTTTACCTCGCGGCATCATTCAACCAAGAGCTGATTTGGAGTTGAGATCATTGTGGTCATCCAGTAGCTCAAAGGTCTATGATCTATTTTTTTTTGTAGCATATTCTATTATGAAATACAGTGAGTCTACTAAGAGGTTGATCATAATTTTGTTAGACGGTTTGAGTGGCTGTCAAAGTTTAGCAATATCTTTTGTTTTTTTTTCAGGTTGATGGCTTCAGTAATCATAGCTTACTAGCTATGGCAGTTGGAATTAGTCAAAAGGATAATGTTGATTCTATTGTTAGAAAGGTTCCATTTTTTTAACCTTACTTAGTCGTTTCTTATACTTGAAGATATGAAAATTTCAAGTACAAGTTCCTTAATCTTTTCTATTCAGTTTCTTTCAGTGAATTTCACAATCATACTCTTTCACTATGATGGAAATGTAAATGGGTGGTCAGATTTTAATTGGAGTGAAAGCACCATACATATAGTGGCTCAGAACCAAACAAAATGGTAAGACATATACATTCTTGAGACTCTTGGCATTTCTTTTTTGTAAACTTACTGGAGACAATAGAAGATGCTAAAGCTCGTAGGATGGAGTCTCTTGCATTAACTTATTCTAGTCGTATAACTACTTTTATTAAAGAGATTTGCTATATGGACTAACTATTCTTTTGTTGGTTATATAATTCTACAAGCTATAGAATCACATGATTAGCATGTTACTGAATAGTTTTTTTATTAATCTTCACTTATTTTTCGTAAGGTGGTTTGCGAAACGGTTTCTGCATCCAGATGTTGTCAACATCTATGATTACATATTTCTTTGGGATGAAGATCTCGGAGTGGAGAACTTTCATCCTGGACGGTACGTTATACGGCTTATGGTTGAGATGTTTTTTGTGTGTTCTCCAAAAAGACTTGAAATTTCATCATATTTTCTTTTAGGCTTGATTGGTTAGTAAATTGATGACATAGTATCTTGAGATTGCTGACTGATATTGTTCATGGTGATCCTATGATTCATATCTGGATAACTTTTCCATGATACGTGCTGATTACAATATCCATGGTAATCATATCTGGGTAACTTTTTTCTTCCTTGTTATAGTTACTTAAATATCGTGAAATCAAAAGGTTTGGAAATATCTCAGCCAGCCTTAGACCCTCATTCAACTGGAATTCATCACAAGATAACTGTCCGCAAAAGTACACAAATGTTTCACAGGTAAGTTGGGCTGCTAATAAACCTATCTAAACTTTCATAAGGTTTAGATTAACAATATGTCGAGTTTATGCAGACGAATCTATTCAAGACGAGGTGCTTTTAAATGTTCAAACTCAAGCAGGGGACCTCCGTGCGCTGGGTATGTTGAGGATAATATATTTTGAAATACATGTTTTTGTTGCCTCTTCTTCAAATGAATTATTTCTGAAACTTCCTAGTCTTTCATTTTTTACCCTCTAAAAAATGAAACCACACCTTTTTAAGTCAGTATGTTTTAGCCACCTGGTCCTATTAAGCATGATCAAGTGTTCCGGTAACATGTATGTATAAATATTTGAGTGATCATAATCCTGGATATGGTAGATGGTTCATAGATAACCATATGATAATTGTTTGCATTTTCTTCGCTTTTTGGCACTCCATAGTTTTATTTATTTATTCCATCTTCATATGTTTTCCTTTTAGGTGGGTGGAAGTGATGGCGCCAGTTTTTTCAAGGGCCTCTTGGCGTTGTGCTTGGAATCTCATACAGGTAATATTCATTCTTTTCTAAATCATGGTGTTATTAATATTCAAGATGAATTTGTTTAATTTCTTATGAATTTTTTTTGCTGGATAGCTATGTTCTGTGATTGGAAACAAATAGCCTTGGATTCTGCTGTGTCCAGATTTGATTAACTTTCTTGTAAATCTTGATACAGAATGATCTTGTTCATGGCTGGGGTTTGGATATAAAGATTGGTTACTGTGCACAGGTGAGATTTCATTACGCTTTCTGATGTATTAATTATCTACTAATTTCTCAACTATTTTTCGTGACTCAATTTCTTGCGGTGTTTGGTCGGTTTTAGATTTTTACTCTTATCTTCTTCTCTTCCATGTCAGATGCTTATTCAATGAAATTCTGCAGGGCGATAGAACGCTCAAGGTCGGAGTTGTTGATAGTGAATATATTGTTCATCAGGGTATACAGACCTTGGGTGGCTCTTCTAACAAAAAGGTCAAGTATTTGTTTTCCATTATGTTTTTTCTTTTCTTTTTTTTGATATGCTTTATGTTGATCAATATATATGTGTAACATAAAATTGGTATATCTGCTTGCAGGCTTCAGAATCTAAGAAGTCACGTATGGGCCGTAGACCATATGACAGTCGATACGCGGTGATTTGTTTGACCATTAAAACATCATAGCAAATGTATGGTATAACCCAATTAACCAGGCTTAAAATTATGCAGATCAGGAGGCAAGCGACGTTGGAGCTAGAAATCTTCAAGGAGCGATGGGAGAAAGCGGTGAAGGAGGACAACACCTGGGTTGATCCTTACTTGAATTGGCTTGATAAATTCTCTAAACTTACAAGGCATCGTTGGAAGAGATCAATTCAGGGATGAATTCTCGTAATTTCTGCCTTGTTTTTTTTGGTATTTACTATGTTTGTGGCTAAAATTTTATTTTGGATCAAAATGACTAGCTACTAGAGTACCATGCAAATTGGGTAAAACTGTTCAAATTTACATATGCACCCAAACAGCAAGCAGAGAGGTCCCCTGTTATTGCATCACCTAAGTTTGTACCTTCGAAACAATTGACGAATTTTTGTTCTGAAAAAAGAAGCATGCAACTCTTTTATACAATTGAACTTTCTACTAAGAAGCTTTTAATTTGATGCTCAAAAGTGTATTTTTAGGACGCTCTACCCACTAAAGCTAGATTAGCCTCGTGAAGACCTAAATCATTCTTTTCAGGTGTCCTAATACACTAAAGCAAATCAAAAATCAAAGTCAACCTATTAAAAACTATATTAAAAGTTTAAATATTAATAATAAAAAAACCAATCGAATTAATATGGGAACTTCAGTCCTTATTTACCAAAAGTGAATGGATCCGTCTCGCTACCATTTGGTGGGTTACCTGGATTAATAGAAACAAAATAATTTTCCAAACATCAAACTCGGACAAAATAAAAAATCTTACCTTATACCTCAAAACCCTGATTCAAAATTGGAACAAAAATTAAACAACTAGAATCAAAAGAAACTAAACAACAAAAACTCAATCCAGCTCAAAGGCGCAAAGTCAAAAACATCAAATGAGATAAACCTCGCTCAGGATTCTGTAAAATAAACTTTGACGAAACTAAAATACCAAATGGAAAAACATGAACGAGATTTATTATCAGAAATGAAAATGCTGAGATAATCCATATGTCCAACCAACAATATGGATGTCTTTCTGTTATCGTGGCGAAGACTTTGGCTTTAAAAAATAGTATCAAAAAAGCCATATTACTAAACCTCAATAAAATCGAAATCGAAGTAGATACATTTGCATTATTAACTCTATTTTAGGCATTTGGACTTGCCCTTGGAAAATTTAAATGGTCATCGCTGATATTCTTATCGATCTCCGTTCTTTTTAGGAAGTCCTCATAAGACACGTTTTTCGAGAGGTGAACCGTTCAACTTCTCACCTTCGAGATTTGCCTTGAATTCCAATCCAAAACTCCGTGTTCTCATCCGCAAGGATGCTCTAGGCCGGATCTTACACCGTTATTAGGTCCCGTCTAATTCTTTCCTCGTCAAAATAAATAAATAAATAAGGTAAGCACACGATGCACATGATGTACATACGACAATTCAAATATACAATTGTAAAGTTCATCTTTCAGATTTTTCATTATGTTATATAGGGGTATGAGAGGTTTTCCCCATCCTCATGGAATTGGAACTCTAAACAGCAATTAGTGTAAAAACTAAATTCGAGTTTATTATCGTAAAAAATACCACATGCACCCAACTATTTTGGACATATTTCATTCCCTTCATCACTATAGTATATATTTATTTATTATTTATGGTATATGTTGTAATTAGATCAATTGTAACGTTGTCTTAGTTCATCACATATACTTCTATGATTTTGGAAGTTTCTTTTAATCTTTTCTACATTTTGACTTAACGGTGAAATCATCAATATAAAAACCCGTTGGCTAGTTTTATTATATATTAGAAGTCATGCCCGTGCGTACCCTTATTTTTTATTTTTTTTATAATATATTCTAATACGAAAAAATTATTTTCTTACAAACTGAGTTTATCCAATTTTACTATTATATCAATTATTAATGTATGATCATAAATATATAAAATGTCCAATGTACTTTCACTCAAAAAAATGTGTATAGAGACACACATTTCTTGTTAATATATTTTTCGCGTATTATTTACATTCGATCAAAATAATGCATGTTTATTGCTAAATTTGTAAATTATCAATATTAGTCTTGCATCTAATTTGAATTAGTATAGGTAAATATAGTAGCATTAATAACAATTTTTTTTTCTAAAATATTGACAAATATACGACTAAATTTTATATAAGAGAATATAGTGTTTAGCTATACTTGAAAAAATCGATAAGGTTTTACAATTGGACAAAATATATGAAAACAAATAAATACATGTACTGGTAAATATGCAACTAAATTTTAAATAAAAGAGTATGACATGTTAGATCTCACATTGCATGTTAGATCATGGTAAGTTATTTAAGATGATTTATAAAATGATAAAATTTCTTATCCTTAATTTAGAATAGATCTAATTTTACCTTTGATTTGATAAACAATATGACCTATATATAAAAATTCTAATTATATACATGAAACTTTGACATCAATAAAAATAATATTTTTCAACAATTTGCCTTGATATTTTTTTTCCTTGATACTCCCACATTAACACATTATCTCAACCCTCTAATCATCTAACGAAAAAATACACTTTTTCACCTTTAGGCTCTTTTATTAGTCATTCCTCCATTTTCGACCTTCTTATCTGTTGCATACTTGAGTTGTGGCATGTGACCAACAAATCGCTCAAGTCCTCTTGATAACATAGTTGATATTAATTACGTTGATTGCAGTAAGTTTAATTATGTTGCATATTATAACAAATTTGAAACACTTTTTTTTGGGCGACCAAAAAAAATGATCACTTCTTTCCTTGTCACTACTTAATGAATTCTTATCCACAATCATATTATTATGATACTTTAATTTAGTATCTTAGAAAATATTATTTATTTACTTCCTAGTATTTTTATGATCAAATTGAGTCATTTTTCTAATTATGGAAACAGATTATGAAGTTGCAACTTGGGCCTCAAGGAAGATCTCGGTAGAGAGATATTGTGGTTAGAATGATTTTAGAAAAGATTGTATGAGATTTTATTATCTTATTTTCCTTAAGTAAAACTAGGGTAAAATATGATAATTTTCTAGACTATATATTAGAAAGCTGCGAACTTCACTCAACATGAGAGATAGAACACGGAACAGAGAGCATCCTCAGTGAGCAGTGCATTCGAAAGAAGAGAAGAGTATTTGAAGGAAGAAGAAGAAAATTTACAAGGGACGAGACTTTGGTGAGTTGAGTACTTGTTAGGGTTTTGTTTGTCTCAGGTGTTGTTAGGAACGTTACATTGAGAAGTCTAGATATCTAGGAGTAAACTAGATTGAGATAAGACTTGCTTGTTTGTAATTTCATGATTAATAACATAAGTAGACATTCGAAATCCTACTAGGGAAACCTAGAGGTAGAGGTTTTTCTTAGTCAACTAGTTGGTTGTTTAAGTTTTTCTCTCTAAGGAACTGAGCTCGTTAGTTCATAATTCTGTTGTTATTTTCCGCTGCCCAAGGAACGAACTTACCGTTCCTTGATCTAACACACTCGATTCTACAGATTCATATGTAAAAATCTACACATAGATTAGTGTACAACTTTTAGTAAATCTAAATCCTTAATATATATGTAGATATAGGTGAAAAGTTAATATAATCGGGAAAACATATTGACATATTACTTGTTATAGGTGAAAAACTCAAACAACATAGAAGATTATATGGATATATTCGTAATACATACATAGTTTATTTAAAAATCAACATTTTGAATCAAAAGGAAACCAAAATGATTTGTTCTTACCTGTCAAATGGGTCGGGTTGGTCGGGTTCGGGTCATGTCGGGTTCGGGTCAAATCGGGTTCGGGTTGGTAAAATTTTCGGGTCGGGCGGGTTCGGGTTGACCCGGCGGGTCGAACATGTCATTTTTTTATGATTATTATTATGATTTTTAACTTTAACAAAATAATTATAATAATATAATTAATATTATATTATTATTTAATAAAGTATATTAAAATATTTAATATAAATGAAATAAAATATACAAAATAAAGGGGACCCGCGAGCTCGAATTTGCGTTCGGGTCGAGTCGGGTTCGGGTCCTTCGGGTTCAGGTCCTTCTTGACCCAGTGACGTTCGGGTCGGGTTCGGGTCCTTTCGGGTCGGGTCGGGTTTTCGGATTGGGTCGTTTTTTGACAGGTCTAGTTCTCTTCATAATTATATTCCGTTGAATGAAAATCATTATGAATTCTTGGTTTCATCTAAGTGAATTGTGTATAAAGGTCAATTATATATAAAATCATAAAATAGCCCTTACAATTATAATAAAATATTTATGATTTGAATGATTATTTAATTTAAAATATAAAATTTGTATAAGAAATGAAAATACACGTGTTATGCACACTGTTCATTTTATAATTTTATAATTATTAATTAATACAAAATAAGAAAATAGTAATGAACTAAATTGTAAAGTCATTTTTACTATTTTACATTGTTTTGCATATCGATTCAGTTTTTATAAATAACCAATTTGTTGTTGTTATTTAACACATTATCATTTATCAATGTTATTTTAGTTTAATTTGTAATTCTTACAATAAATATAATTATGAAATTTTATCCAAACCAATAAAAATGACAGTTTAAAAATAACTATATTAGGGTGTTCGAGAAACCACCCGTTCACCTATATTACATAACTTTTCATTTCCGTAATTCACTGTTTATTTTTATTAGCTTATAAGTTATAATAAATAAATAATAGATAAAATAGCTAACAATCAAAACCCTACAAATCTGTAAAATTTATTATACAAATCAGTTCTTTGTAACAAAAAATATTTTGGTTATCCTATTGAAATAATATATTTAGATTAATTAATAAGAAGGAGCTACAAAAATTAAAAGAATATAGATAACATGAAAATATATGCTAATTTAATCTAAAAAGAGTAATCTAGTTCACACGATTTACATACCTCTTCAAGCTTGGATGCAACAACTTAATTATTTATTTAAAGGAGACTAAAGATCTTCCGTGAATAGAGATAAAAAAAAATCAATAACTATGATCATCTCGAACTTGTTCTAGAAAAAATACATTAAACATAAAAGAATAATTAAATTATCATTTCTATTCTAAATTAACTATATATCATTTTCTTCACCTTTATTTTTGAGATGTGTTGTTTGATTATCCTCCACTCCCGGTTGGCAGTTGCTATATAGTATTAGAATGACGGTATAAATATAAAAAGGTTGGAATTAAGCACTTAATTATACTGACAATTATGATGTTGTACGTGTACTCTTATTTGCTTTTGTCGTCCCATATAAATTATAACGCTAGAGATTCCTTTACATTTACAATGACAAAATTAGGATATTGGAGGGCCAAATTCAATGTTAATCACCACGTAAATTTGAAAGAAAACAGGTAACAATAATTTTCAACGGTTCTAATAATCAATTGCTTGCATTTTTTGGTCTTTTTAGTTTTGTTCAAACCATCGTAATTTAATACAAAGTACCTTTTAATTTTACATACTTTTCATAGAAATATATACGTTTACATATAAAATATATTGATCATGAATTTGACCATTAATTGGACAAAAGCTCTATTTTATATGTAGATAGATAAATAGATATAAAGATTTGAGTAACTAATTAATATAAACAAATAAATAATAAAAGATAAAATAATAAAACAAAGTTGTTAAGAAGGTAAATTGAACCCTAGACCTCTTGTATCATGAGAGTGTCTTTAACCATTGAATTATATTAGAAGATTTAGTTTGTAATGAAATTTTTTTAAAAAAAAGATAATTTTATATCTTTTTTGAACATTAATTGCATCCTTAGTCTACTTTATATATTTATAGATGCGATGTTTAATCATTTCGCCTCCAAAAATGAGCTCTAAGTATTGAGGATTCCCCTTGGAATATGGCAAAAACACAATGATTCAAGCAACACCATCAAAAGTAACCAGCTCGATCACCAAGTACATAAAAATAAATTAATAGTAGCACACTAGCAGTAGCATGTCATTTCAAGATAATATTGTAAAACTCTAAGTGGTATCGTAGGAGTATATCTACGTCAAACCAAAGAAAACACGTTGCATATTGAAGATTCAAAGTAATAATTACACCTCTAATGAGCCCTGATCAACACTTCCATAATCCAAATTACATTTATTTAATTATATATAACTTCCATCATCCTTTTGACAAAATCCCGAGATTCCAAAGACACCATCATGATTCATGATATATCATCAATCATACATAAGCTTACACAACCAAAAAAGAAAAATAGAGGTATTGATCATATATATATATATTAACCACTGATTGGACCGTTAATCTTGTGGCCGGAGTTCAACAGTAAGCCACGCACTTGGTGCAGTCGAGGGTGCAGCCGCCGCCACCGCCGCCGTAGCCGTAGCCCTCTCCCGACCGGTGAAACGAGTAGAAGCACTTCGCCGGACACTTGAGCTTCTTCATATAACACGCCCCTTTTTCCTCGCACACCACGCTCGGCCTCACTATCCTCCCCTCCTCCGATCTCCCTCCCGGCGGCGCCCCGGAGCCGCCGTATCCCCACCCGTACCCGCCTCCGCCGCCCCCGTACCCTCCTCCGCCCATGTACCCTCCGAAGCCCGGCGGTGCTCTGGCGCTCCAGCCATAACCTCCGCCGCCAGACCAGCCGCCTTCAAATTCCGGAGGTGCTCCGGCGCCTCCTCCGTAGCCGCCTCCCATGTACCCTCCGCCGCCGGACCAGCCGCCTTCAAATTCCGGAGGTGCACCAGCGCCGTATCCTCCTCCGAAGTAGCCCGGCGGAGCTCCGGTGTAGTAGTCAGTGGCAGCGGCGGCGACGTCCTTGGAGGAATTGGGGTCGGCGTTAAGATGGGCCGGGTTGGGTCGGGCTGAAATGGAGAGGGTGGCTGTGGAAGTGAGGAGGAGGAAGATTGTTGCAAGATTGGCTGAGAGATTCATGTTTGAATTGGATGATTAATTAATTAATTAGGGTTTTGGGGATAGGGCTTAATTTGGAGGAATTAAACAAATAGGATGGATTGGAGGGAATATATATATAAATGGGACGTGACAAGTGAAAGAGATTGTGAGAGTGCGTTAGGATATTTTGTATTGTCATGCCATCATTAAAGCCTGCTTTTCTTTTTCCACACGTTCTTGACCTATCTTCGTTAATTTGTCACTCTTCCATTCATTTTCCAACAAGCTAAGATTCACCTTATCACATGAATATATTATAAACTATTAATATAATCTGATTATTGGATGAAGATAAGAACTTGTACTAATCTTAGCAACCGAATGTCATATTTATCCAAATATAAAAATGTTATTCTAGACACGTACTTAATATCTTTGAATATATAATTCCTAGTAACTTTGGATGAACTATATATTTTCCTTTTTAAACTCAATATTCCCTATATCATAGCTGATTTAGTTTAATTGCTATAATATTCTAAGGACCCGTTTGGTATTATATCAGGATATCAGGTATGGTATGAGATATCAGTCATATCCATATCTGTGTTTGGTATATCTTGATATCGATATCAAACTGATATCTGTTGTTTGGTATAAGAAGATATTAATATCAGTGATATAATATTGGTATTGGAGTGTTATTTTGATATATTTCAGAAAATTGGTATATCAACCATATCACTCATATCCATATTCGATACCTTGATATAACTCATATGCATATCTTGATATTCATACCGATATTCATGTCCAATATCTCATATTTTTGATATCGATATCAAACGAGCCCTAAAATGGGAAAATTGAATGACCAAAATGAAAGACCGCTTTTTCTTATAACAACCATGCATGTGGTGCTAGACTCCAGGCTAGCTAGTGATCTGTCGACAAAAGCAACGAACAAGGTAACTGAATTCGTTAATATTTATCAAATCACCCCATTAAAAAAAATTAATAAGACTGGAGTTTTAACTATAGTGAAGGTGTGAAGGACACGTGTAAATTAAAAGGCACTATGGAGTTGGTAAATTTGTTTGCATGCACGTACAACATACGTAGTCTGCTAATAAACATGAATGCATCTGATGCACAACCGGTGGAAACTTGTGAAATATAAGAGGTGAGAATCTCATGAAAATATAAATAAATTAAAATTATTATATAATATTATAAATTATTTTTTTTATAGTTAATTGATTTTAGGATGAAATTCTATGAACTTATGCACGGACGTATACGCATCTCCCTTAACCGGTCCACAGACTTTAACAAAACTAGACAAATTAATTAAATACAACTATTTTTAATATTATCAGAAGACCCGTTTCCGATCAAAAAAAAGAAAGAAAAAGAAGTCCCGTTTAATGTACAAAGGCTAGCTTCTAGCTAGCTAGCTGGAATTAGAGAATGATGCATTCAATAGATCATAGAATATATACTATAGGTGTGACATTAACATGATATATAAAAAGTCACGTTACGTTAATGATATCAGGCGCATTATATAAAGCAATGCTATTAATTAGTAGAGGCCCATACCTAAATTACATTTTGGGAGCTACTATATATAGACTGTGAATTATAGCGACCTAGTGTAGGTTAATATATTATGGACTAATTAACGTGTAGCGTACACATGCATGATTTTCACAACTCTCAAATTGTTCGACACCTTTAATTAGAAGCTTTGATAATTTTGAATGTGTTATAGCATAAACTGCTTACTTACACAAGCAATACGTACATATTTAACCTATCAATGTGGACTGTCGACGAGACTCGATCACATTTTCTTGTTTGAGTTTTGAGTTTGGTTTTTGTGAATCTATTTGCAAGCTTGTGTGTTAGTACTTATTTGTTTCTGTTGAGTTGATTTAGGATGGAGATTGAGTTGTTCGAATTGTAGTTGTGACTGTGTTTGAGACTCATAAAGATCCATTGGAAGGCAGTGTCAGGGTGGTCGAGACTCTTGGAGATCTTTCATTTAGGTGGTGACAACGTCATGGTGGTCCATTCAACACTTGTTCGAGATTGTTTCTGTTTGACCCCTCTTTCTAGTTCACATAGTTCGTTTTTACTTTGTTATATTTTCATTTTCTTATCTTGGTTGTTTTTAACTGGTTTATCCGGTTGATGATAAATTGGCCTCTCGAATTGTGTAACGTTGTTATGTAAGTTATTCGAATTCTTACCTTATAATTTTTTTTATCAAAAACGCCATTGAAATTTTGTATTCTCAAAATAGTCGTGTCTTCAGACCACAAATCACGGCAGTGAAAAGTAACATCAAACTCGTATGAGTTTCTTGTGCATATATAGATCTTGGACACAATTTTACGGGCCTTTAGAAAAAGGCCAACCCAAAAATGGACTGCTGCAAAGATTGGGCTTCTTAACCCGAAGGAAGGGTCCATTAAAAAAATCATGTTAGATATATTACTTTAATATTTATTATTAAATTATTAATTTAAGGTGATGATAAGAGCCTAGGGAAACATGAAAACAAAATTTTATATGTACACTTAAATAAAAACGTATGTACGTTTATTAAGAAAATATATGTATACACACTAAGAAAACATATGAACACTAACTTATACGAACACATATTTTAATAAAATACTAAAAAAACATATGCATATAATATAAAATATATAAACACATACTAAAAGAATACATATAGAAATAATAGGAAATATATAAATACACATTTGATAAGGCATATGAAAACATATGTATACATTTTTTTATTAAGTGTACATATAAATACGTTGTCTGCTAATAAACATGAATGCATGTGATGGACAAGTGGTGGAAACCTATACAAATAATGTAACTACCTTTTTAATATAAAAAAATATTAAAACAAATATTAAAATATAAAAAATAATCACGACTTTCAAGTCAATAAAAAATAATATTAACTCTAACAATATAAATGATTTTTTCACTTCAAATTTTGGTTAATTTGATGATAACATAACATCTAATAAAAAATCTTGTACAAAAAAAATCACTTAACACATCCAAGTATCCAACTATAAAAATATCTTGAGTGCACGTCATTGAAAAATTCTTTTGTATTATTTTTTAGTTCATAAGTTGAGGTTAAATTTTAATTAAAAATTGAAATTGTTTTTATATAAATTTCCTTTCTTATATTATCAGAAAACTTATATTATGTAAATGCTACCACCTAGAATGTGTGAATGATGCATTCAATAGATCATAGAATATATACAGGTGTGAAATTAACATCGGGAATTCCTCGAGGTAACCCTGAGGTTTTGCAAATTCTGCGAGGTGTCCACAGATTTAGGCTATTCCGTGAGGTAACCCTGAGTTTTTTAAAAAGTCCGCCAAATAATCCTCCGTTATCTTTCCTGTTAAAGTACCGTTAATTCATATTTTTTTAACGGAAATTCCGCGAGGTAACCCTCAGGTTTTGCAAATTCCGCCAAATAACCCTCTGTTACTTAATCAGTTAAAAAAATGTTAAATTTTTATTTTTTTAATGTGAAAAAACTGTTAATTATTAACTTTTAATAATTAACTTTTAATACTTTTTAAAAAGTTGTTAATTGATTTTTTTAAAAGGAGAAATAATAACAAATGCTAATATTTAGTATCATCCATAAAATAAGAAAAAAATTAATAATTAACTACATAAATGAATTTACTTAATTACTTTGTTCATTCATGTAGTTTATTATTAAAAATTGCAATTTTCATTTATGTAGTTAATTATTAATTTTTTTCTTATTTTATGGATGATACTAAATATTAGCATTTGTTATTATTTCTCCTTTAAAAAAATCAATTAATAACTTTTTAAAAAGTATTAAAAGTTAATAATTAACTACATGAATGAATGTACTTAATTACATTGTTCATTCATGTAGTTTATTATTAAATGAATTTACTTAATTACTTTGTTCATTCATGTAGTTTATTATTAAAAATTGCAATTTTCATTAATGTAGTTCTTTTTTTTTTCTTATTTTATGGATGATACTAAATATTAGCATTTGTTATTATTTCTCCTTTTTAAAAAATCAATTAACAACTTTTTAAAAAGTATTAAAAGTTAATAATTAACTACATGAATGAATGTACTTAATTACATTGTTCATCCATGTAGTTTATTATTAAAAATTGTAATTTTTTTTTATGGTTGGTACTAAATAGAATTTAAATTATTTTTTCTTTAAAAAAAAAATCAATTAACATTTTTTCACATTAAAAAAAAAATTAACAATTTTTTAACGGATTAAGTAACATAGGGTTATTTGGCGGAATTTACAAAACCTGAGGGTTACCTCGCGGAATTTCCGTTAAAAAAACATGAATTAACGGTACTTTAACAGGAAAGATAACGTAGGGTTATTTGGCAGACTTTTTTAAAAACTCAGGGTTACCTCACGGAATAGCCTAAACCTGTGGACACCTCACGGAATTTGCAAAACCTCAGAATTACCTCGCGGAATTCCCGAATTAACATCATCAAAAACCACGTTACGATAATGATATCACATGCATTATATAAAGAAATTCACATGCATGACATATGATCACTTAAATGAAATTTTAGTTTTTACTTTTGGATGGAGTCCATTTAAGAGTGAAATTTCATTTACATTTTATATCATAAAATTTATTTGTATTTGATCAAATCCCTTAATATAATGAGTAAAATTAAAAACTTTGTTTATAACATACAAAATGCTCTATTTCACGTGGATTGATAAATTAAGATTCATCATCTCCCATCGTGAAGAAAAGAAAAAGCAAATATAATTAAGGCCTAAAAAAAAAGAAGAAAGCAGAGGATCTTGCGGTTCTTGATTGCTCTATTTCTTCAATGAAATTCATAATAATATACTCCCTCCGTCCCACAATATTTGTCCTGTTTGACTTTTAGACACTATTTATCGTTGCAGAGAATCTTCAAGATTTCTCCTAATATATAAGAAAAAACATAGTCATGTGGGGTCTTGTTTGATTCGTCTCAACGAGTACTTTGATAATATCAAAAAATTATAATTTTTAGAGTTATGTAATTAGAGATATTAACTATACAAAACTCGTCTCGGCAAGTGTGTTCAGTCAAAACAGGACAAACATTTCGGAACGGATGGAGTACCTTATTGTATTAGTTATCACCGGTGTGGCGGACCCAAGAATTATTGAAAGAGGGGGCGATATTACTTAACATAACTCATAATCATTGATATGTTTTCTCAATTCTGGTTCATTAATCACATCATCTTCACATACTCGAGCTCTTTTAGGGCTCGATCCACCAACATTAGCATGACTATCAATATTTGGATGTTCATGAGATGTATTTGGAGGCTCGATAGTTAAAATTGTTGATTTCTTATTCAGAATAACAAATTTGTCAATAATCATAATAAAAAAGAAAGCAACTTCACATTTGGTCTTTAACTAATTTTCAATTCAGACAAAATCAATATTAAATTACAATTTTCAATAAAATTCAACCATGACAAGTAGATATAGATAGAAAACAAATCTAAATACCTAAACAAAATCAATTGAGTTCGAATTCAACAAAAACAATTTAACAAAAATCTATTCAAAGCCTAAAAACATTAAAGGGGAAGCAACTCAACAAGTGAAGTGAGCAACCGAGACTTACAGTGGAGGCGGCCGACGAGTGGTCGGGGATGGCGGAGGGCGGTTTCCGGTGGCGAGTCGTCGCCGTGGGAGGCAGTGGAGGCGGCCGGCGAGTGGCGCCCAAGCCCGAGTGCAGCGCATCAGCAGCCAGAAATTTCGAATCTTCGAAATTTTGGTTCCAGAAAGGGGAAAAGCCAAAGCGGAGGATTTCATTATTTTTTGATTATTTAAAAAAAAAAAACTGAAATGAAGTCTTTATTTTTTAACAAAACGACGTCGTTTGGCATGGGACCAAAACAACGTCGTTTTGGCACAGTTTTAAAATTTTTAAAAAGGACAAATCGTCGTCTTCAACTTCGGTCTTTAACCCCCATTTTCAACAGCCTGCAGGAGCTTCAATGACAACTCGCCACCGGCTCTTCTCTAATCTCGGTGGTTTCCGGGGCTAAGCGGGAGCGGCCGCCCACTCAAGTCCCCCTGGGTCCGCCACTGGTTATCACATAGTCCGTAAGTTTTTTGTTGAATTTTTTTCCAGCTTTTATTATAAGTGTAACAAGAGTTATAGATCGACTAACAATACTATATCTTCCAACATAAATAATAATATATATGACCTTACCGTCTAACATCGGGTCTTATTTACTTGGATTAATATTGGGATTTTGCAGTATATAATTTATTGCATCAAAGTTGTGATTCATGAAAATTGACGGAGGTTTTTTAAAAATCACAGCTGTTTTCAACAAAATCAGACAGTAGATTTAGTTTCCTTATTTACTATAAAAAGTTTACCTAAATAATGATAGCTTAGACTTGCAGCGTCACCGCCATTAAATTAGGGTTTTTCCTTTCCGAAAAGGAGAGAACTTCACAGAAACGCCCCATAACCAGATCTGATCTCTCTCGCGTCCTCTCTTCTTCAAATTGATCCAGCGCTCATAACCTAGTTCAACATCATTCCCGATTCCTCAATCTATAGACCTCCCAATTTCATTCTTAATAGAAAATTAGGGTTTTTCTCTCCCGTCCCCTTATCCCCTCAACAATGGCCGCTTGCGTCCTCTCTTCTTCAAATTGATCCAGCGCCTATAACCTAGTTCAACGTCATTCCCGATTCCTCAATGTATAAACCTCCCAATTTCATTCTGCATAGAAAATTAGGGTTTTTCTCTCCCGTCCCCTTCACCCCTCAACAATGGCCGCTATTCAATCGCCCCCTCGACTCCGTCCAATCCCTCGAATCGGACATGGCTACCGATTTCTTCCCTCAGTTTATCTGTCGATGGTGTTGCAGGTGATTTTGCTAATTTATTTGTTTGAATTTTCAGATTCTTTTGTCAATTTCGGTAATGTATCTACTTCGAAATTGTCGTGTGCTTTCTTTGGTGATGCAGATTAGTCGTATGCTTTCCCTGTTAGATACTCCGAAATTTTCATTATTGTTTTGCACATATAAATTTAAGTAGTTAAGTTTACGTGTGTTTCCTATTTATTTATGCATATCTAAGATGATAATTTTACCTGTGTTAGTGTGTTACCCATAAAGTCACAATTATGTTTTTTATTTGTGCCCAAAAGTTTAAATTTCTGTTTTCTACTTTTGTATTCATTTTTTTTTTAATTTTCTCTTATACAAAAGTTTATTCTTTCTTTGGTGCCATTGTTTTAGTAAGAACATGAAAGGTAAACAAAAGATGAGGGCCTAGTCATTCTCTCTTTATTCAAAAATCTTATTTTCTGTTTTCAACTATACTCAAAATTATTTTTTATTCTTATTTTCTCTTATTCAATTGTATATTTTATTGGGTGCCCTTGTTTTATAAAGAACAACTGAAAGTTAAACAAAAGATGAGGCCCAATCATTCTCTTTTTATCCAAAAATGTTATTTTATGTTTTTAACTACTGTACTCAAAATTATTTTTTATACTTATTTTCTATTATCCAAACAAAAGTATATTTTCTTTGGTGCCCTTGTTTTAATAAGAACAACTGAAAGGTAACCAAAAAATGAGGGCCCAATCATTCTCTCTTTATCCACAAAACCTATTTTCTAGTTTTCAACTACTTTACTCAAAATTATTTTTTATTCTTATTTTCTCTTATCTAAATGTATATTTTCTTTGGTGCCCTTGTTTTAATAAGAACAACTGAAAGGTAAACAAAAGATGAGGGCCCAATTATTCTCTCTTTATCCAAAAATCTTATTTTCTGTTTTCAACTACTGTACTCAAAATTATTTTTTATTCTTGTTTTCTCTTATTAAAAAATATATTTTCTTTGGTGCCCTTGTTTTATAAAGAACAACTGAAAAGATGAGGGCCCAATCATTCTCTTTTATCCAAAAAATTTATTTTCTGTTTTCAACTACTGTACTCAAAATTATTTTTTATTCTTATTTTCCATTACCCAAAAGTATATTTTCTTTGGTGCCCTTGTTTTTAATAAGAACAACTGAAAGGTAAACAAAAAATGAGGGCCAATCATTCCCTCTTTATCCAAAAATCTTATTCTCTGTTTTCAACTACTTTACTCAAAATTATTTTTTATTCTTATTTTCTCTTCACCAAAAGTATATTTTCTTTGGTGCCCTTGTTTTATAAGAACAACTGAAAGTGATCAACAAAACAAGGCCATATAATCATTCTCTTTGTATCGGAAAGTGTTATTTCCAATTTTTGGTTTAGAAGAGCTGAAAGATAATATGTAGAAGCCTTCGAAATTCTATTTCACATTCAAAATGTTCTATTTTCTTTGGTGCCCTTGTTTTTCTAGAACAACTGAAAGGTAAACAAAAGATGAGGGTCCAATCATTCTCTCTTTATCCAAAATTTTTATTTTCTAGTTTTCAACTACTTTACTCAAAATTATTTTTTTATTCTTATTTTCTCTAATCCAAAAGTATATTTTTTTGATGCCCTTGTTTTAATAAGAACAACCGAAAGGTAAACAAAAGATGAGGGTCCAATTATTTTCTCTTTATCCAAAAATCTTATTTTCTGTTTTCATCTACTGTACTCAAAATTAATTTTTATTCTTATTTTCTCTTATACAAAAGTATATTTTCTTTGGTGCCCTTGTTTTAGAAAGAACAACTGAAAAGATGAGGGCCCAATCATTCTCTTTTTATCCAAAAATCTTATTTTCTGTTTTCAACTTCTTTACTCAAATTTATTTTTTATTCTTATTTTCCATTATTCAAAAGTATATTTTCTTTGGTGCCCTTGTCTTAATAAGAACAACTGAAAGGTAAGCAAAAGATGAGGGCTCAATCATTCTCTTTTTATCTCAAAATCTTATTTTCTGTTTTCAAATACTATTCTTATTTTCTCTTATCCAAAATTATAATTTCTTTGGTGCCCTTGTTTTAATAAGAACAACCGAAAGGTAAACAAAAGATGAGGGCCCAATCATTCTCTTTTTATCCAAAAAATTTTATTTTCTGTTTTCAACTATTGTACTCAAAGTTACTTTTTATTCTTATTTTCCTCTTAACCAAAAGTATATTTTCTTTGGTGCCCTTGCTTTATGAGAACAACTGAAAGTGATCAACAAAACAAGGCCATACTATCATTCTCTTTGTATCGGAAAAGTGTTATTTCCAATTTTTGGTTTAGAAGAGCTGAAAGATAATATGTAGAGCCTTCAAAATTCTATTTCACATTCAAAATGTTCTATTTTCTGTTTTTAACTGTGTACTCTAAATTATTTTTATTCTTATTTTCTTTGGTGCCCTAGTTTTTCTAGAACAACTGAAAGGGAAACAAAAGATGAGGGCCCAATCATTCTCTCTTTGTCCAAAATTTTTATTTTAGTTTTCAACTACTTTACTCAATAATTTTTTATTCTTATTTTCTCTTATCCAAAAGTATATTTTTTTGGTGCCCTTGTTTTAATAAGAACAACTGAAAGGTAAACAAAAGATGAGGGCCCAATTATTTTATCTCTATCCAAAATTCTTATTTTCTGTTTTCAACTACTGTACTCAAATTTATTTTTTATTCTTATTTTCCATTATCCAAAAGTATATTTTCTTTGGTGCCCTTGTCTTAATAAGAACAACTGAAAGGTAAGCAAAAGATGAGGGCTCAATCATTCTCTTTTTATCTCAAATCTTATTTTCTGTTTTCAAATACTATTCTTATTTTCTCTTATCCAAAATTATAATTTCTTTGGTGCCCTTGTTTTAATAAGAACAACCGAAAGGTAAACAAAAGATGAGGGCCCAATCATTCTCTTTTTATCCAAAAATTTTTATTTTCTGTTTTCAACTATTGTACTCAAAATTACTTTTTATTCTTATTTTCCTCTTAACCAAAAGTATATTTTCTTTGGTGCCCTTGTTTTATGAGAACAACTGAAAGTGATCAACAAAACAAGGCCATACTATCATTCTCTTTGTATCGGAAAAGTGTTATTTCCAATTTTTGGTTTAGAAGAGCTGAAAGATAATATGTAGAGCCTTCAAAATTCTATTTCACATTCAAAATGTTCTATTTTCTGTTTTTAACTGTGTACTCTAAATTATTTTTATTCTTATTTTCTTTGGTGCCCTTGTTTTTCTAGAACAACTGAAAGGGAAACAAAAGATGAGGGCCCAATCATTCTCTCTTTGTCCAAAAATTTTATTTTCTAGTTTTCAACTACTTTCTCAAAATAATTTTTTATTCTTATTTTCTTTTATCCAAAAGTATATTTTTTTGGTGCCCTTGTTTTAATAAGAACAACTGAAAGGTAAACAAAAGATGAGGGCCCAATTATTTTCTCTTTATCCAAAATTCTTATTATCTGTTTTCAACTACTGTACTCAAATTTATTTTTTATTCTTATTTTCCATAATCCAAAAGTATATTTTCTTTGGTGCCCTTGTCTTAATAAGAACAACTGAAAGGTAAGCAAAAGATGAGGGCTCAATCATTCTCTTTTTATCTCAAAATCTTATTTTCTGTTTTCAAATACTATTCTTATTTTCTCTTATCCAAAATTATAATTTCTTTGGTGCCCTTGTTTTATTAAGAACAACCGAAAGGTAAACAAAAGATGAGGGCCCAATCATTCTCATTTTATCCAAAAAAATTTATTTTCTGTTTTCAACTACTGTACTCAAATTTATTTTTTATTCTTATTTTCCATTATCCAAAAGTATATTTTCTTTGGTGCCTTTGTCATAATAAGAACAACTGAAAGGTAAGCAAAAGATGAGGGCTCAATCATTCTCTTTTTATCTCAAAATTGTATTTTCTGTTTTCAAATACTATTCTTATTTTCTCTTATCCAAAATTATAATTTCTTTGGTGCCCTTGTTTCAATAAGAACAACCGAAAGGTAAACAAAAGATGAGGGCCCAATCATTCACTTTTTATCCAAAAAAATTTATTTTCTGTTTTCAACTATTGTACTCAAAATTACTTTTTATTCTTATTTTCTCTTAACCAAAAGTATATTTTCTTTGGTGCCCTTGTTTTATGAGAACAACTGAAAGTGATCAACAAAACAAGGCCATACTATCATTCTCTTTGTATCGGAAAAGTGTTATTTCCAATTTTTGGTTTAGAAGAGCTGAAAGATAATATGTAGAGCCTTCAAAATTCTATTTCACATTCAAAATGTTCTATTTTCTGTTTTTAACTGTGTACTCTAAATTATTTTTATTCTTATTTTCTTTGGTGCCCTTGTTTTTCTAGAACAACTGAAAGGGAGTGAAAGGTAAACAAAAGATGAGGGCCCAATCATTCTCTCTTTGTCCAAAAAATTTATTTTCTAGTTTTCAACTACTTTACTCAAAATAATTTTTTAATCTTATTTTCTCTTATCCAAAAGTATATTTTTTTTGATGCCCTTGTTTTAATAAGAACAACTGAAAGGTAAACAAAAGATGAGGGCCCAATTATTTTCTCTTTATCCAAAATTCTTATTTTCTGTTTTCAACTACTGTACTCAAAATTAATTTTTATTCTTATTTTCTCTTATTCAAAAGTATATTTTCTTTGGTGCCCTTGTTTTATAAAGAACAACTGAAAAGATGAGGGCCCAATCATTCTCTTTTTATCCAAAATTCTTATTTTCTGTTTTCAACTACTTTACTCAAAATTATTCTTATTTTCCATTATCCAAAAGTATATTTTCTTTGGTGCCCTTGTCTTAATAAGAACAACTGAAAGGTAAACAAAAGATGAGGGCTCAATCATTCTCTTTTTATCTCAAAAATCTTATTTTCTGTTTTCAACTACTTTACTCAAAATTATTTTTTATTCTTATTTTCCATTATCCAAAAGTATATTTTCTTTGGTGCCTTGTCTTAATAAGAACAACTGAAAGGTAAACAAAAGATGGAGGGCTCAATCATTCTCTTTTTATCTCAAAATCTTATTTTCTGTTTTCAACTACTGTACTCAAAATTATTATTTTTTCTTATTTTTTCTTATCCAAAATTTTATTTTCTTTGGTGCCCTTGTTTTAATAAGAACAACCGAAAGGTAAACAAAAGATGAGGGCCAATCATTCTCTTTTTATCCAAAAATTTTATTTTCTGTTTTAAACTATTGTACTTAAAATTATTCTTTGTTCTTATTTTCTCCTAACCAAAAGTATATTTTCTTTGCTGCCCTTGTTTTATAAGAACAACTGAAAGTGATCAACAAAACAATGCCGCATAATCATTCTCTTTGTATCGGAAAGTGTTATTTCCAATTTTTGGTTTAGAAGAACTGAAAGATACTATGTAGAGCCTTCGAAATTCTATTTCACATTCAAAATTATTTTTATTCTTATTTTCTTTGGTGCCCTTGTTTTTCTAGAACAACTGAAAGGTAAACAAAAGATGAGGGCCCAATCATTCTCTCTTTATCCAAAATATTTATTTTCAGGTTTCAACTACCGTACTCAAAATTATTTTTTATTCTAAAAGTATATTTTCTTTTGTGCCCTTGTTTTTGTAAGAACAACTGAAAGGTGATCAACCAAACAAGACCATATAATCATTCTCTTTGTATCAGCAAGTATTATGTCCTATTTTTGGTTTAGAAGAGCTGAAAGGGAGTATTTAGAGCCTTCGAAAATCTTTTTCACATTCAAAACAATATATTTTAATAATATAAAGACTATCTGAAATATTGTTTTTTTATAACAGCTCATTTCATTAGTCTATTTTTTTTACTCCTGAAGTATTGCTCACATGCTCACATAGTTTGTCTAAGTACTTGGCATGAATCATCAATGACAATGCTTCATTGTAACAGGTGAGGGATGTTATTAGTGTTGCCCTTTTGTGTGATTTTGCTCAAACATCTACCTTGAGTTTGTTATTTGTACCTTTAACTACTTCCTAACTCCTGTGTCAATTTCATCACAGGAATACAGTTTTTTTTGCTGCCCTGACATCTAACAGGGTTGAATTTCTAAATGAGCAAATCAGGACAAAGGTACATTGTTATTTCTCATACTCTTAATTAGATAATATTCACCATTTCATTGAAGCACACACATAATTAGTTTTGGCTTATGCAATTTGTGAATCTCCTGTATTGACATATCTGCTTTTCTGTAGTTGGGGTGATTTTCTTTTCCCGAGTAGAGTTTAGTAAACAAAGGAAAGCTAAACAGGTAAATCAATCTTTAATAATTTATTGTAATCTTAAGTCACAAGTTTCAAGAATTCTCTGTATGTCATTTTGTTTTGTTCTGTTGTTTTTCTTCTACAACTTATGATTATGTTTACCGCCTCCCAAACGACTTCAATTGGTGTGTATTTCTTGCTAGCTTTGTATGTCATTTCCCTGACTACTTCAATTTGAGTGTTCTTGCTTTTCCTTCATTTTTTGATTATATCTGATTTTGCTTCACTGCGTGTATGGTTTTTTTTTTTTTTTCATTCCTTGTTTGTTTGTTAAGTTGGTTGGTGGTTGTTTGTAACACTTTTTTGTGTTGTTTGATTGTTACGTTGATTGATTGTTGGTTGTTTTTTCGTTCATTGTTGTTTGTTACTTGGATTGGTTGTTGGTTGCTTTATTGGTAACACAACACTCATTCCTATTGTTTGTTTGTGATTGATTAACTGTCTTATTTTGCTTCACTGCTTGTGTGTTTGCGTTGCTCCATTCATTGTTGTTTGTTTCCTTTGATTGATTGATATTGCTTAGGGCTCGTTTGGTTGACTTATTTTAGGATCCTGAAATGGGGGGAAGTTAGAAGAGGAATTAGGGATTTTTGAGTCCTACGTAATATGTTTCCTTTCCACGTATCTTTTAATTTCTTTATGTTTCTGTTTCCTTTTTTTCTCCCTTTTCACAACCGTACAGGCCCTTATTTTTTTTTATTTTTTTTTTGATGATGAAAGAATTTGAGATACCCGACATAATAACGGGCCCTTATTTGGTAACACTCTTTCTGTTGTTTGTTTGTAATTGATTAATTGTCTGATTTTGCTTCACAGCTTGTCTGTTTACGTTTTTTCATTTATTCTTTGGTGGTTGCTTAATTCATAACATTCCTTATTGTTGTTTGTTCGCTTATTGTTCTTGGCTAATTTTTGGTTTATATCACCAGTGGTTTGCTGTTTTCTATGAATTGGATGGTTTTATTTTGATTATACTCGTTGTTCACTTGTTTTCCTCTTTGTTTCCATTTTTCATGTTCGTCTGTTTCTTAGTTGGTGTATTTTTTGTTGTTGATTCCCTTTTTTCTTATTTGTTAATAATTGATTTTTTTAATTCGGTTGGTTAGTTAAATTGGGTGTTACTTGACTATTACGTTGCTAGATGGTTTATATATTACACTTACGTGTGCATCATTATCAAAGAAGTACGAGATTAAATCCTATACACCCTTCTTCTATATACTCTATAGGCTAAACTTGTTTATTTTATATGGATGAATTATTTTTCGTAGCTTTTCATTTTACAAGTGTTTTTGTTATGAATGGATTTTCATTTTTACATGCCGTTTGTGAACCTCAATCTCTCGTATATCATAGCTGATTTACTTTAATTTTGTCTTTGTATATTAACCAAAAGAAAGTAGTTCTAGGTTAATTGCCACAATATTTTTTTAAATGGAGAATAAAATTGACCAAAGAAATGGAGAAAATCAATTGAAAGACATCTGTTCTTAAACGAGTAGTCATATGGTGGTAAACCTCGGACTATAGATAATTAAACTGGTTTACGTCGATTGAGAAAAAAACTGATAAAACTTTGTTCACCCAAGTGAACAAAGCTTAATTACTTCAATCGCAGTCCCATATCTCCTCTAGCTAGTAGAGAAAAAATAATCACTAACTTTCAATTATAATCCTATCATTCAACATAATAACCATAAAAATATGAACTATTTCTTTTATTTTAAATTCCAGCTAATTCGATGACAAGATGACGTGATTGAATTAGCGGAATTTTAACTAAAAAAATCATTTGTATTATTTTTAGATCATGGGTCAACTTTAGAGATTAATTTGAAAGTTTGGATTTTTTAGAGATTTTTTTAAATATTATCAGAAAACCCATATCATGTACAAGGCTACCAGAATATCACCTAAAATCTGACAGATGATGCGCGCATTCAATAAATCATTGAATATATACATTACGTTAATGATATCACGCACATTATATAAAGCAATGCAATTAGTAGAGGCCCATAACTAATTTATATTTTGGGAGTATATTGTCATTGATCTTAGTTGGTCTTGACATTTGAGGGAGAATTTGATAGAGATTGAGAAGGGAAAGAGAAGAATAGAGGAAGAAAGGATAACGTAGGTAAGAGAAAGGTTTAGGGAGAGAGAAGAGATTAAGGGAAAGAAGGGTAATTGATTATTATTTTCTGGATAATCCATCTAGACAATATTTCCCCTATTTATACCATACAATACACATATATGACATTACTCCCCCTTTTATAAAGCTTTGTCCTCAAAGCTTATTACAAAAGTAAAACAACTATTAAAGTGAAAACGACAATAGTAACAGCAAATACAAATGTTGGGATAAGCAAAATATGATGAGCACAAATCAGCAACTCCTCCAAAAATCAGTCAACAGCATCCCTAAAACTGGAATCCCAAATAGCTTCCTCATAGGCAAGCACATGCTTTGTCCTCTAGTGAAGCCCAGAAGTGCAGCAAGGGAGCTTTAATTTTACCCAACCAAAATAACCCAAAGTGTCCAGCAGCAAATCACTATTTTTACCAATGCTCAGCACCTCACCACATAAAAGTTACTGAATACAGCCCACATCACTACTGAATTATCGAGCTCACACCACCAACATTTGTTTGTCAGTAGTGTATAATTTGTCAGTATTCCTCAACAATTGTATCTAGAGGATACTGAATTTCAAACTAAACCCCACCGATTCAGCAAATCCCCATCGATTGACCTCAGAACTCCAGTCCCAATTCACCGCAGTTGGCTACAGCATGACCCATTATAATTCTGCCCTTACTACTGGAAAAATTCAGCAACAAAAAACAACAACCTTGGCACCAAATTCAGCAGCTCAGTGGTAGCAGCGACTCTACTCGACCTCAATGTCGGTCCACTAGCAGCAGAGCAACCATTCTTCTTACAAACAAATTCCACAAGTTGCTGCACACCTAAATCTGTAGCACAGTACTTCAAATACTAGTAAAACAAATCAGCACAAAATTCCCAGCACATTCTCAACTCAGCAGCACATGAATCAATTGAGGTAAGGCCTCCTCCCGGATCAAAAATCCAAACTAATTCACTCCATATATGGACCAATCCCGCTGCATAAGAGGAATCAAAACGAGATCTTCCATGATCGACAACACCTCCGGGATCGAATACTAAACCCATGTTGTCAACCACAATCAAACAAGAACCATCTACCATGATCTTGATCCGCAAATAGACCACAGTAGAGCTTAAATTCATGCTATTTACCTCAGTTTTTCTCTTTGGCAATTCGTCAAACAGCTTGTGTGCACTAAAAATGCCCAAATTTTCAGCTGAAGTAATCTTAACATCACCCCAACTAAATCCAATCGGTTCAACAACCCATTCACTCATATTCTCATATTCACAGTCCGAGACTTCTAGCGAGGGAAGGGAAGTTACCTTCAAAGGTTCAAAATCGCCCATTTCTTGCAGTTTCGCTGACCCATCTCTCATTGGCATTTCCTCGAGCAGGTTGTGTGCATCCAAAAACAACCCATCACCCACCTGGGCAACCTTGCTTGGGACGAAGCTTCAACCTCTTCACGTCACTCTTGGAAATCAGCCCTGATTTGTTGGAAGGCTTGCAACAATTGTCTGGCAGAGTCTTGCACTTCCTGAAATCCAGCCACGTGGCTTCTCTCCTCAGAGTAACGACTCGGCGCATCTGTAGGAGAATCAAGCGCACTACGATCTTGTCTTCCAGTGGAGTCGCCAGGATTCGAAGGAACTTCAAGAATTTTTTTCTCTTTAGGGTTCTCCTCCATGTTCTGCGGTCGTGATTCAGAAACTTTATGGAGGGTAACCAGACTCGATACTTGCTTCTTGATTTCATAAGAAGGTGCCTTGGCAGGGGCATTCCGATTTGAGCCCGAGTTTCATTGATTTACTGGTAAAAAATTCTATCACTCTCTCGCAATCTGAGTATCCAAGATTCAACAGATGAAGATTATGCCATGGCTAACTCTCAAGTTCTCCAATTGGTCGAATTAGGTCACAATTTAGTCGTCAATCGAAAAAAAATTGGGCGCAGGAACACTGCTCTGATACCAATTTGTGATGATCTTAGTTGGTCTTGACATTTGAGGGAGAATTTGATAGAGATTGAGAAGGAAAAGAGAAGAATATAGAAAGAAGAAGGTAAGCAGAGAAGAAAGGAGAACGTAGGTAAGAGAAGAGATTAAGGGAAAGAAGGGTAATTGATTATTATTTTCTGGATAATCCATCTAGACAATATTTCCCCTATTTATACCATACAATACACATATATGACATATATAAGTTGTATATAGTGTAGGTTAAATATTTATGATTGTACTATCGTAATTTATATTTTGGGAGTATTTAGTGTTGATGGACTAATTTATGAGTACAGCTGTACACGTGCATGATACATTTTCGCAACTCCCAACATGTTTATATGGAGGCCAGTTGTTGTTAATTGTTTGGCATCTTTAATTAGGCAATGGCTAAATACACGCGAAAATATGACTAAATGTACACGGTTTTACATGCTTAAGGTAAGCGTTCGGTTTTACACGCTTAAGATAAGCGTGGAGGGGTATTGTGGGTATTTTGAAAATACATTCTTACACGCTTAACTTAAGCGTATGCTTACATGCTTAAGTTAAGCGTGTAGTTTTTTTTTTTTTTTTTGCAAGTTAAAAAAAACCTAAAAGCACACGCTTAAGCTAGGCTACAGTACTATTTTTTTTTTCTTTCAAAATTGTATTTTTTTTTCCATAATCATGTAGAGAATTTCAATACGAGTCTGTACATATAAAATTCGTCCAAAACGGATATCGTTTGCCCCTCCAAAAGCCCAAAAAACGAAGCCTTCAACCAGTGCGCATCCGTAAGCTTTTATAAGCTTCAATGGAGGATTTGGCAAATTTCTTGGATTCGATTGAAACCATTAACTATTGGGCATTTAAAAAGACCTTATCATACACATAATTTCACATTTAATCGGATTGAATGTCGATTAAAATCGTAGAATTTTATCCCCAAAGACACCGTCTCGTTCAAGAGACCGATTTGAAAAAATCCAAAATTGGATCAAATCGTCTTCAATTGGAGGGCATGAACCATAGGGCATTGTTGAGGGTATTCTAAAATTCAAAATGCCTATAAAATCACCTTCAATCGTTGTCCCAATACATCCAATTTCGAAGTCAAAATTCATGAACCTTAAATCCCGTTATCGGTTGTTCTTGACCGAAATTCGAGCACATGTAAACTTTATTCTTGCAATTGTTGGTACTATTAGCCTTCAAAATTGGTCCTCTTTCAAAGTCCTCTCTTTACATCGCCGAAAAAAGACCACTTTTATTCAATTTGGAGTTTTTCCAATGAGGTGTCAAAAAGGTATTCCGACGGGATTAAATTTGTGTCCATTTTGCGATTTTGGGGTATTTTTGATTTGTTTTGTCTTAATCTTGGTTAAATTAATTAATCTAAATTAGTGAAAAATATTTTAGGATCAATTTTGTGCCCGGTATATAATATATAAGTAATAAGTTCATAATATGTAACTATAATACATAGTATATAAGTAATAAATTCATAAATACTTAACCATAATATTTAACTATAGTACATAAGTTAACTATAATAAATTCATATGTATGTAATACTTAATTATAATGCATAACTATACTTTATAACTAATATATTTTGTAATACTTAACTATAATACATAACTACAGTATATAAGTAATAAGTTCATAATACTTAATCATAATGTATAACTATAGTATATAAGTAATAAGTTCATAATACTAAATTATAATGAAATACTATAGTATATATAAGTGTAACTATATGAAATTTCATGAAATACTATAGTATATAAGTCTAAGTATACCAGATTTAATGAAATACTATAGTACATAAGTGTAATTATATGAAATTTAATGAATTACAATAATACATAAGTGTAACTATATGAAATATAATGAAATACTATAATATATACATGTAACTATATGAAATATAATGAAATACTATAGTATATAAGTCTAAGTATACTAGACTTAATGAAATATTATAGTACATAAGTGTAACTATATGAAATATAATGAAATACTATAGTATATAATGTAATTATATGAAATATAACAAAATACTATAATATATAAGTCTAAGTATACTAGATTTAATGAAATACTATAGTACATAAGTGTAACTATATGAAATGTAATGAAATATTATAGTACATAAGTGTAACTATATGAAATGTAATGAAATACTATAATTCGTAAGTGTAATTATATGAAATTTAATGAAATACTATAATATATAAGTCTAAGTATACTTGATTTAATGAAATAATATAGTTTATAAGTGTAACTATATGAAATATAACAAAATACTATAATGTATAAGTTTAAGTATACTAGATTTAATGAAATACTATACTATATAAGTGTAATTATATGAAATGTAATAAAATACTATAGTACATAAGTGTAATTATATGAAATATAATGAAATATTATAGTACATAAGTGTAACTATATGAAATGTAATGAAATACTATAGTACATAAGTATAACTATATGAAATTTAATGAAATACTATAGTATATAAGTCTAAGTATACTTGATTTAATGAAATACTATAGTATATAAGTGTAATTATATGAAATATAATAAAATACTATAGTACATAAGTGTAACTATATGAAATATAATGAAATACTATAATACATAAGTGTAACTATATGAAATGTGATGAAATACTATGGTACATAAGTATAACTATATAAAATTTAATGAAATACTATAGTATATAAGTCTAAGTATACTTGATTTAATGAAATACTATAGTATATAAGTGTAACTATATGAAATATTATAAAATTCTATAATATATAAGTTTAAGTATACTAAATTTCATGAAATACTATACTATATAAGTGTAACTATATGAAATATAATGAAATACTATAGTACATAAGTGTAACTATATGAAATGTAATGAAATATTATAGTACATAAGTGTAACTATATAAAATGTAATGAAATACTATAGTACATAAGTATAACTATATGAAATTTAATGAAATACTATAGTATATAAGTCTAAGTATACTTGATTTAATGAAATATTATAGTATATAAGTGTAACTATATGAAATATAATAAAATACTATAATATATAAGTTTAAGTATACTAGATTTAATGAAATACTATACTATATAAGTGTAACTATATGAAATGTAATGAAATACTATAGTATATAAGTGTAATTATATGAAATGTAATGAAATACTATAGTACATAAGTGTAACTATATGAAATGTAATGAAATACTATAGTAAATAAGTGTAATTATATGAAATTTAATAAAATACTATAGTATATAAGTCTAAGTATACTTGATTTAATGAAATATTATAGTATATAAGTGTAACTATATGACTATATGAAATATAATAAAATGCTATAATGTATAAGTTTAAGTATATTAGATTTAATGAAATACTATATTATATAAGTGTAACTATATGAAATATAATGAAATACTATAATAAATAAGTGTAACTATATGAAATGTAATGAAATACTATAGTACATAAGTGTAATTATATGAAATTTAATGAAATACTATAGTATATAAGTCTAAGTATACTTGATTTAATAAAATACTATAGTATATAAGTGTAACTATATGAAATATAATAAAATACTATAATATATAAGTTTAAGTATACTAGATTTAATGAAATACTATACTATATAAGTGTAACTATATGAAATGTAATGAAATACTATAGTACATAAGTGTAACTATATGAAATGTAATGAAATACTATAGTACATAAGTGTAACTATATGAAATGTAATGAAATACTATAGTACATAAGTGTAATTATATGAAATTTAATGAAATACTATAATATATAAGTCTAAGATTAATTAATTTAACCAAATTGATCCTAAAATATTTTTTACTAATCTAGATTAATTAATTTAACCAAGATTAAGACAAAACAAATCAAAAATACCCCAAAAATCGCAAAATGGGCACAAATTCAATCCCGTCGGAATACCTTCTTGACACCTCGTCGGAAAAACTCCAAATTGAATAAAAGTGGTCTTTTTCCGGGGATTTAAAGAAAGGGCTTTGAAAGATGACCAATTTTCAAGGCTAATAGTACCAATAATTGCAAGAATAAAGCTTGTATGTGCTCGAATTTCGGTCAAGAACAACCGATAACGGGATTTAAGGTTCATGAGTTTTGACTTCGAAATTGGATGCATTGAGGCAACGATTGAAGGGGATTTTATAGGCATTTTGAATCTTAGGATACCCTCAACAAGGCTCTATGGTTCATGCCCTTCAATTGAAGACGATTTGATCCAATTTTGGATTTTTTCAAATCGGCCCCTTGGACGACACGGTGGCTTTGAGGCTAAAATTCTACGATTTTAATCGACATTCAATCCGATTAAATGTGGAATTACATGTATGATAAGGTCCTCTTAAATGCCCAATAGTTAATGGCTTCAATCGAATCCAAGAAATTTGTCAAATCCTCCATTGAAGCTTATAAAAGCTTACGGATGCGCACGGGTTGAAGGCTTTGTTTTTTGGGCTTTTGGAGGGGCAAACGATGTCCGTTTTGGACGAATTTTTAATGTACGGACTCGTATTGAAATTCTCTACATGATTATGGAAAAAAATGCAATTTTGAAAGAAACAAAAAATTAGTACTGTACGCCTAGCTTAAGCGTACACTTAGCTTAAGCGTGTGCTTTTAGAGTTTTTTTAACTTGCAAAAAAAAAACTACACGCGTGTAGGCATACGCTTAATCTAAGCGTGTAAGAATGTATTTTCAAAATACCCACAATACCCCTCCACGCTTACCTTAAGCGTGTAAAACCGCGTACATTTAACCACATTCTCGCGTGTATTTAGCATGCCCGTTTAATTAATAGCTTCGATCATTTTAAACGTGTTCTAGCATAAATTGCTTACTTACACAAGCAATACGTGCATAATTAAGCTAACAATATGGACTGTCGACGAGACCCCATCACATTTTCTTCATTTTTCATTTATCATTGTACGTTAGGTTTTGAAACATTAATTGCCTCTTTTAGATAGTAACATTCGTGCTAAAATATGTTAAAAATTTGACATTTTTAAATTCTCAAAATAGTCTAATTGTATCGAAATCTGTTAAAATTTGAAAAAATGTTGTTTTAAAGTTATTTTCTTCTCTTATACTTATCATCTATGGAAGTAGTGAAACAAATCATGGCAGTGAAAAGAAATTCAATCTCGTATGAGTTTTTTCATTCTTGTGCAAATATAAATATTGGACAGAATTTTACAGCCCTAAAGAAAAAGCCCAACCCATGTATGGTACTACTGAAAATATTGGGCTTCCTAACCCGAAGGAGGGGTCCATGAAAGTATTTCCGATTTTTAAGTCAAATAAAAAATAAATTAAGACTTCAATACTTGAACAAAAAATAGCACAAATATTTTTCGATTGAATTTTGGCTAATCCGATAATGTAATTGAGGTCTCTTTGTAGTTGGAATTGTAAGTGATTTTCTTTTGTGTAATATCTCTTATTAGGTGTAAGTTGTTATCGAATTAGCTGGAATTTGAACCAAAAAAGTATTTGTATTATTTGAGATTGCTTTTTATTGACTTGAAAATTGAAATTATTTTTACTCTATTAGTAAAAGTGTGATTATTTTTTTATAGTTTTTCCTACCTCATGTATGACCAAAGAAAGATGTATTGCTTTATAGAGGATCAAGTAAGTGAAAACAAGCATTCAGCCTAAAAAAATCTATACACATTTAATAAAAATATGTACACTTGCTAACAAAACGTATGGAAATATAAGGAGTGGATGCGTATTTACTAGAAAACATATATACACATTTAGATAGTTAATTAAGAGCATATAAACACACACTATTTTAATGTGTATGGGCAGAGGCGGACGTAGGATTGTAATCCAGTGGAGCTAAAATTTTGAAGTGTAAAATATTACCGTTTACCTTATATAAAACCCTAAATCGTATTTTTTAATTCTACCATTTATTTTACACAAACAATCTCAATTTCAAACAACAAACTTTATATCCAAACTTCAAATGAAATTTTACTCAAAATTGACCAAAAATTAAACAAATTTCATGATTACAGACTACTTTCACTGTATAATCTCAACAAATTTGTATAAAAATTAATTTATAAATCCATAAATCCTAAATTTTGAAAGTTTTAACACAAATAAGGATAAATATAGTGAAAATATTATATATCTTATTAAAAAATTGTGTGCAAATTTGGATCAGTTTTTAGTATTTTTAAGAATTATGCATAATAAATTCTATATCAAAAATAAGAAATTAAAAAAAAAAACTTTGGGGAAGGAAAAAAAAATCTCGTATAAATTTTATAATTCCCCCCAAAAATTTCAGTGGGAGCTACAGTCCCCAATCCCCACTGGGCCCCACCTGCGTTCTCCCCTGTATATGTGTACATATAGTACAAAATACATTAATGTATACTGAGAAAATATAAGTACATAAAATATATAAACACACGTACAATTTTAATAAACATATATATACATATGTTTTTTTTTATCAAGTGTACATATTCATATATTATTTCACATCCATACATATGTTTTTTTATCAAGTGTACATATTCATATATTATTTCACATCCATACATATGTTTTTTTAGGAAAAAGATATATACACACGAAAAATTTTCTAAATGCAAATCAAAATATGCGTTAAGCCTTAACGTACGGGTGGGGTGCGATATGTCTTAACGCACAAGGGACAGAATAGGCATTTTCGGAAAATTCGGGGGTACCCCATGTGCGTTAAGGCATAACGCACAGGTTGAAATGGGCCAAGGGAGACAGGCCCAAAATGACATTGTATCTGTGCGTTAAGCCGTAACGTATGGCACTGTAGCTGTGCGTTAAGGCTTAACGCACATAAAAAAAAATAAAAAATAAAAAATTGCCCCAGAATCATGTAGAGAATTTCAATACGAGTCCGTACATATAAAATTCGTCCAAAACGGACATCGTTTGCCCCTCCAAAAGCCCAAAAAACGGACATATAAAATTATGGCTAATACGGCGACCAGAGGTGGGTAATCGGCGGTGAGAACTTGGGGCTTTGGAAGCTAACTTCCAGACGCAACTTTTGGTGGTAGCGGCGACTCCAACGGTGGACGGTGGTCGACGAATTTCTTCGATGAACAGACACGGCCGCGGAGCTAGGGTTCTTGAGCTTTTGGGATTAAATTGGATACCGAAAACTCATTGAAAGGTGCCCTATTTATAGGGGTTGGAAATGTCTCGGGGATAGCTTCGAAATCGTATAAAGTTTGACCTAAAACGATATCGAATTGGCTCAGATATCGGTCAATTTCCATAAAGCTAAAAACCGAATTTTTCTTTCCATAAATACCCAAGTTTTGAAGTTGTGGAGAAATTGAATGAAAATAAAAAGTTCGGCTTAAATCTGTAATTACGTTAACGATCTAATGGACGGAGAGTGGGGTAGGGTGGTACGTGTTGGACGGAGATGGATATCGAATTGGCCCGGATCTAATGGACGGAGAGTGGGGTAAGTATACTAAATTTAATGAAACACTATAATATATAAGTCTAGGTATACTAGATTTAATTACATACTATAGTACATAAGCATAACTATATGAAATATAATGAAATACTATAGTACATAAGTGTGACTATATGAAATATAATGAAATACTATAGTACATAAGTCTAAGTATACTAGATTTCATGAAATACTATAGTACATAAGTGTGACTATATGAAGGATAATGAAATACTATAGTATAAAAGTGTAACTATATGAAATATAATAAAATACTATAGTTTATAAGTCTAAGTATACTAGATTTCATGAAATACTATAATACATAAGTGTAACTATATGAAATATAATGAAATACTATAGTACATAAGCGTAACTATATGAAATACAATGAAATACTATAGTACATAAGTGTGACTATATGAAATATAATGAAATACTATAGTATATAAGTGTAACTATATGAAATATAATGAAATACTATAGTTTATAAGTCTAAGTATACTAGATTTCATGAAATACTATAGTACATAAGTGTAACTATATGAAATATAATGAAATACTATAGTATATAAGTGTAACTATATGAAATTTAATGAAACACTATAATATATAAGTCTAGGTATACTAGATTTAATGAAATACTATAGTACATAAGCGTAACTGTATGAAAAATAATGAAATACTATAGTACATAAGTGTAACTATATGAAATATAATGAAATACTATAGTACATAAGTGTGACTATATGAAATATAATGAAATACTATAGTACATAAGTCTAAGTATACTAGATTTCATGAAATACTATAGTACATAAGTGTGACTATATGAAGGATAATGAAATACTATAGTATAAAAGTGTAACTATATGAAATATAATAAAATACTATAGTTTATAAGTCTAAGTATACTAGATTTCATGAAATACTATAGTACATAAGTGTAACTATATGAAATATAATGAAATACTATAATATATAAGTGTAACTATATGAAATATAATGAAATACTATAGTTTATAAGTGTAACTATATAAAATTTAATAAAATACTATAGTACATAAGTGTAACTATATGAGATATAATGAAATACTATAGTACATATGTGTAACTATATGAAATTTAATGAAATACTATAATACATAAGTGTAACTATATGAAATTTAATGAAATACTATAGTATATAAGTCTAAGTATATTAGATTTAATGAAACACTATAATATATAAGTCTAAGTATACTAGATTTAATGAAATACTATAGTACATAAGTGTAACTATATCAAATATAATGAAATACTATAGTACATAAGTGTAACTTTATGAAATTTAATGAAATATTATAGTACATAAGTGTAATTATATGAAATTTAATGAAATACTATAGTTTATAAGTCTAAGTATACTAGATTTCATGAAATACTATAATACATAAGTGTAACTATATGAAATATAATGAAATACTATAGTACATAAGCGTAACTATACTAGATTTAATGGAATACTATAGTACATAAGCGTAATTATATGAAAAATAATGAAATACTATAATACATAAGTGTAACTATATGAAATTTAATGAAATACTACAGTACATAAGTGTAACTATATGAAATATAATAAAATATTATAATATATAATGTAACTATATGAAATATAAAGAAATACTATAGTATATAAGTCTAAGTATACTAGACTTAATGAAATACTATAGTACATAAGTGTAACTATATGAAATATAATAAAATACTATAGTACATAAGTATAACTATATGAAATTTAATGAAATATTATAGTACATAAGTGTAATTATATGAAATTTAATGAAATACTATAGTTTATATGTCTAAGTATACTAGATTTTATGAAATACTATAGTACATAAGTGTAACTATATGAAGTATAATGAAATACTATAGTACATAAGCGTAATTATATGAAATACTATAGTACATAAGTGTGACTATATGAAATATAATGAAATACTATAGTATATAAGTCTAAGTATACTAGATTTAATGAAACACTATAATATATAAGTCTAAGTATACTAGATTTAATGAAATACTATAGTACATAAGTGTAACTATATCAAATATAATGAAATACTATACTACATAAGTATAACTTTATAAAATTTAATGAAATATTATAGTATATAAGTGTAATTATATGAAATTTAATGAAATACTATAGTATATAAGTGTAACTATATGAAATATAATGAAATACTATAGTATATAAGTCTAAGTATACTAAATTTAATGAAACACTATAATATATAAGTCTAGGTATACTAGATTTAATAAAATACTATAGTACATAAGCGTAACTGTATGAAAAATAATGAAATACTATAATACATAAGTGTAACTATATGAAATTTAATGAAATACTATAGTACATAAATGTAACTATATGAAATTTAATGAAATACAATAGTATATAAGTCTAAGTATATACTAGATTTAATGAAATACAATAGTTTGACCTAAAATTTATACAAAATTATAGTAGAAAAATGTAAAAAAAATTCACTATAATGCGTTATATGTCGGGCACCAAATTGTAAAAAAAATGGGTAGAAAAGCTTTGTTTTTTGGGCTTTTGGAGGGGCAAACGATGTCCGTTTTGGACGAATTTTATATGTACGGACTCGTATTGAAATTCTCTACATGATTATGGGGCAATTATTTTTTTAATTTTTTTTTTGTATGTGCGTTAAGCCTTAACGCACAGCTACAGTGCCATACGTTAAGGCTTAACGCACAGCTATAGTGCCATTCTGGATATTTTTTTCACTTTTATTCCAATTTTGTCCCTTATACGTTAAGCCTAAACGCATCAGCCTGTACGTTTAATCTTAACGCATAAAACAGTTTGCATATAGACGGTATTTCGTTTGCATATAGACTGACCCTTTTTTTTATCAAGTGTACATATTCATATATTATTCCATATCCATACCTCCATTGATTAAGAAGAATAAATAATATATATGATATTGTCACCTATATTGAGGAGATCGATAATCTTTTTGATATTTTATCTTGATAGAAATCTTACCTTTTTCTCGTTTTATAATATTTTATGCACGAAAAAAAATGTTGTCGGCTAATAAAAAAAAAAAGGGAAATTCTTGTTGGTGCCTCTGAGTTTATGGTTATTCCTGTTGGTGTCCCACGATTAAGTTTTTTCCTGTTGATACCCCTAAGGTCTTGGTTTGTTCGCTTTGTAACCGAAATTTTTCATATCCGTATCATTTCGGTTCAAATTGATCAAATAGAAGCTCATCACTATGTTTATTGACCTCAACTTAGTAGGATTCGACTCCTAAAATACTCAAATCCATACTCGAACCATTCCGATTTGAATTCTTAAGGTCGAAACGGGTTGTTGCTTCGGAATTCAAATCGTTATGGTTCGGACATGGATTTGGGTATTTTAAGAGTCAAATCTTACTAATTTGAGGGCGAGGAACACAATGGTAGACTTGGATTTAATCAATTTGAACTAGAATGGTACAAACATGAAAAAGTTTGGTTACGAAGCAAACAAACCCAAACCTTAGGGACACCAACAGAAAAAAACTTAATCGTGAGACACCAACAAGAATAACCCTAAACACAGGGGCACCAACATAAATTTCCAAAAAATAAATTAGTAAAGGAGCTTGAGAAAACAAAATAGGTAAGAAGAGGCCGATCTGCAAACAACGGCGGCCGTGTATGTTCAGTTGTCTGTAAAAATTGCCCGGCGGCGTTAGGGCGGAGTTGTGTACGGACGCACCCAAGCTCCGTCTGACGCAATTCCAATGCTTTGGGCCCCACATACACTCCACTTCCATGCTTTCACTATCGGCAAGCCATTCAAAATTCCAATTGTTTGAATTTGTGGGGTTTCTTAGTCAAATTTGGACAAGATTTTTGTATTCCTGAATCCAATTTGACTTCCTATCTTTGGATAATTACCAGCCCCAATTTCCGATGGGCCTCGCCTTGTTCAGTTGTCGTCTCCTTTTCGTTGGAAAAATCTCTCCGACTCTCAGACGCTCATTTCGATGTCAATCGCCGCCTGAATTTCGCTTCCAATTGGTACGAACACCACTTACAAGAAGCCAAGCATGGGAAATTGCTGCGGGAGATCCGCCAAATGTGGCCATGCTTCTTCCGACAAATTCACTGGTAGATCTCCTAAAACCTCCCTTTATCCTCTTTCTGAGCTTGCATATTCAATTAATTCTTCAATTTACAGGTACCAGAAGGAGTGAAACACCTTCAAAAGATCGATCCAAGAGTTACGCATCATCAGCCGAAGTTAACATATCTGCAATAAGTAATGTAAAGGCATTCACCTTTGCTGAACTCAAGGCTGCCACGCGGAATTTCCGATCAGACTCTCTGATCGGAGAGGGCGGGTTCGGATACGTCTTCAAAGGATGGATTGATGAACACACTTTGTCTCCAACAAAGCCAGGGAGTGGTATTATGGTTGCTGTCAAGAAGCTTAAGAAAGGGAGCTTTCAAGGTCACAATGAATGGCTTGTATGTTGTTTACTGTAATTTCTTAGTCCTGCTGTGTGCTTATTTTACATTGTTTGAATGATTCAAGAGTCAGAGAGCTTAGTTTGTGTTTGATGCATCAAAAAAATTTCAGGCAGAAGTTAATAACTTGGGTCAACTTCGACATCCGAATCTAGTCAAACTTGTTGGATACTGCTTGGAGTCTGACAATAGACTCTTGGTGTATGAGTATATGCCAAGAGGCAGCTTGGAAAATCACTTATTTAGAAGTATGAGCTATATAAGTTTAGCTCTTTTGAGTAATTGGTGTTGATTTGGCAATAAATGTGATGTTTGATTTGCTCTTTTTTTGCAGAGTCCATTCAACCATTACCTTGGGCTACTAGAATGAATATTGTCATTGGAGTTGCTAGAGGATTGTCGTTCTTGCACAGTGTTGATGCCAATGTGATATACCGTGATATAAAGGCTTCTAACATACTTCTAGATTTGGTATGCCAAAAGTGACAACTTTTTGCAGGTGGATCAATGTGATTCTTCTTCTAAGCTGGAACTGGATTGTGAAATTTCGCTCTTATTCTTTTGTAGGATTACAGTGCAAAACTATCTGATTTTGGCTTAGCACGGGCTGGTCCGACTGGAGATGATTCTCATGTTTCGACCAGAATCATCGGTACTAAAGGCTATGCTGCTCCCGAATACGTGGAAACAGGTCATCTTCCTCCCAAAATAGTGTCATCTAGTATACAAACTTCATAATTTGCAGTTTAATCTTTCTTTCTGTGGCATATTCACCAATTCACCTACACTTAAAGCATTTAGCATAATCTCTTGCATTTTTTTATTACAATTATCTGTTCTCCATTAAGTTTTGGAGAGGGAGAGAGCTTGGTATACTGAAATTGTAATGGCAAACTTGGCTTAGGAACAATTTCACAATATTTTCTTATTATAGATATTTTCAGATTACGACGTGTCCATTTGTAGTGCTTGTGACCACTAATTGTCAACGAAACAGGTCATTTGACGCCAAAGAACGACGTGTACGGATTTGGAGTCGTTCTACTGGAGCTGCTGACTGGAAAACGCGTGATGGACGAAAACGACGGGTCTTCCTCTGGAGAACGAACGGAGACGCTCGTGGACTGGGCGAAGCCGTTCTTGAGCGACAAAAGGCGGTTCTTGAGAATAATGGACACAAGGCTAGGAGGTCAGTACCCCAAGAAAGAGGTGCAGGGGACGGTAGCCCTCATCTTGCGCTGCCTGCAGTCTGACCCCAGAAGCCGCCCTACCATGGCTGATGCTCTCAACACCCTCCAACAACTCTATCATAAGAGTCCTGCTGATGCTTGAGAGGATCAGCTCATGATGCCTAGCCTGTATATGTGCTCAATATATAAGCAGTTAGATTGTGTATGGTAATAATGTTGTTGTGGTACATGTTCTTGGAATCAAGAGGATCATCATATTCATATGTATTATGTTTCTATTTTGTTGCCTAATTGGTTCCAGTCTGTCAACATGTTCTTGGAATCAAGAGGATCATCATATTCATATGTATTATGTTTCTATTTTGTTGCCTAATTGGTTCCAGTCTGTCTTGTTGATTGTCAATTCTTAGGCTTGTTGGGTCCAGTTTCAGAATGTGGATTCTCCTGCTAGATCTTTGGATTATTCTACATTGTCCCTGTTGTACTGTTCTGTATGTTTTATGAGTGAAAATATTGAAGATTTTGCAATCAAGGGTATCATCATGACTTTTGGGCCAGTCCATAAACAGTGGGCTAAAAGAGCCCAACAGTGAAGCCCATATAAACTCGTACACATCATTGCTGACGCCAGAGGGCTTGAAGAAGCTAATCCATTTTGACGGAACACTTTTGGAAAAGTCTTTAAACTCGAATGGCAATTTCACTTCCACCACCAGCTGAGTAGCTTTCTGTGTAGTTGGTTCCCCAAAGAAGACGAAAAATGAAGGCCGTGGTGATTACGGCGCCGGGAGGGCCGGAGGTGCTGAAGCTGCAAGAGGTGGAAGAACCTGCAATCGGCGACGACGAGGTTTTGATCAAGGTTGTCGCCACCGCCCTTAACAGGGCCGATACTATTCAGCGCGTCGGCGGTTATCCTCCTCCCAAGGGCGCCAGCCCTTACCTTGGTCTCGAATGTTCTGGAATCGTTGAACAAGTCGGGAGCAACGTTTCCCGGTGGAAGATCGGCGATCAGGTCAGTTATCATTGCCGGTTTTGCTCTCACTTTTCATTTGCTTGCTGAATGCTTGCTTTGTCGATCATCTTAGGGTTATTAGTTTGTGAGATAATTTCTGGAAATTTGCTGAAATTGTGTGATGATATCATGCGGGTTTTAGTTCGGTGTCAATTTTTTATCTAGGTCTTCAGATGATCTTGTTAATTGAACTATATTTGAACTCGTGACGTTATCCGAAGATACTCCGCTCAATTTCTTTCCTCCTGCTCCTTGTAGGAACCGCTGTGTGTTTGAGCGGTCAAAGATCAATTTCCTTGGTGAAACGTTACATTGTTAATTGAAATTCAAGCTTATTTGAATTGTTACAGTGTCAATAAAAGGAGTCCATATTTGTTCATTTCGTCATTCAACTGATTCTATGAATGGGATATGCAATTTTTCACAATCCATTTGGTTACATTGGGTAGATGAAAATGTAAAGCTTGTTTGACATATCATAGGTTTGTGCTCTTCTTTCTGGAGGAGGATATGCTGAGAAGGTAGCCGTGCCTGTAGGGCAAATTCTCCCAATCCCACCGGGCATCTCTCTCAAGGATGCTGTTAGCTTCCCTGAGGTGGCGTGCACTGTTTGGTCAACGGTTTTCATGCTTAGTAAACTGAAAGCGGGAGAAACTTTCTTGGTAATATTTTCAGACTTGATTCATTGCATTTGTTCTATACTTCTATGTGTGTTGGTTTATAACAGAAGTTTGTGTCTGCAATTTTCCAGATTCATGGTGGGTCTAGTGGAATTGGGACATTCGCTATCCAGATAGCCAAGTACTATAGTGCAAAAGTTTTTGTGACTGCAGGTTTCAAATGCTCTCTACTTATCCTCTCAAAGCTCCCATTTATTGTTGACTTCAGATCATTGTCTTCTAGTTTCATTCTGTGTAACTGTGTTTCTTTGTTCCTTTTGTATACGGTGCATGCTAGGTAGCGAGGAAAAACTGGCCTTCTGCAAGGATCTTGGGGCTGATGTGGGTATAAACTATAAAACAGAAGACTTTGTTGCACGGGTGAAAGAAGAAACTGGTGGAAAAGGTTTACTAAGCCATCTAACTGAAAAAAACTAATACTAGTTTTGGATTATTCTGATTCTTATAAACTGTCAATTGCTTGTTTTGTGGGTTAGAACTACGAAAGACATTAATGTGATTGTATGCCTGGCAGGTGTTGATGTCATACTGGACAATGTAGGTGCACCTTACTTGCAACGTAATCTTGACAGCTTGAACATTGATGGGAGGCTCTTCATTATTGGGTTCATGGGTGGGATAAAAACTGAAGTAGATCTCAGAATTATGTTGGCAAGGAGACTCACGGTGCAAGGTATTTCTGTACTTCAGTTTGTCTCTTGTTATGTGAATCTTAATAAGTTCCTGGGGTTATTCTCCTTGTCTATGAGACTATGTGTCCAAAATTCAAATTCCCTTTATCTGCAGCTCTTTTAGTTGCATCATGCTGGTTTCAGTTACATGTTTTATGATATAAACACAGATTATCTATTTTATTAGTTTTATTTGTTCTTTTTCTTTTTGTGGTTAGTTTGTTTGAGTTTCCAGAATTCCACTTCCTAATTCTTAGGCACTTTCCCACTTTCTCCATTTCCTCCATGTTGTTTTCCAGTATCTACATTATTATCATTATTTTGTTTTAGGATTTAGTTATCTGTTTATCCATTATAAAAGGAGACTGCACATATGTATTTGGCAGACGTGTGAATTGAATATATCACAAAATTGGAGATTCTCCACCAAATTCCTGTGGTAGATTCTGACACTAAACTTGCCCTAAGTGGTTTCTATCATTTTACATGTTTGACATTAAACTTGCTTTTTACTTGATTTCCCTATATTCTTCCTTCTTGATGGTTGCAAGTAATTATGCTAAAGATAATGATGTATATTGTAGGAGACAAAAAGCACATTGCTTATCTTGATCTATCATGATTAACCCATTACCCAGTTTTTTTCACACTAAGTAAAGAATGCAACTTTTTTTCCTGCAGCTGCTGGTTTGCGCAACAGAAGTGTTGAGAACAAAGCAGCCATAGTGAGTGAAGTGGAGAAGAACGTGTGGCCTGCAATCATGACGGGCAACGTTAGACCCGTGATTCACAAAGAGTTCCCGCTGTCTGAAGCAGCAGAAGCCCATCAGCTCATGGAAAGCAGCAAACATATTGGCAAGATTCTGCTTCTTCCTTGATCAGTCGCCATATATGTAAGCAGGTGCTTATAGGAAAAGCTGTTTTCCTGTTGATGTAAGCCTTGTTAATGCCCTTTCCTTCCCACCAGTACAACTCATGGAACTTGTTCTTCCTTCATGTGGAAGGTTTAGACTTTTAGAGTCCAGACAGAGTAATATGTGATGTTATCCTTGTAATTTGGATTTGCAAAGAAGTATCCTAAATCTATAGAGTTTGGTTTGCTTATCCTGTTACTATCTGTTTGATTAACTAGACAATTTGTAGGTGGTGATTGTTCAGGGATAAACTCTAATTAATTAGCTCCTCAGAAAGCAAGCTACCATTTCCATCTCTTTCTAACGACTCAGAAGCCACTCATAATTAATTAACAACATCGACTCAATAATTCAAAGCAACCATTCCAATTCTTTCTAACAACTCAGAAAACCACTCTAATTAATTAACAATATCGACTCAATATATTTGATTGAATTCCCCATTTCAACTTCCACTTACTACCACCAGGCACCAGCTGAGTAAAGAAGAAAAATGAAGGCGGTGGTGATCACGGCGCCGGGAGGGCCGGAGGTGCTGCAGCTGCAAGAGGTGGAAGACCCTGCAATCGGCGACGACGAGGTTTTGATCAAGGTTGTCGCCGCCGCCCTTAACAGGGCCGATGTTCTTCAGCGAAACGGCCATTTTCCTCCTCCCAAGGGCGCCAGCCTTTACCCTGGTCTTGAATGTTCTGGAATCGTCCAACAAGTCGGAAGCAACGTTTCTCGGTGGAAGATCGGCGATCAGGTCAATTATCAGTGCCGCTTTTGCTTTCACTTTTCATTTGCTTGATAACTTGCTTTGTCGATCATTTTAGGGTTATTAATTTGTGAAATCATTTCTGTAATTTTGTGAAATTGCGTTGGTAGCTGATTTGACTGTCTCCTTAATTTCATCACTCGGGAATCGGGTTGGACTCGGAATAGGAATAGGAATCATGAATGACTCATTCTCATTCCTATAGCTTATCGTTTGGTATGTCGTAGAAATGAGTCCAGAAGAGAGTGTTTAGATGCTTTTTTTTCATTAGAATGGACCATATCATGGAATGAAAGTGATTCTCATTCCTTGTGCTATTAAACACAAATACTGGTATGAATCTTTCCGATTCCGAATTCCAAAGGAATCAAACCAAACAAACCCTTAGAACTCATCACTGTCTAATTAGAAACAGCTGTGTGTTTGTGCAGTCAAATATCAGTTTCCTTGGTGAAATTGAAGCCATTTGATTACCTTGGTAGATGACATTGAAATCTTCTGTGACATATCATAGGTTTGTGCTCTTCTTGCTGGAGGAGGATACGCTGAGAAAGTAGCCATGCCTGTTGGACAAGTTCTCCCAATCCCACCTGGCATCTCTCTTAAAGACGCCGCTTGCTTCCCTGAGGTGGCGTGCACTGTTTGGTCGAGAGGTTTCATGCTTAATAAACTGAAAGCTGGAGAAACTTTCTTGGTAATATTTTCAGACTTGATTCATTGCATTTGTTCTTATAATACAAGTTTGTGTCTGCAATTTTCCAGATTCATGGTGGGTCTAGTGGAATTGGGACATTCGCTATCCAGATAGCCAAGTACTACATTGCAAAAGTTTTTGTGACTGCAGGTCTCAAAATGATCTCTGCTTATCCTCTCAAAGCTCCCATTTTTTGTTGACTGTCTTCTACTATCTAGGTAGTGAGGAAAAGCTGGCCTTCTGCAAGGATCTTGGGGCTGATGTGGGTATAAACTACAAAACAGAAGACTTTGTTGCACGGGTGAAAGAAGAAACTGGTGGAAAAGGTTTACCCATTTCTTATAAAATGTCAATTGCTTGTTTTGTGGGTTACTTAGAACTAAGAAAAGACATTAAACCAGGAGTTGATGTCATACTGGACAGCGTCGGTGCACCTTACTTGCAACGGAATCTTGACAGCTTGAACTTTGATGGGAGGCTCTTCATTGTTGGCTTCATTCATGGGTGGGACAAAAACTCAAGTAGATCTCAGAATTATGTCAGCAAGGAGACTCACTGTGCAAGGTATGAAACCAGGAGTTCATAATTTCCTCTGCTAGTTGCTTATCTTGATCAATCTTGAATGACCCATTACCCAGTTTGTTTCACACAAAGTAAAGAATGCAACTTTTTTTCCTGCAGCGGCTGGTTTGCGCAACAGAAGTGTTGAGAACAAAGCAGCCATAGTGAGTGAAGTGGAGAAGAACGTGTGGCCTGCAATCATGACGGGCAACGTTAGACCCGTGATCCACACAGAGTTCCCGCTGTCTGAGGCAGCTGAAGCCCATCAACTCATGGAAAGCAGCAAACACATTGGCAAGATTCTGCTTCTTCCTTGATCAGTATCCAGTTTTAGAGCTTGAAACATGTGATGTAATGCTTGGAATTTGGATTTGCAAAGATAAGATGTATCCAAATAAGTTTGACAACATAATGCTTGCTTGCCAATCTGCCTTATTATGGAGTTACATTTTACAAAAAGATATAAAGAAGGAGGAGTAACTCTCAATCAAGATTCTAATTCCTAAACAAGGATGGTAAGTATGTCCTTTTAATTGTCTCAATAAATTAAGTGTCAGGGAACTTTATGTCAATATGAATGTACTAGATATGGCTTCAATCTTGAAGTTCTTTAACGGAAGTTCCAAGCTGCCATTCAAAATAAAGAGTTCAACCACAACTCAAAAAGCTACTATTAGTTTTGCTCTTTTTTTGTCCAAGTTCTTCTTTTTTCTCTCTATTTAAAAAAAAAAATTATCCTCCCAATTACAATGATTGCGTGGCACGCGGACACAGTATAAAATTGGATGAAAGAATACAGTAGGGAGTCAAGGAACGACTCCTAAAGATCTGGCTTTCATCCCTTTTCGAACGAACTCCCTTTCTTCTCGGCAACAGGAACGATCGTTGGCTTGTGATTTTGGAATTCGATCGAATTTTGCACAGTGAGTTCATAAAACTTCACTTATATGTTTTTGTGTTGCTAGCTGAATTTGATGAAAAGAGTGGGAATTGTAGTCATTTGTGCTCAGTTCGGCTTCTGAAATTTGAAATTGATTTGATTGATCTGGGCTTCGTTCAGATCTCTTCTTCGCTGTACTTAGTAAGGTACGGCGCCAGCGATTCCTTTTGTTAGGAACGGTAATTTTGCAGTTTCTTGTAGATAAATTATCAATGTTGATGAACAATTTGAGATGCCAAATTACCTGTTCGTTTATGATATATAGGTCGCGTTTTTGTAATTACTTTCTCGATCGCTGTTGCTTACCTAGTTTCTCAATCTCGATCGTTATTCTACACCGGAGCTGCTGGATTTGGTGTCTGCAGACGTAAAATCTCATAGATTTCATGTCTACCGACTACCAAGCACCAATAATCATGAACACCATTTCTATTTGGCGCAGGAGAAAACAAAAAATTGAAATTTTGAGCAGGAAACCCTAAAATGTCTCCTGGAAACTGCTTGAGTAATTTCTGATGAAGATTGTCGTATTAACTCGAATCAATGACTACTACTGCAGGCACACGTTTTCTCATTCTTCTGAGAATCAATGGATTTAAGGACGATGGATCGTGGTCAACTTACTGTTATAGGATCTGGATGTTGTACTCTGCTCACTATGCATTTTACAGTACAACTACTGTCACAACATCTTTTTTACTGGAAGACTCCAAAGGAGCAGAAGGCAATAATCATCATCATCCTCATGGCTCCCATATATGCTGTTGACTCATTTGTGGGTCTGCTGGACTACCGAGGAAGCGAAGCGTTCTTCATGCTTCTGGATTCAATTAAAGAATGTTACGAGGCGCTGGTGAGTGATTTCTCAGTCATTTGCAGCAACGAATAGGATTGCACCCACAACCTAATCCTTGGAATGATTGTTTTTTACATTTACAGGTTATTGCTAAATTCATGGCTCTGATGTTTAGTTACTTGAACATATCAATCCGAAGAAACATAGTCCCTGATGAGATCAAGGGCAGAGAATTTCATCATACATTTCCGGTTTCTCTGTTCATGGTGAGCAAGCTGTATTTCTTACTTAAACAGCAGCTGTTTTATCTGTCATAAGAATTCGATTTTGAATTCGTATTCAATTAATGAACAAATGAAATGGGGTCACCAACTGGATGATAACCATCTGCAGGGTCGTTCTGCTCGTCTAGACCACCATACTTTGTCACTTCTCAAGTACTGGACATGGCAGTTTGTAGTCATCCGTCCCGTATGCTCAATTTTGATGATAGCATTACAACTTCTTGGACTGTATACCTCTTGGATTAGCTGGACTTTCACAATCATCCTCAACATATCCGTTTCACTTGCTCTTTATGCATTGGTGCAATTTTACCATGTGTTTGCTAAGGAACTGCAACCACACAAGCCACTTACAAAGTTCTTATGCGTTAAAGGGATCGTTTTCTTCTGCTTTTGGCAGGTAAGCTTCTTTGTTCACTCCTTTGCTGCACCCAATCTAATAGTTTGAGTCTCATATCCGTTGTTTGCACCAAATCTGTAGTTGCATATCCATGAACAACTTTTTGAAGTATAGACCAAAACTTTGTTCTGCAACTTCATCTGCATGGTGTTTTATAATATATTTCATTCCTTGGAAGTACATATAATTTTCTGCAACTTTTTGAAGTATAGACCAAATATTTGTTCTGCAACCAAACATTTGTACTCTTTGGCATTTCACTTATAATTCTCCTTTTCACATTCAGGGAATAGTACTGGAAATTCTGGTAAAGCTTGGGGTTATTCGGTCAAACCATTTCTGGTTGGACGTAGAGCACCTTGAAAGCGCAATCCAAAACGTCTTGGTGTGTTTTGAGATGGTCTTCTTTTCTGTCCTCCAACAGTACGCTTACCATGTCGCACCTTACAGTGGAGACGTTGAGAAGAAATTCAAACTGAGGAAGAACGAGTGATCAAGAAAGCCGTTGTGGACTGCTGAAACTCCAAACAGATGCATAAGTAAAAAATGTGGTCACCTAAGGTTTTGTTTTCTGTCAGTGTGCTTAAGTGAAACAGTTTCCTATAATTCTGTAGTCACCTTTTGTATTCAGTCCCTAGTGCTTGAGCAATATAAGGATCTTGAACTCGGATATTAAGGGTGTGTTTGGCTGCAGCTTCTGCGAGTATATTGATAATTTTTTAGAGCTAGAACTAAATCACTGTTCTGTATGGGCTATTAGCACAAATGAGTTGTGTTAGTCTGTAAGTTTTGAAGCTGCAATTAACTGATTCGTGTAATTTAGCAGATTCCACAATGTGAGTAGAAGTAATAAAAGGAAACCCAATACAGAACTATTGAAAAAAAAATAGCGCCGTTACCGGGGATCGAACCCGGGTCACCCGCGTGACAGGCGGGAATACTTACCACTATACTACAACGACTTCTTATGATTAATTAAAATATAATATCTACTAATAATACATACAACTAAGACATGTCGGCAACACATAACAAATCAAATGTATGATAGGCAGACAAAGAAGATCATTTTGAAATTAACGAACCACAAACAATATTACACATGGAAGTAGCTCGATGAAGGTAGTAAGCTAACAAATAAACCAACACAAGGGACCTACTGTGGTTGATGAGGAAAGATTGGATCTTTAAACTATGGTAATTTGCGATGTTATAGCAGTTTTGAGTTCTGAATAATAATTGTTTGAGCACGAGAATAAACTTTTAGGATGGTCTCAAGATTGACCATATTCCAATTGGATTCAACTTGAAATTTTCCAAATAATATATATTATTATAGGAATAAGTATGCGTTAAGCAATTGTTGTTCCGAACCACCTAAACCGATTCCTTACGAGTATAGTATATATATATACATTTGAAAAAATATTCTTGTGGGTCCATGTAAAGTATAGACCTCAATTTACAAGGCTAATAGCTACCAATGATCTTGCTGAACTAAACGTCAGCTGATTTTTTTCCTTATTAAAATTCTGCACCTACCTTGTCAATTTATTAGAATATGCCACAAATAATATTATGATTGTATATCCTCGATCGACAGCACATAAAGATGATTATATTTAACTGTTTTGTTCTGTGGTTGCGTCTCATATTAAACCCATATTACTAATTAATATAGTCTACCAGAAGATGTTGTGTCAAGTAAAAACAAAATTTTTTTGGACCATCGAGAACAAACAATATTAATACTGCACAAAATTTCCCATACAAAACTACTATTTGTGTAAAAAAATTAAAATTACTTTAACTATTTTTGTAAAAAAAAACAAGGTAGTTAATTTAACTCAAAATATTCTAGAAAAAAATTACAAAAAATCACATGTAAATTAAGATTTTTGTTTTTACAACCGACGATAATTTTATAATTATCAGTTGTCAAGTCTTTCTAGCTTAACTGACAAGCATGACACCAAGGTCACGGATTCAAATACCTTTTTCCATTGTAATAGCCTAACTGTTTTCTATAGAAAATAAATAAATTGTGTAGTTATAATTACAACAAAACATCTAGTAAACTATATGTAATGGCTTTACTTAATTAAACCCTCAACTTGTTGACATGTTGTTGATTGATGTTTAGATAACAACACATAGTTTGATATAAGATTCGTATTTACTGTTATGGATGACATTTTCTTCTTCAAAAATAGCATACTGTAAAATGAATTGCAAAATTTTGAATTTTTTTCGATCAAAGTAGAAGTGATCTTGATTGCCGTTTGGTTAAAAATATTGAACCTTTGAAACAGTACGACGTCCAACTTCCAAGTTTGATTATACGGAGGTGGCCCAATCATTAAACAAGTGGCCCCATAAAGAAGAATCAAAAGAAAAGGGAAACACGGCGGATGAACAACCAGAAAAGCCCCTATGCGCCATTGTAAAAGCAAAGTCAAGCTCTTCAATTCAAACCTTCATCTTCTTTTTTTATCCTCCTCTTCTCTCTCCAATTACTCTGTACAGAAGATTCTTCTTCAACTAGCAGCACCGATTAACCAAACACAAAACCCCCAAACCCCAAGATACACCAAGAAAAAACACTACTTCACCTTTCAATCGCACACTCCAACTCCCCAATCGACCGCCATGAACAGGAAAAAGACCGTTACTAAGGAGCTCGATGCTAAGCACACCAAGGTTTAGTCTTCCTCTTTTCTTTCACTCTCCATTTCAGCGTTCCAATTTTGTTTCAAGGCGGTTCCCTTTTCTTGCGTTTCTGTTAGAAATTTCATGGTTTCATTTCCTAAGTTGAAGATTTTGGATTCTTTCTGTATCTGGACGCATTTGGCCTGATTTAGAAAGAACCCAGATCTCCAAGTTTTGGTCTTGTTCAAGTATTAGCATAGGAATGAAGTGGGTTCTTGGTTAACGCCGAAAGGGTTTTGAAATACTGTTTCTGTTTATTAAAGCCTGTTGGATAAAAAAACTGAGGAAAATCTTTCTTCTTTGAGATTTTTTTAAATCTAGGATATACTTAAATTTGTTTCTGGAAGCCAGTATTTTGGCAATTCTCCACTAGATCATTTTTTCTGTGTTTGCTGGATTTCTGTACAATGAACAAGTCACCTATACATACTGTGTTCTTTGTAAATTGATTTTTATTTCCTGTCTTGTATTCAGATATTGGAGGGGCTTTTGAAATTGCCAGAAAATAGGGAGTGTGCTGATTGCAAAACCAAGTATGTAATCCAGAATTGTGTCACATAAAATCTTTTTCTCAGCAATTGGTTTTCAGTTGATCTTTGTATTTATTGACTTTGTGCTGTTCTTGTAGGGCTCCAAGATGGGCAAGTGTGAATTTGGGAGTATTTATATGTATACAGTGCTCAGGGATCCATCGGAGCCTTGGTGTTCACATATCAAAGGTTACTATTTCTTCACTTCTCAAACATATGTAGCTGTTTCTTCACTAGCATTTGTGGTCATATAAGTAGAGCCCTTTAACTTGATCATAATCCAGAATTGAGTGGGATTTCTCATTTTCAAAAAAAAACTGTGGATAGTGGTTTGGTGATGGATGACTTGGATGAGTCTTGTTAGTGCTGGATTTTGCTTGTGTGGGTACTATTTAGTGTTGTATTGAGATAAAAGCATGTTTCTTGAAATGGATTGGGAGTTTGTTTGGTGATGCTTGATAGTGGTTGTGATTATAAAAGTAGTGGGTGAAAGTTTTGTGGTGGGGTTACTAAGAGGTCAGTGTCACAAATCACAATATTAGGTAGAGGCTAAGCATCTTACTGAATTCAAAACTGTTTTTTCTTTTGCTTCATGCATTTGTACACACACTGAACATAATAATAATTATGGGTTTGATTAAGTCATGTTAGTCCTATGTTTTGGCTTCTTCCTCTATGAAATTATGTTGTTTTAGATGCTTGTAACTAATTTTCTTATTGTGATGTGTATCTAAAGTGATATTTGCAACTTAAAACTGTGTAATCAAACTGTCTCCACTGAAGAGGATGTTAGCTCACATTTAAATGCTTACTGGTGTACTGTATTTTGATGGACTCTGTTGTTCTTGATTCCTCATCAGACATCATATGAAAATGGTTTAGTCTTCTTAAGATTTACTACAGCCAGCTGCTAATGTTCCAAAAATATTAATGTTGTTGCAGGTTCGATCTGCCATGCTGGATACGTGGCTCCCGGAGCAGATTGCATTTATGCAAAGTAAGTCAGTTAAAAAAGATTCCGCATATATTTACTCAGCATTTCAGAAAAGTGATACTGAAGTGAAGGTTGTATTCTTTTTGGCAGCAATGGGGAATGGAAAGTCAAATGCGTATTGGGAAGCTGAGTTACCTCCAAATCATAGTAGAGTTGGAATTGAAAATTCCATTCGTGCAAAGTACGGATTTGTGAGAAAACTGGTATCTTATCGTGTGACTTTGTTTAGCCTAGGAAAGTTTGTTGTTTTCATCAAGTTGTTTCCTATACTTTTCTTCTTCTTACAAAATCTCAACAAATTTCTTAGGTACGTTGAGAAAAAATGGATCCCAAGAGATGAAAAACGAAGAGCATTCACCAAGATAGATGCGGATTTAGGTCATGAATCTAGACCTGGTTCTCGTGATGGGCTTAGAGATTCTAGGACCAATCAAAATCTGTATCGAGAGAGAATGAGTAGACGTTCACCCTCTATGGAAGATAAAGGAATCATTACACCGCCTTCTTTGTTGTTGCCAAAGAGTGATTCACATAAAGATATTGTCAAGAATCAGCATCTACATCAGAAGGACACGAGCAATCATCGAACGTCAGTAGATTCTAATGTTTCTGCTCCAAGAAATACAACATCAGATCCCCCTACTGTATCAACACAGGTAAATATATCATCACTATCATTGAATTCTTCATTTGCTCGTCTTCTTAAAATGTTTAAGACTTGAAAAGCTTATAATTGGAACAACAAAGTAATAATTATGCATATTCTGCCTTCGTTTAAATGGCGCTGTTGTCTGTGTTTTTATGTCTTAATACATTTGCACTGAACAGGCTGCAGCCAATAACAAAGCAATCACCACCATTGTTCAGAGATCAGAGAGTGAAGTAAACAGAGGTGCTAAGTCTATTCATACTTCACATCCTCCAAAGATTGATTATGCCGCTCAACTCTTGAGAGTGTTTTCCATGGATGATTCCAAATCTTTGGAGGTTTCTATCACAGACAAATGGGTTGATTTCGATTGTGAGTTTCCTCCTCCAACTATAATGAAATTATGGTAGAATTGTCGGTCTTTTGACTCCCATTTGAACACAATGCAGCTGAGGATGCTGCAACTATGCTGAAGCCATCAGAAAGCAAGATTCATCCTGAGGCTAAAACCGGAAATCTCCCTCCAAAGAACTTTGTCCAAGGTCAAAACCTTGTTATGCTAAACCCTTCTTCAAAGGTTGATTTCCTCTCCTTAAATCTCTTTTTCCATGAACAATTGGTTTCATGATTTCATCTTGACATTGGCTTATCTAAAACTTATGTCGTTTCTCTTGTAGGAAGTTGCACCAAACGCGAATTCTGTCCAACAGCAGCGTATGTTGACGCTTAATCAAGTTGATGCCCGTTTCACGTCTGCTGCTACACAACACGCTAAAAATATGCAGGTGGTAAGAATCACCTTTTAACAAAAAGTGCATTATAAATAAATAAATAAATAAAGTCTTTATAAAGACATTTGCCAAACAAAGCATTATTTCCTGTGTGTGACAGATGCAGAATCTCCAACCAGCATATATTACTGGAAACAATGTGGCTTCTTTTAGAACATCCAGGTAAATATATGAAGGAATTTGGTCACTCTAAAACAAAATCCTTCATAAAAGAAGCTGCAACATTAGTAATTTGATAGCTTTGCACATGTTTTATTTATATACACAGCAACTATGGAGCTACAACTGCACTGCAAAACGGCACAGCAACAGCTCCGTCATCATCGCCAGGTGGAGCCAGCTGGCGGGCTCGTCCGATGTTGCCCGTATCTGGCCACGACTACGACTTCTCATCCTTGACGCAGGGACTGTTTACGAAACGATAGCCACGTCATTGTACATGATTTTAAGGTTCCATCTGCAGCATTATTTGAAGAAGATTTATTGTGAGTGTATAGATAATTGAACGCATGAAACCGAACCATGTATAACAGTTTCTCATTATTTATTTCATATTAGGAAATAAAGAAAAGCTATTGCTTTGTCTTGTGATTTTGGTTTCTTTCAATGGCGCGTTTGAGGTGGCGATTTTGTTGAATTATATTATCATTTTAAACGTGTTGAATATATCAGTCAAACTAAGGTGTACTACAGGACAAAAGATTTATAATTAAATTATCAAACTTTAAAATTAGGGCAGTTGAACGAAAACTCAAAAGAATATCAAATTAATGTTTATGGAGTTATGACCAAACTCATTTACCTCGAAACCAGCTAGAAGTTCAGTTGAAAACATTATTTTACTTCGATAAATTTGGGAGAATATTCGGGTTCGTTCTACTGGTTGGAGAAGTCAAAAGGAAAGATCAACTAATGAGAAGATGACACGTGGAAGTGAGGTGGGATTTGGTCGGTACTGACATACGTTATTGTTTGACGGAGACTTCAGATGTGAAAGCAACGAAATTTCCAATTTTGACCCCCCTTTTCCCGCCATCCGTAACTGAGACTCCTAAACAAGTTCACTTCTCCATCTCAACACACAATTTCTTTCACTTCACATTTTCCAATCTTGATTGTTGTTTTGTTTATTTACTTGCATATTTTGCTACTCCCTCTCTCCCAATTTATAAACCCCATTTGACTCGGGTTCAAATACCAATGCGAATTTTATATCATTAATATCTCTAATTACATAACCCTAAAAATTATAATTTTTTGATATTATCAAAATACTTGTTGAGACGAATCAAACAAGATTCTACATGATTATATTTTTTCTTATATATTGAAAGAAATCTTGAAGATTTCCTTTAACCGTGAACAGTGACAAAAACACAAATAGGGCTTATAAAATGGGACGAGCGAATATAATTTTCCAAGTTAAATTTCTTAAGATAATGATGAATTAGCTTTGGTTTAACGGTCTTGCTTCACGACAAATATCGAGGGGCCCACTAGAGTTGAATGTACACGCTGCATATGTATGGATGCAAATGTATATGCCCATCCATATCACTTATCAACATCATCCGTAGGACCGTATCTTCTGATCGATCCCCCATCAAATCATATGTGTTAATTTATTAATTCTTTTTCTAGGTGTTGTTTGGTTGTTGCAAAAAAAATAATCAAAGCTACAAACTACCATTCCAAATTATGTACATTTTTTAATTGCTAAAGAATAAACAATGAACAATATATTGGATCCCATGCGGTTTGCCACCCATCAACTGACACACATATTCATTGCAAATCATGCTAATTTGGCTTGCACTCGGATTTTTTTCTGCTATGAATTCGACGCTTCAACTATATGGATATGGAAAATTATATACATATTAGGCATGAAATATGTTTATGTTATCCATAAAATGTAACAAAAGATCAATCATGATACTTGATCGATTAGATATATAATTAATATCCGTTGCGACATATACATGTAAAGTATGTATATATATAGCAAGTTTTCATGCATTTGAGCAATCGATTTGCATGATATATAAGATGTTTGAGTTATATTAAGTTATACTATAAAGTGTTGGAACATAAAAATTTCATATCACTATCAATGAATATCAATGTCTAATCTATATGCTTAATAGATTACTCATTTCATTGTCAAATAATTTAATATGAAAATGTATAGGTTGGGTCTAACGTGTTCGTGAACTTTCACAAATATTAAGTATAGTATGTAATAGCATGACATTAAAATGTAGTCTAGCGGTCCAATAACTTGTTACACCCGACAATATATATCAATTCAAGTTTGTTACTGAATAATTAAGTAGAATATTTAGTTTAATGACTTGTCATGTATAGTTCCATAGTCAGAAAGATAGAGATCGATTATGCAAAAATGTTGTGTCCATATAATATATAATCTGTGTTTATTTTTTTGGCTTGCATCATGATGATGAGTACTACAAAAAAAAAGTCAAAATTTGCAGGCGGTTAAACAAGTTGATCCTCTTGGATGGATCACCATATATATCATATTATGTGGGGATGAATGGATGAAGTTGGGATACCTTATCTTTATAATTAACTTCCTAATTAAGTATATGTAATTAACTGTAACAAACTATTGAGGATTATTTATTGGCCAGGCCCACTAATTAAGATCTTGGCCCCACCATTACCTACACTATCTTTTGCAACTTCTTATCACTTTCTCAGACTTCCAAAAGTTGATGAACGTACGAACACACCTTATCCGGCCAGTATCCAAGTGAGGTTAGATCACCCTAACCATTAAACCAAATCAATGGTAATCAAAACGTATTCACTACATTAAGCTTGAGAGCTAGTTCACTATTAATTACAGTATTTAGTTAAATAAAAGCAAATCAATTTTAATTACAGACTGGAGTTTTAATACTTGATATATAAAATTTAAAAAAAACATTCAAAGTAGTTATTAATTCACAAGGATGGTAAAATTAGATATGTATCAAAGTAAATTCCTTTGGCCTTGTTTGGTTCAATTGTGGATTTTTAGTATTTTGAACTTTTTCAAAACTAATGGAAAACGTGTATGTGATAATATTTGCTAAACTTTTTCATTCTCAGTTGATAGTTTGATAATTGAAGTGCCTAATCGTCATATTTTGAGACAATAACATTAATAACTAGCTATTAAAATTTAAAATTACCTCAAGCTGCAAATTCATGCTTAAATCAAATAAACCCTTTAGTTTGAATAGAAACGGAATTAGAAATTATATATAATACACGGTTCGTTTAATTAAATGGGGAAGCAAAACACAAATCAAAATAATACAAGCAAAGATTAGTTTCCTTTTCGCTGCATGAGAAAAATGTATTTCAAATGTGACGTTTTTATTATTTCTTCAGTTTGACAAGTGTTTGTTGATGCATGTCTTTGAACATACAATTGGCGGACATGCCTTCTCCAACACGCTATTGAATCCTCATCTCTTCTCTCCAAAATATGTTCTACTCCATATCTCATTAGTTTAAGAATAAATAGCCAATATATATTATTTTCTTACATTTGCTTTTTGTCTTTTTATTTAACTTGGCGATACATGTATGATAAAATATAGGATTAATTCATTTGTGTAAAAATCTCTCTCTCTCACACATAACCAAAATTGGCGGGTTCTTACATACCTATAATTAATGGTTGTTTATCATTAAGTCAATCCACGTACATATACACATGTACAATATTTTCAAATGTCATTAAGTATACTTATCCACGTATCCATGTAATTACGCAGAAAAATGACAGCTATATTAAAAATATATACGTCGGGCGCCCTCTGTGAATGTTAAGGTTAAATTTAAATATGCAGAGAGATTCAGGTGACTCATTGACTCAAATGTACGTATGAATATTCGGTGTATTAAAAGAATTTATTCTTGACATTATTTTCTTCATATATGTACGTACGTACGTACACTTGTCACACAAAAAATGTTACATATTTTAGCATATGATCACCATTAATCAAATTGGATTCGTCTATTGGGGAAAAATAATAATTGGAGTAGTGATCCAATAAATAAATAAAAAAGCAGTTATCGTTTTTAGAACTCAGATCGGAGGATTAGTTGAACAAGCCCGGCTGTACGTGTCAGCTACTCAGCCGCACGATCAGTATGTGATGATATTATTTATGAATGTTGATTTTTCTGCTAATTGAAAACTTTATATAATTAACAATGTGTTAGGATGTATTCTATAGTTGGAAAGAATTAATGGGTCAATTGTGTAATTATCCATAAAAGCCTATATAGGAGGCTCGTGTGATTTCAGGAAGGATCATCAATCAAATAACAGAACTTCTCTTTTACTCTTATCTCTTTCTCTCCCTTACTCCTTCTTCCTTTCTCTCTTTAATCTCTAGAATGATCGATGATCGATGCAATATGAGGTTAACTATGGATAAAAACGGTACGTACAATTATATATATAATCCGATCATGAAATCGATAAATATATAACAAATTACGTACCATTCCATTCCACTGATTAGTGCAAAAACCTAATTAACTGCTGTATTTTTAATCTATACGAATTGTCAATTAGAAATCATTTATATTTTTTTAGTTAAAGAGGCGTTTGGTCAACTCGGGAGTGGCATAAGGTACCCATGTGGTCACTTATGGGCATCATTGTACCATAGATGGCCTTGTCATTAATTTCTTACAGACTATATTGACTTTAATTAAGTTGTTGCCTAGTACTTAATTGATTAATTATATAGTATTCGATCCGAATTATATGCGTTATTAATGATGATTTCCTTATTGATCATATGTAACGCTTAATATTAAGTCAACTATGCAAATACACTTGAGCTAGCTTAATTAAATAGGGTAGATCCTAGTTACAACGCCAATGCAAGTTCCATATATACGAGCAAAACTATGAGTTTCATTAAATTTACTGACCACAAAATAAGCAAGGGAAGAATAATTGAAAACCTCCCTAGCTATACTCAAATTTCAACCTTAATTCTAGCTAGTGACGTTAATTAATAATTCATTCTAATTCTTTTATATACTACGTAAATACTTAAATACTTAATCTATTCATATAGTTTTTAATTCTTATCATCAATTAAACTGATCGATTCCTTTTTCTTCAAAAAGGAATTAAGAAAAAAGGTTGTAACACTTTCTTAATTCAGCCACCACTTTATATTTTCCTTCCAAACTAATCTGTCAACATGAGCTTAATTTATACCTCATACGGGATATAATTAAATTAAGTAAAAATCAATTTGATAATTCATAGAACAACAACAAAAAGAGTAGTAGTGAGATATAATAAATAGTAGGAGTAGATGACTTAAATAATGGAATTGAAGAGAGATTTTTTTAAAAAAAATTGTAAGTGTAAACTTACTTAAATATGGTATAATTAAGGGAAATTCCTGTTGGTGTTCCTGAGTTTAGGGTTATTCATGTTGGTATCCCACGATTAAGTTATTTACAGTTGGTACCCCTAAGGTTTTGATTTATTCGCTTTATAACAGAATTTTTTCATATCCGTATCATTTCGGTTTGAATTGATCAAATCGAAGCTCATCATTATGTTTATTGACCTCAACTTAGTAGGATTCGACTCCTAAAACAATCAAATCCATACTCGAATCATTTCGATTTGAATTCTTAAGGTCGAAAACGGGTTGTTACTTCGGAATTCAAATCGACATGGTTCAGACATGAATTTGGATATTTAGGCGTCAAATCTTACTAATTTGAGAGCGAGGAACACAATGATAGACTTGGATTTAATCAATTTGAACTGGAATGATACAAACATGAAAAAGTTTGATTACGAAGTAAACAAACTCAAATCTTAGGGGTACAACAACAACAAAAACTTAATCGTTGAATATTTCCATAAATAACCCTAAAGGCAACAAGGAATTTCCCTATAATTAAACTAGGTCAACTAGAGTTAAGGTAAGATGTGGGGCCGACAAGCTTAAGCGTTAAGTAAAATTTTGCAGTAATAGACGCGGTCGATTGTCCATTACACTATACTATATTCCTTCTTGTTTTAATTACTTGTGAATATGAATTATAAAAACTATATATTATATGAGACTTATGTCACTTATCACCAAGTTTATTATAGATGTCTATTATATGATATGAAATAGTGAGAAAATGAAGTCAAGGTGAAGCCATAAAGGGAAATGGGTAGAGAGTAGAGACTATAGAATGGTCGGTTGGGTGGGTGGGGGCCACGTGCATGGGCGGGACCGTTGCTTCTGGATCCCATCCTTTTCCCTCCGTATGTAACGGTCGTTTGTTTACCCTCTCCACATGTTGATTATTCTCTTTTTTGCCCCCTTTTATAATCTATGAAATAATTGTAGTATTAATTAAATGAGTGTTATTTTGGTAGAGATCTCTACAAATATATTTCCCTACTTATAAATTGATGACCAATATGAATTTTACGTGGAGTAATTGATGAAGATCATGAATCGAGAATGACGCGGTGCAAGGCTCAAAAGGTCTTCGTGGAAGCGTCAACCCAAGGCCAAAAAATAGGCTTGACTTCAACCGGCTCGTTCTCCTTCACCTTAACTATGAATTGGATGATTCCGGCGACAGTAGTTAGATGGTGAAGTCTAGTTTCTGTCCTCAAAATTTTAGAATTTTCTGAGTGGTGAAACAAAAGATATGATATTTTTACTGAGGGGTCGCTGAAAGTTTCGGAAATGAATTCAACGAAATGGTTGTTGTGGATGTGGGTGAACGAATGGTGAATGAAGATGGACGTTGTTGGTGATGGATAGGTATCTTCCTAAGCCAAGATATGACACACTGGACCAAGGAAGACAAGGCAATGAATTTGAGATTTGACTCACTCAAACACAATTACCGAACAATTGATGTAACACACAATCGCAATTAATTGATATAACTCACAATTGAAGAAGGAAGAGAGCACAATGGTGCAAACTAATTATGCATTTTCATTTAGTCTTCGACGTGCCTTACAATGAAACAACCTAGCATTTAAATAGGCTGTAAAGGAAAATAAAGAAAAGCTTAAAAATAAACAACTAACACTTACCCACTAATACAAAACACTAGTGAGCATTTTAGGGAATTAAAACTAACCACTAACTCTAAACACTCACTCACTAACACAAGGCACTAGTGAGCATTTTCGGAAATTAAAATTAACCACTAAAATGTCTTAAATTCATTAATAATAGGATTAAAATAAATGGCCCTAAAATGGTCAGCCTTCTGCTAAACTGTCGTAAAGACAACAGTTTCTGGGTTTCTTTGTCGGGAATTTGAGGAAGACCTTAACATGATAGTTGTAGATATTTTCCTTGACTTTCCAATGACTACTCATGGGCCTCCATTGGACGTTCGTAGCTCCGGATATGGCCAGAATACTGAATAGGTATCGACGCGACAGATTCTTTGATTTTGACACCTTATAAGTTTCGAAGCATTTTATTGGGACAAGCTTTTGACCTTCTTCAAAAATGACGATGTCCATAGTCACATCAATAATTCTACCCAAATTTGATTTTAATTAAAGTATACTCCATAATTGTTTTATTTTAACAAATAAAATTATGCTCACTCATTTCTATTTTTTATAAAAAAAATAACTAGACCAATATCAAATCTTATTTGAAGACCAACCTAGGCTGTTCATAATATTGTTCAATGAGTAAGTGTTGCTAAGACTTGTAATTTTGTCAGTTATCCGATTAGCTCACGAAAGATATAATTGATTTAGACTACTTTAAAAGTTTGAAAAATGAATAGGATATACGACTATACGAGATAATTATCTCGATTTTCCAAAGGCCAATCCAAAATTTCTTAATATAGTTTATCACACAAAAATTATCTCCTAATTCTTATAACACCTAATTTTTTTGCCTTGACAAGTCCAATTTTAAGCTTCAGTATAAATGGAATATATGTTTCCGCTCTAATGCATAAAGTTTACTAACCACGATCTCTCAAAATAAATCTAATTGTTAAGTTAATATTAATCTTTGTCGATCCGTCACAATTGATTTTAATAAATTTGGTTTCTTAATAATCTTCCTCTTTTTACTACGTTGGTTTTCTTTTCACTTATTTTTCCACTGGTCTGCCTGTATTTACACAATATTTTAGAAATATTCCTTAATTATTCCGTATCATTTTTTCAGTATTTCCTTTTTTGTGTTGGTAGTGGATGTAAAAGCCAAAAGCCCAAAAGGCATAATAGCACTTTTGAGTTTTCTAGAATGACTACAGACTTAGATATGATACCTAGATTTGCGTTTAAATAATGAAAGTCTAATTAGTTGATTATAATCTACTACTCCGTATAGTACGGAGTATATATACTAAAATAATAGTAATAAAGATTTGTTAGTCTATTTTGCTATTTCCTTTTATGGTCTGAATTTTAATTAAGTGGATTTTTCTATTATTTATTTTAAAATATACTGAGTAATAATTATATTTGATATTCTTAAATCATTTTGATCAATCAAAATAAATGGACCACAAAATAAACTATAATAATAGATTAGAGGATTTTTAAAATGTCATAAATCCTTTCTCACTAAGCCATATTGATTCATTTCATCTTATTTCCCATTTCATAATATTATTTTGAACCCACATTTATGGAGTTGCAAGCTTAGTCAATATTATAATAACTTTCCTAAATATTGAGTGTTCAAATATATTGTAGGATATACTTCTAATATTGATCGTAAAGACAATTTTCTACCTTAGTAGGATTAAACTCCTAAAACACTCAAATCCATATTTAAACTATCTCAATTTGAAATCCGAAGTAACGACAATCTATTTTCGACTTTCAGAATTCAAATCGAAATGATTCGGATATTGATTTGAGTGATTTAGAAATTGAGATCGATGAACAGAATAGTGAATTTGATCAATTTAAACTGAAAGAATAGGAATATGATAAAATTTGATTGCAAAACAAACAAATATAAAACCTTTAAACACCAACTAAAAAATATAATTAATCAGAAAATACTAACATAAATAACACTAAATTGAATGTCACCAACATAAATTTTCCAAAAATCTTTCAATATTTCCCATACTTTAATTCCAACCGTCCGCCTCTCACCTTCCATATTTAAATCCAACGGTTTCTATTCAATCCATCCGAAACCGTGATGGGCCCCACTCTCCTTGCGGTTATATATTTCTCCCTCCTCCAGCTCCACTTTATACCAACCAACCAACACAACACGCTCCTCTCTCCCTCTTTTACTCCTCGAAGCTCTTACCGGAAAAAATGGCGACCAACGCGAATTCTCTGGTCCACACTCTAAAACTCGTCCTCGTGTCAACCGGCGTCCTTTTCATTGCTATCCTCCTCACTCCGCATATCTTCACCTTCACCGCCGCCCAGCTTCCGACGATCTGGAGCTCCCTCCGTTCCTGGCTCCGTCCTCCTTACCTCTACGTCATCATCAACGGCATAATCATCACAATCGCCGCTAGCTCCCGGATCCATCACCACTACAAGCATCCACACGCCGCCGCCTCCCCTGCCGCCAACGCTGCTGAAGAATTCCGCCACATCCACCACCACGACGTCCACTTCCGCTCCTCCGGCGAGGTTCCCGGTGAGGCGTACTCCTATTCCGAACAAAAGACGCCTATTATCTCGCTTCCATCTGAGATTTCTCCTTTTCCAGTCCCGGTGCACGAGCCTCTACCTGGTTTCAGTTTCTCTTTCGGCGCTGTTCATTTGGAGAACAATAGTGCACCGGAGGTTAACAGGTACAACGAAACAACGACGTTTGGAGCGAGAGATACCGGAATCGTTGAGAATGTTGTGGATGACGAGGCGGAGAAGGTGATCGTGGAGAAAGATCGTGTGCTGGAGAATTTAAGAAATTACGATCTCGATTCCGCTCCCCGTGGCTCCGCAGAGCCGGAATTGGTGGATCGGAGAAGTGTGCGGACGACGCCATCTCCTCCGCCGCAGCTGGCACCGCTTGTGAGGCAAGAGACGTTTGAGATCGTGTCGTCGTTCTTCCAGTCGCAGATGGAGAAGCCTTTGCCGTCGGCGAGGCTAGGTCAAAACCGGAAACAGTCTACTCTAACTTCACTGGATGAAACGGCGACGTTTGGAGGGAGAGAGAGCGAAGTATTTAAGAAGGAGAAGGTGGAAAATTCCAATAACGCCCCTCGGAAGACGCCGTCTCCTCCACCGCGAACGGCGCCGCTTGCAAGGCAGGAGACGTCCGAGATCGTGTCGTCGTTCTTCCAATCGCAGATCGAGAAGACTTCGCCGACGGTGAAGCTCGGTCAAAATCGGAGACAATCCAGAGAAGGCGCTTTAACTTCATCAGACGAAACGGCGACGTTTGGAGGAGTTAATGCGGCGATTAAGGAGGAGAAGGTTGTGAAAAATTACTCTATTGCCCCTCAGGCGACGCCGTCGACTCTTCCGCCTCCGCCGCTTGCAAGGCAGGAGACATCTGAGATAGTGTCGTCGTTCTTCCAGTCGCAGATCGAGAAGCCTCCGGCGTCGGCGAGGTTCGGTCACAATCGGAAACCGAACCGTGCTACTCCAGAAGGTACTATTCCATTCCTTCATTGAATTTCGTGTTCGAATTGATCTTTTCTTTTCCATTCTTGAATGAGGTTATTTTTTCAAGAAGTCGATCGCGCGCCTACCTAACAAAAATCAGTTTAATTGCCAGAAATTAAATCCAATAATTTGTTTTGAATTACACATGTGGATATCGCAAGAGCTAGCGCGCTTAAAACGTTGACTCTTGACTTATTTTGTATGTCACGCTCGCGATGGAATATATACACGTGCCAGTGTTTCTTCCAAACACATTCATTTATTACTTGATTAGTACTAATAGAACATTTTTAAGTTGAATTAATGTAAATGAATTAACATTTAATAAATATAGGTGGAAAAGCGCTGCGAGTGGCGAAGCCGAAGCGGAGCGAGACGCTGGAGAGCACTTGGAAGACGATAACGGAGGGGCGTCACATGCCGCTCACGCGCCACCTGAAAAAGTCGGACACGTGGGAGAATCACGGCCGTCAGACGGCTTCATCTGATCCCTCGACGCCGTCAATCGTGAAGAAGGCGGATACGTTCACGGATCGAACCAACCATTCAGCCATGACGTCCGCTGCGACGGCCAAGATCCTGAAGAAGGAGCCGTCGCTGAGTCAGGACGAGTTGAACCGGCGAGTTGAAGCGTTCATCAACAAGGTGAACGAGGACATGAGGTTGCAGAGACAGCAGTCGATGCAACAGTTCATGGACATGATTAACCGCGGAGCCCACTAATTAACCTTGATTACTGGCAACAGTTAAGTTTAAGCAAAAGTAAACATAAGGTATTATAAATTTTAAAAAAGGAAACATAGGGAAATATCATATTATGGTTTGTAAATTATTGCAAGGTAAAAATGCTTGTAATTTTTTATTTTGTTAGATTTGTTATTCAATTAATTAAGTTAGTAACATAAGGAACTATAGGCTAAAAAACTATAGGTATGCAAGTACGCTTATTGGAGGTACAAAATTGGTGTGAAAAAACTTGTATTTTTGAAAACAAAGGATTTTGTGATGGTAATGTTGTTTAATGTGATACACTCATATTCGTTTTTTAAATATATAATTTTGCGATGTCAATTAACCATATATTGCAATAAAATTTAATTTAAATTGCGTAGTTCAAATCATGCCTTTTAATAGAAAAAGCATACGGGTTTCATGTGCCGGTGGGTAGTGGTTAAGAAGTCCCACATCCACTTATCAATTAAATTAGCTACAGCGAAAGTTGGCTAAGGTGCAAATAACTTTTAGACCCAAAAAAAATAAAATTAAGGGGGCAAATAATTCAAGTCTAACATTATGATTTACAAGGGTGGCGAAAAGCATTTCTGTACCAAAACAGAATGATAGTGACGACGTGGCTGCTAAACCTTTGAATCCGATTCACTTGAACAGTGTCCATCAATATATATGTTACTCCCACTAATCCTGATTTGTCATGTGAAGAGTACTTTTTATGATAGATATAAAACCCAATTCTCATAAAGAAAACCATCGACCAATACTAGATCTAGAGGTTTAAGTATTAAGTACGCAGATCGATCTGTCAATTGTGCTGTATTTTCTCTAATTGGTTTGTTTAATCGAATGACAGTTAAGATTCACAAATCTGGATGTGATTAACTAAAGAGTCATTATACACAATATTATTTTCGGACCCCTAAATTTCAATACCCGACAAAACAATGCAATAAGCTGATTATACACAAAATGTTTGGCAAGATTGGACTAGATAGCTAGGCGCGCTAATGGATTAGAGCATATTTGACATGATTAATATCATTAAGCCTTCTTATCCGTAATGAGTTAGTTTTTATGAGGCCTTCTTGTAGGTTATGATTGGTATGATATTTTTATTATTATTGGGGATTTCAGTATGTGGTGCACCCCATTTGTACTAGCTAACTACCTACCAAATTGAACAATACTAATGTTTTGGAGCTTTATTCATATGGCCTCCAATTCGACAATTGCGGCCTTTGTTTGCCTTTAAGTGAACAGTCTCCATCTTGTCTTCTCTATCTTTACCAAAAACTCTCTTTTAATTTGGCACCTCAATAATTTCAATCAGTTATCTCGATATGGCCTTGATTCTGCAACTTCCCAATTACAGTACTAACGTAGCAAATAATAATTGTAGTAATGTGTGATTAAAGTTAAATGTGTTAATATTCAAACGCAATAATGAGAGAAATTGAAACAAAGAACACGAGAACCCAGTTCGTCAAGAAATTGACTACGTGACGCTATTTTTATGATAATGATTATAATAATCAAGTGGATATTTATACTAATGAGCCAAACCTTAATCAGGCCCAAAAGATCATTGTACGAACATGATCAAATTTTTTTCTCAGAGCTCCGCCCCAGACCCTGCATGCTTCGCACGTAAAATGGGGGCGAAGCGCCCATAACCCTCGGCCAACTCAACATCCAGTTAGATCGCTAAAGTCGGGCTTAGGTGTACACAGTTCATCAGAGTCCATAACCCCAAAAAATGCAAAACTAAAACCCCATCCTCATATATATGCGTGCGATTTCATTTGAATTGCCATTTGCAAAGAGATAGCTAGCAAGACAAAAGGAACATATAACATCCAATAGTTGACTTAATTAACTTTTGCAAAACCGGCAAAAGTGGCCATGGATGAATAAGAATGTATGAATTTGCTTCATTGAATACTCATTTAGCAATAGATTTTTCATCCAAATACTTCCTTTTCACTTGGGAATAAAATCTTTGTCATCGATAGACTGTTTGGTGTTTGCAAGTTAAGATACTTGAATTAATTGGGCTGTTAGTCGTAACTTCCCTTTCGCTACAGATTTGGATATTCACCTGTGCGGTCAAATTGCGTGAGTTAAAATAAATGATTTTTTGACAAATCTTTTTTTAAACTAATAGACCCTTAGTAAAAATAGACCATTTTCTCTCTCCCTAAACCCTATCCCTTAAACCCTAAATCTCAAAAAATAAAATTTTAGAGAGAGAAAAAACAAAAAAGATGAAAAAAATAATAAAATAAAATAAGTTAATAGGGATAGAAAAAATACATAAAAACTAGTAAAAGTCTCTTTTATTAATTAAAAACTCTTAAAAAATTAATGGACCCAAAATCCTCGTGAAATTGCTACTCAGCTCAATATCTATAGAAGCCCAAAATAAAGAAGTGTTAAAGGGCCCGCTAATTCAAGAGAAGGCCCAAGTGAATAATCAAGAGGCCCACCGCTTCACCGCCGTCTTATTACCTCGCTGTTTGTGCAGCACCATGTGGTAGGGCCATATGAGGGCTATGAGCCATGATATATTTATTTACTTTTGTTGTTCTTGTAACGATTTCAATATATTTTTAGGAAATTAGATTCTCATGAGTTTAAGGTTATTTTTATTGGTGTTCTACGATTAAGTATATTTCTAAGGTTTGAGTTTATTTCATTTATAATCAAATTTTTTTATATTTATATCATTTCAATTCAAATTGATTAAATTCAAGTCTATCATTATTTACTCACCCTCAAATTTAATTAAATTAGAGAGTATGAGTAATATTTATTCTCCCACAACTTTTTTTTAACCAAATATAATTTTTCAATTCTCATGCAATACAATCACCATAATAAAATTTCACAAAAAATATTACACTTTCTATTTCAACTAAACGAGCACTAATATAAATTTCACTTTTCTTATTAGATTGAGATACTAGCACCAGGCAGATTATCAAGATACTCCAGATTGGTGTTTCTTGAATTGGCTCATTTGCTAGCAAGTTTGGCTAATCTACAATGTAAGGATCGTAGGCTTTTCCTCTATTTTTTCCATCAGGGTAATTGATTTTTTTGAACCTAAAACATAAAAAAAGGTAGGTACACATATATTATACCATGTGTAAATGTATAATGCAAGTGGAATATAATAATTAGGTTGAAATAATCGGAGGGAGGGGGAGAAGAAGAGAGACGAGGTGGGTTACGTCAGCAATTTCAGTATCAAATGCGTAACCCCACACGCTACCTCTCTGCAACTCCCCCCCCCCCTCTTTTCTTTTTCTCTTCTTCTCCCAACCCCCGCGTTTTCTCCCTCCTTCTCCTGTAAGTCTCTCTCTCTACAAATCCCCCTTCTTCTACTTCGTGCAATTCAAATTACTTTCTTGTTTTCTTTCTGTTTATGCTTCTTCTTCCTCTAGATCACTATGTTCTCGCTTCGAATTTCGTGCTCCTACCACCGTCCGATTGATTAATTCCTCTTTTAGTTCCGATTTTCAAGTTTCTAGGGTTTTTCTGCTTGTTGATGTTTCTGGATTTCTTGCTTCTGGTTTAATTTTGTGTGTTTATGCGAATCTAACTGTTGTTGTTATGTGTGCGTGATTTTGTGTCCAGCGACTCTAATTGCGCGTGACCCATTCCCTTCTCCAAATTTCTCTTTTTCCCCCAATTTGTTTCTAAAAAACCCTAACCGCCACGAATTCCACACCGGAAGCCCTAAAAATCACCGACATATGGAAACAATGGAGGTGAAGCTTTGGAACGACAAGCGGGAGCGCGAGATGTATGAGAATTTCGCCGAGCTCTACGCCATTATCAAGGCCACCGAGAAGCTCGAGAAGGCCTACATCAGGGACATTATTACTCCGTCGGATTACGAAACGGAATGCCAAAAGCTGATCGCGCATTTCAAGACCTTATCTTCCTCGCTGAGGGACACCGTCCCCAACATGGAGCGGTTCGTCGACACCTACAAGATGGACTGCCCTGCCGCTCTCAACCGCCTTGTGGTTTCAGGCGTTCCGGCCACGGTGGAGCACAGGCAGGCGGCGGGAGCCTCGAACACCGCCGCCGCGGCCGTTGTTGCCGAGTGCGTGCAGAATTTCATCACGGCGATGGACTCTCTCAAGCTGAACATGGTGGCTGTTGATCAGGTGTATCCCCTGCTGAAGGACCTATCCACCTCTCTCAACAAGCTCAGCATCTTGCCCCCTGATTTCGAGGGGAAGACCAAGATGAAAGAGTGGCTTGGGAGGCTGTCGAAGATGGGGGCCGCCGATGAGCTCACTGAGCAGCAGGCTCGCCAGCTTCACTTCGATCTTGAGTCCTCCTACAACTCGTTCATGGCGGCTTTGCCCAATGCTGGTGCCTGATGACTCTTTTGGGTAAGGATTGTATAAAGAAACTCATACATTGTGTGTCTTCACATTTTTTTGCTTTTTATCTTTTGAAGTCTGTAATATGACATGATAACCTTTTGGGATATGTCGGTTTACTCTTGTTAGTAAGATGGTTACTGATTTACTGTATTGCTTATTTGCTTTGCTTGATAATATAACTTGAAAATTGTCTATTTGCACTATTTCTTCTATGGCAACTTGAGTTGAGTGTTGCTGCTCTATCTATATAGCTTGTTGCATGTGGAAATGGTATGGGGTTTGAATTCCATTATGTTTTCAGTACATGTAATATTCTTTCTGTGCTTTCAGAAACCCCCCCTTCATTATCCAATTTCCTGATAAACTATTATGGATTTGGGAGATGTGAATGGCAACATGTTCTGTTTTGTTGCCATGTTTATTTTGTGTTGATCTTACTGAAATTGTGAGATGATGAGTTGGAGTATAACAGGTTCTGCAGTGGTCATATGCTAAGAATTCTCTGATTGATTGATCCTCCTCACTATGGAAGAATCAAACCCAACTTATCATATTGTAAATATGTAACCTAGTTATCTGCTCAATTCAACATCTTCAACTTACATGGATTGTATGACTTCTGTTTGGAGGATCAAGCTGGACATTCTTCCATGATGATGTTGGAATAGATCCAATAATTCATCTCTATGTGGCTAGCACTTGAATTCAGGATTTAATTACTGGGACATTTCATTTCAGCTACAGTATTCATTTGATGCTGGGCATTTCTTGATGTTCTGAAGATACAAAGTATCCACATACTGTAGTAGTTGGTTTTGACTGCAAAATAATATGATCATCTTTGTCTGAATAAGATTTGCTACTTAGGTCTAATTCAGCTGTTGTTATACCACTTTATATATCAGAAAAAAAATGTTGAAACATGAAATGCAACTCTGATTGATAAGAGTTTTGTGTAAATAAGTGCAAGTGTTTAAACAGTTGAAAGCAACAGGAGGGAGAGCTAGCTAAGGTAGGTAGGGTTGAACTGTAAGCTAGAAGTAGTATTTGAGTGAAAAGTGCAAGAAAGATGGGGGGTTACGTGAGAAATGGGCAGATATATATATATATATATATATATGTGTGTGTGTGTGAATAAATGAGGAGGAATCTGTCAACTGCTTCTTCTGCTTCTGCTTGTATTTGTATTTGTATTGTATGGGCAGCTAGGGCCCCTACCCTTAAAATGTGCATGTACAGGCTACATTACAGCTCATGGGCTTGTTTTTCAGATCCTCATTCAATACTATCATGACTTGTCTCTTTGAGCCTGCTCCATCAATCATCCCTTCTTTCCCCCTTTTTTTCCTGTTTTCTACACCACACAAATTTGTCATTTCAACAATTCCATCAAGAAAAAACGAAACCCAGGTGTGACCTTGTGAATTGAATACCAATAACTCCTAGTGCTCATCAAAATTCACTAAGTTTTGAGAATATAGTAACGCCCTATTTGATTTATATCTTTAGAAACTAGAACTCGATTCTGGTGGATAGAAGTGTACAATCGTACAGTGGGTTTGCAATTGCACATTCCTTCTAGGCAATGAATTGCACACTACATACAAATTGGTATTTATGTTTGCATCTAAAAGGGGCAAATGTGTATCTATCATCAAGGGATGTGGGTATTGAGTAAGCTTATGCAGTTTTGCCATTAGTAGAGGTATGGTCCCCTACCCCTTTCATCAATGCTCTTCCATATTGGCAAATTGTTGCTGCTTTTATAATAAGATACATTGCATTGAATATGATTGAATTCGAACCCCGGTTATCTATGGTGTGATTACTTGGTATAACAAGTTGATAATTCAAACAAATAGTTAATAACCTATACACATTTAGAGATGTTTCTTACATGAATTTTGATGTGGTCTTAGTATTGTACATGAATTCAATTAGGATTTGTTTGGATTTCATATTAGAATACATTTTAATACATTATTGTCCAATACCTCAATCAACAAAATGAATCAAGTTGGGCACCTTGCATAGTAGTGGCGTGGGGATTTCCTTTTGGTTTTCAAGTGTCTAATCATCCCTTTGTACAAATACTGTATTTTTCTCATTGCAATCATCTACCTAATTGATTGCAAACTCCTGATTTGCCTCATCAATAATATCTTCTCTAGATGAAGGGATGAGCAGGACGAAGTGACGCGTTATTTTCAGTTTTTGTTGAGGTTGAAGACGGTACGTTTACACTGAGTGTAAACAATAAATTTTCAACATTTCCTGTTGATTCATCCACGTGGGGCACAAATTAAATTTAAAAAGTCAGAAAATAACTGTAAAACTAAAACCAAGTACTTTCCAGAATACACCAGTACATGCTCAATCTTCGATGCCGTCTATATCACCATTCTCCCACCGCTCTCCGGTCCCGACGCCGACGACGATTTCGATGTGAAGAGGATGCCCGCCTATTTGTGTTTATTCAACACTATTCGACAACTCCAATCCAGCAAGGAAATTGGCTCATTGTAATTTTGAAAGAATAAAAAATTATATACAAGTTGTTAGATGGAAGGGTGCTTTCCTCCATAGCCATGGAGATGAAATCAACTCTAAACCAATTTCAGTCTTCGTCATCACCTACCTTCTCCATACATGTCAGATCCAAATTAAAATTTTCTCAAATTTAAAAGCCAATTTTGCAAGCAATTGAAACTCAACAAAGGCCGATAAAGAGCGAATGCGACTGGGTAATGGTGGTCGAATTTAAGGGTTAAGGCGGCATTGGTGGTGATGGGGTGGTGAATTGGTTTTTACCTTCCACGTTTGGGCCAAAAAGGTAGAAAGGGAGAGGGAGAGAGAGACCACCACCAAAGGTCTTTTTCCGGCGACGAAGGTCGGAGCCGACAACATGGCCATGGTCAAGAACGGGAGATATTAGCAGAGGGAAGATGAAAAAACATTATGTAATTATTACTCTTTGAAAAAAGTTATTTTAACAGGTCTTGTAATCAATTTTCACTTTCTTGAAAATACAAGTATTAAAAAATATCCTCTTTTTATTTGAGAGGTGTGAAAGACATCACAGTAATGGTTGAGCTTACTTACAATGTACCAGATAATTTGAGATCAATGTGGGGATACTTGTGAGTTGTGGTTGTCAGCTAATTCTTCTGTTGGCTTGTTTTTAAGCTCATTTATATGGTTTATGCCGATTATGGCTAGACAGATAATGTTTAGTGGACCAGATACATCTTTTCTGCTCTGTTTATGTTGGAGAGCATGTGAATTAGCACACTTTTCGTGTAAAGCAAATGCCCTAGTCTTGGTTTAATTATACCAAATTTGACTCCTAAGACGTGCCTAATACCTAGCTAGTCACATTCTGTAGTCCTTTACCATATGATTTTGTGATGTGAATGCTTAGATCATCCACAAAAGAGGTTTTTTGAGTTTTAAAGTGAAGATTAAAAAAATTGTAAATTATTTTTGATGATTCTCATGTTGTCTAAATAGGTAAAGTGTGCAAAGTTATATAAAACTTGATCCTAAGCAAACGCGATGAATCGATCTTAGCACAGAAACCAAAATCAAATAAAGAACGCGGTGTATTATAAACAACGAACACAAAACTTTTCACTCTTTTTACAATTACACGGGAATCACTCACATATCTCGAAAAGAGCTAAAACAATTTTGTGTCAGAAATTTTCAGAAAATAGATTTTTATGGTCAGAAAAAAGTTTTTGCAGTAGAAATTTCTTTCCAAAAATGAGAAAAAAGTTTTTGCAGTAAAAAAGTTTTTTCAATGTTTTTTTTTCCTTCTAATTTAACAAATAAGAAATCAGTTTTTCTGATGGCCTTAAACTCTAGCTCTTAAAGAAAGATGTGGTTGAATAATTAAAAGATTCTGAATTCTTAAGCTTAAAATGAGTAGTAAATTGTATTATACTGTAGTTAAAAAGATGTAAGAGGACAAACAAGTGCTAGATTCTGCAGGTTTCATGAAGAGTTGAGGGGCAAAATCTTTTTGTTTTTTCGCTTGTTTATGTATTGTTTTACCCTTAAAATATAAGGTAACTTTTTTTTTGATAAAGTAAGTTAAAAATGGATATTCAGTTAAATTCGATTATTATTTTCCTTTTTAGTAATGTGATCCAACTCCAACATGTGATGGTTTGACGATGACCCCATGTGCTATTTATTTTTAAAGCGAATAAAACGTTTTTATCTTTAAATTTTGATGCCATCTTTTTCTATAGCATTATTTCTTGTCCATGTATAATATCATAGCTGGTATTTAATTAATTCACAGCAAAATGGACTTGCTATTTAAATCTAAAACCTGAATTGTTTAAGGCGTTTAGGCTTAACTCTCTTTTGAGATTGGATCGAACCGACACTCAACTGATTAATCCAACGGCCGTCATCCTCCTACACCTCATACACCGGAGCAACACATGATCATTGCTCAATCCCCACGTGGACAATCCTTGAAATCAGAGAACCTTGTCAGCATTTCCCTCTGATCTAACGGCCTTGGTTAACCAACCAATAATTCCCCATCAAGTTCATTAACCACAGTCGCCGCCCCCTCTCTCAGAGTCAACCTCTTCCTTGTTTAATTACCGAAATCACCCCCTGAACTGATATTAATTACATTTGAGCTCTTTAACCTCCTTATTGGACCCTTCTTTTGTTTTGCACATAAATAAGTTTTTCAACAACATTTTTCAATTGTATTGACTTAATGTTGAGTATGATTTTGGCCTTGTTTTCTCCTTCGACCTTCTTCAATTATTTTATTATAATTTTTTATAAGGAAAAAATTAAGACTCTTAGACAAACAAAGTAGGATTCCCTATGACATCTTCTGTAACCTTCAATTATTGATTCTAAAGATTAATAAGAACTCCTAAAATTATATGGACTTGTCTCTCTTGGAATTTGTGTATTTTTATGATAATATTGTAAAATAAGTGTCAAAAAACAAATTCATGATTGTTTAGAATAATTAATATCTCCATTAAAATTTGTGTTAAAAGGTGAAAATAAAATTTTGAGCGGGATAAAGAAAAAGCTGGGGGTACTTTGGGAAATTAAAGTTGCAAACAGTACAAAATGAGCGCGTTCGAGCTCTTTGAAGCCGTCAGGGGATTGAAAGGCCGAAAAATCGTTGAAGAATCATTTCACTTATTTTTTATTCTCTTCTCTTTCTCTACCTTTTTGTCCAGGTGATCGGAATCTTCGCGGTAGCAACGGAGCGATATTAATTTGAATTGTTGGAAAGCAGGTGAGATTTTTTTCTACTGGATTTCGTTTACTTGATTTTGCTGTGCTTTTCGGGTGCCGCCGGAGCTCGATTGAGACCGGATAAGGCTGGATTTACCAGACTACGCGTTTCGATTTTAATCTGAAAATTTCTCTCAGATCTGGGAAGTTTGGGGGGAAATCGATAGCGATTAGGTTTTCTGAGGCGAAAACGAAAAGGAAATGCAGACGAGGTATATGGAGCGATCGAATAGCATGAAGAGGGGGAAGCGAGCTCTGGATTCAGCTGAAGCTGAAGAACATGCTCAACCTGATCGCAAACGGCCTGCTTTAGCAAGGTCTCTCTCTCTCTCTCCCTCTTTCTTTCATCTCCTTCAATTTCTGTTGACTTTCAGCTTTTTTATTAATTTTTGTAGTCGATGTGTTAATTTATTGTAATTAGTAAACGAAAATTTTCAAGGTTTGATTCTTTGAAGATTTCTTCAAGGCTAAAGTTTCTGCTTACTCTGTGAGTACGGAAAGCGTAAATTTTTTATAGTAGTGGACTTAGTGATGGCGGTGAAGGAGCAGAAGCAGTGATTTGTCTTCTCTTTTGGTGATGTGAAAATTGGAAGGAAGGTGTAAGAGAGAGAGTAGGCTGTCTCTTCTGTCATTAAGTGTGCCAGAGTCTTGTTTTGGTCGGAACTTGGATGGGGACCGCGTTCTTCTTCAGAAGTTATTCAAGAAAACAAAATTGGATTTCTAGGTTTGAATGGGGAAAATCAAGTGAACCATTTATTGTCAACGCACATGAAGCATTCAGCTCCTGTGCTCTATTGCAATTTCCACTACAATTGTGGCAAAGAAGTAGTATTTGCAGCTACTTGACATCAAGCTGGCTTTTTAAGTTCATTTATTAAAAAGGTTTCAATTAGCTTTGCAATATACCTGATAGGAGTTCATAAATTCTTTCTGAGTCTTACTGAAATAGTGTTAGGATAGTAATCATGAGCAAGTTTTGATATTTCTAGTCTTCTGAACCTAAATGATGGTTCAGGAAATCTGGAGATGGTTCTTCTTCTTGAAAGTAGCTTAAGAGCAGAGCATGAGTATTGAGTAAATTAAGTAAAAATAAAAATATCAACAAAATTGTGTATGTAAGTGTAGAAAAGGTAATACTTGACACTTAATTATAGGACTTGATGTACTTGGAGGCTTGGTTAGCCTTTAGCTGCATTTGTTAGAAGTGTCACAAACTTGCAATTTGTCTGACTTTGTTTATATTTTGCTGCAGTGTAATTGTAGAAGCACTCAAGTTGGACAGCCTGCAGAAGCTCTGCTCATCATTAGAGCCTGTTCTTCGAAGAGTTGTAAGATAATTAAACTTATGTATGATTATTTTTCTTCTTGGCAAAGAACCTAGGATGAATGTCCATTCTGGCAACCATTTTACTCTGATTCTGTCATGCCTCTTCAGTGGCTTGTAAAAGTTATGTCAACATAGAGTTTCTTGAGGACTAAATTGGGGGATACAAAAATACTGGCTAAGGAATATTAGTATATAATAATGCTTCAATGTCTCAGTGTCTGTAAAATCAGTCACTGGCGCTTCTTTTTCCTCTTACTTACCTACTCTGTCGGATTGTTAAACAGGTTAGTGAAGAAGTGGAGCGTGCTCTGGCGAGGTTAGGAAGTGGTAAACTTGTTGGAAGGTAAGATACTTTCTATAGAGATCATCAAGACCTAGAAAATACATATATCCCTACATGCTGTAATCAAGGCTGTTATTATTCTGGAACAACTTTCTAAGTTGACCTTTGATTAAATTCAGGGCTTCCCCAAAACGTATAGAAGGGCCTGATGGAAGAAATTTACAACTTCACTTCAGGACCCGGCTGTCCCTACCCCTTTTTACTGGAGGCAAAGTGGAAGGAGAACAAGGGGCTGCTGTCCACATTGTCTTAGTTGATGCAATCACTGGCCAAGTTGTTACCTCAGGTCCAGAATCCTGTGCAAAGTTGGATGTTGTTGTGCTTGAAGGTGATTTCAACTATGAGGATGACGAGAGTTGGTCCCAAGACGACTTTGACAGTCAGGTAGTAAAAGAGCGTGAAGGAAAGGGAGCGCTTCTGAATGGTGAACTGCAAGTCCAACTGAAAGAAGGGGTTGGAACACTTGGTGAACTAACATTTACTGATAATTCAAGCTGGATAAGAAGCAGAAAGTTCAGACTAGGTTTAAAGGTTGCATCAGGCTATTGTGAAGGCATTCGTATCCGTGAGGGAAAGACAGAGGCGTTCACTGTGAAGGATCATAGAGGGGAATGTGAGTTCATTCTATTTAAGTTTCACAAATATTCTTGTGTTATATCTTTTCCTTGTGCAAACTAAAATGTTCATAATGTTTGTCATTTTTGTATGAACATTAATGCTGATGATTATTTTCTTGTGGTTTTGGCCGTGCATTTTGGAATGGCACTTTCAGTATACAAGAAACACTACCCTCCTGCATTAAGTGATGAGGTCTGGAGATTGGAGAAGATAGGAAAGGATGGCTCTTTCCACAAAAGATTGAATAAAGCTGGAATACAATCAGTTGAAGATTTTCTGCGATTTGTAGTCAGAGACCCACAGAAGTTAAGAAATGTAGGAATGTAAAATTTTCTCAGATGTTGCTATTCAAGCCCCATCCTCAGCTACTTAATGTACATCCATCTCTTTGAAAATTTTGCAGATTCTTGGAAGTGGAATGTCAAATAAGATGTGGGATGCACTTATAGAGCATGCAAAGACCTGTGTGCTTGGAGGGAAGCTTTATATTTATTACCCGGATGATGGTCAAGGTGTTGGTGTTATCTTTAATAATATCTATGAGTTCAGCGGATTGATTGCAGGAGGACAATACTTCTCATCTGAAACACTTTCTGACAGTCAGAAGGTCAGTGAATGTTGATGTCAATTTACTTTTCTTTTTCTTGTCATGTTGACTTGAATGCCCCGGCTGTCTTGTGATTTAATATATTATGTGAAGTTACATACACAAATACCTTTTTTATGATCATGATTTTTGGTGTTTGTGTTATGAGCAACAAAATTAATATGTAGTTTGGCCTTGCTATTTGTACTAAGTTATGTGAGCATTTGACTACTCTGGTTCAAATTAGACAATGCCTTGTTTATCTAAAACTTTCTCATAAATTAATTTCAGGTTTATGCAGATACCCTGGTAAAGAAAGCATATGATAATTGGATGCATGTTGTAGAGTATGATAGCAAAGCTCTTTTAGGCCTAAAACAGCATAAGAATGGAGCTTCTGACATTGGAGGTGCTAGTCAGCGAAATTTCAATTCCTATGGTCAGCAACTCTCTTTACCAAGCTTACCTGTTGCAGCTCCTTTTCAGCAACCTCCCGTGGACTCTAGCATGAAAATTGGAGGTATAAACCACATTTTTAGAAGGCACTCCTTTTATCACTTAAACCTGAATCAGACCTAAGCAAATGAAGCGAGCTCAGTTGTTTTCCATCATCTGTTTTTTTGTTCTGAACTATTGACTTGCATTGTTTCTTTTCAGGTTACAATGGTAATATGACTGCAAAGTTGCCTATCCAGCCACAGAACATGAACCTCAACGGCTCTATTCAGTTCAGTTCCAGTTCACTTCCAGAGACTCAACTGAACGGCGCATCACATCAGAGTCATCAGACTGAGGTTGTCAGAAACAGTAGTCTATTTTCCCTGGCCCCTCCACAATCATCCTTAGCTTATCAGCCAATAGCTACCCCAGATTACAATCAATTCAGGGGAATTGAGGACTTTGTATCAGAAGAAGAAATCCGTCTTAGAAGCCATGAGATGCTTCAGCATGAAGACATGCAGCATCTGCTTCGTATGTTCAGCATGGGAGGCCAAACTCCTGCCAACCCTTGCCCATCACCTTATATGCCATCTTCATCCCTCAACTACAGCTTTGATGAGGACCGTTCTCGTACATCTGGCAAAGCCGTTGTGGGATGGCTCAAGCTCAAAGCAGCGCTTAGGTGGGGAATCTTCATCAGGAAGAAAGCTGCTGAGAGGCGAGCTCAACTCGTTGAGTTGGACGACACATAACCCGTGTGTTTTGCATCTTGGTTTTACAAGCACTTCCTTTGCTTTGTAGCATTAGTAAGTTGACTATGGGGGTTTCTTGCAAATGACCTCCATTTGCCACAAGCACCAATTGGTCATATGAAACACTGGGTTTGGCTGTTCAACTGAGACGACGAGTGACCAGGAGACTTGCCATTATGAAGAGGACAAACTGCTAGAAGGAGCAGCCTTATTTGTTTAATTTATTGTGCTTTGTGTTTGAATTTTGTTGTAACAAATAGAGATGCTAAGATAAGAAATGATGCCCTTCATGTTGTATTGGATCGCCATTTGTACGGACTCTGATAAGGTGATAGGTGTATTTTGTTGTAACGGGGAAGAAACTGCAATTCTAGTACCCGTAAATCCATAAGTTTGCAAATTGGGGCCAAAACTTATGCTTGACCCAGTTATCATCTGACTAATCTAGCAATGTTCAAATTTGGATGGACTGAAATGAAATCAAAACAGAGAAGAATACAGAACTCCGTGCTAACACAGCAAGAATGAACAATAGATAAAGGGAAAAGGGACAAAACTCTGTTTTTATTTAAGAATCTGAACAGGCCATAAGCTGTAATTTGAAGTAGAAAATAGCTAACTATTGTTCACAAATAAATTATATAGATCAATCATACACTTGTAATTAATGGTAATGTTCAATGCATATAATGAGAAAAGATCAAGGTTTTTCTATTGTCTTTTCATGTTTTGAAAAGTTTCAAAGGAATCAAGATCAAAATAATCCTCTGATCAATATATAGTTATATACACACAAATACAACCATCAATTAAATATACAAAAAATCATGTTTTCTTCTTAGAAAAATACACACACAAAAGACAAATAATAGTACAGCTAGCTTCGTCAAATCTCACGGGACCAAAACCTGCAACAGATCACTCCGATAACTCATCTGTAATAAAGATCAACAACATGGTGTTTTCTCAGAAAATGCAGCAAACTATCTTGTTCGTCGTGCTCACGAACTACAATCTTCGCATTCGGTGAGTTTTTCGGAAGCCTGAGAATCGTGTCTTGGACATGACTTGGCAAGGAGTCGTTCCTACCCTTCTCCTGGTGCAATCTCCGCGACGCAACAAGCAACATTACCTCCAAAACCGGAGTTTTCTCCAGGAAATACGCAGCAAGCTCAATGTCTGTTTTATTGTTTCCAAAACTGATTAGCTTCACGTTCTTTAGGCGCTCGAAAACTCGTGTTGGTGGCCTAACCTTTGGAGTACGAAACTCCAAGATCGAATCGTCGTAGTTGGAGATTGAGGAAAGCTACAAATTTGATATATGCAATGCTCAATTAGACACTGTATTTTTCCAAGACTATGGCATTGCAATTTGCAAGTGATCGGATTCTGCATCAGAATTTACCTCTATGGTGACATTCTCTAGAACTGGACAATTGCAGTGGTTGAAGAAGCAGAACACATCACTGCTGAAGAGTCCGAACAATGGACTATTTACAAGCTCAAGTGCCTTCAAATTACTGAAAGTCACTCGAAATTCCTTCACCAAACTCGGCTACAAAAGATAGAGCACAGAAACGGATCATGGATACATAGCCAATTCATTTCAACACCAGCAAATTCAAATCAGGAATTGAAGGCATCAATGAATCCAATTTCTCCATTTTCAAATCGCCATTGGTATTTTTAGGTTACTTACCACGTGGTGCCCGAGATACAAAGCAAGACTGCTGACATGCGAAATGCTAGCTAGAGCTTCCATGAAAATGTACAGAACCCCGCCGAATTCGTCTCCTCTAGTTCCGACGAACGCCTGGTCCAGCATTTCAACGTCCTCGAAAACGCACGAGTCCAGATGACCGGCGCTGAGCATCAGGGATCGGATCCCCCGACCCGAAACCTCCACGGAGGACGCATTCGTGCACTCGTAGACCGTCAACGTCTCGAGACTCGGTTGTGAGCCGACTCGGATCCGAGTCAATGATCCGCACTCCCTCAACACCAGCTCCTCCAGCACGGGGGAGCTCGCAAGCAGCGATTCAAGCATCGCGTTGGTCACGTGCACGTCACGCAGGCAGAGTGACCGGAGTCGCCGGAGATCGGAGAGGTCCGCCGGCACGGCGAGGATGCATCGGCTGAGGCTGAGGCGAGTTAGGGTTTCGGCGCAGGAGAAGAGCGCGGCGGAGGGGAGTTCGAAGGCCTCGCTCCGACCGATGACGTAATCGCCAGCGGTGAGGAAGTGGTGGCGGATGTGGAAGCAGAAGTCGAGGTCGAGCTCCTCGACGCCGCGTGCAGCGGCGAACTCTATCCAGCCGGAGGCCGCGGACTTGTGGTCGGAGACTGCGCCGGGGTTGAAGGTGAGCCTGAAGCGGCGGATCCTAGGGCCGGAGTGGCGGTGGAGGAGGGAGGCAACGGCTGCGGCGAAGTCATCGCGGCGGGGGAGGCGGCGGGAGAAGTCGTCGCCGAAGTCGAAGGCGGCGGCGTGGCGGAGGTGGTCGAGGGAGAGGCGGCGCCACTGGGAGGAGACGGCGGAGGTACGGACGACGGAGAGAGTGGGGAGGAGGGAGAGGATTTGGTGGAGGACGGAATCCGGTAAAATGCTAACCCTATCTACACATTCTTCAATTTCTTGTGAATTTTCGTCTGTAGTTTGATCAGGTTCGTTGTTCTCCATCTTCCAATTTTGACTTTTTTTTGGGAGGTTCGGTGTGAGGTAGTTTGATTTTTATTCAATTTTTTGGCTTCAAATTTAGGCTGTTACAGTGGAGGAGGGAATCGAATTTCTAATCTCATTATCACGAAATATCTTTGAAGATATTTAACACAATCACATTATAAATAAAAATAATATGATGATAAGTTAGGTGACGATAAAATATAGTGTAAATATGTAATAAAAATGACGTGGTATTAAATGACCTTAGTTTTTTTATTTTTTGAATAAGGTAAGAATTTGAAATATCAGACAGGTCTGATAAATCGAGAGACCGAGAAAAAAACTTGGTAGTCGGACAGACCAACATGAAGAACAACCGAAAACAACAAACAGGTCAAAAGAAAAGCAAAAAAACGGAACAAGGCTTCAAGACAACCTGGAGAGGGAAGAGTATGGTTTAACAAGGGTTAGAACGAACAAACCTAACACAGTGTCGCGCCGCCGGAGAGCAATTAAAAGGACATTCAAACGGAGATGCGATGAGAACCCTGGGCAAAGCTCCGACATAAGGAGACCACAGGAATTGCACAACCACGCCTACGACCTCAATCGGAACATCCAACTCGACCCAAAAACCAAGAGGAAGCCTTAATCCAAGAAAATGCTTTTCAAAGAGTCTTGCAATCAGAGATACAAAGATAGTTCAAAGAGCTTCGGTGAGGACAACGTCATGGTGGTCCATTCTGCATTGTTCTGTTCTCAAAGAGTGCAAGTAATTGTAGTCGTTCAATTTTGCAGAATGATTCAATATTCATCCAAAAAAAATTATTCCCGAATCCGCGATAATTCCAGATTGTAAATTTCATAAAAACCAATTGTATTATTGCCCCATATCCTAAGACATTTAGGAGACTTATTTTCTCTTATAAATATTTTTTCGTGGGGACTCATTCTTTTGTGCTGTGTGTTTAGTGGTCATATGATTAATGAAAGTTGCATCTTTTTCGTAAGTTTGCAAGTGTCCAGTATAGATTTTTTTGTTTAGTAGTGGTTCCCGAGTGTAGTTTCTTCATTTTTAAAGAGTTATGATTACGAGTTTTCCTTTTCAAGTATCGATTGTGGTACTTAGCTTGATGCAGCAAGTATTCACACGATTTCAGACAATTGTCATATTTAATTTTTTCTTTTATTTTGACTTGTTCAGTATTACATCTAAGATCACATTCATGGATGAAATTTTCAATCCTCAGCAAAGAACATATCCTGAATCGATAGAGATAGTTCATATTCCTGGTAAATATAGCAATTTCCGAGGAGGGATTCAGCATAGCCTTACAGCTGTACATCAATTGGAGGTTCATTGTGAAGTCACACAGAGAAAAGAGATTGTAAACAATGCTCAAAGTTTTCAGATAATGATTGTTCTTGGAGTAAAAACTCCATAAAGATTTGTTCATGGATTTAGATTTCATTTTTGGTAGTTGTTCTCTTTTACTTTCGGGCCTCATATTCTGATTTGTGTCATCCATGTTGAGAGTTACATAAGGCCACCAAGTCTATTTCTGGTAATCCTGCAGGGCATATAAGGATGCAAGATGTAGCAGTGGTCTTGATTGTCAATATTTCCTGAGCATTTTACACATTTAGACCTAAAAAGGTCACAGTGGCAGGAAAACATTGGCCATTCTGGAATCCTGGATCAAGAGACAATTTAAATTTGTATGGAGAAGAAACCTATAATCTGCATACACAACCTGTAAGTCAAGAAAACTATATTAATAGATCCAGATACACTTTTGTTCAAGATGATCAAATCTCAAAAAAATTGAGGTTTTCAGTGTGTTTGTTCATAGAATATCAGTGTAATGTTTGTATCCAGCAAAGGGTGTTGCCCATGGTTCTGTTTTCTTTTTGTTCCTCATGACTTGAAGTCCCAAGCTTGTTCAAGAATAAAGATATCCTCTTTTTTTTAAGACAGAGATACAGTCCAGGAGAGAAAACCAGTTCAGGAAGTCAAGCGAGAAAGACAGAGATTCAGAGGGTGAGAAATCAAGTTCACATAACTAAGCAAGTTGTTCGCAGACAACAAACCAAAAGCAGAAAAAAGAGGGAGAGAGGAAGGAGTGCACCTGGAAAGCCTGTTCCAAAGAGGCCTAAGTACAGTAGACGGAGAGAGGTGGAAACGCCATCTGCTATGTCCAGCCACAGTAAACGGCTTACTTAAGCCAAAGAAACACCAAATCCAAAACCTTAAGAGGCGTAGACTCGAAAGCTTCCGTTTCACAGAGTCTCTTTCACCCACTCCAGTAGGCAAGATCTTCCGTCCCTGGAAATCCAGAGCCCATGCCGATCTCTGGGCAGATCCACGCAGGCCAATCTTTCCAAGGAAACTTCGTTTAGCAAGGTACAGGATGCGAGTCAGGGTTAGAAGACGTACTTGCAGCACCAAAGATCCTTCGAATAGAAAGGAAAGCAACCAGAGGTTTCATCTTTTCATCATTGGCAGGGAAATGGGGGCGAATGATCAAATGTGAAGGAAGAAGCGAGTTCCAGTAAGGGGATTTGAGGAGAAAAAAGATCCAGATGAACAGGATCGAATTTGTGTTTAGCGGCGGCGTTTGTTCAAAGTTTAGGGTTTGAAGAAGCAAAGAGATGTTCGGGGGTGAGAGCGTTTGCTTTTTCGGTTTCATTTTGGAGTGTAATTAAATGACCTTCGTTTGATTCTACTTTAGTTTTTTTAGTAGAATTCTCAACTTATACTTTAATATTTGACTAATACTTTTGGAAACTAATTTCCTTAGGGACTTGTTTGGTATCGATATCAAAGATACGAGATATCGGATATGGTATCGGTATGGATATCAAGATATGTGTATGAATGATATCAATGTATCAGATATGAGTATAGATATGAATGATATTTTTGATATACTCATTATGTGGAAGATATCAAAATAACACTATGATATCACTCATACACATATCCTGATATTCATAATCCATATCAAACAGCAAATATCAGTTTGATATCGATATCAGGATTATACTAAATACATGTATGAGTATGAGTGATATCCATGCATATCCTGATATGGGTATGAATAACAAAAATTTGGAATTAAAAAAATGAAGAAAATCACTCATATATAAATTATTGATGTTCTAGCACCTACTTATTATGTTTTCCATTAAACCCTTAAGTACTAACATTAAGACAAATCCTTATAACTTGTGATGATTATAGAAAAACTATATCATTGTTCATAAAACCAACAAATATTATTTATACATGTTAAATATAGATTGATTTGCAGGCCATATATGATCTCATCGTATTTATCCTGGATGCAAATCGAATTTGATGTATAAGTTTTGAAAGTTGTGTATTTTTTGTTTTGTTTTTGTTCGTTTAATATGTTTTTAATAATTTGATCAAATGTCATTGGATATTTTCCATGATTGGGTCTAACCTTTGAGAATATAGTATGGTTTTAGCACGTTTTATTTTTTTAGTTAAATTTGAATGGTATATTTATCAATTGTGGTGGTGGCCAATCTAATTGACTTTAATTTTAAGAGGGTGTTTTACTTTTTTATATCATATTTTAATTTTCAAGGTAATATTTAAAACAATTATGTATGTCAATTTTAAGGTAATATTTAAAATAATCATGACATATGGCAATATCTGATTATACATAAATTCATAATTCTAGTACGGGTACTTCATATTCTTTAGGATTATACTACTTTGTACTTTCGTCTATTTGAGGTTTAACTTTATCAAATGCCACACACATGCTGATGCTATAATTTAAAAAAAACAATTCTACATGTACGACATAATCATCAATCAACTTCTTAATTAATTAGACTTTAATCTCATTTAAAATTTGCAAAACAATATTATTAAACGACAACTATCAAAATGCACCAAACGGTGGACCACAACTCCGAAAGCCTACAGTGTCAAAAAGGTTTGGAATTTTTTTAATAGGAGATATTTTTAATTTCAAAAATTATATATATTTTTAATTTGAAAGTTCAATTTATTTGCCAATTTTTTCCTTTTCTACATAAATTTCATTGTTATAGCTACAAATAAAAAAAAATCTATATATATATATTATTCATAGAGATTTCCCAGTTGAAAATCATTTCAAAACATTTTTTGAAAAATGATTGGTTTGCACTATAAGATTTGTTATGTTTGCTGGTAATTGAAGTGAAATTTATTGTTATTATAACACTACATATATTATTTTTCAAACCATATATAGTATTAATAAGAAATGGCAAGAGAATTGTGTAACTTTTTTTTATTTGATTAGTAAAGAAATTAAAAAGGTCCACCTCTAGAGCTATCTAGTAGACCATTCTAGCACATCTAAGCGGTTGATCAGAGAATGTTTAACCGAATATTACATTGCTCATATCTTTCGAGCGATAAATTTTATGCTTGACTTCATCAAAACTTTTACCACATAGCACTATGTAACTTGACTATTATAAATGACATGATTGTTTAGGTGTAAACGGTGCACATTTAAGTATTTCTATGATACACACTGAAACATATATTGTGATATACGTGATCCCTCTTTTTATATTAATAATACACATATGAATACAATTAAGGGACACGTTTCAATACATCTAAGAGATACATTTTAATATAGCAACGATGCACGTTGACGTATGTAATATTCGAAAAATACACCATTCCGTTTTTTTTTATTTTGTAAAAGGAAACATTATGTCGTAGTTTTACGTCACAATGAATATGCATTGAAGTGTACCTTTAATATGAAAAAACAATATATCTTGAATGTGTATTATATTATACATGAATGTGTCCCATAAAATATTCACGTGGGAAAATTTCGTTCAGATATGATTAGATCACATATATAGGAAATCGCTGAATATATCAATTTAGTAATATTGATGTTTTCCCCAAATCTACGCAGTATTGCATTTTGTAATACTCGGGACAAGGAGTGTATAGTTTACACTTTCTAAATGGAGGTCCAAGACCTCAAATATAACGTGAGAAGCCCACACAACAAATGGGCCAATTAGCCTATTACTAAAGTTATTGTAGAGGGTTTTGGGCCAATTGACCCTTTAAGAGTTTTTAATTAATAAAATAAATTCCTATTAGTTTTTATGTATTTTTCTTACCCTTATTAGTTTATTTTATTTTTATTTTTTTCTCCCTCTTCTTTGTTTTTTCTCTCTCTAAAATATTATTTTTTGGGGTTTAGGGTTTAAGGGGTAGGATTTAGGGGGTAGGATTTAGGGAGAGGGGTCCATTTTTACTAAGGGTCCATTAGTTTAAAAAAAGGTTTGTCAAAGGGTTATTTACTTAACTCACCGGTCATTGTAGGGGTCTGGTTAAATGTTAAGATCTATATTTTAACGAGGATTTTGGGCTCATTGACCCTTTAATAGTTTTCAATTAATAAAAGAGACCCCTACTAGTTTTTATGTATTTTTCCTACCCCTACTAGCTTCTTTTTTTCCTTCCTCTTCTTTGTTTTTTCTCTCTTAAAATATTGTTTTTGGGGATTTAGGGTTTAAGGGGTAGGGTTTAGGGGGTAGGGAATAGGGTTTAGGGAGAGGGAGAGAGAGAGAGATCCATTTTTACTAAGGGTCCATTAGTTTAAAAAAAAGTTTGTCAAATGATCATTTACTTAACTCACCGTATTTTAACAAGAAAAAAAAAAGGAAAAAAGATCTATATTATTTCGACGGTGAGTTAAGTAAATGACCATTTGACAAATTTTTTTTAAACTAATGGACCCTTAGTAAAAATGGACCCCTCTCCCTAAACCCTACTCTCTATCCCCTAAATCCTACTCCTTAAACCCTAAATCCCAAAAAATAATATTTTAGAGAGAGAAAAAACAAAAAAAAAAAAAAAAACAAAATAATAAAATAAGCTAGTAGGGATAGGAAAAATACATAAAAACTAGTAGAGATCTCTTTTATTAATTGAAAACTCTTAAAGGATCAATGAGTCCAAAATCCTCTTATTTCGGTGTGATTTGAAGTTGAACTATAACCTAATCCATATCAAATTTTCTTGTACGTAGTACCAACCCATAAAAGTGAGATGGGAGATGAGCCCAATTTTTCTTTGATGGGCTTGTACTAAAGTGCGAGTGTCATATACAGCCCAACCCGCTGTTCACGAACATAATTAGTTACTTACCAAGTTTATTTTTTCTTTTTAGTTTTATTAGGTCAGTTCAGGGATTTGGCGGTTTTGGCCCGTTGCAGTTTCTTATATTTTGAAACAAATTTTCATTAAATCCCGAGGGTTTTGGGCCCATTGGCCCTTTAAGAATTTTCAATTAATAAAAAAAATTCTTATTAGTTTTTATGTATTTTTTCTACCCCTATTAGTTTTTTTTTTTTTTTTTCCTCCATCTTCTTTGTTTTTTCTCTCTCTAAAATACTGTTTTTTTGGGTTTAGGGTTTAAGGGGTAGGGTTTAGGGGATAGGGAGTAGGGTTTAGGGAGAGGGGTCCATTTTTACTAAGGGTCCATTAGTTTAAAAAAAAGTTTGTCAAATGGTCATTTATCTAACTCACCGTGAAATCCCGCGGTTATATTTGGAAACAAGTTTTAACGAAATATTCCCGCACTTAGAAATATCGTGTATATGCTGCTTCCATATTTATTGTGTTTTCGCCGCTATTATGCAACTTTTATGTTTTTTCTGCAATTTGTGGTTTCTGTGTTTTCTCTATCTCGATTCTCATTCTTCGTGTTCTTCTTTGAAATGGGAACTGATGATTCCCAAATTCTCTAAGTAAATGAGATGGAGCTTACAGAATAAACCTGATCCTTAAATGAACGTGATAAATGTGTTTTGATACGGACGTATGAACTTGAACGGGAAACGCAAAACTCTTCGCTCTCTTTACAATTATCTGAGAATCACCACAGATATTGAGAAGGCTAAAAAAAGCTTGCAGTGTAGTTTTTCTCTTGTTCTCTCGACCCCTTTTTATGAAGGGGTCTTGGGCTATTTATAGGCGAGGGGTCTTGCTTGGAGTCGGTCAGCACACAGAGATACGTGTCGTCTCATGATTCGTCTGATGACAGACGTCGGCGAGCAGGTGTAGGGCTGAGATTGAATCAACAAGATGGGAGGACATGTGTCAAGCTGGGAAGACGCATGGTTGGCATGCCCAGATTGGCTTGATGGGCTTGTGGCGGTTTGGCAATTGCCGTGTCGGATTGCCGCGCCAACCTCTTTGGACTGCCGCGTCAGATTAACCTGATGGACTTGCGATGGTGAGGTAGTACCGGACAGGCTCCACGCGGTCATGCCAAATGAACGCGTTCTTCGGCGTCTGCTTCTTGCAACCAAAACTCTTTGGATTGACGCGTTAGATTAACAGAACGCGTGAAAGTCATTGCGAATAAATGGCATACTATCAGGAACTTCTTTTATTTATTTTTATTTTTGAGATCGTGTTGAAAGTTGAAACGGGGCTATTTTGCGGAAACCTTTGTCATTTTCTTATCCATGAATAGATCTCTTTACTTGTTATTTCTTACCGGATCTTAATTCAATTTTGTCGGATCTTAATTCAGTTCTATCGTATGTCGATCTATTTTTGTCGTATACCGATCTATTTCTGTTTGATCGCGGTCAATTTGGTCGGATCTCGGCCAAAATCGATCAGATCTCCACCGAATTCGATCTGATGGGTATCAACAGGCTTTTTTGATTATTTTTTTTGAAGGGAAGAGTGCATTTATTAAAGCGGGAAGATTTTACAAGTCATACTTTGTTTCTAGGTTTTCAAACTCTTCCGTGAAATGTAAGTATTTTAATCCTTTTTTGTTTTGAAATGGAGTTGAAACGGGGCTATTTCGCACTCACTCGATTTTTTTTGTGGTTTTAGGGTTTTCACTAAGATTACCTGATGAATTCTGCTAGATATCAATTCAGCTGTTTCGGATCTCGATGTGACTCAATTGGATATTGGTCAGTTTCAACATGCTTTTATTTTTGGAAGGGGGTGAGTACAATTAGGGATGAGCATGGGCTGAGAAAACCGAACCTGAACCCGATTCAAAAAACCCGAATCCACATGACTTCGATTCGGGTTTTGGTCCGAATTTATTAGGATTTCGGGTTCGGATTGGGTTCGATTTTTAGTCTGTTTTTATGTGCGAATGTTGTCTTAGCTCGAATCCGAACCGAACCCGAACATTCGATTTGGTCTTCGGTCCCATTTTTTGGGGGTTTCGGGCTTTTTGGGTCGGGTTTAGGCCCGTGCTCAGCCCTAAGTACAATTGTTGAAACTTCAAGATTTACAAGTCATTTTGATTTTTTTTTTGATTTTATAATCAGTTGAATGCACTACATTGAAATATGTACGTTTCATAGTTTTTTCACTTTTGAAATATTATCAGATTTTTTGGGATCTCATATTCAATGTTGCCAGACCTCGAATCAATTTTGCCGGATCTCGATTTGATTTTACCGGATCTAGATCTACTTCTGTCGAATTTCTGATCTAACTCTATCTGACCACGATCTAATTATGTCGAATCTCATCCAATTTGGACGGATCTCAACAGATTGTAGTTTGGTCTCCATGAAAACTCGATCGGATCTTGTCTGAATTTGGTCTAGTCTCGATAGAATTTAGTCGAACTTGAGTCAAATTGGTCGGGTCTCGAAAGAATTCCATCTGATCCGGACTGGTTTCAATCTACAAGTATTTTTGATTTTTTTGGAAGGGATGGGTCAAATTGGTGAAGCTTGAAACTTCAAGATTTACAAGTCATTTTGATTTTGTTTTTCGATTTTATAATCAGTTGAATGTACTGCATTGAAATATGTATGTTTCCTAGTTTTTTTCGCTTTTGAAATAATATCAGATTTTTTTCGGATCTCATATTCAATTTTGCCGGATCTCGAATCAATTCTGTCGGATCTCGATTCAGTTCTGTCGGATCTCGATTTGATTCTGGCGGATCTAGATCTACTTCTGTCGAATTTCTGATCTAACTCTATTTGACAATGATCTAATTTTGTCGAATCTCGTCCAATTTGGACGGATCTCAACAGATTGTAGTCTGGTCTCCATAGAACTCGATCGGATCTCGTCCGAATTTGGTTTAGTCTCGATAGAATTCAGTCGGACTTGGGTCAAATTGGTCAGGTCTGGAAAGAATTCCATCGGATCTCGACTGATTTCAATCTACAAGTATTTTTGATTTTTTTGGAGGGATGGGTCAAATTGGTGAAACTTGAAACTTCAAGATTTACAAGTCATTTTGATTTTTTTTTTTGATTTTATAATCAGTTGAATGTACTGCATTGAAATATGTATGTTTCCTAGTTTTTTTTTTTCGCTTTTGAAATAGTATCAGATTTTTTCGGATCTCATATTCAATTTTGCCGGATCTCGATTTGATTCTGTCGGATCTAGATCTACTTCTGTCAAATTTCTAATATAACTCTATCTGATCACGAACTGATTCTGTCGAATCTCGTCCAATTTGGACAAATCTCAGCAGATTTCAATCTGGTCTCCATAGAACTCGATCGGATCTCGTTCGAATTTGGTCTAGTCTCGCTAGATTTCAGTCGGACCTGGGCCAAATTGGTCGGGTCTGGAAAGAATTCCATCAGATCTCGACTGGTTTCTGATACGATCGATGTCCGTGGAGCAAGACCGATCTAGATTCGAATCGTTTGTTCTTCCCAAGTAAGCACTCGTTTTTCGCATTCTTCGTGTTCTTGGCCTTTTTCAAGAACTCCTTCAAGGGAAACAAATGTTATGTTTTCCTTTCTTGAGTTTGGCGGATCAAACCCTGGCGACGGATGGGAGAAGGGGTTCAACGTGATAAACACCTGGGGTGGTGGAAAGTGGCCAACGTTATGGCTCCTTAAAGAACTTTGAGAAAATGCTAGAAAGCCTTCAAAGGGAGAGAGAGAGAGAGAGATTGAAGCCAAGGGACAACTAGGAGTGACTCAACTATGTTGTCTTATCTTAAGTTAAAAATTACAATGAGAGTTCAAACCTATTTATAGAAAAAACAAGGGAAAAACTAGGGTTGAAGAGGAAACTCTAATGGGTTTGGGCTTAAGACATCAAAGTCCAATCCACTACATCATTCTAAAATGGGAAAGCAAAACATAACTAAAAAAGCTATAAATGGTAAGTGGGCTCGGAGCGAAATCGCAAGATAACCCCCTAGAAATCAAGGGTCGAAAGAGAGACTCACGAACAACTTGACTCGGACCCGAAGCTCGCACACATGCGGGTGACTAGAGATTGAGTAGCTCTTACAATGCTTCAAGCACGGGCTCTTGAATCAATTCTACCGGATCTCGATTCAATTATTATTGTTTTTAACTTTTACAAATTTAGTGTTTTTTTTTTGCAATTCATCCATAAAGACTTTCTTATATATAAATATTTATTTATCTTATATCACCCAAATTTTACACTTTTAACACTAGTATTTAACAAAAAATATTATATATAATTTCTCTTTATAAAAGCATTTGTCAAACAATCTGTAATATTTAAAATAATAACAAAACTTTCTATCTACTTAAATAAAGAACTCAAAACACATCTAAATATATATGCAACTATGCATGGATGTCCAATCTAACCTATTATAATATGAAGAAGAGTTAAAATCTTTGTTAAATTTTGTATTGCATGACACTCTTTATAAATGATACATGTCTCATTCTCTCCGATTATGAAAATTATTATATATTATATAAAAATGAGTGGTTGCAAGCCTTATGTATTAATCAAATTTTTATCTTTTATATTAGGATATGCATACATCATAAATTCTTTATTTTTTTTATCAATAACTTATATTTTATGAATGGTTTTTATTTTATAATAAAATTTCTAATAATAAAATAAAAATATTTTTTGAAAATAAGTTAGATACAGTTTTCTAGTGTTACATATTTTCTAAAATATTTTTAAAAAATATTTTTATATTAATTTTAAATTAATTTCTATATATATAATATTTTAACTTTATAACAAAACTTAAATATAAATAATACGGAATACAGACTAATTGTTCGTATAAAATGATTCTGATTGTATGCACGCACATGACGTGCTCCCGAAAAGTTTTCCAGTACATTCAACAATAACTGTAAAGCATGAACAAAACAAAATAAAAGTTGTGATGCTTTTTTTTTTGTTTTTTTTTTATGTGTGATGGGTTTGTTTGGTTCTTCGTTTACTTTTCAATTTCTATTATTGATTTACTTTTAGTCATCCAGATAATAGTTCTGAAATATGTTATTCATATATAATAGTCAATTTATTCATCAGGATTTTCAATTTAACATATTGAAATTTAAAAGAAGGAAAAATGGGTTCTGAAAAGGTATTAAAATTGAATTTAAATACTTTAAAATTTAGGGTGTATTTGAGTTTCCAAAATAATACATTAATTTATTTTATTTTATATTAAATATGACAATTTGATACAAGATAATATAATTTAATATATTATATTTAAAAATCCAAACAAATCCCTAATTTTTTATCTATGTCCTTTAAGTAGTTCTTATTTATTTGGTTAATGTATTTTATAATTGTCCTTATTAGTCCCTAAATTATAAAATGTTAAAATCAGATTCTAAACTATTGAAAATTTTACAAAGGTGACTCCTTTTTCCTCCTCCTTTTATTCTTATTTTTAAATTATAGCAAATCTCGTGTTGTAGTCACAAAATATTTCAAGAATAGCGGAAGAGATTTATAATACCTCATGGCCAACATAGAAAGTTTACTACTCCTTCGGTCCCTTATTTATGTTCACATTTTGACCGGGCATATCCGTCGATACGTGTTTTGTATCGTTAATATCTCTAATTACATAATCCTAAAAATTATTATTTTTTGATATTATCAAGTACTCGTTAAGACGAATCAAACAAGACACCACATGACTATGTTTTTTCTTATATATTAGAAGAAATCTTAAAAATTCTCTTCAACGATGAACAATGTAAAAAAGTCAAATGGGAACAAAAATAAGAGACGGATGGAGTATAATTAATTTATGTGATCAGTACCAAAAAATAAAATAATTATCTGGATAACATATATATTGAGCCACCGTTAACTCTATAATAGTTTCTGATTTCACCAAAAAAAAAAAATCTTTCTATATAGCAATTATTTTAGCTTTTAATATAACGATTAAGCAATATATTATAAAAATTACAATTTTATAACTCATTATATTTTAACCAATAAATAAACAACATTTTATAACTCATTATATACAATTTTCAATAGTAAATCACGAAACTCATTAATCAAATATTACTTAAAACTATAAAATGACAAATACTTAGTATTTCTTAACAAAATGGAAAAACTAGAATAACACACTTATTAGTAAATAAGGAAATAAAGCTATGTTTAACATGTCAATTGGTAACTTCAAGGGATTGGTCTAGTGGAGTATGACAGTGTCTCAGTCTCGGTCTGACAGGTGGCAGATTCGAGCCCCCACTAGTCTCTTTGAGGTGAGACATATGTAAATTTCTCTGTAAGTGTTCTCTGAACCCTTTGGTCTTTCATGTCCTTGGACTGAGACACTATTCTCTCACCCTAAATTTTTTTGAAACAAAAAAAACATGTCAATTGGTAACATTAACAGTTGAAGAAACGATTGATATTAGCTACTAAATATTAAAAGCTATATTTTTCACTAATTGTCAAACATTTTATTATTTTAAATGTATTTTTTATCTATAAAAAGCACTTAAATCATTATACTTTAAAAATAAATAAATTAAACTCATGATATAGTAATCACAAAATATCATATTTGCCAACTAAACTAACACTTAAACTATTAGCAAATACACTTTCCCCCCCTTAGCAAATACACTTTGAAGTGATTGGAGATTTAATGATGAACTGGGGACACTTCCGTCATTTCCAAAAACAACAACTTGCGTTGCTTCATTTACGAGCTAAGATTTCGCCGTTCCATTTCATTCACTCCACCACTATTCAGAATTCAACTCAACTCTCTTAAAGAGGCGAACTCCCCGAAGTGGAAAGGAGTCGTTTCCAGTCTTCTTCCTCCCCAGATTCCGATTGCCGACACCGCGCGCCACTGTCAGTTGTCACCGCGTTTTCCGAAGCAAACAAAATTCAAGAGAAAGAGAGGAATTTGCTTTTACAGAGTTTTCCTCTCTGCATCCATAGCACGCTTTACGGTTTCTGCAATAAAGCTTCTTCTTCTTCCCACGTAAAGGTGTACTCCTTTTTATCTATCTTCTAGATTCTCTCATCTTTCATTCTCTTACCGATATCAATTCGTATGGAAATTTGAAGAGCTTGGCAAGTTCGCATCCGTTGTTGCTGAGTGCGAACGAGTGCTTTGTTTTAGGTATTCGATCGTTCTCTGAAATAAGATGTTTGAGGTCCATTTTGGAAATCGCGAGTAACTTTGTCGATCTCTGCGGAACAGTTTGTGTGTGTGTGGTTATAATTAAATGGATGAATTTGATCTGAAATTGGGTAGTTCGAGGTTGATTATTCTGAGATGAACTATTATCTATTTATGCTTATACGTATTTCTTTCTTTAAACATCTCTACAATTATTTTGCGCATTAATGCGTACAAGGTGTCGGTATTCGGTACCCATTCTAGAAAAATGCCTCCCAGTAGTTAGCGCTTTATCAGTTTATCATCTATTTTCGTCTTGTTGCTTTCTGGCGTTTTGCGTAGCTCTAGCTTATTCTATCATTAATTCAACCAAAGTAGCTAGCAAATGTTTCATGAAGGGCTTCCATTTAGTAATATAGTGTGTTACTTTCTAGTATGTGTTCCTTTGCAATAAAAAGTCCAATAGCCTTTCAACAAGTTGCCCTTGCCCAACTCTAGTCCTCTCCTCTTCAGATATTTTAATACTTCCTTGCACTTTATAAAATCCACTTTTTGAGTGTGTGTGGTTCTTGTTGCCCTGTAGGGTCTGAATTAATGTTACACAGGTTTGGCTTTACTTGTTAGAGTTTATCTCCTCTTTGTGATTCTTGATGGTGAAGTGGTGATGTTATGTATAATCTGCCTTGCTTGCTCCCTACATTGATGTAAAAGTAATAGAGGCTTTGAAGTAATATGTATTCTAATATTTGGTTGTCTTTGGGTTACTTAGCAGCTCTAGAGGATTTTTAAAGCATCAATTCAGTCATTAGGAATTGAGATCTGTTTGCCAGTTGCATGTCTAGCCCTGCGGCTCATGGTGAAAATGTGGAAGGGGTGCTATTTTCTGCTGAGAGAACCAGGTCTTTAGATGTATCCTTTCTTGAAAGAGAGGGTATGCTCTCGGGAGCAAACGGCGAGGTTGCACGCACTTCATCTCTAGCTTCTGGCTTGAGAGTTGCAGAGTTGTTACTTCCTAATGGGGAGTCCTATTCTGGGACCCTTCTCGGCCACACGCCTGAGGGACCCGGCGAGTATGTCTGGTCTGATGGCTGTATTTATGACGGTGAGTGGAAGAGAGGGATGAGGGATGGACATGGCAAGCTACAGTTTCCTTCTGGAGCAGTTTACGAGGGTGAGTTTTCGGGAGGTTATATGCATGGTGAGGGATCATATACATGGCCTGGTCATGTGATGTACAAAGGGAGATGGAGATTGAGTCTTAAGCATGGACTAGGATATCAAGAGTATGCCAATGGAGATATCTTTGAAGGCTCTTGGATCCAAGGAAGGCCAGAAGGGCCTGGAAAGTATTCCTGTGCCAATGGCAATGTTTATGTGGGAGATATGAAAGGAGGTAAAATGTCAGGATGTGGAACTTTTACATGGACCAATGGGGATGTTTTTGAAGGTAGGTGGTTAAATGGCATGATGCATGGCTTTGGAGTATACACATGGAGTAATGGAAGTTGCTACATTGGAACGTGGACACGCGGGCTAAAAGATGGAAAAGGATCGTTTTATCCGAATCGCTGCATGCTTCCAGCTGCACAGGAGCTGTACCTTACTGCCCTGAGAAAACGAGGATTGTTACCCGATTTGAAAAAGCAGAGCAAAGTGTCTCACATTCATAACGCCTCTTCGGTGGACATGGGAAATGTCAAAATTGGAGGTAGTCATGGATCTCGTCATAATTCATCTGATAACAAAAACGTTTCCCTGGGCAGGCATTGGAGCCTTGAAGTGTCCTTTGAGAAGGTGATTGGACATGATTCATCATTGGGGTTATCTGAATCTTTCTCTGGAAGAGGAGAAGAGGAAGCTCACACAAGCTTGCCAGTTTTGGAAAGGGAATATATGCAAGGTGTTCTGATTAATGAGGTTGTGATAAGCAACAATCTCACACCAAGAAAACCTAAAAAGAGGCAGAAAAAACTAGCAAAGGATGTAAAAAAGCCAGGTGAAGCAATTATCAAAGGTCATCGCAGCTATGATTTAATGCTAAGTTTGCAGCTTGGAATCAGGTACATGCATCTTCATGCCTTTTCTAGAGTTAGAATTCCATTGAATACGGATACGAGTTCTATTATGCTGATATGCTTATTTGTATTTGTTCCTTTTCTTTCTGCACAACCATGACTTCAGTCTTATTTCGTTGGCTCTAAGAGGCCTTATCTTTAGTAAAGTATGAGTGCTCTTTGGTTCATTCAAGGGTTTCAATCACTAGGACTTTTTATCAATTAATAGATGATTGAGGGAGGAAGTAACATGATCGTTTGAAACTATGTTATTGTTCAGATATTCCTTTTCTATAATCATTGACCTTGCTGGATAAACTAAATGTGCACTAGATCTTGGTCAGATACACTGTGGGGAAGATTACGCCCATACAAAAGCGAGAAGTTCGAGGATCGGATTTTGGTCCACAAGCCAGCTTTTGGATGAACTTTCCAAAAGATGGGTCTCAGCTAACACCACCTCATAGGTCGGAGGATTTTAAATGGAAAGATTACTGTCCAATGGTGTTCAGGTTTGTGGTTATTCTTACTGGCATTGAATGGGTTAAATGGCGTGTTTTGTTCTGCATATTTTGTTCGTGCTTGCTGCAATTTGTATAATACTTAGTTTGCACGCAAGTATGGTTTTCAGATTTTGTTTTCCGATGTAACATATACATAGAGAGCGGATTTTTTCCTATTTCTTTTCCGTTGGAAAATGATGTTGCAAATATTAAAACCACAAAAGAATAGCTATATCAAGATGCAGTATTCATTGATTTTGTAGTTGACATAGCTGTTTTTGTCATGTGTTTTAGGAATTTGAGGGAGATGTTCAAAATTGATGCTGCTACTTACATGATGTCCATATGTGGAAATGATACTTTGAGGGAATTGTCATCGCCAGGCAAAAGTGGCAGTGTTTTTTTCATGTCTCAAGATGACCGCTTTATGATAAAGACTCTCAGAAAATCTGAAGTAAAGGTTTGTTTTTTTACTATGCACCTAGCTTGGACAATTTTATTGAGGATTTTGGGCCCATTGACCCTTTAAGAGTTTTCAATTAATAAAAGAGATTCCTACTAGTTTTTATGTATTTTTCCTACCCCCTACTAGCTTATTTTATTTTATTTTTTTCCTTCCTCTTCTTTGTTTTTTCTCTCTCTAAAATATTGTTTTTTGGGGTTTAGGGTTTAAGGGGTAGGGGGTAGGGGGTAGGGAGTAGGGTTTAGGGAGAGGGAGAGGGGTCCATTTTTGCTAAGGGTCCATTAGTTTAAAAAAGGTTTGTCAAAGGGTCATTTACTTAACTCACCGAGTTTTATTTGTGCTTCCTTTATTCTGCATCTATAAAACTATAGATGGAAAACCCTTTTTACCTTTTGCAGGTTCTCTTGCGGATGCTTCCAGATTATTATAGTCATGTGTCTAATTATGATAATACACTCATAACCAAATTTTTTGGTCTTCACAGAATCAAGCCACAGAGTGGGCAAAAGGTATATAAATATAATGTTAAATTGGTTATGATTCTGCAAATCTCTCCCATCTAGGCTACAAAATCCATTAACTGTGATATTTGTTGAGATGCTCATTTCTGTCATTTTGTACTCATTGATGATTGTTTGTATTTCCTTGATTCTTCTCAGAGTGATGTAAAATTATGACATAGATTATGACAATTTTAAACTATTATTTTGCAGTTTCGCTTTGTGGTGATGGGAAATATGTTCTGTACTGAGCTGAGGATCCACAGAAGATTTGATTTGAAAGGTTCTTCACTTGGTCGCTCCGCAAATAAAGTAGAAATTGATGAAAACACAATCCTTAAAGACTTGGATCTTAATTACTGCTTCTACCTGGAACCTTCTTGGCAAGAGGCTCTGTTGGAGTAAGCAACTCCATAATCTTTTCATTGATTTCTTACTTTGATCAGGATTTGCTCCGCTTGATTACTGAAGTGCTGCCACTCTGAAATGCTGAGACTACTATTAGCATAGAAATGTCAGATAGAATAGCTTCATCAATGCTGAGACTACTCTTAGCATTGATTTCTTTCTAAAGCACGTTTATGTGATTCAGCGATTCCTTTCTGGGATGAATTTTACAAAGTTTGATACGTTTATCATTTCATTATTCTTGTAATAACCCAAGGCATCAGGAAATGCTGAAGGATCTGAGCAGGTTGGAACTTCTTTTGCAGACAGATCAAGATTGACAGCAAATTTTTAGAGGATCAAAATATAATGGACTACAGTCTTTTGCTAGGTGTTCATTATCGTGCGCCTCAGCACCTTCAACCTTTCATGTTCCGCAACAACGGTGTTCTGACAGACGGTTTGGGAGTTCTTGCAGAAGAAGGTATGTGCAGCTACTATGTCTTGCTGAAACTAGGAACATCTAGAATTTCATTTCAATTGCATATATGTATCTTTCAAGTTGGCATGACAGCTGACTTGTGTGTGCTATTTGGCTATCAGTTAAATATACAGATAACTCTATTGTACTCGTTTAAACATTATTTTGTGGCAGATGTTTTCGAGGATGATATTTCCCGTTACCCGGAAAGCCTTGTTCTGGTCCCTCGTGGAACAGATGACGAAAGCGTTGTTGTGGGTCCTCACATAAGAGGTAGCCGGTTACGAACATCATCTGCTGCAGGTGCTGATGAGGAAGTTGATCTGCTCCTTCCTGGTACAGCAAGGTGATGAGACTTCTGATTCTGGTCTGATCTTAAAATCATAATCCCATCACGTGTGTGAAGAATCTTTCATGTGTTTGTATATAGGCTTCAGATTCAGCTTGGAGTTAACATGCCAGCAAGAGCAGAGCACACCCCGGAAAATGCAGAAACCGGATCCCAAGAGGTGTACGACGTCGTCTTGTACCTGGGCATCATTGACATACTGCAGGCGTACAACATGACCAAGAAGATAGAGCACACGTACAAGTCGATTCAGTTCGACTCATTGTCGATATCGTCCGTGGACCCTACATTTTACTCTGAGCGGTTCTTACAGTTCATAAGGAAGGTGTTCCCACGGAATGGAGCTGCCAGTTGAAAAAAGGGTAAATTTAGGTGTAAGAAAGCAAGCCAAATCTTGCAGTGACAGTCTTGGCTCGTTTTCGGCAGCTCTGATACAAGTGAAATATGTATGGTATGGCCTATGGAGAATGTAAATTAAACATTTCCATTCAACGAGGCGAGCATTTGCCCTACAGAGATTGTTGTATATTTGTAATGTGCATTGTCTAGTATAAAATCTGTTGTATTTTGGTTTTCCTTCATCTTTAACTTAACAATGTTTCTTGAACCAAGTTGTTAAATATTTAATGATTTTTTATATTAATTTTAACGTCGGATCGAACCGGTTCAAAACAGCTGGTTTGGCGGTTCAAGGTATCCTCGAACCGGGTTCCGATTCCGGTTAGGATTTGATCTGGTCCGGTTCTACGGTTTCAAAACCTTGAACCACTGCTTCGGTTCTCGGATAGGATTTGATCTGATCCGGTTCCACGGTTGCGCGGTTCGGGTTTGGACAGCACTGAGAGCATTGTAGCCAAAATTAAGGGTTTGTTTGAATTTTTCAAAAAATGTATTATATTGTATTAAATTAATAATTTAATATAATTTAACTTAAGATAATACATTTCCGAAAGGGAATCCAAACATATCCTAAAATCTGGCTAATAAAACCTTGTACTGTAAGGTGCTTTTTGGTATTAATTTGAGATGAATACTAAATATTTTATCCTTTATATAATAAAAACCGAGTATCAGTTTTGAAAATATCATATAATAGTATAATACCATCAATAACTTCGAATTCTCGTCTGCTAAAATGCCTTAAAATAATCTTCTAATTAGACCTGTCAACTGGGTCGGACGGGTCGGGTTCGGGTCATGTCGAGTTCGGGTCAAATCGGATTCGGGTTGATAAAATTTTTGGATCGGATTCGGGTTGATCTAACGGGTCGAACATGCCATTTTTTATGATTATTATTATGATTTTTAACTTTAATTAAATAATTATAATAATATAATTATTATTATATTATTATTTAATATAAATAAAATAAAATATATAAAATAAAGGGAACCCGCGGGCCCGGATTTGCGTTCGGGTCGAATTGGGTCGGGTTCAGGTTCGGATCCTTCGGGTTCGGATCCTTCTTGACCCAGTGACGTTCAGATCGGATTTAGATCCTTTCGGATCGGGTCGGGTTTTCGGATTTGGTCGGTTTTTGACAGGTCTATTTCTAATCATTATTAGGAACTATTCTAATTTTCTCATTTAAATAAAATAAAATAATATCATAATAGGTATTTGGATATAATGAAGGTTGTTTTTTCATAAAAACTCCAATGTGCGGGTGTTTGCCGTAATTTTGGTGGTTTTTATTCCGGGGAAGTTGAGAAAGAAACCAACGCCCGCGAGTTAAACCTCAAAGGAGTGACCGACTCCGACTCTTCTACTATCCAAATCCAACGATCCTGCTCGAAGGGCCTTCTTCGATTAGGGCTTCAAGATGGATAGAGAATGGGGTTCCAAGCCAGGTAGCGGTGGCGCCGCCACCTCCCAAAATGAAGCCATCGACCGCCGAGAGCGTCTCCGCCGCCTCGCTCTCGAGACCATCGATCTCGCCAAAGATCCCTATTTCATGCGCAATCACCTTGGCAGGTATGTGGCCGCTCTGTTCCTACTTCCGAAATTGGCTGTTCTCGCTGTTCAATTGGAGTTCCTGGCTGATAAATTAGGGTTTGTGTTTTTCGTTTTGTTCAGCTATGAGTGTAAGCTGTGTCTTACTCTGCACAACAACGAAGGCAACTACTTGGCGCACACGCAGGGAAAGAGGCATCAGACCAATTTGGCCAAGCGAGCTGCTCGCGAGGCCAAGGAGGCTCCTGCTCAACCTCAGCCTCACAAAATGAAAGTCCTTCCGAGGAGATCTGGTTTGTCTACGGCTTAATCTTTTATCGTTGCTGCCATTTTCCCCCTTCTTATTATTGTTGCATATTATTAATTTCGGGCTTATGAATGACATACAAGGGTATAGACCTCGTTTGATGCTTGCAGTTATTGCTTGTTTGTATGAGGTGGCTTTGCAAACTTGGAACTGGGAAAATACTGCTGTTTTCTCGATTCCGAAACGAGATTTTTAGGGTAGTGCTATATATGTTTTCTGGTGTAATATCCGGCTGCAGTATAATTGGATTAGTGGAACGAGAAAAGTGAATTTTAGCTCCTAAGAGGAGATACTATATGTACAGTTAGCTAGAAAAGGGATTGAATTGAAGGATTATCCTTCACATTTGAGAATAAAAAGGAAGTTGGGATGTAGAATGGGGTGGAAGAGAATTAAAAGAAGGCTTCGAATAAGTGATGTGATTGTTTGTTGTGGGGCGAAGGATTTCCAACTTGGAGAAATAATCTATTGGCAGCTGCACCTAGTGAATTGTTTATCAGCTTGATTTTTATTGTGAGTTGCTGTTTTTCTAGGGTGGAGGCTGTAATGGGGTGTAATATTATCTTTCACTGTCTTGTAGCATAGCAGGGGATGAATAGCTTGCTTGTATTAACATTTTGTGTCTTAATTTATGGTTAGGAATTAGTATAGTGATGGACTGCGAATAGGAAGGAAATACTTTGAATGGATGGATGGAAAATTTGGTAGTTATTTTTACTTGATGGAAATGCTTAAAATTATTTTGGAAGTTATAAGATTCAAACTTCATTGTGCCTAGTAATCTAATAATGCATTTTATTTCCAGCAACATATGTAAAGATAAAGCCGGGAGAGGAAAAAGAATAATTTAACTTTCATCAAGGTGAACTGGTTTTTTCTGTCAAGGGACTTCTCTTGTTATGTCAAGTATCATTTTCCAGCTTCCTGTCATGTGAAGAGGGGAAAAAATATATCTTTTCAATTTTCATGATCTTCATCAAACTCCTTTTGCACATTTGATTTCTATGCTTATTTTTTGTGTGGATGTGGAATTGAGAAAGATGGGTCCTTTAGTGAAATTCATCAATTTTACTTTTGCATTGCTTGCAGCAAAAATTGGTAGGCCAGGTTACCGTGTGACAAAGCAATATGATTCTGACACAAAGCAGAGATCCCTTCTTTTCCAGGTGCATGTTGCTTAATTGTTGTCTACTGTTCAGCATCTAAACTCCTGATACTAATTTTTTATTAAATGAACAGATAGAGTACCCTGAGATCGAGGACAATACAAAGCCAAGACACCGTTTTATGTCTTCCTTTGAACAGGTAGCTTGAATGCATATTATACATATACTCTTCAGTCTTCACCAAATGACCTTTTATGTGTTGCTTTACTGAAACTGGTACAATTTTCTCATAAATAACTGTTTTCGGGGTTAATATATGTGCACTACAGAAAATTGAAGGCTATGACAAGAAGTTCCAGTACCTTCTCTTTCATGCTGAGCCATATGAGATCATTGCTTTCAAGGTGTATACCCTTTTGCTAAATCATTGTTACTTTTGTGCTATTGGCTATGGCAAATGCTGTTTAGTCACTAAGATGGAATTTTAATTTCAGGTTCCTAGCACAGAAATTGATAAATCTACGCCCAAGTTCTTTTCACATTGGGACCCTGACTCCAAAATGTTCACGGTTTGTCTCGCTTTCTTGTTTCATGATTCGAAAAACATAACCAGAACTTCATCTAACTCTTCAAAACATGCTCCAATTGTACGCTTTTGCAGCTTCAATTATATTTCAAGACCAAGCCACCGGAAACAAACAAGCCACAACCACCACCAGCCCCCAACGGCACATTAGTTCCTGGGGCCCCACCGAGGTCCTTGCCTCCACCACCCCCTTCATCACAACAGGGCGGAAATCCTCCTAGAGGTCCACCTGGCATGATTCCGCCACCTCCTCCACCTGCAATGGGCAACGGGCCCAGGCCAATGCCACCAGCAGGGGCCCCTCCTGCACCGCCGCCTCCACCAATGGGCGGTGGTCCTATGGCAAATTTCACCCCTGGAATGCCGCCACCGCCTCCACCTCAGGGCTTCCTTGGCCAACACATTCCTCCGCCTCCGTATATGGGGCAGTAGGTTAGTGCTGCATTCCCGAGAATGTTCAGTTTTCCGTGATTGTCGCTTCGATTTGAGAATCTATATAGTTTGACGAGCTGAATTATGTGAAATGTCTTTTTTGTGACTGTATCATTGGTGTTACTTCTCACTTTCTCAGTCCCTACTGCTGTCAGATTCACATGGTCAATCCCATCAACATTTTGCCAGATGTGGGCCCAATTCGTAGTATTTGCATTTTGCAGTGTCATTGTTTCGGATAGAAAGGTGCTTGTTAAAAATTATATGGTTCTCCACCACATCCGCCTCTAATCATTAGTTTGAAGATTTGCATTTTGAGGATAATTTTTCAGGTTTTTAGTTTCTGTTCTGGTTGGATCTTGGAAAGCTAATATAATATCTGCACAGTATTCTGCATGAGAAACATGTGAATTGAAGCTAATATAAAACATATATATATATAATCACCTTTGTGAATGACTCTTACATTTTGTGGCTTAATATTGAAGATTTATCATTCTTGGAAGCAGATTTCTTAGCCCCGCCTGTAATATTTGCTTCTTCTTGTCGCATTCGTCAAGAGGTGTGGCATTAACTCCATTGTATTATCAACATCAACAAATGTTAGTATCCCACATCGCCTGTCTTTTTAGTCGGATTTGTGAAATATTGATAAATTGGGCCCCTTTTGTTTAATAATAATAGCTGATGCCTAGTGAAATGTCCCAAGAGGAGACAAGGCATGGATTGTTTATTGACCTTCGATGATGAGGACACCCAAGCCCGTAAAGATTGGGAAAGTGTTACCAAAATCACTATGTATAAAGAAAAAGTCACACAAAATCATCTAACCTTGATTTTTCGTTTCAAGAAAAGCACTATTATAGAAAGATTAGCCAATATATTTAGGACAAAAATATTGAAAAAGTGGTTTTATAAAATTCAAATGTAGGTTGTCAGATTCGATCAGTCAGAATCGCTATGTCCAAATCGTGATATTATTGGTCTATGATGGGGTAATCATAAACCCTTTCAACATAATTTTTTCTATATAAAATCAATGTACAAATAAAAGTAAGTAAAAGTCACCTACTTTTTTGTTGTGTAATTTACTACTGCTCCCATATCAGTATAAAATGTATAAATATATTCCTATTTATTTTTTATTTTTTCAATATAATTACTAACCGTTCTTCTCTCATTTATTAATAAGTGGTTAAAGCTATAAAAACATATATGTAAAATAGAATAGATGCAAAAAAATAACTGTATCAAGATACAAAATTAAGGTTAGAAAGATAATTATTACAAAATTAAGGTTAGAAAGATAATTATTTTGATATGGAATAGGGTCTGTTTGGATTTAGTTCTAAAATGTATTATCTTATATTTAATTATCAATTTAATACATTATCCAATACAAAATAATATATTTTAATGCATCCCTTATTATTTATTAATCAATTCAAATGAAAATCTCGGCCACTGACAGAGCGCGTCGGCAGAACTCCCCGTGGTGGCATTCCGGAATCATCTGAAAATCCAAAGCAGAAAACAAACACAAACAAAAGAAACGAATTCCGTCTCGCCGTTTTCCCCGTTTCCCTCCTCTGGGAATCCATTTCCCTTTCCTTTCCCTTCCGTTTCGTTTTATGTCTCTCTTTCTCTTTTCTCTCCTTTAACTTTTCGCCTTTTCTCCCCCCTCTTAAATAATACCACATTCTCTCTTTCCGCTTTCCCTCTGACAACAACACCTCACAAAAACCAAAGAGAGGAGAAAAAAGATCTCGAGAGAGGTGACCATGGGCTCAGCTTCGAATCACGGAGGCCAGAGCTACGATCTCTCGTTCAAGATCTTGCTGATCGGAGACTCCGCCGTCGGCAAGAGCAGCTTGCTCCTCACCTTCATTTCCAACTCCGTCGAAGATCTCGCTCCCACCATTGGTAATTTCCGATGCTTTTCTCGAAATCCTGATTTCCCTCGCTATCCGACAATCTTCGATTTTGAAAATTGGAGGTGATTTGGACTTGCGAACTGACGTGTTAGCCAACTCAATAGTCGCGATCGACACTCTTCTGTGGTTTTGGACATTTTTCCTTACTGTTGCATTTTTGCATGTTGCCTTGCTGTTGATGATTTTTGTGGACTGTGTGCATTTCTGCGGGATTATTCCTTTTTTCTTTTAGTTTAATTTCATAGGAGGTAATACTACAGAATTTGAACTAACACAAAAGAGTAAAGTGATCAGAAGGGATTAAATAGTGAGAATTCATGATTATCAAAACATGTCTCTAGTATAGTACTGTGTGACGCGGTGACGCCAATTAGTGCATGCCATTAAGAAAGATGAACTAACACAAGAGAGCTAATTCCCTGGATGTGTCCAAAGTTTAGTCTAATTTTAGATCTGAAAGCAGTTAGGGTATAATTGCTTCTCTGTGTTGGTCGTATGATTTCTCAGATTGCATCTTATGAATGCTAAACTACTTTTTATCATATTGGGATTCTTGGCTTTGTGCAGGAGTGGATTTCAAAATCAAGTCCCTTACAGTTGGAGGGAAGAGGTTGAAACTCACAATTTGGGACACAGGTAAAGAGCTACACGCCTATGGCTACAAACAAGCCTACACCCCTTTTTGTCCTTTCTGGAGTTGTGCTTTTGGTTCTATTCTATTACTAAGCATTGGCAAAATATTGATCAACCTTTTTCATGGAACCTTGTAACAATTAAAATTTGTTTGTTTTTGTCAGACCTGTTAAACTTTGGTTGATGGAGACTTACTAGTCTTATCCATCTCACACACTCAAATGTAAACTAAAGAGCTGATAACTTTGATAGTAAAAGATCACTATGATGGTTTACATTCCAACTACTAAGCTAATATTCCAGTGAATCCTTCTACAAAATTTACATCAATGACTCTTTGTAGCAACGGGTGTTATGGAAATTTGTTAGTATTGCTCAGTACAGGAAGTGTTATGTCCCTTCTGTAATCTGTAATTCTGTATCATCAATTGCTTTGGTTATGTGGTGTTGAAATGGTTTATGCAGTCAGAAAGCGCCCTACAAAATTCCCAAGTCAATTTTGTTGCATGTAAAGTGTCCATGTTTATGGTTTTTTCCCCCTCAAAATACATCTTTGGATGAGTGGTTTACCATTGGCTTCTTCCGCAGCTGGGCAGGAGAGGTTCAGAACGTTAACAAATTCCTATTATAGAGGTGCTCAAGGGATCATTCTCGGTAGGCTCATTGCTATTTATTTTTTCCTTTAAATGTACACACCTGAAGCTGGACTTGGGCTTTTTTTCATTCCTTGCTGCCTCCTATATCCATTGTTGTTCTTACTTATTAGCTGTATGAAGTTTAGATCTTCCTCCATTTGTACTTACCAGCTATCTGAAGCTTCTTCCTGTTGAACATTGTCTTCAATAATCTTACATTGGTGCTACTGCCTCTACTTTGAAGATGGCAATTTCTTTGTCATATATCTTTATATTTGTTCTTCTTCATTATTAGTTTATGATGTCACAAGAAGAGAAACTTTTACAAACCTGTCTGATGTTTGGGCCAAGGAGGTGGACCTCTACTCCACTAATCAAGACTGTGTCAAGATGCTTGTTGGAAATAAAGTCGACATAGTAAGTTTCATCTCTACTACATTTCGTATATTAAACCTTTCAAATCCATGAGAATTTGGCTTCGTAATTGTCAAGTATAAGATGATTTGATTCATTCTTGCACTCACTCATGATCTCAGGAATCTGAAAGGGTTGTAAGTAAGGAAGAGGGACTTGCCCTTGCAAAGGAACTCGGCAGCCTGTTTACTGAGTGCAGTGCAAAAACTCGGGAAAATGTCGAACAATGCTTTGAAGAGCTTGCTTTAAAGGTAAACATATTTTCAAGCACAGCAAATCAACAGTTCTTAAGAGAAACCCTGGAACCAATCCATCCTACAGAAAACCTGAAATAATAATCCAGCCACTTTAGTCATACAAATAAGTACTAGAATTATAGTTTGTTTTGTGTATAGTGCACAAAGCAAAGTTCATGTTTAAGGATTGAGCTGATGACAGTTTCCACAACTTGCTTGCAGATTATGGAGGTTCCGGGTCTTTTAGAGCAAGGATCGAATGTAGGGAAGAGAAATATCCTTAAACAGAAACAAGAACAACGACAACCTCCTCAGGGCGGCTGTTGCTCTTGATATGTGTTTGTCTCACTCAACATGATTCAGGAATCAAAATTTCATGTACATGATAGTTCCTCTTCTTTCCTGCTGCTGTTTATTCTGCTGTGAAAATTAGATACAAGTCCATGTAACAATTCCTTTGGAACATGATTTGTGTATAATATCAGCTTGTCTTTAGCCGGGTATCTTTAAATATGTGTAATTTAGATATTTCAAATAAAGAAATTTGCACATTTGCCTGAATATTTCAAGAACTGCTATTGGGCCTACTTACCTGTGGTCTATTGGGCCTCTTACTGGGCCTACGCCTCCAAAAAAAATTAAACAGACCTACTTACCTGTGGTCTATTGGGCCTCTTACTGGGCCTACGCCTCCAGTGATTTGATCAGGCCCAATTCTCATTTTTTCCATTAAAACAAACAGAAAAAAAAAGAAAAAAAAAAGACCTTGATCCATGCATGCATGTGATTGTGCGACCTACCTAAAAAACGCAAGGAGAGAAACTCAAGCACTCAAAAAATACTCTTTTTCTTTTTTGGGGTCAGAAATTGTTCTACTTGAGTTTTACCAAAATTCAATTTCAAAAACCGTATAAAGATGAGTTGAATACAATAAATATATAGAAATTGGGAACGGAATGGATTATTCATTTAACAATTAAGTTTTTATCAAATTTATGATAGAGTTTTTCTTTTTTATTCTATTGAAACTAAATTCCAAATCTCACGTTATATACTTATATAGAATTAATGAGAGAGCCCGCTATACTTTTTAACATGTTTATTTGATGATTCATAATCAAATTGTGATTTCATTGCTTTAATTTCTTCTTTCACTTTGTTCTCTTCTACTTGATCTTATATATGAAATTATCAAATTTTGAATCAAACAATATATTATTATTTATTATCTGTAAATCTGTTATAACTCTATGATTCAAGATATATATATCTATCAGTTTACCACTTTAATTTATAAAAATAAAATTTAAAAAATGAAAATCTCAAGCTGGATAACATATATATGCAGGTTAACTGCACAAGCACACATGACACAACTGTCTCCACCGGATTCGGATTTTGTACGCAAACTCCTTCACACACAATTCCTCCCACATAAATATTTTTTTAATATTAATAAACATTTTTTGTAATACTACCCACTTTATATAGCTCGCCATCACTCCAAAGATGGAATAATAATAACAATAAAATAAAGGTAGGCTTGTTCTTACACTCTTTGTTCAATGCTGGAATAAACTAATATATTTAGGTAAGCTAAGTATAGGTTTATAATACAATTGTGAGTTAATAATACACTAGGAAACTATGAATAGGCAACTAAATTAAGTAGAGCTAGGTATTAGGATAAATCTTTGATTGCAAACTAGTTCAGATTCTGGCGTAATATGGGGTACTGTATATAAATGCACCTTTAAAGTCACAAGTTGTTGATGGATTTGGCAATTTGGCAAAGCAGCAACCACTCTTTAATGCAATGAGATAAGATTTTTTTAATTAGAAGAGTATGAATATCCTTATTCCATATTCTCTCCTATCAACTTTAAGTGACTATTTAACACTAGAATACTATTATGTGAATTTTCAAAATTTTGCTTATTAATTTCACCCAATTTTCAATCTTAATTTTTTTTGTTTTTCATAAAAAAGGAAGTCATTTTCAAGAAACATGTGAAACGTGATTATTCTAACCAATGGTTGGAAAGCTTTATATTTCCAAAGGTTGTAGTTAACAATTAACTTATCATTTTATAGCTTATTTTTTGCTTAATAAAAGACACTTGAAGTTGATAGAAGGGACAATATATAATTAGCAAAATTTGTTTAAGTTGGGAAATCACCAATTTGCAAGAGTGGAGTAGGTGTCAAACCCATTTGTGGCAGTAGTTGATTAAATGCTAGCTACTGATGTGGATTTCAGTTCACATATATATAGGCCGATAAATCGCGCAATCAATTTTTTTTAGCCGCTGGGCGGCTCTACATGCCGTCCAGAATAGCTTTCCCAAAACCCGGTTTGCACATGGGCGACACCTAATGCCGCCCATGCAAACCGTTTTTTTATGAATCCGATTTGGACCTGGACGGCATTATGGGCCGCCCAGTTTTATTGGTTTTTGTAGAACCCGGTTTTATAATTTAATTTATTTATTTATTAAAAAAAATATGGTTTTCTGGAAACCGGGTTAAACCTCGGCGGGACTGTAAGCCGCCGAGTGTAAACCCTAAATTGTGGGCGGCTCAACAGGCCGCCGAAAGTGGAATTTGAAATTAAAATGTGGGCGGCTTAGTAGGCCGCCCAGACCCTAAACCGCCAAAAAATTCGAAACGTCGCCGTTATAGAAGGCCGCCCAGGGTCGTCTTCTCCGGATGCGATTTCCAGCGTTCGAAATACACAAAAATGGAGTCGGGCCAATATTCAGGGGACGACCTATTTGCGACATTGGACGAGCAAGAGGCGTTGGATGCGGCGGCGGGAGTGCTAGGCGGAGACGGCGGCGATTCGACGGCCGATTCGACGTTGGCGGCGGCGGCGGCCAATCTCTGTGTGACGGGGGGAAGCAACGGCGATTCTGGGCTGCCTGCGGAGCCGCCCACTATGGGGGAATATGGGCTGCCTGCGGAGCCGCCCACTACGGTGGAATCTGGGCCGCCTGCGGAGCCGCCCATGACCGAGGGCGAGGAGGGCGATATCGCGGCGGAGAATGCCTTCGACGTCGCGTACACGGTTGGTCAGGAGGCCATTTCAGACTTGGGTGAAATTCCAGTTCGCGAAAAGCGAAAATATGAACGGAGGGCAACTGAAAAGGTATGGTGTTTTTTAAATTTGTAATCGTTAAATCTAATTTATTTAATTAAATTGTTTCTGCACTTGTAGATTTATATACTTGGATTTTAGATTATTAAATCATTATCTTATAAAAAATAGTATAGGTAATATGCTCAATTATATTGTTAAAAATAGTATAGGTAATATGCTCAATTATACTGTTAAATAATATTTAATATATCATTGTAATGAAAATTGTAATATATTATTTTGTTTGTATGAAAATAATATTTGGACATATGTAAATAGGTTATAGTGGGTAAAATGAATATAGTTATATTTGTAAATTTGATTTTTATTATATTTAATCATTATAAAAAATAGTATAGGTAAATTGCGACAATTATACTGTAATATTAAATATGTTATTGTAATGAAAATTTTAATATATTGATTTTGTTTGTAAGAAAACAATTTTCTATATTTTTAATGCAAAAATAGGAAGTGTTGTGTAAGATCGCACGGTCCGATCGAGATAGTCGCCCTACTACTGCATCTGCTCGCAAGAGGAGGGTTGACGGTGTATCGTAGGGCCATAGTGAGGCCGATAGTGAGGGTGCTAGTGAGGACGATGTTGGTCCCGTCCGCTCAGATGAGGACGTGGTTATGGAGGACCCACCTCAGCAGTCACATCAGGAGGACCCACCTCTTGAGGACTCGCCTCAGCAGCAACTACACATGGAGGAGTCACCTGAGCCATATCAGCAGGCCCCGTCTCAGCCTGAGTCAGCCACACAGGCCCCATCTCCCACTGAGCCACATCAGGAGACTCCATCTCAGCAGGCCTCGTCTCAGCCTGAGCCAGTTTGACACGCACATTGCAGAGCTGATATGGACGAAGGCGTCGTTGGACCCACCCGAGGACGTTGTTAGGAATTTGAGGGTCCAGACACGCCCTTCGCAGTTTGCATTTTGGAGGGATCGTATTCCCAGAGGGGTCCCTGCGGAGGGGTCCTGGTTTTGGATTGCGCAGCAGACGGGGTTGACCGGTTTACTTGATTTCCAGTTCGGCCATGTTGATCACAACCTCATTTCAGCGTTCGTTGAGAGATGGCATCCAGAGACGAACACCTTCCACTTTCCCTGGGGCGAGATAGGTCCTACGCTACATGACGTGCTGATGATTCTAGGGCTGCCGATCGAGGGTTTTGAGGTGACGTCGCCATGGACCGGTCAGGATATCGAGCTGGCGGAGTGTGAGGCTTTGTTCGGCTATTTGTTTGGGATAGATTCGGACTACAGCTTTGATGAGGATGATGCTGACATGGTCTGCGACCTTAGGAAGGGTTGGGTCAAGCAATTCCAGCTTGGGAGGCATGTGATGAGGATGATTGAGGAGGGTGCCCACCCAGAGGATATAGCAGCCGGTTTCTTATGGCACGCCATGTCGGCTAGCATCTTCGTTGACAAGTCAACGAACGAGCTGAAGACCACACTGCTACCTCTTTTTGTGGACTGGGAGCGTGTCATTCATACTGCTTGGGGTACCGGGGTTCTGACTCTCCTTTATAGGAACCTCGGAGAGGGTTCTCGGGCCGGAGCTGCACAGTTCACCGACTGTGCACGTCTTTTGGAGGTAGGCCTTTAATATAGTTAACTTATAATTTAGATTATTAATATACATTATTGAATTGTTTATAACTAGTGGTTGTCTTTCTCTGTACGCAGGTTTGGATTTGGACGTACTTTGTATACTTCCCGGGCAACCATAACCTCAAGGAAGGTGCGGACGACGACATACGACGCGCTGGACGATACTGCATTGGCCGGACACCTCTCCGGTCGCTCCGTGACCAGTCACGCTACAGACGAATTCTGGACGAGTATAGGCCAGAGGATCTACGTATTCTTTTTCAATTTTAATTTACAGTAAGAAAGCGTAATGAATTAATTTATGGTTCATCGTGTTTTGTTAATTGCAGATACGGTGGATGCCGTACGAGGGTCTTGATTTTCGAGGTCGTCACAGGTCCTCCACTTATCGAGGGACTATTCGTTTTCTCGGTGTAGAGGAGGCCTACATGCCAGATCGGCTTACACGCCAGTTCGGTTATCGACAGAGCAGGCCGATGGATATCATAGAGCCTCTGGTTGTAGTGCGTCCTCTTAATTTCAGGGGGACGAGGCGATACCAGTTGCACTTTGACCCGCGTTGGCACAGGTGGGACCAGCGTGAGCATCATCTTTGCCCCCACATCTTGGCGAGTCCTCCTGCGACGATGGCTTGGGATGTCCACGACGCGTACCTGGACTGATATCTACAGGTGTCGCATCCTTACGTGAGTCTGCATGCGCCAGTCCAGCCTCGTATCAGTAGAGGACCACCTCTGGCTATCAACTTGCAAAGGGTATGTTTTTTTCCCATTTTATTCTTTTAAATTATTTTATGAAAGTCTATGTTTTTAAAATGTTTGTTTTCATTTGCAGCGTCATGCGATGAGCCAGGCCTATCTTCAGGAGCTTATGTCTGGAGGAGGTTGTTTAGGGTGTAGGGAGCACTTTCAGCATTTGCATGACATCCTTTTCAGTGACGTCATTCCTGTAGCTCCACCGCTTGTACGGGCTTCACAGATGCCTTCCCATGCATATAGTGCAGACGCTACTATATTTGAGAGAGCCGAATCATCTAGGATGGCGGAAGAGCGTGCAGCAGCTCAGCAGGCATCGTCTCAGCCGACCTCTTATGTTCCTCCAGTATGGGCACCGGGCGTGGGTTCGGGTGTGTCCTTAGCTAGTGCTTCCACTCCACATCTAAATGACTCATCTGATAGTGAGACGGAGAGTTCGTAGTATGACTTTTGACTTTTGTGTTTGTACGTTTTTGGGGATTGAAATTCCAGTAAATTAAGTATGACTTTTGGCTTTATTGGTTTCGTATTTAGATATTTGTTCCGTCGTTTCTAGTTTTAGTTCTTTGCTTATTGGTTTGTTGGATTTTCGTGCGTTATTTCTAAAAAACACATGTATATTCTTAAATTACATACACATACTAAAAACACGTACAAATTCTAAAAACACATATACATTCACCGATGGCTTAAATTACATACACATACTAAAAACACGTACAAATTCTAAAAACACATACACATTCACTGATGGCTTACACACTTAAAAAAAAAACATACACACTGGAACAAATGACATACACAACTCTTGCACTATACATATACATTCACTCAAGAGCTCAGGATGAACCTCCTAGGACCACAGCGTTCATGCTGATATGCTCCTTCTCTTAGCTGCATCACAGAAAAACTTGAAATCCTACAAATACTAAAATATGGAGATCCCATGTTTTTCTGTGCTGCAGCCAGGAAAAAAGAGCAGATCAGCATGTACGCCATGGCCCAAGGAGGTTCGTCCTAGGACTCTTGACTTGGTCAAGAGGAACACAAACAACCGCCTTTTCCACCTTCACTAGTGAGCTTAAACCGAACTGTCTTGTATTCATTGTAGACTCACGTCATGTTGTGGTCATTTTCAACAGTGTGTTAAGATGGATGCGATTGCCTTGTGGACATTATCCTCTTGACCGAGTCAAGAGTCCTAGGACGAACCTCCTTGGGCCATGTCGTTCATGCTGATCTGCTCTTTTTTTCTTGCTGCATCACAGAAAAACTTGAAATCCTACAAATACCGAAATTTGAAGATCCCATGTTTTTATGTGCTGCAGCGAGGAAAAAAGAGCAGATCAGCATGCACGACATGGCCGAAGGAGGTTCGTCCTAGGACTCTTGACTCGGTCAAGAGGATAATGACCACAAGGCAATCGCATCCATCTTAACGCACTGTTGGAAATGACCACAACATGACGTGAGTCTACAATGAATACAAGACAGTTCGGTTTAAGCTCACAAGTGAAGGTGGAAAAGGCGGTTGACTGTGTTCCTCCGGGACCGAAGTTCTGAAAATGCTAGACGACGAAACCCACGATATTGAATTCTTGTATCTGAAATAAAATATTATTTAATTAGATTCCAACGAATACTACAACCTAATAGCGTAAATAATCAATAAAATAAATATATTTATTTTTCTTACCGCGATCAAACACATCCCTTCCTCTTGGATGTGGAAGCTTGCCTCTTTGGGTGAGACAAGTTTGGTAGAAAGGGGACCCCGTATGGCCTATTTATAGGCATCTTGGGCGGCACGCTGTACCGCCCAGAGTTGTGGTGAGGAAATGAAATGGGCGGCTCAACACGCCGCCCATGCTAATACAATTATTTTTTGTGTTATAATAGTGATATTCAACATATGACAAAATTATTGGTGATGAAATGATATGGGCTGCTCTGTGGGCCGCCCACAACGGTCCTATTTTAGCCTATAAATACGGCCCCAAAACCCCTCGAAATACACACAATTTCCACTCCTCACAAACTTTTCTTCGGTTCTATTTAAGGTAATGGCGCCTTTGGTTCTCGAAGTTTACGAAAATGGGCGAATCACCTACAATCGAATGATACGCCAACGAAGTGGGATGGACATGTTTTTCCATGGCTACGAAGGTGGCGAGGTCCGCACGTTGCGGATGGAGGATCTCGAGCCTGGAGAGGGGGGTTGTCATTAGGTTTCTTGTACTTGGCGTTATTTTACCATCTCGAGCCTGGAGACGGGGTTCCCCCTGGTCGGATTTTTTACTTTCCAGCAGGCGTGGATCCTCCACGACTCTGTGAGGTGGTACACGAGGATCAGATAGCTAAAATTATGGCTCTTTACAGACCTGGTGTTCCAGTTCCCATTTACACAGAGTCTGCACACCCGAGACGCCATATCCCCGGTCTTTTAGAAGATCCGGAATCTGTGGTGGACAACGGCAGCTATGATGATGGCGGGGAGGCCGATTCGGACGAGGATTATATAGTTTTTTTATGTTTCATGTTAAACTAGTGTACGCTTTAATGTTTTTGTGAACGTGTTTTTGTTAATGATTAGTAATATTGTTGTCTCGTATAGCATTTTCCCGATTTTTTTCAATTCTCAAAAACAAATGATTAAAAACACAATATACGATCAATCTCAATCAAACTTTCACACAAAAGGAAATACAATATCATATATAAAGTCGATTACAATCCAAAAAACCTAGGTAAGTATGTCAGGTCGCCCATGATATGCTCGCTCCTCTACATAATTCTTGAACCTATCCTTGAAGCGCTCATGACTATCCCATCCATCAACACTTGGATCCTTGTAAATGCGCCACTGTCTTGGAGGCGGTGGAATGGGACAATGGTTATTAACAAGCCAAATCTGTACACGTAAACAATACAGTTACTAAAAAAATCATGAAAGAATAAGTAAATACGAGAGAGTAGGACTCCACGTACCGGTACGTAATGGTCTCTCCTGCCTACATGTGCTATCGCATAAACCTTTGTCGGAGGCTCGGCACCCGGGGGGGGCCCACAATGGAAGACATGTGTGCGGTCCGAACCATGATAAGACAACAACAGCCACTTGGTGTTCCGTTGCAAACGCCAACCCAGTAATAGGCATTATACACCAGAAGTTTGCCGTGCACGGTGAAGGAATATAATTCAATTTCCTAACAAATTCTTCCAACGCCAACGCTTCCTCCGCAAGCATCGCTACGTAGTTCGCTCCATGTGCATGGACGTGCTTCGAAAGCCCTAACCGGACATCAATGTACTCGTCTTCTTGGCGACACAACAAAACGGCAAGAGAACGGAACCCACAATGACCATCACCTTTGACATTTTGAACTCCAGAAATGTAGGCAAGCATGAAATGATCAATATTCTCGTGCCCCCAGTTGAAGCCGAGATACTTGACCGGCTTGTTTGAACCCGACTTGGACTTGGTTAAAGCAGATTTCGGCTTTGCAGGTTTAGTGGCACTCCCCTTTGTTGTTGAAACTCCACTGTGAGGTCGTCCGCCAGAAGGGCATCCTTTCGATCCCGGGGATCCAACGGACGATTTCACATTGGTCGTCTCTTTCTCTGCAGGCTCATCCTCCTCATCCACTCCCAGCTCCTCATCCTCCATCTTCATCTTCTGCTTCTCCTTCTTCATGTTTGCATTCACATGCTCGTCCCAACACATTTTCCTCTTCGTACCGGTCTTTCTCGCATTCATCCTAGGCCTCCCCTTCTTGGTCTCACCACGTGGCGGGTCTTGAATATCGCACGATGTAGGGTCCTTTGACTCACGCCACTTTTCCGCCATCTTCTTCAAATCAAATCCCTCAACTGTCCCACATAAGTACTCTTCAACGAAGTCATCCACCGTGACATTGTCCGCTGTCAGTGAAACACCATCATCGACATCAAGATCCTTAGCATCCACCCCTTCCCATCGGATCTGCTTCCAGAAAATATCAACCTCTTCAGGCACTAACGGATAACCCGTCTCCACGTAGACCTTAATTGTGTGTGGGGAAGGCAGCCCCAGTGTGGACCTCCACCAAAAATTAGCACATTTGTTCCCAATTTTCCCCTCCTTTGCTAACACAGCTTGGGCATACAACATCCTCAGGTATTTTTCAGAGCACTTTTCAAGGATGCGCTTGAAGAACACCTTAACCCACTCAGGGCCTTTCACTATCTCCATGGGAAAGGCAGTGCAGTTCTTGGTCATCTCATATCGGATCTTTCGATGCTGATCAACAAACATGTTGTCGATGTGCTGTACAAGTGTGTCGAACCCTCCGACGGATGTCTCAATCATGTCCTTAAGCATAGAGTGCTGACCCTCAACCCTGAAAATAATATATTCGGATATAATTAACTAAATAAATTTTATAACCCAATTTGATTGCAAATGTTTGTATGAAAGTTACCTGTTTGATGTTCTTGTGGCAAAATGGAGAACATCATCACACCATGCCGCAACCAGCTTCTTCTTATGCTCATTAAACCAAGTTTGCTCCACATATCGCACCAAGCCTTCACTCCATATCCCCTTAAAGTGAGCAAGCCGCTCTCTGTACTCCTCCTTTGTGTGAGACCTCATCACCCGACGAACACTTCCCGAGAATTTCTTCTCGTCAATCTTCATCGTCTTAGCATATGCCTTCACATTACGGTCTATATGGACCTGACACAAGTGATGACGAACCTTCGAAAACACCAATTTGGCAGCCTTGATCAGTGCCCATGCATAGTGGTTTGTCGTCTCCATTTCCATGAACACAAGAGCAATGCAATATGTGTAGTTGGTGCAAGTAAACCCAACAATCTGGAACAGAGGCATACCGTACCTATAAATGCAACAACAACAACAACAAAAACCCGTAGAAAATACCATTATCTACACATAATACAAAAAAGACTAAGGTTTACCTGTTGGTTTTGTTGGTCGAATCCATAATGACGACATTAGGAAACATGCACAACAAATGTCGAGCGTCTGGATGAGAAATAAACAAGCACGCCAAAACCTCCTTCCCATCTTCCCTCGTCTTAGTAGCAGTGTCCAACAAATAGCCTTTCTCATTCAAAAATCCCAATGACCATTGTGTCACATTCAGATTGCCCAGGGATTTCAACATCTCCTTAGCCCTAACAGTGTACACCTGATTCCTCGAACTCGTTGCACTCGAATATTCATTCCTAAGCTGTGTAGAAATAACCTTGGGTCTTGCACCCGCCGCAGTATCAATCATCACTTTCCTACGCTGCTCCTTCGTAAGTCGGGTAGCAAATGCATGGCCGGTCAAGGTGGTAGAAAGCATATGGTTATGGGATCCACTAACAACCGATAAGGTCCACCCAGGATCTCTAATAACATTTCTTTCCCTAAAAGTACCATGCAGCAAAAAGGGACAACCCTTCTTTTTTGACCTAGTTTTATTCACTCGTATCGGGCTGACCTTTATACCATCGACTAACACCTTCTTCTTGCCGGACCTAGGTAACCCAGATCTCTCACAGTGAAGTATAATCTTTTTAGGATTTGATGATTTAGTAGTGATCACCATAAAAAGACTAAAACATACCCTTTGCACCCAATCTCTCAATCCTTTCTTACTAGGAAATATCTCAGTAGTAGTAAAATGGGATGAGAAGTCGATAGCTATAAATCCATCATCACTAGAATCACCCTATTTATATACAAAAATTACCACATTAGAGACTAATTAATAATTAAATTTCTAAAAACTAATATCAACAAATTAAATATTATTTCAAAACAGTTTAACATTTCAAAGACTAAGTACATTTAAGATCTAATTATTTTATACAGTAAAAATTACAATATTACATACCTTGAAGTACTCGGGAGAAATTGGCGCCTGCAAATCACCCTCATCATCTACAGATGTGTTAGCGCTCGAAGAGGACTCCGACAATCCCCTCCAACCAGAACCGCTTGACGACGACATTTATTATGAAAATGAGTTTCTAGATTTGGATACAATACAATACCACCATCCCTAATTTATATAGCCGGCTACACATGTACTGGGCGGCCCTACGTGCAGCCCACATCGACCGTTGGGAGTGAAACGTATACTCACTGGGCGGCACCACGTGCCGTCCATGAACCCTGGGCGACAGGAAGTGCCGCCTATGAACCCTGTCCCCCCAAAAAACCCGGTTCACTGAACCAGTTTCTTGGGCGACATTTCGTGCCGCCCACAACCCCGGTTTCAATGAACCGGTTTTTAAAAACACATTTTTATATATTTCAAAAAAAAATCCCTAAACTGAATTCGGGTTTTCTCGGCGGCATGTCGAGCCGCCCATGAGGAAGTGCGCGCCTAAAAAAAAGCGACTGCGCGGTTTTACGCCGTATATAGTCACTAGAAATTTTGGATTTTCCAACACTACCACTCTTTCTTTTCTGTAGATTAATATTTATCTTCTTTTTTTCATCTAAATGAATTATTGATTTGCTGGTGAACTAGCTCCCAAGCCCCAAACTACAACCTACAAAATGCAAATAATCTTGCATATAATGCATGGGATACACTCTACATACAATTCCTACTTAATAACAACATATAATAAAAACACTGATGTTAGGAAGAATTTATTTTTTTATGGGTCAATCGTATTTTGATATGAATATAAAACTGCTCTAACCAATCGAACCAAGCGACAAGGAAAAAAAAACATACAAAGTCTCACCTTAGTTACTCTATATTCAATATTCTCCAAGTTAGAAAGTACATAATTTTAGCAGGAAAAGTGAGTACTAAAATTGTTCACTCATTCAATTAAAGTCTACCACCTATAGATCACATAATAGCTAGTACTCCTTAACGCCTCCTTGAAAAATTTCTTCATTTTCTCATATTTTTTCGGTTTTATGATTTTTTTTATGCATATATATATAAATGTAATTAAATGAAGTTGGCACTTTTTCCTTTTTTTTTTGGTGAGAGTTGGCACTTTTCTTACTCTTATTTACCCATCACTAAAATAGTGATTGAAAAATATTATTATTAATATATAGCAAAAAATGTAGAGAAGATGTAGGAAGGATTCCTTTGAAAACACACTAAAAGGATCTAAATCCAATAGAGTCACATGTTTTAGATGAAGTAACTTGTGGTTGAGAGATGGAATTAATTTGGTTATAGTTAGAGCAATAAGAAATGGATGACGATGAAAAGACAGGGTGTGGGGAAAAGCATACTTGCACATGCCTCTAAAATAGTTCCTTTGGAATCATCTTATAGGAAAGTGCAACTCTTTTAATTCAAAAACAGTTTTAATTTTGTTAGATCTCTTAAAACCAAAAGGTACTAGTACCACATTCTTAGATTTAGCAAATGTATTCTTAATTCAATTTAACTATAATTTGTTTTTGGTGAAAGTAATTTTAAATTTTAAAATTTTGAGTATGCATAATTATGTGAAATAAAGAAGATGGTTATATACAAATAATATTATCTTTATAAATACAAGACCAAACAAACCCCTACTTTTAATCTATATCTATATACATATTAATTACACTATTTTTTTCATTTACTCTCACAACCAAGCTAGCTATATATTCACTAATCTTTTAAATAATCTTTTATCACAATTTGACATGTTAATCATTCAACCTTTTAATAAATATTTCCCATATAACCCAAGGTCCATATCCTAGCAGAATTGAAGCCTTTTGTCAGAATCCTTGAGTGGCAGTGGCAACTAAATTTTCACACAACAAAAGTCCTAACTGCTAACTAACTTCATACTACAAAAGAATAAATTAAACCAAATAAACACAAAAGGAAGAAAAACTCCACCTTTTTTTTTTTTTCTTTTGGCACCATACAAACAAGAAATTAGCTAGTGAGAAAGAGAAAGTAAACCTAATTTTTTTTTTTTTTTTTAACTTGTGGTGTTTGGTAGTTGTGGTTGCAGACTTGTAGTGTGGTGTTAAGTTTTAACAAACCCACTTTTCAACCTCTCCTCTCCATTCTTATTATCTCATACTTGCCACATTGCTTTCATATACAACAAAGAATATACATTTCACCCTTTTTTTGACAAAATAATAAAATTGTTTAAGAAAAAAAAATAAAAACTTGCACCACACAAATTACAAATATATGATTTTTATATATCCCTGTAATATTTAAATTACAAAAGAATCAATGGTGTACAAGTACAAAGGATCAAAGTCCTGATGATGGAGAAACACAGGAAAGAAAAAAAAAAAAAAAACTATGAATGTCAATTGATGTGTCTAATTAACAAATTAATTCACATGATTAATGGGTTAAAAATGAGATTAAAATCAAATCAATATGGGGGGCAGATTGCAATATTTGGTTTTGTTTTAATTTCCTAGTAACGGCAATCCACCAAAGAATTAGCGAACACGAGCGTCTTCTCGCTGGATGCGAATATGAATTTGGGCGATTCTGCAATTTGTTGTGGCTGATGCTCTTCTTCGTCGGCGGCGGGGAGATTCAGGTCCAAGCACAGCAGATTCTTCGGCGGAGCCGGTTGTGAAGCAGACTGCGCCGCCGGAGAGCCGCCGCTGGAGGTGGCTATGGGGCGGTGGCGCCTCATGTGACCGCCGAGCGCCTGCCCGGAGGAGAACTCGGCCCCACAAATCGCACACGCGTGAACCTTATTCGCTTTGTTGTTGCTTTCGTTGTGGTGGTTTTTGTTGCTTGCACTCAAGGTGTTCGACGAATTGCAAGCGATCTGAAGAGAGAGTCCCAGCTCTTCCGCTTTGTTGATTTTACTGTTCTCCGCCGATTGGAAGTAATCCTGGTGTCGCTGGTGCTCGTCCGCCAAGGAGAGCGCCGTCGCCGGCAACTTCGGCTTCCTGTGGCTCGCCCTGTGCCCACCGAGCGCTTGGAAAGACGGGAAGCAACGGTTACACGTCTTGCACTCATACACAAACATCCCGGGGGCGGCTCCGGCATTCGCCGCCGGCGTCCTGGCGGCGGAGACGGCGGTAACAGCAGCCGGCGACCCCAATTCCTGTTGGGTATGAGTTAGTTTCTGAATCTTACTCTTCCCTTGCGCAAGCAGGATCAAGCAATTCGCCATATCCTCCTCTTCCTCCGTCACGGTTGGGGTAGGAGTTGGGCTGCTGTTACATATGTGGGCCCCACTTTCCACGTTCGCGGTGGTGGTGGTGGTGGTGGTCGACGATGACGTGGCAACCCTACAGCTCTCCTCGCCCGAGGTGGACATGGCGAGGGCGAGCGGTGAAGCGGTACGAGACCGCTTCGTCCGCTTCCCCTTCATCATCTGATGCTCATGCTGATGCTGATGCTGTTGAGCGAGCATAATTCCAAATACTAATTGGTTTGGTTTGGTTTGATTGATTGTGTGTTGTAAAGGAATTAGTTTGCTCTAAGTGAGAGTTGAATTGTAGGATGAAAGTGTTATGGGGATTGGGGCTATATATGTATATTTATATGGACTAGTTTTTGCTTTGACAAGCACATAAAAGGATGGTGGTGGTGGTGGTGAGGGTGTTGGTGAGCAAATATTCCAAGCTTGGAAGTTGGAGATGAGATGAGGCTAGCTTATGGGTTTATATTTGTATTTGTATATGATCATTTTTTTAGTTGGTAGTATAAAAAAAAATGGATAGATTAAGGAAGAGGAGAATGAAAGTGGGAGGAGAGGATTGAGGAGTGAGATTCGGTTGGCTTTCAAGCAAACCCATTACTTCTCCTCAACGACTCTCCAAGTTTACATTGCAAGCCTGGCTATCACGCAATTTCCGCCTCTCTCCACCCACACATTCACTAGCTACTAATTACTACATTATTTTAATCTCTATACCTAATTTATTACAACTTTCTTTTATAAAATAAATTACATTCATATAAATTAACGGTTACAGTAAAAGTATATAGCTCCATCATCAACTCAACGCGTTGGCAAAATGATATAAAGTCTTATTGCGTTCACATAGAAGAGGATGTTTGAGTATAGTTGGTTACTCAAGGATATTTGAGTTAATTAATTAGATTAGTATGTATATAAGTATGTAGGAAGAGTTTCACATAAGAACAATATATTAGGAGAGAACTAAGAAATTACTCGAACCGTTGATCACAAATCAATCGGACGACTGGGATAAAAGAGAACTAAGAAATCCGGCGTCTCTCAAGGAGTCAAAAGTTTCGGAGAAAGTAGAAATGTCCATTCTCTCTCCCTACATTAAATTTCATCTTTTCTAATCTCCCAATTCGCGTTCCAAATATCTGAGGCGCTAAATTCCTCCCCCTTCCCTCGGATCTCCAATCTGCTTGATATTCTCTCTCGCGCGGAATAGTCCTTCCTTGGGAGGGAAAAAAGGAAACCCTAGTTTACAGTCACTTGATCCCGAAAACCTTCAAAACATAATTGTGAAGGTCAGCTCTGCGGAAGGTTGAGCGCTGCAATTCGAGGTACGCTGATTGTCCTTTTTGTGGTTTTAATTTATTGTGTTTTAGGGTTTTTTTGGCTTGTTTGGTTGGGGTTGCTATTGCTTGGGATCGGCTGTTAGGAGGAGAAGTGGTATGCGTTGGAATATTGATTTTGATTTTCATTGTTGTTATCGATTTTCTTTTTCAAATGTACAGTTAGCTAGCTGAATAAACGTGAAAATTTAAGTTTTGGAGAGAGAGAGGAGTTCGTCGAATGGAGAAGATGAAGCAGATCTGCGAAAGGGAGCAGATCGGAGCGACGCCGACGACGACCGCACGGCAGAGAATCAGACGGATCTACAACCATTTGAGAGAAAAAGTCCATGAACTGTCATTTAAGTATAATTGAACGTTTATACTGATGTCCTTGAACATATATGTAAAAGGCTGGAAACATTTGAGAGAAAAAGTCCATGAACTGTCATTTAAGTATCCTTGAACGTTTATACTGATGTCCTTGAACATGGATGTAAAAGGTTGGAAACAGTTGAGAGAAAAAGTCCATGAACGGTCATTTAAGTATCCTTGAACGTTTGTACTGATGTCCTTGAACATGGATGTAAAAGGCTGGAAACAGTTGAGAGAAAAAATCCATGAACGGTCATTTAAGTATCCTTGAACGTTTGTACTCATGTCCTTGAACATGGATGTAAAAGGCTGAAAACAGTTGAGAGAAAAAGTTTATGAACTGTTATTTAAGTATCCTTGAACGTTTGTACTTATGTCCTTGAACATGGATGTAAAAGGCTGGAAACAGTTGAGAGAAAAAGTTCATGAACTGTTATTTAAGTATCCTTGAACTAATTGTTTACTGTCCATGAACAAACTTGAGCGCTACCTTTCTTTCATTTTCTTCTTTTTTTTAGGTTTACACGCGCGCGCCTACCATTTGTTACAACTAGCTTATATGGATGACTGTGATTTGTTCTCAGTTCTCTCTTAGGGAATGGTTCTCACAAGAACCGCACCCTAAGTATATAAATTAAGTCGTTGAATTGTATTTAAATTGCCTTTCTAATTGATTGACTTTTATTGTAATCAGGGGCGGAGCCAGGTGGGGGCGAGAGGGGGCTACAACCCTTGCTAAAAAAATTTAAAAAAAATAAGCATTTTAAAGCTTTTTTATTCTTATTTAATCTGAAAATATAATTTCAACCAGTCTTAATAGATTTAAGCCATGAAAATAAAATTACCTTAAGTTTTTTCCCGTCATCTCATTAGTTAGCCCTAAAAAATTTAAATCACAAAAATAAATTTTATTCCCTTCATTTTATGTGAAAATTACCTTAAGCTTCATAAAAGAATTAAAATTAATTTTTGCGAAATAAGATTTAAATCACGTTAAATTTAAGGCACACAAAAATTTTATCGCACATAAATTTAACCCATCTGCGATAAATTCTGGCTCCGCCCTCATTGTAATTGAATTGAATTGAATTGTATGTGAACTGTCAATTGAACCACTCTTCTGAGATGAACTTCAATCATTGGTTTGATCCAGATAGGAATCATCACCCTTTTGTGAAAGTGCAATTTATTTTCCCAAAGTATTGATTAGTTAATTATTTCTAGGATACGGATCCCACCATTGCTTTATACTCCTGCTATTATTTCTTCTAGTTTAATTTTTATATACTATTTATAGTTAAAGAGAATTTTTGAGATTTTTACCCATATATAAGAAAAAACATAGTCATGTAGGGTCTTATTTGATTTGTCTTAACGAGTACTTTGATAATTAATAAAAATTATAATTTTTATTAATATATAATTAGAGATATTAACGATACAAAACTCGCATCGGCGAATGTGCCCGGTCAAATCGGATGGAACTACCTGGGACGGAGGGAGTACTAAGTTCTTGGTATATTTATATGTTTAATGGGTGAGGTTTAAGTAATTTTTGTTTTTGTCATGAATTTTAAGTTGGTAAGTTTTGGGGATTGCTTAATATGAATAGAGAACACATTAATTAGCCATGACTAATTTTGTTGTGTTGAGTGTTGAAGTAGCAATTTTTGTGTGGACAACTCCGAATAGCTCATCAAACCAGTGTCGACCCACTAATTAAGCTAAATTAAGTTGTACTGCACTATCTAGTGTATTTGTTTAGTTTAATGCTTCTCTAATCCCGAAGAAAATGCTAGCTAATCATGCATGTATTATCCCAATAATGTCGAACTAACTACTAATTATGGGGCATTAAGCTTGCTTGTTTCGCGGCGAAGTGACCACTTATTATATATCAAGTAGCTTAATTAATCATATGTATATGTATGTTAATGTGATACAAGTTATTAGCTTGTTTTTTAGTGTATACTTGATAGAAACAGCTCATGTGTATTGTTGACTTATTATTAACCTCATTACTTTTATTACGGTTAATGTGAACTTTAGTTATCTACTTTCTCCCTAATCATGAGGTAGGTGATAATGGGAACGAAATTTTAAATTAATTACATCTTCAGGGAAAAACCGTGATTACATGAGATTAATTAATTAATTATTCATGGGCGGTTTTTCTAATCTTGTACTATACAATTATGATTAATTATTACTGAGTAGTATTTAGTAGTGATGACAATAAGAATAACATGTTATGCTATGTGGTGTTTGTGGACTGTGCAGTGGGAATTGCTAATTGTGAGCATTTAAATTAAGGATAATTATGTAATGATTAATCAATAATTAATAAAGATAACATGCACCATACCAACATTGATAATTTAGTATGAATGGAGATACAAACATGTAAACAGGCCACATGTGGCAATGTTAGTGGAAAGCACAACAAACCCAAAGCAAAATTTAAGCAGGAAATTAAAAGAGATAATTTTACATGGTTTGTTTATTTATGTCATCCATTATTCTACACCCACTCAAGTACCACTGCATGGAATTTTATTAGATTCGTTTGAATTTCGAAATGTCAAAATATATATAAAAAAATCAAATTATAAATTCATCTTTTTTATTCTAGGATAATTCTAATATGATTCACCTACATATAAGTTTTTTTTTTCGCGGACCGGGTTTAATTTATCCGAGTGTCTCCGCAACCAGGATGCAAACAAACTTAATTTTATTTTTAATTTATCTTTTATCTATTACAGGTTAGTGAAAAAATCCATAACCGGTTCAATTTATCGCTATTACAGTAGTGTACAAGTTCAACGGTTATGTTCCGGTTCACTATGAGTAATCGATCGCTTGTTGTCTGTTAAATATATTAGGTGATATAATTGTTGACAATAATGGCTAGCTAACTCGTCGTCCCTTAGGTTTTTTTATTTATAAATCATCAGTACCTTTTATCTTAAAATTACAGACTATCGCCTTTTAGTCATAGTTTACTTACAATTTACAACTCGCATTCATTTATTCAATATCCTGGATTTGAACTTTGAAATCTCGTTGAAAATGCCAAATGGATCATTTTTTACGTGTTTGAATGTAATGAAACTAGTAAAATCATTATATCAAGCTGAACAACATATCTTTAAAAATCCCAACTTAATTTGGATCATATATATATTGATTAAACCAACAATACCTTTTGATGATTAACACACATTTAAAAAACTAAACTCGTGAACTTATATCAATATGTATCATCTTTCGATCAATTTGCAAGATCGAGAACGTGTTGCGTGCACACATATACTCGATCACTTGAGAAATTAACAATACACCAAAAACACTTAATAAAAAAAAAAGATCATATAACAAGCAAAACTAAAATAAAATAATCTGATATTATGGTGGGCGGCGTATCGGGATTTACTCCTGACCTCTAACTTTCAATTATTTAAATTTTCTAATACAAAAATAATATGCCAAGTTTCCAGGTGGCGTGGAGTGAGTGGCCAGAGATTCCTCTCTAGAGCTTTCCTATTTTCTTGGTGTTGCTAAGGATCTGTTTGGTTAATTAGTCATCTACGTACCAAAGAAAACTTCAAAGCAATCAAATTAATTCTTAAAAATGATTTATTTCTTCCGAACATCCAAACAGAACCTTGCATTGGAGAGGTGATGATGAGATTGAAAGAGGCATAAACCAAAGTTGCTAAAATACCGACTTGATTCTACGATTTTACGATTCAAAAATGGTATAATGATCTCGCTATTAGGTAAAATTTTATTGAAAGTAATATCTTAATCTTTCGATATAAAATTAGTAAAATTTTGTGTACGATCCCGATCCTGCATATGATTCTAACGATCCTTAATTTGAACGATTTGTAAGATCCTACAATATGCTTATTATATGACATTATTTCATTTTGAGATGAAAATGTATACTTCAAAGCAAACTCCAAACTCCAAAACAAGATTACATAAAACACATAATGTTTTTAAGACTTCGGAAATTCAGTTTAGTGATCCCAACTCCAAAGCAAACTCCTTTGATTATTAACTTGCTGGTACGTTGTTACACATAAGTACATAACTATCTCAAAGATCTCTTAGAATATATTTTTCGTTTAATTTATTGCAAGTCATGGAGACCAAGTCATGTAACACTACCCCTTTTTCTCCCGTATTATATTACGTATAAATGCTAATTTACAAAAAAAAAAATGCTCTCATTTTTATCATACTAAAATATTCTATTTAGATTATTAATTTTCCTTCAATTTTATTTTGTATGTTTAGATGAATTTTTAAGTTGTTAATGTCCCAAGTAAAGCACATCGATCAGAAAATATCTTGGTTGTCTATGCAGATATATATATTTAAAATTTTAGCTCTTGTAAAGTAGAAAGTTTGTACTTTGGATTGGTGGGGAGAGGATAAGGCATAAATGATATATATTAGGAAGTCAAAATGATTAAGTAACGTTATATAGAAAGAGTTCAATTAATTTAAACAACAAATGTCAGTCGTACGTACAATGAACATTGTCTACTCTAGCTATATTTTCTCTATCATTTAATCAACGTTACTTGATCATTTTGTTCTGGCACTTGAATTATTATAACAGAATTTTCGGAGCATCTCTTTTTATTCTTTCTTAACTGCTCCATATATATATATATATGGAGTCCGTTAAATTTCATTCATACATGAAGTCAACTATTGATTTTAAAAAAACATATGGTTGGAAGAAGAAGAAAATGACTAAAATTGCATTGGGTTAAAAGTTCCCAGGCCCAATTTCTATGGCCCAACCAATGAATCTCTTACCGTACAAGATTGTTTAATGTCGGTCCATCCTATGTAGATAGTATACTCCCTCCATTTAATTTTAATTGACATTCTAAGTTTAAGTCTTTGATAAGTTTTAATTGTCGTTTTATATCTTTTTATCAAATTTTTTCAGATTTGTCCTCATGTTAGTAATTTTTTTTTTTGGTTTCTCAATTATTTATTAATTGCTTTCCCCCATGATCAATAATAAAGCATTTGATTTTCTGAATCTTTATGACAATTCCGAATCTTTGTTTTGGTAATTCAAAATTTTATTTCCCAGTAAGCGAATGAGATTAACTTTTGATTTTCTGATTTTCTTTAAAAATATATTTAATGATCAATAATAAAGCAGTAATTAATCACTAATCATAAGGATAATCTAAGGAAAAAAACTGATTTCTTATTTTGTCTGAAATTTACTAGAACGTCAATTAAAATTAAACGGATGGAATGGAATAGTATTTAGAAGATAGTATGGTATTTAGAAGTGGAATATTAGGTTGTTAATGTGTTTAGTGATGGGCTTAATTGTAAGCTTATTGCTGAGGCTAAATGTGGCCCACATGTTTAGCGTTGAAACCTGGCCCAACTAGTAGGTTTATGCAAATTGTAATTTCAATGACTTTTATATTAGGCTTTATGTGCTACTTGTTCTGACTGACACGTCACTCATTAATTATGTATATACCGGACTTTAACATCAACTCACCGTATCCCGTTTTACGTAGATACTTGAAACGTCTCTTAATTCGTATGGGTTTATCTTCTTATAAAGAAATGATGGTCAATATGATATAATACATTGCTTGGTTTCATTAACCTAACTATATTAAAAAACAACTAAGCATGCTAACAAATATATGTATATTTTGTAATTACTTACATATATATTTCCTCTGTCTCAATACATAAGCCCCACTTTGATCGGGTTCAAATATCAATGCGAATTTTATATCGTTAATATCTCTAATTACATAACCCTAAAAATTATGATTTTATCAAAGTACTCGTTGAGACGAATCAAACAAGACCCCACATGACTATGTTTTTTCTTATATATTTGAAGAAATCTTGAAGATTATCTTTAACTGTGAACAGTGTCAGTTGGTTAAATAAGGCTTATATTTTGGGACGGAGTGATTAATATTTTCAAATGACTTCACAGGGTCGCCAGAGGCATGGTAAATTTAACCTACGTACGCATGTCGTTTTCTGTTCTGATTGATGTTGATGGATTTTTGTGTAACTTGTGTTGTTTTCTTCTCCATTATTATTATTCACGTTCTTGATTTCAATATCTTAAATAGTTCATCTATACATTATTTCAAGGGCCCCAACATCTATGTTTTTTTCTTCTTCTAATATATATGTTATTTCATGTCGGCCGGGTATTGTAGAGCTTCATGCAGCAAAGTAAAATTTTGTTTATATAACTTAAATATAATAATTCACGTTTGAAGTTAATCACATACGAAGTAATAAGCTTTTTTAGATCTCTTTACTCAAAATCCATTGTATTTCTTTCTCACTAGCTAGTTACTATTGAGGTCCCACAGAAAAAAAAAAAAGGCTTTAGCATATTAAGAAAACAAATAATTCTACTCAAATAAAGAAGCCTTTCCGAAAAAGGCCTGCATCCTACGTACTAATCAACACAATACGAATTCAAAATATAATTCTCTGGATCAATCATTATTTACAAGAATTGCTCTTACCAACAAATTTGATATTTAATTAAAAAAATCTCTACACCATGCAATTGAAAATATTATCGTCATCCTTTTGAAAAAAAATATATAGATGTGACGATAAAATAAATATCTTTTTATAAAATGGGAGAAGTGCGTTATATACTTATCTTCATACGATTATTTATGAGTTTATGCGGTGGACGATCCTTAATCCTACGTACTAATCAAAGTTAAATAATTAATCGCATTTAGTCTTTATCAGCTTCCGTGGCGACGTGGCATGATAATCCACTTCCAAGCTTGTTCTTACCGACACATTTGTTAATTTTAAAGGTTCTCTCTTATGAGGTTGGATGTCATCACTCATCAGTACCAGTGTACCACACTACCACGTAAATACGTACTAATTAACATATTTTTTTATGTACCGATAAATAAATTAATCCTACTTTAAATAATATTTTTTATTTTCATTTTGAACATAATGATAAAGAATGTAATAATTAAGTTAAAATATTGTACTTTTTTTAAATATTTAGAATTTAATAATTACCCACTTTATTTCTAACCAATAAAAAATAATTTATATAATATATATTAATATGTGTAATTTTTAAAATTCACAAATAAATCACTATTTAAACTTTAAAATGACATTTTTTTTAATAAAAATAAATAATTATGATGAGAATTAAGGTGTATACATTATTTCCTTGATCTCAAATACAGCCAGCGTGATAGTCCAGTCATACATGATACAAATTTGGCCCAAACAATACCCACTTTCACCCTTGTAGTCTTGTACTATCTTTTTCTTTTTCCACTCTCGGGAAAAAAAATAAATTGGTAGGAATTAGACCTTTCTAGAGAATGACGTGGCCCATGTGGCCCTACACGTGTCATTCTATTATTACTCCAGACCATAAAGTAGGCATGCCCAACTAATAAAAAGCCAAAAACAGAGGGGAATTACTGAATTAGTCCGTTTAACTAAACCTACATGTTTTAGAGATGTATCCATCTGTATTAGAATAAGGCAATGGTTAAAAAAACGGCGAAAATAAGTCTAAATGGACGCGAAACTACACGCTTAAGTTAAGTGTTCGGTTTTACACGCTTAGCTTAAGTATGTAGGGGTATTGTTGGTATTTTAAAAAAATAGCTCACGGTTTTTACACGCTTAAGCTAAGCGTATACCCATACGCTTAGCTTAAGCGTATAGGTTTTTTTTTTACAAGTTTAAAAGCACACGCTTACTTTAGGCGTACAGTACAAATTTTTTTCCCCAAAATTGCGTTTTTTTTCCATAATCGAGTAGAGAATTTCAATACGAGTCCGTACATATAAAATTCGTCCAAAACGGACATCGTTTGCCCCTCCAAAAGCCCAAAAAACGAAGTCTTCAACCCGTGCGCATAGTTTCTTCGAGCAGCCCATCCGTAAGCTTTTATAAGCTTCAATGGAGCATTTGGCAAATTTCTTGGATCTGATTGAAGCCATTAACTATTGGGCATTTAAGAGGACCTTATCATACACGTAATTCCACATTTAATCGGATTGAATGTCGATTAAAATCGTAGAATTTTATCCTCAAAGCCACCGTGTCGTCTAAGGGGCCGATTTGAACAAATCCAAAATTGGATCAAATCCTCTTCAATTGGAGGGCATGAACCATAGGGCCTTGTTGAGGGTGTCCTAAGATTCAAAATGCCTATAAAATCTCCTTCAATCGTTGTCCCAATGCATCCAATTTCGAAGTCAAAACTCATGAACCCTAAATTTCGTTACCGGTTATTCTTGACCGAAATTCGAGCACATGGAAGCTTTATTCTTGCAATTGTTGGTACTACTAGCCTTGAAAATTGATCATCTTTCAAAGTCCTCTCTTTACATCGCTGGAAAAAGACCACTTCCATTCAATTTGGAGTTTTTCCGACGAGGTGTCAAGAAGGTATTCCGGCGGAATTAAGTATTACGAACTTATTACTTATATACTATAGTTACACATTGTGGTTAAGTATTATGAACTTATTACTTATATAGTTAAGTATTACAAAATATATTAGTTATAAAGTATAGTTATGCATTATAATTAAGTATTACGTACTTATTACTTATATACTATAGTTAAATATTATGGTTAAATATTTATAAATTTATTACTTATATACTATGTATTATAGTTAAATATTATGAACTTATTACTTACATATTATAGTTACACATTATGATTAAATATTATAAACTTATTACTTACATATTATATGTCGGGCACCAAATTGATCCTAAAATATTTTTTACTAATCTAGATTAATTAACTTAACCAAGATTAAGACAAAACAAATGAAAAATACCCCAAAAATCGCAAAATGGGCACAAATTCAATCCCGCCGGAATACCTTCTTGACACCTCGTCGTAAAAACTCCAAATTGAATGGAAGTGGTCTTTTTCCGGCGATGTAAAGAGAGGGCTTTGAAAGATGACTAATTTTCAAGGCTAGTAGTACCAACAATTGCAAGAATAAAGCTTTAATGTGCTCGAATTTCGGTCAAGAACAACCGGTAACGGGATTTAGGATTCATGAGTTTTGACTTCGAAATTAGATGCATTGGGGCAACGATTGAAGGGGATTTTATAGGCATTTTGAATCTTAGGACACCCTCAACAAGGCCCTATGGTTCATGCCCTCCAATTGAAGATGATTTGGTCCAATTTTGGATTTGTCCAAATCGGCCCATTGGACGACACGGTGGCTTTGGGGATAAAATTCTACGATTTTAATCGACATTCAATCCGATTAAATATGGAATTACGTGTATGATAAGGTCCTCTTAAATGCCCAATAGTTAATGGCTTCAATCGGATCCAAGAAATTTGCCAAATGCTCAATTGAAGCTTATAAAAGCTTACGGATGGGCTGCTCGAAGAAGCTATGCGCACGGGTTGAAGACTTCGTTTTTTGGGCTTTTGGAGGGGCAAACGATGTCCGTTTTGAACGAATTTTATATGTACGGACTCGTATTGAAATTATCTACATGATTATGGGGAAAAAAAAATGCAATTTTGGGATTATTATTTTGTGTACTGTACGCCTAAGGTAAGCGTGTGCTTTTAAACTTGCAAAAAAAAAAAAAAAAAAAAACTACACGCTTAAGCTAAGCGTGTAAGAACCGTGGGCTGTTTTTTAAAAATACCAATAATACCCCTACACGCTTAACTTAAGCGTGTAAAACCAAACGCTTAGTTTAAGCGTGTAATTTCGCGTCCATTTAAACATATTTTCGCGTGTATTTAGTTTTTCCGTATAATAATAGTAACTCTATGAATTTATGCATAGACTATCTAATTTCGTTAAATTCAAAAAATAAGAAAGGAGATGGCTATTTTTGGGAGGTACTATTTGACAATGGCCGGCCTAAGAAAGGAGATGGCTATATTAGATATCCTACACGTACTAGCTATCTTATCAATTGTAATTTAAATTAACCAGTAAAAATCCGAAACTTATTATTCCATTGATAGGAATGATAGCTAATCCAAGATGCTAAATAAACGTGGACAGCCTTGCAATAATTAACGTATTTAAAAAGACTTGCTTCAAGTACAAAGCACATGTGAATATGTGATTGAATAAACTCATCATTCAAGTTTCACTTGATTTGAAGCAATTCGAACCGCTATATAGCAAACGTTATTGTATACCCCCTAAGTTCATTATATTATCTTTTGAGAAATTCATGTAAGTGTCTATGAATTTAAGGTTATTTATGTTGGTGTCTAACGATTAAATTTTTTTCGGTTGATTCTCCTAAGGTTTGGATTTATTTATTTATAATCAAACTTTTTCATGTTTATACCATTTCAATTCAAATTGATTAAATTTAAGTCTATTATTGTGTTCTTCTTCCTCAAATTAGTAAGATTTGACTCTTAAAATATCCAAATCCATGTCCGAATCATGTCGATTTGAATTCTGAACCAACAATCCGTTTTCGATCTTAAGAATTCAAATCGGAATGGTTCGGGTATGGATTTGATTGTTTTAGGAGTCAAATCATACTAAGTTAAGGGCAATAAACATAATGATGAGATTCGATTTGATCACTTCGAACCGAAATGATATGGATATGAAAATTTTCGGTTACAAAGCGAACAAACCAAAACCTTAAGGATACCAACTGAAAAAAACTTAATCGTGAGACACTAACAGAAATAACCCTAAACTCAGGAACACCAACAAAAATTTCCCTTATCTTTTTAAAGGAACATAGATGGAGATTATAAAAAGACAGAATTATATTAGGAAAAAGGATAAAAGAGAGAAAGAATGAGATTTGAGAGTATTTTTCTTATTATCCTTAATTACCATATCATTTACTATTTATATTCTTTAATATCCATATATGACAAAAAAGCCTTTTTTTTTTTTTTAAATGTCACCCCTCAACATTATGTAAGCTTATGGATTTTATATTATTAATGTATTCCATCTATGCCACATTGCCACCAATGTATACTTATACTCCAATGTTTTTTTATTCCTTTTTAGTAATTTCACCATAGTCATTTTTAAATTAATTATACTATTCCGAACACTCAAATAGCTTATTTAAATATTAAGCTCGTTGATTCAATTAACCACTCAATTTCAATCGAGTAATTAATTAACTTTAGGTAGTACTATTAAATTGAGATTGCCGAACGGAACCTAAGTCAGTAATGATTACTGTAAGTTGTCTAATTTAATCTCACTTTTTAGATTCACCTTGTGTATTAGCATTTTTTTTTATAAGGTAATAATTAGACCGGAAATCACAGAAGAGTCGTTTTTTCAATCTATAGCATTTTTGTGGATGAGAATTACAAGTTCTAGATTAGCTCTAATATCTTCCAATGAATTCCGCTGGGCCAGCTTAACAATGTAGTCGGCCACCACGTTCGTTTCTCGAAAGACATGACAAATTTGCACTGGAAAAAACAGTTGCAAAACGCAAAGGATATCAGAAATAAGAATTTTAATATCTCATGGACAGTGCCAGATTTTATTAAGTATGTTCACAATAGTAAGGTTGTCGCACTCAAGCTGAATGTCGGTAATGCCTAATTCATATGCCTTTACCAGGGCATTTCTGACTGCAAGAGTTTATGTTCTCAAAGGGGTTGATAAGCCACATTTATCTCCGAATAGGAAATTTGGTTTATATGTACTATTTCTGAAAATATAGTCAAAACTAGATTCTCTATTAGTTTTTGTAGATACATCTGTATTTATTTTGATTATATTTTCTGGTGGTTTTCCCCATTTTTTTCTGGTCGTCTCGTATTGTTAGGACTCTCTGTGCTTGGTTTATCCTTAGCTAAGCAATCAGGATTCCACTTTTTTGATTTTTTCCAATTTTCAATTTGATTTTTGATATAAATTGGTACATCCTTTATGAAATCTGTGTCATTGTTTGTACTTTCAAAGTTCTTTTGGTTTCTATAGAACCAAATTCTCCACCAAGAAACCAATAATTCTATGAATTGTGATTTGTCTATTTTTTGTCGAATTTCCTCAATGGTTTCATAAAATCTTCTTATTTCCTATGTTTAGAGATCTAATGATACCATAAGTATGATAGTTCATTTTTTTGATTGTTTTAATGGTATGGTTACAATGGAATAAGAGATGGTTTAAATCCTCTAATTGTGCATTACAACGGATACAACCCTAGGGAATTGATACTCTTTTTTCTGTTAGTCTAGCTTTGGTTGGGATTCCATTCTGGATTATTTTCCAAATAAAGTTTTTAACTTTGGGATAAGTATCCAACTTTCAGATCCATAAAGAAGTAGAGTATCTTTTATTTCTGTTGATTAAATCCATAACAGAATGTGTGGAAAACCATCCATTTTTACTAGATTTCCAGTATATTTTGTCATGAATATTATTCGAGGGTATAAAAATAGATATAATTTTTTTGCTAAGTCATAAGGTAAGCATTGTTCAATCAAATCTTTATTCCAGGTTTTGTCTGGGAGAATAAAATCCGCTACAACGACATCTTTGTTCGAGATAGTCTGTGTATTAATGATATCACCTAAAGGGGTTTTAGAGACCCAGTTATCCAACCAAATTTTGATTGTTCTGCCATTTCGATTTTGCCATATTAGTCCAACTTTGAATTCATCTAGGAGTTCAATCATTTTGGACCACTGTTAAGAACAATTTTCTTTTTTCTCATATTGTAACAAGTGGATTGTTTTCATAAATCACTTTAACCCAATAATTGTTTGGTTCAGCTAAAAATTTCCATTATAATTTATATTGTAAATCTTTATTCATGTCCTTCGATTTTCTCAGTCCAAGATCTCCTTGTTGTTTTGGTTTGCAATTTTTTTTTCCAGCCTATAAGAGGTTTATAGGATCTTTTTTTTATTCTAAAAGAAAGATCTGTTAAGTTTGTCAAGCTCATTATGTATGTGCATAGGTAGCATAAAACTCTGCATAAGGTAGTTTGGTCTTGATGCCAAATTAGTTTGTATTAATGTTGTTCTTCCTGTTTGAGAAAAAAAAATTGTTTTCCATTTAGATAATTGTTATTGTGTGCTAATTAAAAGATTAACAAATGTATTTGAGTTGACTATATCATTAATGATAGGACATTCTAGATATTTTTCAAGTGATATCATATTTGTGATAGTAAGAAATTTTCAAGTATATTAGCATTTTTTTTTGATGAGGAAATAATTAGACGAGTCCTAGCAACGATGCAAGGTGCGGCCTAGAGCATCCAATTGGATGAGAACACGAAATTCTGGGTTTGATTCCAAGGCAAATCTCGAAAGTGAGAAACTGAGTTTAACAATTTGATCAGCAAAGCAGTTTACCTCTCGAAAAACATACTTTATAAAAACTTTCTGAAAAGAACGGAGATGGATAAGGATGTCAGCGATGACCGTTTCATTTTTCGGCAAGTATATTAGCATCTTGAATAAGCTAATCTAACCATTAGTTTCGATTTTGCAAGGAAAAAAGAAAAAGAAAAAAGTGAGCTTGTAACCGGCTGACTGGCCTAGCCGGTCACCGAATCCGCTATAAAACCCCACGCACCCACTGCCACTGAGAAACACCAATCCTCGCATCACAGTCTCACTCTCCTCAACTCTCAATCTCAGCCGTCGAATTCCAATCCAACGATGCCGATCAGCCGCATAGCAATCGGGCGACCCGAGGAGGTGACCCACGCGGACGCGCTAAAGGCGGCGTTGGCGGAGTTCATCTCAACGCTGATCTTCGTGTTCGCCGGCGAGGGCTCCGGCATGGCATTCAACAAGCTCACCGACGACGGCTCCACCACGCCGGCGGGGCTGGTGGCCGCAGCCCTCTCCCACGGCTTCGCCCTGTTCGTGGCCGTGGCCGTCGGCGCCAACATCTCCGGCGGACACGTGAACCCCGCCGTGACGTTCGGCGCCTTCGTCGGAGGACACATCACCCTCCTCCGGGGGATCCTATACTGGATCGCCCAACTGCTGGGGTCCACCGTCGCTTGCCTCCTCCTCAAGTTCGCCACCGGCGGCCTCGTAAGTCAAATGCATATACATATATAACAAAGTTTTCACCGTACTACATACATATCTTGTTAAATTATCTAAGTCTTTTTATCAAATAAACTGTAGTACATTTTTTGGTGTGATTATCAACTCCATTTTAAAAATACTTTGATATGATTAACAAAAATCCAAAAGTAATTATTAGCCGTTTTACTTCAAATAATATGCCGCTAATTATATAAGTAATTAAACTTAAGGTTGGGATCACGGACTGTATAGATCATAATTTAATGTTTGATACGGAGGGAAAATTCAACAATGATGGAACTTTTTCAATTAAACTAAAGTGGACAAAGACGTAAAGTAAAGGAGAATTCGATCATCACTATTTTTTTCGACTTTGGGAAAAAAAAAGTGATAAATCTGAAGGCTAGGGATGTTGCATATGCAATATATTATAGTTTTTTTAAAGATTGTAGTACTATAATTTTACACACTTATTAAGAAATAATTTCTTGAATATATATACCTTCATTAAATATTCTCCTCGATCAATAATCAACTTTTGTATCTGGTAAAGTTGATCAATGTATTTTTTGTTTTTGTGGGACCTAATACATTGTCAATTAAGACAATATTTAACCGTTCAAAATTTTAACATTTTTCACTCAAAGTGATTTAAACATGGAGTCACAAACTTCACTCAAACTGAAAATTTCATTCAAACCAAAATTTGACATTTTAACACTGGAGTCAAAACAAAATTGCAAACTTAATGCCAAATGTAGTAGGTGATGCCATAGTTAATCAAATCTTCCAAGCAAATCGTAAGCCCAAACAATTTGATGAGGACAATCTAGAGTAGGTGAAATTATATAGATGGTGAAAAATTAGGAAGAAATATGACCAGTTATAAAAATTAAGTGTACATTAATCTAGTTTACATGCATTCACATTATAGCCATATATATTGTTGTTTTAACATTGAATTGGAAAAAATAAATTAATTATACCGTATTGTTGTTTACGATGTACAAAGTATTCATATTCATCTAAATTTTGTAATTAGTGTATCATTAGTATTAGGGGTATTGTAGGAAAAAAGTGGATAAAATATCTAAAATGACATTTTTTTATACATAAAAAAACAAGACTAGAATGACAATCTTTAGAGAACAGAGGGAGTCTAATTTTTGCTCTACTAACTTATGAAAACTGCTACAAAAATAGCTCTTTATCTTGTTTTCCTAGTATAATAAGTCACCAATTTAAAATTATTTTTAGGGAAAGTAATGTTAGTGTTTCTAGTTTAGGGTTATTTATGTTGGTGTCCCACGATTAAGTTTTTTTGTCCGGTTAGTGCTTCTAAGGTTTGGTTTTATTTGCTTCGTAATCAAATTTTTTCATGTTTGTACCATTCTAGTTTAAATTGATTAAATTCAAGTCTATTATTGTGTTCTTCGCCATCAAATTAGTAAGATTTGACTCCTAAAATACCAAAATTCATGTCTGAACCATGTCGATTTGATTTCTGAAGCAACAACCCGTTTTCGACCTTAAGAAATTCAAATCGGAATGGTTCGAGTATGGTTTTGATTGTTTTAGGAGTCGAATCCTACTTAGTTGAGGTCAATAAACATAATGATGAGCTTCAATTTGATCAATTCGAACCAAAATGTCACGGATATAGAAAATTTTGATTACAAAGCTAACTTAGTCGTGTGACACCAACACGAATAATCCTAAACTCATGGGCAATAACCGGAATTTCCTGACATAGTGTTACAAGTTAAAATAAACGACCTATTGTGCAACATTCTATAGTAGCTAATAATTACATACATGACAACTAGAATCTATAAATATATAAAGTAGATTAAGGGTGCAATTAATGCCCAATAAATATGATAAATTATACTTATTTTTTTGTTGATATTTCATTACAAACTAAATCTTCTAATATAGCTCAATGGTTAAAGACACTTTCATAATACAAGAGGTCTAGGGTTCAATCCCCCTTTTTAACAACTTTGTTTTACAATTTTATTTTTTGTTTATATTAATTAGTTACTCAAATCTTCATATTTATCTATCTATCTACATATAAAAATAGAGCTTTTGTCCAATTAATGGTCAAATTCATTATTAATATATTTTATATGCAAATATATATATTTATATGAAAAGCATGTAAAATTAAATGGTACTCCGTATTAAAATACGATGCTTTGGACAAAGCTAAAAAGACCTAAAAATGCAAGCAATTGATGACTAGAACCGTTGAAAATTATTGTAACCTATTTTCTTTCAAATTTACGGGGTGATTAATATTGAATCTGACCCTCCAATATTCTAACTATGTTACGTGTATTTTCATTTCGTGAACAAATTTATATTTTAAATTATATAATCATTCAAATCATAATTATTTAATTATAATTATAAAGGCTATTTTATGATTTTATATATTACTCACCTTTATACACAATTCGCTTAGATGAAACCAAGAATTCATAATGAGTTTCATTCAACAAAATATAATTATAAAAATAACAAATCATTTAGGTTTCCTTTTGGTTCAAAATGCTGATTTTTAAATAAACTATATATATATTAAGCATATATCTATATAATCTTCTATGTTGTATGAGTTTTTCACCTATAAGGAGTAGTATGTCAATATTTTTTCCCGATTATATTAATTTTTCACCTATATTTATAATCTAAATCCTTAATATGTATAAAAGTTGTACACTAATCTATGTGTAGATTTTTACATATGAATCTCTACAAGGTTTTTATAGATTATAAAATAATTTGTTTCAAATACTAAAATATAAAATGTATAATACGTTTACAATATCATTTATGTATAAAAAAATACATTAATATTAGAACAAGTCTTGAAATTATTTATTAAAAATATATATAATTTTAAAACTATTGACTATAATAAATAAAATGATAATAAATAATAAAAGAACATGTGGGTAGAACGTTCTATAATATAAAATAGAGTTTGAATTAATAAAAATACACATATTAATTGAGGAATAAAAAAATAAAATTTACTACAAAACTTTTGAGTTAACATAGCCAAAATAATCAAACGACATGTGATGTATTTGCACTTTGGAGATTTTACTTATGATAAAATAAAAGAAAACAATCAAAAATTTCAAAAAGAAAATAGAATGAAAAATGATAGTTCATAAAATTTTATAAAACGTGAAGAATTGTCACATAGAGATGTTATTTATGATAAAATAAAAAATGAAAGATAATAATAAAATTCCCAAAAAAAAACAGAAATTGAAAAATGATTGTTCAAAAACTTTTATAAACTATAAAAACATAATGATTTTTCACCTATAAGGAGTAGTATGTCAATATTTTTTCCCGATTATATTAATTTGTCACCTATATTTATAATCTAAATCCTTAATATGTATAAAAGTTGTACACTAATCTATGTGTAGATTTTTACATATGAATCTCTACAAGGTTTTTATAGATTATAAAATACTTTGTTTCAAACACTAAAATATAAAAATGTATAATACGTTTACAATATCATTTATGTATAAAAAAATACATTAATAATATAACAAGTCTTGAAATTATTTATTAAAAATATATATAATTTTAAAACTATTGAGTATAATAAATAAAAATGATAATAAATAATAAAAGAACCCGTGGGTAGAACGTCCTATAATATAAAATAGAGTTTGAATTAATAAAAATACACATATTAACTGAGGAATAAAAAAATAAAATATACTACAAACACTTTTGAGTTAACGTAGCCAAAATAATCAAACGACATGTGATGTATTTGCACTTTGGAGATTTTACTTATGATAAAATAAAAGAAAACAATCAAAATTTTCAAAAAGAAAATAAAATGAAAAATGATAGTTCATAAATTTTTATAAAACGTGAAGAATTATCACGTGGAGATGTTACTTATGATAAAATAAAAAATGAAAGATAATAATAAAATTCCCAAAAAAAACAGAAATTGAAAAATGATTGTTCAAAAACTTTTATAAACTATAAAAACATAATGATTTTTCACCTATAAGGAGTAGTATGTCAATATTTTTTCCCGATTATATTAATTTTTCACCTATATTTATAATCTAAATCCTTAATATGTATAAAAGTTGTACACTAATCTATGTGTAGATTTTTACATATGAATCTCTACAAGGTTTTTATAGATTATAAAATACTTTGTTTCAAATACTAAAATATAAAAATATATAATACGTTTACAATATCATTTGTGTATAAAAAAATACATTAATAATAGAACAAGTCTTGAAATTATTTATTAAAAATATATATAATTTTAAAACTATTGAGTATAATAAATAAAATGATAATAAATAATAAAAGAACCCATGGATAGAACGTCCTATAATATAAAATAGAGTTTGAATGAATAAAAATACACATATTAATTGAGGAATAAAAAAATAAAATATACTACAAAAACTTTTGAGTTAACGTAGCCAAAATAATCAAACGACATGTGATGTATTTGCACTTTGGAGATTTTACTTATGATAAAAGAAAAGAAAACAATCAAAAATTTCAAAAAGAAAATAGAATGAAAAATGATAGTTCATAAAATTTTATAAAACGTGAAGAATTGTCACGTGGAGATGTTACTTATGATAAAATAAAAAATGAAAGATAATAATAAAATTCCCAAAAAAAAACAGAAATTGAAAAATGATTGTTCAAAAACTTTTATAAACTATAAAAACATAATGATTTATCACCTATAAGGAGTAGTATGTCAATATTTTTTCCCGATTATATTAATTTTTCACCTATATTTATAATCTAAATCCTTAATATGTATAAAAGTTGTACACTAATCTATGTGTAGATTTTTACATATGAATCTCTACAAGATTTTTATAGATTATAAAATACTTTGTTTCAAACACTAAAATATAAAAATGTATAATACGTTTACAATATCATTTATGTGTAAAAAATACATTAATAATAGAACAAGTCTTGAAATTATTTATTAAATATATATATATAATTTTAAAACTATTGACTATAATAAATAAAATGATAATAAATAATAAAAGAACCCGTGGGTAGAACGTCCTATTATATAAAATAGAGTTTGAATTAATAAAAATACACATATTAATTGAGGAATAAAAAAATAAAATATACTACAAAAACTTTTGAGTTAACGTAGCCAAAATAATCAAACGACATGTGATGTATTTGCACTTTGGAGATTTTACTTATGATAAAATAAAAGAAAACAATCAAAATTTTCAAAAAGAAAATAGAATGAAAAATGATAGTTCATAAAATTTTATAAAACGTGAAGAATTGTCACGTGGAGATGTTACTTATGATAAAATAAAAAATGAAAGATAATAATAAAATTCCCCAAAAAAACAGAAATTGAAAAATGATTCTTCAAAAAGTTTTATAAACTATAAAAACATATTGATGCATAAGTAGGGGTCCACTAAAAGTGTATAGCATCTATAAAGACATATATATCAAGCATTTTAATTATATAGACAAAAAAAATATTTTGTAGAAATTGTTTTTTCATATGTATTTTTCAAAGGCCGGTTTTGTTTTATAATTAATTAATTTTAAAAATAATAATCATTCTCAAAAATAAATTTTAATGAATCTACAGTCAATTAATATGGAGAGATATTCGAGAAATTAGTACAAAAAACTTAAAATGGTAGAAATTAAAAATTAAAGTCAGGGAGTTATAATTTTTTAACATGCTAAACCTTTCACGTACATACTTATTATGTATAGACCTTTTTTCCTAATTAATTACAAGGTCATTAACAGTTTAGTTATATTGAACTCCATTATGATAAAGATGGATAGATTTAAAATATTTCAAGAAAAGCATATTATATAGACCATTATCTTTAATATAGGAGTTATAATTATTGAAACTAGAAAAATATCGGTTTTAAGACAATGTAGGGAGATAGTATTCTTACATGTATCTTCATAGTTTCATATTATGTATTATAAAAATGACTCAATTTGATCATAAAAATGCTAGGAAGTATATAAATTATATTTCTAAGATACTAAATTAAAGTATTATAATAATATGATTGTGGATAAGAATTCATTAAGTAGTAACAAGGGAAGAAGTGATCCTTATTTTTTGGTCGGTTAGAAAAAGTGTTTCAAATTTATTATAATATGCAACCTTATTAATTTATTTTAATCTTATATATTAACTATGATATCAAGAGGACTTGAGAGGTTTATTGGTTACATGCCACAACTCAAGTACTCAATAGATAAGAAGGCCGAAATAGGGAGTAATGACTAATCAAAGAGCCTAAAGGTGAAAAAATGTGTTTTTTCGTTGAGTGATTAGAGGGTGGAGATAATGTATTAATGTGGGAGTATCAAAGAAAAAAATATCAAAGCAAATTATTATTATATTTTAATTTAAAATTATGAAAAATATTATTTCTATTAATGTCAAAGTTTCATGTATATAATTAGAGTTTTTATATATAGGTTGTATCGTTTATCAAATGGTGAAATTAGATCGAGACTATTCAGAATTGAGGATAAGAAATCTTATCATTTTAAATACCAACTTAAATAACTTATCGTGATCTAACAAGAAATGTGAGATCTAACATGTTATAGTCTTTTTATTTAAAATTTAGTTGCATATTTACCAATACATGTATTTATTTGTTTTCATATATTTAGTCAAATTGTAAAACCTTATCGATTTTTTCAAGTAATAGTGAAGCACTATATTCCCTTATGTAAAATTTAGTTGTATATTTGTCAATATTTTAGAAAACAAATTGTGTTATTAATGCTACTAAATTTACCTAAACTAATTCAAATTAGATGCAAGACTAACATTGATAATTTATAAATTTAGTAATAAACATGCATTATCTTGATCGAATGTAAATAATACGTAAAAAAATATATTAATAAGAAACGTGTGTTTATATACAGATTTGTTTGAGTGAAAGTACATTGGACATTTTATATATAATGACCATACATTGATAATTGAGATAATAGTAAAATTCGATAAATTCAGTTTGTAAGAAAATAATTTTTTCGAATTAGAATATATTATAGTAATAAAAAAAAATAAGCCCCGTGCATAGCACGGGCATGACCTCTAATTCTAGATATATAAAAAATACAAAGTGACATTAAACAAAATAATTATAATTGTTACTTGATAGTGCAAACGATATGTTCTTCACTATGGACTGAAATATTCTAAACGGGGGTCGCCGGATTTTTTTGTCGGACAGACGACGTCGGCGTTCTCACTCTCCTCCGGCGTGTCGGTGTGGAACGCGTTTGTGTTCGAGATAGTGATGACGTTTGGATTAGTGTACACGGTGTACGCAACAGCGCTCGATCCGAAGAAGGGCGACGTGGGGATAATAGCCCCGATGGCCATCGGCTTCATCGTCGGCGCCAACATCTTGGCCGGCGGGGCCTTCGACGGGGCGTCCATGAACCCGGCCGTTTCATTCGGGCCGGCCCTCGTAAGCTGGACCTGGACCAACCACTGGGTGTATTGGGCCGGCCCATTGTTGGGAGGTGGGCTCGCTGGGCTCATCTATGAGCTCATCTTCATTTGCCACACGGCCCACACCCACGAGCAACTCCCCTCCGCCGATTACTGATCAGCTTGTGGTTTTGATTTCGTGAATGACGTGTTCGTGGATCTCATCTGGGTTTTTCCTTTGTTGTCATGTATTGTATTTATGTTTATGATTTGGATTGTTGTAACTCGGTTATATGAGAGTATTATATATATTTTTGTCGTTCCACTTCAAACAAATTCTTCATTAATTCCACTCCATTTCATTTTGCGCCTAATTTACATAGTATGAATAATTGAATTTGGTAAACACAACTTACAAGTCACTAATTCACTATTCTTATGTGATTGAAGAAAAAAAGAAGCAAAATTTGATTTATTTGTTGTTAAAAGCATAATTGGTGTAAGAAATCATACAAGTGGGCAAGTTGAGTGCTCAACTCTAAATTTATGTTGCAATTGTAACGGGCGTCAATTTCATAAATTGTTTTTTTTAATAGGAGCTAGTTAGGCAACCTATGCACTCTCATAAAGATGATTACTTTTGACTAATCAGGATTAGGGTTTGGAATTTTTGAGTTGGGCCTGTGGATAAAGTTTGCCATAATATTTTTTGTTGGTTTATCAATACGGGCCCAAATAGTTTTTAGTTCACTAGGCCCAACTTTTTTTCTTTTTGGTTTCCGTAGGACCATGCCAAAAAGGCCATAGATCTGACATTGTCCGGAATATCGAAATGTTAATTTTTTATATTCTTTGTTTATTACAACTGTTTTCTTCATTTCAGATCTGTTATATCTTTTAAGAAACAAACGCTGCGGCCGATTGCATCGAGAAGATGAGTCAGCAAAGTTCCTTAGAAGATATTCAAGCAAATTTAGAGTTTTTAGTTCTCATCCGCAAGTATGCTATCGATTGAAAAACCGTATTTCTTGTGGTTTTTCAGTCTAATTCTTACTGTATCAAAAAAAGAAGAAGAATATAATTATACTGTTTTGTTGTTTTTATAAACATCATATCAATAATTCAATATATTCCCTCAGAAACGAACACCTTACACCTGCACATGGCGGGAAGTAAGTCAAAGAAAATCACCATTTTTCCAAGAATCAGAAATTTGTGGGGGCGCACATATGCATGATTGGAATTCGGAAGAAACAGATACTTACATTTACTATTAATGTCTGTTATACCCATATCCGTAATTGATTTGATTTATCATGAAACCAATATCAAGTTGATGTTTTGATATCCCTACATATAAATACATACAAAATATAACTCATACTAAACTCAAATCTAAAATATGAATATTACTCATAAGTATGTGTTTGGTGTCGAATGCCAAAAATAAGAAGCTGTATTAATTAGTTTTATGAGACTGCCACGCGAATCTCAATTAGTAACGTACATTATCTCGTGATTAATCAGGTCAAATTATCCGTTGAAAGTTTGTTACCTTTGTTGGAAAATTTCCCCAAGATAGAAAAAAAAAAGAAAAGAATTTATTACTGTAATGCACGCATATGCTCCAGTGTAATTATTTGCCTTGGATACCAAGACAGCAATAGTGGGGTAATCATAAATTGACATCCTAACCTTATTTCAAAACCAATTTCACACTCTCCAATTTTAATTTCGGTCTACATTTCAAATTTCAATTCAACACGTACGTTGTGTATTTTCTTTTAAAGAGCATTAAATTACCTTGCACCAAAAAAACCTAATTATATACCTTGTGTTTTTGAAACTTAGTTTTTGTTTTGACCCAATACGATTATTATTGATAAGGCCAGGAGTCCATATAATATCCGCAAACCATATAAGTAATAATGATGATATCGTGTTAAATGGAATCTTAGAGCTAAAGTTAGCAAACTATTGATACTCAAATTTAACTTGATTAAAGATTATTATTTTAAATTGAAAAAGGGGAAATTCGTAAGAGGGGAAGAGGGAATCATACACCATCGTCCATCGATTGAAATCGTGAAGATGCTCCCCCAATTTTCAACACCATCCAAGTATAATTTCGATAAAGCGGAATTCTTTTGGATGAGGTGGGGTCCACCCGTGAATATAACGAAATCCTAAAAGGCTTATGCTTTTACATGGTGCAAAACAAATTAAAGGATAGTTTTTGGGTTAAATTCAAGTAAAAATGTTTTTTTTTAGCGGTAGTAAAAATGTGTTAGACATTATACTTGTTGGGATATAAATTTATGAATAAGACAATGATAGACATCCGATATTGTTAATAATGTTAATTGATTTTCGAATGAAACTAATTAAACTTATATACTGGACGTTTATACGCATGTGCACTTGTACGTGCACGTCTTTTACCTATTAGTCACGGTTTTTCAAAATAAGTATGAAATAACGCAAATATTGTTAATGCAATGACATTGTGAAGTTTATAAATTTAGTGAGGGGATTGGACATACAATATTGATTATAAAATCAATTCTTTGTAAGATTTCACACTTGTTAAACAATCAACTTGCAATGCATTCTCGGATTTCCTTTTATTCATTTTTTTTTAATCTCAAAAGCTAAGTTATGCGAAATTCCAAAAACTAGGTATGAAGAAGAAAATGCGGTGAGTTAAGTAAATAACAATTTGATAAACCTTTTTTTAAACTAATGGACCCTTAATAAAAATAGACTCATCTCCCTTTTCCTAAACCCTACCCCTTAAACCCTAAACCCCCCAAAACAATATTTTAGAGAGAGAACAAAGAAGAGGGAGAAAAATAATAATAAAATAAGTTAATAAGAGATAGAAAAAATACATAAAAATTAATAGGAGTCCATTTTATTAATTAAAAACTCTTAAAAAATCAATGAGTCCAAAATACTCAAGAAAATGGGCCTGTCGAGACTTATCCAAGGCCCAAAACAGTTACCTGTATATTTAATATTTTCATTGTGGGGCCCAAAAGGATCTTCACCCAAGTCCAGTCGTGTATGAAAAGCAGAGCAATTTTTGCACGCATTAATCTCAGGTCTCAATCCTTAATTAACTACATTACGAAATACAAATAAAATACTGAAGTATTATCATAATCTTTTCGCTTTTTCTCCGTCATTTACGCTAACATCAACCACTACAAAACAATGTTTGCAGTTTATTGATGATATTTTGGATGTATGTACAAAAGTATTATGTACATTTTGGGTTTTTGATCTTGTTATACAACATTTACCATTTTATAGTTTTTAGATAATATTTTACCATTTTACAATTTTTTTAAAATAGTTTAGTTATGATATCTCTTTCTGAAATTTGATCACTCAGACTATTCTTCGGATAATCCTTTTAACCTATCGGCTGAAAAAAGTATGAATAATTACTAAATTAAATACAAGAAATATTTTAATTTACAACATTACACAGGGTATTAGACAATTAAAAAAAAATCAATACATATTTGAAAGGTAAAATGACAAGTACACTAGCTTTAGGATTAATGACAAAACCAACTTTATACTCTATGGTCTGCATGGTTGAAAGTGGTATTTACATAAAAAAAAAATCAATTTTTTATTTAAAAATCGTTTTTTAAATCTGAATGATGTAAGGAAGTGTAAAAGAATAAAACATTATAATTGAAATTTGGAGTGAGAGAACCGATGAAAGCAGGCCATAATCTCGGTATGGATTAGTAATTGAAATTTGGAGTGAGAGAACCGATGAAAGCAGGCCATAATCTCGGGCCCAAAAAAGAATAAAACATTATAAAGTAAACAGGATTACCTAACAATAAGGAGACACCATTACGGATTCTTCTTAAGCTTAGTCAGCTAGCCAAAATGCAATAGCAGATGCCTAGCTTTGCAATATATGCTTCTTGCTGCTGCATCTTTTTAATACTTAAGTACTACTAAGTAATTACTAATCACAAGTTGATTTAGCCAAACATTAATGCTCTTATTTAGTCACTAAACTACACACATAATCCTTATGTGAAGAAAGACTTTAGCTATTCTCACTTCTTCACTTGATCCTCTTTCACCATGCTCCCTTCTTCTTCTTTTCTCAATTTTTTAGTATTCAATTTCTTTTGAAATATTTTATATTAACTGAAAGACCATATAGGCAAACACTTTAATAACTTAGATACCTAATTAAAATGAGTTGAAGTTAAGGGAATACCACAAAAAAAATATTCTAAAACCATAAAATTGGATTACGGTTTAAAAAACCAATAAAGAAAAAGTTATAAATTTTAGGTGCCACCCAAGGCCATCGATTTTAAGAAAAAAAGATAAATAATTGTGTGTTAGAATTTTCAGTTAAAATTTTTTTAGACCATTTTTAATGGTGGTCTTTTATAAGTTATTAAGAGTATCAAAAAAATTATAAACCATTAAAAAATAAGCTTTTAGTAATATACTTGTCAGATTGAGTATCACTTGTTTGTTACTCTTCTCACATTTTTATTTTGTATGAATTCTCTCATCAAATTTGACATATATTTGTATTTCTCTTTCTAAAATTGATTTAGATATTTTACATAAAACTCCAAGTATCATGGATAAAGATGGTCTTAGATCATCTTTAACAATGATATTGGTATTGGGTATTATACCCATTTAGACAAATAAAAAATAAGAAAAATGTCAGATTTTTGTAGTGAATCAATAAAAAAGTACCAAGCAAATGATACTCTCATTTACTTTTTCACATTAGTTCTTACAAAAATCTAACATTTTTTTTTTTCATTTTTAAAAAATAAGGATGATACTCTTGGTGCCATGGTTAAAGATGGTCTTATGTTTAGAGAAAAGTTTATTGTAGTAGAAACTTTTGTTGAAAGATAAAAAAACGTACTCTTAAAATGTTAGATAAAAATTAATTTACTTTTTTTCTAATTTTCTCTTAATAAACCTTCAAAATCACAATTATGGATGTCCTAATTACCATATTTTTAAGAAACTATATGTTTTTACAAGGAATAATCAATAAACTTAATCCAATAAACAGCAATGATACACAGAAAAACAGTCAAACTTTGGAGTTGGGTCCTCTTGCCCCTATATACCTAAGTAGCTTTACTACACCACTCTCAACACAACAAAACACAGCTTCTTCCAAAGTCTAAAGCTAAAATGATTATATATCTACACTATATTTGCACTCCCAAACACTTCTACTAATCCTATACACAATACACTACTATAACTATTCTTATTTACTATGATTGTTGTTGTGTTCCAATGGCTAGTGAAGAGTGAAGAGCAGCAAAATCAAGCTCTCTCCTTTTCACTCTTCGTTTTCACCTGACATTCTCAAGACTTTCCGGTAATCTTGTCCAAAAATGTACCTTCTCTAGCTCCTCCTCATCCCCCCAAAAAAACTTCTCCTTTCTTCCATTTTACCACCTCCAACTACACTGAACCAAAAACCAAGAACCCAGAGGAGAGAAAATGCAGCTTCAAAGAAGCTACATTGTGCTGATTTCTCCTCTTTTAATAAGCCTCTTTCTTCACCTCATTTTTGTGTCTGAAGCAGCAAACTATTTGAACCTCACTCTTGCTGGTCAACACCCTCATCCTGAATCCATTGCCCTTCAACTCTACAGGTACTAACAGATCTTTTCTGGGTTTGTTTTTTAAAACCCTAATAATGAAAATTTCTGATCTGGGTTTGTAGCTTATGGGTTTTTTATTGTTGGGTCATTGACATTTTTAGTGTTTTGAAATGGTGGTTAATTGCTCTGTTCTTCCCCTGCTTGTGCTCCAACTGCTCTGTTTCATGTAGTTTTTGTGCTGTCTTTTTCAATTTAATTGCATTTTGCTCGCAAGTAAAATATATGTGTAGATCCTAGCGGTGTAGCAGGTTAGTAGTGTAAATTTGGGCTAGAAAATTCAACGTTGTGCAGAAATTTCTCCTCTTGACAGTTTCGACATTTGTGCAGTGTCCTTGCTTTTTTTGGTTATTGTGTTCTTCTTTTCTCCGTCTCTGTAATACTTTTGCTTTTGTCAGTGTCTGCTTTGTAGACATTTGTAAAAAAATTAATAAATATAATCACTCTATAAAATTTTAAATTAATTAATAATTTATTTTATTTTTACCCAATCAACAAATATTATGTATATAAATAAATAGGGCTCCAATTGGCAAAGTTTTTTTGAGATTAACTAAACTTTTTTTAAAAAATGTAATTAATGGATGTTCTGTAAAAAAATGTCAATCTAGCTTAGAAAACTTATAATAGATTAATGTAGTTTTATTTTTTTTAATGTGATCCCTTAAATTGTTGAAGATTAACAAGCTGAAATTTACATTTATCTCATTTCAGTTTGTAATATCGAACATCAACTATATTTTTTAAATAATTAAATTAATAAACTCAGCTCCATCTTCAATTACTCATTGACTCCAACTTTCATTTCAGCTAGATTTATCGAACAAAGCCTAGATTTAAATATACAATTTTCAACATCAAATTTCGTAATAAATTATTATTTTAACTCTTAAAATGATAAACAAAAATTTAATTAAAATTTGATATAGAATGACATTCTTATATGAATGGAGCGAGTATTTATTTAGATTTTGTTAGTTCTGACAAATTTACTGCTGCAAACAAGTTTTCTCGAGCTTTGCTATTCCTTCTTTTTTCAGACGTACTATTGGTTAATTAGTTAATCAACGGGGACAATGGTCTTGACCCCGTAATCATAGGACATGCTTATAATTTAAGTTGTAAATACTTATTTTAAACATTTAATCCTTACATTATAAAAACGTTAAAATTTGTTGTTTCTGACCTATCTTATCTTTACTACCAACATTTTACAAGAGTAAAAATTGAATCTTTGCACCTTTTCAACAAGGTATTTGCAAAATGAGAACCAAGGAAAGGCTAATACTTTCTCGGTGATGTCCAAAGTACTTTTTAATTAACCATTCATAGATAGTGTCCTCACTTCCAATTATCGTATTCTTTGGTCCCGAGTCTCAAATACTTGATTAATACGTCCTAAATTGCAATTTAGCTTCCTTGAGCATAATAAAGCTAGCCTTCAACTAAAGTTAAAGAGCTTTGAAAAATGCTGTTTGTAATCATCTCCCATGCAAATAACAACATGCTTTGTCTTCCTCCTAAGACCTAAAGTGCATATTTTTTCTTCATATTTTAATTATACGTTTAATTTATGCGTTACACTAAAATTTGGTATATTTCGCATGGTAATACTGAGGTGTTTATTTTTTCGCGAAATACTCAAATCGTTAAGTACAAACAATTTTTCATTTATTTTTAAAAATAAAAAACAAACCTAAACCCCCAAACCTTAAACTCAAATCCTAAACTATAATCCCGATTTATGAAAATAAACAAAAATCGTTTATATTTAAAGATTTGAGTATTTCGAAGGAAAAAATAAAAACCTTATGACTACCGTATAAAATATGTCAAATTTTAGTGTAGTGTACGAATTAAGCGATATTTCTTATGGACGAAAAAACAAATTATAGTACAAACAAGGCCCCAAAATGAATAAGCAAAAGACAGAGCCTAAAATGCAAAACCAGCATTTGAAAATTGGATTTATTTTGTAGACAGGTGAACGTTTCGATCACGAGAAGGCAGTTGCAGGATGAATCGGGTTGCCTGACGGGTAACCCGATCGACGACTGCTGGCGGTGCGATCCGGAGTGGCATAACAACCGCCAGCGGCTGGCCGACTGCGGGATCGGGTTCGGGCAGTACGCGCTCGGGGGGAAAGGCGGGCAGTACTACGTTGTCACTGATTCCTCGGACAATGACGCCGTCAACCCTCGGCCCGGGACGCTCCGTTACGCCGTTATCCGAACGGAGCCTCTTTGGATCGTCTTCTCCTCCAACATGGTCATCCACCTTAAGGAGGTAAAATCTTCCCTCACTTGGTAGTTATAATTGAGTAAAGGTATTTATATTCCGGACCGAACCGTAAAAGTGATCGAAATTAGACAGAAGAAACCGAAACTAAACCGGTTGGTTTGATCCGGTTCTTGATTCTCTCCTTTTTTCTTTTTATTTTTTCCCAAAATGTGGATTTACCTTTTTAGTGTTTTTCTAGCCTATGGCTCAGGTTAACATACTTGTTTTGAACTTGTTTATAAAAAAATGTTAAATTTCTAAATTAGTAATATCTAACATTTTTTTCATATTTTTAACCAATACTTAAGGGCATAATTTAAAAAAAAAAACTTATTTGACAATACTTTAAATTTTCAGTATTTTGTTTCTTTCTCAAAACAAAAAAGCTTTTTTTTGTACAATAATTTTGTGATTGTCAAGTTCTATTTGACCGTTTTTACAATTAAATTGACCATTAAGATATGACATTTTTAAACAGTTATATTAATAACTGTAATATAATAAAAATATCTTATGACGAAAAACTAAAAGCTCACAGAATTACTGGAATAGGATTGGATTAAGCATTTGACTTATGTATGTTTGTATTGTATAAAATTCACTTGTGACTAAAGCCTACTAACTTGAAAATGTTACACTCTTAAGATAAAAAAATAACCCTAAGAATCTATAGTTTAAAATGATTGAAACCCTTAAATACTTGGAAACCTAATCCAAATCTCACTTAATTACTTGCTTTATCATTTATTTAATCACCCATTTGAAGTTGTTTGTGTTTGGGACTTAATATAGGAGTTGATATTCAATAGCTACAAGACACTAGACGGTAGAGGAGCAGAAGTGCACATAACAGGGGGAGGGTGCATAACCCTCCAGTACATCTCCAACGTCATCATCCACAACATCCACGTCCACAACTGCTACTCCTCCGGCAACACCATGGTCCGGTCGAGCCCGACCCACTACGGCTACCGCTCCCTCTCTGACGGGGACGGGATCTCCCTCTTCGGGGCCCACGACATCTGGATCGACCACTGCTCCCTCTCCCACTGCAAGGACGGCCTCATCGACGCCATCATGGGCTCCACCGCCATCACCGTCTCCAACTCCCACTTCTCCCACCACAACGAGGTCATGCTCCTCGGCCACAGCGACTCCTTCGATCCCGACTCTGGCATGCAGGTAGACCTCGTTTCATATAGATACCAAAGATATGAGATATTAATCTGATATCACTCATAGCAATATCAGATTAAGATATCCGGTTTTGATCTGACTCCCGAATACAGGTCACCATCGCCTTCAACGTCTTCGGGAAGGATCTCATCCAGAGGATGCCAAGGTGTCGAAAAGGGTACATCCACGTCGTCAACAACGACTTCACGCAATGGGAGATGTACGCCATTGGAGGGAGCGCGAGCCCCACCATTCTTAGCCAGGGAAACCGCTTTATCGCCCCCTCAAACCCTTATGCTAAGGAGGTACTATCATTGACATGAAAACGTACCTATCTGTATGACAACTTTACCGTAAACTCTCCTCACCTGAACTTGACCCTATATTCGAAGGTGACAAAGAGGGTGGAAACCGAGGTGAATAATTGGAAGGACTGGAATTGGAGATCAGAAGGTGACATTTTGGTGAATGGGGCCTACTTTACAGCCTCTGGAGAGGGTTTAGAAGCCAAGTACGAGAAGGCTTATAGCATAGAGCCCAGATCCGCCTCTTACATCGATCAGCTCACCATGTACTCCGGTGTCTTCGGCAGCAGGTTTCAATTTTTCTTGCAATTTATTGACTATTTTATCGGTTTTTCTAACTTATGTCATAAGAGTATAGATTAAGCTTTATGGATGTATTTGGATTACGTATTATATGACAAACTAGCATTATAATGCCAAAAACGACAATATAATATCAATTCTTGACATTATAATGCCAGATAATACGTAATCCAAACACACCCATATCGATTAACCTATGTCATCCATCATTTTTATACTTTATAGTCTCTTCTCTTGTCTTTTTCTTTTGCCCTTATATGTCCATAAATTACCAATTTAACTTTTACCCCCCACCATCCCTTTTTTCTTCTCCTTTTTCCCCTTGCATAGTGGCATGCCGCATGCCTTTTGCTTTGTAGAGTCAATCATGGGTATGATTAAGCTCATTTTAGGGTTAATCCTGTCTGCACAAGGGAAAAAAGAGCTCAATTTAGGGTTAATCCTGTTTGCAGATTTGAATGTCTTTTACTTGTATAAATGATGCTAGTGTTTACCTGGTGGCGCAGGAGGCACAGCCAGGGCAAGTGGGCGGCGGGACCCGGTGGCGCAGCTGACCTGGACGATTACGACGACTACGACGCTTCCGTCTCGTTGAAACCCTCTTTGGTTACTTGCATTCTTCTCCCAGTTGTGTTGGGTTTTTCATCCTTACTTTACCTCTTCATTAACACCCTTGGCCTATGACTAGCCTTCCACAAGGGAGATCTCTTCATTTGGACTGACCATGATCTGCTTTATTGTGTTGTCCTTTCTTTAACTCTTCTTTGGATATTGTGAGGGCTGCAAAACAAGTGGCCTTCTTTTTGTTTCCTAGTGTAATTCTCTCTTTCTAGAGTTAAGCAAGTTGAATTGAGAGGTGGAAAAAGAAGGCACCCTTAATTTGATGAGAACAATCCATGAGCAAATCTTGATTATTATCAGCATTGAATACCTCATGTAATATTCAAAGCATCTGTTGTCACAGAACTTAGGAAAATCCATGACAGATGACAAGTTTTTGAAAAGGGGTGAATAAGTTACAAAAGCAAGTCATCTTCTTCTTCTTGGATAAGTATCTGGTACGCCACAAAACCGAAGAAAATCTCTCTCAGACATACTAGAGGTCCCTGATTGCACTGGTAGCAAGATCAGTTCAGTCATCTACAAATGTCTTGTTCATTGTGTTCACAGCTGAATCCATTACCTATACCAGCAGACACAAGTAATAAGATGCATTGCATTGATCAGAATTAATGAAATCGCCATATAAACTGCTGCAAAAATGGGTCATTTCTAACTCAACAATAAATGAAATGACAAGGATTAAAATTGAAATGACCTAGTTGCAGATCCCCTAAAGAGCATTCTATCTAGTTCTAGAGAATATGAACTATGAAGCCAAGGGTTTGTATCGAAATCATAGATTATGAAACATATTCCAGTGGTGGCTCAAGTTGGATTTTGAAAGCAACAATGGAAAGGTTTAGAAGATCAAGGAAAACAGCCAAATCCCACATAGAAAGGAATACCACAACAATCAACAGAAAGTACCAAACTTTGCCAAGAAAAAAAGGCAAAAGAGAACCAAAAGACATATCTGCAGAGACAATGGCGTCTTACCCTTCCAACCATCTTAAGTTCACGTCCAACTCTATTCAGAAACTTGAGTTCAATATCAATAGGCCATACCTGCATGAATGCTTGTTATTAGGACGATTTGGAAGTGAAGACATAGCACCAAGACAAAATCCACAAACCTCAACCAGAAGATAGCAACCATTGTCAAGAACTACAATTCACTTTTGAGTATAGAAACACATACTTCCCATAAACTTGCTTTTGAAGTAAGATGCCTAATCCAACATCCAAAATTACAAGAACAATGTCAGCACATTAACATGCCATGGCAACCGAATCCAACTAACTTACCATCTATTCTAGATTGTCATCCACTGCAAGTTAGGTTTGTTCTAAAATCAGAAGTACTATATTACTTTGTTAATGTTAAGCTAAATTACTCTGAATAACCACAATGCACCAAATGTTTTTTTTCCTCCACAAAAGGTATAAGAAAAGCAACAAATGCCATGATACTGATGTCCCATATAACTTGTAAAGAAGAAAAATTTCCTCAAAAGTGAGGATTTCTACATAAAAGGGCATCTCCTCGCATTCAAACAAAGCTCCTATGTATAGCACACCAATCAAAGCAACATACAGTTATCCAGATAATAAAGGTTAAGTGCTGATACATGGAATCTGCCACGGGAATCATTGTTCAATGATAAATTCTAAATAATCCAGAATCAATTAACCCAAGATAAAATATTTAGATAAAAACAGAAATAGGGTACCTTAAGACCAAGCACTTTAACCGGTGTAGCCTGCCCAGGCACAATGCAATCTGGACCTGCTGATTCCAACATTGCATCTACACCTAAACCATTTCCCACTGGATCTGGATTCTGCATAACATCAATCCAAACAAACAAAATTTAAAACAGAAAGAATGAGATTTGCAAATGACCCAAGTACAATCAACACAACTATTGCATAATTAAAGAAACAGAGAATACCTTCATAATTGAGAGGGCGAAGCTCGAATAAGAAGTTTGAGGTATTCTGAGAACAGGGGAAAGGTGAATTTTGGGGATAGGTTTTGCGCCAGGGGAAGTAGCTCTCCATGGCGCATCCTTCTGAAGAGCGGTAGCTCCTTTGTTTGACATGAATTAAACTTACCCAAATGAAATTAAAGGTCTGAATTAGATGCCCAGATGCTGGTTGTTTATCTTGTTCAACCAGATGACCAAAGAAGTTCGCTTGCGGAAAATTAGGGTTGAGGATGCAATTACAGGATACGAATTGGATTCAAATTGGGGAAAAAGAGAGTGTGTTTTTGTGTAGAGCGGCGCGAAACTGAATGGCTTAGGTGCCAGTAGAGATGGATAGGCTTCCTAAGCTCAGATTTTGCGCAAGTTTGTTCTTTTATTTTTGAATTTGGATTTGGATTTGGATTAGGATAGAGACGTGTGCGTCTCTTCTTCTAAGGCTTTCTTGTTGTTCTTGTTGCTCGGATTAATAAATTATGATCAATAAGATTTTTTAAAGTGTATTTATTAAACAATTTAATCAGACCAAAACAAGTATCTTTCAAGTAAGGAAGGGAGTGGGTGGACGCTATGAAACCCTAACCCACAAAATTGATTCAAGCAATTCAAAGATTAAACCATATGGATTCAATATGGTTATCCTTTGCAGTTAGTAAATATAGACTGTTTTAGGCTTATTTATAAAAATTAATAATGAAATAAAATACTAAATTCTACAATATTGTAAAGGAGTTTTTGCAGGGAACCACCCGCTATATGTCACTTTCGGCACTAAACCATCCGGATTTAACCTATTGATTTTAAACCACCCAAAAGTGACACTTTTGTTACATTCGACCACCCATGGACGGATTCCGTTAAAATTTCCGTCCAAATGTGTGAAAAGACTATTTTGCCCCTTGGTTTTCTGTGAAATTACAAGAATAGTTTTGAGGAAATTGCAATCTGGCCCTCTAGTTTTTGGTTTGTGGCAGAATAGTCCTCAAACAAATTTTCATAATTACAAAAATTGCCCAAACTTATTATTTTTAATATTTTGAGTTGATAGTATATTTTAACCCCAAATTAAAGTGTAGAAAAATTAACTTAGGTTAAAATAGGCTTAAGTTATTATTCTTATGAATTTGACCATATTTAAATATGTAACAAAAATATAAAATTTGATTTAAATATCCCGTTTTCCCTTTCCTTTAGATGAATCAAAAACTTCAGAGTCTCTCTTTTCATTTTCATGAGTCGAGGAAAGAATGAAAAATTTTCTAATTTTTTTTTTTACTTTTATTTGTCAGGAAAAGAGAGAATTACCATTTTTTCCTAACTTAAAAAAATTTCATACAATATTCAATAAAAAAAGACTAGGATACCAGAAATGCACTTTTTTCTCGCATGTATTTTCCACCCCAGTGGCGAAAGAAGAATATGAGATGCATCGATAAGTCAAAATTTATAAGTTTTATATAAATTATAATTAATATAAGGTTAATCATAAAATTTGAATTAAAGATTAACCTTATATTAATTATAATTAATATAACGTTATAATATTATTCTTATGAACTTAACCTTATATTAATTATAATTTATATAAAACTTATAAATTAATTATAATTTAAGAATAATAGTTAACATTATAATTAATTAAAATTAAAGATTAACCTTATATTAATTATTCTTATGAATTTAACCTTATATTAATTATAATTTATATAAAACTTATAACTTATAAATTAATTAAATTAATTATAATTTAAGAATAATATTTAACATTATAATTAATTATAATTAAAGATTAACCTTATATTAATTATAATTAATATAAGATTAATCTTATATTAATTATTCTTATGAATTTAACCTTATATTAATTATAATTTATATAAAACTTATAACTTATAAATTAATTAAATTAATTATAACGTTATATTAATAATGAATATAAGGTTAATCTCTAATTCAAATTTTATGATTAACCTTATATTAATTATAATTTATATAAAACTTATAAATTTTGACTTGAAATATTTAATTATTCTTATAAATTTTAACTTATATTAATTATAATTAATATAACGTTATAATATTATTCTTATGAACTTAACCTTATATTAATTATAATTTATATAAAACTTATAAATTAATTATAATTTAAGAATAATATTTAACATGATAATTAATTAAAATTAAAGATTAACCTTATATTAATTATTCTTATGAATTTAACCTTATATTAATTATAATTTATATAAAACTTATAACTTATAAATTAATTATAATTTAAGAATAATATTTAACATTATAATTAATTATAATTAAAGATTAACCTTATATTAATTATAATTAATATAAGATTAACCTTATATTAATTATTCTTATGAATTTAACCTTATATTAATTATAATTTATATAAAACTTATAACTTATAAATTAATTATAACGTTATATTAATTATAATGAATATAAGGTTAATCTCTAATTCAAATTTTATGATTAACCTTATATTAATTATAATTTATATAAAACTTATAAATTTTGACTTGAAATATTTAAATCAAATTTTACATTTTTGTTACGTATTTAAATATGGTCAAATTCATAAGAATAATAACTTAAGCCTATTTTAACCTAAGTTAATTTTTCTACACTTTAATTTGGGGTTAAAATATACTATCAACTCATAATATTAAAAATAATAAGTTTGGGCAATTTTTGTAATTATGAAAATTTGTTTGAGGACTATTCTGTCACAAACCAAAAATTAGAGGGCCAGATTGCAATTTCCCCAAAACTATTCCTGTAATTTCACAAAAAACCAAGGGGCAAAATAGTCTTTTCACATATTTGGACGGAAATTTTAACGGAATCTGTCCATGGGTGGTCGAATGTAACAAAAGTGTCACTTTTGGATGGTTTAAAATCAATAGGTTAAATCCGGATGATTTAGTGCCAAAAGTGACATATAGCGGGTGGTTCCCTGTAAAAACCCTTATTGTAAATTAAGTCTATAGTTTAATAGTTTATTATAAAACGCTGCTTGAGTTGATCATTTAGATGATTTTGATCATACTTTACACAAGAAACCTAAATATGGCACCTTCCACCATTATTTGTTTAAAATTAAAACATTTGATTCCCTTTCTTGACCTTATATTCTCTGGTTCAGTTGAAATTCACTTCACAAAGGTAAGCTTATAAGTTATAACAAAAACCAGTTTACTGCATTTGATCAAAAAAAGAACATCACAAGCACTTTAGCAAGCACATAGTATACAAAATTACAAAGGTGTACATAATTTATTGGATTAATCCCATCGCATAACTTTATAAGCTGCTTCCAGTTTTCATCTTTGATCTTATTCATCGAAACTGTAAAGCAATATTCTTCATGGATTATGGCAAAAACTTTGTGATCAAACTGGACATGTATATTTCCATGACTATTTTGCAACTAGTAACTCTCATTAGTAACAAAAAAATCCCCATTTCCATTATGTTTGAACGAGCTATAAGCTTGAAGGAGAGGAGGATTAAGTCAAGAAGATCGATGACAAATGCTTATTTACTCATTCATCAGATAGACAACATAACATATACATGATACATCCTTGTAGACTTGAGTGTCTCATTTCACATACTAAATATGCATTTTAACATACTAAATATGTATATATAGCTTAAAATTTATATTTATAATAAACATTCATTTTTAATGTATATGTATAATTACCAACATTAAGTTGATCTAGTGATTTGATACTAGGCTCTCTTAAGCGTTCTATATAGAGGTCTCGAGTTCGACTCCTGCTGGAAGCGTGTATAGAGATACTGATGTTGAGAAGGGTCTACCACTTCATGTGCTAACAGTATCTGGTCTGAACGTAGAGCGACTCTGTCCGATCGAATCAGACGACTAAGACCAAAAAAAAAAATGTGTATGTACATTTATCCACATCAGTTTCGTGTTATTATCTACCGTACCAGTCTCTTGTTTTGCATTTAAAAGATTTACATGAAGTAAGGTTAAAGTGGCTGACATTATTACAAAACTCCAATATCTTTATTATTGAAAATCATTATTATAAATTCAAAAGTTATGATTCACAAGTAGATCTTGATAACAATATAATTTTTAGACTCACATTGCAAATTACAGTGATTATATTATAGGAGTTTTTTTTGTGGTAATTATAGGAGATTATTTTTGAATTGTAAAAAATATGTTGAAATCAATTAAATATGGTTCAAGTAGACGACGATCTTGGGTTTAGGCTTATCAAGTGCGGCCCATTTTCTCTCCCGCCCAACACATTCGCGGGGAGTGGTGATGATGACCCACTCCACTTCTCTTCCACGAATTCCCCGCAATGAAATAAAAGTCTATGTTGCCGTCTACGATTCTCTCTCTCCCCTCCATTTCCCCCTTCTGCAAGAAAGTAGAAACTGCACACACCTTTTCGTATCCCTGCGAATTGCAATCCATCAGGATGGATGACTGCGATGACTACTCGGATTACGACGATTACGATTCTGACGGCGATGTTTTCGATGAAGAAGACGAGTTCGATGATGATGACAATGGCGGCGAAGAAGATCTAGAGGAAGAAGAAGGAGAAGAAGAGGAGGAGGAAGATCATGAAGAAGAAGTAGAAGATGCGGAGGATGAAGAAGGAGAAGAAGAGGAGGAGGAAGATCATGAAGAAGAAGTAGAAGATGCGGAGGATGAAATGGAAGATTATGAAGAGGAAGAAGAAATTTCGGAAAAAGGTGAGCAACACGACGATGACGAGGAGATAGTGGAAGATCAAGGAGTGGTATTTGAAGATGAAGCAGAAGAAGACCTGCTGGAATATGAGGAGGAGGAGGAGGAGGAGGAGGAGGAGGAGGAGGAGGAAGAAGAAGAAGAGCTGATGGAAGAAGAAGAAGAGGAAGAAGAAGAGCTGTTGGAAGAAGATGAGGAAGACGGAGAAGGAGACGAAGATTCTTCTGAAGACGAGACGGACTATGAGGATGAAACTGCGGCCGCGGAGCCGCTTTACGTGCCGCGGCAGGCGCCATTTCAGGCGATTAGAGCGGGGTTTTCTGGTCCGCGACCTCGAATTGTTGAAATTGAATTGTTGGATTTGATCGGAGATGGAAGAGGACTCGGAAGCTCTGGAAGCGATTGGAGACGGAACGAATCTGGAAGTGGAACGGCTTCGTCCAGGCCGTCGGATAACAATGTCACTTCGAGTGACGGGAACGTAGTTGAGTCCAGGGGAACTGAGAGCAGTGGAAGCAATGAGTCGAGCGGGGCTGGTTTTCAGGGTGCAATTTGCCCTATTTGCTTCGAAAGCTGGACAGGAGAAGGCAAACATTGCGTGTGGTATGAATTTTTCGTTCTCAATTTCCATAGTTGATCATATTATACTGTCAATTTTTTTATTTAATGTCGACTAGTCAGATGCTCCAGAGCTGGAATTCAATTGGATGTTTGATACTCTTGTTGTCTGTATGTATTTGATAACACACAGATATCCAGGCAACTCTTAGATGTATGGTGCATCTATCCGTGGTGAAATTATATATGTTATGACTTATGAGTGCTTGACTAATGACTGTATGCTTATTGATATGTTGGAGCTTATGACTTGATACCCTAATGTTGGTCGTGTCATTTTTCTAAAATTGGCTTGTAAAGAGTCATTTAAGGCTGAAAAGATAATTTGTTGGAGCTTATGAGTTGATACCCTAATGTTGGTCGTGTCATTTTTCTAAAATTGGCTTGTAAAGAGTCATTTAAGGCTGAAAAGATAATTTGTATGGATTTTAAGCTTCAAGATGATTGGAAAAAATATGAGAAGATTTTTTTCTTCTAATTGTAGTTATCTGATGTTCTTTTATTGGGTTTATGTGAAGTATTACTGCAATGCTGATGATCTAAAGACCGTAGTACATACTGAATTCTTACAGTTGTCTTCCTTGTGGTCACCTCTATGGTCTATCTTGCATTAAGATGTGGCTCCAACGTTCTGATACACAAAAGGTAGTTTTTTATACCTTTTTATGTGAAGTTTTTTTTACCTGGCCTCTTTTGGTGTTCTAATATTACTGTCTTTATTTCAGTGCCCACAGTGTAATGAGGCATGCCAGTTAGTGGATATCAGGCGACTCTATGGAATGCAGCCTGCAATTACTGGGGTTGAAGAATTACAACAGGTTGATTTTTTCTTCTGTTTCATTCTTTTGGTAAATGAGGTTAAATAAACTTATATAAGAAAGAATTGAGTGGAAATACTATCTTCTTATTTTTGGTATGAGTTTAGCCAGTAGGAAAAAAATGTAGAAGCTGTTGAGAAGTGAAAACTCCAGAAACATAATGTTGGTTCTAATTTGGCATTCTGCATTTTTTGCAGAAAGTGAAGTGCCTTGAAGCAAAATGTGCTTCTTTAGAATTGAAGGTAACTCTGCCAATTTCATTTTTCTGGATGATATCTCATTGTTTACAAACTCTTTTGCTATCATTCAAGTTTTTGCAAAGAGTTGCTCTTTCCCTGTCTAATTGTCAATTTAGTTACTCCATGTGTAAGACATTTTTCCTGTGTGCTTGTATTGAAAAATGTTGTTGCTTTTATTTGGGTGAATAGTAATATATTAAACCATTAATAAGTGAGAGTTGCACTGTATATAAGATCAACTGAAGAACCTTATCCTGGAAGCCAGGGAAGTAGCATCAAACCATCTTTTCTCTTTGTTTTTCAAAATTGGCATATCATTTATGATTTACCCAAGTATGATACACCCCTAAGCTTAGCTCAGTGCTAGCTACCATAAATCATATTCATCAGATGATATACAAACACAAGATGTGTACATATCAGTGATACACTAAAGTTGGGATGAAAATATTGATTAAATAAAGTTTCAGTTCACCTATTTTCCTAGTAGATGGAGTTATTTATTCTGGATGTAGAATGTAGATAATCCATGTTTGACTTGAAATTGAGATACCAATGCAAGTTCTTCCATGATTGCTTAATACTTCAAATACCCAGGATGCCGATTGGTTGAGAAAGGAAACCGAGTGGCAGAAAAGGGAAGCAGATCTTCAGGAGCAGCTGAACCAGCATAAAGAGGTACCTGTCATAATTCATGCTTTCTTCCTGGGTTCTATTGTATCTCTTTATTTTGCTGCATAGCATAAAGCTTTGACTCTAGGAAAACACTTTGCCTCTTTCATAATTTTTTTTTATATCTTTTGTGAGACAATTTGTTTCTGTAACTTCCGTTCTTGATGATAAATTCACCGAAAATACTTCTTTGTGCTGTTAATGTCTACCATATATAATATTAGTGAAGTACTCATCATCCTCTGTACAATGTCTATGCTTTCAGGCTGGGCTGGTGAACGATGTTATCCCAGGAGACGCTAGGGAAAGACGTGATCCAGTTGATGATCCTGAACCAACAAATGCACTCAGACAAATGAAACTGTAATCTACAGTGATTGTTAATATGCTGTGAAATATTTAGATGGCTTTTATGATTGCTTTAGGTAGGGCATCAAGCAAAATAGCAAAGGCATGATTATGCTAGACTAACAAACAGTACCATGTTGATACATGGTCGAATTAGATGCTTGTAAAAATTAATTTCTAAGGTTGTATTCTTTGATTTGTTTTGATGGTCCTACTAGGTTCAGATAAGAGGGTTTTGCTAAGATGCTGTGTTTTGACTTGATTGTCCAAGTTGAGCTGCAAATAGTTCAAAATTGTCTCAACATATTCTTAATGCTTGTCAAAACTGTCAAGATCAATGGTTTACTCGTATTGAGCAATGGAGATTTGGCTTACGAAATTGCGACTTTTATAACAGGATGGATTAAGTTTGACCAAACTCTCAAACTATCGATCTCCAACTTGGGTATTACTATTTTGTTAAACTATCTAAAAATTACGTGTCATATCGTATTTGATTAATACATGAGTCATTAAATAAAGAGAACTATGTGAAAGAAAATTTAAATTATTGCCGAAAATCCAATTTTAAATATCATTTGTTTTTAAGATTTCCAACTTTCATTATCCACCTACTATGTATATGTTTGGCAAAACACGTTTTTTAGAAAGATGAGGTTTTTTTACAAGGTTTTTGGTTAGGTATAGATTTTTTTATAGGTGTTTGAATTTCCGGTAAGTTTTACATTTAAAAATTACGAAAAAGAATATTAATTGATATACATTATTATTATTGGCCAAGTTTCTCAAACCTTCTATAATCTATAAAAACTTTTTTACCCATAAGTTTTTTTTAAAAAAATTTTAACCTCCCAAAAAAACTACTATAACCTCCGCCTCCTAATTTTTGTTATTTTACCATATAATTAATTTAAGTATATTTTTTATCTTCAAGTCTAAAAAAACTCATAAAACCTGCCACTACTACAACCTTAAAAGCAATTTATTTTGAAAAATTATAGTCATTATATAAAGCTACTAGAATTGCTTATCCCATCACAATGCAAATACTGCATCTATCTTCATATTGTATAAGAATGACATAGCAATTGACCTACTTTTTAAAATCTCTAACTGGCCGATTTATCATTTGATTATATATTTACTGTATTGGGGATGATTCCTCGTATTGATTATTAAATTATTACTTGCTTACAACATTTATAGGATTATATTCTCCAATGTATATAAAATAGAAGGATTGATATTATAATATTTTTAACCTTAACTATAAGAATTCGATACATATATAAAAAATAACTGTCATGTGAGAAAGATTAATATGGTACAAAATAAAAATGAATATAAATCATCGGATTAGAAATAAATCAAAGGTTATGATTGAATTTTCATTAAAAATCATGTGTCATGCACATGTCTTTAATTCAAAGAATTGACTATTGGAGCACCACCACCGACCACCGTCGTCGGTCACCGGACTGTTGAAACTATAAACTTGTTTTCCCTATGTTGCATTAACTCAAGCATGTCTTAGTCCAGCTAATACCTCTTGATCTTCTTCTAGGAAGTTGAATTATGGTTAAATGCTTGTTGTTGGAATTTTGTCTCACACCTACTATAAGTGGTGTTATCTTGTTCAAAGAAAATAAGCCCGTTCAGTTCAAAATCCTTCTCCAAAATACTTGGTTCTGTTGTGTGTGTGCTGCTGCATTCTCCATCAATTTGGTATCAGAGCACAAGGGAGGGTAGCACCACCAACAACCATGTCTAACAGCGTGTCCTCCTTCCAAGTTCCTTCCCTGAAGGCCAACCACTACGACAACTGGAGCATCAAGATGAAGGCTCTGCTGGGAGCCCATGATGTCTGGGAGGTCGTTGAAGATGGAGTAAGAGAAGTCACCGACGAGGCCGCCTTGACTGCTGTCGAAAGGGACAGTCTGAAGGACCAGAGAAAGAAGGACAAGAAAGCCTTGTTTCTCATCTATCAAGCACTAGATGATGATGGATTCGAGAAGGTGTCAAGCGCGTCGACTTCAAAGGAAGCATGGGAAAAGCTAAGGACTTCCTGCAGGGGAGCTGAGCAAGTGAAGAAGGTCCGACTTCAAACTCTGAGAGGTGAGTTTGAGTCACTTCACATGAAGCCTTCCGAGTCAATCTCGAACTATGTCTCAAGAGTCCAGACCACCTCAAATCATTTAAGAAGAAATGGAGAGGAACTAGGTGATGTAAGGATCATGGAGAAGATTCTTCGCTCCCTGGACTCCAAGTTTGAACTCATTGTGGTAACCATAGAGGAGACCAAGGATCTCACAGAGATGACGATTGAACAACTGGAAGGCTCGCTGCAAGCATATGAAGAGAGGCATGTGAAGAAGCAAGAAACTACTGAGCAACTTCTCAAGTTGCAACTCAAGGAGAAGGGAGAGTTCAGAAGCCAAGAAAGCTATGGAAGAGGCCGTGGACGAGGAGGAAGAGGACGCGACCGTGGACAAGGACGTGGACGTGGTTGGAATTCTGGAAATCAGAATTACAACAACAACACATAGAAAGGAGATGGGTCTTCAAGAGGCCGTGGAAGAGGAAGACAATCAAATTCAAGGTATGACAAATCTCAAGCTCAGTGCTACAATTGCCAGAAATATGGCCATTATGCTGCAGATTGTTGGGCTCCAAAGAAAGATGTAGAAGAGAAAGCAAACTTCACAGAGTTGAAGGATGAAGAAAACGCCACACTGCTGTTAGCTTACAAAGACAAGAAGGGAGAAGAACCTGACTTGTGGTATCTGGACACCGGTGCTAGCAACCACATGTGTGAAAGAAAAGACATGTTTGTGGAGCTCAATGAAACAGTGAGTGGAAATGTTGCCTTTGGTGATGACTCGCATCTCCGTGAAAGGGAAAGGTGACATTCTGTTTCGAGCCAAGGATGGGAGCCATCAGGTAATCTCTAATATCTACTATGTTCCAAAGATGACTAGTAACATTCTAAGCTTGGGGCAATTGCTAGAAAAGGGCTATGATATCCATATGAATGATTACTGTGATCTGTTCATAAAAGATCAAAAGAGAGATTTGATTTCCAAAGTAAAGATGACAAAGAACAGGATGTTTCCGCTGCACATTCAAAATGATGTTGCAAAGTGTCTCAAGGGATGTTACAAAGATGAATCATGGATGTGGCATCTCCGCTTTGGACACCTGAATTTTGGAGGCTTGGAGTTGCTATCAAAAAAGGAGATGGTCAAGGGAATTCCGAGCATACAACACCCTCATCAGCTGTGCACAAGATGTTTGCTTGGAAAACAGTTCAGGAAGAGTTTTCCAAAGGAGGCAGAATGGAGGGCATCAAAACCATTGGAGTTGATACACACAGATGTGTGTGGGCCTATCAAGCCAAATTCACTTGGTAAGAGCAACTACTTCCTATTGTTCATTGATGACTATTCAAGGAAAACTTGGGTGTACTTCTTGAAACAGAAATCAGAGGTGTTCGAAGTGTTCAAGAAGTTCAAGGCAGGTGTTGAAACAGAGAGAGGCTGCAAGATCAAAGGCATGAAGTCATATAGAGGAGGGGAGTTCACCTCTAAGGAGTTTCTGGAATTCTGTGAAACTCATGGCATTCGTCGGCTGCTAACAGTCTCAAGATCTCCTCAACAAAATGGCGTCGTGGAGAGAAAGAATCGAACGATTCTTGACACAACCAGGAGCATGCTGAAATCAAAAGGATTGCCAAAGGAGTTCCGGGCAGAGGCTGTAGCTTGTGCAGTGTATCTTCAAAATCGATCTCCCACTAGAAGCTTGGAAGGAAAGACGCCACAAGAAGCATGGAGTGGAAGGAAACCTGTAGTCTCACACCTAAGGGTGTTCGGAAGCATTGCTCATGCTCATATCCATGATGTGTGCAGGACAAAACTTGATGACAAAAGTCAAAGCCTGATCTTCATCGGCTATGAGGAAAGATCAAAAGGATACAAGCTTTTTGATCCGGAAAGGAAGAAGATTATCATAAGCAGGGATGTTGTCTTTGATGAAGAGGGAGCTTGGAACTTCAATTCCTGCAGGGTGAGTACAACTTATTCGAACTAGAAGAACAACCACTGCCAGCACACCATGATAGCACTCCTCAGTATTATGAGACTCCTCCTCCCTCACCAACTGCAAACAGCAGCAATGATGCATCACCAGTGAGTGGAAGCTCAAGTGAAGGAACACTGCAAATGAGAAGTCTGGAAGAGATCTATGATAGCACAGAGCAGATTGAAGACTTGACTCTGCTTTGTCTGTTTGCTGACTGTGAACCTGTGCAATTTGAGGAGGCTGCACAAGACAAGAAATGGAGGAGAGCAATGGATGAGGAGATTAAGTCCATTGAGAAGAACAACACCTGGGAGTTAGCAACACTTCCAAAAGGACACAGGGAAATTGGTGTCAAGTGGGTGTACAAGGCAAAGAAGAATGCCAAGGGAGAAATTGAAAAATACAAGGCAAGGTTGGTGGCAAAAGGATATAGTCAGAGGGCTGGAATAGATTATGATGAAGTGTTTGCTCTGGTCGCTCGCTTGGAGACTATCAGGCTACTTATCTCCATGACAGCTCAACACCAGTGGAAAATTCACCAAATGGATGTCAAGTCTGTATTTTTGAATGGAATTCTGGAAGAAGAAGTGTATGTTCAACAGCCTACTGGGTATGAGGTGAGTGGGCAAGATAACAAGGTTCTAAGGCTAAGGAAAGCCCTCTACGGTTTGAAGCAGGCTCCAAGAGCTTGGAATAACAGAATTGACAAGTACTTCCAGAGAAGTGGTTTCATCAAGTGTCCTTATGAACATGCCTTGTACATGAAGGCAAAGGACAAAGATATTCTGATTGTGTGTCTATATGTAGACGATTTGATTATCACTGGCAGCAATCCAAGTCTATTCCAGGAATTCAAGGAAAAAATGCTGCGAGAATTTGAGATGACTGACATAGGTCTCATGGCCTATTATCTTGGAGTTGAAGTGAAGCATGGAGCTAGATGAAGGGATCTTCATTTCTCAAGAGAGCTACACCAGAGAAATACTCAAGAAGTTCAAGATGGAGCATTGCACACAAGTGAGCACTCCAACAGAATACAATGCAAAAATGTCCAAGTATGATGAAGGAGAAAGGGTTGATCCAACCCTGTTCAAAAGCCTTGTAGGAAGCTTGAGGTACTTGACCTGCACAAGGCCGGATATACTGTATGATGTTGGGCTTGTCAGTCGATTTATGGAAGCTCCTACAACCCTTCATTTCAAGGCTGCTAAAAGGATCCTTCGATATCTAAGAGGTACAATTGCTATGGGCCTTCTCTATTCAGTTTCTGATGATTTTAGGCTTGTTGGATACAGTGATAGTGACTGGGGAGGTGATGTCGATGATCGGAAGAGCACTTCAGGATTTGTGTTCTTCATGGGGAACACTGCTTTCACTTGGAAGTCAAGGAAGCAACCAATTGTTACTCTATCATCATGTGAGGCTGAGTATGTCGCAGCAACCTCATGTGTTTGCCATGCAATTTGGTTGAGGAATCTGCTGAAGAAGCTTGTCTCGGAGCAAGATGGACCTACTGAGGTCTATGTTGACAACAAATCAGCCATTGCACTAGCCAAGAATCCTGTTTTTCATGATCGATCCAAACACATTGATACTCGCTATCATTACATACGTGAGTGTGTTGAAAACAAAGCTGTGAAGTTGGAGTATGTGAGGTCCCAGGATCAGATTGCAGATATCTTCACGAAGCCACTCAAGATCGAAGCCTTTGCAAAGTTAAGAAGTTCTCTTGGTCTAGTAAAACAAGTTTAAGGGAGGATGTTGAAACTATAAACTTGTTTTCCCTATGTTGCATTAACTCAAGCATGTCTTAGTCCAACTAATACCTCTTGATCTTCTTCTAGGAAGTTGAATTATGGTTAAATGCTTGTTGTTGGAATTTTGTCTCACACCTACTATAAGTGGTGTTATCTTGTTCAAAGAAAATAAGCCCGTTCAGTTCAAAATCCCTCTCCAAAATACTTGGTTCTGTTGTGTGTGTGCTGCTGCATTCTCCATCAATTTGGTATCAGAGCACAAGGGAGGGTAGCACCACCAGCAGCCATGTCTAACAGCGTGTCCTCCTTCCAAGTTCCTTCCCTGAAGGCCAACCACTATGACAACTGGAGCATTAAGATGAAGGCTCTGCTAGGAGCCCATGATGCCTGGGAGGTCGTTGAAGATGGAGTAAGAGAAGTCACCGACGAGGCCGCCTTGACTGTTGCCGAAAGGGACAGTCTGAAGGACCAGAGAAAGAAGGACAAGAAACAGAAATCAGAGGATTATATTCTCCAATGTATATAAAATAGAAGGATTGATATTATAATATTTTTTACCTTAACTATAAGAATTCGATACATATATAAAAAGATAACTGTCATGTGAGAAAGATTAATATGGTACAAAATAAAAATGAATATAAATCATCGGATTAGAAATAAATCAAAGGTCATGATTGAACTTTCATTAAAAATCATGTGTCATGCACATGTCTTTAATTCAAAGGGTTGACTATTGGAGAACCACCACCGACCACCGTCGCCGGTCACCGGACCACCACCACCGGTCGCCGGACCACCGACGCCGGTCGCCGGACCACCGTCAGACCATGCACACTTTTGACTTTCAAGTGCATGTGAAATCTAGTGCATGCTTTATGTGTTATTAGTGCATATAAGTTTTATTGGGAGTGCATGAAAATTCAACTGAAAAGTGCATACAAATTAGAAAATTGATGCATGTAAATTCTAATAGGAGTGTGCACGTGAATTCAACCAGAAGTGCATGTAAATTCTATTGAAGTGCATGCCTTTGAGTATATTTATATGTCTTTTGAGTGCATGTGAAATCAAGTGCATGTTTTATGTGTTGTGAGTGTATGCGAGTTCAACTAAGAGTCATGTAAATTCTACTAAAGTGCATGCCTTTGAGTGTACTTATATGTTTTTTGACTTTTGAGTGCACGTGAAATCAAGTGTATGCTTTATGTGTTGTGAGTGCATGCAAGTTCAACTAAGAGTGCATGTAAATTCAACTGAGAGTGCATGCGAGTTATACATGCACAAAAATGTTAAATTCACATGCACATTTAAGTCAATAACTTGCACTCCAATCCAAAAAAATACATGCACAAAATGTTAAATTTGCATGCACAGAAATGTTGCATTCGCTTGCACTTTTCAAGTCATCGACTTGCATTTTTAGGTCTTCGGCTTGTACTTTGTCAGTAATGTTCAAAAAACAAAGACATGCACAAAAGGGTCATCGAGTTACACTTTTTTTTGAACTTTTAATATAATCTAATGACTAAGAGTTATTCTTATTTTGTATTATAAAGTTGTTTCGCACGTTATTCGCACCCATAAATATAGAAAATTAATATGAGGATCTTACAAAATCAATAAATACAATATTGGGTTCGACTTATAAAGCGGGCCCCACATCCCCTATGCCTCCCGCCGTTACATGTATGCAGAGATTCTGGCGGTGACTGCCGGGTCGTGAATCATGATACACTCCATTTCTCTTCCCTAATTTCCCCGCAACAATTTCTCACTGAAATCTGAAACTGAAATCGCAACGCCGTTTCGTATCTCTGCGAACTCCAATCGATCAACAATGGATGATGACGGTGACTATCCGCTTTACGACGACTACAATTCCGCCGATGATGATTTCGGCGAAGTATACGGCTACGACGACGAAATTTACGGCGGTGAGGACGACGACGGCCATGATTCCGACCCGGCGGAAGAAGATCAAGAAGTAGTAGTAGTAGTAGAAGAAGAAGAGTTTGGGGATGATCAAATGCAAGATTTCGAGGACGACGAAGAGTATCCGGTGTGCGACGACCAATTGGAGGAGGAGATAGTGGAAGAACAAGATGGAGGAGAAATCGAAGGTGAAGCAGGAGAACATGAGCTGATGGAAGAAGATGAAGAAGTGCTGGTGGAAGAAGACGAAGTTTTTTACGGAGACGGCGCGGGCTATTGGGATGGGGATGAGCCGCTTTACTCGCCGTATGAAGACGACGCGGATTATGAGGATGATCCGTTTGACGTGCCGTGGCTGGACGGTGGAGAAGAACCGTGCCCGCCGACTCGTCCGCGATATGTCCATTTTGAGCGTGAATCGTCGGATTTTGGCGGAGATGGAAGAGGAATCGACGGTTCTGAGAGCGATTCGTCGACGGAGTGTTTTACGCGGGATGGGAAGGTTGTGTGTAGGAGAACTAAGAGAGGCGGAAGCAATGAGTTGAGCTGGGACGGTTTTCAGGGTCCAATTTGCCCTATTTGCTACGAACGCTGGACTGAAGAAGGCGACCATTGCGTTTGGTATGATTAATTTTTGCTCAATTCCCATTGTTGATCATGATAAAGCTCACAATTTTGATTTTAATGTCGACTGGTCAGATGCTTTGTAGCTGCAATTCATGTGAATGTTTGATAATATGTTGTTGTCTGTCTTGATAACACAGAAACTCAGGCAAGTGTTGTTGTGTGGTGCTTCTATCTGTGATGAAAATTATGTTGCATGAGGGCTTGACTAATGACTACATGCTAATAGAATATGTTGAAGCTTATGTGATTAGTAACCTTAATGTAGTTGGTGTGTTTGTTGATTTGGCTTCATTTACAAGAGATTCTTGTCACAGGGAGAGTCATTTGATGCCAAAAGGATAATTTTGTTGTTGTAATTATAAGAAGATTCATTCTTGTTGTAGGCATCTGATGTGGTTTTATTGGATTACTACAATGCAAAGATATTAGAACTTTGAATTAGGTTTTAAATTTCATGAGATGATCTCAAGACTGTACTACATATTGGATGCTTACAGTTGTCTTCCTTGTGGACACATCTATGGTATGTATTGCATTCAGACATGGCTGGAACGACCTAATTCACAGAAGGTAGTTCTCTTTCCTGTTTTCCCAATGTAAAAGTTTTTCACTTGGCCTCATTTTGTGCGCTAATTATGTTGTCTAATAATTTGATTGGTCTTTGTTTCAGTGCCCACAGTGCAATGAAGCATGTGAGTTAGCGGATGTCAAGCGACTTTATGGAATGCAGCTTACAACTCCTAATGTTGAAGAATTACAACAGGTTGATTCTTTCTTCTGGGTAAATGTGTAAAGTATACTATAATAAGAAAGAGTTGCATGAAAATACCATCTTTCGATTTTGGTTTATATGTAATCCGTAAGCAACAAATATAGAAGTTAATGAAATTCTGGAAACGTGATAACGTCGTTTCTAAATCGGAATTCTACATGTTTGCAGAAAGTGGAGTGCCTTGAAGCTAAATGTGCTCATTTAGAGACCAAGGTAACTTTTTATCTGTCGTCATTCCTTTTGAGGGTAAATTCTTGGTTTAGTCCTTAACGGTCATACTATGTGGGTCCCCGACCTTTTTAATTGCTCTAAACAAGTCTTTAATCTAATAAAAAGTGTTCAAAAGAAGGTTTTTCTGTTAAGTGTATGACTTGTCTACTCTATTGACTATATATATCATATTTGGCATAATATTTGTATGTTTTAAAACCAATAAGAACAACAATCAACAAAATGTGAAGGCTTTATAGGTAAATCATTGTGGGGAACTATTGGGTTAGAGGGATCGTGTTCCGCTCGGTCTAGATTGCATAGCAGATCAACTGAAGAGCTTTAATCGTGAAGCTAGGGAAGTAGTCAAATCACAGATGTATTATTTTTTTAAAATTTATCTTTTCGTAATTTTTATATCATTGACCCAGGTATTGACGACTTCAACATCAGTTACAACCAGACGGCGAGTTGATTTAAAAGCTAGTTCATTGCTAGTTAGTTTGGAGCATTCATCATTCCCATGAGATACGCAAAGACGGAAAATGTTCATATTAGTGATACAATAGGAGTTCAGTTCACCTATTTTTCTAGGAGATGCAGTCATCTCTATGTTAGTAGATAACCTATGTTTAAAGTGAAATTTCGATAGTCGTGCAAATTCTTCCATGAGATACGCAAAGACGAAAAATGTGCTTATAAGTGATACAATAGGAGTTCAGCTCACCTATTTTTCTAGGAGATGCATATGTTAGTAGATAACCCATGTTTAAATTGAAATTGAGATACTCATGCACATTCTTCCTGAATTGATAATATTTCAAATTTATAGGATGCCGATTGGCTGAGAAAGGAAGCGGAGTGGAAGAAAAGGGAAGCAGATTTTCAGCAGCAGTTGAAACAGCATAAACAGGTACCTATTGTAACTCAATGCTTTCATCTTGGGTACATCTATTATATTTCTGTCATGTGCTACCTAGCGTGATTCTCTGAAAATACTTCATCCGTGTAGCTTCCATCACTTTTCTTCTGTTGTGAGACGATGTGGGTTCCGTCCCTGATTCATTGATGGATTCTCTGAAATTACTTCACCCATGTTGTTATTAACTTATTATCTACCTTACTATATTAGTGAATGACTCGTCACTATCTGTACAATATCTATGCTTTCAGGCTGAGGCTGGGCTGGTGAAAGATACTACAATTCAAGGAGGACGCGATCTAGCTGATGGCTCTGAACCAACAAATGCATTCAAGGACAGATGAAACTGTAATTTACAGTGATTTATATTTCATCGTGGAATATTTTAGATCTGTTTTATGATTTCTTTAGGTAGGTCATGAAGCAGATGCATGAATATGCAGGACTAACAAAGAGTACCATACAACTACACCCGATATCTGGTTGAATCAGATGCATGTAAAACTGAATTTGAAGGTGGTATCTTTGATTTGTTTTGATGGTCCTACTAACTTTAGATAAGAGGGTTTTGTGGAGTTGAGGTGCAAATGACATTAGTTTGAGACTCTTTGTTCTTACTTATGCTTTTTTATTCCAGAGCTCAACTTATGGAAGTTCATTTGAAAGGTATAGTTAATCCAAGTTGAGGTGCAAATAGTGAGCAATTCTCAGCACATTCCTTAATGCTTGTAAAGACTGTCAAGGTCAATGGTTACTCGCATTAATGCATGGAATTTAGTTTATGAATCTGAGACATGCTCTACCCATCTGATGTAATGTATATGTTGTTGTTTTTTCTGATGATGATGATGTGTTTTTATTATGAGAACATGAGAGATGGAGTTCATCAAAAATAAAAATAAAAATACATCATTTTGAATTGTTCAGATACTTTAACTGAGTTGCTTTGATGATATTGGAACACAAGCATCATTAAATGCCAGATATAGGATAGTGGCTTCTGAGATCTCCAAGTAAAGCTCTCAGAAGTTCATCATTGATGAAATCAATGTGATGTTAAAATCTCCCTTACTAATGAGTTATAGTAAAACAATTCCTGGAATTGTATGGTTAGCCTTTAGATCAATATAAGAATAGCCACATTCAAATGTTGGAAATAGTTTCCTGAGTCCTCTTTGACCCTTTAGAGTAGATTGATCTCCTGATTCTGTGTATCACAATGAACTTCCTACCATGCCTAGGCAGGGTTAAAAAAATGATGGAAAAAAAAAACCCAAGTGGGATTGGCTTTTAGGCAGTGAAGTGACAATTTATTAGAGGTTTAATTTGGCATCTTAATCACACAAAAAGACAATATACTGAATGACATTTTTGTTTGAACATCTTCTCCTTGTTGGAGGTTTGGATGCACATTCTTTCTTGCATCTATTATTGCAAGGTAGAATTCATCACAAAGGCACCTCCTATACATTGTATACAAGGCCACTTTCAAAAAAATATAAAGGAAAAAAATAATTGGGCAAAAATTAAAACATTTGTTCTTTCCCTTGTTCTATTTTCATCCTGTCCTGTTTTAATCCTTGCAAACCTCAATTTTCAGATCTCAGGTACAAACTTCCTCCTTCAGCAAACAAGAAAACACACTTATTACCCCTTCTTCAACGCCACCAACACTCAGGAGTAAGGGAATGATCTCTGCTTGAATCCTTGCAGTAATCATAGATCATGAACCTTCTCTGAACCCATCTCATTGCCCAATACTGCTGCTTGCTCAGGCCACCGGATTCAGAGGGGGAAACCGAGACAGGGCGACACCAGAGTGGGGCGTAGGCGGAGCAACCGCTTAGCTTGAAGTTCTTATACTGACCCACAAAAGGTTGGTACCTATAATCAGCCTTGTATTTACCATCTTCTGTTGCCCAAGAAGATGCATCCCATATTGATCCATAAATCCACATTGGCCTCATTGGAAAAGTGGCTGCACTCTTTCTTTGGTACCTCCTTATTGGAATGTCATCTACCAAGAATCTGAAAAACAAGGCAATCACATTGAGAATCTTGAAATTCTGGACTTCAATAGTACTAATTTTGGAAGAAGAAGAAAAAATAAATAAATTATGCAGGCTTTACATGATTTCCTTGGGGGTCCAGAGAATGGCATAATGGTGGAATGCTTTGGTTGGATCAAACCAAAGATGGAATTTCATCTCTCTTCCAATGATCTTCCCATCTCCACTTCCTCTGATATAAACATTTGTCTGCAGCACATAAGGTTTCCCAAATGTGGTTCCTAGAAATTCAATGTCCACTTCATCATGGAATCCTGGGTGAGCCTCATTGTTTGATAGCTGCAAATCAAGCCCTTTTTAGTTATTAAAATGTTAATGTGTTGGGAAATGGGGAATCATGAATAATAAAAAGTTTGGTGCTTTTTTTTCTTCTTTCTCACATAGAATGCTGTTATAACACCAGCAGTGTAGCCAGTTTGAAGCTTGATTGAGGCACCAAAATACCCATGACGGAAGGGTTTAGCTGACTTGAACCCACTCCCTGATCAGAACAAGAATCAAAGTTTTGAGTTTTAGTGATGAAATCAGAATCAAGAAATATCATAAGAGAGTTACTAACCAGAGCTGCTGTCTAGCCACAGAGTCAAAGCATGCTGGTCTAGTTTCTGATGCTGAGGACCCCATAGATTTCTAAAACCATTGTTAAACCTCACTGACTTGAACTTGGTGCTTGGATAGTAACCAGGGTTTGGTGGCCATGAAGCAACTGCTGGAGTTACAGTTGTGAGTATCACAAGGGAGAGGAAGAAGATCAAGTATTGAGCCATTGGAAAGAGATGCCAAAGAAGAGTGGAGAAAAGCCACAATATATAGAAAAAAAAGGCTTGTGTGTGATAGTAGTGTGACTTGGTGAGAGTGAGAGCAAGAAGAAAAAGGACATGGAGAAATAGTATGACAGTACAGCGCCCTATAAAATAAAGGAGAGTTTGGTGTGGGACCCACTTAGAGACATGGCATTGATGAACAATGAAAAAAGTGAAGGAAACAGGTTTGGCAATGCACCTTAGCTAGGCTCTTGTGAGTAAATAATATATCCAAAAAAGATTATTTTTTTTTGTGTTGAAATACTATCATGTAAGGTTGATGGGTTACTTCTCCTATTGCCAATTTTTTCCCTTTTGTTTTGTTTTTTTTTCAAAGTAAATTGTGCATATTGACAAGTTTTGATGATTCATACAAATGTCTACAAATTGACTTCCCGGTTTACTTGTCTGATTGTGCAGATGCTGCACCTTTTATTGTCTAGACATGATGCCATTGAGAAGGTAAGCCCTGATCTTAATTAGGGTGAATGAATTCAGTATTGTTGAGTTTGGGCATAATAATAATTTGTATGATGACTCTGGTTCTACTTAAATGAGGAAAGGGAATACCCTGTTTAGACAGCTGAAGTGCATAAATAGAGCACTCACTAACTCAGTCCTGTACCACACAAAGAAGTCTTCACTACTTACAGTATTTTTCACCTTTAAGGACACAAGAATTTTTTGGGTTTGTGTAGATTATTGGTGTGGGTAAAAATGGGTGTGCCTTAAATGTGTCTCAGTCTACCAATGGAAGTGAAAATGCAATGAAGTTTATAAAAAAATTATTGTATGTTCACTGAAAGCAATATGGATTTACTATTAATGGCTGTTGATAAAAGTTGAAACTTTAAAAAGATGCTTCCTGAGATTGACATTGATCAGGTGAATGCAAGATTTCCTTTTTTTTTTTTTTTACATATACTCTCTTTTCCAGTTGCAGTATATTTCAGGATTCACAGGTTTCAGGCATTTGAATTATTGGATGGAACTGTGAAGGGTCTTTCATTTCTATCTTTTTCATTGTGTTTGTATTTGATTCTGTATTTTTCTGTTTTATTCTAGTTATACCTTTTGGATCTTCAGAGGAGTCACACTTCAATTCTAGTCAATTTTTTGCCAATAAAGCTATGAACTTTCTTTCTAGTGGTAAGGAAAATAAGTTTATTTTTATTTTTATTTTATACAGGCGAACAAAATGTATCCTTACAAACCAAAAGACATACATAAATCATCACAACGGATGATTTTAACAAAGGATTTACAAGCTAATGAGACGCTTGTTTGGTAAGGAAAATAAGTTGAAGTTGTTTATGCCTCACTATTCTGAGTGTGGTTTCTACTGAATTATCCTATTTTGTAAACAACACTTGTGGTTTCTAGGAGCTAGCTACTTGAGCACAAGTTCTTGATGTGATGATACAATACTCACATTATTAGTTTCCATAATACAAAAAAATAATTGTAGCTCCATGAAAATTATAATATGATATAATTAAGTAGGTTCATCTATCTATGGGTGGTTTGAATCAGAGAAAGCTCCATTTGCATGTCCACATATGATCATTGGATTATGATATTATCCTAAAGTGCTCACTTTGAACAGTACAACTCAATTGCAGTATACACTTCAGAAAGGATTATGGGACCAAGGCATCTTCTTTTTTTGCAATTGGCACTCTCTTTTCTCAACAATATTTGTCTATTAGTGTTCCATCATGCAGTCCACTCTGTGGTTGGCCTGTCCATAAGTTTGAGAAGCTTCAATTCCAGTATGGATAGTGCATTCACCACCACTTGTTTTTTTAGCCACATTACACTTGTTTCCCCTTCATATATTTTGTTAATCGGTTTTTCTAACCTATGCCTTTAAGAAGTCTTTTTTGAGAAACTAAAATCCTATATGAAATGCTTAAATCCTTAGACACAAAATAAAAAATTTCTAAATGGGAACATTGACCCAAATATTTCTAAAAAAAGATTCTTAACCTATACTGCTATGCTTAGAAAAACATTTTGTTAATATGCTTATATGCTACATATAATAGACTACATTTTTGGAAACATTCGCTCGGGTTAAGCATGCGTATATCTTGACCGCCCAGACTCAACAATTAACATTTTTTGGTTGTCCAATTTGATGATGAAATAAATCTTTATTAGTTTTATGATGAAATAAATTGATTTGGTTGTCTAATTTGATCATATGCTATACTGGCAGAAAAGACTATCTCATTAATTAACATTTTTTGGGGGGCCATGCTATGTGGAGGAAATTGAATAGTAATTCAATGATGAGTGAGAAACTTAACATACTGTAATACTGCCATGATATATCATTTCCCAAAAAAAAAATAAAAAAATTGATGAATGAGAATTGAAAATAAAAGGACATTATTGATGACTATTGTAAAATCTCAGGCCAAAAAGTAAATTTTCACAAATCGGCGTTTCAAGTCACTAAAAAGTTACCAATCAAAAGAAAATAGCTATACAAGGCATTCTCACCGTTACAAATATGATATTCCTTGATAAATACCTTGGGTGTCCTATCATTAATGGCAGAGTCAACTCGAATACGTTCTCGGATCTTCTACTCAGTACACAACAACAACTTGCAAAATGAAAAGCAAACTCTCTGTCTCAAGCAGGCAGAACAACTCTGATCAAAACCAACCTGACTTCTAGACCAAACTTTCTTATGCAAAGCTTTATACTACCTTCACACACACACTGAACTTGACAAGCTAAACAGATCCTTTTTTTGGAACAAAGATAGCTCCTATAAGCCTCTGATAGGCTGTGAAAAGATTTGTAAACCAACACAACAAGGAGGTGAGAAAATCTAAGGATATGAACAAAGCCCTACAATTCAAATTGCTATGGAAAATCTTAGCAAAACCAAACAACTATTGGATTAGAGTTGTTACTGAAAAATACCTGAAAACAGTCCATATCTTTCACTACGAGAAAAAAAAGAAATTGCTCTTGGCAATGGTCCAAAATGATTGAACTCATTGATGAATTCAAGTCTGGACTAATCTGACAAGTTGGTAATGACAAAACAATCAAAATCTGGCTTGATAATTGGGTTTCCAGATCCCCGTTGAGTGACTCCATAAACACACATGTTACCTTGAACAAAGATGCTACGGTAGCCGACTTTATGCTACCAAATAAAACCTGGAATAAAAACCTAATAGAACAATACTTACCCCATGACTTAGTAACAAAGATTACATCAATCCCAATTCCGCTGAATGATATTCATGATAGAATGTATTGGGAAGCCAGCAAGAATGGTTGTTTTTCTACAAACTCTGCCATGAAACTAATTAATAGAAACAAAAGATACACTGCGTATGACTCTTCTTGGATCTGGAAAATGAACACTTATCCCAAAGTTAAAAACTTTGTTTGGAAAATACTGAAAAATAGATTATCAACAAAATCAAGACTAACAGAAAAAGGGATAGCAATCCCCCAGGGATGCATCAGATGCAATGCGCAATTGGAGGATTTGAATCATCTCCTATTCCATTGTAACATACCAAGAAAACAATAGAGAAAATAAACCACTCCACATATGGTACTATTACTTCCATAAACATAGCAAATAAAAAAATCAATGAAATAATTGATGAAATTCGACAAAAAAACGATCGCTTGCGGTTTATAGAATTACTGGTTTCTTGGTGGGGAATCTGGTTCTATAGAAACCAACAAAGCCTTGGAAGCCCAAATAATGATGTCAACCACATCAAGGATGTTCCGATTTATATCAAACAACAAATTGAGAACTGTAATAAGACGAAAACCTGGAATCCTGACTGTCTAGCAGATGACAGACCTAAACCTCATAGAACAAATAACTTCAGACGACCAATAAAAAAATCGAAAAAACCTCCAGATAAAATTATTAAAATCAATACTGATGGATCAACAAAAACAAATGGTGAATCTAGCTTTGACTATATTTTCCGGAACAACAAAGGTGAACCTACTTTTATCTTCGGGGATAAATGTGGTACCTCAACCCCATTAAAAACGGAAATGCTTACAGTAAGAAATGTTGTGGTAAAGGCCTATGAATTAGGCATTACCGACATACAACTTGAATGCGATAACCTGACCGTTGTGAATGTCCTAAACCAAATCTGGCACTGTCCATGGGATATTGAAATGATTATTTCTGATATCCTGTGTGTTTTACAACTTTTCTCTTCAGTGCAGATTTCTCATGTCTTTCGGGAAACAAACGTGGTGGCCGACTTCATCGCTAAGGAGGTCCAACTTAGTTCCTTGGAAGATATTTGAACTGGTTTAGAATTTGTAATTCTCATCTGAAATGATGCTATAGACTGAGAAACCGACTCTTCTGTGATTTCCATTCTGATTCTTACTTAATCAAAAAAAAAAATACAAGGAGATTGGATCCCCATTCTCCAAACCTGAAATACAAGCATCCAATTCCGAGTGGATTCTAATCATTTGATCAATTATTTCCCCCTTTTTTTTACCATTTTTCATTTTTAGAGTGTAGTAAAAGCCAAAGTTTATCCATGCACACTTCTCATCCCTAAATCATTTCAAAGTGTAGTGAAAGCAAAACCCTATGAAGGAATATAATTTTACCTAGCACCAACCTCTTCCTTTACATGTCTTTGTAAGACAATGCACTCAAAAAAATTCAACCTCTTCCTTTACATGTCTTTATTATTTATAAACACTTTATTTTAAGAACCTATTTTTATATATTTCGATAACCGTGTAATAAAATTGTTTTATTTTTTCTCACTACTCACACTTTTCTAATACACTATACACATACACATAAAAACCATCATTTTACAAAATATTTATTTATACAATCTTATTTATCAACTATTTATAAAACAAAAAACTCTTTATAAACTCACTCACCTAACAACCCCTAATTTATGAGACACCATATCTACAACATTAATTCAAGTTTGGACCCATGATCTAATTTAATGGGTCCTTTTAGCTAAACGGATATAATAAATACAACTTGATATACATCGAGATACTATAGTCTATAGGATCCAAAATGAGGATCACCAAACGCGTCGATGGATCTAAGTAGATCTTCTGAACAAAGGATTCAATAAATACACCAATTTGTTTTGGAAAATTATATACATCCTCTTGTATGAATGAGGACCACAGGGCACAGGCTTGAATAGCATGGTAAGTATTAAATGAATGTTATCTTAATGAAAACTCAGGATGTTAGAAGATGAAATTTTTAACAAAGGAATTTTACAGAAATTGTGTTTTGACTATTGAGAGGTGGAGTAGGTGCTTAACCGACGTTGCAACTCTTCTTTGATGGACCAAGAGAGTAAATTTTGTGGACCCACTTACATGTATCTGAGAAATGATTTATTCTTACTGTATAATAGTAGGAGTATAAGAATGGGCCACTTCTTCTTAAAGATATGGTGCATTTCTTAGCTTTGGAATTTCGGTTGGTGACCCTAAATTTACCGGAAAGCTAAATACACGCGAAATATTGTCTATATCGACGCTATTTTACACACTTAAGATAAGCGTGTGGTTTTACACGCTTAAGGTAAGCGTGCAGGGGTATTGTGGGTATTTTGAAAATACAGCTCACGGCTCTTACACGCTTACCTTAAGCGTGTGCCTACACGCATAACTTAAGCGTGTAGGTTTTTTTTTTTTGCAAGTTTTAAAACACACGCTTAGCTTAGGCGTACAATACTAAAAAAAAATCCCAAAATTGCATTTTCCCCCCCATAATCATGTAGAGAATTTCAATACGAGTCCGTACATATAAAATTCGTTCAAAACGGACATCGTTTGCCCCTCCAAAACCCCAAAAAACGAAGCCTTCAACCCGTGCGCATAGCTTCTTCTTCCTCCTCCTTTGAACATCAGCCCATCCGTAAGCTTTTATAAGCTTCAATGGAGGATTTGGCAAATTTCTTGGATCCGATTGAAGCCATTAACTATTGGGCATTTAAGAGGACCTTATCATACACGTAATTCCACATTTAATCGGATTGAATGTCGATTAAAATCGTAGAATTTTATCTCCAAAGCCACCGTGTCGTCCAAGGGGCCGATTTGAACAAATCCAAAATTGGATCAAATCGTCTTCAATTGAAGGGCATGAACCATAGGGCATTGTTAAAGGTATCCTAAGATTCAAAATGCCTATAAAACCCCCTTCAATCGTTGTCCCAATGCATCCAATTTTGAAGTCAAAACTCATGAACCCTAAATCCCGTTACCGATTGTTCTTACCGAAATTCGAGCACATGGAAGCTTTATTCTTGCAATTGTTGGTACTAATAGCCTTGAAAATTGGTACTCTTTCAAAGCCCTCTCTTTACATCGCCGGAAAAAGACCACTTCCATTCAATTTGGAGTTTTTCCGACGAGGTGTCAAGAAGGTATTCCGGCGGGTTTGAATTTGTGCCCATTTTGCGATTTTTGGGGTATTTTTGATTTGTTTTGTCTTAATCTTGGTTAAATTAATTAATCTAGATTAGTGAAAAAAAATTTAGGATCAATTTGGTGCCCGGCATATAATATGTAAGTAATAAGTTTATAATATTTAACCATAATGTGTAATTATAGTATGTAAATAATAAGTTCATAATATCTAACTATAGTACATAGTATATAAGTAATAAATTCATAAATATTTAACCATAATGTTTAACTATAGTATATAGGTAATAATTACGTAATACTTAATTATAATGCATAACTATACTTTATAACTAATATATTTTGTAATACTTAACTATAATACATAAGTATAGTATATAGGTAATAAGTTCGTAATACTTAATTATAATGAAATACTATAGTAAATAAGTGTAACTATATGAATATTCATGAAGTATATAAGTCTAAGTATACTAGATTTAATGAAATACTATAGTACATAAGTGTAACTATATGAAATTTAATGAAATACTATAGTATATAAGTCTAAGTATACTAGATTTAATGAAATACTATAGTATATAAGTGTAACTATATGAAATATAATAAAATACTATAATATATAAGTATAACTATATGAGATTTAATGAATTACAATAGTACATAAGTATAACTATATGAAATATAATGAAATACTATAGTATATAAGTGTAATTATATGAAATATAATAAAATACTATAGTGTATAAGTCTAAGTATACTAGATTTAATGAAATACTATAGTACATAAGTGTAACTATATGAAATTTAATGAAATACTATAGTATATAAGTCTAAGTATACTAGATTTAATGAAATATTATAGTATATAAGTGTAACTATATAAAATATAATAAAATACTATAATATATAAGTTTAAGTATACTATATTTAATGAAATACTATACTATATAAGTGTAACTATATGAAATATAATAAAATACTATAATATATAAGTTTAAGTATACTAGATTGAATGAAATACTATACTATATAAGTGTAACTATATGAAATATAATGAAATACTATAGTATATAAGTATAACTACATAAAATTTAATGAAATACTATAGTACATAAGTGTAACTATATAAAATTTAATGAAATACTATAGTATATAAGTCTAAGTATATCAGATTTAATGAAATACTATAGTATATAAGTGTAACTATAGTATTTCATTAAATTTCGTATAGTTATACTTATGTACTATTGTAATTCATTATATTTCATATAGTTACACTTATGTACTATTGTAATTCATTTAATCTCATATAGTTACACTTATGTACTATAATATTTCATTAAATTTCGTATAGTTATACTTATGTACCATTGTATTTCATTATATTTCATATAGTTACACTTATATACCATTGTATTTCATTATATTTCATATAGTTACACTTGTGTACTATAGTATTTCATTACATTTCATATAGTTACACTTATATAGTATAGTATTTCATTAAATCTACTATACTTAAACTTATATATTATAGTATTTTATTATATTTCATATAGTTACACTTATATAGTATAGTATTTCATTAAATCTAGTATACTTAAACTTATATATTATAGTATTTTATTATATTTCATATAGTTATACTTATATACTATAGTATTTCATTAAATCTAGTATACTTAGACTTATATACTATAGTATTTCATTAAATTTCATATAGTTACACTTATGTACTATAATATTTCATTAAATCTAGTATACTTAGACTTATCAACTATAGTATTTTATTATATTTTATATAGTTACACTTATATACTATAGTATTTCATTAAATTTCATATAGTTACACTTGTGTACTATAGTATTTCATTAAGTCTAGTATACTTAGACTTATATACTATAGTATTTCATTATATTTCATATAGTTACACGTATATACTATAGTATTTCATTAAATTTCGTATAGTTACACTTATGTACTATTGGAATTTATTAAATCTCATATAGTTACACTTATGTACTATAGTATTTCATTAAATTTCGTATAGTTACACTTATATACTATAGTATTTCATTGTATTTCATATAGTTACACTTATATACCATTGTATTTCATATAGTTACACTTATGTACTATAGTATTTCATTAAATCTAGTATACTTAGACTTATATACTATAGTATTTCATTATAAGTGTAACTATATGAAATATTTTTCACTAATCTAGATTAATTAATTTAACCAAGATTAAGACAAAACAAATCAAAAATACCCCAAAAATCGCAAAATGGGCACAAATTCAATCCCGCCGGAATACCTTCTTGACACCTCGTCGGAAAAACTCCAAATTGAATGGAAGTGGTCTTTTTCCGGCGATGTAAAGAAAAGGATTTGAAAGAGTACCAATTTTCAAGGCTAGTAGTACCAACAATTGCAAGAATAAAGCTTCCATGTGCTCGAATTTCGGTCAAGAACAACCGGTAACGGGATTTAAGGTTCATGAGTTTTGACTTCGAAATTGGATGCATTGGGACAACGATTGAAGGGGATTTTATAGGCATTTTGAATCTTAGGATAACCTCAACAAGGCCCTTGGACGACACAGTGACTTTGGGGATAAAATTCTACGATTTTAATCGACATTCAATCCGATTAAATGTGGAATTACGTGTATGATAAGGTCCTCTTAAATGCCCAATAGTTAATGGCTTCAATCGGATCCAAAAATTTTGCCAAATCCTCCATTGAAGCTTATAAAAACTTACGGATGGCCTGCTGTTCAAAGGAGGAGGAAGAAGAAGCTATGCGCACGGGTTGAAGACTTCGTTTTTTGGGGTTTTGGAGGAGCAAACGATGTCCGTTTTGGATGAATTTTATATGTACGGACTCGTATTGAAATTCTTTACATGATTATGGAAAAAAATACAATTTTGGATTTTTTTTTTAATATTGTACGCCTAAGCTAAGCGTGTGCTTTAAAACTTGCAAAAAAAAAACCTACACGCTTAAGTTAGGCGTGTAAGAGCCGTGAATTATATTTTCAAAATACCCACAATACCCCTGCACACTTACCTTAAGCGTGTAAAACCACACGCTTAAGATAAGCGTGTAAAATAGCGTCGATACAGACAATATTTCGCGTGCATTTAACCATTGCCTAAATTTAAGGGGAAATCATTTTTTTTGTTAGTGTTTCGAAGATTTTGGTTTGTTGATTTTAGTAACTAAATTTCGCTATACGTACTCTTTTGATTCGAATTGATCGAATCCAAGCATACTATCATGTTTCTCGCCTTAAAATAGTAGGATTAAACTCTTAAAACACTCAAATTCATACTTGATCCTTCTCGATTCAAATTGCGAAACAATGCAAGAACCCATTTCCGACCTCTGCTTTTCGAACGAGATTGTTCGTGTATGGATTTGGATGTTTAAGAGAAGATAAATCCTATTAATTTGAGAGCGAAGAACACAATAATAAATTTGAATTTGATCCAAACTATTGGTTACAATGTACTAACCAAAAACATGGTTAATCTTGAAATACCAACGGAAACACCCTCAAATTCGGGGACGCCAACTGGAATTTCTCCATTAGCTTTGTGGTTGGTTCAAATTTTTAGTTCTTCTGCATATAAATTCCTTTTCCTTTTGATAATTGCAAGAATCAACGTCATTAAGATAACTGCATGCAAGTTTTATTGATTACTATAATACGATGGTTCATGCATTAAGGGAAGTCTAAACTATTAGTACTTCTGGACCACTTTTTTCTTCTCATCTTTAATTTTTTATTATTGAAAAAGTTTATGATTATTGATTTCTTGTCCTTGCCTCGCCGACGATCACTGTACGTTGTTGTTTGGGAAGATACACAGCAAGAAAGCCAGAGAAATTTCCCAATTGTTAGTACAACTTTTATTTATAAAAATTCATATTTATGCTACAACAATATTTCTGTGCTCAGTGACCCCACCCCTGGGAAATTTTCTTGGTAAAAATAGAGTGAAAGTAGTACAACTGCTTACCGACACTGAAATCTTTTATCATGCTGCTGTATCTTATGTTATCTTATAAGTAAAATAAATTCTCTTGAAGACGTTATAAATGCATGTTGATAATAAATGAGATGACTTTGCATTTTGTATAATGTTTCTCTTTGCAATATTTCGTTAATTCTTTTCTGGTTATTTCGTATCCTAATTAAAATTCACAAGTTTTGAACCTAATTGTTGTGAATGTCAAATCAAAGTGTATGGTGCAAGCATCCTAGGAGATTGATTGCTACTTTGACCAATAAGGTGTTTTGATACGCTTTGTTCTAATTTTTGTGACGGTGGTCATGATTGGTAATAACTAATAAGTGAAAGCATTTAGTGATTTATTTAAATATTTTATCCATTTATTGTAAAAAAAGTGAGACAAAAGAATGGGACGTAAAATGAGACACACGATTTAAAATAATATCAATAAATATGTAAAATATTGGAGCTCGAATCTAGAAATCGATTATGAGATCGTTGCAACTGTGTGTAATCGTGTTAAGGCAGCAGGTAGTCCAATATAATATTGCGTAGGATAGTAGGAGAGATGTTCGAATTAGCTAGGAAGTCAGCAATTTTATTGGATTTTCGATAGTAAAACCTGAAAATAATCCAAATCATATAATAATGAGTGAATGTCTTGAATTATGGTTGAAATTTTTCAAAGGATTTTTCAAATTTGAAAAAAAAACAAAAACAAAAACCAGGATATCTGTCATACTAGGACTTGTACATGTAATTTCCCAAATCTTGAAACTTGAAATTTGGAGTTTTTGTTAATCATGATTCATAAAGTGGTACAGGAGGACATGGGCATTAAAAAGATAATATTTCCCCCCCCTCCAGAGAATTATAAATGCATATGATCCCTTTCTGAACTCTCATTACACTTTGCAAGATATGGGATTGTAAAAGAGTTGTTTATGTAATAATCAAGGGCATTTGCTGTAGTGAAAGCTATGAAAAAATACTCAAAATTCAGCATAGTTATAAACTTTCTTACCTTACTTTTATTTGGGTGAAATCTTGCCTTAGTATATATGTTTGTTGAGTGCATAGAGGGCAATTTTTTTATTGGATTAATTATGTTCTTCACATGTTGCAAGAAAACCCAGCAGTTTGGGCTTGAATTCTTCAAATCTGAAGCTGTACATTGTGTGTATGGGCTTACTATAATCCTTCTTGGGCCATTCTAATATTAGGGCCCATTAATTCTTGTCCACTGCAAGATTTTACTAGAAATTGAAATATACTTGAAAGAGAATAATAGCTTCCTAATGTTCATTAACCTTCTTAGAATTGATGTCTAAGTTCTGTATAAATACTGATTCTGATGTCAACGGTATATGAATGTTGAGAAGTAGTCATATGATATATATATAAGTACAGGAACTTCAAATAATAATACAAATCAAACTAATACTCACTTGAAGAAAAAAAAATAGGACAGTAATTAGTATGCTAGCCATGAAAATGAAAGACCTTTACATTTTATTTATAGCATTTTTTATCATATGTATATTTTTCACCTTTTTAAACCGGATGTCCTAACTTATATGAATATTAAATTTTTATTCGCGGGTGCGTGAGTCAAACAAAAAACCTTTTATTAGATGAATGGTTTTCTCATATGAATTCATTGAACTATTATATCATTACGTTAACTCATTATCTTTGGTTTAAGTGACATAAAATTTAGGATGCGTTTGGATAATTAAAATAATGCATTAATCTGAAAATTCAAACGGATGCTTAGATACCAGCATTATCTTTAGTCTAAGTGTGTTGTCACTCCTCAAACTCAAAACAAGCATGCATCCTGCAGTTTTCTAATTTTATTTTAATATTAGGAAAAAAAGAAATATTGTGAAGTCATAATCTTATAATAGTGTTTGCTTATATTCCATTTCTTGCACTTTTCTGCCCCTCTAGATGATCTTAAAGCTTGTATAATTGTGGGCCATTTATTTTGAACCACCTTCAATTTGTACGATTTGTGAAGGGACTCGCATCACATATATGATACGCCTACCCTATTGAAATGGTTTTAGTTTCAACGTGTAGGTAATTCACACGATTTTTCTTGAAAATGATTCAATTAAAGATTTTAGTTACTCCCTAAATTAGTTTTCACACAAGCCAAAGTTAATGTCTCTTAATGAAATACCTAAAATTTATATTTAACATAGAAAAGAAGTAGAAGCCAAGAATCCTTTTGATTTTAATTATGAAAACGGTAAGATAATACTCATTCATGAAATAAAATGTAACATCAATACGTGTATTAGTTTGTTTTGAATATTACAATTCTTTGAAGTTTGGAGGAAGAGTGGAAGACCTTGATTCCTTGAACCATTCTTCAAGATACTTTAAAATTTGCTAAATTAGGAGATGTGAAATTAACCTAAGTTGAAATTAATAAAATATTTATTATCTCTAAATCTCAATACTTACAATCAAATTAGAAATGAATCATATCATTTTTTATTTAAGTAAAAATGGATTCTCAACTAAGTAGTACAGTATTATTTCCCAATTCTAAAAGATTATTTGGAAGGAAAAAAATATATAAAGAACGAAGACAGAATTTACAAAGTACAAATACCAGAGAACGAGTCCAAACTCCAAACCCAGTTAATTGGAGAGAAGGATAAACAATCTGGGGCATTCAAACACCTTCTTCTTCTTCTGATTGTGATTTTGTCCCCATTAGCAGCAACTACAATCCCAGAAGAAACCTCCACATTTGCTGATTCTCTCTTCGCTATCTTCATCGTCACTCAAATCACGACATCAGAGACACTTTTATGTATGAATCTCGAAACAAAATCAATTTTGTTATAGCTTTCGATCAATTGTTTAAGCCACGTTGATGAGTTTTTGATCTATTTTCTCCAATTTTGTTCTGATGTTGCAGTAAATGGAGATCGATGAAGCCATTAAAGGATGCGACGATCAAAGGCTGAGAACCAAGTACAACAACGCTATCTATGTAATTCAAAGAGCCTTGGCTCTCTATCGGTAAGTCGTAGTCTACTTGGAGTTGCGTTTGATACCTCAGTTAGTGCTGGAAGCTGCTGAATTTATGCTTAATTTGGGGTTGTAATGGATTATCCTTGATGAGATTGAGGATTGTGTTTCCTACATTCCTTCTGACTTTATCGATTTCGAACGCTGAGTTCTTCCGAGCATTGAATTTGTAATGTGTCTTCCTGTGGAGATTTGGACAAGTAAAAGAAGTATATGTAATTAGGTATAAGGAATCTTTGTTGAACTCACAAGTAAAACGTAAATTTCGCTGCCTGAGTTGAACACTGGAACTAATATTATGTTGAAATTAGGTTCTAAAACTGCTTCATTTTCTTCCTGGGAGATCTGAAATTTCCCTCCTTGTGCAGTTCTGAAGAGTTAGCCTTCAGCTTTAATGGTGGGAAAGATTCAACTGTAAGCTCTCATGTGCTGAACACCATCTGAGACACCATCTTCTGCTTCTATTGAGTTTTGACAAGATTGCTCCTACAGGTTTTGTTGCACCTGCTCAGGGCGGCCTATTTTTTGCATAAGAAGGATAGAAAACAGTCGAATGTGGATCTTGCAGATAATGGATGCACATTTTCGATAAGAACAATATACTTTGAGAGTCCCTCTGCTTTTCCTGAAATCAATTCATTCACCCATGAAACAGCTACCACGTAAGCATGAGATGATCTACGACCTTTCTAGTGTTTCCTTTCATTGGCTTGGTTTCCCTTAGTGTCCAAGGCAAATCTTGGTTCCATTAATAGCTAGAGGTCCTAATTTATCACATCTTTTTATTGAGCAGCTACAGTTTGCAACTGGACATCATTAGTCAAGATTTCAAGTCTGGTCTGGAGGCTTTATTGAAGAGTAATCCTATAAGAGCTATTTTTCTTGGTGTCAGAATTGGAGATCCCACTGCTGTATGAAATTTTTTAATTCTCAAATGTGAATTATCATTTTTTTTACCCCTTTAGAACTGTGCTGTCTGAAGTGATCCTCTTTAGAAGTTTGGGCTAAATTTTCTTCACAAATCCATCATCAAATGTTCTCATAATCAAAGTTTTGACGACCATTTGTCTTTTATGCTGCAGGTAGGTCAAGAACAGTTCTCGCCTAGTTCGCCTGGATGGCCTCCTTTCATGAGAGTGAATCCCATCTTGGATTGGTCATACAGGTGCTGTAATTGTTGCCATTAGTACCTATTTCTTTCTTTATTATATTTTGCTTTTTAGTATAACGATGTAAAACATGGAAGTTACCTTTCTATAACCAATTTATAGAACTGGCAAAACTATGAAGCACGCTCCCTTGGTGAGACTCTATTGTTCAACACATATTTGCCACACCTTAACTTCTGTTACTTGATCAGTACGTTATTGGTACTAACCAATGTGACTGAGAACAAGAATTCTGTTTTGTGTTGCAGGGATGTATGGGCCTTCTTGCTGAAATGCAAAGTTCCCTACTGCAGCCTTTATGATCAAGGGTAATTAAGAAAATAGTTTTACTCGTTTAGCTGAAGAGAGAAAACGAAAATGAATATATGAGTTGAGCTGTTTAGTTATTATGGAAAGACATGCAGTTGATTGAATTTGGCACGTCTTCATATATTCGCTTTTTGATGGTGAATTTGCAACAAGTGAAGGCTTGCACAATCTTGATCACCAAATATTATGCAATTTAACAGATACACTTCCATTGGTAGCATATATGATACGGTACCAAATGCACGTTTGTGCACCAGCAATCCCAGTACCAGCAAAGATAACTATAGGCCAGCTTATCTGCTTCAAGATGGAAGACTAGAAAGAGCTGGAAGAGTGAAAAAACCTCTTCAAGTACATGGAAATGTTCGAGTTAGTAATGGCTTAGACAGTTCGGATACACATCATAACTCTGTGCCAACAGCCTCGGTGATTGGGGTTGGAGACGAAATTCTGTATGTGCTTTCTTTTTTCACTACTTAAATTCCAGATCTCTAAGCAGTTTTATTTCATTTTAAAAATCTAGTTTAACATAAGCTTGTATAGAACCAACATCATTGTTTCTTTATAACGCTCATTAGTTTCCCAATTACTTTTGTTAGCTAGCTTCTTGGCTTTTGTCTTATCTTTTTGATAGCTCAGATTTGGAGCTGTTGAAGACTTGTTAGGGCCATTGCTGTGTAAAAAACTCCATTCCATAGGCTGGTCAGTGACAAAGTTGCATATTGTGCAAAATGATGTAAGTAATTGGAATGATGATTATTATTCCTAATCCCCCCCCCCCCCCCCAACAAAAAAAAAATTATTAATGAAGGCAAAATAAAAGAGTAGCAGACAAATGGTAGAAGCGAATTAATTATATCGCATTATCCCACTGTAGTATATCGAGAGGGCGTTTGGTCAGAAATGATTGGTGGGAAAGGGAATGATTATAATATGCTTTTTAATTATGAATTAGTGAGCCACTGCCTACATGTGCTATTTTTTCTAGTCTAATGAGGGTGGATTAATGTGTTTCCTTCATTTTGATTTTCATAGGGGAGAGGAGGAATGAAGTGGAGGGAAATGGAATCAAAATTATAAAGAAAATAAGAGAGTGGAGTGATGCAAAGTCATAATTTATAAATCATTACTTGTGCATTAAAAATTAAGCTTCTCCCTATTCTATTCCCTCACTGTACATCTTATTATATAAATGATAAATCCCAACCATTGTTCGAGCATACAAAAAGAAGCTCATAATGGTTAGCTTTGTTCTAGTTTTTTTGTTCATTTATTTGTCACCCTTATTAATAAATTAATGATCTTCCTCACAGATTGATTCCGTAGCTGAAGCAGTTGAAAGACAAAAATCTGAAAATGATATGGTAAAGTTACACTATACTTGAAGCGACTTCATGGTGGCAGTTTTGCTAGAGTTTTTTATTACTGTTCTGGTACTAGTTAGATTTCAACTCCGGATACTTGGTGTATTTTTTAGGTATTTATTTATGGAGGAGTTGGACCATTGCAATCAGATGCTACTTTATCAGGTGTTGCAAAAGCATTTAATGTTCGCCTGGTAAGTGTTCCATATATAGTGATGTGCATCATCTTGGTTCATGGTTTAGGTAGGTGTGTTTAGAAATTCAAAAGTTCTTTATATAGTATAGAGGCAATTCTAGTGTCATTGCGTTTTGGGACTTACTTCATATGGTTGACACTCTTTATTTGAAATTTATAAAATGCCATTGAGTTTATGGTGAATTATACATTGTGCCTCTTTGTCACTTTAAATGGAACTTATACGTAATGCCACTATATTTAGGATGTAGAAATGGTATCAGGAACACGTGGCATAGATGAAGTGTCACCATGTAGACTAAGTAACGTTGTCTGAAATAACTTTACACGGTTACATTTCTGACAAATTCCAGCTTTGAAGCTCATTCTGTAAATACATTTAGCCTCATAAAAGAGCTCCTTACTTGCTACAAGTTTTTGTGGCATGCCTTTTGCTATAAGGATTAAAAAACTTGCACTAGTTCGTGTTTTCGTACTTCTGGCTATATGTCTTGGCTTTTCTCTTTTATATGCTTAATTCTGCTTCTTTATGACTTTTTGGGGACACTAACATTTATTCGCCTGCTTTAACTGAAGGCACCTGATGAAGAATTTGAAGAATACCTTAACAGTATTGTTGGCTATCAATGTAACGGGTCTCACAATGAGGTTGGTTTAATGATTTTATGCAGATCCTTTGTAGGTTAGGTATATACTTGGTGGGAAAAAAAGGCTACAATTCTATGAATGTTCTATTTAGATGAATTCTAGTGGTTTCTACCATCCTTTTCTTGTTGGGGAAATTGACATCATTCTGACCATGTAATGCCAACTCTATTTACTTCTAATTACTCTTGAAAGCAAGTTGTGCTCTTCACTGTTCTATTTAGGTTCACTGACTTTTGCTTCAGCACCAAAGTCTTTGTTAATGACAATTTATCTGGTTATGCAACCAACTAGACTGAATATGGATGATGATAAAGCTGATATAACCCTGAAATCATTGGTTGTGATAAAAGAAGGTGGCTGATAAATATTCACACTGAATTCACAGTATAGACTGTGCTCTTCACTGTTTTTAGCAAAGCTGGCGTTACATTAGGGTTCTGAAATGTAGATTGTTATAGAATCTTTTTGTTGCTTATTCAAGAGACTCCGCGTCTAATTTAATTTATTGACAAATTATTTGACCCATAATGACAAGTTGACAATAGGAGGGCCGTGAGGCATTTCTGTATCACTTCAAGGATTACTTTGGCACCAAAATTTGGATTGACGGATGACTTGAATTCTTTGTACATCTTTTATTCATTTACTTGCATCAAATGTTAAGGACTCTGATGCCTGCTTATATTTTCAGATGGCACAGTTGCCAGAAGGTATTACAGAATTGCTGCATCATGCAAACCTGCCTGTTCCATTGGTATGTTGTAATCCTATTTTTCTTAATGATCCTTGAGGTGTTTTGCTTATAGTTCTAGCCGCAGTTAAGTTCTTTGTCCATGGTTAACGGAGGTTATAAATCATTCCTTTGGCACTCTTCCTGACATCTTTAATGGCTGTGTTTGTTGATTTAAGGCTCTATGTTAGTCTGGGATTTTTTATGGTTTTACAGATGGATAAGTGTAGGTGAAAGAACATTGTACTACCAGATTCTAACACGGCAACAAGTGGATATGTAAAAGAAATATTGTAGTACTAGATTCTGGCCTCCTGCTTCAATTCATAAAAATTCTTTTCATTATGTCATATTGTCATCAGATTCTCTTAGTCAATATATCTCTAATGAGTTGCTATTTATGGCTTTAATTTGACCATCTAGCTGCTATTATTAACTTAGTCTCTTTCATAGATGAAGTGTCACAATGTAATCATTTTTGGGGCCTGCAATCCTTCTGAGCTCGCCAATGAATGGAAATGCTTAACTGAGCTATCAAAATCTAGCGTATTGCTGATGTCAGCTGAACCATTCGTGTCAAAGTGTTTGACAACAACACTTTCAGATGTACGTAGCAGTATCAGTACCACCCTTCTGCTGTTTTAAAAAGATTAATGTTGATCTTCTCGGTTCTTGCTTCACCTATATCTTCTTCACAAATCTTATGCAGATACAAGTTGCCCAACCCTTGTCAGCATTGCATACTCAATTCCCAGATATCTTTATCAGTAAGAACAATTTCTAGTTGAACATTTGATATGTGCTTATGTTGTGTGTAGGTACTAGGTAGTAGCATTGAATCAATTATAACCCTTTACTTTACTAATGAAGGTTGTTATCGTAAATCGAGGAAGGGGCCCCTTGTGATCACCATGGAAGGCAAGGTGTGATTTTAGAACTGTGGAGCTATTTTCAGACTACATTTTGCAGGAAAACTCTCGAGAGATTATACTTTTTTTCTGATTGAAAACTTGGTTGAGATTCTATTGTAGGACCAAGCTCGTGTTAGATCAGCCATGGAAGCACTTTGCATGAAGTGTCAACCTGGGATGTTCTCTGAAATCAGTGAAAGCCGCCATGGATAATGGAGCAATCCAAGACGCGTGCTTACGGTGATGACGTTTCCTTCTAGAAGCTTCCTCATCTTCCTCCAGGAGCTGAATAGCAATAGATTTCATCTTCTGATTCCCCATTTAAAAAGTTGCTAACTTTCATATATACTTGTCCCCATTACTAAATCCTAAAGTAAGTTGTATTGGAAATTCCTTGCCAGTAATTCACCTTAATTTATTGGCTATAGGATAAAAGAAGGATATTTTGAGATAAATCCCTCCAACACAAATTATGGCTAAGTGTTTGTTTGGTTGAACGTAGAAAATTACTTCTCAGGAATTAAAATTTTCAGGGATTTGAAGAAAATATGTTTGGTTGAATTTTACAATGCATAAATTAAAATGAGAAAGTTGAGATTTTATATGTAAAATGGGAAAGTAGAACTTACCTAGGGAGAAGTAGATAAGTCTACTTTTTGTGTTTTGTAGGAATTTAAAATCCTAGAAAGTTAACTTTCTGTGTTCTATCCTATTTTTCAGGATATTTAAATTCATGAGAATTCAATTATTAACCAAAGCACGATTAAATGAAGAATAAAATATGAATTTGCTGCAATTGCAAAATGAATATGCTATTTGTCTTCCGGCAGAACTCAGTGGTGTCAGGTGTGACAGCTACTACATTTCAGTACAATGTTAAATGTTAGTTAAAATTTTGACTTGTTTCCATTCAAATTTCTTAGTACCGAGTTACATCTTACAAAACACTGCTTATTGATACTCATCATATAGACAATAGCCACATAATTGAGACCACCTCATGAAGGAGCAAGTAATAAAATTACAGTGTTAACTTTTAAATTGACATCCAAGAGAAGTCATTTTTTAGAAAGAATAAACACTTATTAAATTTCATGTATATGGGATTCCAATAGATGGTTGATTAGTAACTGAGCCCAAGCTGAAGACCAAGAGCTGCATGAACAAGAAACAATGTCATGATCCCACTGCCTAGTATTCCATGCACGCTCCTCAATCCCGGTTTATCCTGTCGAATTCAATCAGGCACAAAATGCAGTCAAACCCAAAACATGATTGATGCACACAAAATTACTCCATTAGTTTGTGTTGGTAAGTTGGTTTCAGAACCTCAAATAATGCAGGCAGAATGGTTTGTATGGTGAGCAAAGCTAGGCCAATGACACCGGTCACAGCATGAGGGCTGAGAATTCAATCAAATCAAATCAACACATATCATATTGAAACTGATTAACCCAAATTTGATTAGTTACTAATTGAAGTTAAGAGAGTATACAAAATCAACTGATTACTTACCTCTCGAAGATGGGTCTGTCTGAAGTTAGCAAAGATGTTACTCCGCCTGTTGCGCCAAGAGCAAAGAAGAAAAACATTCCTGCTAACAGCTTTGGATGCAAGTCCTTTGCTTTTGCCTTCTCTTCCTGAAAATTCAGGGCTCATATAATAATGTCAGGAGTTATTATTCATGAGATTTATTGAAGTTGATTTTCCTACCACATCATCCGAAAACCGTATACGAAAGCCCAGGTAACTGCCATATCCTCCCATAGCAAAAAGAACAACAGCCTGCAAGTTTTAACCAAAGAATTCAATTGGGATTGATATATGATGAGAAATTTTGTTGTTTTTGAGAGGGAAATGTGGTAATTTACCATGTTGCCAGGGTGACCCCAATGCACCAGCCAATCAGGGAGGTTCAATGACTTGACAATCTCCACAAATGGGCCAAATGTAGATCTTACAGCACCAGCTAAAGGATTGATTGATTCAGTTACAAACCAACAAGTGAAACAGGTAAGTTGGAAAATTAGTCTGCCAATAGCTAGTCTATTGGGCCTGTCATGGATTTGGATGGGCCTGGGCTGTGGCCCATGGCCATCTTCCAGTTCCAACCAGGGGGCAATTGCATTGTAGGACCAACACACACACCATTTCAAAGCACAAATGTAATTGGACAGATGGGCAGATACAGATAAGGAGATGGGATGAGATGAAGACTTACCTCCAGGAAGAGCAGCAAGTAGCAGAAATGGAAGAGGACTAATGGAGTACAAAAGGGTCTCTGATTCTGAACCACCATCCACCACCTCCATTTTCACTTCTTCTTCTTCTTCTTCCTCAAACTCATCATATCTTTGTACTGCACCAGCAAGATCTCCAATGTGGGTGTTCCTGCTAGGTCTAAAGACGGAAATGCCCTTGGTGGTCTTGGGATAAGCTGGGCAAGAAGGAAGAGGCAAAGGAGAAGATGGTCTTTTCAATCCCAATAGCTGAAGAGTAGGAGAAGAGTTAACAAGGAGTGCCATGGGGTTTCAATTTGTTTGGGGGAGAAGAGATTGGCTAATGGGTTTGGGAACGGCAAAAAAAGAGGCCACGCCACACGCCCTTTATAAAGCAATTACAATCTACAAAAGGGGCACAAAAGTCCAAATGAATTAATAAATACACAAAACAAGTATGTAACCAATTTTCAAGAATATTCTAGCTCATATACTAAATCTTTGTACATGTATCCTTTCACACACAATTTTGCTCTCTATAATCTAAAGGAGAGGATATTCAAACCTTTAACGTACTCGAAACTCCACTTTCATTATGCGAGAAAGATAAGAGAGAATTTATGCCAATGTATTGTACATAATCAAGATGAATGAATGCTAATCTAATTATAGCTGTACAAAATGAACTCTTAACAGAAAACAGCCTAACCGACTAACTAACCCTAGGCACGTGCAATCACGTGACCATGACTCCAATATATACTAGGCATCAACTCGGAGGATGTTATTCTGCATTCCATTACTGGTAGTTATTTCTCTCTTAGGATCAACTTTCCATTCCCCGTCTACAATGAATTTCACCTGCAAAGCATCAAGAAATTAGATTTACTATGACTACTGAATGTGAAATTAAGATGCTTGCTTGACAGGTAGGAATTCGCACCTCATATTCCCCTGGATAGAGCCACAATGATGTATACCAGAATCTAGGATTCCTGACCAAAAAATTATCAGAGTATTAGTAAAACTTTGTGAAATCAAAATTTGAAGATACTAGAAGCTGTTTTTTCCTTGGTTTCTGATCTAGCTAATCAAATAAAGGGAGTACCAAAACCTTGATTCAGTATCCGGGTGTGGATCCATTTTAATTGGTTGATGCCACCCGTTGAAGCTACCTGTTATGTCTACCGTTTGAGCTTCTTCCATGTACTCAATCTCGACCTGATATCTCCAATGGAAAATATAATTTATTATTTTTTAATATCAAACCACCAGCTCATCAAGGATATAAACCCAAATCATTTAATAGAGGGATCAAGAATGTACCTAAGAAGAAGAAGAAGAAAAAAAAACAGCATTACATGATCACATTAAATAGATGAAGAACTATATGTATATGATGCATCTTTTTATAATCTGTGATCCCCCTTGATGTGATTTGGGCAATCAGATATCTTTGTTACACTGTCATCTCTTCACCATTTTTCATTACAAGCTTACAGCAAAGACAATCTTGACGTTCTTGCTTCAATTTAAGCAAAATAGTTTTTTCATCTATAATATATATCAACCTATGAAATTTTCCCCCATATGAAGATTTTGGATAACTCAAAATGAAAATAAAAACGTGAGTGCATTCTATGTTCATAACCTCAATTTAACTCTACATATTCTATTTTATTCTGCAAATGACCCCTCCATTGTTTCAACCATAAGATGGGCCACAGCCCTCCAAGAAAAAAGAAAAAACTATTGTGAAAAGATAAAAAGAAATAAAAGAGCGATAGGAAGGAGAATGCCAAAAAATGTTATCACAAGAAATACCTCTTTAAGCCCAGCAAGACTCTCTTCAGCAGCTAATAGTTCTAACTCCATCTCAGAGATAAGTTTTTGAGCATTTTTAATTTCCTCTTCTGCCTCACTTTGCAAGGTGGACAGAGCTTGCTGCATTGAAAGTGATCAACAAATCACGATGAAAATATTCCATGACATTCAACCAAACTAAAATGTACCTTTTCCTTCTCAAAAAGCTCCCTTAGCTGACACAATTCAAGCTCCTTTTGTTGCTACAAATATATTCAAAATATAATGCAGGTAAACCAGTGTATAAAATTTCAATAGAAAATTAAAATTGTTACCAGTATATTTTTGAGGCGTTCAACTTCATCTTGATTCTCCATTTCACTTGTCTAAAGTAAACAAAAGAGATGTTATAGCTAAAACTGAGTCAATGATACGAGTAATTTAGGTAGGTAGGTAGCATGCAGTCAACCTCTGGATTTGAGTCTCTTCCAAAACCAGAACCAGCTGGATAATCGAGAGATGCGTCTTTATCCCTACACAAACTTACAAAAGACAGAAAATTATAAACAAGGGGAAACTGTCTAGTACAGGAAAAGTGAGTGAAATTATGTTTGGTAGTTTCTATAAAGATAAGCAGAAGAACATGTTATTTAGCAAATAATAAGATATGAATTGCAAAGATTTTAGTTCCTATGATATAACTAAGCCAACCTTTGGACAGTCCAGTACGAAGTCCAAGTAATACTAATGCCACCTTTGTAAGCTATACTTTATTAATACTTCTCAGTTCTAACACAAAATGAAAATACTGTAAGTAAAAACACAGCAAATGGTAGATAGAGAATACCTTATATTATTTCTTCTAGGTACAGGGTTGGGTATCTCTTTGGACATCACAGCAGTTCCATTCAACACCGAAGTTTCCTTGTTGTCCCCAGTTACACTTGGATCACTTTGGTCATGGATTGCTGAATTGGATACAGTTGAATTCTCCTTATATTCTCTGCTTCCTTCAGCAGCATTCAACCACAAGTTGTGACCAATATCATCTGAGCTCCAAGAAATAGGCAACCAAAATATAAGAATTATTATTAACAACAAGAATGCAAAGTTTAGAACAATCATCCTTGCCTTATGATATGCAGAAGCAAAATAATAGATTGCTAAATAGAACCAACTAAAAAAAGTGAATCATCACTAAAGGGAAATTGCAGACAAAAAAGGACTGATGGCACATGTTTCACACCACTACAAGTTGTAAATCATTCCATTTTCGTGCAATGTTTTCATGCACTGTGCAGCACAGCCGTCAAGTCGACTATATATATATATATCAGAAAGTAGATTTTATTTCATTTTAGTTTACCTTCAAATCTGTCCTGATCCAAACTTCCATATTTGAGAAATTTCTCTACCTTCTCTTCCATAGAGGAGCCATTTGGTGGCGCAATTGGCATGCCAAACTTATCATCTACATGGACATCTGTTCCAAAATCCGTTTTGGGTCCGTTCACAAAGCTAGAAACACCTTGCATCATATGATTCATATCCGGCGCTTCTTGAGTTAGGTCTTTCACCTTCTTTTTCTCACCTTTTTCAAGTACATACATCAGTCAGTAAGAGCCCATCCCACATTATAAATCCATTCATGTTATTGGATACGAGTGTTGACCTGTTGCGCCGTCTTCAAAATGGCGAGGTAAAATCTGCCCTTGAGTTAAGCAAACGGAGTTTGCAAGGAGCTCTCTGACAGCTTTATATCCTCTCCTTCTCACAATGTTAGCAAGGTCCTTCCTACAATATGAAAACACTAATTCAGCTTTCAACACAACAGTCTTGATATAGAAGTGCTTCACTCTAACAGAATACTCCATCAAGCAAAAGAAACACTCTTACTTCATTTCTTAATCTGAGGACATGATTGGAGTTGATCAATAAGTTATCCTGATAAATTTTTGTCAGAAAAATGCCACTAGTCTATATCATCCAAACATATATTCTACTTCTTCAAGCATACTAATCAAGAAGTCTAATTATCTACTCCGAGCATATTCACTACGGTATGCATCAACCAATTAAATAACCAAAACAAACGAGAAATCAAATCCAAATACAATCAGAATTTCGAAACTAAACAAACAAACCTTCCGTTATCCGCGAGCTCCTTGGTGGACGGAACATGATCCTCGGGAAATCCTAAAGACGAAACGAATTCACGGACTCCTTTGCATAGATCCGCGTCGCTCATAAGCTTCCTGGTCGCCCTGTGAATTCAATTTTCCGAACCAAAAAGCATGAGAAAAACAAAAAATCGGCAATAATCAAGTGGGGAAAAAACCTAAGCACGCAAGAAATCTACCTGGCTTTTCCGGCGCGAGCAGAGCAGGCTACGACACGAGCAGGAAGACGACGGGGAGAAGAAAGTGAGATGGAAGTAGCGGGGACGAAAGAGAGAGCTGGCATTGCCATCTGGGAAGATCGAACGAGCGAGCGCGAACGAGTCGAGCTGGAGAGAGAATCTCAAGCATCTGAGAGTGATTTTGCTAATAAACTGCTGATGATGAAAAATTCTGCAACCCAATGATTGTTTTGGTGAATGAATGGATGGGGAATTATTTGTTCTCTTTCGGCCTTGGTGTAAACTGTAAACAAGTAAAAAATTAAGAAAGTGAAAAAAACAATGTTACATCCAACTGGACGGGAGATGAATGGGCCGTCAGTTTGGGCTTTCGGCCCATATGTGTGGTGGACTAAATCGTGGTAGTTTGGGCTTTCGGGTGTGTTTTCTCACTTCTATTGTTCGGCTTTGGGCTATTTGTTTTATAAATCAGACTTTCGGGTGTATTTCTTTCATTTCTGTAAATAAACTTTGAACATTGAAATTTTCAGCTTAATTAGGGTGGCATTGACTCATTGATATATATTTCTGGTGCTGATCTAGGACATAGATCGAGTTGTATTGGATAAGATCGTGGTCGTTGTTGTGTCTGAGATTCTAAAAATCTTCCATCATGTAGAAGGAATATCATGATGTTCATTTTGCAATTCAGCGTGACACCTTCTTTAAAACATTGTTCTTTGACAATGCTTTACTCATCTTACTCTTTAGTTCGCTTAGGCTCATTTTTTGTTTTGTTGTATTTCTATTTACTTGTTTTTTTTCCATGTCGGTTTCACTGACTGACGATTTATTCAGCCTGTCAATCTACTAGAGCTGTCTGATATATCGAATGCTTTCCTAAGAAAAAAGGCTAGAAAGTTTTTTCAAAAAGAGAGAGAGGTAAAGTCAATGGACAACTAAGAGTGACTCTCAACTATGTTGTCTTTTGGCTTCACCTCTCTCTCTCTCTCTCTCTCTCTCTCTCTCTCTCTCTCTCTGAAGGCTTTCTAGCCTTTTCTCAAAGTTCTCTAAGGAGTCATAACGTTGGCCTCCTTTCACCACCTCGGGTGTTCATCACGTTAAACCCCTCCTCCCATCCGCCGCCAGGGTTTGATCCGCCAAACTCAAGAAAGGGGAACATAACGTTGTTTCCCTTGAAGGAGTTCTTGAAGAAGGCCAAGAACACGAAGAACGAGTGCTTGCTTGGGAAGAACAAACGATCCGAATATAGATCGGTCTTGCTCCACGGGGATCGATCGCATCAATTGGTATCAGAGTCATTCCTCAAGCTAAGTTTCTTGTTCCTTTCGATCTTTAAATTTTGGCACTCAATCCCATTTCTAAGTTTGTTCTTATATTTTCATTACTTCCGCCATTGTTCTCTTCGTAAGGTCGGTGCATGCGTGATTCTTCATTTTGTGCCCGCCCATTACTGTTCACCTTCACTTGTGTGGTTCAAGCGTGATTCTTCATTGCTTGATCGTCCATTTACGAGGTCGAGAAGTAATTTTCAAGACAAATTTACTTTTCCAAGATTCTCGTTTCCCAAGTAGCATTTAATTGGTGCATGCAAGTAGATAACTTTGTATAAAGTTGTCTTGAATGCTTTTCATCTTTTAGATTTAATTTCATTGAAATTGTGCTTGATTTTCTTCCTTAAATAGTTGTTTGTCTCTTCTCACCTCCAATCACACAACAACATAAAGTTGTGTGACTTCTTTCAAAAAATAAATAAAAAAATCTTGCGCCATCTATTTCAAAAAAAAAAAAGACTTGCATTACAAAAAAAAGACTCGCCATAGACACAAAAGGATAAAGATCTCCCACTTGGCACAAGGTTTCTATTTCCTTTCCTCCCATTGTCTAAATTGCAACACGTGTAAAAGGTTTGAATTGTCTTGCTATCTTTCAAGAAAAAATACTTCTAACACGTGAAAATCATTGTTGACGCTTCGTGCATCACGACGCTTGTGTGAATCATTACTTGTTACTTCATTTGCTTCTAGCCTTACGTCAAGCCTAATCCGCCTCACGCTTGCCCAAATTTCTCGGCCCTTGAGTGCCAAATTTTGGATCGTTTGTGACAAGAACTTGGTTTGTCGTTAGGTTCTCGTGTCTTTGATTGCTTTGATTCCTGCTTAGTCATGTTTCGCATAGGTACAATCGAGATGGCACCCCAACCCTTGAATGTGGTTGACAACTACTCTAGACGCGCCCCATCTCACCGCACGGAGCGCGACCTACGCGGAGCGCGTCATGATATCAATCGCAACCTTGCACGCCGCGTTCATGACCGTAGCCAGAGAGCTCCAATCGAAAGTCCCCGCCGTGTGCCTCGTTTGTACATCGAGCCCTTTGACGGTGTTAGTGACTACACCATGTGTCACGATTGGCTCCACAACACGGCCTTTGCCTTGCGCCACTTTCCCTACACAGATTACGAGAAGGTTGAGGTGGCAACAACCTACTTCACGCACGACGCTCGTGCATGGTGGTCTCGGCTCAAACAAGGGTGTGCAGAGCACCGTTTACTTCCCATTTCTACGTGGGACCAGCTGGTTTATGTGATGACACGACGTTTTGCAGGCGACCACCAAAGACCTGAACGGGCTCATACTCTGAGGACACCGCAACACTTTGTGTTAGTATCTTTGCGTTGCGCACCGAGATCGCTGCTCTCCGATCCGCGCAAGACTTAGAGCGTACTGTAGCGCCCATTTCCGCACCCGTTAGCGCCACAGATGAGCCCAAGACATGCGTTATGTCTCGGACCGACAAGACCGACGTGCTTCCAACTGATGATGACAATGTAGCCATGGTTGGTACGACGGCCATCACCCGCTACACGCTTGGTCCGGCATTCTGGCTCCACTATGACAATGTTCAACCAATTTCTAAGGGACGTTCCTTACTTCCTTCCCCAATTGCGTGTTTTTCAACTGTCAAGGTCTTGATTGATTTACCCCCATTGATGTCCCCTATTGTGCAGGTGATCAATGACTTTGCACCAGTCGTGCCACCGAACTTTTTGCTAATGACGGTTGCTACACCGAAGTCGTCCCATCACACGGACAAGTTGAAGTCAGGCCGATGCGCTGAGCTCATCACAGAGCTTCCTGAGCGCGACCATACCAACATGGAGTGCTGCGTAGCCAACACCATTTGCCAAGCTATCCCGGTCCACCTATGCTGCCCTTTCAACCCTGGAGAGGTATGCTCGTTCCAAGAAGGGGAGCAAGGCACCTACATCTTGTTTGTTCAACAGCACCATCAGCTCACTCGCATGATTGGCGCCCTCCCACATTCCAACTTTGTCTTTAAGAAGGGGAAGAGCGCCAATGTGTTTCCTTTGTTCTCCCTCAGCCCGATGCACACGAATCGAGGACGATTCGTATTTAAGAAAGGGGAGAATGATGGACAATGACCTGAGCCAAGACCTTGGTCTAGCGCATCTCTGGCTTGTGTGTCCCTGGCGTCCCCCATGGCGCCGAGTGAAGGGCGTCTTCTCCGACACAGGCTTTCAAGTGGTTCTATTTCCGGGTCGCGCCTCTCTGGCGTGTGTGCTCTCGGTGACATCGTTTCATGAGCCGCGTCTCGTTGGCATGCCAAAGTTGGGTGTGGTCCCGTTTGCTATTTATAGCTTTGCTAGTTATGATTTGCATTTCCCTTTTTAGAATGATGTAATGGGTTGAGCTCATTAGGGTTTCCTCTTCAACCCTAGTTTTTCCCCTTGTTTTTCTATAAATAGCCTTCAACTCTCATTGTAATTCTCAAGTTAAGTTAAGACAACATAGTTGAGAGTCACTCCTAATTGTCTCTTGGCTTCACCTCTCTCTCTCTTTGAAGGCTTTCTAGTCGTTTCTCAAAGTTCTCTTAGGAGCCATAACGTTGGCCTCCTTCCACCACCTTGGGTGTTCATCACGTTGAACCCCTCCTCCCATCCGCCGCCAGGGTCATCCGCCGCCAGGGTTTGATCCGCCAAACTTAAGAAACGGGAACATAACGTTGTTTCTCTTAAAGGAGTTCGTGAAGAAGGTCAAGTACACGAAGAACGAGTGCTTGCTTGGGAAGAACAAACGATCCAAATCTAGATCGGTCTTGCTCCATGGGGATCGATCGCTTCACACTGTGCAGCATAGTCGTCAACTCCACTATATATATATATATATATCAGAAAGTAGATTTTATTTTAGTTTACCTTCAAATCTGTCCTGATCCAAACTTCCATATTTGAGAAATTTCTCTATCTTCTCTTCCATGGATGAGCCATTTGGTGGCCCAATTGGCATGCCAAACTTATCATCTACATGGACATCTGATCCAAAAACCATTTTGGGTCCGTTCACAAAGCTAGAAACACCTTGCATCATATGATTCATATCCAGCGCTTCTAGTGTTAGATCTTTCACCTTTTTTTTCTCACCTTTTTCAAGTACATACATCGGTCAGTAAGGGCCGATCCCACATTATAAATCCATTCATGTTATTGGATACGAGTGTTGACCTGTTGCACCGTCTTCAAAATGGCAAGGTAAAATCTGACCTTCAGTTAAGAAAACGGAGTTTGAAAGGAGCTCTCTGACAACTTTATATCCTCTCCTTCTCACAATGTTAGCAAGTTCCTTCCTTCCTACAATATGAAAACACTAATTCAACTTTCAACAAAATAGTCTAGAAGTGCTTCACTTTAACAGAATACTCCATCAAGGGAAAAAAAACACTCTTACTGCATTTCTTAATCTGAGGACATGATTGGAGTTGCTCAATAAGGTATCCTGATAAATTTTTGACAGAAAAATGTCACTAGTCTATATCATACAAACATATATTCTACTTCTTCAAGCATACTAATCAAGAAGTCTAATTATCTACTCCGAGCATATTCACTACGGTATGCAGCAACCAAATAACCAAAACAAATGAGAAATCAAATCCAAATACAGTCAGAATTTCGAAATTAAACAAACAAACCTTCCGTTCTCCGCGAGCTCCTTGGTGGATGGGAACATGATCATCGGGAATCCTAAAGACGAAACGAATTCACGGAGTCCCTTGCATAGATCTGCGTCGCTCATAAGCTTCCTGCTCACCCTGCAAATTCAATTTTCCGATCCAAAAAGCATGAGAAAACAGAAAATCGGCAATAATCAAGCGGGGGAAAAACCTAAGCACGCAAGAAATCGACCTGGCTTTTCCGGCGCGAGCAGAGCAGGCTACGACACGAGCAAGAAGACGACCGGGAGAAAAAAGAGAGATGGAAGTAGCGGGGACGAAATAGAGAGCTGGCATAGCCACGAGCGAGCGCGAAAGAGTCGAGCTAGGGAGAGAATCCCAAGCATCTCAGTGATTTTGCTAATAAATTGTTGCTCATGAAAATTATGCAAAACGATGATTGTTTTGGGTGAATGAATGGATGGGGAATCATTTCTTCTCTTTCGGCCTTGGTGTAACTGTAAACAAGTAAAAAAAATGTTACATCAAACTGAACGGGAGATGAATGGGCCGTAAGTATGGGCTTTCGGCCCATATATGTGGTGGACTAAAACCATTCGTGGTAGTTTGGGCTTTGGGGTGTGTTTTCTCACTTCTATTGTTCGGCTCTCGGCTATTTGTTTTATAAATCAGGCTTTCGGGTGTATTTCTTTCATTTCTTTAAATAAACTTTGAACATTGAAATTTTCAGCTTTTTTTTTATAAGGATTGAAATTTTCAGCTTAATTAGGGTGTCATTGACTCATTGATATATATAGAGAATTAGGTTTTAGTGAAACCGTTGATTACGGTAAAATGGAGGTATTAATTATATCCGTTAGATGAGATTTAATGGATGGGCTAGATTACACAAATTTGAAGTGCATATTAGGAAAATACCCGATACTCTACCCAATCAATATCAATCCCGGATTTTGGGGGATTGAAATTGAAATTTGATTCTTCTCTCTCCTATGGATACAATTTTGTCCTCCCTCTGTTTACTTTCCATCTCTGCGCTCCAGCCCCAAAACACTTCCAGACCCACCACCGCACCACCCTCGCCGGACCTCCCAGCGGACCTGCCTGACTCGCCCACCGCAACCGCACCATCACTAGCCCACGCCTACTCGAACCCTGTCCCGAGCCCAGATCAGTCCCCCTCATCTCGACCTCCCTCATCTCTCAACGACAAACACCAACACCGACCCACACCGGCGACCCCCCACAAACCCAGTTCCTTTCACCACCGAACCTGCCCGCGAGCCGCCGCGACTCCCCTGCCTCTCCCTCCTCTTACCCAGACCCGTCGGCGACCTTCACTCGCCTAGATCCATGGCTGCTGCTATGAAGCCCCGCCAACACTGAACCCACAGCAACCGCACGCCTCCACATGCCCGCTCCGATCCACTCACCGCTGCGAGCCCTGCACCAGACCATTTCGCGTTGCTGCTCGCGAACCAACCACCGCACCTGTTCTCACCATCCCCGCGTGCCCAGATCCGAGGGACCTCTTCGCCGCCGCCGCGCCGCTCTTTCCATGCCCCGCACTCAGATTCGGGAGGGCCATTTCTGGGTTGTCGGATCATCATCGGCCTCCGCTACCCCAACCGTCGCAACAGAGGTCGGCCCTTGAAGTTGGAGATGGATGCAATAAGGTACGTGAGCTATTCCAAATTTAATTACCTGCTTAATTAACATTAGCAATATAATTATTACTGTATTATATGCAGGTACGATCTTAATCCATTCACAACCCCCAATTTTTCATTTTGTATCTGTAATTGTGTTTGTGATTAAATTTATGATCACGTGAAATTGTAATTTTATTTGATTGCTTGGTGATTTGATCGATTGTATGCTTGATTTTTTTTTAAAATCATATGGCTTTGTTGTTGTTTTTGAAGGTGGGGTGCAAGTGAAGAGTTGTGGGTGGATTCAGTGGCTGCGTGTGCATGAGGTTTTCGACGGAGAACGAGGCGGCGGCGGTGATGTTCGTGCAATATTCATGTAATATTCACGATATTAGGGGTAATATTCGTGTAATATGTGTTCATATTCATTTAATTGGGTAATAATATTAATAATTGGGTAGTGATCAATATTCATGAATTGAATTGTGATATTCATGTAATATTCACAATATCGGGGGTGATGTTCGTGTAATATGTGTTAATATTCATGTAATTGGGTGGTACCATTAATGTAATTGGTAGTGATCGATATTCATGAATTGAGTTATGTTATTCATGTACTTGAGTGTGATATTCATGTAATTGATTATGATATTCGTATAATTGATTGTGTTATTCATATATTATTAAGTGGTAATATTCATATTTTAAGTTGTGGTATTCATGTCTTTAATTGGTGATATCCACATATTAAACAAAGATATTCATACAAAAATGAACGATATTCAAGAAACAATGACAAAAGCAACAAGAACAAATTTGCAAATCTATGAATTTGCAAAGCATTAGGACGCTTAAAAAAATCAAGTGGTGATATTTGTAACACTCCCGATTTATACCGGTAGTGCCACACGCCAATGACCTCAGACATTACCGTCCAAAGTCACCCCAGGCTTTAATCGAAACAATTAAACTTAAATATGTAAACATATTAAATGAAAGATTAAACAGCGGAAGACATTTGGATTAGAAACTCAACCTCTTATTAAAAGATCTCTCATCAAACGAGAGTAGCATTTTTACAACAGAGTAAACTTTTCAACAGAAGACTTGTAAATTACACAGCGGAAGACTTTTAAGAATCAACCTAAAACATGGCTAGGTTATAAAGATATATTAAAGTAACAACTTAAAACACTGACACTTAAATCTTCGTCTGCAAGCCTCTTCTTCTTCAACTGGTTACTTTGACTTCGGGAACCTACCACTGATGTGCCGTATAGGACGGATGACACCAGCCAACCATGCAGTGGAAATTAACCGGTTGGTTAGTCTAATGAAAGAGTATGCAAGGGTGAAAACAAAATGGTTCTAGTGATTGTAATCGTTTACTATCATTGTTCCTCGAATAAACTGAAGGAACGATATATAACCTGATACTTTCACGAAATGATTTATTATTAAGATATGCACTGAAGAGAAGACTCTCAAAGGAAATGAGCCTTATGGGAAACGTATGAAGAGAAGACTCCAAAAGATTGAGTCTTACTGGAAATTATGACAACTGTTTGGAAACGTTAAAGTTTCACACAAGCGTTTAAAAGCGACTTGACTATTTGGGTCCACGACCAACCTCACCGCTTAGTGCGAATTCAGATTAGGAAGGTGGACTTACTCTAATCGAAGCCCAGACGAGTTTCCACGTTGTACTTCTCGCCCAAGGTTTATTAATTATGTGCATAACCACACTTATCTTATTTAATTACAACACGTACATTAATGTTAAGACTTTTAATATTATCTCGAGTAACTACGAGAAGGTTAACAAGCTTTTAATATTATTTCGAGTAACTACGAACCTTTATGATTTCGAGTAACTACGAACTTTTATGATTTCGAGTAACTACGAACCTTTAATACACAGGGTGACATTACGTCCACCCAAATTACACTAGCAAAGTGCTTAACACTTCAGATCCTTACATATGGATAAAAAGCAATGGGTCACGATCTTAAGAGAATTATAAAGAAACGACTATCCTTACAAGGAATATCGTTCCTATGAATACGCGTGCTATTCTAGCATTAAAGTTTACATTTAAATCCACAACAAAACCATTACGGTCATTAACAAGTATAATAGCGTTGTTTCTAGCAATATATACAACCTATCATAATATCATGTTTTAATCACGTTATTTATAAAATATGTTCCCAAACGAAAACAACAGTTCAATCCAATTTAATTAACAATTAAAAGCAATTGATAATTAATAGAACATGGAATGATTAAGCAAGAGCAAACCGCCACTTGCCTTAGATTAGACGAAGCTCAAAGACAACGGGTTTCCGGGTCCGAAACGAGGGCAGAACTCAGATTATAATTTTCCTACGGAATGACCCATAACGAAACCCTAAGTTAGATTCGATAATAAATAGTACGAATCTAAAGAAAGACGAACGAAATTGAAGGAACGAAGCCTCGATCGAAACCACAAAGCCCAAACCACAACCACGCGTGCCCAGGCACACCGCGGGTGCGGCGCCCTTGACCGTGGGTGCGGTCGTCGGGGACGAAGAACTCCGACGACACGACGAGAGGGAAAACTCACCGGGGAAGACGACGAGGCTCGATTCGTGGTGGCTCCGACTTCTGGATTCCTTGGACCTCCAAAGAACCTCCTTGAGAGCACCACCAACACCAACGAGAGTTCCGGCGACAACCTTGAAGAACTCCGGTGAGAGCTTGCACTTTTCGGCGACAATGGAAGAGAGAGAGAGAGAGAGAGAGAGAGAGAGAGAGAGAGAGAGAGAGAGAGAGAGAGAGAGAGAGAGAGAGAGAGAGAGAGAGAGAGAGAGAGAGAGAGATTGGATTGGAGTGCCCAACACCTCAGATCTTCCTCCTTAAATAGGGCCCAAGCAAGCAGGAGAGTCACCCCGACCAAGGAGCAGGCGACCGCCACGACGAAGGACACGCGGAACCCATGCCGGTGAGCCTCGTCCAGCACACGACCGCCACTGCGGGGTGCGGTCAAGGCCAATTTCGGCCTCTTTTGCCCATTTTTGTCCGGGAACATGTATGGGCATGATTTTAACCCCGGAAATTATATGTTTGTACCCAAACAAATATTCTAAGTCCCGAAAATACACCGAATGTATTTTATATCACTCAAGGAATTATTTCGGATCTCATAAACGTTACGGAAAATCCTAACTTCTCCGAAAACGAAATAATTACCGAACGAAGGTTAGGAAAAATTACCCAAATATCCTTATAGAAATGAGGGGTATTATAATATTCATGTTTTAAGTGGAGATATTCACATTCATCGATATTCATAAACGCATGAACGATATTCATAAAGACGTGATCGATATTCATGAACGCTAAAAATCGTTGAAGAAGAAGAAAATATATCAGCTAGCGATTTTAGGAAAGATAAAATATTGAGTTTTCTCTCTCATCTAACAACCTCATTTATTAAAATTTTCTAATTAAAAATTAAACAATGACCTTATTTGTGTTTTCTCTCTCTCCAATCTCTTTCCAAATCATATAACAACTTCCTATTTTGTAGGAGCTTATTTTCGGTAATTCAAGAAATCTTGTAGGATATTCAAATCAGATGAGAATCGTCCCCATGTGGCTTCTTTGTACCCTCAAATTCAGCCATTCAAAATCTTCAATCCAACGCTCCTTAATTGTACTTCTGTTTTACCATAATTGTCGTTTACCAGAGCGCGCCCCTATATATATATATAATGTACATATGTTCATGTACTTCTCTGTATTTATGGTGCTGATCTAGGACATAGATCGAGTTGTATTGGATAAGATTGTGGTCGTTGTTGTGTCCGAGGTTCTGAAGATCTTCCATCTTGTAGAAGGAATATCATGATGTTCATTTTGCAATTCTGCGTGACATATCATGTTTAAGACACTGTACTTTGAGAGTGCTTTACTCACCTTACTCTTTAGTTCGCTTAGGCTCATTTTTTATTTTGTTGTATTCCTGTTTACTTATTTTTTTCATGTCGGTTTGACTGACTAACGATTTATTCAGCCTGTCAATCTACTAAAGTTGTCTGATATATCAAATATTTTCCTAAGAAAAAATTATACTAATGTTCATATTAAAACTCTCGTATTAGTAGATGCATTATCATATATCTTATCAATGAGCTTTTAATAACTACTTTAACCACTCTCTCAATGCATGTTTAAAAGCATCATAAAATAACATAGACAAATTAATTGCCACATTGTCGTTGAGCATCAAAAATAGAGAAAGTAAGACATATTTATGTCAAAGATGCGAAACAAAGGCTGTCGAAACCCCATCTCTAACGCAAAAGATCACATTTTATGACTACTACTACTCCAATATACAATTGAATTGCGAGAGAGTTATAGGCGTAGTACGTGTTCATATATATAGCCATAGCTACGATTGATCGACTTGAATCGAAACACACACAACTGTCACCGCACGTGTGACTGATTTGCCTGCTTTTACCTTCTTTTTTAATTACTCCATTTTGTACAAATTACAAACTTATACGCATAAAAATAAAATTACTTAAATATGGACTGATACAATTACAGTCTACAGAGATGTTCCGTGCGCCGTGCGGTAAAACAAGCGAAGACAGTGAAAGTGAATCAGAGCCGTTGAGGTAAGATGATTGATTGATCGCGCGCGTACACAGATACACATAATCCAGACAATCAGAGCCGATAAACACTGATGAGATCCCAAACCCGAAACACAAAACAATCAGTCTCGAAGTGAGATGCGTTTGCAGGTGCAGGATTAAACAATTGCAACTGCCCGCAGAGAAGCCATACCCATTTGCCACGTTTCGACCCGCTGTATTTCTACGTATCTCAGTTACGTCGCGATTCGCCCTCAATATTCCCCGAATTTACAGCACTGCCACTCCCGAGCGTTCAAGTTCAACTACCTTGATACTGCTGTTGCTTCATACGATACGATCGAGCTTGGATCTTATACTACGACTCTTTCCACCAATTAATTGATTGATTAATTAATTAATGTAAAATTATGAAGCTGCGAAATTGAATACTGACCTTTCACTTAGTTGACGTTGACCCTGCAAAATCCCTGTCCCAACATGATCTTTGCTTCCTTTCCCCAAAAAAAATGTAAAAGAAATATTGGATATTTGATTACCGTGTTTTCCGCTTTATTGATTGCCTTCTATTATTTCCAAATCCAGCTAGCTAACTCGCAAATTAATTGTCATATACTTTTTCGGTGATTTTATGATCCCAACTATTGACAATTCATTAGTATTATTTTTTTCATACACCTTTCGTTAAGATTTACACGTTTTTTTGGACATTGTTACACGTACATACACAAAAAATTCAGTAAAATTTGTTTGTACCAAAATACCATATATACACACAGAAAATTAAAGTATCTTAACAAAGTTTTAAATCTAGAATATCTTAACGGAAGAAGTATATAAAACAATTATATATAGCATGGTAATTAAGAAATTATAAATCGTTAATTTACCCACATTATGACATGCATGAATAACAAATTAGTAATTCAAATCACAAGATAATATTAGAGTGTTCAAAGCAGAAGAGATAATAAACCAACATTCAGTTGGTCTAATGGTTTAACGCTGAATTTCTTTAAATATTTTATTCAGAGGTTTTGAATTCGATTTCTACTCACGTTTAAACACGCTTGAACGTAGAGCAATTTTGACCGATCGAATCAGACGATCAAAAACTGAAAAAAAAAGCAGAAGAGATAATAGGACACATTATCATTCCAATTATAAATAAATAAAATTAAAGGAAAGGGGACAATCGTCTGTATTTCATAATAATATAAACTAGTATAATGGACGCACTCAAATTAACTTCTTTTCCTTCTAATCATCTATTGGTACGTTCAAACGTCTATATATGATTCGATTAATTACCTTTTTAACGTACAAACATTGTGATGGAGAACTTCGATCGATTACTTATGAATTGATCTCAATTAATTTACGTTTGAAAATGCACACTACTTTCAAAGGGAGATGCACCTGATATTTTAGGGCCTTGTATCCTACAGTACATGACAGAATGAAAAACGGCCGATTAACTAATGATTACCTTTATTCATTAGTACATGTATTTGGTAGATTATACTCCGTAATTTCAAAAAATGGTCGATTAAAAAGAACTCTAATTCATTAAATTATGCTTGAAGGATTTAGATTTTACCTATATTCAAAAAATCAAAAGTTTCTATGAAAATGAGGTTGGGTATTAACATATACTTATAAACTTCTTATATAATGTATAAGCTGAGTCAAATGGAACCATAAATTCACTCTCTCCATTTGACCGAAAATAAATAAATTCACTCTCTCCTTCATAAAAAGTGGCCGTTTATAACATTTGGACAAACATCAATCTAGCATATACATAATAACAAGCTTATAAGTATGTTTTTAATATAAATAGAACTTATTTGTACTTAAAAAAACACCATTTCAACTTTCAAAAAGAACATCGATCTTTGTTTTTTATTTTATAAGACTTTGTCGTTAAACATAAAACTGACGTCGGTATTTTAATTTGTATCACTCTGGGATAACAAGATACTATATATACATTAACTTCATGACATATATATATATATATAAATGATTTTTTTTCTAACTACCGTAATTTTCCTTTGTCAATTTGTAATAAATAATTACAGGTAGCATTAGTATTTATGGGTTGACCGGAATTTTTAGGCATGTGTATACACTGAATGTTACATATATATGCATGTAAACAGCTTTATTTATTCAACTCATATTTATTTAACTTTTTTCTAAGGAGGAATTCGATCCAGTTTAATTAATCACATATAGACGGCTGGCAAGAAAATTCTAAGGTTGTAAGTCTAGCTATTGATAAAAAGAGGGGAAATTCATGCATTGAAATTTATAAATTTACAGTATAAGGTCAAATCAAAGAAAAAAGTGACTAGCTATAACTTTGTTCATTTAGACATTAAATATCATATTAGGTCATAATTATTACCAAAACAAACTTTATATTTCGTCTCAATAGTTGGGTACGAAATTGACCATTTTTTCGCCTCAAATAAATGTCCAAATTGGCTACCTACGAAGCCACAAATTTCTTCATCTTTAATCGGAATACAATAAAGTTTTAGAATCTCAATCCTGTACGAATAGTATATGAATTTTATATATACATATGTATTTGTTTAGACTCGGAACTTTATTAAATGAAAAAATAACTTTTGACATTAGAATAAGGGAAAATTACCAATTTTGTGATACATGGATCGATATATCATATTATCATATATATGATTCTTTCGATCGTGTTACATGAGTTGGTTTTGAACCATGTGATTGAAGGATCCGGCCATAATTTGAAAGTTATGATCGAAAAGTGTGAAGAAAAATATGCAAAATTAAAGTTATCACAAAGTTAATTATTTTATATGATATGATTGTTTAATTATCAGATAAAGTTGATTATTTATTTATATGATAAAAGAAGCTTATGTGAATCCGAGTAAGTACATTTAAGCGTATTGTTGTTGTTGTTAGGTAAGCAACCAACGCATATTATTTATCAATCAACTTAATAATTTTGAAATAACTATTTAATTGTCCAGTATTATTTTCGAACAGGAATATCTAAAAAATAAATATAGTTCATTAAACTTCAATTAATTAGGGGTATGACATTGATTTTTATTTTGTTGCAAAATTAAATTGGATCGGTTTGAATTGTGCAAACGTCCAAACCCCACTCCTATAAGATCGGTAGGGTTAAGAGATAACGACAATGTTAAAAAGATAAAAAGATGAATTGAATAATTTAATTATATTATCAAGATTTGAATTTTATATATCAATAGAAATTGCACTTTATTTCACTCCCCACCCATAAGGCCATAAGGAGGCTATAGGCCCCCTCCCCTTATATTGCTTGCTTCTGTTAAGAGTTGTGTCATTTTAGAAATATTGGTCATTCTGTGTAATTAGTTGATAAATGAGGGTTTCATTTCTGTTATGGATATAAGCCTTGTAACAGACTCAGTTGAGCTCAATTCCGATCAAATGGATTTTTCTTCTTCTCTGTTTTCTTGATGAAGAACATATTTCTTCTTCATTTCAAATTCTAGTGAGCAATTTTATATGGTATCAGAGCGTTTTTGCTCAATTCTCTTCTTTCTTCCGCAGATTAAACACAGTTCTTGAAGAGAGGTTGATCATGGCGAATCGCGAAGATCAACAGTGTGTTGTCGGAGATGGCGGTGGCGTTGCGCCTACCGATCCGATGGCATTGGCGAATTCCGATCATCCGGGATCGCATTTGGGAGCCATTCATCTGAATGGAATGAATTTTCATAATTGGAGCAAGAGTGTTCGAATGGCACTCGGTGCAAAATCCAAATTAGGGTTTATCGATCAAGAAACCTGCAATTGGCTCAGCCAATGGAGAGAAATGGATTAAAGCAGATTACATGGTAAGATGCTGGTTGATAAACTCCATGGATCCATGGATTTCAGGAACCTTCATGAACGCCAATTCGGCTCGCCAGCTATAGGAATAATTGCTCGAGAGGTTTGGACAGACCAGTGCGCCTTTGCTCTACCAACTCAAGAGGAATCTGTCTTCGCTGGAGCAAGGATCTGCATCAGTTGGTGAGTATTACTGCAAATTGAAATCAATTTGGGATGATATACAAGATCTTGATCCGCTACCTGTTTGTGAGTGTGGATTAATGGCAAAATGTACTTGCAAGGTTATGAAAAAGTTTCTTGAAAATGATGCTAGAAACAAATTGATTGAATTTCCGATGGGATTAAATCAAGATTATGACAATGTTAGAAGCAACATTCTGGCTTTGGATGAGTTTCCCACTGTCAACAAAGCTTTCTATATGATTCAACAAGTAGAAAGACTGTGGAGAATAACCCATCCCACATTGGAAAATTGGGACTAAATAGCGTAGTATATAAGCTTAGTGGACTACTCCTCCTATTGCCAATTGGTTTTAGGATGGAACCCCACTGGGCTTATGTGTTAGGCTCATACGCGCATGTGCGCACAGACTGACACGTCTCCCCTTTATCGGCCCACCGGACTTTAACATGGTATCAGAGCGGTTCGGTCTGGGTTTGGACTCCTGGTTGATTGGGCTTGTCGGCCTTAAGACACTAACGGGTTTGCCGGCCTTAAGGCATGATGTCAAGTGCCAACTGGGTCAGGCCAGTTGCCACTTGAGGGGGCGTGTGGAGAATAACCCATCCCACATCGGAAAATTGGGACTAAATAGCCTAGTATATAAGCTTAGTGGACTACTCCTCCTATTGCCAATTGGTTTTAGGATGGAACCCCACTGGGCTTATGTGCTAGGCCCATACGCGCATGTGCGCACGGACTGACACGTCTCTCCTTTATCGGCCCACCGGACTTTAACAAAGACAGAAAATTATAAATGGTACTTTAGGCTCGGTCACTGAGAATGGTGAAGCTTTCAATGCCAACAAGCAACAGTCCTTCAAAGATAGAAGAGGGAAAGATGACAGGAGATGTGATCATTGTCACATGAAAGGACATACTAAGGATAAGTGTTACAAACTTCATGGATATCCAGCTAATTGGAGATTCAAGAATGGTGATAGGAAAGTGATCCGCTCTACTTTGTAGTGCGTAACTAGGAGTTGTTACTGGATATTAGGTACCATTTTGTGTGAGTTTAGAAGATATTTGAGAAGAATGGAGTTGTAGAGAAGAAGTGGTGAAAATGAGATTCTAACGGAGTATTGAAGACATTAAGGAGCGATGAAGGCGAAGCATGCACCGAGTGAAGGCCGCGAGCACGAAAGAAGTTGAAGATCGCGGCAGAGCACAAACTACGGGCGCGGAAGGATGGGCCGCGGGCGCGGAAAGACGACAAAAGCAAATGAATACTACAGGCATTTCCGCGGGCGCAGAAGATTTTCCGCGGTCGCGGATTTCCCTTCTGACGCGGAGCGCGTCGACGATTAGTCCGAGATCTGTTTTGTTTTATTTCTTTTTATTTTATTTCTTTATTATTTCGTTTAATTTCCTTTTAGGAAGATATTATTTCTTATCTTAGGAATTAGGTTTTGTGAGGTTATTTACCTCTCTTTGTTAGCAGCCTTTTCATAATCACATCATCATAACTTTATCGTTCATTATTTTCCCTTAGAGTTTTATGCTTTGAAGACTATGAAGAACTAATCAACCATTGCTTAGTCCGACAATTGAAGTCTTTGTTTGTATTTGGTTGTGAGATTATAACTCTATTTCCTTTCCTTTGATTATATCGATTCTCTTTGTGCTTCATCTCATTGATTCTTACTGATTTGACTAGTCTTATCATCTAGTTGATATTAGTGATTGTCTATTGCTAGGGTTTGGATATTTCTGGTTAAAATCCCTTATCTTGTGTAGCAACCACAATTTACAGGAACTGGTTGTGAATGTTTATTGTGAAGAGAATTGATTACATGTCGAGTACTGACTAGTTGTTAAGTATTGCATGTATCCTGCTTAATTCATATGATTACTGCTGCCGTTAGATTGAATCTTGATGGTTTCTTGATTGTTTAATGGTAAGTATTTTCAGGGCTGGTTGACCTGTCTATATACATAAGATCGGAATATGAATATTCATTGGTAGGAATTGAAGATAATCTAGGATCAACCAATCAAACTGAAGTGTGAATATTTATCTGGCTAAGTTACTTCTCACCCATTGATTACATCTTTTGTATTGATTTCCATTGTTACTTGATACAAACCAAAAATCCCCCCTTTTGTTACTATTGGCATACAACCTTTGCATATAGGAAGATTGCATACCTCCCTGTGGGATCGATCCTTATTTACCCTACTACGTTAGTTAGGTTTTTGAGGTTATTTAATAGGAGTCTACGACAAACCCCTCATCAGAAAGCCAATGCAGCTGAAGTTGAAACTGACAGTCCTTTGGATCTTGATGAGCTAGTAGTCAACTTAGTTCTTGTTAACGCTGTGTGTAAAGAAATGGCCAAGATGTTTAGGTCAAAGGAAGGGGGCAATATCAGCTTTGCAAGTATGGCTAGTACCTCAGGATGGGCAAGCTTTGTAGGTAAACTTCCTATTTCATACTCATCTGCAATGAATGTTGTGACTGAATGTGATCATGGCATGTGGAAAGTTGACACTGGAGCAACAAGTCATATGATTTGTGATTCTAGATTGTTTTCTTCACAAAGAAAACTAAGAAAACCTATTAAAGTTGTGTTGTCAGATGGAACTGTTAAATCAGTGGATATAGTGGGTTTAATACAGGTTAATAGAAATTTGGTCATTGAGAATGTGTTGCTTGTAGAGGGTTTCAAGCAGAATTTGCTATCAGTAACTAAATTGCTAGATGAAAATGGTGTGTGTGGACAGATTGAAGCTGATAAAATTTGTTTCCAGGACCATTCCACTAAAGCAGTTGTTGTTGTTGGGCATAGAGCTGGAGGATTATATTTGCTAAAGGCAGAACCCAAGATACAGGAGCATAGGACACATGATTATGACCACTAATTGTATACAAGTTCAGAATTCTTTTCTGTAAATTCTAATCATTATCAATAAAATGAGCAGTCAAAGCCATATAATTCAGCTTTTGATTGGAAGTCCATGTATCAGTAGTCAAACAAATTCTTTGAGAATTCTTCCCCGGAAACACTTTCAACTTCTCTCGTTCCTCCATAAACATTTTATAAGAATCACGAGTAACAGTAGAACGTGATGTCACTTTAAAGGTAGGACAAGCAGATGCAAATAAATCCCTAAAAAGAAACTTTTGTACAAAGTTGAATGGTAACTCTTCTCCAACTACCAATTTGCACATCTTCATTCAGTAAAGCTACCTGAGCTTGAATTTTGTGAAAGTTGCATTTTAGCAAAGCAATGTAAGGAGTCTTTTGACAGAAGTGAATCATTGGCTTTGAAACCTTTCGATCTTGTTCATTTTGATGTATGGGGACCCTATAAAGTTCAGAGCACATCATGGGCTTCTTATTTCCTAACAATCCTGGATGATTGTACTAGATTCACTTGGGTGTATTTGCTAAAGCATAAGCATCAAGTGTTTTCTGTAATAGAATCCTTCATAGCCTATGTGAAAAATCAATTTGACACTACAATAAAAGTGGGGAGAAGTGACAATGGGACAGAGTTCACTCAGAATAGATGTCAATACATGTTTAAGAAACTTGGCATTGTACATCAAAGAAGTATTCCAGGTAATCCACAGCAAAATGGCAGGGTGGAAAGAAAGCATAGGCACATACTAGAGACAACCGGAGCTATGAAGATTCATGCAAATCTTCTAGTCAGATTTTGGGCTGAATGTGTTACAGCTGTTGTACATGTAATCAACTTGATGCCAAGTTCAGTATTAGGATGGAAAGTCCCTTATGAGTTGTTATTCCGAAAAATTGCTAACTATGATGATTTAAGGGTCATGGGATGTCTGTGTTTTGGGAAATGCAGTGCAGATAAAAGAGACAAATTTGGGTATCAGTCACAAAGATCAGTGTTTTTGGGGTATCCTAGTGGACAGAAAGGCTATAAGCTATTGACATTGACAACAAAAGGTTTTATGTGTCAAGAGATGTGGTATTTCAAGAAAGTGTGTTTCCTTACAAAATACAAGAACCAATTGCAGCAGATTCCATTAACTCCCAGTTTGCACATCATCATTTGCCTATGGTAAATCCAGCTTATGATGAGGTGGATAGTCAAGCTGAATACCCTACACCCTCTCCTGCAAACCATATAGAAAGTGATCAAGTGATTCCTGAATACCTTACACCCTCTCCTGCACAACCCACAATTGACACAGAAGATGTAGTCACTATTGTCTCTGCACCTTCTCTTGTTTCCTTCCCCATAGTTGTCAACAATCCTATAGCAGAACCTCCCAGGAGATCGGCTCGAATTCGAAGTCATCCTGAAAGATTGCAAGAATATTTCTGCAATGCTTCCAGGACTGTGTATCCATATGATCACAAAAATCAGTTGTTTAACCTCTCTGATTTTTCCAGTGAGTACATAGCTTCCCTATATAATGTGTGTAGTACTAATGAGCCCAATTGTTATGCTCAGGATTAGGGGCGGACGCGGGATTGTCGTCCAGTGGGGGCTAAAATTTTGAAGAGTAAAATATTACCGTCTACCTTACACAAAATCCTAAACCGTAATTTTTAATTCTACCATCTATTTTACACAAACAATCTCAATTTCAAACAACAAACTCTATATCCAAACTTCAAATGAAATTTTACTCAAAATTGACAAAAAAATACACAAATTAAACAAATTCCATCATTACAGACTACTTTAACTGCGTAATCTCAACAAATTTGTATAAAAATTAATTTGTAAAATTTATAAATCCATAAACCCTAAATTTTGAAAGTTTTAACACAAATAAGGATAAATATATTGAAAATATTACATATCTTATTGAAAAATTGTGTGCAAATTTGAATAAATTTTAGTATTTTTGAGAATTATGCATAATAAATCCTATGTAAAAAATATTTTTAAAATTGGAAAACTACAAAAATTAGTTTGAAATTTTTGAAAAAAAAAATTAGGAAAAAATAAAATAAAAACTTTGGGTGAGGAAAAAAAATCCCGTATAATTTTTTTTTTTATTTTTCTTTTCAAAATTTCAGTGGGGGCTACAGCCCCCACTGGGCCCCACCTGCGTCCGCCCCTGCTTAGGTCAAAGCATCCTCAGTGGGAAGAGGCCATGGCTAAGGAAATAGAAGCTCTTAAGAGCAATCACACTTGGAAGTTGACCAATTTGCCTACAGATAAGAAAATGTATTATCAAGAGAAGACTCTGAAAGAATGAGTCTTACGGAAACATATAAAGAGAAGACTCCAACGAATTGAGTCTTATCGGAAAGTATGACAATGTTTGAGAACATTAAAGTTTCATGCAAACGTTTAACAACGACTTGACTATTTGGGTCCACGACCAACCTCACCGCATAATGCGAATTCAGATTCGAAAGGTGGACTTACTCTAATCGAAGCCCAGACGAGTTTCCACGTTGTACTTCTCGCCCAAGGTTCATTAATTATGTGCACTAAAGCACTTATCTTATTTAATTCCAAAACGTACATTTTACGTTATAAGCTTTTAAGATCTCTTCACAAGAGATATCGAATCTCCTCACAAGAGATATCAAAGGGAATACATCCCAAATGGCGGCACCAGCTGTGTGCACATACCCTGAGTAAGGGTAAGGTCATGACTGAAGATACTAGGGAAAATCCTCCTAGCACCATTATCAAGAAACCACTAAACCTCGTAAGGTACATAGTATTTCTACGAATACTCGTTCTAACTAAACAGTTAAAACATAAGAGCAATAATTCACATCAAAGCCATTGAGGCCAATAACATATATAATAGCGTTGTTTCTAGCAATATATATAACCTATTATAATATCTCTTTTTAAATCACATACAGTTATCAAAACTGTTCCCAGATGAAAACAATATTCATCCCAAATTAATTAACAATTAAACAATTGATAATCAATATAAATATGGAATGATAAGCAAGAGCGAACCGCCACTTGCCTTAGATTTAGACGAAGCTCGAAACGACAGGTTTCCGGGTCCGAAACGAGGAAGAACTCAGATTATGATTTCCTACGGAATGACCCATAACGAAACCCTAAGTTAGATTCGACAATAAATAGTATGAATCTAAAGAAAAATGAACGAAATCGAAGGAACGAAAGTCCCAAACGAGATCACAAAGCCCAAGCCACAACCACACACGCCCAGGCCCACCGCGGGTGCGGCGGCTTGACCGCGGGTGCGGCAAGGCTACAGAGGCGAGACGACGACGACGGCAACTCACCGGGGAAGACGATGGGGGCTTGACTCGTGGTGGCTCCGACTTCTGGATTCCCTGGACCACCCAAGCACCACCTTGAGAGCACCTCCTCTTCCTTTGGTAGTTCTGGCGACGACCTTGAAGAACTCCGGCGAAAGCTTGCAACTCCGGCGACAATGGAACGAGAGAGAGAGAGAGAGAGAGAGAGAGAGAGAGAGAGAGAGAGAGAGAGAGAGAGAGAGAGAGAGAGAGAGAGAGAGAGAGAGAGAGAGAGATTAGAGCTGTCTTCCTCCTCCAAGTCTCCTCTTTTTATAGGCCAAGCAAGAAGCCCAGCTGGCACCTCCCCACCGCCTCAAAGCCGACCGAAACGGCAAGCAGCTCAGGCGACGTTCGGCGGAGCAGAAAAGGAATCATGACGGCGTGGGTGCGGTGGGTCTTACCGCGGGGTGCGGTGGCGACCAATTCCTGACCGCGGGTGCGGTCAAGGCAATTTTTGTGCCTTTTGCCCATTCTTTGACCGGGAAGCCCACTTTTGACCGGGAAGAATTATGGGTATGGGTTTTAACCCCAGGTTAAATATATTTATACCCGAACAATTATTCTAAACCCCAAAAATACGTCGAATGTATTTTATTCCACTCAAGGAATTATTACGGAGATCAAGTATTTAACAGAAAGTCTGAACTTCTCTGAAAATAATTCGACTACAATACGAGTGTTTGGAAAACTTACCAAAATACTCTTTACTAAAATGAGGGGTATTACAGTAATGCCTTCATTTATCTACTGCCATCAGAATGGCAAGCAGTTCTTTCTCATAGGTAGATAACAACAAATGTTGGCCATGTAAGGCCTTACTAATGTAAGCCAATGGCCGACCTTGCTGCATCAACACATCTCCAATGCCTGAATCACATGCATCAGTCTCTAATTGAAATGGTAAAGAAAAATCAGGCAACCCCAAATAGGCATTGAAAACAGTAAGGATTTCAGATGTTGAAAGGCCTCATCAACTACAGAATTCCAAACAAAGGAATTTTTCTTCAAGAGGCCAGTTAAGGGTTTACAAATGGATCCATGCCCTTGAATAAAATGCCTGTAGTAACCAGTGAGGCCTAAGAATCCTCTCAATTATTTTACAGATTTAGGAGAGGGCCATGACAGCATAGCCTCCACCTTTTATGGATCAGTGGCTACCCCTGCACCTGAAATGATATGGCCTAAATAAGCCACCTTAGGCTGAGCAAACTCACATTTAGACCTCTTAGCAAACAATTGATGCTTCCTGAGAACTGCCAAAACCAACTGCAGGTGTTCCAGATGAACCTCCAAACTACTACTATACACCAAAATATCATCAAAGAACACAAGGACAAACTTCTTCAAATATTCACCAAAAACATCATTCATCAAACTTTGAAAAGTGGTTGGAGCATTTGTGAGGCCAAAGGGCATAACCTTGAACTCAAAATGCCCATGGTGAGTTCTGAAAGCAGTTTTAGACACATCCTCTTCAGCCATTCTCACCTGATGATAGCCTGCTCTCAAATCCAACTTAGAGAAAATAGAAGCTCCCTGCAATTCATCAAGTAATTCCTCAATATGGGGAATTGGAAATTTATCTTTGACAGTGATATCATTCAGCTGTCTATAATCAATGCAAAATCTCCAACTACCATCCTTTTTTCTTCACAAGGAGTGTAGGAGATGCAAAGGGGATATGGCTAGGCCTTATGGTAGAGTGTTATAGCATGTCAGCAACCTGCTTTTCAATCTCATTTTTTTGTAAAAATGGATATTTGTAGGGCTTAGAACAGACTGGCATGGCTCCAGGTTTGAGTAAAATATGATGTTCATGACCTCTAGCAGGAGGAAGATCCTTAGGCTCCTCAAATGCATCCCCATAACTGAGCAGCAACTCTTGAACCTCTACTGGCAATGTTGTATCTTGATCATCCATAGCATAACAATGAGCAATTGGAGTAATGAACAAATGAACCTTCTTCTTCAAAAGTTTCTACAGCCTGTTACCACTCATCAACTTCAAAGAAGCATGTTCACTAAACCCCACCAAATCAATCCTATGGCCTTCTTTCACAAAAGAGAGCTTGAGTTCCTTGAAATCAAAGGACTAAACTCTCTCAACCAATCCACTCCTAAAACCATATCACAACCACCCAAATTCAATATCTTGATGTCAAAACTGAACTGGTTACCCTGCATAGACCACTGAAATTCTTTACACCTTTGATGACTGAACATTTTGCTTCCACTTGCTACAGCTACAACCATCACTACAGACTCTTGAAGATCTAATTCTGCCTCCTTAGCAATTCTGGAATCCAAGAAACTGTGAGTACTCCCACTATCAACCAAGATAGTTATTGCCTTTCCCTTTACCAAGCCTCTGATCTTGATTGTATTCAAGGGACTGCTCCCAGTCAATGTATGGACATAAACCTCAGGTTCCTCCTCCAAGATTCCCTCTTCTTGACCCTCAACCACATCAGTGATTTCTCCAAACTCTGCTGATTGTACTCCCTCTACTTCATCTGCCACCAAACTATGAAGGGATTGAGTCTTACATCTATGACCCACAAAGTATTTATCCCCGCATATGTATCACTGCCCTGGGGTTCTCTTGGTTTCTGATGGCTGAACAATAGGAATAGCATTATGTTCCTTAACGGGTAAAGGAGTGAGAGGTGTATTAGTATTGGTTGCAAAAGGTTTGTAAGGAGGTTTGTTGGAAGCAAAATTTGGTCTAGGAGAATAAGAGTTTTGTGACTGAAAGGAGGGTTTCCAGGGTGGTTTACTCAATTTCACAATGGCTTGTACAACCCCCTAGTGCAACTTAGCTTGCTCATAGGCCATAGGTAAGGTAGTTGGTCGATTAAGCTTCACAAGAGACTTAATCTCTTCTTTAAGGCCGCTAATATAACTAGACACGAAATAAGATTCTGGCAAGAAAGCATTGTAAGAACTCATACAAGCTTTGAGTTCCTCAAACTTCTCAGTATAATCCTCAACATCTACCTGTTGAGTCAATTTATTGAACTCTTCAACCACTTCATCCCCTTGTTTCTCACCAAATCTCACACACACAGCCTCACTAAATTCGGCCCAACTGACTGCAGTTCTCTGTGACAAGAAACTTTGAGCCCACACATCAGCTCTCGCACACATGTACAACAATGCAATTTCAACCTTTTGTGCTTCCAAGATACCAAAAATTCCAAAGTATATGTCACACTTTCTAACCCAACTTCTTGGTTTCCGACCATCAAAAGTTGGAAATTCCAATTTAGGAAAGCGATGATTACCTTCGCGACTGTCCAAAACCACATGTGTTGTGCTCTTCTCACCACTTTCTGCGCTGGATGCCATGGAAGGGCCACCTGTGTTACCGCCTGTATCGGAATCTTGATGCATCGAACGAATTCTCGGACTCGCATTGGGTGCAATACTGGAATTGCCTTCCTTCTCCTTGGAATTTGCAAGATTTCGCATCATGGAAGCCAATTGCTCGAGTCGACTCTCCGTGTTCTTCTACAAATTATCCACCCTTTGCTGATGTTTTGTGAATTGCCGACGCTGCTCGTCAAACTGGCGCTTTGAATCTTCCACGAATCTCTCCTTAGTATCCATGAACACCTCGTTCATGTCTACGAATTGCTGCATTCGCAACAACTGCGCCTCCGTCTTCTTGAGTGTTTCCTCCATGGTCTTCAAACGCGTGCCTTCTGCCATTGCCGAGAATCAAAACAGCTCTGATATCAAATTTGTTGTATCCGAGATACAACAGAACTCAATTCTCCATATCAATGGAGGAATGTAGAAACAAGATAGAGGATAGGGAAGAGAAGATAAGGAAAGAAGAGAGAAATAGGGATAGAAATTCTGATAGTTGATTGATAACGAATTCCTCCTTTGTAACAGCTCAAATAGGCTCTCTAACGGCCTAACAACCTTTCCCCCCATACTGTCACTAATTACAAAATATGGCCCAAACTCTCAACTCGTGACAATGTCATATGAAAAGTTGTGTTTGCATTTTATTAATTTACCATATATAATAATATAACTAGATAGCATGATTGGTGGCCGGGTTAATTAGGGTTTGTTTGATAAAATTTAGATAAATAACTTTTTTATAATAAATACGTACTTATTTTTCCTCATTTAGGTTTTTCTATATCTCAAATTTCAGAAAATATCTTTAGATAATTTTTTTTATTACAAGTAAAAGAAATTTATAAAAAAACTTTGTCAAATTATATTTAGCTTTCACCGAATGAACTAATAAATATGACTGGCTGGCACCATCGTCGATTGATATCCAAACATATCACGTTTTGCATGGCTTGTATTTTGCTTTCCAAGCAGCATATTGCGTTCATTTCTAGACCATCACGTTTTTTCTGGCTTGTATTTTTATTTCACCCCAATTTACACGTTAATGACATGTACTATTAAATATTTGTTTGTTATACTGGGGGTACAGAGACATTGATGTTAGGAGGAGTCTATCACTTCGTGTGCCAACAGTACCCCAGTCTAGACGTAGAACGGTTCTGGCCGATCGAACCAGGCGATCAAGACTAAAAAAAAAAAACTGTTTTAAATTTTTTATATTAGTACTAAGATTTCAGAAATTAAAACATGGTACAAAATACTTTTACCCATTATTTATTTCTCTCGCTTTATTAATGCTATCTTTTTTTAGCCCTTTTCAGATTATATGAAAGCCTGTATCTTGACTTCGGCTTCGTTCGACATATCGAGCTGAAACTAGAGTTGAAGCTGAATAAGTAGCTGGAACTGGAGCTGGAGCTAAATGAGTAGCTAAAGCTGCAGCTGAATTCATTAGCTTAATTTTTCTCTAAAAGCTAGTTGAATGTTCGGTATTACGAGCTGAATTTTTAAATAATAGCAATAAAATTATGAAAAATGGTATGATAATACATCTATATTTTGGCGCATATACAAATAAGGTTATATTTTGATCCATGTGAGTACTTTTTAACCCTATATTTTATATTGTCGCCTCATCATCTCTCACATATCAACATCTTCACGGACATCGACGCTGGTATAGTTTCACTTTAATTCATCAATATGTATATGGCTAATTAAATCTAAATCCATCTACTTATGGTTTCAATCTATTGCTCGTTTTCGATTTCATGTTAGCATGTTCGTCTATAAATTAGAGCTTTTATAGATCAATAAATTATCAATTGTAATTAATACTAAGTTTTTTATAAAAGTCTAATTGAGGAGATCAATACGTAATACTGATAAAACTTTGTACATAATTTCATAATGATAGTGACGAGCTATTTTATGTGTTAATTTAAGGGCACCAGTGGATAAAAATTTCGTTAAGCTAGTTAAGCTTCCATAATGTTGGGGGGGTTCACATTAAAAAAATCAACAAAATTAAGCTACATTCATCTACAATAAACTTGTTAAGCTAGATGAATAATTTTTTGTCAAACACTCAATAAGATGAAAAAAAATTAAGCTCCGTTCATGTGCAAAAAAGTTCTGCCGAACGGAGCCTTCATCACACATTAACGTAATTTATACTCCGTAATAACAAGGATAAGCGTGATTGGAAGGGGAAAAATTGGGTTCAGTGTGAAAACGTTTTTACTTAGGGCTTACTTGTATCAATACCAAAGTATGAGATATCGAGTATTCGTATCAGTATAAATATTAAAATATAAATACGAATGTATTCAAGGTATCAGATATGAGTATATTTTGATTGTATGGATGATTTTTTATACACCTATTCCATGAAAATTATCAAAATGACACTTTGAATCATTTTAGTATCACTTTTATATTAATTGATCGATATTGATATCCAATATACCAAAACAACAGATATTAATTTAATATCGATATCCCCTTCTACTCAACACAAATCTTAGCAAAGCAAACGCCTTCTTCACAAAAATCTTAGTTTGAAAAAAACACCTTCACACTGGACAAAACTTAAATTCAACGGCTTCAATAGAACGACCATTCCTCTCATATTGGGTTCATTATTTGCAGTCATCAAGAGGAAATTCTCTACATAGACAGAAAACAAATCCATGATATGTCCATACTACAGACTGAAGCTCTTGTTGCTTTAGAAGGTGTTCGCAAAACAATCTCTTTAGGTGTTAACAAACTCAAAATTGAGTGTGATAATTTAATAATAATTAATTCCATATGTAAAATACTATGAGAAATCCATACAATTATTCGAGATATTAACCCATATTACTTAATTGTTTCGGTTATGTCTCAGTTTTTCACTACTACAAGGAGTGCAACAAAGCAACCGACTAGCTCGCCACATGATTAGTCCCACCACTGTCAGGAGCTTCATTTGGACTCATGCGATGACACGACTCTCCTCATCTAATATGTATACTCGTAGACAAGAGTTCATAAAATTGAACTTCAGATATGATCTTGTTTGTAATATTTTTATAAAAATCATATGTTACTATGTCCTTTATTTAAAAGAGAGTTTAATATTTACCTTATAAAAAAAAGTTTACGCATAATTGATATATATCTTGATATGAATGTCTAACAAACCCTTAATTCAATTCTTTAATAATTTCTATTCCTATTTACCTTTATCTTTGGGGAGGACATAAGTCAACACTCAACGCCATCTGCCTACCAGTATATACAAGAGATGAAGACATAAAAAGCACCAAACACATATTCAAGAAAAATCAACTTAGTTAGATCGATCAAGGTTCCTTATAATAAAGTTAAAATTAATCATGTTATTATATCTACTGGACCCCAACAAGCACTAAGGATAGAACATATAATAAACACATGGGTCCCCATTCCAATTAAAATTTTCTTGTGGATTATATATTAAATTAATCCACTAATCAAGACCTTTCAACAGTCCAAAATATTTACCAAGTCCACATAAAATATATAAATGTACTCTTCAATTTGCAATTGGCCCCCTCGTACCGCGCTATATCTACCTTTTTTTGCCTAGATAACTAGCGTAATTTGTAATTTTAGAGGATATTTAGTGTTTTTGATAAGAAAATATATATTATATAGTTTTATCTATGGAATTTATTATACGTGCGAATCATATGCGTATCAATTAGAGGGGCCCGGTGACATTTTTTTATGCTATATTAAACGACTTAGTGTGTTTGACACGTATAGGGCCCACCATTCGCTAGTGTATATATATGTAACTATCTGTTTATAGTTTTCTCTTCTTTATTTCAGGAGGAACATTATATTGTTGCTTTTTGAAGCAAATTCCCAATTTATTTAAGAGCTAATTTAACAAATTAAGAGAGAACTAATTAAGCACAACTACACAGGGGATTTGGTGAATACCAATAATGGCAAAGACTTTGGTTATAAATAGTACTAATAGTATGAAAATCACATGGTTGTGATGTAAAAAGTCAATGTTAAAAGTTAACCATTATGAATTCCTTCTGTTCCTATCTAGTAAGGTGGCAAGGTGGACAAATAAAAAGTTATTTGAATTTATTGCATTCCCACCTGTTCATTTTTTTAATCTATCAATTTCCTCATATGTACTCTACTTTCATTTGGTTGGGTTTTGAGGGTTCTAAATTCAATTTGTTATGATGATAAAAGTTAATTAAGTCTTTTATTCTAGATATAGTGTTCGAATTACTCAATTGGATAAATTAAGACGTACTTATACAAGCGTTTGGTATATCTAAATGTCAATGCTAAAAGTATAAACTGATACAGTTGGCATATGAGATATTGATATTAATTTGTTACGTCTAAAAGTTTAGTGATATTAAAGATAGTATTTCCTAGATCCGTTAAGAAATAAATGTTGTTTTAGCCTTATATTTTTTGTTAAAAAATATTTATCATTTTATAATTTTAAATAATGATTTATTAGTGATTTACGAGATATATTATTAAAAGTTGTATATATTGACCCTTTCTATACAGTAAAATAAATTGTGGATTTTAAAAAAGTTATGGTATTTTAGTTTAATTTTTATATTTATTAATAATTGTATAAAAAAATAAAAGAACAAATATTGAAAAACGAAAGGAGTATTATTTATACTCATATCTATATCAATATTATATCCGATATTTTATCTTTTGTATCAATGTCGACGAGTCCTTAATTACGATCGAACAACTTTATTTTACTACATAACATTTCGTCAATAATCACATATTTTTTTAATTAAAAGTCATGTAAGTCTCAATCATACCAAACAAAGAATATTGCATTCATACATCAATGTCTATTTTAATATAATCATGCAGCAGAAGCCCACATACGTATATATGTATTTATAATTTCTTGATTTTGTTTCTTATGCTTGTTGTTTTCTGCTCCTAATTTTGTACACCTAATTTATACTAATCCTATTGGAAGATCTAACAAGTGTTTTAATACAAATAATTGTACAACCTTGACATAAAATACTGCTGGTAGCATGTTAGTGATTAAAATATAAATACACAAATGCATTATGTAACCGATGGATAGGGATTTGATATGTACAAAAATCAAGTTTACATAAAATAAGCACTATTTAAGCAGAAAAATACATGTCGATGGGTTTCTATATATTTTAATTAGGTTAAGCTTAATTAATTAGTACTCCGTATTAGCTAGTGAAGAAATTTGACGGAATAGGATATCCTACAAGTTGAATTTAGTACACACCATCAGTCCTAGAAGGCTACATAGCACTAAATTAAATTACTTCATTAATTGAAATTTATAATCTAGTTTATCCGACCAAATGATCTTAGCCACACATCATGCGAAGTTTGACAACATCCAACTCTTTTGCTTGATTTTCAATCATTCTGACCTTCCAAGAAGAAGATGAAGAAGAAGAATATTACCCACAAGAAGCCAATTTCTCTACGGCTTTGCAAGAATTAATCTTCATCTACCAATACATGACTACAGAGGAGACTTAAAAAATTGATTAATTAAAATACAACAATTCTAACCTTTTGCCCCTGCACCCCTTGAACAAGACAATATATAATGATATCATGAAAAATTAAAATCTGTGATTATATTTTGTAATATAGATAGTATTGCAACATATGCTCCCTATTATTTAAATTAACTAATAATTTTTCGTTTTAACACTTGAATTTTGATAATTTTATATATTGTTTTAAAATTTTAAGATATTTAATTAAGAATAAGCTATAAGAATTGTTATTGAAACTTGATTTATTGACTATTTATTCCAAGCTCTTCAGCATCACATATGTAGAAAGATTGAAGAAAATTGTGAAATTCTAATTATACTTAATACTTTTTTCAAATATTATGTCCAAAGCCAAAACGGTTGCTATTTCAATTAAATTGTGCTATAATATATATGCCAAAAAAATAACCTCATATTACTAAATAATGTCTGTATTTAATTTGTATATCATGATTTCAAACTTTGGATTCCTTTTTTTGTGAGAAAGGAATAAAAAGAATGGGGAAGAGGTGGAGATTTCATACACATTTTTTGAAAACTGTATAAAGATGGGATGGGGAATTATTTATGATGGAAATTTCTGAGAGTATATATTATAAGAATTTTTACAAAGCAAGAAGAAATCAAAGTAATTAATCAGTGTGCCCTTCTTGGTTGAAAAAGCAGGTGGGTTGAATTTAGGGGATGGTTCAACCTGCTTTACTTTCAAGTTTTTGACTTCTTTTCAATCTCTCAGTCTCTCTCTACAGAGATGAATTATTATTTTATTTTAAAAAAAAAATGTATACATGATAATTTTATAATATAGTCATCATATAAATAAACTAATCTCTCCCTATAGCACCTTCCTCACAAACATCAAGCAAACTTCCCAAATTCAGTCTGTGGAAGAGGAGAAAAAAAAACCCATATCACATATCCCTGATTTAGACAAGGAAAAAAAAACCCAGATTTAAAAGAACAGATTTTGAAAGTGCAAATTCTCAAAATCAAGAAAGAGATCATGGGAAGAGCTCCTTGTTGTGATAAGGCAAATGTGAAGAAAGGGCCATGGTCTCCTGAAGAAGATGCACAGCTCAAAGAGTACATTCAGAATCAAGGCACTGGTGGAAATTGGATTGCTCTTCCTCAGAAAGCTGGTAATTAATTAACTCTAAAATACAATAATACATCTTTTTCATCTCTTTTAGTTCAAGTTTTTTACTTTTTTACAGTCTGGCTGTGTTGGGTTGTTTATTTTTGTGGTTTTTTGTTACAGGGCTCAAGAGATGTGGGAAGAGTTGTAGGTTAAGGTGGTTGAACTATCTAAGGCCCAACATTAAACATGGTGAATTCTCTGATGAAGAAGATAGGATCATTTGTAGCCTCTATGCAAACATTGGAAGCAGGTATTTCTTTTCTCTTTTTTTTTTTTTCTTTATTATTATGATTTATTATAATAGTCATCCCAAGAACACAAAGACAAAGCCACTACCTTTTCCTCTTAATTTCTTGCTTATCCAATCAAGAAAAGAAAGATGGTGGAGATTAGTAAGACAAATTAGAACAAAATTGTTTCATCAATTTGTTGATTATGTAAACTATAGGTGTGCATGCATGGTATCTGTATACATCATATAGGTTTAGATCTTCTTAATTAGGAGTACAATTAATGCTACTACAAATACTATAAATCATGCCCTTTTCTCATTTATTGACCAGGATTTTAATTTTTTTTGTGCAGGTGGTCAATTATTGCTGCTCAGTTACCAGGGAGAACAGATAATGATATCAAGAACTATTGGAACACCAAGCTGAAGAAGAAGCTGATAATGGGAATGGGTAACAGCAACAACTCAAAATCTCAGATGTCTCATTACAAGATCAAGCCAAACACAGCCTACAACCAAATGTTACTCCACAACTCACCATCATCACAATCTCAACTGATGCTTTCTCCTGCCCTATCATCATCCCCACCATACAATAGAACTGTGTCTAATTACTACAATGCCCCTCCTTCAGCCCTCTCCAGCTTCACTGGGTTTGACCACCATTCCACTCTCTTGAGCAATTCATCAAACAGTTTATGTGCATCAGCTTCCACCTTCCTCCAACAAGAAGGCCCACCAGGGTACCTGCAGAGCAATTATCTGGTGTTTGGAGGTGCACCAGAACCCAGCTGCAGCTCATCTGATGGAAGTTATTTCTACAATGGGGCTTCTGTGGAAGAGGATCAGGATCAGAAGATGGTGTTTTCAAGTGGGTTTTTGGGGAAGACACAGAACAGTGAGTCTTCTTGGGTTTGGGAGGAAGCTGCAGCTCCATTGATGGACAGTGGATTAGAGGAGATTAAGCAGCTGATTAGCACTAATACATCTTCTATTACAGCCCCAAACAATGGTGATTTTAACTACTGCAGTAGCTTCTACTTTGATGAAAACAAGACTGGAGAAAGAGCCATGTTGTACTATTGACTAGGATTTGCATTGTAAGTTGTAAGTTGTTCAAGAATGGGGCAAAAAAATACTATGAAAAAGAAAGTTTGGTTTTTAGTGATGAGAGATGTGATGGGAAATTATTAGTATTATTATTATTTTGGGACAGTACATGGTAATTGGTTAAAGAGTCTGCTAAGTCTCCTTCTCTTCTGTGCATTTCTTTTTTGGAAATGATGCATGTTCTTTTTTAAGTACAGCTTTACAGGCAGTTCAAATCTGTAACTTAGGAAAAAGTTAAAGGAAAAAAAGGCCCTTTTGGGCATCTATTTTTATTACCAGGAAAAAGATTAAAACCATGGATAGAAACTATGAAAACCAGAGGAACCCAGCAGATCTTTTTATGATTAGTAAAATGGTTTCCCTAGTCTATGTCTATGATACAAGTTAAGAGTTTAAATTTGGATTTTTTTTAAAAAAAAAAATTATAAAGTAGAAGGGATAAACCCTTAGAAAAAAAATTAAACTAATGACTAAAATAAATTATTATTAAATATAAAATTTTTATTGTGTGCTCATGGACACACATTAGAAAAATCATTACTAAAATTGGGTTAGTAATCATGTTTATAACATCCTCTCATTTTAGGGGTGTGCAAAATTGACCCGGACCGGGTATATTCCGGTCCGGTTCGCGGTCTATATTTTTTAGGATTCCGGTCTAAACCCGATCGATTTCTGGTCCGGATCGGATGGACCGGTTTTTTATTATTTTAAATTTTATTTTATATATTAATATCTCATAACACTATTAAAAATTACTCTCCTCATCCCATTGAATTCTTTCCAATTTCTATTTTGGGTGTCCCTTTAAGTTCCTCCCAGTTTAATTTTTTGCCATTTATGGAGGTGCACAAATTACCATAATATCCTACTCCTATTTACCATCTCTACCCTCTCCATATATAATCACTTTTTTTCCCTCTAAGCATCCACAACTCTCATTTCTACCCTAATTCACTCTCGAACTCTCTCCAAACTCTCTGCAGATCTCATATCCTCCTCTCATCCTCCACCGCTCTCGTGAAATCTTCTTGTAATCTCTCAACATCTCTTCAAAAATCTGTTGATCTCTTCAGATTTCTCTTGTCCCCTTCTCGATCGGTCTCTTCAGATCTGGATTCATCTCCAAAATCCCTAGATCTAGGTTACATCAATCTTTAGATCATGAAATCTGGTGTTTGATCTTCTCAAAAACTGGGGAAAAGTCACATTTGTTGCTCTTGAGGTTCTGTAGTTGTTGCATGTCCCTCCATCTTCTCTGTAAACCCTAAAAACCCGATTTGGGTCTCTGTCCCTTCATCTTCTCTTAGAACCCTAAAAAATCCGGATTTGGGTTTGTAGCCTCCATCGACTCTCTGTCTCCTTCTCTGAGAACCCTAAAAATCTTATTTGGGTGTACAGCCTCCATCTACTCTCTGTCCCCTTCTCTGAGAATCCTAACAAATCGATTTGGGTTTCTGTTGCTTTTTTAAGATGAGTGACGAGGATGTCTTTGCTGATTCTCAATCTTCGCCGGAATCGGTAGAAGAAGGGAGCTATTGTTGCTCTAAGATCCTTATTGCGAGTGGTCGGGTGATTGCAAAGGGAATCACACATACAGCCTACATCGTAGTGAAGAGTCCACCGTGGATGGAAAATTGGAAGAAGTTGATGTTCTCAATGTTGATGGGGATTCTGGAGAGCCTCCCTCTAAGTCCCCGGAGGGAGATGGACTCCATGTTGGTGATTCTGAAGAGGATGCGTAGCTAAGTCCCCTTGAATCTCTTAACTGTTTTAATTGCTTATGTTATGATGGATAATTATATGATGATTTTAGTGTTGTGTGATGCTTTGTCCCCTTGAATCTGTTAAAGTATGATGATTTTATTGTTCTATGATGTTGTGTCCCCTTGAATCTGTTTAATTATGATGATTTTAGTGATATGTTATGAATCTGCTAAATTATGATGGATTATGTTATGATGGATCATGATTTCTGCAGAAGTGTAGATTGGATGTTTATTCTAGAAATTGTTGATGAACTTCTATCTGCATGATGTGTTACTGTCCTTTGGTTGATAACAATAAAAAGGTCAATGATGATGTTGTATTTAATGAGATATTCTTCCTTGTTATTGTTGCTAAATTAACTGTACTGAGCAACCAGTTTATTTGTAATTGATGAGGCTCCTGGTGTAGTTAATTTACTTTGGAAGATTATCAATGATGATTGGGGATAGCTGAGACTAATTATGTTGAACTTATTAATTCATTGATTTAATGTCTCCTTCATGTCAATGTTCTCTGAAATGATGTGTTTGTTTTGGTGATCTGTGTGTTCTTGCATGAGATTGGGCATGTTTGTTCTCTGACTCATTCAGTTTGTGCAGTAATTCCTTAATTCATGTGCATTGCTAAATTAACTGTACTGAGCAACCAGTTTATTTGTAACTGATGAGGCTCCTGGTATAGTTAATTTACTTTGGAAGATTATCAATGATGATTGGGGGCAACTGAGACTAATTATGTTGAACTTATTAATTCATTGGTTTAATGTCTCCTACTCCTTCATGTCAATGTTCTCTGAAATGATGTGTTTGTTTTGGTGATCTGTGTGTTCTTGCATGAGATTGGGCTTGTTTGTTCTCTGACTCATTCAGTTTGTGCAGTAATTCCTTAATTCATATGCATTGCTAGATTCACAAAATATCATAAAATTCCCCAAAAAATTACATAGATCATTCTAGAATATTACATTCATGTACTATGCTATGATGATCTATAAATCTTGAGTTGTTTGTTGACTGACTTGTTGTGTCCCTTGAGTTGCATTGTCCCCTTGAGTTGCATTCTCCTCTGCATCTGGTTGTGGTAGTTGTGCATGCCCATGAACAAATTCTCATGCTTCTAATACAGCCCACATAAGTGCCTTAACCTGTACACTTAGGTTCCCTTGTGCTTCCAATCTCCTTTTGTTTACATGTGGCATGTCATAGCCATTGCCCCCTTGTGACTTTAGAATTTCATTCATTACATATTGAAGGGTCATCCACACATTGGCTAGGGTTTTAGGGTCTAGTTCATAAAAGGCTTCATCTACTGCCTCAAGCATTTTATCTATATCCTTAGGCATCTTCTTATGCATCAGAGATTGAATGCTTCTAAAAAATCCTAGGTCTAAAATATTTAAATCTGGGCTATTAGGAGGTTGTTGAATTAAAATGAATGTAAAATCTTCTTGTGCATATACCTGTTGCCATTCTGGATCATCTTGAGTTATGTGTGCCTTTGCATTATCATGTTAAATGAAAATAACTTTATGCCCACCTGCTGGCCATTTTTCCTTAATTGCTGGAATTATGTTGTTGATGAGCATGCTTCTTGTAACTGACTGATTCACTGACTCCACTATCTTGGTTATAATTGTCCCATTTTCTCTATTCTTTGATGATCTCTTTGTTGGCTCTTGATAAGTGAAAGGAAAGATGCCAATCTTCCCATCAAATGTGCATTCTCCTTGTGAATTGTATCTTGGCCTTTCTACCACTGTTGTGAACATGACCTTTGGTATGAATTTGGATGAACTAGCTACTCTGTATTTCCCCTTCTCTTGTTGTGCTAGATATACTTTCTGTGTCTTTTTGGTTAGATTAAACCACTTTTCATCCAAGTGAACAAAATCAAACATGCCATAATACTCACTCTTTGCTTCTGGTGTGTTGCCCTCTAGTAGCCCCAATATCCATTCCAATCTTTTTAGTTTGTTGGGATTCTTCAATCCAGTATGCAAACTGTTTGTATGTGGCTTTATATGTTAATGTGCGTAAGCACATGCCAGGACCCGTACAGTACAAGACGAAGGGCGTCAAGAACTCGTTGTTTAGGAAACTCTTGGCTAGACTCTCAAAGACGACACTCTAATGTGTTTTGGGTTGTTTTTGGGTTTTGGCTTGATGGAGATTTGACTAAAAAGGGAAATGGATATAACTCTTCACGAAGGATTCGAGAAGAGTTTGGGATAGGCATCTTATGAGTCTTTGATACAACTCACCAAGAAACACAAGACGAGATTGATCGATCATGGATGTAACGCACCATGACCAAATAATCACCTTTGGATACGACACACCAAAGGGTGTTTTGGATGTAACTCAGCAAAACAAGACTAAGACACTCAAGGATATCACACACCTTGAAGCCATCGTCCAAGAGGCTTGAAATGAACAAAACGCTCACGTTTTTTTTAATAATCTCCAATTCAAGTCTAAGCACTAGTACAGATTGATCTTGGCATAGCGGTTTTTTTATGATACGGATAGCGGTTTTACAACCGTTATCTAAGCGTCTGTGATAAAATAATCTAATAGCGCTACAGAGAGAACGCTATAAAAAAAACACGCATAGCGGTTTTTTGTAAATAACCGCTATGTTTTAAGTGTGTTATTTGATCTATGAACAATAGTACTCTTAGCGCTTTTTAATAAAAAGCGCTAAGATTTTCAGTAACACTCTTAGCGCTTTTTTATAAAAAGCGCTATGTTATTTGACTTTCTGATGCAAGTCTTAGCGGTTTTTACAAAAAACCGCTATGTTTTTTTGGTTCTATGATGAAACTCTTAGCGCTTTTTACTAAAAAGCGCTATGTTTTTTGGTTCTCTGATGAAACTCTTAGCGCTTTTTACTAAAAAGCGCTATGTTTTTTTGGTTCTATGATGAAACTCTTAGCGCTTTTTATTAAAAAGCGCTATGTTTTTTTGGTTCTATAATGAAACTCTTAGCGCTTTTTAATAAAATGCGCTATGTTTTTTTGGTTTTATGATGAAAATTTTAGCGCTTTTTACTAAAAAACGCTATGATTTTTGTAATTTTTTTTAATTCAATATTTAATTTTGCTCCTACACCACCCTGCATACCAGCAAAATTTACAGCAAAAAACTTTCATCAAAATCATATCAAATCAGTACGTTTGATATGAAACTCATGTCCAGATTTGTGTATGGGAGGGATAAGATCAGGCTGCTGTTTCACTTTCATCAAAATCATAAACGACGTCATTAAATGCATGATAAAACCACCATTAAGACAACAATTACTACGCTAGACATATGTAAAAACACAAAATCGATCAGTATCGTATCCACAAAATCACTAATTAGGTCAATTGAGCACTATATCCAAAAGGTCATTCTAGTCTTCCTAAATCCTAACAAAATGAAGTATCATATATATCCATAAAATTGAGGACCTAGTCCCCCTTAACAAAATGAAGCCCCAAAATCACTACCTACTCATGATTAACAGCCATATACATGAAGGGTGTATGAAACTATTAGGCGACCATTTGCAAATGAGGTTCAAGATACCCAAGCCACTCATTTGTTACCTCATCAATTTCTTCTTGTGTGTACGACTCGGTTGAACCCGGCAAGTACTGCATATACATAAATAAACCATAAATTCATGTATTTATTTTTATAAAAACTTAGATGTTAAAGATATAAATTAGGCATACCGATTCAAGGATTTCTTTGACACCTTGTTCAATAATGTCTCTCATCATTCGACATATGTAAAAACCACATTGCACAGAGTTGGGTTGAAGAGGACACTTCTACATAACCACAAAAATTCAGCACAACCACAAAATCATATATAATGTTAGCTGGAATTTTTAAGTATAAAATATATAATGACAATACTTAAAAAAAATGCTCGACCTTTATATCTATCCAGGATGTGTTAGGTGGTTTTGCTTTGAGCACCTTAACATGAAAGTTATGCAATGCCTTACATGATAAAATGTTTAGGATTATAATAATGTGGTAATAAATGCATGTATTTTTTAGTAAAAAAAATAAAGGTTAAAATACTTACTTAGTACACAGTTTAGCAAAATCCAACGGAGCATTTCTTCTCAAAGGATCTAACCAATACACTCTACTTGAATGTGGATTGATCATGTCGAGCATCCAATGATTCCTACAATAAAAAAACAACAAACAAATATGTACAAAGTCAATGGGAGTACGTAGGAAGTGCAAGAGCATTCTACTACTACATAAAACATAAAAGAAAAACTTACCCAGAGTTGTATGGAGCAAGCCATAGACGTTCACTTGCATTTTCTTGACATAATGAAGAAGTCATGTATAATTCTCTTAGATCGCGTTTTTCATCCTTAGATTGAATCAATTTTCCATTTTTATCTCGAACGGCACTCAAGCGTGTCGGACAAAGAAACGAATGTGAGGCCGGCTTATACTTGTCAAACAAGAACCTGAAATATTTCATATGTAATAGGTACTCATTATTATATACAATGAACAGAAGAATATATATTTAAGTACATACCTGATATAAAAGCTAATATGTACGGCTTCAAGCTCCCCTTGTTCTAACCACATCTCAATGACATCCTTTGGTATGGACAATGTATGGGAGTGTTGTGTAATATCCTTTGGCATATCAACTTGTATGAGAAACTGACTTTTGGTTGATATTAGTGATATGCATCTCATAACCATGTCAGATTGTCGATGTGGTTGAGCTGGATGGACATCATTTTCGACTTGCATTGGCTCAAGTACAGTTGCTCTACTGGCTTTTGAGCTCGCAATAGAATCCTGAAGTAGATGCAAACCTCAAATTAGAGAATAATAACTTGGATCAAGCAATTTATATGGAACCTATACTAGGATAGTAGGATATTTAACTTTGTTTTCTGTACTTTATGATTTAAAAAAGAAGCAGCTTTTTTTGTACTTTACCTTATAATGCATAGTTGTTATCCGACTAGTCCCACAATCTATCACGAAATAATATAATAGTATTGCACATACTTTTTTTTCTAATAACAAGATTAATCTAAATCAGATAGCCACATTACTAATTTTAAACTTGAACTAAGATATCTTATTCAAACTAAAGGTCTTCAAGTGCAAATTTAGTCATTTATAGAATTACATAATTAGTGCATTAATAATTATAGCAACTTGATGTTAAACTTTTATTGTTTAATCTTGCATATATATATATATATATATATATATATATATATATATATATATATCGAACAAACAACTTAGGGCCAGGTAATTAGAAATAGAAAGAATATATGAAATCCAAACAGAGAACACATAATGATTTAACTGAAACTTACTGCTTTTATGGAAGACACTGTGTAGTTCCTTCCAGGAGGGCTCAGAACATTGGATGGTAGTCTTACTCTGTAAAATTCATCTCCTCGAAGGAGCTCCTGTGGGCATAACATAAATGTAGAGTTGTAAGAGCATGTTCTTTAATGTCAAGCAATTCAAAGAAGATAGTAATAAAACATTATATCCAGAAACTTACCTTGGAACTTCTCTTTATCAGTTTCTGTCAATGTATTTCGTGAGAACCTGAGTTTGGTGAGAGTCTGCCATGCAGATAGTCTAAATTAACAGCTGAGATATATCCAGTACTCTATATTATATATAAAAAGTTTTCTTTATCAACTCGAAAGTAATCAGCCGAGCCCTCAGCCGGTAATGTAATTTCACTCTCATTTAACCTAGAACAGAATAACATTGAAGGTAGTTTCGTCGGCTTAGAGCTTCAAACATCACTAAGAATAAACTTTAATTCGTAGGTCAATATCAAATCAGCATATGGCGTCCCATAAATCAAATGGAATCAATTTGGTTAAATTTGACAGGTGGCCAACCGAATAAAGGACATTTCACAATCCAAATGGGCTAGTTACAAGTAAGCCACTGCAAATAAGTGTATACCACTAGTTACAAGTAAGCCACTGCAAATAGAAGCCCTCTTTCTTCTTCCGAACCAAATTAATCAGATCATCAAGTCAAGGGCCAATAAACAAATTGTCAGTTCAAAAAAAAAAAATATACGAAGAATAAATTCTTTTATGAACCTCGTAATCCTTTTAAGCTAATCTCAATCAACTACCAGTATTGCACTTTCACATTGTTAAATATGTATCCTTGGGAGAAATGGCAACAAGAAACACATCACTGAAATCTGCAGCTCAAAATTCATTCCAGAACAGAACTGCAGCACTATTTATTTTGGGTTACCTAGAACCAACAAGGTGCATCGTAACAGGAAAAACAACAACAGTATGCATAGCTAAGTAAATCAAATCTACGTGATTAAAAGACATCTTTTCAGATAAAAAATCATTCCTCATTCAGAAAGACCTTCAATTAGCATAGAAGTGGATAATTTTTCTCAAGTTCAGAAATGAAGAGTGTCTAAATTTTATCAGTAAGCCCATTTGTTACTCAATAAAAAAGGTATATCTCGTTAAGCGGTCAAAAACTCACATTTTCAACACACTGAGATGACATCTTGCAAAATGCCGTTAAACTAGATTGGACTTGGTTTAGATAATTGTTGACGATAAATGACATATTGCATATAATTCATCACAATCAAGCCGCAAATGCCTATCAATTCAACCAGCAGGTTTGGCAGATGAAACTCAAAAAGGGGGAAATTACCTCTATTTACTCTGCTGCCCAATTGCTTCTGTGATGGCTGATTAAGCAAAATTGCTAATAGAGATGTAGCAGGGGAGTGAGTTCTTTTTGCTGTAAAAATTGTAAAATTGGTTCACTCATAATAAGCAGACTAGTTCAAAAATTAGGCAAAAATTGACAGGCAGTGAATGGATAAACATGGAACTCAATCAAACAAGACTAATTTTGATTGAGTTTCGCAGGAATTGCAAGTTTCTCAGGAATCAAAATTGACATGCAGTGAATTTCTCTGAAGCGGCGCCGAGAGTTTCTCAGGAATCAAAATTGAAGCGGCGCCGAGAGTTTCTCAGGAATCAAAATCGAAGCAGACAAGATTGAAGCAGGCAAAAATTGACAGACAGTGATTTTCTACTTTGAAGCAGATAAGGTGACATACCTTGCGACGCCGGAGATGGATGTGAAGACGCCACCAACAGAGCCGCGGAGAGAAGCTCCTACGAAGATGGCAACTGGGAGCCGCCGACAGAGAGGAGACCGGAAACAAAAGCGGCACAGGAGACCGGAAACGGAAGCAGATATACACAGGAGGCCGGAAGCGGCGCCGAGAGTGGAAAATCGAAGGTAGGGCGGGAGAGACACAGGAGAGGGCGGGAGGATGAAGTTAGGGCGGGGGGATGAAGTGAGGGCGGGATAGAGAGTTAAGTACTTAGTAGCAGTGCGCGAGTGTAGAAAGTAGGAAACGTTTTATAGCGCTTTATTATAAAAAGTGCTATAAAAAATTTTGACATTTTAAAATTAAGTAGGAAACAACTCTTAGAGCTTTTTATAAAAAAGCGCTAAGAGTAGTTTAATTTTTTTAGCGTTTTTTTTATAAAAACCGCTAAGAAAATTTTAGACATTTCAAAATTAAAATGGAAAAAACTATCTTAGCGCTTTTTATAAAAAAGCGCTAAGAGTAGTTTAATTTTCTTAGCGTTTTTTTATAAAAACCGCTAAGAAAATTTTAGACATTTTCAAAATTAAAATGGAAAAAACTATCTTAGCACTTTTTTATAAAAAGCGCTAAGAGTTGTGCAATTATCTTAGTATTTTTTTATAAAAACCGCTAAGAGTTTAGAAATACCTAATCAAAAAAAAAGATTTATTTATTCTTAGCGGTTGTTTCATAAAACCGCTAAGCGTTTGTTTATTTTATTGCGTTTTTTAATAGCGCCCTAATTTTAGTGCTATCTATGAAAAAGTCTGTACTAGTGAAGGAATTACAATGCATGACCACCATTATATAGGTGCCAAAATACAAAATAAGAAAATCAACTAATTAACTCCACTAACCTACCCACTAACCTAAGCATGACTTAGGCCACTAGATAGGCCACTAATTAAAACAACTACCTAGCTAATTAATTACGAAAATAACAAAAACAACAACTAACTAGTTAATTACCTAGTTAATTAACGAAAAGGGAAATAATAGCAAAACACATAAAATATCATCCCATAGCTAATCTTCACGTCCTTGCATGAGGCTCCACCGATCTTTGGACGATCTCGTCTTTCGTGAGGTTCTTGATGGGATCCGTGATCACATCATATGTCCCCTCTTCACCATTCTGTGAACTGTTGACTTTGCAAGATTGAGCTTGGTAGCTAGGTCTCTGATACATGACATGTCCCCCATATTGAGTTCTTTGATCTGTTCATGTGGAACTTGAATTCTTTTCCTGCCACATTTATGATATTTGGTACTCGCATTATATCTCTGTCCTGCATGCTTCTGTTGCTTTGCTTGGTTCCATAATGTGCCTATGCATTTTCTTGACACACTGAATTCTGTTGCAGCCGTCTGTATTGTCCCCTGTTCAAGTTTCCCCTTTGTTGCTCTGTTTAGCAACCATACTAAGATGTACAACCTCTACTCACTGTTGAGCCTGATTCTTGATGGCTGATGATGACCTGTCTCTTGTGTTTGCTGCTCTTGTTCCCGTTGAGTGGATGACTGGTGATGATCTGTCCCTTGTGTTTGCTCTGTTTCATCTACTACTGGTTGGTTCAGATCTGGAAGCATAACATCTTCCTCCATGTCTTTTGTTGCATCATTTAGATCTATGTGGAACTACTCTTGTTCATCATCAGGGTCTTCTTCAATTGGAAAAAGGAGCAAAGTTTAGATTAAAGGCTGAAGCCATCATGTGCAGGCAGTGATGCTGGGAAATTCTTCTGTTTTTTTTAGTGTTTGTGTTTTTTTAGCTTAGATTTCCATGGCAGTGAATGCTTAACACTGCAAAAATTTGTAATGCTCCAGATTTTAGAGAATGAATGTTCTTATAGTGTTTTGGTAATCCATGTGCTAGGCTTGTATTAAACCACAACCGTTGATTAACTTTTGCTAATGAAATCTGTATGATTTAAATTGAATGGAATGTTTTGGTTCAGATTGGGCTTGTTTGTTCTTTGACTCATTTCAGATTGTACATTTTCCTTAATTCCTGTGCACAGCTTAGAATGAGAACTTCTATCTGGGACGGAGGGAGTAGTTTTTATTATAAATATAAATTAATAACAAAATATATTGTCTAATATTATACACAATAATTATAAAAAAAATATTAATTTATATAAAAATTAAAAAATACGTTTACCGGTCCAAGACTAGACTGGACCGTAAAAAGCGGTCTGATTCGGTCTAGACTGGATGCACAACGCTATCTGATATGTATAAGCTAGCTCAATTAATGAAACACAAGTTTGAGATTTATATATGTATCTTTGTAATAATATACACACCTTTTAGAATTTAGACACATATTAAGAGATTTATTAAATACGTTTAAAAAAACTTAATCACTCAACATACAAGGACAATATAACTGAACACAATTTAAAAGGCTAAAAAGACAATTAAAATTGATCAGACGGAGTATTATATTGCTCTAGTTAAGCTAATAATCATCCAATTATTGTTATAGTTCTTTGATTAAACCTCCAATTATTGAGGGGCAACCTTTCTAAGAAAAAAAAAAAGGGAAGCCTAGTTCAATTAAAACCCAAAGATTTGATTTAAAAAGCTTCTACAATGAATTCATGTGAACATATGATAATGGAGACAGAGCCCAGCAAAAGGGAGTGGTCCAATATTTAATTTGGTTTTAAAAAGGTGTATTAAACAAATATTCTTTTTATAACCAAAATTATTGATTAATCTTCTTATGATATATGTGAGCAAATTAAGTTACAATCACTCATGCCCACATGATTAGGGCAAGTAGGACAAATAAAAGCTTGATTTCTGAAATCAATTTTATGTTAATTAAGAAATCCCAGGAACAGAGGCCCTTTCAAGAAACAGCATTTAGTGGTAAATTTTGAAGCTTATCCTCTGATTCTAAGGCTTTGTTTGGCTGATTGAATTTAGAAACAAAAAAAACTCTAAACTTTTTCCAGATTTTTCCCTGGTTTTGACTTTATAATACTAGAGCAAATTAGTCATAAAATCACATGATTTTTATCCTTAAAAAAAAGAGAAGAAAATCTATTAATTTCCTACAATCACTTTGATTATTACTGTACTTTCATTATTATTTCCTTTACACGTAAAAGAGGAGATGTTTCTTTTGTCTCCATTAATGCCATTTAATCTTTCCACCAAAATTGCAGTGTAAAGGTAATGGAGAATCCTCATAGGAGAAACAGCCAAAAAAATCCAAATTTGTGTTATAATTTATGAAGTATATGATGCCTTGGGCAGATAATCAGCAGGTTGCAAAAGTGGTGTTATCTGTTTTCTTTGGGCAAAAGATTTTTTTTATATTTCATTTCATTTCTATTTCGCCCCCACAAATAAAAAAGGTGTATATAAATAAGAGCATATGGTTGAAAAATGGATGCATTGACCTCTTCATCCTTTTGTTTGCTTCTGTGGACAGATTTGATTATTGGGTCTAAATTTGTCTGCTAATGTCAAAAAATAATTAATTAAAACAAGTAATCTTCCAGAGGATGATTATGTGAATATGCTTTTGGATTAGATTTGTCTGTATGGGAATGTTAATTTCTGGTGGAGGGTAAAATTGTAAACAGCCATATTTATCATTTGCTAGGAAAATTTTCAGCATTATTGATATTAGGAAGGTAGTTATCGCCCGTTTAATTATTATTTATTCTGATCAAGCACCCGTAAATTGTGAAAAAACAAAAATCCAATCCCTTGATTACACTAGAATGCCTTTGCATGTTGTTTGTCAAAAGAAAAATGAGGTTATCCCTTTCCCTTTTTGTGTACTCTGATCTGGGTTTGGCCACTCTCTTTATCACTATTTCACAGCTTTCAAACTGTACTTTTCACTTCCAGAAACACAACGGGATTTGGAAAATTACCATTCAATTACACTAGCAAAGCAAACTGAGAAAGAAGGGTGCAATCTAGTTAACTTTCATTATCTGGGTTTGGCTTATAGGACCAAACTACAATTTAATCGTCACTGGACTGTACACTGTTTTGTAGGGAGGACTTGGTATAGTACAAAACAAAGCAAGTCCACATTCACCCTAATACAATATAAAGCAGAATTCATGTATTTGTTAAAGTTTCCAAGTATAAGGACTGGAGTAGAATAAAGCCATAACAATGATATATGAGGCTGAACTTCTGGAACAAAGAAATTGGACCAATTGGTTCAATTTCCTACTGTGGCGATTGGTCTGTACGTCGTCCCACCTTACCTGAAATGTTGGACATAATATCTATCACTTACTCATAGGATGTTTCTCCAGAAAGAGACTAACAGCTTCAACTAATCTTTCACATACTCTGTTTGACTCATAATCATGGACAAAGAGTATAGATTTGTCAAGGATAAGTGAGTACCAGCAAGCATTTCCACTTTGAACCAGGCCATCTAACAGGATCCATCTCACTGATTCCAGTAATGACGCCAGTGAACCTGAAAGTCTGAAACATGACGATGACAAAATGTGATGCCTTTCGTATCGTGAGAGAACAAACATATGCCTACATATTATCAGCCATTTCAAACCTTCTCTCCACTGCATCTTCTGCCTCAACCGAGACTCCTCAAGAACCTTCTGATGGGTATCATGAACTCAGAAGAGCTTATCCTACAAGATGATCATCAAGTTACAAGCAATCTCACTTGTTGACAGGAGCAGCTTATCAATCTTCTCAAGTTCCTCTTCAAGAGAGGGTTACAACACTACCAAGGCACCGGGAAAACAATTACAACACTAGAAAATGCATCAGCCGTATTTTAAACGACCAATCCTTAGCCCTTTTTAATGTCCAAAGAAAGTAGTTATAATGTCTTTATAATGGATGAGGACATTCACACCAGACAGAAAGTGATCAAGCAGAATTCATGTATTTGTTAAAATTTCCAAGTATAAGGATTGGAATAGAATAAAGCCATAACAATGATATATTTTATCCAGATGGTTGAAATAAAAGCCTTCTAACTAACAGTGTTACTATGTTGGCACTCATTTGGACTTGTACAAATACAGTCTTCTCTTCCCCTAGGATACAAAGTACAAACCCAGTACAATTGCTGTTTGGATTATACAAAGTTTTGAATCTCTATAAAAAGAAATGCAGTAAAGACCTCTCATATTATTATGTGTTGTGTATTTCGAATGAAATTGGGAGTTTGAAGTTTATTACCTTTGTAAGACCATGACGCCGAGTGAATAAAGTGGAGATGGTAGATTTACTGGTCTCAGCCACCAATGTGTATCATAGGCCTATTTGCCGTTTTTGCAATGTCAAACATCCCAGCATGAGCCGCCTTTTTTCGCTTCACTGCACTTGCAATTATTTCCGCTAGCTCGTTATCACTGGCGCCTGAACGAAGAGGGTCTCTAAGGCTAACCTCTGAGGGGCCAAACAGGCAAACCTTAAAATTCCCGTCAGCTAATAGCCTCAATCTGTTGCAACCAGCACAAAAATGCTCTGTCATTGATGTTATAAAAGAGACAGTTCCAAGATGCCCATCAATCTTAAAGTTCTTGGCTGTTTCAGTAGGGTGATCATCGAGTCTTCTTATACTTGGAAACTTTTCAGCCACCGTCTGAAACATTTCCGAGTAAGATACAAGTTTCTTGGCCTTCCAAACGTTTCCATCAAAAGGCATGAACTCGATAAATCTGACATTAATTGGTTTCTCACGCGTCAGCTCAACAAAATCACAGATTTCATCCTCATTGAAGCCACGCATAATGACACAGTTGACTTTGACAGGATTATAGCCAAGGTCTATAGCAGCATTGATGGATTCCATGACACGGTGATGTCCTTTACGGCGAGTCATGAGCTCGAACTTTGCTGCAACTAGGGTGTCTAAGCTAATATTGAGAGAAGTAAGCCCATTTTCTCTCAATTTTGGCAGCTTCCTAACAAGGGTTATACCATTGGTTGTCATGGCGAGAGTCTTGAGCCCTTTCAGTTCAGACAAACCTAAGCACGTTTCTTCAATATCTTTTCTAATGGTTGGCTCACCTCCTGTTAAACGTATTTTATTAACCCCAGCGCCAACAAAAAGACTTGCCAAGCGTAGGATTTCCTCTTGAGTGAGAAGTTTAGAGCTATGAGTGAGCTCCACCCCGTCTGCAGGCATACAATATTGGCATCTTAGATTGCAACGCTCGGTCAAGGAGATTCTCAAATAATTGTGCATCCTTCCAAACGAATCAACTAACATATTGGAAAGTCCATAATCTTTTGATGCATCCTCAAACTTATTCGGGCATGCAGTTGAACAGATACTTCTGCTACCACCCTTAAGACCACTTTTAAATGTTCCCAAGCCACGCCCACCAGCAAGCTGCAAAACAATCCCGAGAGTAATTACTACATCTGGATGATCATTCTAAATACAGATCCATATCTCCTAGAGAAAGAGAACATTCAAGTCTCTCAATAATAAACTCTTACTGGTAATATAAGGAGGAAACAAATTTCTGCATTGTTGGTTCATTTGATTCACATAAATGCAAACTTATCTTGCATACTTGCGAGTCTGTGACCCTATATTCAACTACTGTCTATGAGACTAAAGTTCACATGACAACCCAGATAAGTACTAGAGACATAAAATGCATATTCAAATTCAAGTAGAATTTCAATTACCAAGATTACCACTACAACCTACATAAGTAACTCCTTGACAGACAAGCTTCCATAAAAAAATCAAAGCACTCTTTGACAGGCATGCTTTCCATTGATAAAAGGAAAATGGCATTGAGCAGACAAACATAATTCAGAATGTTACATTATTCAATTGGCATTAACTCTTTTCATACAAGTTCCCCTTCTTCATAAAACCAGAAGAGTGTAAGCTTTACAAGAAAAAGGGACAATCAACATTCTCCCACTGATCAAACAGACCTTGTCGACAGAAGAGGCAGCAACTCCCTTTGGGACAAAAAATTCCCCCAAAATGGAAGGGTGTTGCTTGCAGACAAGCATCCAAAAGACCAATGACAAGAGTACTCGATACTAATAGCAGTTGAAGAATAATAGTATTAATGAAACAAAGCATCCTAATATAAATACCAATCTCTTGAGTAACTTCACGAGGATAAGCAAATAGATCTAGACAAAACAATAAGTTGAGGTTTTGAGTTGAGCGAGCGACTCGTTTCTTCTACGGAAATGAAAGCCAGAGGAACAGACACCATAAATTAATCTCCTGTTACGAAATTCAATATGCAATTTCTGGCAAGAACAAGGTAGTGAAAAGAGAGGGAAGAAAATACCTGGTACTCATGGATGTTGAGAAATCGAAGCTGCTGGTGTTGCGATCGTCCGGCGATGGAGAGAGACTGAGACAACAACCTTTTTACCGATCCTCTCACCATGATATCGGATCACGGCGGCGAATTTGGAGAGAGAAGAGATGGAGGAGAGTTTCTGCGCCGAGAGTTTTGCGAGGAAAGATGCGCATGAAGGAAAGCAACTTAAAATAAAAAATAAAAAATGATACAGTAAAAATACGGAGCGAAACTTTTAGAGTTCAGATAGGCGATAGGCCTAACCGACAATACAACAACAATTAAAAGGAACAAAACAATAAATAACAAGCGAAACAAACTGATGTATTGCTGAAAGGATGGTCATCCTCTATCAACCCGGAACTATAACTCGATTCATGCTTCATCATTTAAAGAATGTCTCCCAACAAAACCGGAAATAAAATAGAACAAAAACAAAAGCAAAGGAGACAAGCAAGAGAGCTCGAAGAACACAAGGGAGAGGGTGGAGGAGGAAGGGGGTCAAAAGGAGAGGGGGTCGGGGTAGGTGGCGAAGGAGATGGCAGATCTGGAGGCTGAAGGGGGGAGCCTCTTGGCGGGGAGGATCGGGTGGGAGGTGAAGGAGTCCGGCAGATCTGGAGGAGGTTGGGGGTGGGATGCGAAGGAGACGATTGCAGGAACGCCGCTACGGACTCCTCTTCAACGACGGCGGCGGCGGGGGACACATCCTCCACCTGAACAGCAGCCATATCTTCCACCACCACGACCGCCTTTTCAGAGAAGACCTCCTCCACAGACTTCTCAGGAAGCACGCGGTCAGCGATCAAGTGGTCCTCATCGGCCTCCGTCGTCGGTAGGGTTGAGCATCGGTCCAAACCCGATTCGGACTAGACCGGACCGGAACCCGGAACACCAAAACGGTGGACCGGAACCCGGACCGAGTCCGGTCCGGTCCTATTTGGACCGGTTTAGGATTTTGTTAAATTTAAATATAATTTATTTACATTTAAACATGAAAAAAACCATCGAATTTAAATATAATTTACTCTTAAATATAATTTACCCTAAACCCAAAACTTTAACCCTAAAAAAACCTTCAATCCTAAAATATTAAGATTTTTTAAAAATACCGGGTCGGACCGGACCAGACCCGAAAATTCTAAAATCCTTGGACCGGAGACCGGACCGGTCCAAATTTTTGGGCCGGACCGGAATCCGCTCAACCCTAGTCGTCGACGATGCAGGCTTAAGGGACACCTCAGTCGCCGGCAACGAGGGCTTCTCGCTACCAGGGCAGCGCAACCGCGTCCCCAGAAGGAGTCGGGTTGGGAATGGGTTCAAGCATTGGTCAAGTGGTCCGACCATGACTAAGCGCCGATGGACAGTGGTTGGGTTAAACATAAGGGTGTGAATGGGGGTTTGGTTGGCTTCTAGGGCCGGCTCCAAAGGGAGCTTTTTTGGGGGGTTTGGTTTCTCTTTTCTCTAAAAAAATATTTTTTTCTAAATGAATGATGCATTACTTTGAAAATTGTTTTTAAAATGAAAATTGTAATAAATTTTATTTTTTAAATTTTATTTAACCTAAATGAATGATGCATTACTTTGAAAATTATTTTTAAAATGAAAATTGTAATAAAATTTATTTTTTCTAATGTGTGTTCATAAATATATATTAAGAGTTTAAATTTAAAAATTATTTTTAAAATAGAAGTGGTGAATCCTTAAATTGATGACTAAAAAAGATTATTATTAAATATAATTTTTTATTGTGCGCCTATAGTCACACATTATAAAAATCCTAAAATTTATTGTATTAATGAGGACAAATAAACTAACTTTATAATATTTTATAGATATAGATAGAAGATTGTAATTGATGGCCGGCATGAAACATTCCAAATTGCAATTGAATTGTTGAGATTTTAATCATGATGGAAGGTGAAAGAGGCTCGAATATGAAGATTTTGGCTTAATTAATTAAGCAATTGTAACTGCTAATTCAATATATATTCACATAATTTAATATATGTACGTTGTGTGTTGGTTAAAACACAATAAAATTAAAATTGAGTACATGGTAAAAAAATAACTTTATACGGAGTAGATTTTATAGATTAGGAAGGATACCCTTATCAATATACGGAGTATAAAACTATGAGTTATGGAGGGGCATTAACTATCAAGAACTCCATTATGCCCACAATTAGTATTTTTTCAGTTTTTTAATTTTTTTTTTACTTTATGTTTTTTACTTTTAAATTTTATATTTAATCTATCTCTAGAAACATTATTAAAAATATATGAGCTAAAATATCATTTTATTACTCTAATGTAAAATTTTACTACGTTTTGTACGATAAAAAATATAATATTTTAATATACTTCAGTATTGAAATTCTAGTCAAGTGTTTTGATGATGAAATTAAATTTATATTCATATTATTCCATGTTTAGTATTTTTAAATCATTTTAAGTAAATTATCTTAGGCTTCATTGTCAACTTTACGTTTTAACATGTGTGAATTCTATAATTATACATGCATGATATCATTAACCACGGATCAATACAATTCATTAACCAATATTATTTTCGTGGTTTAACTTTTTTTTTCCTTCACAAAACAGAATTCGGACTAGAGGTATTTCTCCACACATGGTATTTTTAGGGGTATTCATCGGGTTCGGTTTTTCGATTTTTGGACCGAATCGATTATATTCGGTTCTTATAAAAATAATATTTGATTCGGTTCAAACCGGTCTTTTTAAAAAAAAAACTAGATTTCTATATAAATTAGTCCAACCTAGTTCAGTTCGGTCCAGTTCGGTCCAAGTTCGGTTCAGTTCGGTCTAATTCGGTTTTGTGCACTTAAACCTCTAAATCAACATAATTTCAAAATATTCGGTTATTTCGGGCCAAAACCGAACTGAATTCGAACCGAGTATGTTCGGTTTTCGGTCCACAAAATTCCGAAATTCGATTTCGGTTCAATTTTGGCCCGATGAACAGCCTTAGGTATTTTTTTAAATGAAAGAGAGACAACACTAGGGTTGAATTTATTAAAACTAGTTCAGGATAGTAAAATGAGAGAGTCGACACTTGTTTGGCTATATTTATTTATTATTTATAATTTTTTTCTTCAAATCTATTTTTATTCATTTCGATAAAACATGTAATAAAATCATTTCATCTTTTTCTATTACTCACTTTTAAAAACTACACACATTCCCATCAAAATCACATTTTTATCAAATATAATTTTTATACAACCTTATTTATCAACTACTTATATATAAAAAAAAAATTATAAACTCCTCCTAACAAAACCTAAGGACATATTTGGTACCATACCTTGGGGATGATGAATCATCCATTTTTGTGTTTGGTTTGGTAAAAGTATGGGAATCATCCATTCTCATGAATGACTCATACCCCCATTTTCCATTTCTTTCATATCTTGCCTCTTACCTTGGATTTGAGTCATATCTTATTTTATTCTCATTTCAAAAATTATCCAAACACCTTATTTCATGAATGACTAAACCGAATTCCTAATATCATACCCAGGGACGGACCTAGCATGGGCCCAGTGGGGGCTGTGGCCCCCATTGGACCCATGTTAAAAAAATTATTTTTTATTTTAATTTATTTTTTTAATTAAAAAAAAAATTATGTGTTTTTCAATTAGAAATTTATAATGTATATCTTAAAAAATGTAATTTTATCCAAATTGACACATAGATTCTTCAATAAAAAATGAACTATCTCCTCTATGTATATGCTTATTTGTGTTATAGATTTCTAAATTTAGGTCTTATGGGTTAAAAAAATTGATATCATTTTTTTTTTCTACAAATTTGTTGAAATTATGAAGAGAAAGTAGCAAATAATGATGAAATTTATTTAAATTGTGTAATTGTTGGATCAATTTGGAGCAAAAGTTCATTTGGAATTCGAAAATAGAGTTTGTTGTTTGAAATTAGGGTTGGTTGTGTAGGGTAAATGGTAGACATAATGTAAATAAAAGTTTTTTTATCTACCGGCTAAAATATCTCATTTATAAGAAAAATAGAAAATTAATATAACTTTTTATTTTTATTATCTAAATTTAGCGTGATACAAATTTTTTTCGTTCGAGTAGGACAGGGCAATGGAATTTTTTCATTATCGCTTTAATACTTTTGCATTTAACTCAATGATATCGAATGAACAAGATAATCTATCTATATATATATATATATATATATATTAAAGCAAAAGAATTTAGAGCCACCATATTCATTCCGGGCCCACAATTCCTAGGTGTCATTTTGTAGTTAATTCACCTTTTTTTTATATTGAAAATCCTATTTAATTTAAATCACAATATATAATCATAAATAACTTTAAATCTATAAATCATATATATATATATACAACTTTATTGAATGTTTATATACATGAAGGTGTTTGTATTTTTTTATTAAAATACAAACAATAAGCTTATATTTATATAACTAATATATGAAAGCTAATATATTTGAATTTTGACCACCGTATAAGCTTATATAACTAATAAGCTTATTGTTTATACACATTTGTAATCTAAACCTTGGACTGCTAATTTAAAAGCTTATAATTTAGTAATTTATTGAATGTTTATATACATGAAGGTGTTTGTATTTTTTATAAAAAATACAATATATTAGTTATATAAATATAACTAATATATGAAAGCTTATATATTTGAATTTTGACCACTGTATAAGCTTATATAACTAACTTTAAATCTATAAATCATTATATACAACTTTGTTGAATGTTTATATACACGAATCCTATACAATAAGCTTATATTTATATAACTAATATATGAAAACTTATATATTAAAAGTTGGACCACTTTCATCGACCATTGAAAGTCGTTCAGGTTTTAAACTTTTTTTAAGTCACATTATCTCACCACTTTTAAATTCAAATTTTGCTATTGTTAACGACCTTTTGCTGAACTTTTTTTTATTTTCAATTTAAAAAATCAATTAGATATAGTTGTTTAATAAAATCTCATAACAACCTTTATAAAAAATACAAAAAAAAAGGTGAAATCTCATAACTGAAAAAATGGAGTCTGTGATTTGAGTACAACACAAAACCTGACCGAGATTTGAGTACAAAAAAATACATAAATCATATCTTCCCTTTTCTATATAAGAAAAAAGAAATCCAGTTGAAAAAATCGGTTCGAGCTTTTGCTGATTTTTATTTATTTATTTTCATTTAAAAACTATTTAGATCTTTAATGAAATCTCACAACAACTTTTCAAAAAAAAAAAAAGTAAAATCTCACAACTTAAAATATCGGATCTGTGATTTGAGTACAAAAAAATACCTAAATTATATCTTCCCTTTTTTATATAAGAAAAAAGAATTCAACTTCAACAAATTGGTTCTATTGTGAACGAGCTTTTGCTGATTTTTTTATTTTTCAATTAAAAACCATTTAGATCTTTAATGAAATCTGACAACAACTTTTCAAAAAAAAAAAAAAAAGAGTAAAATATCCCAAGTTAAAATATCGGTTATGTGATTTGAGTACAAAACATTACCTAAATCATATCTTTCATTTTTTATATAAGAAAAAGAAGCAAAAGTTCATATTGATATGCCTAATAAATCGGCATTATTAAGGAGATTTTATTGAACGGGTTATTAACAACCTAAAACAAAATTACCATATATAGGCTATATATAGACTATTCCAGACTATGTAGTGCATTACGTATTGGAGCAGAAGTTCAGTGTATGCATTTCTATTTAGTTTTTCAAGCTTACAATATGACATTTATCTCGATTGCATTCTACTCACATATATCTAAAAATGCATGTTTTCATTGTTTAGGTATTCCAATGGCCAATTATATTGAAGAAATTATTGAAGTCAAAGGTGTTTGGACACTCAAAGTTCGTATTGTAGGCATGTGGAAGAAGAAAAACTATAAAGCGACAACTGAGCCCCGCACGGAAGTTTCTCCAAGATTTGTGTTTGTAAACTCTACCCCGATACGAGAGGACCAAGTGCAGAATGCTCTGTCAAGTTTCTATCTCACCCCAGAGTTAGGGGATCGCCGGTTGTACATAGGAGAAATTTTCTTGAGAGGACACTTACTGTAGAGGAGATTGATGAAGCCTTTTGCCATGTGCATGTAAGTATTATCATCAAATTCCTTATGGGTTTGAGCAGAATGCTCTGTCAAGTTTCTATCTCATCCCATAGTCAGGGGATCGCCGGTTGTACATAGGAGAAATTTTCTTGAAGGACACTTACTATAGAGGAGATTGATGAAGCCTTTTGCCATGTGCCTGTAAGTATTATCATCAAATTCCTTATGAGTTTGAGAAGGATTTTTCTGACATTCATTTGGTTGCAGGACCCTTCACCTGGTGCATAGTTTACCTTATGTTTTCCTAATCTTATATCACAAGAAAATGAATCCATGTGTAGTCTAAATCCAGGAAATATATGGCTTAGGCCGGCTAAGAAAAAAAATGAAAGAGAGTTTTAGTGACGAGATAAGTGGTGATACTGGTAGTTTTGCTGCATTAAGTTTGATTAAATGTTTTATTTTTCCAGTACAAGTGTCGTAATGTTTTAATTCACGTAATTAATACTATTGCTCTTGTTTTCATAGTTCATAAACAAGGATAGAAGTTGAAGGAGGAAGAGAAAAAAGGGTGAAGGAATTGAATTACACTTGTAAGAGAAGAAGGAAGCAAGGGAGAACCTCAATATGTAATTACAGATTTCTATTAAAGTAATGAGTCTTGGATACTTACTTGCATAGGAAGATTGAATTGTTTAAAGGAATTAACAGAACTTGTGAACCTTAAACCAACACAAACATCATTGGAAGTAACACATAAACATTAACAACTCTTACTGAACAGAATTTGTGAACCTTTTATCTCAAGAGGTGAAAAAAAACAAATTACTGATGTATCAGTATTTAATAGCATATCAAACTCCAAAAGCCTCTTATCCTAATTTATATTTGCATTGTAAAATTGTAATCAATGTTACGAATGATATATATGCCCCCACCCCCTTTGCAACTCCCAATTGTTATATAAGGGGACTTGGACCATTACTAATTAATTACCCAAATAAAAGCATTGTTATTATGCTTCAGTTGTTCATCTCCTTTCAATTGAATTTTGAAGAGGCGTTTTTGTATCACCAGCTAAATAAAAGGAGGATCAAGGGTAATTAAAAAAATATCAATAAGTTAAATGGTATCTCCTATAGGGAACTTGGATTAACATAAATGATTTGATGATGGTAGACAAATGTTAACATATCTAAATTTGATTTTTCCACCTAGGTATATAATGAGAGTTAAATAGTTAATGTAAAACTTTTCATTTGTGTAAACACATTAATATACCTGTTTCATAGACAATTATCATTCTCAAATTGACCTATCTAATTCAAAACAAAGCATAAATTTAATAGATCAACTACTGCATTGTAGCAAGGCTTTCAACCTGCTCATTACAAGTACCAACTTTTATACATATGTTAATATGGTGGCTTTTCTCTCAATTTTGGTAAAAATTGTATATATTTTGTTTAGAAAGGAAGAATTGTATATTCGTATTTAATAATGTGATTCATGGATACATTTTCCTTACACTTGCTTACAAAGTATTATTTTATTAATATTATAAATTGTTATATTTATTTTTATAATAACCCGTACATAGTACGGGTATAGCACTAGTTTTACTTAATAATATCTAGTGATTGTTTGTATTTTACTCTTCAGAATTTTTGCCCCCCACTGAGTTAAAATCCTGCTTGTACTAGTTCGTATTTAATTGCTACATATTCATCTTACTATTTAATGGAGTTGCAAGTAAAAAAGTTAAAAATAATTGGCCCATGCAGGTCTCGAACCTGCGACCTTCGCGTTATTAGCACGACGCTCTAACCAACTGAGCTAATAGGCCATTGTTGGCATTAAAGAAAAGTATTGCTTCGCATAAGCTGGATTTCGTTGGGCCATTTTGAAGCTAAGATGTAGTTAAATCTCTGGACGCATTGCAAGTCATGTGAAGCGTCAATTTCAAGGCCCAAATGTGTGCAACAAGGGCCGAAACAATTTGGGCTCTCTTGGCCCAATCAAGGCATAGTATTGGTATGATAAAAGTCAGTACGGCCCATGCACTCTCCTCTTATTTTCTTGAGAAAATTGGGCCCGAAGGGTATCTTAAGTAAAAAAATAGCAAGTTTAGACGCATTTTTTCTAAAATTGTAAGTATGACCCCATATTACTACACATATAGTCCAAAGGGGGGTGTAAATGTTTTTTTTTTGGATTTAGGGTTTAAGGTTTAGAGATTTTTAAAGACTTAAGGGGTCAATGAGCTAATTTATTTAATTAGGGGTCAAAAATCCTAAGGATCGTATTTTCTTCTTGTGTAGCCACTAGCCATACAAGATATTTCCAAGAAGGAATAATTATCTTCATAAAAAAATGACACTTCTTTTATTGGATCAAAGAATTAAAGCCCATTATGTTTACTAACTAGGAGGACCAATCATATATGAACTAATATTTAGATGCAAATGTGAGAACATGAACACACAACACAAAATTTATGAACACGACGAGAAAAAGGCATGATCGTAAAAAAAACACATACCTACATGTGTATAAATGTTATATTACGTGTGTACAAAATTTATACCGTGTGTGCGCCAATTTATTAGAAAACGCATGTTTATAAATTTTATATTATATGTGCATAACTTTTATAATGTACGTGCATAACGGGGTCATAAAACGATCATCGAATCCACGGTTAATATATATATAATCGATAGAACTAAGTCGTGTGAATACAAAAAACATGGACTTTTATCGTATAGGAGGGTTCAATGCCTCTCCTTTATGAGGCATACATTACTCTTAGTTTGACTTGTTTCCCAAATACAGGGTCCCCATGATTTAATAATGTATATTGCTCTGTTCTCATTCCCACGGCTAAACTACAAAATAAGCCCTAAAATTTCTGAAAGCTACAACTGAAAACACTTCAACCTTTTATCACCAGAGTACATAGCTTGCTGCTTTCAGTTTATCACAACTTAGGATCTCAAAATGCTTAAGATCCAATTAAGAATGTCTTACCAAAAACTTAAAAAATAGGGGGAAAAATACTTTTATGATGGCATTTAGTGTGTTTGGACACAACAAAAGAAACAAGCTAATTGTATCTTATTTTTCACAAATAATTCATCTGTATAAATAAGTTTTTTTTGCCTAAAAAATACTTATCAAGAATTAATACATCGAGTCAAATTAACATTTAGGGTTTCTTTGACAAGAGTCTTTATAAAGTTTTTTTACTTATAATGTTGTTTTTTTTGTTAAAAAGTAAATTTTGAAATTTGGGTGGTTTCAAATTATTATTTTTTTATAATAAAGTTAAGTAATTTTAAGTAATAAAGTGTTTATATTATGTTGGCCAAACAAACCTTAATAGTGACTTTTTAAACCCTCCATGAATAGAAGTATAGAACCTAAGAAAAAGAATTATATCTATAATAAAATGTGAAATTAATGAAATACAAAAAAATATGCTTCATATATGGATGAATTGCAATTGCAATTCACAAGCTTCTCAATAATGGAGGTGCACATGCACACCCACCCACCTTCTCTTCCCCTTCAAAAGCTTCATCTTTCTTGTTTTGTTTGGTTGCCAATTGCCACCACCAAACTCCAAACCCTAATTTTGACAAAACTCTATATATCCCACACAACTTCTCCTTTTCCCAACCCACCATTTCCACTATTTCACATTAACCCCCCTTACCACAATAAAAAAAAACTTTTGTTTATTGGGGCCTTGTGTAATACATGCCTAAGAATTGTCCTAACTCATGAAATGTGACAATGTAACCAACTCTCTATACATGGATTATTAGTTATTACCCATCTCTTGTCCTTGCAATGTGACTAAAATGTACCCTTGTTGTCTCTATCACCACATCCAACTCAAATTATGGGACTTCTCTTTATCATTCTTTCATTTTCTATTTGCTTAATTATGAAGGTCTAAAGCTCACTCTAAAAATACACACTTCAAGTGGGCAATCTTTGAATTAGACTCACAAGCAACCATTAATCCAAGGCACTTTAGCCCTTCTTTTTCAATTTAAAATTATGTATACCATCAAAATTGATATACTTTAAGTTTCCTATCTAGACATGCATTTGATTACAAGTATTACTCTAATTATCATCTTAAAATTTTGTGCGCCAAAGCGATGAGAATCAAGAAAAACTTATCTTAGCATTTCTATTAAATTTTAAAACGATTTCTCTGACATATACTCTAATTCTTTTTCAAGAAACTGTTACTCTAATAAAAATGCTTAAATCCTTCTGAAAAAATAATAAGAATCTCTAAATAAATAAGATCCACACAAATATTTTCAAAGTGAGTGCACTTGGTGCATGGATTAGGATAACCGGTATTAAAAGAAGTTTTTAATCTAGAAAACTATAATCGGTTGCCAATGAAGGCCTTGTTTGGCCCTTTATTTATAAAGACATTATCTATAAAAAATATTTGTTTCACTCTTTATACATTTTCTCATACCACTCAAATATTAAAATTACTTCAAAAAAATACTTTTTAAGCAAAAAAACCTTATATAAGTACATCCACCAAACAAACCCGAAATCATCTTCATGTCATTTGAAAGAAACCCACCACTTGCCCAACGCCCATCCAAAATTAAGTGATCTTTCAAATCCAAGTGTGCGAAGTTAAATGGATTTTCTAGTACAAATGTACCACATGGGTTGCAAATGTGACTTATACTTGCACAATAAAAAGTCAGAATTATTATGAAAATGATCTCTAATTCTATGGTGCTGCATTTTTCTAGCTCCTTGTTAATTTCCACTAATAATATCACTTTCACAATAAAATTAAAGCTTTTGATTTCTCACCACTACCACGTGATCCCCCATTATTTTCACCAAACCTTGGTCGGGTAATCATACATATTAAGCGTATGAATTATCACAAATATTTTAGCAATTAGGTTGCTTCTACTAATTAATTGGCATGGCACTCATTTCATGGAAGAATTCCAATATAATTAAATCATACTTATTAAGTGTACTAACTTTAGCAATTTAGCACACGTGTCATATAAAAACTGCAAGTTAGCATCAAAATCTGAAAAATTCTACAAAATATTACAAATGTTTTTAATGTTCGAGTATTCTAATACCAATAGAAGAATATAATAGTAAATATGAATCAAAGGTTATAAAAATAAGTATTTTTAGAAGGGAGTCTATGTTAAGATGTATGCATATACTTGGAGTGATGTAATCAAATAAACCCCTAAACTAGATCGGTTGATCCACTCTAATTTGGTTTAGCTACTAATAGCAATTTGTTATTACTTGATTCTTTTTTTTGGGTGAAAGATTAAATGGGTCCTTCAGTACAGTTCAATAATTGGTCAGTAAGCAGGGAAAAAGGCAACAAATGTCATTATCGTTAACCAAACACACCGCCCTGTAAAAACAAATGCTGTTTTTATTTTTTACCCCATCAATTTCACTGCAAAAGAACACTTCAATAATTCAAACCCATGATTTATTTTACTCGTTCTGACTAACTACTGTTGGAAAAAGTATTTTTACTTAATTCCGTTTCACTTCTTTGAGATTCCAACAACGGCGTGATTAAAGTGGGTCTGATCATTCACGAATTCAAATCCGGACTTATTTGAGAAGGGAGAATGGTGGAATTATTAGATTTTGGACGGATAAATTGCTTTCTACGATATCTCTTTGCAACATGATTAACATGTAACCAATATCAAACAAAAATGCATTAGTAGTAAAATTTATGTTTCCAAACCGCACCTGAAATAAAGAAATGATTGAATAATATCTATCAACGGACTTAGTTAAGAAGGTTATTTCTACACCAATACCTTTAAATAATATACATGATAGAATATATTGGGAAACAAGCAAAAATTATTGGTTCTCAACTAGATCTGCTATGAATTAAAAAGAAAAGATACACAACACATGATACTTCATGGATTTGGAAATTGGACACTTATCCTAAAGTGAAAAACTTTATATGAAAAATCATGAAAAATGGCTTACTAACAAAAACAAGATTAGTCGAAAAAGGAGTTGCAATCCCACCAGGGTGTATCAGATGTAATACACAAACTGAAGATTCTAATCATCTTTTATTCCAGTGTAATCATACGCTGAAAACGATAGAAAAAAATGAATAAACAAACGTACAGAATCATAAGGTCCCTAAACATTGGAACAAAAAAACCTATGAAATTATTGAGGAAATTCGAAATAAATTAGACCAATTACAATTTGTTGAACTGGCAGTGTCATGGTAGGATATCTGGTTTTATAGAAACCAACAAAGTTTTGGCAGCACTAACAATGACAATGACACAATAAAGGATGTACCACTTTATATTAAGCATCACATTGACAATTGGAATGAGACCAAAAAATGGAATCCAGACTGTCTGGCGGATACTAAGCATAAGAATACAAATTTTACAAAAAAGAAACGACAAATGAGAAAATGGAAAAAACCACCTGAAAACATCATTAAAATAAACACTGATGGATCTGCAAAAACAAATGGTGAATCTAGTTACTGATTTATCTTTCGTAATAGTAATGGTGAACCGAATCTAATCTTTAGAGAAAAATGTGGAATCTCAACCCCCCTTAAGACAGAAATCATAGCGGTTAGGAACGCTTTAATCAAAGCATATGAACTGGGTATTACTAACATTCAAATGGAATGTGACAACCTCACTATTGTTAACGTAATAAATAAGATCTGACACTGTCCCTAAGATATTGAAATTTTAATTTCTGATATCCTTTGTCTTTTACAACTGTTTTCTTCAGTGCAAGTCTGTCATGTCTTCCGAGAAACAAACACTGCGACCGATCGCATCGCAAAGCTGAGTCAGCAGAGTTCTTTGAAAGACATTCAAGCAAATTTAGAACTTTTAGTTCTCATCCGTAAGGATGCTATAGATTGAGAAACCGTATCTTTTGTGGTTTCCGGTCTAATTTTTACTGTATAAAAAAAAGGTGCCTATGATCACTGAAAAGAGAAGAAAAATTATTTAATCAGCTTTTTAGTTATTCTGTGTGGTTGATGAATTAGAACTGTTTAATCACACTTTCTGACCCCTGTCTTACTTAATTAATACTCCCTCCGTATCAAAATACTTGTCTTTCTGGACAAGTGCACATATATGAAGAAGAGTATGAAATGTACAAATATGTCCCTATTTATTACTTTATTTTGTTAATTTTCCAATACAATTACTAACAATTCTTCTCTCATTTATTAAGAAGTGTTAAAAACTATAAAGGCATATGTGTAAACTAAATGTAAATATATTAAAAGGACAAGTATATTGAAATAAAAAATTAAGGCTAAAAAGACAAGTATTTTAATACGGAGAGAGTAGGACAAAATTCCTCTTAATTGAATGCTTCTAGCATTATTTCAGAACTGCTAATTACAAGTTCAACCTGAGAGATTATGTCCCCTATTTAATATAAAACTTCAAGTAATTGCTGTCAAGTATAAATAAGCAGATTTAAATAAGGATTTGCTGACAACTTTCCATTACATAGTTTTAGCATTGAGAAAGAGATATGCCTTCTTAGTTAATGAGTACAGAACAACTTATTTCAAAAGCACTATAAATCGAAGAGCCTTTTGTATATATATATAGGCAATGGCTATATGTACGCGGTTTTGCGTCTAAATGGACGCGAAACCGCGCGCGTAGCTTAGGCGCACAGTTTCGTGCGCCTAAGCTATGCGCACAAGGATAAAACAGGCATTTTTGAAAATGTCTGTGACAAACCCGTGCGCGTAGCTTAGGCGCACGAAAAAAAAAGTGCATTTACCCATGCGCCTAAGCTACGCGCACCCAAAAAAAAAATTGTAAATTTTTTCCCCCATAATCATGTAGAGAATTTCAATACGAGTCCGTACATATAAAATGCGTCCAAAACGGACATCGTTTGCCCCTCCAAAAGCCCAAAAAACGAAGTCTTTCTACCCATTTTTTTACAATTTGGTGCCCGATATATAGCGCATTGTAGTGATTTTTTTTGGTATTTTTTTTCATTTTTAAACTATAATTTTGTATAAAATTTTAATACGAGTACGTACATAGACCTGTCAAAAACCGACCCAACCCGAAAGGACCCGAACGTCATTGGGTCAAGAAGGACCCGAACCCGACTCGACCCGAACGCAAATTCGAGCTCGCAGATTCCCTTTATTTTATTTTAGTTATATTAAATATTTTAATATACTTTATTAAATAATAATATAATATTAATTATATTATTATAATTATTTTATTAAAGTTAAATAACATAATAATAATCATAAGAAAAGGAAATGTTCGATCCGCCGGGTCAACCCGACCCCGAACTCGTCCGACCCAAAAATTTTACCAACCCGATCAACCCGACCCAGTTGACAGGTCTATCCGTACATATAAAATTCATATACTTACACTTATATACTATAGTATTTCATTAAATTTCGTATAGTTATGCTTATATATTATAGTATTTCATTATATTTCATATAGTTACACTTATGTACTATTGTAATTCATTATATTTCATATAGTTATACTTATATACTATATTATTTCATTAAATCTAGTATACTTAGACTTATATACTATAGTACTTTATTATATTTCATATAGTTATACTTATATATTATAGTATTTCATTAAATTTTATATAGTTCCACTTATGTACTATAATATTTCATTAATTCTAGTATACTTAGACTTATATACTATAGTATTTCATTATATTTCATATAGTTACACGTATATACTATAGTATTTCATTATATTTCATATAGTTACACATATGTACTATAGTATTTCATTAAATCTAGTATAGTTATACTTATATACTATAGTATTTCATTATATTTCATATAGTTATACTTATATAATATAGTATTTCATTAAATCCAGTATACTTAGACTTATATACTATAGTATTTCATTATATTTCATATAGTTCCACTTATGTACTATAATATTTCATTAAATCTAGTATACTTAGACTTATATACTATAATATTTCATTAAATTTCATATAGTTATACTTATATACTATAGTATTTCATTAAATCTAGTATACTTAGACTTATATACTATAGTATTTCATTATATTTCATATAGTTATACTTATATACTATAGTATTTCATTAAATCTAGTATACTTAGACTTATATACTAGTATTTCATTATATTTCATATAGTTCCACTTATGTACTATAATATTTCATTTTGTTTCATATAATTACACTTATGTACTATAGTATTTCATTAAATCTAGTATACTTAGACTTATATACTATAGTATTTCATTAAGTCTAGTATAGTTACTCTTATATACTATAGTATTTCATTAAGTCTAGTATACTTAAACTTATATACTATAGTATTTCATTATATTTCATATAGTTACACTTATATACTATAGTATTTCATTATATTTCATATAGTTACACTTATAAAATACTATAGTACATAAGTGTAACTATATGAAATATAATGAAATACTATAGTATATAAGTCAAAGTATACTAGACTTAATGAAATACTATAGTACATAAGTGTAACTATATGAAATTTAATGAAATACTATAGTATATAAGTGTAACTATATGAAATATAATGAAATACTATAGTATATAAGTCTAAGTATACTAGATTTAATGAAATATTATAGTACATAAATAGAACTATATGAAATACTATAGTATATAAGTCTAAGTATACTAGATTTAATGAAATACTATAGTACATAAGTGTAACTATATGAAATATAATGAAATACTATAGTATATAAGTGTAACTATACTAGACTTAATGAAATACTATAGTACATAAGTGTAACTATATGAAATATTATAATATATAATGTAACTATATGAAATATAATAAAATACTATAGTATATACTATATTTTATAAAGTTTTTATTCTCGGGTTCGGGTCAAATCGGGTTCGGGTCGATCGTGTTGGTAAAATTTTCGGATCGGGCGGATTCGGGTTGACCCGGCGGGTCGAACATGTCCTTTTCTTATGATTATTATTATTATTTTTAACTTTAATAAAATAATAATAATAATATAATTAATATTATATTATTATTTAATAAAGTATATTAAAATATTTAATATAACTGAAATAAAATATATAAAATAAAGGGGATCCGCGAGCTCGCGATCGAATTTGCGTTCGGGTCAAGTCGGGTTCGGGTCCTTCTTGACCCAGTGACGTTCGGGTCCTTTCGGGTTGAGTCGGTTTTTGACAGGTCTATGTACGTACTCGTATTAAAATTTTATACAAAATTATAGTTTAAAAATGAAAAAAATACCAAAAAAAATCACTACAATGCGCTATATATCGGGCACCAAATTGTAAAAAAATGGGTAGAAAGACTTCGTTTTTTGGAGGGGCAAACGATGTCCGTTTTGGACGCATTTTATATGTACGGACTCGTATTGAAATTCTCTACATGATTATGAGGGATTTTTTTTTGGGGTGCGCATAGCTTAGGCGCATGGGTAAATGCACTTTTTTTTTCGTGCGCCTAAGCTACGCACACGGGTTTGTCACATGCATTTTCAAAAATGCATGTTTTACCCCTGTGCGCGTAGCTTAGGCGCACAAAACTGTGCGCCTAAGCTACGCGCGCGGTTTCACGTCCATTTAGACGCAAAACCGCGTACATATAGTCTTTTCGTATATATATAGTATCACGGTTTAAATTTGAATTTTTAATATATGAATTGTTGTTTTATGTTTTATCTTAGACGATATATTGTTTGATATGTATTTAAATGTAATATTTAAGTCTTGACAAAAAATGTAATATCTAAGTATTTTAGGTATAAAATGATATGATTGTACGAAGTACAATTTTATTTATTTATTTTGGTCAGAAGGTCAATTTAAAATTTGAATTAAGGTGGTAGTTATTTTTTGTAGGAATGCGTTTTTTTCTTTGAAAATATTTGGGGAATGTCAATCTAATTATATGTTGTGTTTGAACTCAAGTATTTCTAAGGAACTTGCTACAACAACTCTCATTTCTTACATGCTCCACTTGTTGGGGTTTAGATGCGTATAAGCGGAATTTCAGAAAACTATTTTCTAGCATCTAACAAGGATCTCATGCATGAATCAATAGGAATCAATTAGAGGTAGAGTTACATACCGTTTGATGCGAGCCTGAAACGTTCCTGCAGGATTTCAGCGGAGATCGAAAGCCCAAAGTGTGACTTCTCTAATTGGTCCACACGAGTCTGGAATCTGGATCGCCTTTGATCTCGTCTGCTAGAACGACGAACGAAGGAAAGCGAACGAAGCTTCTTGCTGGGAGTTCGGCCGCACGTTGAATTGGAGGCAGAAGAGAGAGAGATCTCTCTAGTTCTGTACGTGTGATTCTCCTTCAAGATATCACATATGTAATATCATATATATATATTATCTTTAGTTATAGATACAATATCTTTATATTGTTTCTATATATCTTCTAATAAGATACCTCCTTATCAAGTAATTATGAATGACAACTTTTACCCAGTAATAATAAAAGCCAATATCCCAATTAAAGCCAATGGGCCGAAATCCATGTCCCACATGAGCTTTCGGTTCGATTTGATCCAGCCCGATAACTCTATGTGTGTGACCTCATAGGACCCGGTTATTATAGCCATGGGTCTAACCCGATTAAGCCCATTGATCGTAGTTGGCTTCTAGCAAAGCACTACGACCCCTAAAATTCTCGGATTGTAAATCTCCATTAATTGTCCTATTCCATGTTCGGTAATTGCACTTTTGATTAAATGACACAATTTCTTCACCACTATCCTCCACATTTCTAATTTTTTGCCTTTATCTTACAAACTTATTGCCTTTTAATAATGTATTTTTTGTTATGCTTTAGTTATTAATATTCATTTATATCGCTTTATTTATTTGGTCTGGAATATATATCGTTTTATTAGTCACGTTGACTTTACATATTCCTAGACATTAATATCATTTTAATTAAAATATATTAGTCATTACTTTATATTCTTATTAAATATGGAGTAATATAAATAATTAGTGACTCTGCATATTCTTAAACCTTGTTACATTTTATATAAAAGTACATTAGTTATTTTATCGATACATGCTTACTCTTCTTAGCGAAATTATAATTCATAACTTCTTCCTTGTACATTTCATATGTGAGAGTGCGTACATGTCTATTATTTCGGCTTCCATCCTTGATTAATTCCTCTAGACCAACACAAATGAGGCCAAATTTAGTATATATACATGATGAGTGTAAAATGAATATGTATAAAATAAAACAATAAAAATCATCCTTAACCAAAATAACAACACACCTACCTAAAACGATTTAGTATAAAAAAAGAACTAAAAATACAAACCTAATTGAATTTATGCTACCAATAGTTGAAGGGTTTACATCGTCCATAAAATAGTTTGTTTTATTCGTTACTAACAATTAGTCGTCCTAAATCGATTGTTTTTGTCCTCCTTCTAGTGAAAGCTACCGGTGCATGATGTAAACAATCGATGTCTCAATAGTGCTATTAGATTATCCAATTCTCTGACATCTTCACATATATCTAACCTATCTCGATCAAAAGACAATTATATTAATAAATTTAAACCGATATATGTAAGTATTGTAGACTCCAAAAGAGATCCAAATACATATAATTAAGGATAGTTACCGTGAGCTGGATATATACTTGCATCATCGACAATCGGGAATCCTCATTCACATCTTTAACTTAATAATTATGTTTACTTCAATGACCATGTCTTTTTAAGGTGTTACCCACTCTCACTCAAGCTTCACTATACGGCTTTCTAAAGCTAATTTCCATGTAGAAGAATGAGATGATGGATGCCCAGAGCAAATGAACGAAATACCACTGTTTTCACCATTTTATAGATGAAAATGTTACTTGGAAAGTGAAGTCATTTTGACATATAATCGTTTAGACATCTTGACTATAATTTGTTTTCAACCACTCACTGTGTACTAAATACGGGAGTTACGTATAGTAATTGGACAATATTAAAATATGAGTAAATGAGAGCAAAATACAACGTATACAATATGTATTAACTATCACTAATTGAGATTTAGGTTAAAAAATGAGTCATAACCTAAAGAATAGTCTGTACGTAGAGGCAATATTTAACTGAAAAAAGGTGTGTGAGGAGGAAATAATTACTTACAAACAGTGCTCATTTTTATATATACACATAATTATGCTATGGTATATTAAAATAAACAAAGAAAAATTAATTACTGAAATTACAAAGTAGCCTATAATTATACTTATGTATTTTATATTGTTTTATAAACCCTATAGTAAAAACCGATCGTAAAATCTAACATATTATATACATATTATATACTAAGGGTGATAAACTAACCTGATATGTCCCTGTAATTGAAATGGGCTAGTCCTTGTATTGGAATTGGGCCGGTCTTGTATTGCGTTGTGGGCTGGATGTCGGCCTAATATTGTAACGGACTATAAGAACCCTTTGGGGTTGTAATGGAACGGTATCCAATAACAGAACCTGTTTACTCCTTCCCTTTCCTTCTCTTCTCCTTTATCCCTTCTCTCTTCCTTACCTAACCGGTCCTCACGACCCAAACACCACCAGAAACACTACATTGGTATTAGAGCCATCGGTCTCTGGCGATGGCAGAGGGCACACGCTTGAAAACAATGGAGGAAGCCGCCCGCAGAGCCGAGATTCAGTTCGGCGAAGTTCGAGAATTTATGGCTTCAACACAGGTGTTCATAGATCAAGCGACCAAGCATCAGGAGAAGAATCAAAGCCGTCACGATGACAATCAGCGTTCAATCGATGAGCTGAAGGATTTGATTCACTCACTCCTTGTGAATCGCACCGCCGCTCCGGCTCCGGTGATTGGAAGTCCAGCGCCGACAATTGCTCCGATTTCGGTGCCACCGAATCCTCCGATGCACGGTGTCTCGTAGGCAGATATGAGATTTGCAGAGGCGGCATTGTCAGTCGTCCATCCGAGTCCTATTCATCCAAATCGGCGACAAGATTGGTTCCAGGATCAAGAAATCCGAAATTACGGAGGCGGTGATGGCCGATTAGGGAATAGTCGGATGCCAAGGGTGGATTTTCCAGCATTTGATGGTTCTAATCCTCGTTCTTGGATCCGAAAGTGCGAGCGATATTTCACCATTTTCTCGATTTAAGATCATCAGAGAGTTGAGCTAGCGGCGATGTATGTCCATGGCCGGGCAGATCCTTGGCTACAGGGCTTGTATTTGCAAAATCGATTGGGTTCTTGGGATGATTTGGCCAGGGAGGCGTTAATTCGTTTCGAGAATATTCATGGCGCCGATGTAGTGGATGAATTTAACAAACTGTAGCAATCCGAGGATCTTGAGGCCTATACTGAAAAATTTGAAGATCTTCGAGCAAGTATGCTGTTGCAGAATCCACATCTTCCGGATTCCTATTTCATTTCGAGTTTTGTCAGCGGACTGAGGAAAGAAATTAAGCCGCTGGTAAGGATGGTGAGACCGAGTTCATTGGCGGCGGCCTTTGAAGTAGCCAGATCCCACGATAGCTCGGTTCAGGCACTGGCGCAGTTGAGTAGACCGTCGTGGAAACCGCCGTCGTTCTCGTTTCATCCGGTATCGACAGATTCACGATCTCAGGTGAAGGCTTCTCTCCCTACATCTTCAAGTTCAGCGAGTAATTCAGTTGGGAATCCAAATTACTCCGGGGGAGGCGGTCAGTTGTCGAATTCTAGGGATGCTCGAAGGGCGGTTGGCTTGTGTTTCAAGTGCGGCGATAAATATTTCGCTGGCCACCGTTGTTCATCCCAATCCTTGCATAGTCTATTGACTCTACAGGAATCTGAGGAGGAATTTGTTTCACCAGTTGAATCTGAAGAATTATTGCATTCACCAGAGGAAGAAACAGAGGTGTATGTTCACGCACTTACAGGCAGTAACCCGTTGTCCACCATAAAAATTCGGGGTACAGTGGCGGGGCGTAGCATCATGATTTTGATTGATAGTGGAGCAACCCATAGCTTTCTTGATCCAAGAATTGTTAAGGAGGCTGGATTGACTGCTCAACAGGGGTCAGTGATGGAGGTTGCCGTTGCAAATGGGCACAAATTATACATCTATCAAGTGTGTAAAGGTTTCCAATGGGAGATGCAGAGTTCTCGCTTCAAATTTGACTTACGAATCCTCAAATTAGGGGGTTGCGACTTGTTCTTAGGGGGTGACTGGCTCAGAGATTTCAGCCCGATTTTGTTCGACTTCAAGAATCTGCAAATCTCATTCATCAAAGAGGGCAGAAAGGTGGAGCTTATGTAATACCCCGCATTTTTGTAAGGGTATTTTGAATTTTTCTTATGCCCGTATTACTAGACGGATTAAATTAAGGGAAGATTGGACATTCTGTAATATGTGATTACTTAACCCCTAATGTCCGGATAAGACGAACCAAGAGCGAAGGCCACCGCACCCCGCGGTGACAAGGCTGCCGCACCCCGCGGTGCACTGTAGCGTCGCCTCTGCAGAGGTCTTCGCCGGTGTGTCAGACAGATAGGAGCAAGTGGCCGGTTGGGCCTTATCTCCTTTGCTTCTTTCCTTGCTCTCCAAGATTTGGCTTTTGTGGGAGATTTGTGGGCTATATAAGGGGGGTAGAGATCAAGTGGGAGGGAGCTAGCTCCACTTCATCTTCTTCCTCTTCCCATCTCAATTTTCACCATTTCAAGCTTTTCTCAAGCTTTTGTGGGAGTTTTTCTTGGACAAGTGGTCGTGCCTAACACCATTAGAAGGTTGTGGGTTGTTGGGAGATCAAGCTTCAAGCTTTTGTGGTCGAAGAGAGGCGTTTTGGTAAGATTTCCGCCATTAAAACCAGTCGGGGCCGCCTCTGTCATGTGCACCGCACCCCGCGGCACCAAGGCTACCCCCCCCCCCCCCCGCGGTAAGCTTGGCCGGGGATGTGTTCGTGTGTGTGTGGCATGGGCGAGGCTCGTTCCTTTGATTCCTTTCCCAATTCTCTTAGATTCGATTATTTAGATATTGAATCTAACTTAGGGTCTCGTTTTGGATCGTTCCATTGGGATTTTTTATCCAGGATTCGTTCCAGTTTCAAGATTCAGGACCCGTTTCTAAGCGTTGTCGTAGTACTCGTCTATTCTAAGGCAAGTGGCGGTTCGCTCTTGCTCATCATTCCATACTTTCATTAATTATCAATTGTTTTGTTGTTAATTAATTTGGGATGATTCTTAATTATGTTGGGAACAGTTTTGATAACTTTATGTGATTAAAAGATGATATTATAATAGGTTGTATATTTTGCTAGAACCGACGCTAGTATAGAGATATATTGTGCAGGTGTAGGCCGTGATGACTTTGATGTGATTTTATTGTGTGTGTATAGATTGTTAAATCTATGGTGATTGCCAGGTGGGCATAGATATAGATAGTTTGTGCAGGTTGGGCCGTGATGGCTCTGTGTGATTTGGTTGTGTGTTTAACTGTGTAGTTAGCACGAGTATTCGTAGGGACGATGGATGGAGGCCCAGTCGTTTCTTTATAATAATTGGTGAGTCATGACTAACTTCTATACTCGAGTGGAGTGTAGAAGTGGTGCACTCTGCAGGTGTCACAAACCCCGGTTCGATATGTGTCCCGCGAGTGGCGAGACATATATGTTAAAAGCTTATAACGTGATTTGTGTGTGTGTGTGTGGTAATTTAATAAGATAAGTGTCGGTGAGTATGCACATAATTAATATGCCTTGGCGAGTAGTGCAGCTAAGCGCTAGTGCAGTTAGGAAAAACTCGTCTTAGTTGTAAATCGCTCGTATGCGATGCTGTGATGCTATGTTTGTGTGTTTGTTTAAGTTTTCCAACATTTGTCATGCTTCCTATAAGGCTCATTTCATTTGGAGTCTTCTTTTGGGATTGATTGTTGTGAGACTCGGTCTCCAAAATCTTCTCTTGTTCACGCTTGTTCATATATTCTAGTAGGAGTATGGTGGTTGACTATCGTCATCGGTTTTGATTCGAGAAGCGATGAGTCTAACCTAATATGACTGCTTCGAACCACTCTGCTTTGTACCCTTGCGTAGTTTTTCATTAGACTAACCAACCGTAATTATTCCCTTGCATGGTTGGCTGGTGTCATCCGTCCGATTCGGCATATCAGATAAATTAAGGATTCGAGAAGGCTAGAAGCGACTAGAAGAATGAACGATGTTTTGATAAACTGTTTTGTTTAAGACTTCCGCTGTGTATTATTGTATTTTGTTAAGACTTCCGCTGTAAACTTTGTTATCTCGTATTTTGTTGTATTTGGGAATGGTTGTATTTCCAATACATTGACTTTGTTAAAGTTGTAATATATGGCGTTACCACTGTATTTATTTCTGATTGTGTATTTTTGATGTTTTTGGTCGTATTTGGAATTGTGTTGACATTCCGCGACCGTGGTTTAATAAAAGTTACGATATTTGGTATTGTAACTGGGTTTTGATAGTTATATCGTTTGGAAAAGCCTGGGGTGACTTCGGGGTTTCGTCTGGGGTCATCGACAGTAATACTTTCAAATAAGTTTGGTAAAATTTGGGGGTGTTACAGCTTAGGGGTGTGAAGGAGGAGGCTTCTCTTCGAGCTATGACTGGTCTGCATCTCCATAAACTCCTTAGAAAGAAGGTGCCCCTATTGGTGACACAAGTAGCTCGTCTCTTTTCAGTGAGTGGGGCGGAGGAGTCCTTGCCATTGGAGATTGCCGCCTTGCTGGACGAATATTCTGATGTATTTGCGGAGCCATTTGGGCTGCCTCCCCAGAGGGGATTTGAGCACTCAATTCCTTTGAAACAGGGAGCCACTCCAGTCTGTAGTCGCCCATTTCGATACCATCATCTACAGAAAGATGAAATAGAGCGCCAAGTCAGTGAGATGCTCCGATATGAGATCATTCAACCCAGCCAGAGTCCTTTCGCCTCTCCGACACTATTGGTCAAGAAAAAGGACAATAGCTGGCGTTTTTACGTGGATTATCGGCAGTTAAACGAAGCAACCATCAAAGATAAGTTTCCTATCCCGAACATAGAAGAGCTTCTCGATGAATTACAAGGTGCTTCGTGCTTTTCAAAGCTCGATTTACGGGCGGGATATCATCAAGTCGGGGTCGCAGAAGATGATATACCTAAGACGGCGTTTCGAACACACCATGGCCACTACGAGTTCAAAGTTATGCCCTTCGGTTTAACGAACGCCCCGACAACATTTCAAGCGTTGATGAACTAGGTATTTGGCCCTCACATCCGGCAATTCGTCTTAGTTTTTTTTTACGACATTCTGGTTTACAGCAAGTCGGTGGCGCTTCATGTGAGGCATCTGCGCAAGGTCTTGGCTCTACTGCGGGTGCACAAGTTGTTCGCAAAGAAGTTTAAATGTAGCTTCGCTCAACCGCAAGTCGAGTATCTAGGGCATTTGATCTCAGGTGCATGGGTTTCCACATATCCGGCTAAGATCGAGGCAATGCAGGATTGGCCAGTGCCATCAACAATCAAAGGGCTTAGGGGTTTTTTGGGGCTGACTGGGTATTATCGCCGCTTTGTGCCGAACTATGGCGCAATTGCTCGCCCTCTTACTGAATTACTGAAATCTGAGAAGTTGTGTTGGTCACCGGCGGCCGAGGCAGCCTTTAGGAAGCTTAAAGAGTTGATGTCATCGACGCCGATACTTCGACTCCCTGATTTCTCAATTCCATTTGTCCTGGAGACCGACGCTTGTGACAGTGGAATTAGGGCAGTCCTTATGCAACAAGACAACCCTATAGCCTACATCAGCCAAGCATTGAAGGGCACCAATCGCCATCTCTCCACTTACGAGAAGGAGCTACTTGCAGTCTTGTTGGCGGTCGATAAGTGGCGCCACTATTTGGAAGCGGCCCACTTTTACATCAAGACAGATCACCAGCCTTTGCGCCACCTATTAGACCAGCGACTCACCACCCACTTGCAAAGGAAGGCCACTCGTAAGTTGCTCGGGTTGTCCTTCACCATCTCTTGCAAACAAGGGGTGGATAACAAGGTGGCCGACGCCCTTTCTCGTCGTGATGATATTGCTGAAATCAATGTTGTTTCAGTGGCTGAGCCAAGGTGGATTGCTGAGGTAGTTGCTTCCTATGGTCAGGATTTTGTAGCGCACCAGCTTGTGGCTTCCAACTCAATTCAACCCGGGTTAGACTACAGAGTTATTCAGGGTGTGTTGCGGTACAAGGATCGCATCTATGTGGGTACAAGCTCAGATTTGCAGCAGCAATTGCTAGAAGCAATGCACAACTCTCCCATAGGGGGTCATTCCGGGGTCCAGGCAACGTATCAACGCCTCAAATCTATGTTTTACTGTCCTAGGATAAAAGCTGACGTGGAGGAATTTGTCAAGCAGTGTGTGAATTGTCAACTCAATAAGAGTGAACATGTTCGTTGTCCAGGTTTGTTACAGCCTTTGCAATTGCCCAAAGTCGCATGGAGTTCAGTAAGTATGGAGTTCATAGAGTCGCTTCCGAAGTCCTCGGGGTTTGACACTATATTAGTGGTGGTTGACCGCCTTACTAAGTATAGCCACTTCATTCCCTTACGCCACCCTTTTACTGCGGCCAAAGTAGCGTAGTTATTCATGGACAATGTGGTGAAGCTTCATGGGTTACCCAAGGATATTGTCTCTGATCGTGACAAAGTTTTCACTAGCCATTTCTGGCGGGAGCTATTTGCAGCAATTGGCACCAAGTTGAGCATGTCTTCGGCCTATCACCCACAATCAGACGGTCAAACGAAAAGGGTTAATTAGTGTCTAGAGAGCTATTTGCGTGCTATGACAAGATCCAGACCTCAGCAATGGTCTAGGTGGTTGGCCTTGGCCGAACTTTGGTATAACACGAGTTATCACTCCAGCCTTAAATTGACCCCTTTTCAGGCGTTGTATGGTTACAAGCCGCCTCAATTGGGCATCGACGCATCTGCAGTGACCACTGCGACTTTGGATAGCTGGCTTCGTGACAGAGAAATTATGTTGACTCAGTTGAGGGAGAACTTGACCCAGGCCCGTATGAAGCAGCTAGCTGATTCCAAGAGATCGGACAAGGAATTTCAGGTCGGTGATTTCGTTTATATGAAACTGCAGCCATACCGGCAATCTTCAGTGGCAGTCCGGCGATGTTTGAAGCTCTGTTCGAAATACTATGGGCCATATAAGGTGTTGGAGAAAATTGGGCCGGTAGCGTATCGACTCGAGCTGCCAGGAGACGCGCGCATCCATCCGGTGTTTCACGTCTCGCAATTGAAACGATGCGTCAACTCCGGGCAAATTCCTCTGCCTACGCCGCCAGCGGTTGATACAACGAGAGACATTGTGGTAGCCCCTGCTGAGACATTGGATTCAAGGGTCACCTACTCAAAGGACAATCACCCTAGCACCGAGTGGCTCATTCGCTGGGCGAACTTGGACGCCGCCGATGCCACGTGGGAACCCGCCGGTCATATCCTCCGCCATTTTCCAGATTTTACACGTTCGGATTGAGGGCAATCCGTTTTCTTTAGGGGGGGGAGGAAACTGTTATGTCCCTGTAATTGAAATAGGCTAGTCCTTGTATTGGAATTGGGCCGGTCTTGTATTGCGTTGTGGGCTGGATGTTGGGCCTAATATTGTAACGGACTATAAGAACCCTTTGAGGTTGTAACGGAACGGTATGCAATAAAAGAACCTGTTTACTCCTTCTTCCCTTTCCTTCTCTTCTCCTTTATCCCTTCTCTCTTCCTTACCTAACCGGTCCTCACGACCCAAACACCGCCAGAAACACTACATAACCCTACATGCAAACTATACCTTTAGACCTATTTAAGTCTTTGATTTTGTCTTTAAAAATTAACATTCAATGACCTAGAATATTAACTTTTAAATATATATAGATGTTTTGGTTTGATATATTAGAGTGCATAGTACTAGTAATTTAAGTAAACAAAAGTTTTTTCTAATACTACTTCCTCCGATTAACAATAACTGACATTTTACACTTAAAATCTATATCACAATTAAGTGACGTTTTAACTTTAATTCTCCTATTTTCAAGTTCGATTTTTCTAACCTTTAAGGGCATAGGTTAAGATGTCTTATATAGAAAGTTTTGATTATGTGTTAATTTTTAGAATTTTTTAATTTTTTTTAAATAGATTCATTATTTTCTATTTAAGATTTATATTCCTTAATAGAAATTCTTAATCTATGTCCTAAGGACATATATTAGAAAAACCGTTTCAGATTTTTCATCATCAATACTCTCCATCCGTATTTCCCCAGTAGAAGTTACTGAGGTAGATTACACGCTCCTGTGCATATTCAATAAAAGGTAATTGCATGCCTTGTATCTTCATTTAATGTGTTAAGGAAAAAAGGGAAAAAGAATGCCACGCTTGTGTATCTTCACTTACTGTGATAAAAGAAATTGGCTTATTAATTGGGTTTAGTAAGTAAAGTGTTCTTTTCTTAATTTGTGTGAAATAATCTAAAATGTCAGTTATTGTTAATTGGAGGGAGTACTAGAAACTCTACATGTACTAATTGATCTTTTATTTTGTTACATTTCTACTGCCAATTTAGTCTTAGTAAAGAGTTTTATAGAATGCAACCGGCTTTAAGAAGGATAATTAATACTTTAGAGATGAACACTATTCATAACTAATAACCCTAAAAAGCCCATAAATGAGGGCAAAAGGAAATGATTATCAGTCCATCAAGTTTTTCACTGTGATTTACTTTTTCTTCCTTGCTCACCAAGCCATAATCATAATTTTGATATTTTTTTGATAATTAACTCAAGATTTCAAATCCAAATCATCTCCTTTTCATTGGTAAGGATACACTATATTGATCCTTATATGAGAATTTAGGCAAAGTTTATTTGTGAAATATAATATTTCCGGAGTTAATTTTGTGAATTTGATAGTGTAAAAAGCACAGATGTTTGTGAAAAAGTATGATTTTTTATTTTTTAAATTCACAAAATACATTAAGTCATTATAACACAAATAAGAATTAAAACTCACAAAATGTCACACTTACCCACTAAAATGTGAACAGCTTTTGTTTTTGGCAAAAGAATAGTTGTAGCATTTTTTTTAACACTAGTTAACAACAAAATGACAGATTATAGATTTAGGTGAGAGCTGCAATATGAAAACAGAAAGATCAGAGCAGAGGATTAACAACTTTTTACCCTATGCTCAAAGATTAAATCTTGTTTCACATCCCCATTTGGAATCAGAGTTTGGTCAAACTCCTAACCTAAATTCACACACCAGACAGTTTTCTCTGTCGGAACTTTTTACCATTGGCGTGTTTTTCAGCTTACTGAACTGTCACTTTCTGTTGGTTTTACAGAACAAGCAAAACAACCAAAAAAAAATAAAAATCTTCCCCAATTTCACCCACACAGTTTTTGTAAGAGCATGTTTAATGGAGTCTTTTAGAGACGGTTTTTAGGGGGGTTTTGAGAGAATTATTTGTTAAAAGACCCATGGTGTATTATGAGTTTTTATTGGAGGCTTTTAGGAGGAGCTTTTATTTTTAATTTAAATTATAATTATATTATTTTTTTATATAAAAATTACAATGTAATTTTCATATACCGAAATTAAATTGATATTTATTTTATTTTAAAACACCAATACTAAAATAAAATGATTTATTTTCACTTAATAATACTTATAATACAAAAAAAATATTAAAACTAACCAAATATATACAAAATGAATAGAGAAAAATGTAATTAGAATTATGGTATTTTTTTTAAGCAACTAATTTTTAAATATATGAATCTTTTAAAAAAAAATAACGGCCATGAATAAAACCTGACCGTCCGTTTATTGTCACGTGACGTGTATCAGCGCGCATTAGTATGCGCCAATCAGAGAGTGCCACGTGGCACTCTGATGCCCAAAAAATGAGCATGTGACGGTCCCATTTTTTACCCCAAATTTAGGACCCTTTATGAGTCTTTTAGCCCAATTTAAATATTTTAACCCAAAAAATCTAAAAGACCAACTTATGGGAACCAGGATAAAAATGCCCTAAGTGCAATTCGGTTAGTCATGGAGGAGTGCACACTGGCTCTGTTACACATGTAGCAAAAAGTCAAAAAAAAAAACAATATCTCATCATCTGGTTTCTTCTTCAAGGAGTGATAAATTGATTATGTTACTGTACAGAAAAAAAAAAAGAACCCACCTTTAGAAGTGAGAGAAACCTTAAAAAAAGATTTACCCTGCAACAAGTAAGATGGTGGGTTTTTCTAATTTTCTTTAAATTTCCACTAAATTTCAATTTACTTTTGTATTTTTGCTCTGCTTATTTATAGTGTGCTACAACCTAGTTTCTTTCTCCTGTGAAATGTCACAAGATTTGGAGGAGGAGATAAACAGAGTTGAGCAGTGGAGATGGTCTGAAATGCAAGGCCTTGAGCTTCTCTCTTCTTCCACTACAGAAAGCAGAGGAGGAGAGAAAACAGAGGACGGTGTAAACAGGGGAGAAACAGGGGAGAGAGAAATGGAAAGTATTCCTGAGAGTAACAAAGTGAAAGAAGAATGCAAGGAAAATGGAAATGGAGGGGAGAAATCTAAAGACAATGCTCCGAATCCAGTTGGGTTTAAAGAGCTGTTCAGATTTGCAGATGGGTTGGATTGCATTTTAATGGCGATTGGCTCTGTGGGTGCTTTTGTTCACGGCTGCGCTTTGCCTGTTTTCCTCAGATTCTTCGCCGATCTCGTCAATTCATTCGGGTCATTTTCTAATGACCCGGATAAGATGATGCAAGAAGTTTCAAAGGTAAATAATCAGAATTCAATCAACTAAAAAAAATATTTCATTTTTTGTTACAATCTGCAGCTCATACTCTTGATTTTGCTTCTGCAGTATGCTTTCTACTTTCTTGTTGTTGGTGCTGCAATTTTTGCTTCTTCATGGGCAGGTAGGTTTGGAAGAAGAAGAAGAAAAATTCACTTTTTTCCCCAAAATTTTTCTATTTTGCCAAATTCGAATGTTGAGATTATTAAACAATTTTTTATGTGTTTTTAGAGATTTCATGTTGGATGTGGACTGGAGAGAGGCAATCTACAAAGATGAGGATAAGGTACCTAGAAGCTGCACTGAACCAGGACATTCAGTACTTTGATACTGATGTTCGAACATCCGACGTCGTTTTTGCCATAAACACCGACGCAGTTATGGTACAAGACGCCATTAGTGAGAAGGTGAGAGAAAATACTAAATACCCAGGAAAAAAAAGATGCAACTTTTAGTGATTTCACCTCAATTCTGTTAATTTTTAGCTAAAAATCTCATCTTGGTTGCATTGAACATTTGTGACAATTGTGATACCATTTTTGGCTAAAAAAAAGCACATCTAGCCAAACAACTCATATGGGCTGCATTGAATTTTTACATTCTAATTTCCCAATTTTGTATTGGGTTTTTGTTCAGCTGGGTAATTTCATTCATATTAATGGGTAATTTGTGACAATTCTGATACAATTTTTGGCTAAAAAGCACTTCTAGCCAAAAATCTCATATGGGTTGCATTGAATTCTTGCATTCTAATTTCCCAATGGTGTATTATTGGGTTTTTGTTCAGCTGGATAATTTCATTCATTAATGGGTAATTTGTGACAATTCTGATACAATTTTTGGCTAAAAAGCACTTCTAGCCAAATATCTCATATGGGTTGCATTGAATTCTTGCATTCTAATTTCCCAATTGTGTATTATTGGGTTTTTGTTCAGCTGGGTAATTTCATTCATTAATGGGTAATTTGTATACAATTTTTGGCTAAAAAGCACATCAAGCCGATCTCATATGGGTTGCACTTGCATTGAATTCTTGCATTCTAATTTCTTAATTGTGTAATTGGATTTTGGTTCAGCTGGGTAATTTCATTCATTACATGGCAACATTTGTGTCCGGGTTTGTGGTGGGTTTCACTGCTGTGTGGCAACTAGCACTGGTAACTCTAGCTGTGGTTCCTCTAATTGCTGTGATTGGAGGAATTCACGCTGCAACTCTAGCAAAGCTCTCAACCAAGAGCCAAGAGAGTCTCTCACAAGCCGGGAATATCGTCGAACAGGTAGTATGCACATCAAATTGCAGTCTTAAGCTCAATTTTGGAGCCATAAAACTTGATTCCTGAATATGGGTCTTGCTGAATTTGCTGCAGACTGTCCTTCAGATCCGAGTTGTGTTCGCGTTTGTGGGCGAATCAGGAGCATTGCAGGCTTACTCCTCGGCTTTGGCGGTTGTCCAGAAGCTCGGTTACAAGAGTGGTTTGTCAAAGGGCTTGGGTTTGGGAGGGACTTACTTCACTGTCTTCTGTTGCTATGCTTTGCTTCTTTGGTATGGAGGCTATCTTGTGAGGCACCATTATACAAATGGAGGGCTTGCCATTTCCACCATGTTCTCTGTCATGATTGGTGGATTGTAAGTGGTTCTTCTGCATAATACTTGTCATTTTAGTTTTTGACACAACTATTAAGAAATGCAATAGTTATGACTGACAAATTGGTGTTCCTATTGGTAGGGCATTGGGACAGTCGATTCCGAGCATAGGTGCCTTTGCTAAGGCAAGGGTTGCAGCCGCAAAGATATACCAGATAATCGATCACAAGCCGAACATCGACAGGAACAAGGAATCAGGGTTGGAATTGGAATCTGTAAAAGGGCAAGTGGACCTAAAAGATGTTGAATTCTCATACCCATCAAGGCCAGATGTGAAAATCCTCAGCAACTTCTCATTGTCAGTGCCTTCTGGGAAGACCATTGCCTTGGTTGGAAGTAGTGGCTCTGGCAAGAGTACTGTTGTTTCCTTAATTGAGAGGTTCTATGATCCAATTTCAGGTATAAACCAAGTTCATATGGGTCATTTGCTCTTTAAAATGAGATTTGGAATCGGGATGAAATCAGGAATCGCTTGTAATTGGATCTTGATCACGAAAACAGGACGGATTTTACTCGACGGGCATGACATAAAGACACTAAAGTTGAGATGGCTAAGACAACAAATAGGGCTAGTAAGCCAAGAGCCAGCCTTGTTTGCTACCACTATTAAGGAAAACATCCTCTTGGGAAGACCAGATGCCACCCTAGTGGAGATAGAGGAAGCCGCTAGAGTCGCCAACGCTCATTCCTTCATCGTCAAGCTTCCAAACGGGTTCGATACTCAGGTCAGCCTAGACTTTTTATACCCTAAATCTTAATAATATATAAAGTAAAATAAAATTTAAAAAATTCATGTGTAGTAAAACGGAAACGTGAGAATTTTTAAAAATATGATGACTGTTTACATAGTGAAATTTGATGTCAATACAGAACCATCTCATATCCAGATAGGATTGTTTCCTCTCTGATTAGCACTTTGAAAAGGTACTAAACAAGGAAAATACTGTTTGTTTAAGGTTCAGTGTTTCCATATGGTCAAACAAAAACCTAACATTGCATTGGTTCTCTCAAGTCAAAGATGGGCAACTTGTTTGGTCTTACATTTAAAGAAGAGGATAGCAATGTTTCCAGTCAACACAGTTGCATGTGCAGACTTTAATAGCTTCATATTTTTCTCTGTTCATTTCATTGAATAATGACACTGTAAACTATACAAACAACATTACTTCTTCTCTATAAAAAGATGACCAAAAAAATCTTGCTTGATTATGAATATGCTGAAAAGTATAAGAGCATTTATAATTTATAATGGTTGGTTTTTTAATAAGGTTTATTATCCAATCTTCATATTTAGACATGTATAATGGTTGGTTTTTAACAAAGTTTTTTAGTCAACTTTTCAACTTTTTTTCTCTGTTACTTTTTTCCATACTTAAGATTTTTCAATCCAGATTTTTTCACTTAATAAATTTTATTAAAAACATATATAAAAGGGTGTTTATGGATAAATAAAATCAATTATGAATATTGGATATACTTTTTAAAACAAATAAAACTAAATTAAAAATGACTAAAATAACTATAAAATCCAACTTTTCAGCTTAAATGAGTTTTTAACAGTTTCTTAGTAAAAAGTTATAGAAAAGTTTTTTTTACCAAAAATACACTATAGCTAAAAAACTTAATATATTTTAATGCTAAAAATCACCATTGTGGATGATCTTATAGTTTTTTAATCCGGGTTTTTTAACTCCATAAGTTTCATAAAAAAACATATATAAAATGAGTGTATATGAATAGATAAAAATCAATTATAAATATTAAATATATTTTTCAAAATAAACAAAACTAAATTCGAGTTGAAAACGACTCTAAGATTAATCCAATTTTTCAACTTGAGAGAGATTTTTTAGCAATCTCTTAACAAATGTACATTATAGCTAAAAAAATAATATACTTTAATGATAAAAAAACCACAATTGTACATGCTTAGACCATCCATAATGGTGGTTTTTTAGCATTAAAATATAATAAGTTTTTTTAGCTATAATGTACTTTTGCTAAAAAAATATTCTCTATGATTTTTTACTAAGAAATTGCTAAAAACCCATTTAAGCTTAAAAGTTGGATTTTACAGTTATTTTAGTCTTTTCCAATTTAGTTTTGTTTGTTTAAAAAGTATATTCAATATTCATAATTGATTTTTATTTATTCATAAACAACCTTTTATATATGTTTTAATAAAAAATAAATCTCGGTTAAAAAATCATAAATATAAAAAAAAAAGTAAATAACGGAGAGAGAATGCTAAAAAATTAACTAAAAAACCAATTATTGTGCATGGCTGCCGATAAGGAGAATTGGAAATAGTTTTGATTATCACATAAAAAGATGATGGGTTGGGAAAATGAAAATGACAGGTGGGAGAGAGAGGATTACAGCTGTCAGGAGGACAGAAACAGAGAATAGCAATAGCGAGGGCGATGCTAAAGAACCCGGCAATATTGCTATTGGACGAGGCGACAAGTGCGCTGGATGCTGAGTCAGAGAAGCTTGTTCAAGAAGCCCTTGATCGGTTCATGATAGGCAGGACGACGCTGGTGATTGCGCACCGCTTGTCCACCATTCGCAAGGCTGATGTCGTGGCCGTGCTTCAGCAAGGACGCGTGTCTGAGATCGGTGCACACGACGAACTCATGGCCAAGGGCGAAGACAGCGTGTACGCGAAGCTCATTCGGATGCAGGAAGCCGCCCACGAAACCGCTGTGAGCAATGCTAGGAAGAGCAGTGCTAGGTACGTACGTACACCCTCTTACTTATTAATTGTTTCATGCTTGTGCGACACTATCGATCGATCTTACCTTGTTGATGCAGGCCTTCGAGCGCAAGAAACTCGGTGAGCTCACCGATCATAGCCCGAAACTCGTCTTACGGAAGGTCACCTTACTCGCGCCGCCTCTCCGACTTCTCCAACTCAGACTTCAGCCTCGACGCCAACCACCGCCACGAGAAGCTCGCGCTCAAGGAGCAAGCGAGCTCCTTTTGGCGCCTTGCAAAGATGAACTCGCCCGAATGGACCCACGCTCTACTCGGGTCCATAGGCTCGGTCATCTGCGGGTCCCTCAGCGCGTTCTTCGCCTACGTGCTAAGCGCGGTCCTCAGCGTCTACTACAACCCGGACCACGGTTTCATGACCCGGGAAATTGCCAAATACTGCTATTTGTTGATTGGAGTTTCCTCTGCTGCGCTCGTTTTCAACGCTCTGCAGCACTTCTTCTGGGACGTTGTGGGGGAGAATCTGACGAAGCGCGTGAGGGAGAAGATGCTGGCGGCGGTGCTGAGGAACGAGATGGCTTGGTTCGATCGGGAGGAGAACGAGAGCGCCCGCGTGGCTGCCAGGCTGGCGTTGGATGCGAATAATGTGAGATCGGCAATTGGAGATCGAATCTCCGTGATCATGCAGAACTCCGCGCTCATGCTGGTTGCTTGCACTGCGGGATTCGTGTTGCAGTGGCGGCTCGCTCTCGTTCTCGTTGCCGTCTTCCCTGTTGTTGTGGCCGCTACTGTTCTCCAGGTTAGCTGTTGTTTATGGAATTTGCTCTGCAATTTGACTATTTTTAAACTAAAATCATGCTACCACCCCTGCCTGATTAGAATGGGCCGGGCTTCGACAGAAAATCGTGTTCGAATGGGTGGGCCGAATCCGCGGGTATGGATGAGTATAATTCAGTCCACATCGAATGAAAACCGGTCCGATTTTCGGTCTGAAAATTCTGAGATTTCGGTTCCGGTTAGGACCAATTTTTTTTATATAAAATACTTGTATAATTTAAATTATATGTATATTATAAATATATTATTGTGTAATGAGATCTTTCTATATTAATATAATACTATATAAAATAAATATAATTTTTTAAAGGTTTTTTTACAATTTTTTAAAATATAAAATTCAGTCTTAATCCGAGGTGGACTGGTCCGGTCTTCGATCCACACTTTTCACGAATTCGGTTTTTCGGTCTGGTTTCGGATTGAAGCTCATCCCTACCCACGGGTCTATATAATTTGCGAGACATGATAAATCTGTCAAAGACGAATATAACAAATCCAATCTTATACATAATGTCCGTAAAAAAAAATTGTTTTTTGTTATAAACAGTAGACATTATGTTTGTTACAAACCCGTCCAACTTTAAAGATGCACTTACAAACCGGATTTTATTTACACAATACTATATTTATTTTTCTTCCTTTTGTGACAGAAAATGTTCATGAAAGGTTTCTCAGGAGACCTCGAAGCAGCCCACGCCAAGGCCACACAGCTAGCGGGAGAGGCCGTCTCGAATCTAAGAACCGTCGCCGCATTCAACTCAGAGTCCAAAATCGTCAACCTCTTCGCCTCCAATCTCAAAACTCCATTAAAGCGTTGCTTCTGGAAAGGCCAGATCGCCGGAAGCGGGTACGGGGTAGCTCAGTTCGCGCTCCACGCGTCGTACGCGCTCGGCCTTTGGTACGCGTCATGGCTCGTAAAACACGGCGTCTCCGACTTCTCCAAGACCATCCGAGTCTTCATGGTCCTCATGGTTTCCGCCAACGGCGCCGCCGAGACGCTCACGCTCGCCCCTGACTTCATCAAGGGCGGCCAAGCCATGAAGTCGGTGTTCGAGCTACTCGACACGAAAACCGAGATCGACCCAGACCGCTCCGACTCCACTCCGGCCCCGGACACCCTCCGTGGCGAGGTCGAGCTCAAGCACGTCGACTTCTCGTACCCGTCGCGCCCCGAAATACCCGTTTTCCGGGACCTCTGCTTGCGGGCCAGGGCGGGCAAGACGCTCGCCCTCGTGGGCCCGAGCGGGTCCGGGAAAAGCTCGGTGATCGCGCTCGTGCAACGGCTTTACGACCCATCGTCGGGTAGGGTTATGGTTGATGGGAAAGATATAAAGAAGTACAACCTTAAGTCGCTGCGGCGGCGCATGGCGGTCGTCCCGCAGGAGCCATGCCTGTTTTCGACGTCGGTTTACGAGAACATCGCGTACGGGAGCGAGTCGGCGACGGAGGCGGAGGTGGTGGAGGCCGCCACGCTAGCGAACGCCCACAAGTTTATATCGGCAATGCCAGATGGGTACAAGACGTTCGTCGGGGAACGTGGGGTCCAGCTTTCGGGGGGCCAGAAGCAGAGGATCTCCCTCGCGCGGGCGTTGGTTAGGAAGGCCGCGGTGATGCTGCTGGACGAGGCGACGAGCGCCCTGGACGCTGAGTCGGAGAGGTCGGTCCAGGAGGCGCTCGATCGGGCCTGCTCGGGTAGGACCGCGATCGTGGTCGCCCATAGGCTGTCGACGATCAGGAACGCGCACGTGATAGCGGTTGTTGACGACGGGAAGGTGGCCGAGCAAGGGTCGCATTCGCATCTGCTCAAGAGCTACCCGGACGGGATCTACTCAAGGATGATACAGCTACAGAGGCTTACAGGGATGACAGTTTCAGCCGGATCGAGTTCATCAGGGAGAACAAGAGAAGATGAAGGCAGGGATAACTAATGAGGGATTTTTGTGATAGACTTTTTAATCTCTTTGTTGTTTCATGGAAATTCTTGATTTTTGACTGTGGTATACAGCACAGTGGTCTGTATTGTGAAGAATCTAATATATCTTAGCATTTTAAAGTATGTATATGTTACGATTTTGATCTATGCTAGAATTAAAGCTTAGTTATTTTATGTACATTTTTATTGAACCTTTGTGGTATGCAGTGAGATGAAAGTGCTACGAATGATATTTGCTGGTTGCAACTTTTAGGCGTGCACAAATTGCTGATGTTCACATATAAGTTCAATTTTGCACCATGGCAATTGCTATGTAAATTTATCACATATGAGTCCACTCTAAATACAAATTCACTAAAACACCCTTTCTCATATCACACGCTGACAATCAGAAATTAGGTACAAGATAATGCCTTAGCTTGTAAAACATCCAACTGATTTCTCATGATATAAATCCAATAAGTACTAAGGCTATTGTGAATCTAAATTCCTGATTCAAGCAAATTCAAGTCAAAACAGAAACAAACTAAAAACAGAATGAACACAAAGAATTGATAACGCGGTTCGGTTATCCTACATCCGTGGGATCTCAAAAGGGGAGATCCACCAAATCCACTAAGCATTCAAAGCCTCAATCGTTTGTTTACAAGAGCACACTCAAGAGAGCAAAACAACTAAAGAAATCCGAAGCACACAACAACAAGGAAGCACAAGAATAAGGATCGAAAGAAAATGCCCATGTGAAGCACCGCAGAAACGCTCCGTTTCTACACTCCACCAGACCGCGCCACCGCAAGAGCCACCAAGACGAACACGGCTCTGACGAACACCACCGAGTCACCACCGGACTTGGAAACGCCACCGCCCTTCGACTTCCCTTGCTCCTCTTTCCGATTGATTCCCTTCGAGCACTCTCCCATGCTTCTCTTTTCTCTCTCTGTGCAATAGCCGCACAAACCCTAAGAAGCTGATGTTGATTTGTTGTTCTTGTCTGCTTTTGGGGAGAAGAAGCAATATATATGTCTTCTACTGCACGTGACCACACTTTAGCTAGAGAGAGGAGTGGGCATTTTTGTTTGTTGTTGCCAACCAAGTAAATGGGCCATGAAAGCTCATTTCAGCATCTCATTTCATCCAAGCCCAGAGGAACCGGTTCACACAAATACCGACCCACTTGTATGCTTAATTTCCTAAGTGTTCTGCTCAACCTCAAGTGCACTACAATTGTAAAACCAAAACGAATAATTTGTACAAACTTCGATTATGACATAACAAATGCCCTCCTAATCTAAGTTCTGTACAACTTTGATCACCAGTAGTGGACTAGGTAGATGGTCTCCCGTTCATCATCAACCCAAAGTTGTGTGTTTCTCCTTCAGAAGAATGCCCCATCACAAGGGGAGTTCCTGCAACTCAGTGCTTCATTAGTCTCATCACTATAAGCAGTAGCAAAAATAGTACATTCAGGAACATTACACAACCGAGCTGTCACCACATTCATAGACCTAGAATCATGCCCTCATAAGCAACAAAATTCAGATATGAACTCAGCATGATGACACTTCGATCACCTTCTCAAGGTTCCAACACATGAAACCAATGAAACCAAGCAATACAAATGCAGCAAGAATAACTCTAAATGCATATATCCACATATGAACACTCTACAGCTCAAAATCATACATATAAGAGTCAATGCTAGCCAAAGTAATGCCACCAAAAATCAGACAAGCAAATACACCAATTATCCACAGATATTTCTGAATGTTTCTCACATAGAAACTATAACTCAAATCATGCTCAAATTTTTCACACACAAGTGAAGAGTCACCTAGACCACATAACCTAGCATGCGAATCAGTTTTTAATTCAGAAACACTTACTTCAGCTCCTTGAGCTTGAATTTCAGGTTTAGAGATACTCACTCCTCCACCTAATTGATGTGTTTTGCTTTCTGACTGGGTATCCAGGTGCCCTTCCATCTCTGCAGCAACTTTTCCACCATTTACAGCCACAAATTGCTGTTTTTGAGAGCCTTTTTTCTGACTCTAAGCACGGCAGGGGTTGGCACTTTGCTATATCACCAATTTCCTTTTTCAGTCCCAACTGGACTGAAGTGTTCTGTTTACTTCCAGCCCTTTTTCTCTGCCTTTTCTTGCATTTTGCAGCCTCTTTAGATTGCCCAAGTGATGTTACATGAACTACATTCTCATTCAAAACAATTAGTTCATTTTCGAAAGGCATTTTGGATTGAGTTGAGCTCTTTTTACCTTCACCTTTTGAGGTGCTTAAGCAAGGAGTGACCATAGCATAATATAGTCCTCCCTTCTTAATACCTCGTATAAGGGAATTGTCATTTTTAGTGACATTCCTTACACTTCCTTGTGAAGTAATTTTACACCCTAACTCATCAAGCATGCTTTCAGAAATTAGGTTCCTTCTCAAGTTTGGAACTCATCTCACCTTTTGAAGCACTCTAACATTGCCATCATGCATTTTCAAGGGAACATTACTTATCCCTTTGATTTCTAAACAAGTATGGTCACCCAACATAACTTCTCCACACTCAAATTCATGTAAATCATCGAACATGTATTTATGCGGGGTAGCATGCATAGAGCAACCAGAATCTAATATCCAGCAATCAGAATCATGTCTAGAATCAAGCATGAGCAGCTCACATGAATAAGAAGCATTAGATTCACACACATTAGTAACATCAATTTTCTGGTCATCATCAGATTTCTTTTTCTTGCAATCTTTAATAAAATGGCCAGCCTTGCCACAGTAGAAACATTTTATATCCTTAGCATCAGTTTTAGCCTTTTTTCCAGTTTTGGGTTTCCCCTCAACATGCAAGACAGAATTCTCAGATTTAACATCAACTTTGTTTTCAGTTTTAGTCTTAAACACCTTTAACACTTCATTTTTCTGAGTTATTGCCTCATCAATTTTAGCAACAATGATTGTGTCATTACTAAACTGAATCATATCTTTCAGAATGTCAAACTGAGCAGGCAAGGAATTCAATAACAGAACAGCTTGGTGAGTTTCAACAATCTTATCATTACACCTCTCCAAATCTTGGGTCATTCTCAGAAATTTATCAAAGTTATCATTCAAAGTCAGATTCACATCCATCTTAAATGTAAATAATTTGCAGAGTAATGATATTCTAGAAGGCAAAGATTTAGTCAAGTACAATGCTTCTAAAGCATTCCATAAAGTTTTAGTAGTAGTAAACTTTACCACTTGACGAGCCACATCATCTACAAGCCTTATTATAATTTCTAAGTGAGCTTGCTCATCAATTTCCATTTTCCTAACTGCTGAGGTCTCCGAGAGGTACTCACCTTTTACAGCTCTATAGCACTTCTCCTTGATGAGAATAGCCTTCATTTTGACTTGCCACATAGCAAAGTCAGTAAACTTTGCCACTTGACGAGCCACATCATCTGCAAGCCTTATTAAAATTTATGAGTGGGCTTGCTCATCAATTTCCATTTTCCTAGCTGTTGAGGTCTCCGAGAGGTAGTCACCTTTTACAACTCTATAGCACTTCTCCTTGATGAGAATAGCCTTCATTTTGACTTGCCACATAGCAAAGTCAGTTGTACCATCGAATGGTGTCAGTTTCATCATATTTTCTGTCATCATCTACCAAACACACAAGTCAGTAAATGAATCTAGAAAATTGATGACCACATATTAGGACACAAGAGTCCAAGAATCACACACATAAATCAGTTCTCAACAAAACAATTTCAAGAACCACTCAAGTACAACTCCAACACACTTCCAAGTTCAAAGAACCACAATTCAAGAACTCAGAATACACAAGACACCACAGGTCATACCAATTCTGAAAATAGATCCAAGGACACACGGAAAACAAGATTTCCAGGTTCACAAGATCTCCAAATCAGAATCAAGGTAAAAAATTCAATATCACAAGAATCCAGAACCACAGTTTTCAGCAGGGAATAAGAAAGAATCAGACAAATGCACAAGAGCAGTGGAAGCTTAACAGGATCAAGCAAGAACAAACCCTAGGAAGCTCTTCTAACCACAGAAAACACACTTTCCAGATCAGAAAAGCACAAGGAATGCATGTAAAGCTCTGATACCAATATGTGAATCTAAATTCCTGATTCAAGCAAATTCAAGCCAAAACAGAAACAAACTAAAAACAGAATGAACACAAAGAATTGGTAACGCGGTTCGATTACCATACATCCACGGGATCTCAAAAGGGGAGATCCACCGAATCCACTAAGCATTCAAAGCCTTAATCATTTGTTTACAAGAGCACACTCAAGAGAGCAAAACACACTAAAGAAATTCAAAGCACACAACAACAAGGAAGCACAAGAATAAGGATCGAAAGAAAATGCCCCTGTGAAGCACCGCAAAAACGTTCCGTTTCTGCACTCCACCAGACCGCGCCACCGCAAGAGCCACCAAGACGAACACGGCTCCGACGAACACCACCGAGTCACCACCGGACTTGGAAACGCCACCGCCCTTCGTCTTCCCTTGCTCCTCTTTCCGATTGATTCCCTTCGAGCACTCTCCCAGGCTTCTCTTTTCTCTCTATGTGCAATAACGGCACAAACCCTAAGAAACTGATGTTGATTTGTTGTTCCTGTCTGCTTTTGGGGAGAAGAAGCAATATATACGTCTTCTACTGCACGTGACCACACTTTAGCTAGAGAGAGGAGTGGGCCTTTTTGTTTGTTGTTGCCAGCCAGGTAAATGGGCCCATGAAAGCTCATTTCAGCAGCCCATTTCATCCAAGCCCAGAGGAACCGGCTCACACAAATACCGACCCACTTGTATGCTTAATTTCCTAAGTGTTCTGCTCAACCTCAAGTGCACTACAATTGTAAAACCAAAACGATTAATTTGTACAAACTTCGATTATGACATAACAGCTATGTTCGTTACCTCAATTAGCTTATCAAGAAAAAAACACCTATTGATTTTAGTTCGTTAAATCAACTTCAGTTATCATAAACATCAACTTCAACTCTTATAAGCTTGAATTTATCGAACGAAGCCTATTCTTTTATATGTATATCCCACATTTCAACTTCTCCATACTACAAAAACTTGTAACTAAGAACATAAAGTGTAGAATAAAAAAAGGCCTACAGAAAAAGAGGGGCAAAAGAACAGTCCACTTCAACTCTCTCTCTCTCTCTCTCTCTTGGCAACACTATCTGGGAATGTCAGGCGAAAGTCACTGATAGCTGAAGCTGGAAATCCTTACTTAGGATTAGAGATGACTTGCTCTCCCATGGACAACTGCAACAACTAGTTTCTTTGCTTGTCCTCCTGATGAGAACCATGGCATGGCCCTCATCATGCTCATCGGGTCCCTTGCATCACCATGGCTCCATGCCTCCTCGGACCCGCTCCATGAGCCCATGCCACCTCCCGGTGTGATCCCATGGCATCGTCAAGGCGTGACACCATGGCCGCTCCCGGAACCTCCGGACCTCCCGTGTGACACGCCCATGAAGGACACCCCATGAAGCCTTGCTCGTGAACCCAAGGCCTCAGCCTCACCCGGCGTGACACCATAGCTCCATGCCTTGCGGCCACGCCCATAAAGCCTTGCTCGCGAGCCGGCCACGCGCACCAGCCTTGGCGCGCCCCTATCTCCTTTCCCTTGTTTAGTTTCTTGCATTTGCCTTGGCTTGGGCCTATGTCTCTTGCATGAGAATAGCCAGCCCATTAAGGCCCACTTAGACAACACTATTTAAGCTCTCTCCTTGCTATTGTAAACCCTAGCTGAAATATAACTTAAGTGGTCAAACCCTTAGAGAGAGAACCTCCTCCAAGGCTAGATCCTTGGGTTATTCAGCCAAACCACCTTTGTCTTCCATTGAATCTACTTGTTTTGATTGTTCAATCTTGTTCATAGCATGACCTTAGGGCCGAAGCCAAGGAGCCTCTCACAAGAGGTTTCTCTTGGCATTCCCAAGGTCTTATCCATCTTTCTTCACTCTCTCAAGCTCATACTTCATCACCTACGTTCTTCCCTTGATGAACACCTCAAAACCTTCAAGAAACACCAAGGAAGCAACCCCACAACCGAGAGCAAGGAGGAAGAGGCGCCCTTGGCCTAGATCGAGCAAATCCGGGAAGAAAGCCTTCAAGAGGAAGGTTGTTTCTCATCACCTCCCCTCTGGCAAGTTTAACTCCGCTGCAGCCTATGATCTATTTCGGCCTCGAGGCGACCTTGTCAATTGAAGTCCAATTATTTGGAAAGGCTTGCACACCCCTAAGTCGTCTTTTATCTCTTGGCTTGCACTCAATGAAAGACTCCCTACCAAGGATCGAGTGAAGAAGTGGTTGCCTATTTCGGATGAAACTTGCCCTCTCTGCTTGCATGATAGTGAGTCGAATGCACATTTTTGGAGCAGCTGTAGGTATGTGTCCCTCTGCCTTCGTAAACTTTTGTATTGGCTGCATTGGACCCCTAGAAACAACATTATTAGCATTCATCAATGCATTGCCGATCTCGCCCTCACTCCTAGATACAAGGGTGCTGAATTATTTGAAACCCGCAAGATGGCTATTACCACATTTGTTTATTGCATCTGGAGTAGCAGAAATAGTGTCGTCTTCAATGATACTCTGGCATCTGTGAACTCCTTTTTTGACAGAGTTACTGACACAGTAACTAGGGAAATACCCACCAAATTGAAGAAGTATGACAGCAAGACGATGCTTTGGCTTAGGCGTCTTCATATCATGTAATCTTGTGATCTTGTACTTTCGAGCTTGTTCTATTGGCTCATTTTGGTCTGATTCTCTATTTGGGTGTTTTTATAATTATACTACATTAGCAGGTTGTATTTCCTTTTCTGATCTTTATATATGATTTACCTTCTTAAAAAAAAAAAAAAAAACTCTCTCTTGTCTTCTTATTAGAATCAAACCAGACAACTCCTGTTATTTTCCCACTACACACCAATTCACCTATTTGGTTAATCCAACAATAAGGCTGAGCTACTTTATGTAGCATTCAATTTCTGAAAATTAACATTTTTATTATATGCCACAGTTATGAACCTGTACAATTTATCAATCTGTACATGATCCAAATGGTTTTTTATAGGGATGATCATAAATTGGTCTGGACCGGACCGGACCGGATTGAATGAAAATCGGTCCGGTCTTCGGTCCGAGAATTATGAAATTTTGGTTTCGGTCCGGTCCAGAAACCGGTCCAGTCCGATCCGGATTGATTTTTTTTAATAAAATACTTATATAATTTAAATTATATGTATATTATAAATATATTTTAATATAATTATATTTTTATGTTAAAATAATACTATAAATAATAAATATTATTTTTTTAAAAAAAATTTACAATTTTTTATAAAAAATATAAAATTAGTCCGAGGTGGACCGGACCGGACCAGAATTTTCCGATTCGGTCTTTAGTCGACACTTTTCCCAAATTCGATTTCGATACGATACGGTTCAGTTTTGAACCGAAGCTCATTCCTAGTTTTTTCTACACAATCACAAACATTGTTTGAAATAGAATTTCGATTCCTCTACAACATTTCGTTACATTACTTAGTGTGGCATAATCAGATATAGAAAAAAATAGAACAAATTGCTGCTCAAAAGCTTCATTCTCGTTTCTTACTTTTCAGCATCAGTTGAAAGTTTGCTGCTTTCCTTCATCTTTTACTCGAATCCCTACATCTTCGGATTCACATAGCAACTAAACCTAATATCAAACCTCACATTTGATATTAATAGATAAAAATATCACTATTTAATCAATAAATAATAATATTCAAATAAATTAAAATTGTTTCGTTTGCGTTACCGTTTTTAGAGCAATTTCAATTTGCAAAAGTTCATAAAGCGAATTTCGTCTGGTTCTCAAAACTTCTGCACATTTTCGGGGCAAAGCAAATTTTTCCCGATAATAAAGAGTAAAAATTGTTTATAAAACAATCTGAATTATAGAACCTAGCGAGACATATATGGATAAGTGTTATGTGAGAATATATATTAAGGTGAGAAATGAGAATAAATCATACTCTTTGGATTATAAATAAATCAAATACAAGGATTAAATTTTTATTAAAAGATCATGTGCGGCACATAACCTCATTTTTTAGAGTTTGACCGGTCAACATGACTAGTCAAACCAGTCATCGACGGTCAATGCCGGAGCTCCGGCATTGATCGGTCAAAGTTTTTTTTTTTGTTTTTTTTTTCATGTATAATTTTTGGCTTGTGACTGTATGTGCATTGATTTTTGCTTGTATGTGCATTGATATTGCATAAAATCTGTATAGAATTTTTTATTATATGTGTGACTTTGTGTATGTGAAAACTCATGCACTTCTCAGCATGTGCATAGATTTTGACATATATTTGCATCTAAATTCTACTTGGGTATTATTTTCTTGGGTTGAAATATTGTGCATGAGTTTTGGCTTGTATGTATACCTAAATTACATAAATTTTGTATAGGATTTTGATTATATGTGTGACTTTGTGTATGTGAAAACTCATGCACATACATGTAAAAACTTATTCATGTATTTCAGAGAATGTGCATATGTTTTGACATGTGTGTGCATAAATTTTGACTTGTATGTGCATCTAAATTCTACTTGTGTGCGTTATTTTCTTGGGTTAAAATGTGCATGAGTTTTGGCTTGTATGTGCATATCCATTGAAGTGCATGTCTTTTTGCTTGTACGTGCATGTAAATTGAACTAGATGTACATAGGGTTTGACTATATGTGTGACTTTTTGTAAGTGAAAACTTATGCATATACATGTAAAATCTTAAATACTTTACAGAATGTGTATAGGTTTTGTCTTGTAAGTACATGACTTTTGAATTGTCTGTGCATCTAAATTTTACTTATATGCATCATTTTCTTGGCTTGATATGTGCATGAGTTTTTGACTTGTATGTGCATACCATTTGAAACACACGTCTTTTTGCTTGAATATGCACATGTCAAAACTTATTCACATCCAGTGTACAACTCATGCACATACAGTGTACAACTCATGCACATTTTCTCTAGAAAACAATGCATATTTTTTATAATCTTTAGATGTACATACATGTCAATATTGATGCACATACAAGCCAAATCTATGCACATACAAGCCAAAATGTATGCACATGCCATCTCACGCAAAAAAATAGTTTTGGAAAAAAGTTGGGCTGTGAAAAATTCAATGAAAAAAATGGTCGGACAACACCTTATAAAATTTTAATGCACATACAAGTCAATATTGATGCACACACAAGTAACAAATGGTGAACATGCCAGCGCAAGCAAACAGTGGACCTAAAAAAAAAAAACTTAGGTCGGACAACGTCTTATAAAATTTTGATGCACATATAAGACAATATAAATGCACACACAAACCAAAATGTATGCACATGCCATCTTTAGTAAAAAAAACTGACTCGGAAAAAAAAAATGTTCCAAAAAAAATAAATAAAAATTTGACCGGTCAACGCCGGAGCTCCGGTGTTGACCGGCTGTTTTGACCGGTTAATTATCCACTTAAGTGGTCATGTGCTATAGTCTAATCCTAGCCTTTGAATTTTTTCAAATCCAAAGACTATGAGCTATTTTCATTTCTCACCATAATGTTTATTCTCACCGGATCCGCATCCTATCTTTGATTATAAAGATTGTTTCTATAATTTTCTAACTACATGTCACTAGGGGTGAGCATGGGCCAGAACCCGAACCGAACCCGAAAAGCCCGAACCCGAAAAGCCCAAAAACATGGGACTGAAGACCGAATCCGAACACTTCGGTTCGGGTTCGGGTCGGGTTCGGGCTAAACAGCACTCGAAGGGGGGAAAAGGGGCAAAATGCACTAAAACCCGAACCGACCCGAAACCCGAAATGCTAAAAAGTGCGGCCCGAAACCCGAACCGAAGGAGTATGGGTTCGGGTTCGATTCGGGTTTTTCGGTCCGGGTTCGATTCGGGCTTCGGTTTCGTCGGCCCGTGCTCACCCCTACATGTCACTCCAAGTTCATTAATCAAAGATATATATGACTCCGTAGTAATCTACTGATCTAGTTATGAATTTATCTATGTCTTCAAGGAAAAAAGTATTAATTTGGTCAAACCTTTTAAACATAGTTGCTCACTATGACATTTCAAATTTACAAGTTTGAATTTTCTCCTTCTCTTACAATAATTTAGGGTTTGTTTGTTATTTATATTTATAATAACATTTTTATAGATAAAGAATTTTTTAATATAGTGGTGATTAGTAACATATAGTTATAAATCTATTTTTATAATAAACTATGAAGTATTAATTTTACAAACTCTAAAGCATCAAAAATATTTATTTTTAATAAACTTCTTTATAAATAATAAAGCCATTATAAATGGCCTTATCAAACAAACCCCAAGTGTCTTTTATGGACCACTAAAAATATATTAATTTGTCTAATGAGAAAAACAAGTTGATTTAGGTATTATGATGTTTGGTTTGTCAAATATCACTTGTTTTGATATTTTCGCTTGAGGTTTTGTCTAGTATATAAGTTTGATGGATTACTCCTCCTATTGCAATTGATTTTGTGATGAAATCTCACTGGAATTATTTACTAGGCTTATCTACGCATATGCGCTCGTGTCCACACGATCCTTTGTCTATTGGCCCACAAACTTCCATATGATATCAGAGCGAGTTTGGTCATGAGTCTCTTTCTTGGGCTGATAGGGTCTAGCTACGAGGAGATTGAGAATGCTCACCCAACTCGTTTATCCAAGTATCAACTGAGTCAGACCAATAGCCCGCTCATTGCACTTACGGGGACGTGTTGTAATAAAACTTTTCACATGCACTACTCCTCCAATTGTCAATTGATTTTAGGATAGAATCTCACTGGACTTATGTATTGGACTTATTTATGCATATACACTCGTATCCACACGACCCCCACTTTATCCGTTCACAGACTTTCACAAAGAATTCCTCTAATTTTAGGTGGAAAAAAAATTATAACACTTAACTGAGCAGAAGTCTATAACGCATGGACCAAAAATGTTAAACAAAATCCAAATCTTTTCCAAATGCAAAGAAAAACTTTGCCTTGTCTAATTTTCTGGCTTAATCCTAGAAGTTTGGACTAGCTACTACCTCGCTTAGTAGGGCCTGCATCCTTCCTCTCTCTTCAACACATGTTGTAACTAAATTTATATAAGAAACAACAGATCATAACCTGTAGTTGTTTATGGAATTCAGTTCAAAATGTCAGTCTTCCATAAGATACTCAATATCTTGCTTCACTTGTAAATTCTTATTTTCTATACATATCCATGCTTCTACCTTTTGCTTGGTACATACATTTTGGAATTTTGCTATAACTATGAGATTAATAACCGATAACCATTGTCACTCTTATCTTATACACCAAGTGCCTTAAAAGAGTATTGAAGTAACGATTCAATAATCATATAGGCATGATATAGAAAGTCAATCCAAAACCAGACCTGCCTAGCAAGCATCCATGCACGTTAATGCCCGTCAAGAGTAAGGTTATTAAGAATTAAAAAATAGTACTTGAACTCAACCCAAACATATATATATATATATAAATATGCGATTCATTCACTATGTAATATAGGCAATTAAATAGACAAATTTCAACATCTCAGACAAGGAAGTGAGTAAATTAATTAGAAGTGTAAATCAAAATTAAGGGAGAAAATGTAGACTACCTCCATCATAAATTTCAGTTCTGTAGAAGCAGCAAGAGATGATTTGTAATTGACCTACGATAGGAACAAAACAGTAAGGATACACAAAATAGAGAAAAGGTAAACATGTGTGAAGAGTTATTTCTCTGCTGTGATTAGCATTTAAACATACTACCTTAGCTCCACACTTTCTACCAATATCACCCAAAGCTCCAGCAGGCAACTCTAATTCTGAAATTCTTCGTGCATGTTCATTTTCAATATCTCTACAGTTGGAGGAAGAACATACTGAATCAGAATCCCAATCCTTGTTGCTGGAGAACGATCGACTGGATTCATTTTCAAAATCCTTGTTCCTAGATAAGGTTCGACCTATATGGATGTCCTTGCCTGAAAAGAGTGAAGAAAATGTAGTGCGTAAGGAAAGAAAGGGCCCAGAAAATATACAAGAGCAATAATAATAAAAAATTATTACAGACATATAGAAACCATGCATAAGCAGTAGACAACCAGCCAACAAAATATCTTGAGGATATGAAAAAAAGAAAAATGAAGACCCAAATTTTACAATAGCTTCCCATCAGTGTCAACTAAACTATTTCCATCATGAGCAGAAGTGTTGAAACCCAGTTCCATATCAATAGTGAAGTTAATTACGGATACTGATGCTATAATTCAGCTCAAGTAAATGGCAGTACACATGCATAGATGCCACTAGCTATGAGCAGAATAATCAAATTTATGTAGAAAAGATATCAGCTATTGATGCAAGTGGAACACAGCATGCAAATATGATCACACTTCATCACATCAGCAACTTCAACATGGCAATAAGATTGCCGGTATTATACTTCATCACATCAGCAACTTCAACATGGCAATAATAAGACTGCCGGTATAATACTATTTACATTCAGGTACCAGCTGTAGAGCTGCAAAATGCATGCCTTTAAGAGAAGCATTCAAAGTTGAGTTGCACACATACTTTATGGAGAACAAACATGGGAAAAGGGGGGAAATTATATTACCTCTCTTGGAAACCTTTGCTTTTGTGCATAAGGTCGTTCAGATCGAACAAAATTGTCCATCTTTCTGAAAAATGGAGGTGGAAGAAGAAAATTGTTTTGGAACTGCTCGGCCAAATTGTCCTGGGTTCATCTGGTCTTCAAACCAGCTTCGACAGATGGGCCAGGAATTGGTGCTTGGACAGAAAACTGAGGTTCACTTGGCGAATTATCTCTCATATCTAGTCCATCCTCCTCCGTGTATCCGGATCTAGCTCAGATTCTGGTACTTCACCCTCTTCCCTGGCAGGAGAACCTTGCAAGTTTGGGTCTGCATTTACAAACACCTGATGGAGAAATCACCAAGTATACATGTAATTCTTTCCCCTGTCTAAGATAACAGATCATGCTTCCCCACCTCCAACCCAAATATTTAAGGGAAACTCAAGGAGAAAGAGGGTTACCTTCAGCCTCAGCATCTGCCATTCCATCAAAACAAGTTGGCTCTATGTTACCATTTGCTTCAGATGTGTCATCCTGCAAGCAAGAACACCGAATGTGCATGTGTGACCACGGCAACAGCCATCAAACGGAAAAAAATTGCTATAATATGTTGAGCTAGAGTCAGAAAGGACTTGACTGCAACTTCAAGGATCAAGCCAGAAAATTAGACAAGGCAAAGTTATCAAAAGTAATGATAAAGTACATGCAGAAACACAAACTAGGACAACGTGACAATCACACTAGTATTAGCAATTTACCTTCTCCCTTTTCTTTGATTACAATTTTACATTACTATAGTATATGCGTTTCGGTTTCACCGTCATCTCATCCTCAGGGTAAGTCTGTGATCAGTAGCCCCAGCAAGATATCATAGAAGCAACTAAAACAAAGGCCACAATCACAATAAAATCCTTCCTAAACATTAAATATAGCCACTTGGCTAGTTGAAAAGAGATGATGCTAAATTAGGCCTACAAACTTGGGCAGAACAATACATCAAGGTCGAAGCTTGCTAGACATGATCAGAGTAAGCTCCTTTTCTGTTCGTTGTCGAGTCTCCAAGCATAAGATAACATCTATTATCATCAAAGCTATCAAACTATGATGCTATGCTTGAACATTTTGAGTGCTGAAGCTTACTGTTATACTTAGCCTAGTATTACTTGGTCTACTACATCTAAATTTTAAAACTTTTATGCTTTTTATCATCTCCAAAGTTCAGAGAAGAAGTTTATAATGGCACCTAATAGAGAAATCTAAGCAATACGTAAATCTAATGTAAAATAAGAGTATACCAAGTGGCTTCTCTATAAATGGAATTTTTTTTTAGCAAAATACAAAGCAGCAGTTAACCAAACTACATTCAGCTAAACTTCAGATCAGGCACTACGATTATAAACTGCGCGATCAACCAGATCTTGCCTGCTGTTAGAAGACATAATCCATATCAAAATCAATCCAGATTCAATTCAGGACGAACTTCATGCCTGATCAAGTCAACTAATTCAAGCAACTCCATTGCCAGCAGCAGATAAAACGAGCACGATAGATCTAATCGTGTGATCAGTTGACGAGATACAACCAGTATAAGCTGGAAAAAAAAAGCAACTACACACTCACCGGCGCCATTCTCGGAGAGCTGACCCTTCCTCACGCATCAGATCCGGCGGCGGAAGCACGGGCCCGTTAGAAGTGAAAATCCCATCCAAGTCGTATGGATGCCCATTCCCATTCGAGACAGCCACACCATCCGCAAACGGAGACTGCAAGAAGCTAGGGTTTCCTTCACCGCCACCCGCCGACGAGTTGAACCCGTAAGGAAGCGGCGAATCAGAGGAAGCGGGGTCCACCACGCACGTGGGTGCACACCCCCGCCACGTGAACATCTTCCCTCACAGCCACTCATCAGCCACCACGTAGGCTTTTTGCCCACATGACTTGTCATATCCATTCCCACGTGCATGTTTCAGCATATATATATATATACTAGATGTAGCAAATTTGAAGTTCTATCCTGCAAATTATAAAGGGTAATGGAATCAATTGGAGTAGTGTATAAGGTGGTAGGTCAATGCTCTGATGTTATGGGTGATTGGACTTTTTTTTGTTTTTTTGATTAGGTAAAAATTTGAGAATCTATATCAACTTTAGAAAATTGAGTAAAATGAACTAGGGAGAGAAGTGAGTTAAACACAAATCAATAGATAGTGCTATCAGAACAAGGGTCAAAAAGAAAGATTCTTGGACATGTGTTAAATAGACTACTATGACGTTGCCCTCACTTAGATGAGGGATTTTCAGGAATCTCGACCATCCCGACGTTGCTTATTATGGATCTTCAGGAGCCTCATATACAGCCACGATCACAACAAAAACAACTCGGACTCCACCTAGATCAACTCAACAAAGCAAAGAAATACAATACCCAAGCTTGCACCCCAGAAACACAAACAAATAAATAAACAAACAAACAAAAATAAAATAAAACCCTCAAACACGTTGAATCTCAAGATCTGACGCGAGAGAACAACCCAAGCTCGACGAGGAGGCCGGCAGGAACCGGCGAAGTCTCCGTTGAGGTCGATGTCGCCATTCAAATGGAGCGGGGATTTAGAATGAGATCTAATTTAGATACCTAAAATCTGTCAAATTTGAATTTGTATAATGGAATTGAAAGATTGATACATTGAATTGCAGAACTAGCTCGTAATTTGGAGGCTCGAACACCTCCCAGTCTCCAAATTTCGCAGGAAAATAAATAAATAAAAGATGTATCAATCTGCAAAATTGAGAGGTGAAAAGATTTATCAGGTGACTATGATTTGTCTGCAAATACACATGCACCTCGATCACTCTGCAGATAAAACTATATATGCAACAGATTGAGGTGCAGGTGCAAATGCAGATAAATGACGACACCAGGCTCACTCGTATACTTACATCGATCTCGATCTCGATCTCATGAAATGCAAAGCAACAAAAAAAACATTAAATTTACGATGTAACAAGTAAGTTGATTGGGAGAAACTTGCAATATATATAGAGAGTATATACGTAGTGAGAAGGGTTAGTGAGATTAGGCTTCGCAATGGAATGAGGAAGCGGGGTCCACCACGCACGTGGGTGCACAAGCCCGCCCACGTGAACGCACGTGGGTGCACAACCCCGCCCACGTGAACATCTTCCCTCTCAGCCACCACGTAGGCTTTGCCCACCTGACTTGTCATATCCATTCCCACGTGCATGTTATATATATATGCGCACCAAAAAAGCATATATATATATATACTAGATGTAGCAAATTTAAAGTTTTTGAGCGAGAATTAAAATTTAGTGAGAAAATTGTAGTTATTGTGTGGGGTGTTAGCGAAGATAATTAAATGTCGTTCGATTGTTAATATATTTATAGATTATGTTGTATGAATTGATGAATTATGAGATGTTTGTTGCATCCATATTGAAATATACTTATAAGTGCTCGCTATGAACTTAATGACAGTGACACGAATAGAGGTGCGTGGGATACTAGCGTGGTTGTTTGGATTGGGAACATATATATGCGTTCTAGAGTTGATGGTATGTTGTTATCGGACATGTGCAAAACCAACTTCTCTAATTATTCATAGCAATAAATGTGTTATAGTGTCACTGAGCTTGTAACGTGTTTGCAATAATAAAGTTAGTATCTCTAAGTTTGTTGAAGAAGTTTTAAAAAAATTGTTCTCTTGCATACAAGGTAGTTTCAATTAATTGATTTTTGTTTTGTTTTGGGGTTTCACATTTGTAGCTTTTGATTATTCTTTTTTTTTGAAAATTCTCTATTGCAATTACTTGGAGAGGGGGGAATATGAGGATGATTCAGGTATTCTTAACTACACATTGTACTTGTTATGACTCTTAAATAATACTCCATCTGTCCCATAATGTTCGTCATGTTTCTCTTTTATACACTATTCATAGTTGAAGAGAATTTTTAAGATTTCTTTCAATATATAAGAGAAAACATAGTCATGTGGGGTCTTGTTTAATTCGTCTCAACGAGTACTTTGATAATATCAAAAAATTATATTTTTTTATTAATATGTAATTAGAGATATTAACGATACAAAATCCACCTCGGCAAATGTGCTCAGTCAAAATAAGACAAATATTATGGGACAGAGGGAGTATCTAAATTAGACGTCTTTAACAGAATGTATAGCTTTTTAGACAATATCTTTTATATATATTTAAATAAAAAATATACAATTTTTAACAGATATTATGTGAGACCGTACATTCTTAGGAACACGTTTATATTCGGAGATAATAGACGTTATATAGAAAATGTATCATTAATGAGGCAACCCATCCCTTTGCAATTGGCTCTAAGATAAGAAACGTTATAAGGTCTCTGCTGGACTGCTATATAAAAAAAACATGAATTGTGAAAATAAATACAACTAACAACAACAATAAAAAAACTTATATTTTAAGAGTAACTTCTCTAAAATGTATTGAAAATACAATGATTATATTTTTAAATATAAATATAAATATAAATGTATTAAAATTAAATTGATTATATTTTTAAATATAAATATGTTAAGGATAAGAAACTAAATTTCTAATAGTTTGATGGGCATAATATACAATTTTGAAGTGTAGAAGATATCTCAAAACTCTATGTGCTTGAGGTCTCATTAACAAAGGTTATGTGGGACCATTTATGAAAACATATCTAAACAAGTTGTAAGCTGTATTCATTTGCGATTCTAGCAAACCTTTTTTCGAAGACGAGTAGACGATTAGTGGAAATTGATGGAATGGTCTTGAAGTGACATTTTTTATATTCTCCTGTTCTCGTTTTTTGGAGTTCTTATAAAGGGTAATGGAATCAATTGGAGTAGTGTATAAGGTGGTAGGTTAATGCTCTGATGTTACGGGTGATTGGACTCTAATTAGTGCCTTCTGCTTGAGTCCCATCCCTCAATTTATATCTCCTCTCCTTTTCCTTAATATTTTTAATTATATATTAATAAAAATTATAATTTTTTAATATTATCAAAATATTTATTAATACGAATCAAACAAGACCTAACATGACTATATTGATGCTTATATATTGAAAGAAATTTCAAAAATTCTCTTCAACTATGAATAGTATATAAAAAAGAAACGGAAACATAATTAAATGACTGATTGAGTATTTTTAAAATCAGACTTCAGTCTTTGAAAATTTATTTTGCCGGATGTAGTTAGAAAAATGACACATCCACTTGGGGCGATACTCGTGGACAAGTCTGAGATAATAATTAAAGATATAGTTACTGCTCCTGTTCTCGTTTAATCATCGCTTTCGGTGATGTTGCATGTGCTTCTTATGCTCTTCCCACATGATCAAAAAAATTAAATAATAAAAGCAATATCTATGTATAAAATTGAGCTTAGTATTAAGAATTGTACACCCTATTCCGATTATATTCACCTATGTTATGTGTTATATATGAAGTTTATGATAGGGGACTTTAGAAATATGTAACCTTGATTTAATATAACTTTGTCCCAACATGTATCTATTCACTTTATTTCTGTAGTAAATGTTATATAAAAAAAGCAAGAAATGATGAAAATAGAGAGAGAAAAACTGAAATATGGATCGGTTTGATTTTTTTCTCATTATTCTAGTGCCTTTAACATCATATATAATTTATAGGCTAAAACTTGATACATACATTGCGCAATAAGAAAAAAATCATATTATATCATCATTAATTGGACTAGTCTAATTGTTACATGGTAGAATAAAAGAAAGAAAGAAAAGATTGGAGCAACCTAATAATTATGCAGGTAAAAAAGTAGAGGAAATATATTGATATTTCAGCAACATGACGTTGACCAGGAACATAAATGTCACGTGTAACCGGCACGTGACCTATCGATAGGGTTTTGTTTGTTCACAACGAGAGCTCGAAGGTGGGGTCTACTCTACGTACCGTCCACCCAACATGTACCTATTCACTTTATTTTCTTTTTCCAGTGCTCCTGCCCTCATGCTTTGCATCCCAACCAAACGCGGCCCAGCAAAGGTCGCATTCGCATCTAGAATCTACAGAGATTTACAGAATTATAGGGATGACAATTTCAACCGGATCGAACAAGAGAAGATGAAGGCAAACATAATTAATGAGGGGTTTTTTAATCTCTTCTTGTTTCATGGAAATTCTTGATTTTTGACTGTGGTATATTGTGAAGAATTTAATCTTAGCATTTTATAGTATGTATTAATGTATATGTTACTATTTTGATCTCTGCTAGAATTAAAGCTTAGTTATTTTATGTACATTTTTATTGAACCTTTGTGGTATGCAGTGAGATGAAAGTGCTACAAATGAATGATATTTGCTGGTTGCAACTTTTGGGAGCTGCACAAATTGCTGATGTTCATATATAAGTTCAATTTTGCACCATGGCAATTGCTAGGTAAATTTATCACATATGAGACCACTCTAAATACAAATTCACTAAAACACCCTTTCTCATATCACATGCTGACAATCAGAAATTAGGTACAAGATAATGCCTTAGCTTGTAAAACATCCAACTCATTTCTCATTATATAAATCCAATAAATACTAAGGCTATGTTCGTTAGCACATATATACAAGTTTATGCTAGTCTATTGTTTTTTTCTACCTTGATTTCCTTGAAATATTATATATTAAATCAGCTTGAACACTCAATTAGCTTATTAAGAAAAAAAACACCTATTGATTTCAGCTCGTTAAATCAACTTGAGTTATCATAAACATTAGCTTTAATTCTTATAAGCTTGAATTTACTGAACGAAACCTTTTCTTTAGGAGCAAAAGAACAGTCCACTGCAACTCTCTCTCTTGTCTTCTGTTATTTTCCCACTACACACCAATTCACCTATTTAGTTAATCTATCAAATCCAACAATAAGGCTGATCGAGCTACTTTATGTAGCATTCAATTTCTGAAAATTAACATTTTTACCCTACACAAATTCAAACCTACTATTACATATATGCCACAGGTATGAACCTGTACAAGTAACCAATCTGTACATGATCCAAAGGGTTTATTCTACACAACCACAAACATTGTTTGAAATAGAATTTCAACATATTCCTTGATTCCTCTACAACATTTCGTTACATTACTTAGTGTGGCAAAATCATCAGATATAGAAAAAATAGAACAAATTGATGCTCAAAAGCTTCATTCTCGTTTCTTACTTTTCAGCATCAGCTGAAAGTTTGCTGCTTTCCTTCATCTTTTACTCGAATTCACATAGCAACTAAACCTAATATCAAACCTCAAATTTGATATGAGTAGATGAAAATATGACCATTTAATCAATAAATAATAATATTCAAATAAATTAAAATTATTTCGTTTGCGTTACCCTTTTTAGAGCAATTTCAATTTGAAAAAGTTGATATAGCGAATTTCGTCTGGTTCTCAAAACTTCTGCACATTTTCGGGGCTAAGCAAATTTTGCCCGATAATAAATAGTAAAAATTGTTTATAAAAATTATAGAACCTAGGAGTGACATATATCTTTGATTATAAAGATTGTTTCTATAATTTTCTAACTACATGTCACTCCTAGGTTCATTAATCAAAGATATATATGACTCCGTAGTAATCTACTGATCTAGTTATGAATTTATCTATGTCTTCAAGGAAAAAAAGTAATAATTTGGTCAAACCTTTTAAGCATAGTTGCTCACTATGACATTTCAAATTTAGGAGTTTGAATTTTCCACTTCTCTAACAATAATTTAGGGTTAGGGTTTGTTTGTTATTTATATTTATTATGACATTTTTATAGATAAAGATTTTTTTAATATAGTGGTGTTTAGTAAAATATAATTATAAATTTATTTTTATAATAAACTGTGAAGTATTAATTTTACAAACTCTAAAACATCAAAAATATTTATTTTTAATAAACTTCATTATAAATAATAAAGCCATTATAAATGGCCTTATCAAACAAACCTTAACTTTTATGGGCCACTAAAAATATATTAATTTGTCTAATGAGAAAAACAAGTTGATTTAGGTATTATGATGTTTGATTTGGGATGAAACCTCACTAGGATTATGTACTAGGCTTATTTGCACAAATGCGCTCGTGTCCACACGACCCATAATCTATTGGCCCATAAACTTTCACATAGTATCAGAGCGAGTTTGATCATGTGTTCCTTTCTTGGGCTGATAGGGTCTAGCTAAGAGGAGATTGAGAATGCTCACCCAACCCGTTTATCCAAGTATCAACTGAGCCGGACCAATAGCCCGCCCGTTGCACTTACGGGGTGTGTTGGAATATAACTTTTCACATATAAAGTTAGGACATAACTTACCTATTATATAAGTTTGATGCACTACTTCTCCAATTGTCAACTGATTTTAGAATAGAACTTCACCCTTACTAGATTTATGTATTGGACTTATTATGTGCTCGTATTCACACGATCTCCAGTTTATCAGTTTACGGACTTTCATAAACAATTCCTCTAATTTTAGAAGAAGAAAAATTATAACACTTAACTGAGCAGAAGTCTATAACGCATGGACCAAAAATGTTAAACAAAATCCAAATCTTTTCCTAATGCAAAGAAAAACTTAGCTGGTATACGAAGTCGTAACTTTGATGTGAAGATCCAACTCGGAAACTAATTTGCACGTTTAGATTCATTTATCAGGTGTCTATGATTTGTCTGCAAATACACATGTACCTCGATCTCTTTGCAGATAAAACTATATATGCAACAGATCGAGGTGCAGGTGCAAATGCAGATAAATGACGACACCAGGCTCACTCGTATACTTACATCGATCTCTCATGAAATGCAAAGGAAAAAAAAAACATTAAATTTACGATGTAACAAGTAAGTTGATTGAGAGAAACTTGCAATATATATAGAGAGTATATACGTAGTGAGAAGGCTTGGCAATGGATTGAGGAAGCGGGGTCCACCACGCACGTGGGTGCACAACCCCGCCACGTGAACATCTTCCCTCACAGCCACACATCAGCCACCACGTAGGCTTTGCCCACCTGACTTGTCATATCCATTCCCACGTGCATGTCTCAGCACACACATATATATATATATATATAGGCCGAATCAGGTACGAAGCACGGATCTCGTGCGAAGTAAGAAACAATCGGAGTCGTTTATCCGCGCGCGCGTCCAGTTAAGGAAAATGTGTGATATTATAAAAAAGTTTTTTCATAATTAAACACAAAAGGCTCTTAACCTAGTTGGTATAGTGTGGGAATACAAGAGAGGTTTGGAGTTTGACTCTCCCCAACAACACGCATTGTCCTCGTTTTTTTTTGCATTTTACTTATTTATCTTTATTCTATTTACAATTTATTTTATCTTTTATTTATACAAATTTCTTAAGTTACTACCCAAAATATTTTTCATTGTATATGATAATTTCGCACTTATCAAAAACATTATTATCATACATAATTAGTTCCATAATATAATATGTACGTTAATGGTCTGTAAACTCCATTATAAAAATATGTATATAGATAGATGGTTTGTAAATAGTTAACGTTATACGGTTCATCCACTAACATACATATAATTATGCACTTATCAAAAACATTATTATCATACTTAATTAGTGTTCATGATTTAATAAGAGTGAATAGATTGTCTGTAAACTCCATTATAAAGAATACAATATGCAGTTTTATTTTAGTGTAGTTTTATTTTTAATAATTATAAAAAATTTCTAATTTATATTTTCTTCTATTAATATAAATTCACACATCTACCTTCAATTTTTATCATACAATACACCTTATAAATTATTCCAATCAAGAAATTATTTTTCTGATATATCATGTTAATTTTCTTATATAATTCTCTTTTATATTTTACATACTATAAAAAAATTAAATTCATTATTAAAATATATGGCCATACCTGTGCAAATAATTGATATGAATAAAATTTTGAAAGTTTATATAAAAAATTTCAAACTTTGTCTTATTTTGATCCTATTAACATTTTTTATAATAATATATAGTACTGAGATATTTTGAAAGTTTATACTTTATACTCCCTCCGTCCCACAATGTTCGTCCTGTTTTTATTTTGGGCGTCCCCTTTTGTTTGTCCTACTTCACTTTATTTCCTTTTCTATCCACATTTTCTTTACAAAATTATCCTTATTCATTCCATCTTTTATCCAAAATATCAATCTCTTCTCCCATATTTTACACATTCAATCATTCTCACCTACCTTTATTCATTCCATCGTTTACACATCCATCATTTTTATCCATAATCTAAAACTTAATAACTCATATTCCATTAACCTAATTAATTAAATAAACTAACAAAACTAACAAAACTACTCCTAAATCCATTAACTTAACCCAAACCCATATTTCTTAACCAAACTAACCCAAATCCATATTTTAACCTAAACCCAACCCATATTTCCCTAACCCAATATCCCTAACTCATTTTAACCTACCCCTAAACCCAAATCTACCCAGCCCAATTACCCACTCCCCTATCTAACCCTAAATACCCTAATCTGATCTCACTCTCTCATTCACCTCGCCGCTCTCTCATTCTCTCTGAAACCCTAACTCATCTTCTCTCTTCTCCTATCCAATCTCTCGTCTAAGCTCTCATTTGAGCTCTCATCTGAGCTCTCACTCTCCTTGAAGGTTCCTTACTCTCCTTCTCTACTCTCTCGTCTGAATCACTCTCTCGTCTTCTCATCCCCACTCTCTCGTCTATGTTGCAGATCTTCTTTATCGGCGATTAATTTGCTCCGGTTGTCCCCAAAACACTAAAAAAGCTTGCTCCTCCTCAAGATCTATCCATATCTCCCAAAACCCGTCCATAAAAAACCCTAAATCTCATATTTGAGTCCTTTGAAAACCCTTGTCCCCTGGGTTCCATTATTTGTTTACATTCATGGGTGATTTGGACCTATTTAAGTCTGATGGGAGTCCCTGCAGTTTTGAGTCCTCTGTATTTGCTTGCTCTAAAGCTCCACAGTGCGACTGGGGTGGCGATTGTCATGGGAATCACAGCTACACTCTTGTTGGCTCAGAGGAAACTGTGGAGGGGATGATGTGGTCGTCTGAGCCCCCTGGAGATGAAGCGGTCTTTGATTACCCAGAGATCGTTGTGCTCCCCGATACCCCTAAGATTGTTGTCGTCGCTGATTCCACTGAGATTGTTGTAATCCCTGATTCCCCTGACGATGAAGTTGCGGTTCAGTCTTCTGACAGAAGAATTGTCCCCGATGATGGTGATGTTGCCTCTGATTCTGATGTTTAGCTAAGTCTCACTCTTGTTAAGTTGTTTATTTTGGGTACTTTTGCTGAGATTATTGCTCTGAATTATGCATGTTGTTGAATGAGTTTGTTGTGCAGACTGAGACATTGGATTAATTCTGGATTTGTTGTTCTGATGTTGGATTATGTATGCTGATAATTTGCAATGTTTTGGTGTTGGTGTTCTGTTTTTTTGTTGATTCTCTGTTACATTGTGACTGCAAAACCTTATATTGATCATATGATGTACTCTGATGCATGCTTGAAAGTTGGATTGATCTTATGCATATACTCTTATATTGGATTGTTCACTGTTGAGTGAGATGTTGGATTGATCAATTAGGGTTATCGGTGATGATGCAATATAACTGAGATGCAAAACCTTTATGCTCACTGTCTTAATGTGCCATAGCAACACGGTCACATGTAATTGATTGATGCTTATGTGTATGTTAAGATCTTGTGATTGGTATTGTATCTATGAGGGTTATGGGGACATCCGAGATTATTTATGCATTTCAATGATGAAGTCTTGAAACTGAGATGCAATACATTTAATGTCACTGCCTTAATGTGCCATAGGAACACTTTTATATGTGGTTGATTGTTGCTTATGTGTATGTTAAGTCTTGTAATTGGTCTTGTGTCTATGAGGGTTATGAGGATATCTGAGATTATTTGTGCATTTCAATGATGAAGTCTTAACAGTTAACACTGAGATGCAAGACCTTTAATATCACTGTCTTAATGTGCCATATGAACACTTTCACATGTGATTGATTGATGCCTATGTGTATGTTAAGGTCTTGTGATTGGTCTTGTGTCTATGAGGGCTATGGGGACATCTGAGAAAATCTACAATTGTAAAGTCTTAATACAACTGAGATGCATTTCCTTTGTCTGGTTTGTCCTAAAGGTCTAAAAGCTCTTGTGATTGGTGGTGTTATTGTCTTGTTTATCTGTGTGCTTCTATTGCTTTGTTTCTATTGGATTGCTATATAATTCTGTTCTGTTTTATTCTCCTTGAGTGTATCTATGATGAAGTCTTGAAACTGAGATGCATTCCCTGCATGTTCACTGTCTTAGTGTGCCATAGGAACACAATCAAATGACTGATTGATGCTTATGTGTATGCTAAGGTATTGTGATTGGGTTTGTGTCTATGAGGGTAATAGGGACATCTAAGATTATTTAAACACTAACCATATCAGTTCTAATTATGTCAGTAAGTGTTGTGCAATTCATTATATGAAAAGATATGCATTGTCATTGTTGTGCCATTACTTGTGCTTGTTTACAAAATTACACAAGTTCTTGCTACCTTACAATTTCCTGCTTCAAATAACAGCTTTCTGACCCAAACAAAATATACTTAAGCTAGACAAAATATGTTACTTTACCTCATAAGATTGTATTGTACACAAAATGTTCAATATTTGTCATATATTGCTAAATAAACTGACTGTCTTCAAGTGCTTCTTCAGTGTCTTGATCTTCATATACTGTTGTCCCTTGTTGACTCTGTTGGCCTGCTATTGATGTTCCTGGTTGTTGATCTGCTTGTTGTGCACCCCCATGCACTATGTCCTATGCTTCTATGATAGCCCACATAGGTGCCTTGATCTCTCTTGGTAGATTCCCCTAAGCCACTAATTTCTTCTTGTTTACATGTGACATATCATACTCATTGCCTCCCTTGCATTTAAATATTTCATTCATAACAAATTGTAGTGTCATCCACACATCACTTAGAGTTGTAGGGGCCAACTCAAAAAATGCTTCATGCACTGCTTGTACCATACGATCAATACTTTTTGGCATCTTCTTGTGCACGAGTGACTGAATGCTTCTGAAAAATCCTAAATCTAAGATGTTTACATCTGGACTATTAGCTGGTTGTTATATTAAAATGAAAGTGAATCCATCCTGAATGTATACTTGTTGCCATTCTGGATCTCGTTGAGTTATATGGGCATTTGCATTGTCTTGTTGTATGAATATAACTCTTTGAGCTCCATCTTGTGGCCATTTTGCCTTGATTGCTGGAATGATTTGGTTTATCAACATGTTCCTTGTCACTTGTTTGTTGACTGATTCAACTAGCTTTGTAACTAGTGTCTCATTCTCTCTGTTTTTGGATGACCTTTTTGCTGCTTGTTGATATGTGAATGGAAAGATTCCTATCTTCCCATAAAAAATGCATTGTCCCTCTGCATCAAATCTAGGCCTTGCTACAACTGTAGTGAACATAACTTTGGGAATAATTTAGATGAATTTGCAGCTCTGTACTTGCCCCTTTCATTCTATGCTAGATATACTCTTTGTGATTTCTTTGATAGATAAAACCACTTCTCATCCAAGTGTACAAAATCAAACATTGGATAATACACTGACTTAGTTTCTACAGTATTCCCTTGTAGTAACTTCATTACCCAATCCAACCTAGCCTTCTTATGTCCCTCACTCAAACCAGGATGGAGTGGATTTGTATGTGACTTTATTGAACCTTGCTTGATCATCTTATGCACTGTGGTCTTTGAAATACTAAGCTTGCTAGCTAAGTCTCTAATGCATGACCTGTCTCCCATGCTTAGTGTTGTGATTGAATCCATCTCTACTTGAATTCATTTTCTATCACATTTGTGATATTTTGTGCTTAGATTGTACCTCTGGTGTGCATTATGTTGCTTCTTGACTGTGTTCCAAAGTCTGCCTATGCACCTTGTTGACATGTTGAACTCTTGTGCAACTTCCTTTATTGCACCCTGTGGTAATTGTCCCTCTTTAGCTCTAGTAAGCAGAGCATTCAATATGTGCATTTTTTTGTCACTGTTGAGCCTGGTTTGTTGTGTTAGCTGATGATGTTGTGTTGCATATGTGTTATGCTCTGATTCTGACTATCCCTCTTCATCTCCTGGATCCGTGTGCTTAGGGGCAATTATGTCTTAAGTTTCCCTCTTCATCTACATGGATTGTTTAGGGGCAATTATGTCTTAAGTTTCCAAAATTTGGAAACTGGATCCGTGTGCTTCTAATGCTTTGATTCTATTGGTTGTAAAGTGATTTGTGGTAATTTACCACAAATTTAACTGTAGCAGCATTAACTGCAAATTGTACTTTCTTAAAATTTCCTTAATTCAAGAGCTTTTAGTCCTTTAGGACAATCTTTTCGGGACAGAGGGAGTAGCATAAGATTGTAATATATATCATCGCAGTGTCGAATTATTAGTTGTTATATTATCAACAAGTATTATCTTCTTTCTTAATATTAAGTTTTTAGTGTTTGAGGGAGATAACCTAATAGTTATTAATGCTTTCAGATAAATTTGGAAGATATCGTGGGAAATCTATCCAATTATTTCAGTAATACTCACTTATTATCAGATTTATCATTGTTACAGAAAAAGCAACAGAGCTGTAGACTTTCTCGCTACTACAAACATCTTCGCAATTCAACTTCATGGGACTATTATGAGTTATTTGGCTCCTCATTCACATCAAGATTGTATTAGTAGATCACGGTATCGGCTTCTTCATTATAATTCTATCTTTCAATTAACTTGTTTAAAGCTTGTAAAAATCATCCGATATGATGATTTATCGAACAATGAAACACGTACGTATTCCTTGGATGTTGATTGCTGAGCTATGATGGGATATATACAAATATCAATAGGGATAGTAATGAATTATAATACAATTCTCTAACTTATCTGTTGATATATACGATACGAATATTTTTTGGAAAGGAAAACACACAATTTATTGCACTGAAATGGAGCACATGTTCACAATTTATTCCTCTATCTATATATGTCACTTGTAAGATAGATTAGAATAATATACAGAAACACATCTAATCTAACTAGTGTATATCCATGAACATATGCTAATAAATTAAAATATAAAACTATTTTTAAAATATTAATTAAAAGATAATAAATAAACCCTTAGAAATAAATTAATTAATTAATGGCTATAAAAATTATTACTAAAAATAGATATTTATTACTAAAAAAAAGTTATTATAATATGCATATGAACACACACTAAAAAAAACAAACTAACTAAAACAGTATTAGAAGTGTTTCCCCTCCGGGCCGAGTAAAGTAGATCCATCATTTCCCTTATTTGGGCTTAGTTGGCCCAATTGTATTATCTAGTGGGCTTGAACTCTGCTGGAAGCCCAATATTACAAGTGTAGACTACCAGACTGTGATGAACATTGAAGTCAAATTATGTCTACTTGCTTCTAAGATTATCAACTTCTGCATGTTTGAATTGAACCCTATCACTTAATTATCAAATGCGGATTATTCATAATAATGAAAATTGTTTATGTAAGAATAGTTTTCGATTTTATTTTTTTTATAATTTCTCATTCGTTAACCATCACCTTATTTGGAAGTACTAAGCCGCCGCAGTCTACCCCCACCCCCCTCTATCGTCATATCTTATCCTCTTCTTTATTATAAAACTATGAGTTGCAGACTTTGTTTACCAACAAACTTTAGGGAGTGCATAATACACTATCAATTAATGTTCAGAATAAAAAGTGTTATTGAATTATAGTCCAACGTCATAAAAGTTAAAAGGTGGTTGGGAACAAATTGTCGTTCTCCATCGTAGTTGTCATTAAATTCAAAAAAAAAAAAAAAAAGTTAGAACCAAAATTTTCATTATACTTTCATAGTGTTATCAGCTTTTAAAATGGCAACCCCTTTGAATTTTTTGAATTAAAAATGTTTTGATTCATGTAAAAAAAAAAGAGAATTGATAAAATAGAAATCGAATGAGATAATTGTGATTGTCATCAATTTGATTGGAATAGTCGTTAAATGCTATTCGAAGATCGAGATTATTATTTATGGTACATTGTTTTTCATGTGTGTCAAATTTTATTGGGACAACGATAGCTATGTAATATTGTAATGCGAGCTTAGTCACCCTGTATTGAACCAAAAAATTGCTACTTTTCAAGTATTTTTTAATAATCTAGATTAATCATATCTTTTGTGAAAATAGCAAGTAGCTGATAAAATTTTAGTCACTCAAATTCATTGCAATAAATCATAACAAATCAAAAACTATATTTACTCATCTAGAAAATGTTATAAGTTAATTTTAAAGTCGATTATAATATCATACTAATTTATACCTTATAAAAACACAAGTTTTCCAATTTAAATTTTATTAGACTAACATAACATTAAACTTGGTCAAATTTATACAAAATAATCTTGAATATGTAACACTTTAGTGGCTAGGCGAGGTTAAAAGGTGAAGATGCCACCAACATCATCATTTCATTACTAACTCACCTACTCCATAATTTCCTTCTACCATAAAATACATTCACCTATAATAAATAAATTTGAAAACCTTTTTCATTTCCACGCTTTCACAAAATTCATACGTACTTAGGTAAAACTAAACAAGAAACTGACCTCATTCATTGTCTCACCCGGCAAGGGCGACAGACACAATAATAATGTAGAACCTATACATTTAAATCTTAAGTCGCATTTTATTGATATATAATTTCATCCAATTTTAAAAATGAATAAATATCAATACTTATGTCTTACATATTAATATATCAACCCAAAATTTTTACTAATTAAATTTGATTCATAATTTATTTACGTAATTCTTATGGCTTACAAGTTGCTACACTTACACATCACCGCAAAAGAAAATTACAAAAATTTGGTAATTTCCAACTCTAATTAAAACAATAAAACATCATCGATCGATTTTCGTTATGGTCCGATTTGAGGGCATCTAGAAACATCATACATACCCATGTTTCCCCACCATCATCATACATACATAGCATAGCATAACCATATTAAATATAAAAAAATAAATCTAATTAAATAATATAATTCCAAATCGCCTTTCTAACAAACTTCTCTTTATATATTTCCCAATTTCCTCCTCCAAACCAACCCAAATTCCTCTTTACTTTCTCTTCCTAATCGTCACTACTCCAACCACGAAAACCTAACCCCCGTAAAATCAAATGGGCGAGGTTAGTTCATCTTCCTCTCTCAAATTCTCTAGCGAATTCCGATTCCGATTTCTCGTGTTCTTCCTTGTTAATCGCTGTTTAGCAATTCATTCAATTCGGTTTCCGATTTCGTGTTTCTGTCAATTGGTTGCTAATTGAACGGATTTTGGTTTGCTGGTTGTTCTGTGCAGAAGGAGCCGGAGAAGAAAGAGGCCGAGAAGAAGAGCGGCGATGGCGGCGCCGGAGCTGGTCCTGCAACGGTGGTGTTGAAGGTGGACTTGCATTGCGAGGGGTGCGCACAAAAAGTCAAGAAAAGCCTCAAGCACATCAACGGTACTTGCAATTCTGTTTCTGCTTCTGTTACGTTCTGGAAATGGAATCATTCCGAAATTGATTCCTCTGTTTTCTCCGATTCTATTGTTTCTTTTTGTTTTGAATTTGGATTCGGCTGCGACTCAAAGCTCGGACAGATTTGGATTACTATTTAATTCTGTTGGATTAGCTTCCAGAATATTCTGATCATTCCATAAACCAAGAACATAATCTTTCCTTGATGCTAAAAGGAAAGACAAAATTGAATTTAGAAGATCCAAAATTGTATTTGGTCAATTACTGGGTTTCTGCTTTCTATTGCTTTGAAAAGCATAAAAGTAGCCTTTTTCTTGCTTCATAAAGCAATATACATGTTGTGCATAATGCCTATAGTACTACTCTGCATGTAATTTGTAAATTATAATAAATCGATTTATATAATTCAATTCCTAAGTTACCTTTCTCATTACATGTAACTTCACCAGGATTATGTAAACTAACATTTTGAAATGTCACTTAAACACAAATTTAGACTCCAATTTCTGTCATTCATGAACAATGCTAATTGTTGAATTAATATTGTTTGGTGGGTGAAGGTGTGGAGAGCGTGAAGGCAGATTATGCAAGCAACAAAGTGACGGTGGTGGGAAAAGTGGACCCCACAGTTGTGAAGGAAAAGGTGGAGGAGAAGCTCAAGAAGAAGGTGGAGTTGGTGTCTCCCCAACCCCAACCCCCTAAGAAGGATAAAGACGGTGGCGCTCCTGGTGGAGCCGCCCCCGCTGCCGCCACAAAACCCGACGAGAAGCCGGAGAAAAAACCTGATGAACCCAAAAAGGCTGAAGAAAAGAAGCCCAAAGAGGTATATTTAGTTATTTACTCAAGACCCTGTTTTAAGGCTCTGTTTGGCGATTAGTTTATAAACACTATATAAATAAAAAAATAAAATGATTTTTTCACAAATTCCCGTATTTTATAAATTTTAAATTTAAAAAACTATTTTTTCAAAAAAAAATATAAACAATAAACACCTTTTAATTGGTTAGTTAGTGATTCTAATTTGATTGTTAATTGTTGTTTGCAGCCTCCTCCTGCAGTAACAGTTGTGTTGAAAACCAGAGTGCATTGTGATGGTTGTGCCCATAAGATGAAGAAAATCATCATCAAATATGAAGGTAATGATTTTTATAACTTGGTTCCTTGTGATTTATACACTAAATATTTGTATAGTAGTAGAATGAGTCATATGACATATATATATGCAATGATTATGAGCAGCTAAGCATATTCATGTAAACCAAATCCTATTGGTTGAAGTTGCAAAAATAATTGAGCTTATGTACGGATACACAATAAATAACAGGGGTACAAGACGTAAATGTGGACCTATCCAAGGACCAAATCACAATTAAAGGCACAATGGACATGAAACAGATGTTGCCTTATCTAAACGCCAAGTTGAAGAGGCCCGTCGACGTCGTTCCGCCGCCCGCCAAGAAAGACGACGGAGGCGACAAGAAGCCCAAGGAAGGCGGCGGCGGAGTCGACAAGAAAGTCAAGGAGGAGGCGAAACCGGCCGCTGCCGCCGGAGGTGACAAGAAAGAGGATGCGAAACCGGCGGCCGCCGGCGCCGGAAAGCCGGCGGAGGAAAACGTTGCCAAGGTTGAGATTGTGAACAAAATGGAGCACTACGGGTACCCGTCCGGGTATGGGGCCCACACTTATAACCCGCAAGAAGCGCATGAGAATGGGTACGTGGCGGAATACTGGCAAACGCCGCAGTACATGCACGCGCCGCAGTATATGCACGCGCCTCAGTACATGCACGCGCCTCAGTACGCGCCAGGGCAGCAGTATATGGCTGGACCGTCGTATGTACACGCGCCTGCGCCCCAAATGTTTAGTGATGAGAATCCGAATGCTTGCTCCGTTATGTGAAACATTGGAATTAAGTAAGTTGAAATTTGTATATAACATATATATATATGAGAGATTAGTGTATGAAACAAATTAACGATGGGTTATGTTGAGATAGTGATAATAGGATTATTTTGGGTTACGTTTTTTTTGCTTAAACTTTTGGGGTTTGACTTAATTTGGTAGCTAGATGATCGATGGTGGGCTCAGTTTGTTGCTTCTTAAATGGAGTATTATGTAATAATAATGCCAATTTTGAGCTTCCTAATGAAATAAAATCTTATCATTTTTCTATGGTTGCCATTTTTGTTATGCGAAATTGCAAATATCATCTATCTAAGTGGCTCGCGATAATGCTGAGATGATGAAAGATTCGATGTCATTTGTTTTTTAGTATTTTTAAATATCTTGTATCGATCTCAAAAAGATATCCAATATCCTATTTTCATAAAAATTACAAAAATCATGTCTATTTTTGTTCTGATCGAGATGCATACACACATACACGAACGTACGTTCCACCAAATTTCTCATATTTTATTTTATAGAACATAGAGAAAACATCTTGCATCAATTTAATGCTAGCTAGAGTAATAATCTCATAGTATACATAATTAGATTCGATTGTGAATTTGTGATCGATCATATTTGCAAATTCTTGTTACCATATCGAGGCGTATCATCTCTGAATAAAAACTATATCGAACGAAAAAAACTACTCCGTATTATTTTAGCCTTTAAATTTTGTTAAAAATATTTATCGTTTTAGAATTTAGTTCTTAAAATAATGATTTGTTATTGAACTGCGACGTTAGCTATTGAAAATTACATATATTGATTATTTCCATGTAATTTTTTTCATTCATTGAATATAAATAGTTAATAAATATATCATAAATTTTAGAAAAAAAGTTATAATAATAATAATTAATTTTTTAAATAGCCGAGACAAAAATTAAAATGACATATATTATTAAATAATAAAAGTATATTATTAAAAAAGATCTCTAATTAATTAATTATAGATACAAGTATTTTTATTATTTTTTGCTTTAGGAAGAATAATCTAAGAATATAGTCCGGGTTTTTAATGAATTAGAAGGTAGGGCAATTAATTGACTTTTAAATGTTCAACATGTAAATGCATGCTTCCATGTGCCATTTATTTCAATCATTCACCAAATGAGTTAATAATGATACTACATACGGAGTATATAGGAGGAAACGATCAATTCGAACTTCATGATCTCAAACACGTACATTTCTTTTGGTTCCATTTCAACAAATAAGAAATTAACAATCGGTGTTTTACTAATCACAACTGATTTTTTCAAATGAATTAATTGAGCATTGGTCCTAGCTAGATATAATTTGATCGATCGAGAAACTTCGAACAACGTACGTATACAAATCGATCAAGATCGAAAGGGTAACGTGGTCCATATTTATATGCGTGTGGTGTAAGAAATTAAGATCGAATTTGTATTTGGAACCTAGCTAGTTAGCAATAATGCATGGAACCACATTAATTTTGACGATAATATATATTATTAGACTTGTTGGATATTAAGTTATTTCATATTATCTTATTTTCTTATATGTTATCTTGTAGATATCTTGTTATCATATATCTCTTTGGAGATCTATCTTGTAATCTTTATATATTCAGCCCAATAGAGACATAATAAACAGAGAGAAATTTCCCAAAACTTTCATCGTTTCATGGTATTGGAGCAGGTTTCTAAACCCTAATTTTTTTTCAGCCGTTTCTTTCCTTCCTTCGTTGACCTCGATTTGCATCGATCATGGTCACTACAGAAGATTCCACGAGCAACACCGACCGGTCTGGGTTGACCGATCACCGCCCCAAGCGTCTCATCAACGACCTTTATTCACCCTATTATCTTCATCCCTCAGATCATACGAGTCTCCAGATCTGCACCGTCGACAACTTTCAGGAGTGGCTCGTCGCCATCAAGAACGCGTTTCGCGCCAAAGGAAAGCTACGTTTCCTGGATGGCCGTATCCCTAAGTCAACCGACCCGAGCACGGGGACGATTGGTACCGTCAACTCTATGCTCATTGGATGGATTGTTCGCTCAATTGATCCAGCCTTAAGTTCTTCGATCACCTACGGTGACACCGTCTTCAAATTGTGGGAACAATTGCATCAGCGATTCTCGGTCGGTAACGGATCAAGAATCATGAAAATTCGTTCAGATATTGCTCAGTGTCGTCAACAAGGTCAGAACGTTGACGTGTATTTCAGTAAAATCAAAAAACTGTGGACGGAGCTTGAAACGTATCTCCTGCCTCGCTCTTGCAACTGTTGCACCGCGTGCACTCTTACCACCGTGCTTGCTCGCGATCAGGAGGAAGAATGCGTTCACCGCTTTCTTATGGGACTAGATGATGCCCAGTTCAGCACGGTTCGGTCCAACATCATGGCGCAGGACCCCCTTCCGCCCTTGGATCGCATTTACGCTCTTGTTATTCAGGAAGAGCGACAGCGCACTATCGTCAAAGAACGCGACACCCCAACAGATGCTCTCGCGCTCGCCGCCCACAAGCCGCCTCCAGAGACACCGCACCAGCCCCGGTCCGGCACTAAACCGCAGTGCACTCACTGCGGACGAACCGGCCATGACGTGACCACTTGCTATCGCCTTCATGGCTTTCCAAAAGGTTGGACACCGAGGTCGCATCGCCCGACGGACCCCTCCGACAACACGCTGTCTCGCGATTCGGGGGGGACAGGCCGCGGTGATGGCGGCTTTGGTCGCGGCAGAGGACGCGGCCCAACAACCGAGTGGAGGCAGAAGCGGGGGCTTTTAGCCGAACGCGCAGGATCGCGCAGCTCTCGACAACTCTATCAACCAGAAACAGTGGCAGTCGGTTCTGAATCTCTTTGCTTCTCTCAACCCTAATTCAGGCTCCAGTAATCAGTCCTCTGGTACGTTCTCTGGCTGGATTCTGGACACAAGTGCTTACTTTCACATGACGGGTGACAGGAAGTTATTACAAGACATCGTTTCTATCCCTTCTGTTTCCATTAAATTGCCTGACAACAGATTTGCAACAACCTCTGAAGCAGGGACCCTCATTCTGGCTGGTTCCCGCAAATTACTGCATGTTCTGTTGATTCCTCAATTAGATTGCCATTTGATATCTTTTGCTCATCTTTCTAAAGATCTGAATTGCCTTGTTCTGTTGACTGATCGTCTATGCGTGCTACAGGACCACACTACGAGGATGGTGATTGGAGTCGGTGAGCAACGGGGTGGGGTCTACTGGTTGCATGGCATTCGAGGTGATTCTGGCTTTGGCTCGGCTTCGACAGTTTCTTCTACAAATCCTTCTGTCTTGTGGCATCAATGTTTAGGACATCCCTCGTCGTATGTCTTATCTTCTATTTCCAGTTTAGATTCTTGTGTTAATTCTAATAAACCGCCAGACCCTTGCGATGTATGCTTCCAGGCAAAGCAAACACGTAGTGTTTTTCCGTCAAGTTTTAATAAAGCAAACAGTTTGTTTCAGTTAGTTCATTGTGATGTTTGGGGGCCTTACAGTGTGAAGTCTACTTCGGGCTCCTCTTATTTTTTAACTATAGTTGATGATTTTTCCAGAGCTACTTGGGTCTATCTTTTAGCCAGCAAAACCGAAGTCGTCAAGTTCTTTGTGGAATTTTGCGCTCTCGTACGGACTCAGTTTCGCAAGCAGATTCAACGGGTGCGTACTGACAATGGTACAGAATTTTTGCCTCTTCGCCCATTTTTTACCACGCAGGGCATCCTTGTTGAGACCTCCTGTGCCTACACACCTCAGCAAAATGGCCGTGTTGAACGCAAGCACATGTATATTCTTAATGTGGCTAGAGCTCTTCGGTTCCAGACCTCCCTCTCGGTTGATTTTTGGGGCGAGTGCGTCTTAACCGCTTGCTATCTAATCAATCGCACTCCAACTCCGCTATTAGGCAACAAGAGCCCATTCCAGATGCTCTTCGGCCATGTCCCGTCATACATGCATCTTCGTGTCTTCGGATGCCTATGCTACGCGTCCAAATTGCCCCGGGACAAGGACAAATTTGCTTCACGCAGTCGAAAGTGTTTGTTTCTGGGCTACCCCGCGGGTCAACGTGGATGACGTCTTTATGATCTGGACACTCACCAGGTATTTACCTCTCGAGATGTTGTTTTCTTTGAGGATCGGTTTCCTTCGTTGTCTTCTATCTCCGAGAACGCGTCACAGCCCGAGAACGAACCACCGTCTCCTGCTATCTATGATTGCGTCCCAGAGATCGCGTCCCGCGAAAGGGGGAGCTCGCCACTGTCAACGCGCGACATCGCTCCTCCTTCGGATCAACGCGAGAGCCGGCCTATCCGCGCTCGTCAGCCGTCAGTTCTGCTCAGGGACTTTGTCTGTCACACCATGCAGCAGCCCATTGACCCCCCCCCCTCTTCACTCACCGCTCCTCCCACATCTTCGTCCTCAGGTAGTGTTTATCCTATAGCTGCCTTCGTTTCTTGTGCTAAATTTTCTACATCGCATACGCACTTTCTTGCAGCTATTACGGCCGGGCACGAGCCTAGCACGTACATGGAGGCAGCGCAACACGCTCATTGGCGTGCATCCATGCAGCTGGAACTTGACGCCTTGGAGCGGAATCGCACATGGAATACGTCGGATCTCCCACCTGGCAAGACCGCAATTGGTTGCAAATGGGTTTTCCGCATCAAGTATAATGTCAACGGCTCTATTGAGTGCTACAAGGCTCGTCTTGTTGTTCTCGGAAATCGGCAAGTCGAAGGAGTCGACTTTACAGAGACGTTCGCGCCGGTAGCCAAGATGGGAACCGTTCGCGTCTTTCTGTCTGTCGCTGCTATTCGAGGGTGGGAACTCCATCAAATGGACGTGCACAATGCGTTTCTTCATGGTGATTTAGATGAAGAAGTATACATGCGCCCACCGCAGGGATATAACTCTATTCTTCTCGGGCGTGTCTGCAGGCTACGAAAATCTTTATATGGTCTCCGTCAGACACCGCGCAATTGGTTCTCTAAGTTGGCCACGGCACTTACACGTTTCGGCTTCACCCAGAGTCGTGCAGACTACTCGCTATTTTCTATGGAGCGGAATGACACTCTTATGCATGTCCTCGTCTATGTTGATGACTTGATCATTGCCGGGAATGACGCCTCTACCATTTCGCACATACCTACCTCCCAGCAACCTGCGGATATCTTCACCAAGGCTTTAGGCAATACACCGTTTCAGTTCCTTCTTGGCAAGTTAAGCATTGTTGATCCACATGCTCCAACTTGAGGGGGAGTATTAGACTTGGATATTAAGTTATCCCATATTATCTTATTTCCTTATATATTATCTTGTAGATATCTTGTTATCATATATTTCTTTGGAGATCTATCTTGTAATCCTTATACATTCAGCCCAAGAGAGGCATAATAAATAGAGAGAAATTTCCAAAAAACTCTCATCGTTTCATATATCTTTCAAGAATTAGATTTTCATTTTTGCTTGTTTTGATCACAATAATCACCATACAAAATTCGTTTTTATTATTCAAATAATGCGAAAGAAATACACGGGGAAGCCTTTATCATGCATGTTTGTGGTTAGTGGCGGAGCTAGAACTTAATCGAAGGGGGGCGAGTTTCATATATTTTTCATTTCATAAATCGTCATTTATATTAATATTTTAAAACTACAAAAAATATGAGATTCACCTTTTGAAATTTGATTAATTCATACAATATATACTCTATTTTTTAACGTTTTGAAAAAAATATTTTTAAAAAATGTAAGATTTTCAATTTTAATGTTAATAAAAAAATAAAACATTGAAAGAAAAAATAAAATAGAAATAAACATGCTTAATAAGCACAAAGATTTTAATAAAACAAAAAAATAAGGGATTGAAGAATTGAACCCATAACCTTTAGCTTTTTCACACAAATTTCAAGACAAATATCACTAGACTAATGTATTTTTCTTGTTATTTATTTATCATTTTATGTATATATAATAAAAATTAAAAAATTAAATGAGGACTTAACTAAAAATTCGACATATTATAAGGAATTTGCCGGGAATAAGCGGGGCCTGCCGCCCCCTAGCACCCCGTAGATCCGCCCCTGTTTGTGATGCGTAACTGTCGTTAGCTAGTGCAAATAAATTTTGTACATGAAAGAAATCGAACACGTGTATATATTAATTAGGGTATTCTTGTTTAATTTGTAAGTTTATTTAAATTTGTCAATCAACTAATTTAAATATTCAGAGAATATCAGGTTATATTTATTTGTAAATAAGAGTAGAACATATATATACGGCATATATTAATCAGCTTAAATTTCAACCAAAAAAGATATTAACTAATTTAAAATGTAGATATCGTGAAAATTGGAGATTACTAATTTATTAATAGTGTTGTTTTCGTGCATACTCGGATGGTTTTTAGCATCTTGCTAGTCAAAATTGACCTTTGGAAACTCTGAAATGGTGATTTCATATATCCCCATATATAATTTAATTATAGCATCTTCTATCATAAAGTATTGTGTTTGGATATTAGCTCACTACAAACACACTCTTACAATGGCGGATCTAGAACTTAATCGAAGGAGGACGAGTTTCGTATATTTTTCACTTTATAAATCAACATTTATATTAATATTTTAAAATTACAAAAAATATTAGATTCACCTTTTGAAATTTGATTAATTCATGCAATATATACTCTATTTTTAGCGTTTTGAAAAATTATTTGAATAATGTAAGATTTTCAATTTTTGTGTTAATAAAAAGTTAAAACATGGAAGAAAAAATAAAAAATAAGAGAAAAATAAACATGCTTAATAAACACAGATTTTAATAAGGGTCATACTATTCGGCGCATACCCAAAATTGTCATTCAGCGCATACGCATTCCACGTTACGCCGGGCGTTTCTCCACACGTAACGCGGCTTCAACCTCCACACGTAACGCGGGAGCTGTCTTCACCCGTAACGTGCTGAGCCAACCAGGTTTAAATACCTTCATCTCCTCCTTCCTTCCTCATTCCGCCGCTGCACACATTCTAAACCCTCGCGCGTTACGCACCTCCGACGACGCCCCGTTACGAATCAAAAAGCTTTGCGCGTTACGTAGATCCACGAATCAAGAAGGTTAGTATTCCATCGTTTGTTTTTAAAAAAAATTGAAGTTTTTTTTGTATATTAGATCCACAAGGTTTTGTAGTTAGATTTGTATGAAATAGTGGTGTTTTAGGATTTTTTTGTAGTTAGATTTGAATTTTGTAGTTAGATTTGCATTTGTAAGATTTTTTTAAAGGGTAATCAGATTCTGCAGTCGTCGGAATGTGCAGTCGTCGCCGGCGAATTGGCAAGGGCACTGCGCGTAACGTCCCCAGCGCTTTCCCACTTTACGCGAGATGGGCCTCTGCACGTAACGATTGGTCAGCGACCACGCATTACGTGCTGTGCCCTAGCCATTTTCCGTCGGCGACGACTCTCCGGCGACGAGTCTCCGGTCCTGGAATTTGCATGTATGTTTAATTTGGATATTTAGTTAATGGATTTTAGATATTTAGGAATTTGGACATTTGTATGAAATTTTGATGGATTTGTATGAAATTTGGACATTTGTATGGAATTTTGATGGATTTGTATGAAATTTGGACATTTGTATGGAATTTTGATGGATTTGTATGAAATTTGGATATTTAGGAATTTTGATGGATTTGTATGAAATTTGGACATTTGTATGAAATTTGGATATTTAGGAATTTTGATGGATTTGTATGAAAGGGATTAGGGTTTGATGATATGTTTAGGAACTTTATCGGATTTGTATTTTCGTTTAGAAAAATGATTTATTGTGGTAGATGGAGCCTGGTGAGAGAACGAGGCGTAGAACCAGACGAGACCTCGTCCGGGCTGCTTCGTATCGGACTGAGGGTGAGCTATCCCGTAGGGTTGCGGGTGCTCCACAAGATGCGGGAGGGCACGGGCAGGCGGGCAATGTTGACCCCCCTGTGTTCCCGTTTGCGCCATCTTATGTGGCGGGTGGCCCTGCAGATTCGGACCCGCAGTTGTACCCACAGTACAACGTGAGTCCACTCCATTGTTATTCTGATACGATCGATCAGAATAACTATTATGGTCCTGCATTGAGTCCGCCACCGCAGCAGAGGCTGACCCAAAGCCCTTACCGTCATGAGAGCCCAGTTGGCCATCAGAGCCCTCACGGGTCCACGTCGTATCACAGCCCCTTATATTATCAAGGCGACGCAAATGATGAGATGGGTTACAATCCGTGGGAGAGCTTGGGGGTCAACCCGAATGCACCGGTGCATATGGTAAGTAGCCCTAATATATGAAAATATGATTGTATGATAAAAATGTAATTGCTTATCATTTGTTTAAAAACATGTAGGACAAAGACAATCAGGCCTGGGCTCCAAGAGCTCAACATGATGATGATGATGCGGACGAGGAGCAACAACAAGGCACCTCTTCGCAGGCAAGACCACCCCGAAGCAAAAAAAAGGGGAGATATGAACCGGAATTGCAGGTCAGAGTCTATGGAGGTCCAGAGAATCCCGAGATGTTGAAGGGTTTTGCCAATCACGTGGCGTACACCCTTTATCTGCGCATTGTAAGTTGCATGAAAAACCTTATTCTTGTCATTTCACGTTTTTATATAAATATGTCAAATCGATTGCTTACACTGGTTTAAAAATGCAAATGTTTATAGCTTGTGCCACAGTTGAAGTTTCAGCAACGAGGCAAGCAGACACGCGCATGGCGTCTGGAGTTGTCAACGCCATGGGGTAATCTGGCTGCTAGTTCAGGCTTGTGTCATATTCCGCATGTGATACATGACCATGTGCACGAGACGTTGATAGGTGCGTTTGTTGAGCGCTGGCAACCTGAGACCAGCTCGTTCCATATGCCATGGGAAGAGATGACCATAACTCTCCATGAAGTATTGTTGATCCTTGGGCTAAACATCAATGGAAGAGACTTGCAATGATTGTCTGTCATCACCCTAATAATCTTCTTCTCTTCAGCGCTTGGCCGCCCAGCTAATGCACTACCATACAAATAATCTGCTATGACATGATTGTGAGTTCCATGTTGTACAATGATCCTCCACAATCCCTTCGGCCCTTCTTTCAGCCTCAACATGAAGGGACACCCACACTTCTTCGACCTTGTGATGTCTCTCACTTGGTCAGCTTGTTTAGGCACGTTTTGTCCATGCCTATCACACGGTAACCAAGTCCTCCCAAGGGTCGAAGGGGTGCAAGGTTTATTCCTCCACTTTTTGATGCATAAGTGTTTACACTTAGCCATCTCCCGCGCCCACAAAAATTCTTCTTCTCTAGACTCCCAGCTTTGATCAGTTGTAAAGAACCTTGAGTAATCAACAGAGACGTAAACATCCTCCTCCGGTGGTACACTAAACTGAGGCTGTGTGTGTAGGGATGGAAAGCAAAACTGTGGGGTAGCATGAGATGAAGATGCTTCCGAAGGAAACGGTATCCCAATTGAGAAGGATGGTATCTCAATAGCTGGTTGAGGCGTGTTCCAATCCTGCAACTTTTGAGGCGTTTCCCAAACCGTAAATGTCTTCTGTGGGGTGATCCAGTCATTGAGGGAGATATTGTTTAACCCCTCGTATAAATAATAGTTCGTCTACATACACATGAAATCATCTCATCAATTAGTGCACACATTATAAACCTAAATTCAAATTTTTCTTTGAAAGAGCAGATTCTGTAAAATGGCACGGTTAGTGACAAACCGTGCCATTTTACAGAATGAACCTACAACCGGTTTCTGGTGGTGCTTCCACATGTAACATGTGGGAGCGTTTCACACGTTACGTGTGGAACTCTCCCACACGTTATGTATGGAAGTGTTCCACACGTTACGTGTTCACTATCTTGCCACATGACGTGTGGAACTGTTCTTCAATGTAACAGCCATTTCGCAGCCATAAACAACAATGTTCAATCTTTGTTTCTAATCCCCTAAACAATAAAATGAGATCTTTAATATTAAACAACAAATATCATGTCTAGCTTGGTTAAACCCTAAATAACAAATATCATACCTTTCAAAACCCTAACCATCAAGCTACAAACTTTAAACAAGTTCAAAAAAAAAAAACTTTAGGGTTACATAATAGAAATTACCTCGTTCGAAAGTGGAATATCTTCCCCACTATTGCTCTTTGACTCGTTGTTGTTCGGATTGTCCATTTTTTTAACAAAAATTTAGAGTGCAAAACAAGAATTTGGGAGTGTTTCAAATGAGGGTTTAGGCTCGAAATGGATCGTTAGCCGGGGAAGAAGACGGGTCATTATTACAGTTAGGTGGGGACAAGACGGTTAATTCAATGCGTTTTGCCACAGACTGAACCACACGTTACGTGTGAGCCCCATCCACACGTTACGTGTGGGATAGCATGACACGTAACGTGTGTTCTGATTCCACACGTTACATTTGGTTCAAGGTTTAGGCGTATGACGCTTTTTGTTAGGGTTTGGGGTAGGGCTTGGGGTAGGGTTACGGTTTGGGGTTTAGGGTTTAGGGATATGGTATTGGGGTAGGGTTTAGGGTAATGTGGTTTAGGGATTAGGGTTTAGGGTTAAGGTTAGGGTTAACTATTTATCTTTAATTAATAAGGGTGAATCGGGTATTTTAGTTACCTTGTTTGTGAGATTTAGGAGATGAACTTTTAATTAGGGTTTAGGGTGGTAAATGATTGTTGAGAAGTTATTAATGCTAGTGGTTGAGTTCATTAATGCTAGTGGTTGAGGTCATTATATACTACAGTTATATACAGCTGTATATTAGCTGTCAAACACGTTGCTTTTCACTATATAAGAGGCATTAGGGTTGTTTGTTCTCTACAACAAGTCCAACACAAGCGACGCTTGAAGATTCAATTGTGGGTAAGCTTCTTCTTCCAGTTTCTTTTGATTTATTATCATCAATTTTTTATATTAATGGATTCATGATATTTGTAGGAAACCAAGCACTACAACAAATAATGGCATCTTCATCCGAATCATCAACAAACCCACTATGCGCGTGTAATTTGAAAGTCATTGTCCGTACTTGGGATTTGCAGTGGAACTACGGAAGAAGGTATTGGGGATGCCCAAGACTGGAGTGTTTTTACAAGAAGTGGATTGATCCTATATACGAGGACAGGGCACACGCGATTATTCGACAACAATGGCGGGAAAAACAAGATCTTGTTAAGGAGAATCAAGATCTTGTTAAGAAAAATAAAAAAACTTTTACAAGATGTGGATAAGATGCGTAGGTATAACCTCAAACTATATAATGATGTACATCGTATACTGCCTTGATGTCGTATCTTTTGTGTAATATTGTTTACGTACTATCAACCTTTGTAGGGAGCAAACAATTTTATCAAAGCAGAGATATGATAGGAAGCGAACTTTTACTAGAGACTATCCTAATTTCTTCAAACGCAACTAGACGATGTCATTTATTTTGTGTTAGGGTTTCTAAGTTTATGAAGAACTTGTATTATTTTCTGTATTGTGAGCTAAATGTGGTTGTAGTCATCCAGTGTAATGAACAATTCTATTTCATCTTCTAGGTTATATATTTTGGGGTATTTCTTTTATTAATTTTAGATAATCAAATAAATACTAAAAATATACAATAATATGATACAACATTCATAAACAACATTATAATATATATAAAATAATCAATAATTCAACATTGAACCACAAATAAATTCTAAAAATATACAATAATATGCTATGCATAAATATACTAAATTATACTATATAACTCAAGATTATAATACCCTTAAAACACCACACGTTACGTGTGATACACACCCACACGTTACGTGTGGAGCTACACCACACGTAACGTGTGGAGCTACACCACACGTTACGTGTGGACCCTATGCGCTGAAAAGCAATTTTGGGTATGCGCCGAAAAGTAATCGTTTTTAATAAAGCAGTTAAGACTCAATTTTTTAACAAAAGTAGAAAAAAAGGGTTGGGAAAAGCATTGAAGATTTGAACCCATGACCTTTAGCTTTTTCCAAACAAGTTTCAAAACAAATACCACTAAGCCAATGGATTTTTTTTGTCATTAATTATCATTTTATGTATACATAATAAAAATTCAAAATTCAAAAAAGGACTTACCCAAAAATTCGACATACTATAAGAGATTTACCGAGAGAAGTGAGGGATGCAGCCCCCATGTAGATCCGCCCATGCACTCTTATACTCCCTCCGTCCCTTTTTTTTGTTCCCATTTGACTTTTTTACACTGTTCATCGTTAAATAGAATCTTCAAGATTTCTTCTAATATATAAGAAAAAACATAGTCATGTGGGGTCTTGTTTGATTCTTCTTAACGAGTACTTTGATAATATCAAAAAATTATAATTTTTAGGGTTATGTAATTAGAGATATTAACGATACAAAACCCGTCTCGTCGGGTGTGTCCGATCAAAATGGAAACATAAATAAGGGACGGAGGGACTATTAATTAAATTGGAAATTAGGTACATAGGATGTTAAAGTATGACATATACTGACCTCAAAGGGCCGTGTAAATAAGCTTTTTCCAGCAGAGGAAACGCATTTTTTATTTTGTATGCATTATGCATGGGAAAATATTTTACAATTAGATAACTATATTATCAATTTGTATTATATATAACTACTGCGCTCATGAAAGGATGATGGAGGGGGAGAAATGACTTATGGAATCTCCAAGGGATCAATTAAAACCAGCAAACGGGCAGTTGAATGTTGATTCAAATGTAAACCAATCAATTTTACAAGTTTATTATATTAATTTAACATAAATATTGATTAAATGATGCTTAATCTAAATTTAGGGGTAAGTTGACATTCCACCTAAGGATCGTTGTTCTTACAAGAATTAAAGTTGCCTCCATCACTCCATGCATGCAACGAGCCACACACACATATATATTATATATGTGTGAATGCATGAATTAATCGTCTTACTAATTACTTAATTGACGTAAGCATGCAAGTTATTAATTTGTATTTATGTTGACTATTGTGGATTACATGGGCATGGATTTTACACTTGTATATGTATACATATAGTAATACTTCCTTCGTTTTTTAAAGATTGTCATCCTACAAGTTTACACACTTATTAAAAAATATTTTCTTGGACATATATACCCTTATTAAACAATTCCCTCAATCAATAATCAACCTTTGTATCCGGCAAAGTTGATTAATGCATTTTTGTTTTTGTGGGACCTAGTACATTGTCAATTAAGACAATACTCAATCGTTAGTTAAATCCTAGATAAATCTGACCTTTTTTATATCAAAATTTTAACATTTTTCACTCATACTGATTTAAACTTGGAGTCAGAAACTTCACTCAAACTGAAAATTTCATTCAAACCAAAATTTGACATTTTAACACTGGAGCCAAAACAAAATTGCAAACTTAATCAAGAATCATTGTTCAACTATATATATATATATATATGTGCACGATTGCAATCTTAAAAACATCAATCAAACATGAACAATGTTGATTTAATCAAGCATCTAGTTTACATGCATTCACATTCTAGCCATATATATTGTTGTTTTCACATTGAATTGAAAAGAATAAATTAATTACACCGTATTGGTGTTTACGATGTGCAGAGTATTCACATTAATCTAAATTTTGTAATTAGTGTATCATTAGTATTAGGGGTATTGTAGGAAAAAAGTGGACAAAATATTTAAAATGACAATCTTTTATACACAAGAAAATAAGGTTAGAATGGCAATCTTTAGAGAACGGAGGGAGTATTATATAAGTTCAAGCTAAGAAATTATTAAAAAATTATATTTAATTAACAAGATAATTTATCGGACGGAGTTGTGGGGAATTTTACAGGGTTTTCGTCTGGTTTGGAACCAAAGTTATCTGACGGTTTTTGTTGAAACAGATTCACAACTTACGGTTTCGATTCCTTAATTGACAGAAAAATCTATGGATCATAAATCGTAATCACATTCTTTTTAACCTAGTACGCTAGTGACAAAACTTTTTTCGTAAAAACTGACTTGTTCGATTTCGATATATCTATTGGAAAGCTAATATGATTGTCGAGTATCTTGCTTCTTATGCTTTTTTGCTCCTGGTTTTCAGCTGGAGATGTTATCTTTGTTCTCTTTGCTCCTACTTAGTCTCTTTTCATTAATGAAAGAGTACTGTCTATCTTTTTACTATAAAAAAAAAAAAAACAAGCTAATTTTGCTAAGCCAAAACCTGATTAATTGATATTTATTCAATGATTTTGACGCTTCACATTATATGAATTATTATACACACACGTACGGTTCCATGCATGTTTTAGGCCCCACTCATGCGTATGCCAGACCCCTACCCATATATATTTAGGTCCCTATTATTCGGCGCATAAGCAATTTTGCTTTTTAGCGTATAGGGTCACGCGTAACGTGGGAATAGACTTCCCACGTTACGCGCGGGGGCAGACCCTTTCAAGCCCCACACATAACGTGTGGAGTGAATCTGGCTTTAAAAGCCAGATTTCCTCCAATCTGAAATCAGTCGAAGCCAAATACCCCACACTGCAACGGTCGCTCCCTTCTGCCCTACCCGCGTAACGCGTCTCGTGGATCTTCTCGTTACGAATCAACGAACTCCGCATGTTACGTTCAAGATCTTTGAAATGTTAGTTAGTAGAAATTGTTGTTTGGTTATTTTTTGTTAATTTTGAAGTGTTTGGTTAGATATTATAGATCCATATTGTAGATCTATGTTGTGTAGATGTTTAGGATGGTAGATCTATGTTGTGTAGATGTTTTTGGGATTGTTGTTGATTTTTTTTAATTTTGAAGTATTTTTTTAGATCTATGGTGAAAATTGGTGTTGAGGATTTATGTTGAGTTTTTTTGTGAAAATATGCAAATGAAAGTGATAGTATTGGTAGATTTGTTAAAATAATGTGATTTTTGTTGAATTTATTCTATTACTTGATGGAAAAAAATCGCCGGAAATCGGAAATGTTACCGGAGAAGACGACGGAATGTCGTCGGAGGATCGCCGGAAAGTCACATCCGGCAATTGGAAACTACAGATTCACACGTTACGTGTGAATTTGTCCCACACGTTACGTGTGGAGCCATTTCACACGTAACGTGTGAATATGCAGTTTTCCGGCTATAATTCGGCGACTCTCCGGCGTAGTATTTATCAAGAATACAGAATATATTATTTTGATTAAAATGTGTGGATATATAACCGCAGATGGAGTCTGGAGAAAGAACCGAATGTAGGAGGCGCCGCAACCTTGTCCGCGAACAGTCGTTTAGGACTGAAGAAATGACTTATGGAATCTCCAAGGGATCAAATAAAACCAGCAAACGGGCAGTTGAATGTTGATTCAAATGTAAACCAATCAATTTTACAAGTTTATTATATTAATTTAACATTAAATATTGATTAAATGATGCTTAATCTAAATTTAGGGGTAAGTTGACATTCCACCTAAGGATCGTTGTTCTTACAAGAATTAAAGTTGCCTCCATCACTCCATGCATGCAACGAGCCACACACACATATATATTATATATGTGTGAATGCATGAATTAATCGTCTTACTAATTACTTAATTGACGTAAGCATGCAAGTTATTAATTTGTATTTATGTTGACTATTGTGGATTACATGGGCATGGATTTTACACTTGTATATGTATACATATAGTAATACTTCCTCCGTTTTTTAAAGATTGTCATCCTACAAGTTTACACACTTATTAAAAAATATTTTCTTGGACATATATACCCTTATTAAACACTCCCCTCAATCAATAATCAACCTTTGTATCCGGCAAAGTTGATTAATGCATTTTTGTTTTTGTGGGACCTAGTACATTGTCAATTAAGACAATACTCAATCGTTAGTTAAATCCAAGATGAATCTGACCTTTTTTTATATCAAAATTTTAACATTTTTCACTCATACTGATTTAAACTTGGAGTCATAAACTTCACTCAAACTGAAAATTTCATTCAAACCAAAATTTGACATTTTAACACTGGAGCCAAAACAAAATTGCAAACTTAATCAAGAATCATTGTTCAACTATATATATATGCACGATTGCAATCTTAAAAACATCAATCAAACATGAACAATGTTGATTTAATCAAGCATCTAGTTTACATGCATTCACATTCTAGCCATATATATTGTTGTTTTCACATTGAATTGAAAAAAATAAATTAATTACACCATATTGTTGTTTACGATGTACATAGTATTCACATTCATCTAAATTTTGTAATTAGTGTATCATTAGTATTAGGGGTATTGTAGGAAAAAAGTGGACAAAATATTTAAAATGACAATCTTTTATACACAAGAAAATAAGGTTAGAATGACAATCTTTAGAGAACGGAGGGAGTATTATATAAGTTCAAGCTAAGAAATTATTAAAAAATTATATTTAATTAACAAGATAATTTATCGGACGGAGTTGTGGGGAATTTTACAGGGTTTTCGTCTGGTTTGGAACCAAAGTTATCTGACGGTTTTTGTTGAAACAGATTCACAACTTACGGTTTCGATTCCTTAATTGACAGAAAAATCTATGGATCATAAATCGTAATCACATTCTTTTTAACCTAGTACGCTAGTACTAAGGCTTTCTTCGTAAAAACTTACTTGTTCGATTTCGATATATCTATTGGGAAGCTAATATGATTGTCGACTATCTTGCTTCTTATGCTTTTTTGCTCCTGGTTTTCAGCTGGAGATGTTATCTTTGTTCTCTTTGCTCCTACTTAGTCTCTTTTCATTAATGAAAGAGTACTGTCTATCTTTTTACTTAAAAAAAAAAAAAAAAAAAACAAGCTAATTTTGCTAAGCCAAAACCTGATTAATTGATATTTATTCAATGATTTTGACGCTTCACAATATATGAATTATTATACACACACGTATGGTTCCATGCATGTTTTAGGCCCCACTCATGCGTATGCCAGACCCCTACCCATATATATTTAGGTCCCTACTATTCGGCGCATAGGCAATTTTGCTTTTTAGCATATAGGGTCGCGCGTAACGTGGAATAGGCTTCTCACGTTACGCGCGGGGGCAGACCCTTTCAAGCCCCACACGTAACGTGTAGAGCAGCCTCACACGTTACGTGTAGAGCAGCCTCACACGTTACGTGTAGAGCAGCCTCACACGTTATGTGTGGGGCTGCTCCACACGTTACGTGTGGGTTCATTCCACACGTAACGTGTGGAGTGAATTTGGCTTTAAAAGCCAGATTTCCTCCAATCTGAAATCAGTCGAAGCCAAATACCCCACACTGCAACGGTCGCTCCCTTCTGCCCTACCCGCGTAACGCGTCTCGTGGATCTTCTCGTTACGAATCAACAAACTCTGCACGTTACGTTCAAGATCTTTGAAAGGTTAGTTAGTAGAAATTGTTGTTTGGTTATTTTTTGTTAATTTTGAAGTGTTTGGTTAGATATTGTAGATCCATATTGTAGATCTATGTTGTGTAGATGTTTTTGGGGTTGTTGTTGATTTTTTTTTGATTTTGAAGTATTTTTTTAGATTTATGGTGAAAATTGGTGTTGAGGATTTATGTTGAGTTTTTTTGTGAAAATATGCAAATGAAAGTGATAGTATTGGTAGATTTGTTAAAATAGTGTGATTTTTGTTGAATTTGTTCTATTACTTGATGGGGAAAATCGCCGGAAATCGGAAATGTTGCCGGAGAAGACGACGGAATGTCGTCGGAGGATCATCGGAAAGTCGCCGCCGACAATTGGAAACTGCAGATTCACACGTTATGTGTGAATCTGTCCCACACGTTACGTGTGGAGCCATTTCACACGTAACGTGTGAATCTGCAGTTTTCCGGCGACAATTCGGCGACTCTCCGACGTAGTATTTATCAAGAATACAGAATATATTATTTTGATTAAAATGTGTGGATATATAACCGCAGATGGAGCCTGGGGAAAGAACCGAACGTAGGAGGCGCCGCAACCTTGTCCGCGAACAGTCGTTTAGGACTGCAGAAGAGGTGAACAGGGCGGAGAGAAGACAACGGAGGAATGTCTGCTACCGGGATGATGAGACTGGCGCCTATCAGACTGGAGCCGGTAGCAGTAGTGGGGTTGCTGGCATGCTAGGAGTTGAGCGCTTAATGGTGGTGCCTTCTGTTCATGGAGGTATGACAGATTCTGAGCCTCAGCTCTACCCGGACTACCGAAGGAGCCCGCTGCGTAGTTATTCTGATACAATAGATCAGAATAACTACTACGGGCGGACTTTTAGTCCGTCGGTACTACCGCCGCATGTGAGCCCTCATTAGAGCCCTTCGTATCATTATCAGGGGGATGAGGATCAACACAACCCTTGGGAGAACCCGGCAGTGTACCTGAACGCTCTATATCATCAGCTTATGGTAAGTACATTTAGTATAACATGAATTTGTTTAAAAATTGTAATTATTTCTGATTTATTTAATAAATATAGGATCAAGCCAATACATGGGGGACTCAGGACCAGGCCAGCAATGCCTGGATGCCAAGAGATGACACTCCGGACGTGGACGAGGAGCGTATAACCTCAAACTACTAAATGATATACATCGTAGGTGATTAATGTCGTATCTTTTGTGTAATGTTGTTCATGTACTATCAACCTTTGTAGGGAGCAAGCAAATTTAGCAAACCAGAGATATCATATGAAACAAACGTTTATCAAAGACTATCCTAATTTCTTCAAACGCTAAAGCAATGTCATATATTTTCTCTTATTTTTTCTAAGTTTATGAACAACTTATGTTCTTTCCTGTATTGTGTGTTAAATGTGGTTGTAGTCAACCAGCGTAATGAACAATTTGTTTTTGTCTTCTAGGTTCATTATTTTGTATTGTTTTTTTTATTAATATTAGATAAAAGTTGGGCAATGGGGGTAACCCTCCCCTAATGCCTATTTACAAATCATACACAACATTCATACACAACATTATAATATGATTTATACAATAATATTTATACAACATCCACAACATTATAATATATTAAAATAACCACACGTTATGTGTGGAACCTAACCACACGTTACGTGTGGACCCTATGCGCTGAAATGCAATTTTGCCTATGCGCCGAAAAGTAATCGTGTATATTTACACGACTTTTTAATTTCCCACATATATGATCATAGATTCACAATTAATCTACTATATAATTACTAAAGCAGAATACTAACTGTGTCACGTGGCGCCTCGAGAATGAGCCCAAAATTTACGCTGCCACATGGCACCTCTATATTAAATTTGCCACATGTCGCTCTTATATTTTTTCGGCATATATGTCAAAAATTAATAAAATCAAACAAAATAAAATAATACCTATAATAGACACATTTGCACACTCCCCAATAATTTTTATCCTAATGTATAGTCAAAATCTTTCTAAACAATTATTAGGTAATATTCTCTACCCTATAATATTTGTACATAATCAAATCTGCAATCATCAATAATTGCCAAAACGATGAAGCCTTACACAATACCTTCTAAATTTTTGTGTTGCAATATAAATCCTATATTAGAAAAAAAAAATTGATGTTACCTCATCACTTCACAATTATATATATATAGAGAGGCACTCTCAGGTAAAACGATTCTTATGGTGAAACGAGTGTACAATTATGGACCGTCGGATTGAGAGTATTGGATGGTTGGATTTGGAGAGTATAATAAGGGTGTATGGGGTGGTTTTCATGGGATAGAATATCCCTACTGATTTTTTTAATTTCTAAAAATTAAAAACCTCCAAAATAGGCAGTTAGAAGGAGATTGGAGAGAGAAAACGTAGATCCTCCAAAATAGATAGTTATTCGCCACCATCTTCCACGCAGATCTTCAGTCCAGAAATTTCTAAATCGTTCTGCATATCGAGACGAAACATCTGCATATCGACACGAAAAACTTGCATATCGACACGAAAAAGATGAATATTGTTCAAGTATTATTGAATAATTGTTATTCGTGATCATGGACCATGGTCAATCGTATATATGCTGATATTCAAAAACATTGAACCGATATGCACATTGTGGTAATTGATATTCCAATTTAAAACATACAAGTATATTCTGCATATCACTTTACAAGGAGAAGGAGATTGGAGAGAGAAAAATTGCATATCATACAATTATATTCTGCATATCACTGTATAAAATATGCATATCCCATCCACACAAATGAATATCATATTTACGGTCAAGGAAATAATCCATAATTACAAATTGCACATCATACAAGTGTATTCTGCATATCACTCTAAATTAAATGCATATCCCATCCACATAATTGCATGGCCGGACTCAGCGAGATCTTCCTTGGCCGCGCCTGCGGCTTCCTCTCCGCACCCGCAACTTGTTCTTCTCATCTTTTGACGAGAATATCACTCAGCGAGATCTTCCTTGGTCGCGCCCGCGGCTCCCTTTCCGCGCCCGTGGCTTATTCTGCATATCAATGTATAGAAAATGCATAACTCATCCACACAAATGAATATCACAATCACAACCAATGAAATAATCTATCATAAAAAATTGCATATCATACAAGTATATTCTGCATATCAATTAATAGAAAATGCATATCTCATCCACACAAATGAATATCATATTCACGGCCAAGGAAATAATCTATAATTACAAATTGCATATCATACAAGTATATTCGGCATTTCACAGTATAAAAAATGCATATCCCTTCCATACAAATCACAAGATGTAATAGTTCTTATAATATGCACAACCTGAACAAATCACAATCGCACGGTTCAGCTTCACCCTTCTAATCCCTGGACGAAACCCAACAAGCATTTCCAAAATGCAAAATTATGGAGGAAACAGTCATTACTAGTACAACAATGTTAAACATCAAAGCCAAATCGGAAGCTAAAACAATGAAATTCACCGTTAACCTAATGCGGAAAAAGAAAAAAACTATCAACAATTGAATGATACTGATTAATCAGCCAAACCAAATTCACATCATCAAAACATTTAAAATAAAAAAGAAGAAAATACTGAGATGATTTCACAACTAGATGAAGGGAGTAATCAAGTACATCGGAAGCAACGCTAAGTCAGACTCGAAGAGCAAGAAAGGACAAAAGAAAGAGGAGCCAGAAGAAGAAAAATCAAAGAATGAACCAACCCAAAACTACTTCTCACCAAATATGTAATAACAACTGAGACAAATTTGCGTTTCTTCTTGCCTCGGCTTCTCCATAGCCATCGTCACCTATTTCGGCGGAGCCTCCACACACCGATCCGTCATCGTCCTTGTGCCAGTTCCAGTCGACGGTTGTCAGATCTGAACCCAGATCCACCGCGCATTCGGTGCGACCAAGCCGCTGCCCAACACCATTGGAGAGAGGTCGGGATGATGACAGAGAGAGTGATGGTAGAAACGGAACCAAGCTCTATAGATAACAAATCGAAAATTAGCGATTGGCAACTGAATGTGAAATTTGAAGTTTTGAAGAGTATAGATTGTCGATCAATAAGAATGACAATCTGCAGAAGCAAAAGCAAGAGCGAAATAATTACCTTGATAATATCAAAGGAATCGCCATGAAAAGCGGATTTGGGAGTGGATTCGTTAGAGGAATCGAAATCAGGAACGTGAGTCTCGCCACCGGCGACAATTGACTTCTCGGCCGACGAGATCGGAGATCGATGCTTACAGATATCAGCCCTCTTTACGCCGGCGTCTTCGATTCCGGCGAGCGAGATGACGGACTCCACAATTTGCGGTTGGGGAACCTTGAGGGAAGGCGCTTCAATGGAGGAAGGGGATCTCATGGCGAACGCTGGCGCATTTCTCGATCACTCGGGAGACGCCGCCGGGAGTTAGGGTTTCGGCGGCGGCGGCGATGCATGAGAAGTCGTGAGAGAGGGATGAAATGGTGAGGTTCGGGGATGATGGAGTCGGGTTCGGGTCAGCGGGCGGGTGTTTGCGATGGTGGTCTTTGATAAGGGAGTGGAATCGGTCGGAGATTTGGGAATCGAAAGGGGAAAAGATTAGGGTTCGTAGGGTCAATTTCGTGGTGGTTGATATCTTCATCGTCGGATGAGGAGAAGCGTTTAATGGATGTTTTAGGGAGAGGAGAGAGGAAGAAACGATTTAATGGAAACTGAATCTGTAGATTGGAGAGAGAGGGAGTAAATTGGGGAATAAATTCCATAAAATTAGATAATCTAGTGTGGGTGATTCTACCCCTAATCTTGTACCTTTCTCGATTCAATCTCAGTCATCCATCCTTCTCTCATCCAACGTCCTAAATTAATACACTCGTTTTACCCTAACAGGTTGTTTTACTAGAGCATAGATCTATATATATATATATATATATAACTGTCAAAAAAATTAAATGGTATTAGAACATATCAAGATCCATTTGTTCCTGCTATATTTGGCTAACTAGCCTTAAGGATAAATTCAAACATTTGTTGAGAGTTGGACAAAAGTCCCATATCGAGAATTGATTGAAAAATAAAAATATATAAAGTAAAAAAATACCTAAACATTACCTATTTTTTTGGATTAATAGAAGACGAATAAGTCATAAAATATTTTTTTTAAATGATATAATCAACATTAACACTTCCCGATTAACTTCGACACACTTCAAACTTAAGAAGGTGGATTGATAAATTTTATAACCAGTCACGTAGTGTGTATATATTCTTATTTAGGCGTGATGAAATATAATTTTAGGGTGTAATGTAAGTACGGATATTGAACATTAAATAGATTAAAAAAATGGACAAGAATATTGAAAACATAAGAATATCAAAGAGCGAAGTGGCCCCTTATATAATAAACGCGAGTTTGCAAAACATATAAAATTGTCTTTGTATATAATTGCCTTATATTCAAATTTAATTAAAAAAAATTGTAAACAACACTGAATCACTTATAGATAATATTGTGCATTGAACGTATTAAATTATATGTACAAAAAATATTAATCCATAATTAGAGATTGTGTTCACATTTCATCTGAACATAATTCTTTATTCTTTTAATATATTATATAATTACTAAAGCATAATACTGACTGAGTCACGTAGTACCCCCACAGTGAACCAAAATTTATGTTGTCACGTGGCGTCTCTGTATTCAATTTGTCACGTGTCGCACTCTTATTTTTTCTGGAGTTATGTAAAAAAACTAATAAAATCAAAGAAAATAAAATTACTACCTATAATAGCCGGATTTGCATACGCTCCACAATAATTTTTATCCTAATGTACAGTCTAAATCTTTCAGCCCTATAATTTTTGTACATAATCAAATCTGCAATCATCAATAATTGTCAAAACGCAATAAACCATATACACATGCAATTTATTACAGCCTGTAATAAAAATGGTTGTGCTGTCATCCAAAAAAAGTGCATAAAAAACCCTGCTAATGACATTATGCAATGGCATCATCAAAATGCAATTGCACATTTCTTAGAAAACCTACATGATACCATATTACAGCCTGTAATAAAAATAGTCGTGTTGTGATCCAAAAAAAAGTTCACAAAAATAAACATGCTAAAGACATTATGCAAGAACTAAACCTGAAGTATATGTACACAAATGACCCTCAAAACTGAACTTGCACAATATAAAACTGAACCTGCAATAATAACTTGCACAAAAAATACACAATGAACCAAAGCTGCCTCAAAACTGGCACAAAAAATACACAATGAATCAAAGTTGCCTCAAAACTGACATTCTGCAAAACTTTCTCCTAATGACAAACCAAAATACATTCAACCAGTCCATAAACAACCATGCATATTATCTTTAAAAAATATTTCAATTGCAAGATCTGCACAATAATACCATAAATATTCAGGATCATTCACAGTCGTGCATATTGATTCCAATTGGAAGATCTACTACTAAAAATCCATGTTTTCCAAAATTAAAAAAGAAAATATTTTTTCCTTTCAGTACAATATTGCAGAATATTACAGAATAAATGAAACGGTTTGTGGGTTATAAAACTACAGCTCTACAGTCAAATTTAGTACAAACAATTGGAACCATAGCTAATTTTTTCTTACAAGATTTTAAAGCTACATCCCACAGTCAATTACCATGTAATTACATCTTTACATTATAATTTTGTTTGTCTTTCATTGCACATGCTGATATTGATTATACATGCACCCAGAAATTAAAACTACAACCTCGCAGTCAATTACCAAGTAACATGCTCATATTGATTGTACACGCACCCATAAATTAAAACTACAACCCCCACAGTCTTTCATTCCGTATTATTCGTCTTTCATTGCAATTTACCGAGAAAGTATATATGTTGATATTGATTCTACATGCTGATATTTTGTTCGTCTTTACAATTTATTTCTTGCTGTTTTCAGTCTCTCACGAGTAGGCATGATTACTTGAAAGTTTGTACAGAATATGCTCAGAGAGGCTTTTAGTTTAGTCCTTTTGTCGATGAAACTAATAACATCCTTGAGCATACTCTGCACAAACTAACACTCACTCTGAGATAGGACCGTTTATGTATTTTTAGGAACTATTATTACTACTGACCGATTAGGTATTTGCTACAAATAATAATTAGTATTATTGGTTTTAACTGTTTTTGTTTGGTCTATATTGTTTTGTAGGTATGTCAAAAGCAATACTAGAAATAACGGACATTACAAGTACCCGAGGGAATTACGAGCTAAAGGTTCGCGTAATTCGCTTATTTAAAGTTCCAAAGAAAGAAGATCCTACGCAATACGGTACAACTGAACTAATATTAATAGATGAAAATGTATTGATTTGCATTTTTTAACATTATTTTTGTAGTATTTATAGAATTTTGTGGCTAATATTGTCATACAAGTTAGATATATGCATTATTATTATATTTCCTAATTTTCAGGGTGATAAAATCCATGTAGTCATTAAGGAAGCTTTTATGGTGAACTTATCAATATTAAAGGAATGAGGTGCCTATTTTATGTCAAACTTCGGAGTTGCCCTTTATGATATACATTTTAAGTTCTCTAATCATAAATACAAGGTCATATTTTATCGCAACACTACAATTAAGCCATGTTCATCCATTTATGTTCCTATTCATGGATTCGTATTTGCTGAATTTGAAAAAATCATTGACGAGTCATTGGATAAAGAATATGTTTATGGTTAGTAATTGTTTAAAATTTTCATATGAAATTCTGTTAATTATTATTGTTTTGATATGTCTATTAATCTATTTTAAACATTATATTTTTTTGTAGATGTTATTGGTCAATTTGTTGAAATTGGTGATAAAATTATCACTTTTACTAACCGCAATGGGAAAGATGGTAAAAGGATCAATATGCAATTAATGGATGCAAGATATTATACTTTCCCTTTTTCATATCAAAACTTCAGATTTTACCTCTTTAATTACGTATTAAGTTCTTATTTCATAGGTAATGTCAATTAAGTAGATTCTGTTTTCTTGCAAAAAAAATTATGTCATTATAAAGATTAAAATGTACTATTTTTTTAATTAAATTATACTTTCTTATGTTTTATATTGTGTAATTTTCCAAGAATAATGTCATCAACTGTACACTATGAGATGATTATGCTGAATTATGTCGTCCATTTATTGGCACTTCAACTCAGAATATGGTCGTTGTGATAGTTCAGTTTGCAAAGCTAGGGAAATGGAATAATGCATCTAATGTGTCAAATGATTATTATGGAACAAGGCTTTATTTTGATGATGAAAGTATAATTGAGATTTATGATTTCAAGCAAACGTATATTCTGAAACTATTATTGAGATTTCAATTTATATTTATTGTAATTAGGTTGTGCTAATGTTTCTTAAATTGTAGTATATCAAAAAATGAGGGCTCAAAAGGTGGTCAGAGTTTTGTACAACTATCAAGTGAGCCATCATACTCTCCGATTGATCTTTTCTTAGATGTGAATGCTAGAAAAACATAGGATGAACTTTACGAACATCTTCATGATCGTGAAACGGTTAGTTGAGAAATTTTAAATTGCTAAATGTTTTTTGTCAAGATTTAGTTTCAAGTTATTATCTTACTATTAAATTTTAATATTTTCTAAAGGTTCTCCAAGCTATTACACTTGCGACCATTGATCATATCGATAGTACTATAATTCTTGCAAACGTTGTAAAAGCAAGGTGCAACCACAAGAAGGACAATTTTGGTGCAAGAAATGTGAAACATTGGTCAGCTACGCAATCCCTAGGTAATTCATAATGACTAAATCGATGATAATGTTTATTGAGATATTTCTAATTGTAATTTTTGTGTGCAAATTTAGTGTTCAAGTTAATGTCAATGATGGATTAGGTACTGCTCAATTTACTATATTTGATAGGAAGTTGCTCAATTTTTAAAGAAATTTGTTACAAGCATTCTCGAGTCGACAAATAAGATAAATTATTATTATTAAATTCAGTATATATCATTTAAAATTATTATATGTATATCAGATGCAGTTTTATTAAATTTTTATTTTCGTTCATTTTTATTTTCAAGATGAGGACATTAGTAGCATTCCGAACTATTTAAATGTTTTGTTAAACAAAAAAAAAATTGTTTAGAATTCTTATTTCACAATTCAATATTAGCCGACTTCCATCACTTTCGGCATATACAATAACAAACATGACCGACGATTCGAGTTTGATTGAAAAGTTTGAGCAATCCTCTAAAGATGTTATTTTAGGAAAATCCTACCCGTTATCTCAAAAAGGGAGCAGGCAAGATGTTGTTTTTGCCACCATTAATTCCTCTTATTTGTGGGACCATTGCAAAGTTCTTACTCTGACAAGAAACATGAGGATTCAACAAGGTACATCTGATTGTGAGATCCTAGAAGCAAATGAATTTCTAAATGGGTATTAAGCATCGGAGATGGGACTGTAGGTGTTGACAATGATGGGGAAGCGCAAATAGAAATTCTTGATGAACTATTGGTGAAAGATTATGACTTAGATCCGATTCCAGCAATTGTTAAATTTGTTTATCCCTCTCTTATGGAAGATCAGTTGTCTCCGACATACTTTGAAGAACGAGCAATTCTTGCTCCAACACACGAAGAGGTAGATAAAGTTAATGAGTATATATTGTCTTCGTTACCTGGTGATAAAAAGGTCTATCTCAGTTCGGATAGTCTGTGCAAGGCAGGTTCTGTTAAAGACAGTGATGCGAGTATTTATACGTCTGACTACTTGCATGGTATTAGATGTTCTGGTATGCTGAATCATGTACTTAAACTTAAGGTTGGGGTCCCTATTATGCTGCTTTGAAATATTGATCAGTCTTCAGGTTTATGCAACGGGACGAGATTGATAAACACACAGCTTGACAGTCATGTCATACAAGGGAGAATTGTTTCAGGCAATAATATTGGACATACGGTTTTGATTTCTCGCATGATCATATCACCATCAGACACTTCATTTCCTTTCAAGTTTCAACGAAGACAATTTCCTTTAAGTGTCTGTTTTGCTATAACCATAAACAAGAGCATGGCCAATCTCTTGCAAATGTCGGTTTGTATCTTCCACGCCATGTTTTCAGTCATGGTCAGTTTTATGTTGTATCATCAAGGGTGACTAGCAAGAAAGGTTTGAAGATATTGATTTGCGACAAAGACAAGAAGATATATAATACTACAACCAATGTAGTATACAAGGAAGTTTTTGATAATTTGTAGCAATTTTAAACATCGTGCCAGCTTTTATGTTTAATGTTTCATTTTCATGTATTAGATGACCATTTTTATTATGTTTTATCGTTTTAGTAGTATTGATGTTAGAGGTGTGACTATCCCCATTTCAAAGACTACTTAGCCAATTTTTATTATTAATAAAGTTATGGAGAGTTTCGTCTCTCTTTATATAATGTAAAAAAATTTTTATATCTTGAATATTTTTAGTCGATTAGTTATTTTTTATATAAGAATTTATCTACTTCTATAACAATCATTAACTATATATTTCTATATCAATGAAACATATAATAAAATATACTATTTTTACAAATATTAAAAAAAAATAACAAATTCCGTACAAGACAGGGGTACTACACTAGTATAGTTTAAAAAGTGATAGGTTGGGTCACGTCACATACACTAATCTTTAATTTTCCCCATAAATTCTCTGCAAGATTCCTAACTTAATTTTAGGACGGGTTGTTCATTGTTGCTATATCAATTTAATATTTCAAATTAATCCGTAATATTTGGTAAAGTATTTCTTATATATTTGCTCTTCACTTTTTTCTCATATGGTCTTTGGATTAGTTAAAAATGCCATCAGTTTATACATTTTCTAGAATATCATATAATATTAATTTTTGGGACAAATATATTCACAAATCAACCGTTTTTTGACGTTGTTTTCTAAAATAGTACTCCGTATGACGTAGCTAGCATTTTTTTTTAAAATGAAATATGGATGATTTTATATAATTGATACGGAGTATAAAACAATCTAGTACAAGGAAAGTCAAGTTAAAAACATGTTACCAAAGATTAAGAATTGGGATTACCGAAAAAATAGGTACCAATAATTAACGCATCTTCAGTTTATATGCCAAACTATATATAAGAGGAATTTATCCAATTTATTTTCTTTGAAAAAAAATAGAGTTTGTTTGGTGAATAAATTTATAAAAAATTATTTATAATATTTTTTTGTAAAAATATAGCTTTTACAATTTGAAATTTGGGTGATACAGAAAATTATACAAGATAACAAATAAATGTTTTTTTATAAATAAAGTCTTTATAAAGATTTTGTCAAATATCGCCTTAGAGTGTATTTGCAAGGCCATGAAACTAGCATTTGAGGTAATATTTAGCGTTCTAGAAATAATAATCGTGTTTAGTAAGTAATAGTAGATATAGTTTTTCATATTTAGTAGCCTTTAGATCAAACACTATTTTTCAATGTTATTCTCTTTAGCGTTCCAATTTTAAGTTAATTTCAAACGCTCTCGCTATCATTATATAAACCGCTATAGCTATTGTCATGCCAAACAAGGCCTTAGTTGACGATTGAAACGGTTTGCCTAGCTAGCTGCATGCTATATATAGATATATCACATATGGATCGGATCAGCTGCTAATGCAATAATGTATGAGGAGATTTTTTTTGATGGACCCCCGCCTAGCAATTCAATATTCAAATCACACTCAAGACAAATTAAAGTGCATTCCTTTCTACTAAAGCAACCTCGATCATTTCACATTCAATCTTGATTCATATTTCTACACACATGATACTATTAAAGTGTTCAATTTCATATGCACTTCTCTTCCTTGCTTGTAAGCGTTTATTTGGATTTCATACTAGAATGCATTAAAATGTATTATCTTACATTAAATTATCAATTTAATATAAAATAATGCATTCTATTTAGAATCCAAACGCACCCTAAGTTCACAAACTCGTCGAAAATGACTTCAAAATTGGAGACTAGTACATATTATATATATATATATATCTCCGATTAGTATATATTGACGTTTTAAGCAATTATTTTTTATTAGAAAAAGTTGAAATTATAGAAGAGTGATCCGTCCACATAATTAAAATTTCAATTCATTTGTGTTGTCAAGGCATCCCCTCTGGCCTCTCCAGCCTAGTATTACAGTGTCAAGGCTTCACTAATAGAGACTGGCTCGTCCAGTTTCGCCACATTTTTAGGGAAGCATTTTATGTTGCTGATTTCTTAGCTAGTTTTTCTTTTTTCTTTTTTTTTAGGTGCGTCTTCATATTTTAGATGAACCTTCTGTTCTTATTTCTAGTTTGCTTTCGGATGATGTTAGGGGTATAGCTTTCTTAACCCAGTTTTACCTTTTAATAATAACCCCGAAGAATACTGCCTCTTCTTTTGATAAAAAAAATAGCTTATCCGTTCATAGGTTATCTACGTAGATAAACGTTACTATTTAATCAATTTCCGGTCATTTGTAATGATTAATGGGACATTTATGAATGAAGTAATGAATTTACGGCATTGATTCAATTTCCTTAAAAACTGTGTTGAAGCCTACAACGTTCGATAATATTGATCAGAGGGATTATATATAGTTTGCGAATTTCGTTTTATTAATTAGAACAGGTCATTGGTTGAGTATATATATACTTTTCGAATTTCGTTTGTTAGAGCTCGAGTTTACGTTGAGGAGTATGGAAAATGCGCTCGTGTAATTAAACAAAACTAATGAAATTTGAGTCAATATATATAGCAGTTTTGAGTATAGTGAAATATCATTTTTATTAAAATTACGTACGTACGTGCTAGATCCCTGCAATTTGCTTATTAATTTACATTTTAACTTAAACATCCTTCTCAGATATGTGTAATATGATATATTAGATAAAATGACTCTTTGAGAAAGCTTGTGATTGATTTTCAAACATTTATAAAATATGAGTGATAACCCCTCTCTTTTTTTCTACCTTAAAACGCACAAAATTTTGGTAAATAAAATACACTTTTAGAGTAGTGTTTGTCACGTCTGAAATCATACATTTCGATCATTTCCTTCTACTGATATATCGATTCCTCCTCAGATTTCCAACATTCAATATAATAAAGTATTTATATAACTTGAAATTGAGTTGTAACGAGCGATTACTGCATGAAATCCAAAAACTGATTTAACATTCGGGCTTAATTATTTCTAATGCGTGTTAATGTAAATATGTTAATAAATTAAATTTGAAAATTATTTTTAAACTAAATTAATATTAATAAAAAAACCAAAAAATATAAACATTAAAATCCTTACAGTATTGGAATCGTTAAAATGGTCATATATACACACATAAGAAAAATACTTTGATACAAACGTGAATATATTTGGCATGTTAGAGGCTACCTAGAACTAAACTTTGGAAGAAAAAAAATAGAATTGGATTTATGGTAGTTAGCTAGCTAGGTTGATTGTTGTAATTAAATCCTTCATTGTATATATAATTATATATATATCTATTTTGCTTTTTTCAGTTAATATTTGTTTTCCTAAAAAATGAATTATTATTTTTAGTGAAGATAAGGTTTGCTTGCGTATTTGCGTTCGTCACCACGCATCTTCAACAGCGCCTTCTTTGACATCTTTTAAAGCTCCTGATTTTGACATTTTCCTTCCTCATTCTAATTTTCATCTAAATAAATATATAATCCCCACCAGCATTTTCATGCATTTAACGTCAAAATAAATTTTGTAAAACAAAAATGTCAAACTGAATGACAAGTCAATTCACCTACTACCTACTGGTAATTATATCTTCTATTTATATCGTCAATTCCCTCAATTCAAATCCAACACATTAGCTCTATTTACTTTTATTAATTAAAACAATAAAAGTTATAAGAAGTGTAATTATGCATGGACCGCATGAGTAAGCACGAGCTAGAATAAATCACGCATCTGTGAAATTGACGATTATAATTATAGAAGACAAAATTGGTGAAGTCACGTTGCACTCTACACCACAAATCCAATCTTAATTACCTAATTAATTTGTTGCCTTGGAAGATCAACATATATATATGGCATATTTAATTTGGAAATAATGGATCACCAGAAACACTAATTGGGTTGTGATATTAGACCTACCATTACCCATATAACTCTTGAACGATCCATTATCCACCTAATAATTCCATATATTGTGCGTGATTAATTTGGCCCCTTGCATGCATGATTTTGATTATGTACAAATTAGTGGACCTTGATATTATATAATATATGATTAAATTCTATTCAACCACTTAGCACTGAGAAAAAAACTAGTAAATCACGAGATCATCTAGAACACTGTACTAGAACGTACTAGATTAGCCATTTTTTACAGTTGTTTCAACAATCAAACTTTAGTATATATATAACAAATAGCTAGAGACTTTATAGAGGAAATTTTATGTTTGATTTTGCCTCCATGGCTCCATGTATAAAGTTTCCTCATAATAATGACAATCATGCATCACAAATAACGAATAGCTTTCAATTCTTATGGTAACATTTTTTGGTTTAACCTAGATAGGATAAAATAAGGTCTTGATTGTGTACCATGAGAAATGTATCCGTGCGCTGCATTTATCTTATTCGCTATCATGTAGCTGACAAAAAAACGGAAAAAAAATTAGAGTCGATACACTATCACATAATGAGCAATTTTTTTTGTTTTATTTTATCCGTCAACACGTAGCCGACAAAAATATAAAAAAAGCAGTATTTTAGTTGCAATGACGTAGGCTTTGCTTGGCTATTAATGTTTATTATTTAGGATTTGTTTGGATTACACATTATCTAGCACTATAATGCCAAAGACTGACATTATAATGCCGTTTTTGACATTATAATATCAGTTTTTGGCATTATAATGCTAGATAACGTGTAATCCGAACAAAACCTTAAAAACATTTTTTTTCAAAAACCTACTTTTATACATTTCGGTAAACATGTAATAAAGTTATTGTATTTTTTCTCCATTACTCACACTTTTCTATAATAAAATACACACATACCCATAAAAAACACCTTTTTACCAAACATATTTTTTTAATACAACCCTATTTATCAACTACTTATAAACAAAAATATCTTTATAAACTCCATCACCTAACAAACTCGTAGCGGATAAAAAAAATTGACCGCCACGATGTAGCGGAAAAAAAACAGATTTTCCGATTCTTCTTTTTGTCTGCCATGAGATAACAGATAAAATAAAAAAAATAACATACGAATAACTTTTTCCGATGCGGATATGTAACAAGAATTTGAGAAAAAATGCTAGAAAATGTTTACTAAACTAATAAGTTTTTTTTAAAACGGGAAGACAAAAAATATTCTTACAAACCGTAAGGCATACCTAAATCATCACAACAGATGATTTTTACAAAGGATTTACAAGCTAACTGAACGGTCGAGCTCAAATCTAAATAATGGAGTCGAGATCGATGAATCTGAGCACGCTCATGTTGAGTTGAAAAGGAACTCTGAAGTAGCACTGCAAAGAACAGTGGAAGGAATGTTAGAAGTAACCAGGAAATCAGCGACTTTGTTAGACTCTCGGTAGCAGTGATGGACCTGAAAATAATCCAAGTCATGTAACAAAGATCTAGTTTCCATAATTATAGGAGCAATTTCCCATGGAATTTTCCATATTCCACGAATAGAATTAATTACTATCAGATTATCTCCTTCGAGAACTATTCGCATAAAACGATGCGAAATAGCCCTACGAAGGCACTCAAGAGCGGCCAAAGCCTCAACTTTAAGAGGTGAGGAGCAGAGAACCTGCTTATGGTCTAAAAAAACATCGCACCATAATGGTTACGGAATATGTATCCAATATGTGTAGAACCATTTACTTTTACCGAAGCGTCAAAATTTTATTTAATACAATTAGGAGGCGGTTTTCGCCAATGTGAAAATTGTCTGCAACTCTTATTTTTGGACGAGAAGGAAGCGGCCTCCGAAAAAGACTGCGTCCAGTCCTTGTAAGAAATAAAAGCACAGTTAAATGTTGTTTGAATATTGAGAGGAACCTTTCTAAATATTAAAGCATTACGGTCTTTCCAGAGAGTCCACCAAAGAAAAAGAACCGGAATTATATCTCTATTTCTGGAATGGAAAAATTCCAAATTAGTGTAGAAGTCATTGTCAAAGTCACATCTATAAGTATGATCAATTAACGTTTGAAGTAATTGTAAGGATCGTAGAGTAAATGGACATTCAAAAAATAAATGATTGAAGTCCTCGAAAGGTGAATTATAAAACACGCATTGAGAAGAAACCCTAGAGAAGTACATGTTTAGACGTTTTGTCGTATGCAAAGAGTCGTTGTAGCATTTCCAAAGAAAATTTTTAATTTTTGGAGGAATATTCAATTTCCAGAACCAAGTCAAAAAACTTCCTGAGGTTTCAGTATGACTAGTTAATGATCGAGCACTTTTAACAGAGAAATTACCATCTGTGGAAAGATACCAAATAAGTTTATCCGGTATGAAAGTTCTTGGTATAAAAATATTCAAATTTTTGGGGATTAAGTTGGATGGAAAAACATGTTGAAGAGCGCCCAGATCCCATTTTTTATCAGGTGTAATGTATTTGGAAACAGTATTACTACGGTCATTGTTACCAGCAAACTGAGAAAGAATACAGTTAGAAATCCAATGGTCTTCCCATAAATTGATATGAGTACCATCACCAATTTGTCAGAACAAACCTTTTTTGAACTGTTGTCGTAATTGCATAAGTCTGGAGAATTGCCATGAATCCGAAGGTTTCTTTTTGTACGATAAAATATTTGAATTTCGTAAATAATTTTCTGAGATTAATCGAACCCAGAAGGACTGAGGGTCAGATAGTAGTTTTCAAAGAAGTTTCATTTGCATAGCACTATTTATGTTCTGAGATAGTTCAAGATCAAGCCCCCCATTACTCTTAGGCTGACAAATAGACTCCCACCCAATAAGTGAATGATAATTTGGTGTTGAATGATTCCGGTAAAAAGTTTCTATTAATTTTATCAATTTCTTGGCAAACACCTTTCGGAAGAAGGAAATTCTGCATTAAATAATTAGTTTGTGATTGTAAATTAGATTGAATAAGGACACAACGTCCAGCTTGAGACAATGAGTTAGCTTTCCATTTTGACAGATGTTTTTTTAATTTTGAAATAGCGTCGGAGAACATTTCATTTTTAACTTTTTCCCTAATTATTGGAATTCTCATATATTTTTTCATAGAGCGAGTTACCTGTAAGTTTTAAATACTGGTAAGAAAGGAATACATGTTCCATGTGTCGTTATCTGAATGTCAACCTTTTTGTGAGAAGAACGGGATTCCTAAATGAGGATACGTGCCAAATATTACATTGCAAGAATAAAAATAAATAGAGTTATAGGATCACCTTGTCGTAATCTATAAAGAGGGTGAAACACAAATCCCGATTCATTATTGACAAGAACAGAAGATACTAAACTAATAAGTTGAAGAGGTAACATCATCGGTGTTTACAAAAACTATTTTATGAGTTATGACGTGGAAATGAATGGTGGGTCCCATGACCTGAGCTGTAGTGAGAGAGAGACTTTCGTTTCAGATGGGGCTGACTCAGCCATGACTTGGACTTCCTAATTTGTCTTGTCCCTTAATCCAGCTGAGCTCAACGAAAAGACAAAATAATTATTTTTAGAAGGAAAAAAATAAATAGCATGGGCCATGCCAACATGTCATGAGTTCATGGCCATACATACATGCATACATGGATGGAAGGTGTGAGATGGGGACGTGGGAAGGCTTTAGTTTCGGTTTTGCCGCATGTGGGAAACGGGTTTCCGTTTTAAATCAAGCGAATTAAAATAAATAACTGAATAAATTGTAGATTAATTTTCCTTTTTTGTTTATTTAATTGTGGCCGGAAAATCAGGGTGACTTTGTGGGGACAGACACGTCAGCCGAACGTGGTTAGTGAATGAGTATGAGGTTGGTCTACATTTACGGCCGCCCCCCGCATTCACTAGCTAATTACATTCGGTGGCGGAAATTACCTTGTACTCAAGCAAGTAACCCATATTTTGATAAATAACACTAATTATCTAATATTGTCGGTAAATGATGACATTTATGACTTTTTAGGTTGTATGCTTGAATCTCTTTTCATCAGCGATAACTTTTTGTGTATAAATTTCGGAAATATCAATGTTAGGGTGTACATACTACACGCGATAAAATAGAGATCGAATTAAACTGATATGATTCGATAATTACAATTGCATTATGATATTTGATCGTTTTACATCTTAATATAAAAAAGTTTTTGGTTACAAATTTCCCAATTTTGAATCAAAATCTTATTACACTAAAAAAAGGAAAGAAAAGATTCATGTATGATGGGTTTTATTGAAATGTAAAATTTTGCATGTGTAAACCTTAATTTGCCTAAAATTTCGATCAGGTAAGTAAATAGGTATGTGAATACAATATTGATTCGAAGCAGCCAGACAAAAAAACGTGGAGTTGGGTGACTGTTGGTTTAGTGTTGAGTCACAACTCCATAATCTAGACTTTCTCTATTTCAATCCCACGTGTACCTCGTAATTCATGACATTTTGGTATATGCATGTTTTTATTTTCCTCTCTCAATCTACCTCAAAAAGGGTGAAAAAAAGGAAATCACATGTATAATCAGATAACTGAAGCTATGTTTTCCACTTATTGACTCTAAAATCACAATCAAAGCTTTGATTTGTTGGTGGTTTGACCCATGAATCGTGATATACCAAGTTCCACCATGCTTCTAGGAAACACCTAGAAGAAGAGAAGTTGGATTTGTTACCAATATTTTCTTCATAATTGTAATTTTATTGGGCCCATGTTGCCTTGAATATCTCTTCAATTTCGGTGGAGCTATATAGTTACCACTTTAGAAATTTATAACCCGTACAAAAAATCAATATATCATCTATAATTTACATCAAATTGATAGACCTATCAACTGGATTGAATGGGGTTATGGGGCATTGGGCTTGTCCCAATCTTAATTGTCATTACAGCCCAATTGGCCCAGCATAAGGGAGAAAGCACAAATCCTTCACCGCCTGAAAAGAAGAACTCCCTAGAATTTGGGCCCAATGCTTAAGCCCAGTGGATATATGGTTCAATAGCAGCCCAAAATTGATGGCAAGTAAAATTCTAGGGTTTTGAGCCTTTAAGAGTTTTCAATTAAAAAAACTATCCCCTACTAGTTTTGAGGTTTTTTGGGCTCATTGATCCTTTAAGAGTTTTCAATTAATAAAAGAGACCTCTACTAGTTTTTATGTATTTTTCCTACCCTTACTAGCTTATTTTATTATTATTTTTTCTCTAATTTCATTTGTTTTTTCTCTCTCTAAAATATTATTTTTTGGGGTTTAGGGTTTAAGGGGGTAGGGAGTAGGGTTTAGGGAGAGGGGTCCATTTTTAATAAGGGTCCATTAGTTAAAAAAAAAAGTTTGTCAAAGGGTCATTTATTTAACTCATTTATTAGTTTTTATGTATTTTTCCTACCCCTACTAGCTTATTTTATTATTTTTTTTCCTCCATCTTCTTTGTTTTCTCTCTCTCTAAAATATTGTTTTCTAGGGTTTAGGGGAAGGGGATTAGTTTCTTAAAAAAACGTTGCACATAGGTCATTTATCCAACTCATCCGTAAAATTCATGCAGACTAAATTTTCATGTCTTCGTTATATTTCTACTTATTTTCTCTAAAAAAGGCTGGTATATATATTAATATTTTTGTGGGTAATCAAGGAATGCTAGTAAGTAACCCATTTTACTCATAATAATTTTTATAGTTATTGCATTGTAGAACTAAGAATGACAAATTCATAAATCACCTTCAACTCCTCAAGAGTGGTTTCAAAATACTACAATCATAGCTATTAATGCATTGTAGTATTGTAACACTATACATTCTTTAAATCAACATAGTTCAAAACTCTCTATTTTGTTCCCCCAACCATTTAATTTGTAATCACAACGTACTACATTAACCGGTACGTGACACAACTACACATATATTTCATTAAAAAAACATAGCTAGAGATACTATTAACATTACAACATATGAATCTAGGTAGCTAACTGTGGAGGTAAAAGATAAATCAATATAGTTCTATTCATTACTAAATTGATATTTAACTAATACAATTTCAAGAAGCTATTAATGGGCTTTGTAAAACCCATTAAGAAGGAGCAACCTATTTGTTACTTAGAAACCCTAGTCATCATTGATATTTGGTGAAATCTGACTTCAGCGTCGGAGGTGAAACAGGGATCGACAAAGCCATGTCTTTGTCTTTGTCTATGTTCGCAAGGCACCAAAAAGAAGATCAGAAAAGCATCCGCTCGTCTTATGATACAGAAACCCGCTACCACACTAACTAGGGCAATATATCAAGTTGTAGAGGTGTGCAAAAAGATGTGGCACGTGCATCCATGGCAGAATAGATGATTTCCCCCGTCTCTGTAGCGACGAACATCCTCGTCAGCAACAACGAACGAGCCATCGCCACAGGGACAGGTGAACGACCATGACCCGTCCCAGAAGTCGCGCTCCATAGCCATCGCCATAGGGACAGGTGAACGAGCCATTCTTCAACTCCTTAGTGTTGATTCGTTTTCTAGCTCGATGAATAATATGTATAATTGCCTTCATCAGAACGTTAACTTCATATAGGTATATATACTATAGTGTGAGCCGGCCATTATTTTAATATAATTCAACGATCATAGGAAATATGGAATCTGGTTCTCCACAACATGATAAAAATGGGAGTTTAGACATTTTTAATTGGGAGCTTTACAAAAGTAAGTATTTAATTTTCAAATCTAAAGATTAATGATGATTGGCAAACATGGGTACGGTATAGGAAGCTTAAGAGAAATATCGTCTAACGAAATTTAAAACCACGTTAAAGTGTGAGATATTAGACTATTTTTAAATTAATAACACTTTCTATACGAGCATATTCATATAGGCGTTTTATGATTACAAAATTGTACGTGTTACTTTGACAAAAATCTGCCTGATTCATTCATTCTAAAGGAATTTCTTAATATTTGACCATATACCTATCTTAGGAAAAATATATTCAGAATTTTTTATGCGTTTAGCATGTGTGATTTATGGGAAGAGATAAAATCCGGACAAGATTTACTGTGTGAACATATATGGACATAAAAAAACGCATAAGTTGTATATATGGTTTAATATTTAATTTCACAGTTGATTTTCTTTAACTAAATGTGCTCATATAAAATATCGTAAAGGTTAAAGTTTACAATGTAGATGTTCACATTTAATAAAATTATGAACCGATTCACATTTATGGATCAAGTTCAACTATGTAATTTTAGTTATTACATGTATATATTTTGTGTATTTTTTATGTTTGCACGTTCGCGTCGTAAGCAAATTAAAAGTCCCTTCTTTGTGATTTTATAAAGTGTTTTAATGTATTTTAACCTATGGAAAAGGTGAAGATTTTTAAAAAAATATTAAAACAAATTGATGAAAAATTTAGACGAATGCATCAAGGATATTTAGGTCAAGTTCAAATTTGTTTCCCACAAAGTAGTTATTGGTGGTACAAATTAGTGATTACTAGTTCAGTGTCCGTGTCAAGCACGGGATTGAATTATTTTATTTATTTATTAAATTTATAATAAATATTAGACATATCTTAAATTGACCGACTTGAAAATCCGACCCGATTAGAATTTTTTGGATTGAGACCCGATCCAAAATTTACTGGGTCAAGAAGGAGCTGAATCAGAAAGGCCCGAACTCGACTCGGACCCGACCACAACGTGAATTCGAGCTCAACGGACCCCACTATTTCATTTATAATATATATTTTAATATACTTTATTAAATAATTATATAATATGAATAAAGTGTCATTACTCACCTACAACAACACAATGAGAGATGTGTAAATATTCTATTTAAAAGGAGAGATGTATAATTATTTTTGTAGTTTAATGATTATGAACTCATTATTAATTTAGATTCTCATAACTAACAAATCTGAGCTGATTAAACAAATAATTCAACGATCTTGATATAAAAATACGGTTGTTTTGATTTTTAAATATGAATTCTTATCATTTATCTTTACTCCCTTAGACTATATAAAAAAAACGTTAGGTTTACAAATCTTTTGGACAATAAATTACCGAAGTCGTATATATTCAATAATCTTTTGAATTAATTCTCAATAAGTGGTTTTACGAAAAAAAGTAACTTACGCAAATAAATTGTTAAAAGATATTGTTATAAAAATAAGTTAGTTTTTTATTTGTTTACTCATGGAGATTTGGTGAGATTTTGGGTATAAAATTAGTTAATTTTAAAAACATAAAATTAAGAAAAAAATATTTTACCACAAATAGCTAACTTAAATACGAAGTGAAGTTTATAAATAGTTCTTAAAATTAAAGCATATGCCGTAAGTAAATAAAATTGAAACACAAACTTGATATCTTCGGGGTTTTTTTTTAAATAATTTGTGTTATTATGACATTTTAGAATATTTGAAATATTTATTAAAATTGAAGCACATGGCGTTTGAAGTTTTGGAAATATATAGTTCTTAAATAAAACATAAAAAAATGACTGTCAACCTAAAAAATGAGTTAAAAGCAATGTAATTCACATAACTTGTTAAAAAATTAAATAATGGCTCGTCAATAAATATTTTATGAAAGTATAAGTATTTTTTGTTAATGTTTTACAAAATCGTATCAAAATATATGCAATCAACTATGATAAGGATGTGATCAAAACAATCCAAAAAAAATAAAAAAATTTAACCTTAATCTAAATAAACATAAAAAAATCTCTAGTATAAAAGTTATTTCTAAATATAATTATAAATATCTTCCATTAAAAATGGCTTATTAAATATTTAAATACATATACGTAAATTGAATAATATAAAAATATATTATTATTTCAAAATAAAAAATGTAAAAGAAAAATAAGATTTGTTATGATATGGTAATGGTAGCAATCAATTGTAAATATATATTTAATATTTTGTTTTTAAGTTAGGTTTAAGGAAAATAAAATATAATTACGAAATCTAAAAACTGTTATAAAGAGTCAAATACGGCAGAATAAAAAATCCAAATCCAAATCTAAATAGTCTAGTCCTAATGACTTTATTTGTTTAATCAAACATTTATTTCAATTATAACAACATTGATTTATCTAATTAAACCCACAAAGTCAGTTTTTTAATATAAATATCACAAATGGAACTCCAAATCTAACAAAATATCTTTATGAAATTGTACGTGATATAAAAATTAAGACAGTTTGTTAAGAGTTTTAAATTTATAATTCATTCAATAAATAGTAGCATTTATAGATTTTTAATAAAAAGCACAAAAAATAAAAAATAATTAAGATAGTTTGTTAAGAGTTTTGAAAAAAAACCTTTAATTTAGTTTTGAGGAGAATATGCTAACAAACCACATTATAAACTACAAATTAAATCCGGTAACAAATAGCAAAATTATAGTTGATAAGTATTTAAAAGCTTTAATATATATATAGATGGATCATGAAATATGTATGTTTAATAATATAATATAGTGGACTGAATTATAAAAGTACATGTACTATGAGTTGAAGATTGTATATATTGTATGATTTTAGCCCATAAATTTATATATGTCAAATTATATATGCAAACTCATGAAAATAATATTACTAATTACATAACTAATATAAGATGTTTTTTATATATAAGTTTAGTAGGAAATTTATCATATATTATTTTGGCATATATTATAAGCTTATTGTATATGTAATTTGTAGAAATCAAATTTTATAAAAAAGTTGTATATAGTTTTTATATATTTGAAGTTAGTTGTGATTAGATATTGTGATTTAAAATTTAAAATATTTGAAGTTAGTTATGAATAGATATTGTGATTTAAATTGAATAAAAATGTGAATAAAAATGTGAATTAATCACAAATTGACACATAGAATTTGTGGGGCCGGAATCAATATAGTTGCTCTAAATTCTTTTGCTTTAATATATATATATATATGGAGGTGCTACTTACGCTCAATTTTTTTCACTAAATAAGCTCAACTGTCCACGCGTACAGAAAGCGGGAGCGGGACCAGATGCACGGATACGCGAAGCGGAAGCGAGATAGACTGAACGGGTATCCGATAGAGGTCAAAAATCACCGTCACTAAATGTGACTCACGCTCCCGTAAAGCGGGTGCGTGACTCTTTGTAAGTTGAAGAACTTGTGGTCGTTCCTCCTCATCATATATATGGCACCGTCTAGCCATGTCCGTCCCCAAGAAAGACCCCTCTCGAGCCATCTAATCCAAACTCCGACCATACCATCATCTTCCTCGTGCTCAAGTCAGTTGAACTTGACTCCAGAATCGTCTAGAACCATATCCGAACGGTATCGAATCACCTCCGAACTTGTCCATGTTATGCACAAAAATCAGTGAACTTGACTCCAGAAAGACCCCTCTCATATATATGGCACCGTCTAGCCATGTTCGTCCCTAAGAAAGACCCCTCTCGAGCCATCTAATCCAAACTCCGACCGTACCATCATCTTCCTCGTGCTCAAGTCAGTTGAACTTGAATCCAGAATCGTCTAGAACCATACCCGAACGGTATCGAATCACCTCCGAACTTGTCCATGTTATGCACAAAAATCAGTGAACTTCTCCAGAAAGACCCCTCTCATATATATGGCATCGTCTAGCCATGTTCGTCCCCAAGAAAGACCCATTTTGAGCCATCTAATCCAAACTCCGACCGTACCATCATCTTCCTCGTGCTCAAGTCAGTTGAACTTGACTCCAGAATCGTCTAGAACCATACCCGAACGGTATCGAATCACCTCCGAACTTGTCCATGTTATGCACAAAAATCAGTGAACCTTACCACTTTGAAGCACTTTTCTAAGTCCGGTGGAACATACCAGCCGCTGCAATCCATCCTCGGAGAAACTCTGCAGCTCCACAAACCCAACGACACTAGCCTTGCTCTATGTGGTTGCTCTTCGAGCCGCCAACGAGCCACTCAAAATTGACTTAATCGAAGACTTTGAAAGGACATTAGTCACTTAATAAAAATAACAAGCGATCAAAAAAAAAAAATGTCACGCACCCGCTTTGCGTGTGCGGGACATTATTTACTTAACCCACAAAATGTCACGCACCCGCAAAGCGTGAGCGTGATATTAAAAAATCGGATACCCTAAACCCTTTGTTCGCTCCCGTTTTTCGTATGCGTGGGTTCGGTATCGCACCCGCTTTCCGTAAGCGTGAGTCTTTTGAGCGTAAACAGAAGAAAATTTGTGCGTATCTAGCGGTCGCGTATATATATAGATTTATTCAATTAAGTGTTTGTTAAAATCCACACAATTTAAACGGTTGATTTTGACAAATATAACCTATTTTATAATGAGGATATTTTTTATTTTTCTTCTTAAAATATAATCTGATGAATTTGTTAAAATCAATATATATTTAAAAGTTGGCTTCCAAGCCAATAAATGCTACTCTTTAAATTCTTAAAATTTGCCTCTCCTAATGCAGATTCATCCATAAGGCAGATTGGGCCCAAAAGGCTTTATAGACTGTATATATGGGCCAAAAGTATATATGGGCCAAAAGTTGGTAATGTCACACAAGCATGCTGAAGACGTTGCAACTTCCTACAGTTAAGAGATGAAGAGGGCAGCCCCTTCATGTACACCGCAATGAAGATGATATAAACGCCTTCAATCAATATATATATAAAAGTTGGCTTTTTAGCCAATAAATGCTGCATATATGGGCCTAAAAGGCTTGTGTCCAATTATTATTATTCTTTAAATCCATGTTGGGCCTAAAACATTTTGTTGATTGTATATATGGGCTTTGTAAAACAGCCTATTAAGGAGTGTACTGTTCCCTGCATTTATGGGATGACTTAAAGAGTAGAGCCTTTCATATACAACACCATATGTAACTGCCATTAATTTGTGAAAGGTCGAACGTAATGAAATCCAAGCCCTCAAAATCGACGATCAGGTAACTCTCCTCTTTGGCTCTCATCCTCCAAATCAAACCAGGTATTTGCAATCTCTTCCCCTCCTTAGGTTCTGATTTTTTGCTCTCACCCTCAAAAATCGATGATCATGTTCTGATTTTGTGCGACTACCGTGCTCTCCAGGTTCTGATTTTTCGCTCTCACCCTCAAAATCGGCAATCAGGATACTTGGCCAGCGCTCCATTTCTTCCACTCTCCTCTCTCGCTCTCATCCTCCAAATCAACCCAGGTATTTGCAATCTCCTCCAGTCCTCATGCGAAATTTCTAGGGTTTTTGTTTTGACTGTGCATAGTTTTGTGAGGTTTTAGCTCTGGAGATTCCAAGGAGGGAGCGAATTTGGGGGCTCCAGCGAAGCGCGTCTCATTCTCCGAATACCTTAATCGAAGGCTACACAGTAATTTCATGCTTCCCCGTGCTCTTCAGGTTATGATTTTTCTTCTACTTTCAAATTTATAACTTTGTGAAGAAAAGTGTGCGTAGTCTTTCTTGATTTTGAAATTGTTAGATTTTGTGTTGAGTGACTTAGTGCTCTTGATGAGCAGATTTAGTTATAACCAACCAGTTATACCATTGTAGACTTATCAATTTAACAACTGGCTGATTTCCCATGTTTTTTGCATTTGTGGTTTAATATGTCCTTCAATCATGTTGCTTATGTTTTTTTGCAAGTATTTATTTGAAATTTATGATTTTTGGTGAATATATTTTGTTGCCCAAAACTTGTAGATCTGGGATGCATCCCGCTGCAAGAGGATTCGGACCATAGAAGGCCATCGGTTACGTGTTGGTTCGCTGGCTTGGAGCTCGTCTGTGCTGTCATCAGGTAGTCGTAACAAGAGTATACTTCAAAGAGATATACGTGCTCAGGATGATTACGTTAGCAAACTTACTGGACACAAGTCATAGGTCAATTTTCTACGCATTATACCTTTTAATATTTGACTAGCTTTCTTATGTTGATTCATGTAGATAAACTTGCTACAGTTTGCAGATGCTTACTGTCTTACTATGCTTGCTCAATATAGTGAATCCTGTTTTGTCCTCCTCTGTAGAAAGTGACGAGTTAATATCTTGTTTTGTCCTCCTCTGTCAGTGACATGTTTTTGGTTTAGGGATCAAACTCAGGTGAACATAACCTCATTCCTGTATCTTATCAATACCATTTTTCTGTGTTTTAACATTTCAAGATCTGTGTTTTAAAATTTTCTCCAAGACATCATATGCAATGATTGTGGTCAGAAGGGAACTGCACGATTTCACTAGCTTTATCACAAATGCTCTTGTGGTTCATACAACACCCGCGTAATCAAAGTGGATTCTTCCAGTACCATCTGCTCATGATCAAACATAGCTGAAAGAGTAATATGCATTTTCATCAGTTTTGTTACATATGCAACTCTATGTTTTCTCTCTTATACGATGGGAAAAGATCACAATCTCTATCCTAAACGATTTTCTAGCCCAGTATCTTGAAAAACGCCCGTAAGGCAACCGTTGTTGGGGATCTATGCATATAGCTTCTATATACAAGGTCATTCGTGATCGCTTTTGTTTTGCAGGATTAATGAACTACGAATGTTCGCGGTGAATCTTAGATCACCAATGTGTGTCATGGATTATATATTTGATATTGATTAAATTTGTAAAAGAAGATCGTTCATTTACTAAAAATATTAACAAACAATTTATTTAAATTTTCGTCCCATGAGATACACTATATCATTATAGCGGGAGAATGTTAATCATCTATCTATATTTAAAGGTTATCATTCTATGTGGTGTCCCCTATATCAAATTATGATGAAGCTGATGATCTTTCTCCAAGCCCTGTAGCTCCTGTATTTGGTGTTCGAAAATCTTCAAACGGAAACATTACATCCCTACCTTCTACTGATGCGGATAATGCGTTTCAGAAGAGTAGAATTAAACAGGAGAGTAATTCACCTTCAAATAGATTACCTGAAGTTACTCAGACAAAAGAGTTGGATCATCAGGTAAAAGAAAAAGGACAAATTAGTGCTATCTTAACTTCAAATGGTAAAATGCAAGGGACTGTGTTTCCTACCAAAAAGAATAGAGCACTCGGAAATAAAGATACTAGAGATGGTTCTTGGAGGCCAGGAAAGGTAGGGAGGGGACTACCACCGCCCAAGCTTGTTGTCCTGGAAACAGGGGAGAAACTAGAAAATGTTTCTACAACAAGGTCACTTCCAAATGTGAAGCCTGTCAATGAGAAGACCAAGAGGTTTGGTCTCTAACCTTTCCCTTTGGTGACTGAGGAAAAAGACTTCTGCATTTTCTGTATGTTTTTTGTATCCCTAACCATTTCATTTAAAATATCGATATAGCAAATCTGGTCGTCCACCTTCACGAAAGCTTTCTGAACGCAAAGCATTTGCTCGTGCTGGTGAGTAATTGTATCTTGATGTTTACTTTTCCTCAAATTTAGAACTTGTGTATCTCTGATTTAGGAACAGCTGCATGATATGTTACAACTATAGTTATTTTATTAAAAATATAAAACATGTCCAGTATGATGGTAATTAAGCATTGTATTCATTTCACTGTAAATGCATAAGTGTATTCATTTAACTATTTTATATTAATAATTTTGATGGATGTCCTGGTGCATTTGAACTTCATTTCACTTTCTGTATTGATGTGTCCCTTAGACGATGAAGGTCACGAGTGTCGTGAGAGGAGGATCCCGTCTTGTAGTAGGTCGCTGAAGGTAGCGTTTCAAGGGACTTGACAGCGGAGGAAGCGGAGTAGCGCGTTGATGTAGCGCGTTGATGGTGGTGGTGGTATCTGCCGTAGCGTCGGCTGCGGATGGGCTCGAGAGGACTCGATGAGTGATGGACTCGAAGAGATCGAGTAAAAGCCAAGTGATGGCTGTGTGTTTTGGGACTCGAAAGAGATCGAGTGAAGGCCAAAGAGATGGCTAAGGATATGATCGACGATGGAGTCGATCTAGGTTTGTCGTAGCGTCGGCGCGGAGGAGAAAAGGGAGAAAGAGGAGTAGGTTTCCGGTGACGCAAACCCTAAGAGGAGGCGCGTAGCTCTCAACAACGTTTAGGACTAAATTATGCGTAACCTAATTACATAGGTTAAGAGCGTCTTAAATAGACAAGCAATCGGCCCCTAGATGGACCGAGGAAGCCCTAATGGATTAGCCCATAATGCAATTATGGACACGCGTCCAAAAATAGAAAGAACGCTATAAAAGGAAAGTACTGAAATAAGAAAGTGCTATAAATGTCTCAAAATAATAGAAAGAACGCGTTGATGGGTTGTCCTCTTGAGCTCAGTCTTGGAGAACGCGTTCTTCATTGGTGAGGAGAATCATGAGGCTTTGCGCGTTCTCTGGAGCGCCTTGGCTTACGATCATCCTCGCGATGATTGATTGTGTTGCCTTTGCGATAGCCTTGGCGTGAGCCCTGGTGACAGGCCCTTCACTTCTAACAGACATGGCCTCTTCCTCCTCAGTGGCCGTCATCTCTGGTAGGGTCACATCACCCTCCCCCACTTGAGTGTGAAGCGTCCCCGCTTCACCATCGTCGAACTCTGGAGCCATGTAGGGAGAGAGGTCAGCAACGTTGAATGTAGCATGTACTCCATAATCTGGGGGAAGTTCCAACTCATAGGCGTTGTCACCAATAGCCTTGATAACCTTGAAAGGGCCATCGCCGCGTGGGGACAACTTGCTTTTGCGAAGAGCAGGGAATCTCTCCTTGCGTAAGTACAACCAAACGAGATCACCCGGAGCATATGTGATTCGGCGCCGTCCTTTGTTGTGCTGGGCCTCATACTGCTTAGACCGCCTTTCCAACTGCTCGTGCGTCCGCTGGTGTAGTTTCTGAATCTGATCAGCGCGCTGAGTCGCGCCAATGTGTTCACCATCGCGAAGAGGCTTGGGCAGCATGTCCAAAGGTGTTAAGGGATTCCTTCCATACACGACCTCAAAGGGAGTGAGGCGCGTAGCACTGTGGCGCGACCTGTTATATGCAAACTCAACAAACGAGATTAGATCCTCCCAACGCCTGGGATTGGCCTTGAGCATGGTTCGGAGGAGGGAACCTAGTGTCCTCTTTGTGACCTCCGTCTGGCCATCGGTTTGTGGGTGGTAAGAGGTGGAGAACAGCAGCTTGGTCCCTAACTGGCCCCAAAGAGTCCTCCAGAAATGTCCCACGAACTTAGTATCGCGATCACTCACAATTGATCGCGGTACACCATGAAATCTAACCACATGCTCAAAAAACAACTCGGCTATCTCACTAGCATTGTTTGTGGTCCTACAGGGTATGAAATGGGCCATTTTGGAAAACCTATCTACAACCACAAATATCGAATCATGGCCTTTCCGAGACCTAGGCAAACCTGTGATAAAATCCATAGATAAGGCTTCCCAAGGGCCATCAGGTATGGGTAAGGGTGTGTATAAACCTTGGGGGCTAGCTCTCGCTTTCCCTTTCTGACAACTCACACAACCCTCACAATATTTCCTAACTTGGCATGCCATTTGTGGCCAAAAGAAATGTTCTCTTAACGCGGCCAAGGTCCTCGCGATCCCAAAGTGGCCTCGGCCATCATGTGCCTCTTGAATGAGGAGGTGCCTAAGGGAAGAACTAGGGATACACAACCTTCCCGCCTTGTATAAATACCCCTCATCCACAAAGTAAGTATCACACTCACGACTCTCTAAACATCGCGCATAAATAGGCTGGAAGAACGCGTCACTCAAATACAAGTCTTTAATTAATGAAAAACCAAGAACTTTAGTCTGTAAATGAGTGATAAGAGAGTACCTACGCGAGAGGGCATCGGCCACAACGTTCTCCTTGCCTTTCTTGTGCACTACCACATAAGGAAACGTCTCCATGAACTCTACCCATCGCGCGTGGCGCCTGTTGAGGGTAGTTTGGCTCTTGAGGAAGCTGAGCGCGGCGTGATCGGAGTGTATGACAAACTCGCGCGGCCATAGATAGTGCTGCCACGTCTTGAGTACTCTAACCAACGCATACAACTCCTTGTCATAAGTTGGGTAATTCAGTGTTGCACCTGTGAGCTTCTCACTGAAGAAAGCTATGGGCCGCTTCTCCTGGTGAAGGACTCCTCCAATTCCAACATCGGACGCGTCACATTCGACTTCGAAGTGTTTGGAGAAGTCGGGAAGTTGTAGCAAAGGCGCGTTGCAAAGCGCCGTCTTCAACGCGGTGAACGCGAACTCATGCTTTGGAAGCCAAGTCACAATGGTCCCCTTCTTGGTCAACTCGTGCAGCGGCGCGGCCAGGGTGGAGAAATCGCGAACAAAACGGCGGTAGAAGCCGGCGAGGCCAAGGAAAGATCGCACCATCGTGGCTGTTGTTGGTGTTGGCCATTGCTTTATCGCGATGATCTTGTCTTCATCCACGCGAAGACCTTCTCTGGAGACTACGAAGCCCAAAAAGTTTGTGGACGCCGAGACGAAGCTACACTTTTTCAGGTTTGCATAGAGCTTCTCCTCTCGTAGCTTGGTGAACACTTGTCTCAAATGTCCCACATGATCCTGCAAGCTATTAGAAAACACAAGAATGTCATCAAAATAAACTACAACAAACGTACCTAGAAACTCCCGCAAGACATGGTTCATGAGTCGCATGAAGGTGTTAGGCGCGTTGGTGAGGCCGAATGGCATCACTAGCCACTCGTACAGACCATACTTGGTTTTAAACGCAGTCTTCCACTCGTCCCCTTCCTTCATTCTGATCTGATGGTACCCGCTACGCAAGTCGATCTTGGAGAAGACACAAGCGCCATGGAGTTCATCCAACATGTCGTCCAATCTGGGGATCGGGTGGCGATACTTCACCGTGATCTGGTTTATCGCGCGGCAGTCCACGCACATTCGCCAGGAGCCATCTTTCTTGGGCACCAAGATCACGGGCACTGCACAGGGACTCAGGCTTTCTCTGACGTAGCCCTTGTCAAGCAAATCCTGCACTTGGCGCTGGAGCTCTTTTGTCTCCTCTGGACCCGCCTTGTACGCGGCCCTGTTTGGCAAGGAGGCGCCAGGTACGAGATCAATCTGATGCTCGATGCCACGCACTGGGGGTAATCCTTGTGGCAATTCTTCCGGCATGACATCAGCGAATTCAAGCAACAACGCGGTAATTGATGGAGGTAAGCTCTTCTCCGCGGTGTCCTCCACTGCAATGGTGGGTACCAGGAGGAAACATGGTTTGTTTCCCTTCAGTGCCGGTGTCAAATCACTAGGCCTGGCCAGAAGCAAACGCGGTTCGCAGCGTCCTTGCAACGTCGTAGCGTTAGGGGAACGCGTTGATTTGGGCGCGTCACTTGGTGTGTTGCTAGCCCTCTTGAACACTGCACTTGGTGTGAAAGCAGAATCTCCAGGGTTTGGATCAACGCGTTGTTGCGTTGTTTTCCTCTGTGCTTGAGCTTGTGCCGCGGCCAATTCAATGGCTTTCTGCCTATCGCGCTCAACCTGATCCTGCAAAATCTCATGAGGAGACATGGGTAAGAGGGTCATGCGCTTCCCGTTGTAAGTAAACACATAAGTGTTTAGGTACCCGTCGTGAAGCACGCGACGATCGAATTGCCAAGGACGCCCAAGTAAGAGATGGGTGGCGTCCATAGCAATCACATCACATAAAATCGTGTCACTATAAGCTCCAATTGAAAACGGGATGAGACACTGTCGTGAGACAGTGTTACCTGAAGTGGAGCTAATCCACTAGAGACCGTAGGGCTGCGGGTGTGGTGTCGTCTCCAAGTTGAAATGCTTGACGACCTTCTCATTTATGATGTTGCAGCAGCTTCCACCGTCGATGATGACACTAAGGGAGGCAGTTTTGACGAGACACCTTGTGTGGAAAAGGTTCTCTCGTTGATCTTCAAGTGTGGCCTCCTTAACGGTCAGTATTCGCCTTGTGACAAGGCTTAAAGGGGTTCCAGCATGGAGTCCAGTTGCCTCGCAAGTGTATTCTTCCTCTTCAGCTTCATCGCGTTCCTCGATGGTGGCTAACGCAGTCTCCTCATCGCCGTCCACCGTCTCGTAGCCAGTGGTCATCGCGGAGAAAAGAACGTGTTTGGCGTTGGGGCAATCCCTTTGATAATGGCCCCGGCCACCACACTTGTAACACTCCATCTGGGAGGGACGCACTGGTCCTTCTGAAGCAGGTTTCTGCACTGGGTGGCTCTTGGTAGAAGAATTAGGCGCCGTAGCCTTTGGTTGACGGCCCTGGTTCTGCGCGTTGTTCTCTGCAGCATTGGAACGCACATTAGAGTAAGGAGAAGCACTAGGGTTTTGAGAGTACCTTTGTTGGCCATAAGTAGAGTGTGACCCTTGCCGCTTGCGGAGGTGTTGTTTGTGCAACGGCATGGCCGCGTGCTGCAATTGGGTCAAGTTGGTGATGGGGAGCACCTCGAGCTGGTCGCGGAGGCCCACGTGTAGACCACTTAGAAACTTGGTCTGCAACGATGCTGGGGTGACTGAGATGGAGGCCTTGTGATACATGTCTTCCAGACGGGAAAAATACTCCAAGGGACTCTCGTTGCCTTGTTGTCTGGCCATCGCGATATCCAACCTCATCTGGTTTCTGTAGTCAGTGGGCATGTACTTCTGTGTCATGATAAACTTGAGTTGGTGCCACTCAGTGATTGGAATGAAATTCCTGCGAACGCGATCATCGACCAGACGCTGCCACCATGTACGCGCTGATCCCCGGAAATTAATCGTCGTGGCAGCTACCCACTCATGCATCGGGATTTGACAGGACCTCAAGGTGTACTCAGTTGCCTGTAACCATTCAAGAAAAAGAGCTGGGTTGTATTCACCAAGAAAAAATTCAATTTTTACCTTGAACTCGTGGCAAAAAGTCCTTTGAGGTGCTGTTGGGGCAGCCTGCGCGGCGCGTTGGGGCCGCTCATCATTGTGACCATAGGCATGGCCGTGTCCAGGGTATGGCGCTTGGTGTCCAAGCTGGCGGCGACGCCCTTCTGGGTGGCCAGGGTTGGCCATCTGGGCTAGAGGATCTCGGAACTGGGCGTCTTGCTGGCGCTGGCCCTGAGCCTGCGCGTTCTGGCGGTAGTCGTGAGGCATGTCGTGCCTCGCGTAGCCAACAGCGCGCTGTGGAGGTAGCATTGGGGCCGGAATGTAGCCGTCGGGGTGATCCTGGAGTTCAGCGGGGTCACCCAGTGGAGGATGGAAATTGCCTGGGTTAATCATGCCAGAGTCTTCCATGTCCTCGTCATCAAACTCGTCGTATTCATCTTGGTTGAGGGGAGTGGAGGAATAGTAGCCGTCTGAACCATAGTGCGGTGTCCGCGCGCTCTGGTGCCCCAAGAAATCTTCCACCTGGAAGGGGATGGGAGTCACGTGGACTGCTTTGTGGCCTTTGCCATATCCTCGCTGGCTACGATGAGATTGACGCTCTAACTTGTCCTTCTTCACAAGGATCCCATGTGAGTGTTGCTTACCACGCGCTACTTTGTCCGCGACAAACCTGTCAGCAAAAACATACCGGTCATTAAAATTACCTCTTTCATCGCGTTCCTCCTCGTCCTCGGCATAATAGCCCCGTGGGGCTGTCTCATCAGCGCATTGGTCTCGAGGGGACGCGTAACCCTGGCGACTCTCAATCACAGATTGGATGCGATTGAGTTTGGGTTGTTGCTGCGAGGTTGAGGGCATGATGCCCTTGCCTTTGTCGAGGTGAGCCGTGCTAGGGCCTGCAACTGTAGGGTTAGGTGCCTGGTGTTGCATGAGCTCTACTGGTCTAGTCTGGTTGGCGACGCGGTCGCTTTCCAACTCGGCAACGCGGCGAAGCAGTTCCTGGATTTATCGCTGCTCAGCCGTGAGTTCCAAGGGGGGATGTGCTTGTTGGTTAGGATCTTGTTGTTGTTGAAGGTCCGCGTTGGATGGGTTGTCTAGCGCGCCGTCTCCATTTCCAGATCCATCGGTTGGCGCGATCATGGTTCCTATCACAATGTGACCAGTCATCAAAGTAAAGGAGCACAAGAAACAAACAACACAACCAAGGACAAGCAAGCACAACTAACCAACAAAGTTCACGAAGAAGGTAAGGCTATGTAGCCGTGAGGGCGGTTCAGGTCAAGCGAGATAAGAGAGAGAAGCAAGCAAGAAATAAGCAGAAACAACGTGTCAGATATCTTGATTACAACGCGATCAATCACTCGACACACAAGACAAGACCTTCTAGCATGAACCTAGACACGGAGGGATAAAGAAATGAGCCTAGCCGAAGTGAGGGAAGACGATTACCTTATTTTGGCTTTGCGTCTTAAAACTTCTTTTTTTTTGTTTTTTTTTTGAAGTCGATGTCTTTTTTTCTTTTCTTTTTTTTTTAATTCGACTTGACTTTTGAAATTTGAATTTGGATTTCCGAAATCTTGGTGATTTGATTCGGATTTGTTTTCAAATTAGGAAATAAAATTAAATCGGCTAAGTGACTTAATGTGAGAAAGAAATCACCGAAGATCGCGATGATAGGAGAGAGAGAAGATTCGTTGAGATTTGGTGGTTATGAAAGAAGATCAAGCAAGATATGCAAGCAATCAAATCACACGATAAGCAACAAATTTGGCAAGTAAATCTCGAGCATGCAATCTCTAAAATCTCGCGAGGGTATTTATGTAAAATCGGCAAGAGCGTATCTTGAGGAACCGATTAGGACATGCAAATTTGCGCAAGAACTGTTTTTTGTTTTTTGATTATGGCGGAAGCGCTATGATGGGGAGGGAAAAAAAAAATTGTGAACTAAGAGGCAAGAAGCGACTTACAAGACCTTTGGCTCTGATGCCAGTTGATGTGTCCCTTAGACGATGAAGGTCACGAGTGTCGTGAGAGGAGGATCCCGTCTTGTAGTAGGTCACTGAAGGTAGCGTTTCAAGGGACTTGACAGCGGAGGAAGCGGAGTAGCGCGTTGATGTAGCGCGTTGATGGTGGTGGTGGTATCTGCCGTAGCGTCGGCTGCGGATGGGCTCGAGAGGACTCGAGGAGTGATGGACTCGAAGAGATCGAGTAAAAGCCAAGTGATGGCTGTGTGTTTTGGGACTCGAAAGAGATCGAGTGAAGGCCAAAGAGATGGCTAAGGATATGATCGACGATGGAGTCGATCTAGGTTTGCCGTAGCGTCGGCGCGGAGGAGAAAGGGGAGAAAGAGGAGTAGGTTTCCGGTGACGCAAACCCTAAGAGGAGGCGCGTAGCTCTCAACAACGTTTAGGACTAAATTATGCGTAACCTAATTACATAGGTTAACAGCGTCTTAAATAGACAAGCAATCGGCCCCTAGATGGGCCGAGGAAGCCCTAATGGATTAGCCCATAATGCAATTATGGGCACGCGTCCAAAAATAGAAAGAACGCTATAAAAGGAAAGTACTGAAATAAGAAAGTGCTATAAATGTCTCAAAATAATAGAAAGAACGCGTTGATGGGTTGTCCTCTTGAGCTCAGTCTTGGAGAACGCGTTCTTCATTGGTGAGGAGAATATTGGTGAGGAGAATCATGAGGCTTTGCGCGTTCTCTGGAGCGCCTTGGCTTGCGATCATCCTCGCGATGATTGATTGTGTTGCCTTTGCGATAGCCTTGGCGCGAGCCCTGGTGACAGGCCCTTCACTTCTAACAGACATGGCCTCTTCCTCCTCAGTGGCCGTCATCTCTGGTAGGGTCACATCATGTATGTACACTGTTTTAGACATATTTAAACCTCAAGGATATTCCTCAGATGGATAAGTGCTAAATGAATTGCTTAATTGATGTATTCTATAATCCCTGTTAGATTTATCCGTTTCAATATTTTTGATCCTGCAGCTGAATCAGATGATGACCGTGAGGAATTACTTGATGTTGCTGCTTCTGCGCGTAAATCAAGCTGTAAAACCCTCTTTCTGTGTCTCCCTTTCTCCAATCACTAGGCATGCATTTGTTGAATCTCTAATTCACATTGCTTCAGTCTTCTGCTTAAGTTTCCCTACTTTATTTGCAGGCGTGGCTTATACTGGTCGGTTTTGGAAGAAAATGGAGCCTATCTTAGGTTCTGTTGACTCGCATGATACAAGCTTTATAAAGGTAAAGGAGCAGGTAAGAACTTGCACTGAACTGGACGCATGTACTTGGCATTAGTTGTTTGACAAGCTGGCCAACATGTTTTTGTGTTTGATTTTGGTTATATGACGTGCTTAGTTGAACGGTGCTGAGAAGCTTGAGGAAAGTCCCTCTCGGATCTGTGATGCTGACTATGATGTTTTGGTACAACACTAACTTTGTCTTGAGTTAGATATAGTTGCTTTTCTGCTCATGTTTTCACTTGCACGTTTCTTAATTGTCACAGGGTGTATTAATGCATAATCACAAGGATGACGCCCTATCTGCTGGACTGGGTGCAACAAAAAAGTTGGATAAAACGCCGTCCTTGTATCAAAGAGTTCTTTCTGCTTTGATCGAGGAGGATGACAATGAGGGGATTTCTAATGGTGGTGAAGCAATTAGCACATATTTTCAGTGTGTCAGTGATGACTCTCATTGTGGTTCATGTAATTATAATGATGTTGAAATGAGGGACAGGGACAGGGATAGATTGGAGTCCGAAGCTGAATCCATAGTCGACTTTCAGATCCAAAGATATGGGGCTGGAGACATGTTTTCATGTAATAAGAGCATTGCATCTAATACATCTAGGAACCTGAGCATGTCTGATTCTCTATATAGCAGTGGAAGGTGGCAAGGGGACGATGGTTTCTCACACTCGAATGTAGAATTTGTCAGCGGAATTTACCAGAATGATATGGGAGGATCACAGCTTGTTGATGCAAATATTTCGGGATCTCCTGTATCTGATTGACCTAAAATTAAAGAAACTCAATTAAAATTTTGAATTTTTAAAATAAATAAATATATAAACAATTGAGATTTTGAGAAAATTTAACCTAAAATAATAGAAGCTTAGTTAAAATTTTGAGAAAATATTAAGCGTCAGGTAGGCATAACGTAGTGTTTTTCCTTTATAAATCATAATATGTGTTGATATATAGTAAAACTTACTAATTAATGACCATGTTAAATATACATGGAAGAAGTTATGAATTATAATTTCACTGAGAAGAGTAAGCAAGTACTGATAAAATAACTAATGTACTTGTATATAAAATGTAACAAGGTTTAAGAAAATACAGATTCACTAATTATTTGTATTACTTCGTAATTAAAATAGGAATTAATCACTAATATATTTTAATTAAAATGATATTAATGTCTAAGAATATGTAAAAGTCAACATGACTAATAAAAAGATATACATTCCAGCCTAAATAAATAAAACGATATATTAATGAATGTTAATAACTAGATCATAACAAAAAATACATTATTAAAATGCAATAAATTTGTAAGATAAAAGCAACAAATTAGAAATGTGGAGGGTAGTTAGTGGAGCATGTAAGAAATGAGAGTTGTTATAGCAAGTTTTTTACAAATACTCGAGTTCAAGCACAACATATAATTAGATAGACATTTCTAAAATATTTACCAAATATTTTCAAAGGAAAAAACGCATTCTTATAAAAAACAACTACCACCTTAATTCAAAATTTAAATTGAACTTCTGACCAAAATGAATAAATAAAATTATACTTCATACAATCATAGTATTTTATACCTAAAATACTTAGATATTACATTTTTTTGCCAAAACTTAAATATTACATTTAAATACATATCAAACAATATATCGTCTAGGATAAAACATAAAACAACAATCCATATATTAGAACCTCAAATTTTAATCGTGACACTATATATACATCTATTTCTAGTTAATTTAAAACTACGGCGCGCTCAAATAGGAATTTGATGTTTCAGAAACATGACTTGATTAATTACCTCAGTGATTATTAGAGTCATCCAGAATAATTTCTGGGTGTCTATAAAAAATATTTTTATTTAAATTAATTCAAATAGGAATAATTTGTTAATATTTTTATTTCTGGGTGTCATTCAGAATAATTTCTGGGTGTCTATAAAAAAATATTTTTATTAAATATCCAAGGTTTCACTTGGATAGCCCATTATGATCATTATAACGTGAGATCCAAATAAACCTTAAATTACTCAAATTAAATATGAAAAATACCTGTTAAAATCGACACTAATATTCTGATCACTCTAATTCAAAACTTGACGCGGTTCATGTAGATCGACTTAATATTAAATTGTTTTTGATGCCTCGTGTTTTATGTACGTGGGTGTGAAAAATTGGAACAAAACACCCATAAAAAAGCCTGCACAACTGTTTTGCCTTTCTTTTTCCCTTCTAAACCCTTTATAAATTAATATAACAAGTTTCTGTAGAAGAAAAATAAATTATCATAAATTAAAGAAGATGACTTTCGTCAAGTAAAATCAGAATATACTGATTTCATTTCCTTTTTGAATTTGGCATTGAGTTTTTCAAGTTGTGAGAATAAATTAACGATTTTTTTCTTTTTTCGCGAATTATTCAAATTGTTATATACAAATGATTTCTGTTTATTTTGTTTTTAAAAATAAACCTTAAACCCAGAAAAGGTTTTTAGGATTAGGGGTTTATGTTTAGGTTTAGAGGTTTAGGGTTTAAGTTTACGGATTATAGGTTTAGTGTTTTTTTGTTTTTTTAAAAATAAATAAAAATTGTTTGTATTTAATGATTTAAATATGTTGCAAAAAAATAAAAATTTTAAGATTACCACGCGAAATATGTAAAACTTTGGTATACCGCGTAAATTAAACTATACTACGGGATTAAGAGGCCAAACAACCATTAAATTAATTTCCACTCCAAGAGATCACACATTTTACAACCTTATTATATAAATGCACGCGGATTTGTTATTTTCAATTTTTATAATTGTAAATTTGTTCAGACTTTGAAACTCACACTGCTTACTTTAAAATTGATGCCTTGGTAATCCGTTACACTGTATATGTGTTTCCATTACAATGTACATGTGGGGGAAATTACACATGCAAAAGTTTCAACGTACCCGTTCACTTTAACAAGGAATTTATGAATCACACATCAAATTAAATCAATATTCGTAGACGTTACGTAGTGATATATATAGTACAAATGTTAAAAAAGTGAATTAAGCTATATACATGCACCACATAATTAGAATCTAAACTTCCTGGTCGTCGATCTCTGCAAATCAATGATTGTCCGGACATTTGTAACTATCCACGAAACTCTTCACGCAAACATACAAAAATAATAAGTGGATAGGGGCTGAGCCCGGATTTTATTCTAGAAGAGGTTAAAATCGTGCGTGTGAGGGAAAAAAAAATTAAAGTAATTTTATTCTCGTGGCATAAATTTGTTAAGTCTAAAATAAGCTAGGGTGAATAATTGGGAGTTAAGATGTTTACTAAATCAGTAAAATATATATCTATGGTTGAAAGTATGAACTTTAGCATGTTAAACATACACATTTTAAATAAGTTTAAATGTGTACTTGTACTAAACATGTACATATACATATTAATTAAATATACAATCTATATCTATAAATATATAAAATAGACTAAGGGTGTAATTAATGCCCAATAAATATAAAAATTATCTCTTATTTTTTTGGTTATTTTTCATTAGAAATTAAATCTTCTAATATAGCTCAATGGTTAAAGACACTCTCATAATACAAGAGGTCAAGGGTTCAATTCCCTTTCTTAACAACTTTGTTTTACTATTTTATCTTTTTTTTTTTTGTATTAATTAGTTATTCAAATCTTTATATCTATTTATCTATCTATAATCTATAATAAACATATAAAATAAAAAATTTGAACAATCAATGTACATTCATTTAGTCTAGAATTTTTTTAAGAAAAAATAAGATTTCAACAAAAAACAATTCTTTCTACTTAAGTCATCTCAAATCGTTGTGTTTGGCCTTTAGTCTAATAATTCGTTTAAACTCAATTTTGATTATACTGGTCAAACTCCTTAACTATAGCCTTCAACACAATTTATGTTAAACCGATTAATACTCAACATGAGTTACGAATTTTGCCAACCATATTTTAATTTCAATCACAATAACTACATACTCATTCATATTCCAAAACTATTATAATTTAAACGCCTACTAACATTCCAAACATACCACTCATCTATATAAATTAAATAAAAGAAGAGGAAAGCGTAGGATAGATCACATTTTTGTAGATTTTAGTACTGCAAGGGAATGGAAAAAATCGTAGAAGAAGCAGTAAATATGGCATGCTCTAATGAACTTTCTTTTATCATCATCAATCAAGTTATGTACCACTATTCTGGTTTTATTGTGCTTGCAACCGAGGCATATGAAAATGATCGGCCATTCAATTAGTATCTATGTTAAATTTCAGTCCCATTTGATTTTGATTTCTTACAATAGATTACTATAATATGAGTTCTTTTAAATTTTAGTGTATTTCATCTCTCCATCTACAATTTTTCACCTCTCCATCTACAATTTTTCACTTCTGTTTTACTTATATTATTATATACTTTGCTATGCCTAAAATAACTGTGCTTAATTTGTTTTTCGGTGTAATTAACTAATTATATATTTTAAGTTGCATCTTGAAATATTGCTTTTGATTAATGTAATACATAGTCGTTTTTGTTACATGATGTGTTTTCTTCCTTATAACGGACTATAGTATTGTTACTTGGTAATAGTATAGTACAATAAATCCATTAAACATAGTAAAAAATATTAAACTTGACTATCGAAATAATTTTAAAAAAGAAATCGTTTGTTCTTTATTTTCATTTTCATTCCCATCTCATCCAAAAGACCACCGGTCATTTTGACAATGAAAGCTTTCATTATCCTTCTTTCTTAGATTTAAGTTGAAAATCAATTCTCCTACGAATATATGAAAAAATTGTCAACCAACCAATCTGTTCCTCATAAAAATTATTAACTAATGGAAATGTATACAAGTACAAGAAGAAAATTATTAATTCTTTCAAAAAAGAATAATAATAAACCACATCACAATAATAATATAGAATTATCGAATGATTATTAATTAATTGTGATTTTATCGAGTACAAAAATATCACTTTATAGAATTGTCAAATGCTCATGTTATTTCACTTTCAATTATCATTTACTTTGATGGCCGATTTGATTCCATGTGTTAAGGCAATATAATTTTTTTTTAAAAAAAATCATTTGTATCTATGTGTATACTTTTTTCTATTGAACAATTTACATACGTGTATACTTTGTTTCTATTTGATTTCATAGTATTTGTTGCTTCAATTAATATTTTTACATAGTCATTTGGAAAATTAGGTACACACCAATTTAGAATATCCTTCTACATTAAAAACATTTAGGTATCTATTTTCTTAATTCCTAGAATTTGAATGTAAGTGACCATGCATGTTTAACCACTGTGTCTGACACATTTTGTTATTTTTTACATCATTTTTATATTAAGTTTCTTTGTTAATATAAGGGGGAGGGAGAGAAAGAAATCAATGTGAATATTAGAAAGACATTTAATAGCCTGAATTGAAATAAAAAATGGTCCAATAAAAAAAGAAGCTTACAAGATTTTGAAGGAAGAACTTTACAACTTATGAAGAAGTTACATCGATTTTTTAAATTGCAAAATTATTTTCTATTATTATGTTATAGTTTGACCGTGGTGGCTGAACTTTTCCTTATGTCATTTGATTTCTTTTGAAGGATTTTTTAGTTTATACATTTTGTAGGATAATGTCATATAATGTACGAAAGTGCAGATATAATATTAATGTTACATGGTGATTCTTCATGGAATTAAAATTATTATGGACATGATTAATGATTTAGTGTTCAATATCAATTGTTAATTAATAATTAGTGTACTGAAGACTAATTTAATTTCCGAGAAGCTCTAATAGACCAAAAAATGGTATAAACACAATTTATAATAGTTAAAAGTAAAAAAATACGCACAAAATAATTAATAATAAATCTAAACGCTCACATCTCTAAAAAAAACTCCATACTCCCATTATATGAGCATCCTTATACTCCTTATAAAATTTTATATTACTCTTAAAGGGAAAGAGAATGTCAAAGAAAAACTATTGTATCAACTTTATCATATAATTTTTTTCTATGTAGAAGCATAATAAAGTTTTTATTATATTTAAATATACTTAAACATTGTTTTATATAAAATAGAAAAATTCAACCTTCTTTTCTTTGAATATTTTTAATTTAAAAGGTTTTTATTTGATACTGTAGCATTCAATAATTTTTAATTTCAATCTTAAAAACTAAAAAAATATGAATTCAAATTAATATAAAAAAAGTTGATCCAATGCGTAGCACGGGCATGAGTACTAGTATAATGTAAAATAGAGTCTTGAGTAATCAATGCCCATCTCATTTATTATAGAATTAGAATAACTTTGTTATTAAACTAAATTATGTATTTGCTTTGATTTTTTTAAATCTATCATATATGCAAATCATCACTAATTGTATAATATATTATAAAAAAAACATTTTATTGTATAATATATTAAAAACTAATACATAATATATATTATATCAATATATCCATGAATAAATAAAGTAGAGTCTAAAGTAATTAATTATCCATAATATTTGAGATGAACATGCACATGCAATTGCAAGTAAGACATTTCTTCTACATACATAATATTAAGGTCTAGTTTTTTTCTATCCCTATACATATATAGTATAACTCCTAACCATACAAATGATTTTCAATATTGTTTTCGTTTGATTAATTAGCAGCCCAAGGAAAAAAGTTGTGTCATCAATAATTCAAAACTACATTATATTTAAGCGAGTCGTTATCCCTTTTTGGCCTTTCTACATACCCTAATAAAATAAAAATTTCAAAGTATATATTTAGTGTGTTGTAAGAGAGTTTTTTTATGAAAAGGTGTTGCAAGAGAGTAAATGTGAAATAATTCACTATTAAAACTCAATGGTTCATTTTTGCTACATAAATACTCCGTATAATTTATGGAGACATTCATGTAATAAAACGTAAATCATCCAAAAGGTTGTAAAACCGTTACACTCAAACCAGTCAAAAAGTCACTGAATGAATTTCAAAATCATTATAAATTATAAATGAGTATTATGCAAAAGTGTAACCGTTGCATGTTCCAATAAAAAAATTAATTTTCTAAGCCTAATTTAAAACAATCATGCATTATAATTACAACTCCATATAAAGAGGTTGAAGTATGCAGCAACACATAAGAACCCGCAACATCGCATCTCACTCATTTTAAGCATGCAACATATGAACTCACCTATCACCAATCGAATCACCACTAAATTTATGCTTTTCTAAGCTCCATATATTACGTACTTCGCAAAATCAAGAGCCAACAAAATTAATAAAATTCAATAGTGAGCTCCCTACCATGCAATATCCTCACTTACGTATATTTACTTTAACATATTGTATATGCATAAATCTTATTGTGAATTTATCATGATACCAGGCCAACATGTGTAATTGATTAAAATATATCAATTTACTAATTTTTAATTTATAGGATATTTAGTTTCATAAATGAGTTTTAAAATACCGAAGACAAATAACAAATGAGATGGTTGAATAACCTAGCGATAAAACATATTAAGAATCTTGATTTACAAAAGAATTAGAAGGCATCACTTCTTTAGTTCTTCGCCTCTACCATAGCATCATAAAATTTGGCTCAGTCAATAAAATGAGAAATTTTCTAGCTGCATGGGTAAAATAAAATCAATTTGTTAGTTGTTCAATTTATCTTTTTAAACTGTTAACATTTCTCATAGTGTTATATATTAGTGTAACATTCCTTGAAGTCGTTATATATAATTGTAATAGCATTTTTTCCAAATATACTTTTCGTTGTGAACATAAAATCAAATAATTGTGTACAACTTAGTAGTTAGAGTGTCACATAGGGATCTATAGGTCATTGGTTCAATTTTCCTTGAGAGCTTTTTAGCTATTTTTTCCTTCAAATACATACACATTGATTAAAAAGAATAATCTCTACATTTAACAAAATAATTTTGTAATTGTATGTTATGTACAGATTATTTAAATGAAAGTAGTGGTGATGTAAATAGATTCTTACCGTTTCAAACGTCTAAAACTTATTACATGAAAATGTTGTACGAACCTCATATTGTGACTAAGATGTTATAAAACTTAATGTGTTATAGAATACATAAATTAAATCGTCCTCTGCACAACATATTTCAAATTATTAATTAGTTGATTCTAAGTTTAAATCTCAAGTAATTAACTTCAAAATATTATGAAATTAGTTTGCACCAGAAAAGAGATCCTACTTTTATATATTTTCATACATAGTTAATTTATTCACAATAATCATATTTATATCTCATGTTGAAAGAATTATTCTACACAATTCCACATTACGTAAACTAAAGGTAACATTTGTATTATGTTAGTTTAACGTATAACAAATGCCATCTTAGATATCATTTTAAGTGACCAACTCAATTATAGTAGTATAAAGTTATGAATCCTCACTAAATTAAGGTTATGAAAGATAAACAACTATTATAAATTTAAATGTCATTAAATGCACTGAGAAAATATTTCGAGGTGTTTACAAGAAATAAGAATAATAGGACATCCAATAGATATTTATACATATATACATATACATGCACTTGTAAGACAATAAAGATTTTCAAGCAACTTTTACAAAGTAGCACTTGAAGTGAGATAATAGAAAGTTCCACTTCATCAGATTTTTAAATATTATGTGCATTATTTTTGAAGTTTAAATTCAGTATTTATTTACATTATTTGAACAAGTTTATAATATTATTTTATCATATAAATGATTATTGATATATCTATTGGACTTAGGATTTTAGTGATATTGAATCCATGTAAACTTAAAAAGATCTAGGGAAGGAGCAAGAAAAAAAAATGTAGGAACATGTCTTATGTTATTTCTTTAAGATGGTTCTGATAGATTGAATATTCATTTTTAAGGCAATTGGTATTTACAACATATCACCATAATTTCATAATAATTATCTTTACAATATACATGAAACCAATTTCTATTTAAATCTCTAAATAATTTAAGGTCTTTGAAATGAACACATTGAATATTGTACGTTTTTATAAGATAAGATGTACTTACTAAGCTAAATGAATAAAATTTACTAAGAAAAGAAGACACGTGAGTAGCACGGGCATAATCACTAGTTTAACATAAAAATACACTTTAACATACTATACATGCAAATCTAACTAAAATGTGTATTTGTAATAAATATACACGCATATATATCTATATCTATTTAAAAGTTAGTATTATTGCCATTGAATGTTAACTTTTAAACCCCTAAAATGAAAAAGCTAAAATATCTACATGGTTAAATGGGCCCAAAGGGCCTTCTAGAATGTATTTAAATGGGTCAGTCTAGGGTGGTACAACATTTTGGACGAGAATAATATCTTGTGAAACATCATTACACAACCATAAGACGTTGAAAATTTCTGCAATTATGAGAGACGTGAAGAGGTTGACAACTGACTTCTTTAGCTACACCAACATCAAGAGGCCATAAGATAAATCCAGAACCCCTGCAATTATAAGAATTGCTGCAATTATGAGGATGCCCTTTGAATTGCTAGAATTATGAGGCTGCCCTTTCATCTGCACAACTACGACCGTATGAGAAAGCTGGCCTTTAAATAGTGTCGGTGATAACCACAAATACCTTCACATCCATTACCTCTCATCTCATACACACCATGGCTTCTAAAGACTCGCAGAGCAAGCCTTCGTCGGTTGTTCGTTGTGCTGCGTCGATGAAAGGGAAAGGTGTCAGCAGCATTACCGGACCCACAACCCCGCCCAACAAGAAGGCATATGCTGTAGCGGTGGTACACTCAGACGACTCCTACATTTCTCTCGACAAACTGAGCTTTGGAACGACCTGCATAGTAAAATTCATGTCTCAACTTTCAACAGACGTTCGTCATATAATTACCTCATTTCTGATCTTCAGGTCCTGGGTCAGCAATACTGTCGATGAACAACTTCTTACGGGGGCAACTACAACATGCAAAAGTGCAAGGAGCAAAATATATCAACACTCAAGTGGTACTTGTATAATGCTTTTGTAATGACAAGTCCACCAGTTTCACCTGATTTATTTCTTTTACTATTAGCCATATTCTGTAACAACTACCGTGCTTTCTCAACAACAACTTTGGCCTCATTTACCTAATTTATCGCCACATAAATAGATGCTTCAACATAATGAAGAAGCTTTAGCAAAATTTAGAATCACTTGCTTTTATTATCTTGCTCCATATTTGATCACGAATTACAAGTCCATTGCCACCTATATCAGCAAGTTTTTGACTTTTTCTTGTGTATACAAAATTTAGTCAATCTTCTACATGCTTGAACCATCGATTCAATTGTCCTGTCATTGATTCTATAGACAATCTGACCAGACAAATATCATACATAGATATAAAAATAAAACTTAATGATATGCAATCCTTCTAGAAAGTCAGATACTATTTTAGCAGGAAACTGATCAACACAATCACATGCTCCTATCAAATCACTAATGATTTTACAGCCATAGCTTATAGCAAAATTAAGAAGTCATCACCAGAAAATACAACTAACTAACTTTCTGCAACTAATGTGCATAAAATACATACTGCATGGATTACAAGAAAAGAGAGTATGAAAGGCATTTATAATCTGCAGAGTAAAGCAAGGTGGAGTTCACAACCTGTGTGGTTTGACCTCAAAACCAACAATGCGAGCAGATCTGTGCAATTGAAGGGCATGCCCCTTAGGCGGACCACGGGAAAACCAGTAGGGCGGTAGCTGCTTCCATAAGGGTATGCTTGGCAGTATGGACCGACACCGCTACTCACTATGAAGTAGGCATTTGTATCCATCATTCTTTGTCTCTTTGAGCCGACATCTTACCCGTACGAACCCCCCCTCCCCGCTTCCCAACATTGCCCTTTTCATACCCAACAAAGAAAAATCCCCCACAACCTGTTAATATTAACCAAACCCAACCCACAATCCCCACAACATAATCTCAAGAAAATATTTCAAGTACAGTCCAATTATTATCTTTGTTATTAACTAATCCATGTAAGCACATCAATTATGCAGAAAAAGGTACACATGATGAACAAATAACAACATTTACTACAACTTAAAACTATCTACCCAACTTAGTAACAAAGATTTTTATTCAGAATGCACAAGGAGATATTATGTTCTATTATAGTTCGAAAGAGGACTATGCATATAGTTGTCTACCTTCTCTGAATTTAATACCCAATTGAAACCAAAACGCTGCCTATAGAATCCCTAAGAGGACTTGTTTGACAATTCTCCCATGTAAGGCGTTTAATAAAACACCACTTTCAACACAACAATGCCAAATATCTACCTAATCGTCAAAACAAATTCAACCTCACAATCGACACCAAATACAAAACCCGTTAACTATTATATTCAAAATACGTGCACAAAACATTCGGGAATCAGAAAACAGATAACCATCTGCTATTCAAAACGTCATCAATTTCTATCACAACTCGATATTATTAAATTAGGATTCAGGAAAATAGATAAAATCATCCATTGACACAAAATAAGGTGTAAACAACACAAGATAATCGAAAAACAAGTCCAAACCAAAGACAAAAGGTAATTTTTAACTTACCCCCTTGGAGTAGACGCGCCGTAAGGTCCGTACATGGCTTTGATTTTGATCGATTTGATCTCAAATGGGTGTCTCTTTCCATTAAATTGAACACACAAAACTGAAAAAAATTGATAGCACGAGGACAATTATAAGGTAGGCGTAGAAAATTCTGGTGGAGGAGATAAATGGAGAGCAATAGAGAGGAAAAGACGGTGCTTCAGAGCTGTGCTAGCCATTATTCAGCTCTTTGTGGCAGTTGGCATGGTGGAATATCAGAGAGGAAACATATTTTATTTTGCAAGTGGGCTATTTTGGGAGGGTGAGTGCAAGTGCAACAAAGTTATAATTAGAAGGCTATTTTGGGAGGGTGAGTGCAAGTGCAACAAAATTAGATTACAATAACACTTCAATTGCTACATATTACTGTTTTTTAATTATTCTACATTATTTTCCAAATTTTAGAATTTACATATACACTTAGACACTTAGATGGTTTAATCTGTGCTTTGCACGACCCAAAATATATTATTGTTTTTTTAATATATAAATTATAAGTTCTCATTAATGAGTATTATTTTTTTTGTTTCATAAGAGATCGTCTGTTCATTTTAAAAAATTAAGGGTCTATTCTATTCACGATTTGTAACTGTATAATTTTGTTTGTGATTGTCAATAATATTTAATAGAGTATTTAATTGTATTTGTTACAAATTGGTTTATTTTTATATTGATGGTTTTTTAATATTTTTACTAAAGTTTATATGTTTCATACTTTAAGTAAGGAGTAAAGATGATATACGATAAATTCATTTTGTTATACAATAAAAGACATTAAGAGTTCATTTTTTTACAATATAAAAATTAGAATACTAAAATTTATAAACAAGACTATACTTTATTTTATGACAAAAACTAAAATAAAATAAAGATGATATACAATAATTTTTTAGCTTTATTAAACCAACCTATTCCCTATTAAATATATCCATTTATTAATAAAAGATAACTTCCAATAAGCAAACAAAATCCTTAAAAATAATTTTTGAACAAATTATAAAATTCTTTTTTGAAACCATTTTATAGAATATGTTACATTTGAATCTAAAAAAATCACAATTCATTAAATTTACATTTTTTTTGATTTCTTAATCATTAATTTATTGCTTGATAATAATTATATTTAATACTTTCAAAATGTTTTGATTAAAAAATAAAATTTGTATGGTATTGAATGGACACACTTTATGCACAAAAATGCAAACTTTATATTACATATAGATTTCTAAAATATTCACAGATACTTTCATCAAAATATAAACACATCCCTACAAAAACGAACTTTCACTTTAATTCAAAATTAAAATTAGACTTCTAACCAAAATTATAAAAAATCAAATAACCGCTTCATATATACAATCATAAATTTTATACCTAACATACTTACATTTAAATAAATATCAAGTAATATATGTCTAACATAAAAAATAGAACAACAATCCATGTATTACAAACTCATTTTTATATCGTGACACTACATATACACAAACGGCCCGTGCGAAGCACGAACTTCGATTTCTAGTATACATAATAAATATGAACATTTAATGTATATGTTGATACATATCAACTTATACGAGACACCAAAGTTTGATGCCTATTAATTTGTTGTCCCTTTCTTCCACATCCAAGTTCTCTCATTTGTTTTCATCAATTTCTAGCAGCAGATCGAAGATTTTATGTAAACAACTCTGTTATATCACTCAATTCAGATTTGGAGTGAAAAATCCTAACTTAATTTTTCATTAACTAAAAAATGTTCCAATACGGAAAAGATCCAAGAACAAAGAAATAAAATTATTATTTATTTATTCACGTACAAATCTGCACAACCTACACACAAAAAATACTTTTTGATCATCTTCTTGTTGGAATTTTAACTCGATATATATTTGAAGTTGTAGATTTTTGTACGTGCATGTGAAGGTTCCATATGTGACTTAGTCTGCTAAGAAAGGTGATTGTGAACTTCAATTTATTTTTGTTTACGCCCCACCGACTGTGTACATAAGACGTCGCTTTTGGAGATCTCTCAGCACAAAGATTAATCTTTGTAGTGGCCCCCTTATGATTGCTGGAGATTTTAATTGTATTCTCTCCACGTCTGAGCGTATTGGGGGGTCGGGTGCTACTCATCCTGACACACCGGACTTTCAATGCTTGATTGATAATCTTGGCCTTCTTGACATGGGTTTTATCGGTCAAGCCACCACTTGGTCTAAAGGTGATACTGGGGTCTCGTTTGTCGCCAAGAGATTGGATCGGGTGTTGGGTAATCTTGAAGCCTGTCTGAAGTGGCTGAATGCTACTGTTCGTCACCTTCCTAAATTTTCTTCTGATCACACTCCTCTGTTACTCTCTCTGGATCCGGCTTATTCCAGCAATAGGCATCGGCGACCCTTTAGGTTCAAAGCAGCCTGGCTGCTGCACACTGACTTCCCGAGCTTCCTTAATAATAGTTGGAATTCAGAGTGTCCTGTGTTTGAAGCTCTGTTGTGCCTTCGTCGGAAACTCGTGAAATGGAACATGTTTGTGTTTGGCAATATTCATGAAAAAAGGCACTTCTTGATAAACTGGATGTTATTCAGCAGAAAATCAGCATCTTGCCTAGCACCACCCTCCTTTTGTCGGATCTTCAACTCCAAAGTGATCTTGAGAAAATTCTTGAGCAAGAAGAGTTGCACTGGCTGCAAAAATCTAGGGAGCTTTGGCTCCATGAGGGTGATCGCAATACAGCTTTTTTCCATACTTCTACTGTCATCCGCAGGAAAAGAAACCGCATCCTGGCTCTCAAAGATGACAATGATTCGTGGGTTGATGATCAAGATGCTCTGGAGAGTCTTGCTCTTGGTTATTTCAGAAACTTGTATCATCTTCCCCCCGAGGAACTTTATCCCATCTCTACTCCCCATGGGTTGTTCCCTAGTCTCCCTTCTGATGTTTGGGATAAACTCAGGTTGCCCTTTTCTAATAATGAAATTCACAAAGCTGCTTGTCGTATGAGTGCTTTCAAAGCTCCGGGTCCGGATGGGTTTCAACCTTGTTTTTTCCAGAAATGTTGGGACTCTGTGGGGCCCTCCATCTGCACTGCTGTGAAACTCTTTTTTTCAAACTTCTGAGATGCCTTCGGGGATTAATGATACTCTCATCACCTTGATCGCTAAAGTGAACAATTCAGATAAGGTTAGCCAGTTTCGACCCATTAGTCTTTGTAATGTTGTTTTTAAACTTATTACGAAGATCCTGGTTGCGCGAATGCAACCTCTTATGGGTGATCTTATCGGACCAATGTAAGGTAGTTTTCTCTCGGGGAGACTTATTATCGATAACATTGTCCTGGCGCAAGAAATTGTGCATTCTATGAGATATAAGAAGGGGGCGAAAGGCTGGATGATTCTTAAAGTCGACTTGGAAAAAGCTTACGATCGTCTTAGGTGGGATTTTGTTGTTGACACCTTACACGATGCGGGCTTCCCGGATTGCTGGGTTGGCTGGATTGCGGAATGCATCTCGTCCACCACTATGAGGCTCCTTTGGAACGGGGAGGCCACTGATAGCTTCATTCCGAGTCGGGGAATTCGTCAGGGTGATCCGATCTCTCCTTACTTGTTTGTGCTTTGCATTGAAAGGTTGAGCCAGATGATTTCCTCTTTGGTTGATAATGGTCAGTGGAAGCCCATCCACATTTCTAGAGGTGGTCCACCAATCTCTCACTTGCTTTTTGCCGATGATATTATCCTCCTTGTTGAGGCTTCTGTCGTCCAAATTCGGCTTATTAAAAAATTCCTTGACAGTTTCTGTCGTGCTTCGGGTCAACGTGTGAATGCCAGCAAGACTAAACTTGTTGTCTCGCCGAATGTGAATTCTGACTTATTGTAGCAGATTCAAGCCGAGAGTCTCTTTCCCGTGACTGATGATCTTGGCTCTTATCTTGGGATCCCTCTCCTGCACAAGCGTGTTGATAAGAACACTTTCAGACCTCTCCTGGAGAAAATTACTCGAAAGCTTAGTGGATGGAAGGCCAGAAATCTCAGTTTTGCAGGGCGTATTACGCTTGCAATGTCAGTTATCACTTCTATTCATGCCTACACTATGGCGTCTATCATTCTTCCTGCGAGTGTGTGCACTGATATTGATCGTTGTTCTCGATCTTTCATTTGGGGGAGCTGGGACAGCAGTAGGAAAATTCACTTGGTGAATTGGGATGATGTGTGTAGACCTAAGTCTCATGGTGGTCTGGGTATTCGTTCTACGGTCAATATGAACAAGGCTCTTTTTGGGAAGTTGAGTTGGAGATTCTTGACTTGCCAGGATAGCTTGTGGGTCCAAACAATCAGGAAGAAATATATTAGAGACTCCCTTAATGTGGCTGCCTTGCCTTCTGTTATTTGGCGAAGCATTCACAAAGGAGTCAATGAGGTTATCGTTCCGGGTGTGCGGTGGATCTTGGGTAACGGACTTTCGGTTCGATTTTGGGTTGATACCTGGATTACATATCAGAATTTGATTGGTTTTGCTCTTAGCCAGATTGATGAAGTTATGAAGGAGTATACAGTTAGCTCTTATTGGATGCCTAATATCAACTGGAATTGGGAGATTTTGAGCATCCTCCTGCCGAGCTCTATTTTACTCAAGCTGGCTGCTATTGTCGTTCTTGAAGGAGATACTCATCCCGACACCATCAGTTGGGGCCACTCCCAGCATGTGAATTTTTCTTTTGCTTCGGCTTATAACATGATCCATAATTCTTCTCTTAAGATCGAGATTGACAAACCGATTTTTGAGAGAATTTGGCACCTCTTTGCTTCAGAAAGAACTCGGGTTTTTGCTTGGCTTGCGCTTAGAGGTTGTATTTTAACGAATGCTGAGAGGAAAATGCATCACTTGAGTGATGATGATCGGTGCCAGGCTTGTCAGGACCAGTCGGAAAACCTCTTGCATTTATTCTGAGATTGTCACCGTGCTAGAGTGGTGTGGCCCACTCTTTTGCCTCCTTCAGTTAGTGGGGTTTTTTGGACTGCTGAATTTTCTATCTGGATTAGGTCTAATATCCTCTGCAAGGTGATTGATGTGCAGGGTATTGAGTGGGGTAGTTTGTTTGCTATCAGGCTTTGGTGGATTTGGAAATGGAGAAACAAGTTAGTTTTTGATAAAACTGATTTTGTGGGGGATAAAGGAGCTTTTGTGTTGATGTATGCCAAGAAGTTTCAATCCTCTCGGCTCATTCAGACCGGGATGATTAATCATGCTTCGAGAGTCTTGAAGCATATCTCCTGGACGAAACCTGAGATTGGTTTAATAAAGATCAATATTGATGGGGCTGTTAGAGATGGTTGTGCTTCTGGTGCTGGGGCCATTCGTGATCACTTGGGTTCTTGGCTGGGTGGCTTTGTCCATAACCCGGTCGTTTTAATGAAATATACAAAATTAGTGAAGGCGTCACAAAAACCCGATCGTTTTAATGTTCCTATATACTCGTACAACTTGCATGCATATATGTTTTGACTTTTGAGGCTTCAATTCTGAATTTCAGAAATTTCATGGTCTAAGACTCATATCACTTCGATTCGACTAGTACGTGTCATTCACTTTGAACTGACTTATGGTAGAATCCTTATTTGAGAGTGCGACTTTTCAATACTCAGTGTCTCCATACACGTTGTCATGAAAATTGGAAGTTGCATGACTTGGTAATTCTATGCGCGTGAGTGTAATCCTCCTTAACTAATCAAATAAAGATGCTTAAATCGATTAGTTTTCTGCTTTTGTATTATATATATGACTCAGTCAGTTTGATCGACAAGTGGCGCTCTACGTCCAGACCGGCGACTTAATCAAATTAATCTACTTGAATTGATTAGGTTTTTGGTTCTGTCTTATGACTCAGCCAATTCGATCGGACATTTTTAATATGTTAAGAAAAAATAGAAAGTCACATTATTATTAATAGTAATTCATTATATTTGCATTGATTTCCAAATACAAAGTAATATTATCACTATATGTCACACTACATGCTAGCTTGACACACTAATATATTGGACATTCTATGTGATATTTTATAAAGTGACACATCTCACCCCATCCATACACTATAGTTTTAGCTTCAACTAACATTACTATGAAGTAATGAACTAATCAAGCTCGGTCCATTAGTAGTGACGACGTCGTCTCCCTAGGAACGTCGAGAAACACGTGGCGTTTGCATCCGTGACAGAAGAGAAGGTTATCCTTGTCCCTTAAGCAAACAAGATCTTGATCCCTCACAACAAAGGTGCCTTCTCCACAAGGGCAAGGGTACTTCCATGACTTCTCCCGGTTGTTGCGAACCATATCCAAGGGGTCGATTCTCATAAACGCCCTTGCTTTGGATGGCGCTTCCTTTCGATAGTGCTTAACTGCCCTAATTCCACCCATAATTCCTTCTTTGGTTTCAACTTGATCTCTTACTTTTCTCTCTTTGGTTTTGTTATGAAGATGGCTTGATAAGTTAGTGTTGTTGATGGTCTCTACGTGTATATATATATAGTGGCATGTGTGGGAGACTAGTGTGCAACATTAGAAATTGCCAACTTAAATGATAGAAAATTTAGCTAGCTAGATTCACCGCGTGATATTAAAAAAATCAAGAAAATTATATTATATTAATCTACTCCAAGCCCTTTAAATTAAATTGAATCTTTTACCATAAATTAAAAAATAGTCAAACTCTGTTATTTTTTTTAAAAAATGCTTAACGAGGCCTCAAGCAATACTATTAATATTATTGCACGTGCTCCATTTTACACAACATCACTATATATTAAAATTATGTCACTTGCGTATTACGGAGTATTCTTTTTGGTGTGGTGCATACGGGGAAAGTTCGAAGGGTTCAAAGTCAGCATAAAAGCCTAAATTGGAGGCAGATCGAATTCACGAGTGAAACCCAAGTTTTTCAATCAAGTGGAAGTAGAAATGAAAAAAAAAAAAAAAAAAAAAAAAAAAAAAAAAAAGGAAAGAAATTGAGTAGAGCTAATATATATATATCTATATATGCACGTGCGTGCATGCACCACACTCACGCGCCACCAGAATCTAACTATTCTTGCACAGCACAAGTGGACTCTACGTCTACTTGCTTTAGTTGCTTTGGGATGCCTCCTCGATTTGATGCCCTATCGGGAATCCTCTCATCGAAGCTGTCTACAACCGTGAAGTCTGAACTAATTTTGCCCCGTGCATATGTCGAAACTAAGAGCAACATGTAAGATCAATGAGATTACAACTCGGAATAAAATTAATTGATAATAAATATATGAAAATCATTAAAAATAATCTCAACTTTCAAATTATCTAAAAATAATTTCAATTTTATGACCATGAACCAAAAATATATAACATAGATGATTTTTTTGGTCAAAATTAATGTTGATTTGATGACATGTATGCGATGTTTTTTTCATAATGGAATGCAGTAAGTAATAAATATTATAGAGTTCATGTCATCAAATCAGCCAAGATTTCAACATGATTTTTTTTTAATGTATTAGTTTTGGTTCATGAGTAAATTATAGTTGAAATTTTATTTGGTCTAATAATGAAAGTTGATATTATTTTTATGATTTTTACAAGAATATAATAGCAGTCTACCAACCTTATATATTAATTATTTTTATACTGTGGGAATGAATCTATCTATAAATATATAAAGTAGACTAATGGTGCAATTAATATTCAATAAATATAAAAAATTATCTTTTTTTTTGTTGATCTTACATCACAAACTAAACCTTCTAACATAGCTCAATGATTAAAGACACTCTTATAATACAAGAGGTCTAGGGTTCAATCCTTCTTCTTAATAACTTTTACTATTTTATCTTTTATTATTTTTTGTTTTTATTAATTAGTTACTCAAATTTTTATATCTATTTATTGACTTTTAAATTAATCAATGCACCAACAATTTATTATAGCATTCTTACACAAATAAGAAACAAATGGCCCTTTATAATTCCATCAATACCCAATGCCGTTAATTCCATTAATAGTTACTTCTAAATATAATTTTAATATATCTTAAAATAAGCAAACGTATGTAGATAGTATTAGCATTAAGATTGATTTTAAAAAATTTACTCGAGAGCAAAATTATGTTGTAACGTCCACAATTTTAAAAAATGATTCAATTTTAAATAAAAAAACAAATATGGATAGTGTTAAAATTAAGAATGGGTTAGAAATTTTTATTCAAGAGCAAAATTATATTGTAACGTAAACAATATTCAGAATTGATTCAAATTTGAAAAAAAAGAAGAAATATGGCATAATATGTAACAAATATATGGCAATAGAATTGTCATTTATAATTATTCAGATGGAGTATGTATGACTAATTGATTGGTTTCCATTATAAAACGGCTCTAACATAATTTGTAATGGTTTGGCCTTCATTTATTGGCTTTAAAAGTTTAGTAACTGAAATGATATTACCCAATACACCGTACTAATTACTGTGATATACGTTTATGTAGATTACTTAATCCTCAATATCAATGCAAATTACCTCTCTTATAATTGACCAACCGACATAAGTGCCAAATGACATTTTACCTTCCATTGAGCATAGAATCAAAAATAATCTACTTCATCCTAACAGAAATGAGTTAAGTGCCAAATGCCCTTTTATATTCCATTGAAAACACCAAAACTGATTATAAAATAATTCAATGTCAAAATTAGTCATTCAATACAGATTTCCATTAATACCCCCGACGGTTAATTTTGGAATGATATCTTTTTACATAAATGAGTAAAGTGTTAAATGATCTTCTACATTCCTTCCAAAACAGTTGCCTAGCATAAAATATAAAATAATTTAATGTCATAATTATAAAAATACAACCACTTAACGACTATAAATATATTAATATGTACGACCACTCAAACGTCTATCTATTGGTAGTGAAACGACTGTGAAACCAAATTTTTTTGTAATTAATATTATTCAATCACATTAGCATTCCTCTTACCTCATTCCCACCTATATATGAAAGTCAAATGAATGTCCACTTCAATCCACTTAATCTCTTCTTCCTATACCAAAAAGAACCAAAGAAAGAACATATACCACTTAACCATTTCACTAAAGGGATAAGCTGTGACATCCAAGTTATGGTTTGTCAAAAATGAGATGTGTTCAACATGCTCGGTATGTACAACATCACAAACTTCATTCTATCGGATATTATGGTATGCAACAATTTTATAAGGTGTTCAGGTTTTTTTTTTAGGTAAAAATTAGGCTGGAAACCACAAAGGAGACGATTTCTCAGTCTATAGCATCCTTACGGATGAGAATTACAAGTTTTGAACTAGCTCGAACATCTTCCAAGGAGCGCCGCTGGACCGTCTTTGCAATGAAATCGGCCACCGCATTACTTTCTCGGAAGACATGGGAAATCTGCACTGAAGAAAACATTTGTAAAACACATAGGACATCAGAAATTAAAATTTCTATATCCCATGGACAGTGCCAGATTTTATTGAGAACATTCACGATGGTCAGGTTGTCGCATTCCCGATGAATGTCAGTAATGCCTAACTCATTGGCTTTTACCAGGGCATCTCTTACCGTTAGTGTTTCTGTTTTTAGGGGAGTTGAATAACCACATTTGTCTCCAAAAAGGAAAATTGGTTTACCCGTGTTGTTCCTGAAGATGTAGCCAAAACTAGACTCTCCATTGTATTTGGTCGATCCATCTGTATTTATTTTAATTGTGTTATCTGGAGGTTTTTAGGGGGGTGTTCAGGCTTTATGATTGATCCTTACAGTAATTTCATGATTTATCATTGTACATTACAATGTAATTCATCCTCTCTTATATAGGGTTATTGGAATATTGAAATACCTTATGAATACATTCAACAACCAGGTATGAGGTAACGACGAGGCACACAATATCAAAATATTTGTTTGATTGAGAGTTCTCTAGCTAGGCACATAACTCTTAACTGTAGACATATATTATGTACTATAACACAGTCTCATTCAGCAAATACAATCTATCTATCTATAAATATATAAAGTAGACAGAATGTCCTATTAATGCCCTCAATTTAATGTATGCATCACAATTCAATGACTTTTATAATCTGTAGAGTAGACAAATTATTCAATTAACAATGAATAACCTAAAATAGTTACATCTTTGATTTGTAAACGTATGTAATATTTCTTTAACAATGAATGCACCATGCATTAAACTTAAAAGTTAGTAATACACAATTAGCATTCAAAATATAAATGAAAAACCAATTATATAACCTAAAATAGTTACATATTCAATTTATAAACGTATGTATTATTTCTATCTTTATCTATAAAGATATAAATTAAGCTTTAAGTCAATGGTTATTTATGGTCATGTTTTACAATTATAGGTGTTGAGTTCAGTTTTTATGTATTGCATTTTTAGCATGGTTAAATGAATGTGTGATAAAATATCATACCAATTGCGTAGAAAGTGATGTGTAAATACAATAAAATGATGTTAGTGTTATAATTGAGAAAAAAAACAAATTATTATTCATAAAAATTACAAATATAATTATTCTCTTTTTATCCTTAGTCACGCGATCCAATTAGTCGGTGAATCATTTTCAAATTTTGTTGAATGAGGGGAGATTTGTAAAAGTGATCGGCTTGATATCGACTTAATACATTAAGTAGGAGCAATTAATCTCTTAAATTGCATTAGTCAACCTTTTACATTCGCCGCACTTTTTGCCTTCAAATAGAAAGGAGGATTACTGGGAAAGGAAGTTTAATGCTTTGAATTGTAAAAGCTCAAGAAATTAAGCAAAAGAGGAATTGTCACATGTAGTAAGCCAACAACAAAATGGAGAGCTCGAGTAAGCACTATGTAATGTATAAGTTTTAGTTTCACAAGCAATATATAATGTATCTGTTTCATTTAGTATTTTGGGAAATTAGTTTATGCAAAAAGGTTTTATATTATATTGATATTTGTTGAATTTGTCAATATACTTTATTTAGGAAAAAGAAGCTGATCGAAATGTGACCAAATGTGAAGCAGATCTGACACGAAGAAGATATGAGTTTAAAAGACAAAGAAGAATTGAGTTCAAGAGCACATCTAAAGGACTTCATACATTTTTTAAGTAAGAAGAATCAATTTAAATTCTAATTTTATATTTAAAAAAATGGTGTATATGTGTCTTTTGATTAGTGTTCATGGAAACTAATTTACTTATAATAACTTTATATAGTCTTGACATAGTCATGTTGAATTTGTTAATAGATTAGAGATCATGTATATTTGATTAAAGTGTAATATACAGGTTAATACATGCTAAACTATATTTAGCAAATTTGATGTTTTTGGGATTGATGGAATTGTAGTATGCAGTTTCTATATAAAAGTGATTAAACATACATATTCCTTTTTTCCTTTTTTTTATTTGTCTATAAAAATATTTTACTATATCGTGATGTTTCCCATGTTAAATTATATATATTATTAGAATATTTTGATAATTTAGCAATTTTAATCATTTTTTATTTACTTTATTAAAAGATCACACATAGGAAATATTAACTAAAATTATAGTAATAAAAAACTATAGAATTGATGACGAGATAACAAGATAATTAATGTCAATTAATTTTGTAACACATATTCCTTATAAAAAATAATAAATTTGTCACAATATCAAATATTATTTTATTATATTAGTACTTTTTTCCATATCTATATTTTTTATTATATTATAAAATGATTTACTTAAAAAACATATATTTTGAAAAGTTACAATATGATCATATTAAATTAATAAGAATTTAAATTTAAAAATCACACTATTTATTTGGAAATGGTTGCAAAAAGGAAAAAAAAACACCCATTATATAAAGAATATGAAAAACTATCAATTAAACTCGTTTGGAAAATAAAACACCACTATATGCATAATTAAAACAAATATTAACACATGCTATGACAACCATTATATAAGAAATACGTATGTTAGATTGTTGCTATTATTGAAGCAAAATCTTCAATGGACATGCATGGTAGGCCGCACATGATGAAATTCATCATTCGTACGCATTCAAATTTCAAATGTATATTTTTTTTCCACATCTAATGATCTTCTACTATATATTGTAATGTTTTTTCAAAACATCTATTACTTGAAGAATGATATTGAAGCAAACACGTACATTAAAACATCCATGCATATCAATAGATTATTTTTTAATAATATCTTTCAGCTTATAATTAAGTTTTGGCTTATGGAAAAAAATGATTAGTTTCATAACACAAGGTACTATGTTTGTGTCAAATTTTACACAATTTACAAGCCTCACATGGATGTGAAGGATGAAACATATATAAAGAAAATAAAGCAATTGTCAAATGAAGGTTGATTCCAATTTCTTAAGAGTAAAATCTATAAATGCAACAACGATACCTTATTATGCAATTCTTTTTATTAATCCAATGTAATTATTCTATTTATATATAACTCTTGATATTTGAAATTTAAAAAATACCGTCACCTCTCAAATACTATTTTTTTGAAGAATGTTAAGATTTGTATTAAAAAGGACAATGATATATATTATGAAGTGTTTTGCTCAAAATAGATATGGCTTCAAAATGGATCAAAATAAAGCGATAGGAGAAAATCGTCCACAAAGGAGGTTTCCGAGATTTCTCAAACAAAAAATTTTAAAAAATAATTTGTGTTAGAAATTTTGAAAAATAGTTTCTTATTGTCAAATGAAATTCTCTTGCAGAGTTGCAGTAGAGACTTCGAGTGTCAAATAAGAAACTCATTCAGATAATTAAAGGCTTTAATTTATTTTCTTTTTTTCTAATGTAACAAGTGAGAAACCCTATAACTTCTTTTGTGGATGCTCTTAGACATCAAATGATTCTCAATTACTTTTCCTTAACTCTATTTGATAATTTAGTGATCCTAGGAAAAAAAACTATGTGAAGGAATATATAACCTATCTTTTTTTTGGGTCAAAGATATACAACATATCTTTTAATCATTGTTTGTAGAGATCTATTACCTCCGTACCAAAAAAAAAGGTTGATTACCTCATGTCCTTCAAAGATGTAATGAAATTTAGATATAAAGATATATAGAAAATTAGAGTTAATAGAGAAATTAGAAATACTAACATAAAAATATTACATTTGATAATTATTACTGGAAAAAACCCCGAGTTATTTTTTCTATCATACGAAAGAAGTCTATTTTTTAAGTAACAAGTCGAAATCATTTGATATTATTTGACATATATCATATATCATTTTGCAATGATAATAATTTAATAAAGTTGAGTGATCATTTTCTTAGAAGATTTTGAGTGGTAATAATATAAGGTATGTTATTTAGTATATTCATAAAGTCATAGCATTTTTGCAATATGTTCATATTCAGATATTCCTATAACCTCCGGCAACCCCTTTAGAAAAAAAAAGCCAATGCTAATGTGATACCCCGTATTTTTGTAAGGTTATTTTGGGAATTTTGGAATTTTCCCGAGTACCCGTTGTGTACGTCGGATTTAATACAGAGAGTTTGAGACATTCAGTAATGTGCTCTGTATCTGTAATATTTTTCTCAGTGAAATAATATACAGACAAGGTGCCTTAGATTTTAATTGTCGTTCGCGTACGATAATTTTTATGCCGGTTTAACGTCAGGTTCGTTCAAAGCTGAATGGGCGGGAAAAGGGAGAAACGACGACCGCCGTGGTTGGGCCCGAGGAGTCAGCGTGTCAGCTTCTAGCTGGCCGCGACAGGCCTAGTGACGACGACCGCCGCGTGCCCGCCGCAGGCTAAAAACGGCGCCCGCCGTGTTTTGTCCAGTGGGCATTGCCCGTTGGTCGCCGGCGGTAATCGAGGCGCGCCGATCTTGCTTTCGGCCGCGTCTTAGGGTTTGGTTGAGGCTCCCAGGTGTTTGGCTATAAATAGGGGTGTTTGGGAGAGGGTTTTGAAGCCCTTCCAACCCCGAATCGCTGTCGGATTTCCTTCTCGTCGGAGTTGGTTTTCGCCGGAGTTTGAAGGTCTCGCCGGTGTTGCTTTGGTGTGTTTCCTGAGTGCCTTTGTGAAGCTTTTGGTTAGCCTTGGAGGTTAGAAGCCAAAGCAAGTCGAAGGAGGCCGAACCGCTCGTGTTTTGGGGTGAGATTTCTCTCGTTCTGCGTCGTCTGAGTTCGTCACGGCGACCGCCGTGTTCTTCACGGCGACCGCCGTGATGAATGCGACGACCGCCGCCAAGAACGGCGACCGCCGCCAGTGCCTAGAATGCCTTCGTGGCTTTGGCTTGGTTGGTTGTCGTCGTGGCGTCTTTCCTTCCGTGTTCTTTCGCCGTGTTTAGATTTGTACTGTTTATGTCGGATCTAACTTAGGGTTCCTTTTATGGGTTGACTTGAAGGTTGTTGTGCTGTCGGAGCTATACCCGTGTCGAGCCCGGAATCCAGTTGTCGTCGTTAGACTATTCTGCAGATTAAGGCAAGTGGCGGTTCGCTCTTGCTCATCGTTCCATATTTACATTAATTATCAGTTGTTTATCTGAGTAATTAATTTGGAATGATTATTGTGTTCATCTGGAAATGGTTTTGTTAACTGTTTTGGAAAACTAAAATATGATTTTATAATAGGTTGTATATCTGTTAGAACAACGCTATTATATATATATATATATGTGAATTAATACAGATATTATAATAGGTTGTATATTGTTAGAACAACGCTATTTTATCTGTAACTGGCCTTGAGGGCATTGTTATGAGTTATTGTTGTGTTGAACTGTTTAGTTAGCACGAGTATTCGTAGGAACGCTACTGTGTATCTCATTGCGAGTGCTAGTCATTTCTTGATAACCTGGTGGTTAGGATTTAGTTCCTACCATCCTTCTCTAATGCCGTTTGTAGGGATTTAGTTCCCGACTCCGCCTTGAGGGATTTAGTTCCCGCGGGATTTAGTTCCCGATTCGACTCTTGGGATTTAGTTCCCGAGTCAACTCCGCTCCTAGGGATTTAGTTCCCGAGTCAACTCCGTCCATGGATTTAGTTCCCGACGGTATCTCTTTATCCCGATGGATGAGATGATTTAAAAGCCTATAACGTGATGTGCGTTTTGGAATTAAATAAGATAAAGTGCACGAGTGCACATAATTAATATACCTTTGACGAGTAGTGCAGCTAAGTTATAGTGCAGCTAGGAAAACTCGTCTCGACTTTGATCATAGTACGTTCTCTTTCCAATCTGGATCCGCTGTATGCGATGAGGTTGGTCGTGAACCGAAGCATCTCAGTCAACTTTTAAATCATTGTTGTATGATGCTGTAAACGTTTCAGATTTGTCATATTTCCTTAAAGACTCAATCTTTTGGAGTCTTCTTTCGAGTCGATTTCTGTGAAGATTAAGTCTTCCAGAATCTTCTCTTGTGCATACCTCTTGTTGTTATTCCGTGAAAGTGTCGGGTTATGTATCGTCTCTTCGGTTATTATTCGAAGGACAATGATAGTAAACGGTTACGATCACTCGAATCACTCTGCTTTTTACCCTTGCTAGTCTATTCAAGTAGACTAACCCACGAACATTGTTCTCCACATATGGGCTGGTGTCATCCGTTCGATTCGGCACATCAGATAGAGCGAAGATATGAGGAGACTAGATTGACTATGAAGACGACGGTTGTTTTTGGATGTTTTAATAATTGCTTTTAATCAGGCTGAGATCCTTGAGCATGTGACCATTACGATCACAACCCTTTTTGTAATATCTTTTATAAGTCTTCCGATGTACTTTGTTAAACTCTGTGTTTGGCTTATTCGGGATTGGGATGTAATCCCGTAACTCATGTTTCATTTGATTGATGTTTTGATTTGGATACTTTGATCATTATATATCATTGTATGCCTTAAATTGTATTTAAACCGGTAAAGCCTTGGGTGATCTTGGTAAGGAACACTAGGGTCACTAGCGGTAATACCTTTCCAAATGGGTTAAGATTTGGGGGTGTTACAGCTAATCTTATATAATTTATATAACGTTTTCGTTATATAGGTAGATATTTACTGAGGAATTTTTACATAGTGGAGTCAAGTCCCCTATAAAGTTAAACAATTCTAGATATTGACATGAATTTGTTAAAAATTAAGTACATTGTGTATAATTATTGACAATTTCATCGTCAAAAATTCTTTTCGTATTTTCTTTTTTCAATTTTTTTAATAATAATTATAACAATTAATATTAAGCAATTATATATATGATCTTGATCAAGTTTACATCTCTACCAACATAACTTTATTTTCTGGTGATGAAATTCCTACTAGATCAAGTTTACATCAGTATATTTTTTAATCATTTAAATTGTAATATTAATGTTTATAAATTTTTAATTAATTAAATTTATTCTTTTTCGCACGGGCTTGATTTCTAGTAAGGAATAAAACAACCACCATTGAACCGGTGAGTTAAGTAAATGACCATTTGACAAACCTTTTTTTAAACTAATGGACCCTTAGCCAAAATGGACCCCTTTCCCTCTCCCTAAACCCTACTCCCTACCCCTTAAACCCTAAACCCCAAAAAACAATATTTTAGAGAGAGAAAAAACAAAGAAAATGAAGAAAAAAATAAAATAAAATAAGCTAGTAGGGAATAGAAAAAATACATAAAAACTAGTAGGGGTCTCTTTTATTAATTGAAAATTCTTAAAGGGTTAATGGGACCAAAATCCTCCCATTGAACATATGCTATCTATGTTACTGGCCCAAAATCCTCCCTTTGAAGCTTTTCAAGGCCCAAAAATGAGCCCAAACCACTCCAAACTCTCACCCATTTTTAGTGCCAAACCAAAGAAATTATAGAGCCCGCATAAGTAAGACCCTACATTATTGCATATAAGCCAGCTTTTATAAAGTTTCATATCTCCAAATATAAATAAGAACTCTCACCCATTTTTAGTGCCAAACCAAAGAAATTAAGATGACTCGGTATGAGAAATGCAATGGTTCTTGAAAGAGCAACAAGGATTTATATGGACATTAATTATAATATTTATATAATTAGATGAAATAATAATTACCTAATCATATTTCCTGGAATTTTAAGATGTAAGATAGTACAATATAATTATTTCAAACTATTGTTTTTGTGAAGAAATTATTGTCTATATGATTGAAAAAGTTCATGTATTGAAATTATATGAAATATAACATGCCCATCAACTTCATTTTCCTTGTATTAGTATATGCTTTTTAGAATTTAGGAATTTGTAAAAAAAAGTCGGCATTCAAAATCAATTATTATAAATTAGGGGAAATTGTGGCTTAAATCCTAAATCCTAATGCATTGTATTAATAATAAGTGGAAAAAAATATATAGAAAGAAAGAAATGCAATGAGATAGTGGAGTAGTTATTGCAGTAGTAGGAAGGTTTAATAAAAAATTATGACACTTATTAAGTGTACGATCTATCACTTGACATGAAGCCTTTTTTTTTTTATAACTTTCTCATAATAAATGAGAAAATAAATCATGGATAATTTAGTATTTTTATTTGATTGGGCTTTTACTTTTTTTTTTTGGTCGAACGATTGGGCTTTTACTAAAGTACATATATCATGTTTTTGGATATTGATTGGGCCTCTATAAAAGTATATTCATCCACCGTATATAGACCGACTAACAAGCCGACCTAGTAGTAGTAACGACTTGGTGCCTTAGTTTTCTTTTTTTAGTAAGTTTTAGTAATATATCATATATGGATTTTTTAATTTTATTTTTATTTTGATATTTTAATCTTTTGATCGCATGATTCGATCGGTCAAAATCACTCTACGTTTAGACCGGAGTAATGTTGACACATAAAATAATAGTCATCTTTCAATATCAGTGTCTCTATACACGTCTTCAACAAGAATTGAAATTTTATTTTGATCGTCTAATTCGATCGGCCAGAATCACTCTACGTCTAAACTGAAGTAATGTTGACATACAAAATGATAGTCCCCTTCCAATATCAGTGTCTCTATACACGTCTCCATCAATCAAGAATCTAAATTGATATATCTGCATAAAATTTTAGTACAGTAATGAATACAGTACATAGGAATAAAAATTAATAAAGATAATATTTCATTTTTTGAGTCTGAAAAAATATTTCTTTTGAAGCAAGACAGCCGATTGAACCCTTCTCTCTATATAAAAATCTTCTTTGTTCGTCTTCGCTTCTACTTCCTTTCTCTTTCATCTTCCTTCTCAAATTTCAGCTGATCTGCTTTCATCTGCATCGACCATGGCGGACAAGCCTGGATCTTCCGATTCGTAATCTCTATCTACCTTCTTGTTCTTGGAACTTCTCTTCTTGATAATATTGTTTTGATGTTGTAGTCTAGGGTTTAATGCTTTGAATTTATGTTTTTTCTGCAATCTGTGCGCAGTAAGGGTCCGAAAAAGGATTTTAGCACAGCGATTCTCGAGCGCAAGAAGTCGCCGAACCGCCTTGTTGTTGAAGAGGCTATTAACGATGACAATTCCGTCATTTCTATGCATCCTGATACCATGGAAAAGCTTCAGCTTTTCCGCGGCGACACTGTCTTAATTAAGGTATTAGATTCGTACTTCAGAGCGAAGTATTCTGATGAGAAACTTTGATGAAAAAGGATGCTGTGTTCTAGGGTTTGATGAAATGGGGATGTTTTTATGCATATCAAATTGTAGGATTTCCTATTCACTATGGTTCTTATGTGATTTATTGGCGAGAAAAAATGATCTTAAATGCCTTATAGTTGCCTCTTTTGGTTTCTAATAATAGGATTTGGTGCTCTGATGGTCTGATTATGCATGTCCTCCATATAGAAAGAAATAACTCGACTCTGAATGATTATACTTGTTTGTTACTGTGCATAACATTGCCTATTTTGAACTCAACTATGTAGAGTGTAGAATATTTTGAACTTTGAAGTTATCTAACTTCTAATTTTTTGTAATTATGTAATCTAATACTGAAATTGTAAACAACATTAGCTTCCCTCTTCGCTTTCATTGTTACCTTTTCTTGTCCCTAGTGTGGTGCCATGGATACGTGCCCAACTCCTCATTCACCTGTTATTTCTGTTTGCGGAAGTTTATAGCATTAAATAGGAAGTCTAACAGTTACATGTTTCACTAAATTGATTCCCCCTATGTTCATATCTGATTTGCAGTGTTTGATTTTTTTGTTTGTTTTATATACTTCAACCCTAGTTAATAGTAATGTAGGACACTTGTGTTTCTCATGGAATTCAAATTATTCAATATAGTTAAGACTTTTCCATGCAGTTGGGCTGCATATCAATTTTTTACGCGTTAGAATGAATGTTCTTGGGATGTCGCCTGTATAAGATATCGAGAAATAAGGTCATGCCGTGTTTGTTTACCATATGAAATTATATCATGATGCCTAAATCTGTTTCTATCATCTTCTTTTTTTCACCTTCACACAGGGGAAGAAAAGAAAAGATACAATTTGCATTGCCCTTGCTGATGAAACCTGTGATGAACCAAAGATTCGGATGAACAAGGTTGTGAGATCAAATTTGAGGGTTAGGCTTGGAGACGTGGTATCTGTTCACCAATGCCCAGATGTGAAATACGGGAAGCGTGTGCACATTCTTCCAATCGATGACACTATTGAGGGGGTCACTGGAAATCTCTTTGATGCGTACTTGAAGCGTAAGCAGATGACCAAAGAGTCATGTAGATGTCTTTTTTTATGGCATTGCTTGCAATAGTTTATCTCTCTTTCAGTTATATTATGATTTTTAGCAATGTTATAAACTACCAATACAATATCATAAAATAGGCTAATGCTGTTTGAATCTTGACCATTTTTTTCGCTTTTAAAAGATGTCGCGTATGGAAATTATTCATTCTTACTATTCCTTCACAGGTCCTTGAGCTGTTTAAAATTTAATCAACTAAGCAAATTCCCCATTGGGTTTAAAGCATGAAGTCAACTAAGCAAATATAGTGAAGGTTTATACTTTTTTGCTGTCATAGTGTGTTGTAGATTATGATTGGTAAAGAAATTGGTACATGATTATGAAAGAGTGACAGGTTCATCTCATTTGTGCATTCTTGTGTGTGAGATGGTCTTTATCAGGTCTGAGTTGCATGACCAGTCTTTCTTACAAGCAATACAATGTATGTGGAACATTTTATGTATCTTGGGGTTAGAATAGTTGTTTAGCTTCATATAACGTGTTTTAATACATAAGTGGACTAAATTATTTCTCTTCTGCATGTTTCTGATGGGTTCCTGTCAGCTCTTACTTGATTCAATTCTTCCCTGTTTTTGTTTCAGCCTATTTCCTGGAGGCTTATCGTCCTGTGCGGAAGGGTGACCTTTTCCTTGTGCGAGGAGGTATGAGAAGTGTGGAATTTAAGGTTATTGAGACAGATCCTCCTGAGTTCTGTGTTGTTGCCCCCGATACAGAGATCTTCTGTGAAGGGGAGCCTGTGAAAAGAGAAGATGAGGATAGATTGGATGAGATTGGTTATGATGATGTTGGTGGTGTTAGGAAACAGATGGCTCAGATTCGAGAGCTTGTGGAGTTACCATTAAGGCATCCACAACTATTTAAATCAATTGGTGTGAAGCCACCAAAAGGAATTCTGCTCTACGGACCTCCTGGGTCGGGTAAGACATTGATAGCACGAGCTGTTGCAAATGAGACTGGTGCCTTCTTCTTCTGCATTAACGGACCAGAGATCATGTCGAAAATGGCTGGAGAAAGTGAAAGCAATCTTCGAAAGGCTTTTGAGGAAGCAGAGAAGAATGCTCCATCTATAATCTTCATTGATGAACTCGATTCAATTGCTCCCAAGAGAGAGAAGACAAACGGAGAAGTTGAGAGGAGAATCGTCTCTCAGCTGTTGACACTAATGGACGGGCTTAAGTCCAGGGCTCATGTCATTGTTATGGGTGCAACTAATCGCCCTAACAGCATTGACCCTGCTCTGAGACGGTTTGGAAGATTTGATAGGGAAATAGATATTGGTGTTCCAGATGAAGTTGGGCGACTTGAGATTCTTCGTATTCACACAAAAAATGTGAAGCTTGCTGAGGATGTATGTTTGATTCTTTCTATATATTGATGAGATCCTTCTGTAGTTTGTAATATTATGGATGATTAAATGTTTAACATTGATGTGTGCCAGGTTGATCTAGAAAAGATCTGTAAGGAGACTCATGGGTATGTTGGTGCTGATTTGGCTGCTTTGTGCACTGAGGCTGCACTTCAGTGTATCAGGGAGAAGATGGATGTCATTGATCTTGAAGATGATACCATTGATGCAGAGATATTGAACTCCATGGCAGTTACCAATGAACACTTTTCAACTGCTTTAGGGCAAAGCAATCCTTCTGCTCTGCGTGAAACTGTGAGTTGATTTGCGTGGTTTAGTTGATAGCAGTTTCCTTTATGCTTCCTTGTCAGTTCTTGTAGTAATGCGTTGTTTCTTTTTCCAGGTTGTGGAAGTGCCCAATGTTTCATGGACTGATATTGGTGGCCTTGAGAATGTCAAGAGAGAGCTTCAAGAGGTAAATAATTTACAGCATCTTTCTTATTATCATTGTTGAACTTCCGATTTTATATTTTTCTTTTTCGTTCTTCAACAGACTGTACAATATCCTGTGGAGCATCCAGAGAAATTTGAGAAGTTTGGGATGTCACCTTCAAAGGGAGTTCTGTTCTACGGTCCTCCTGGATGTGGTAAAACCTTACTAGCCAAGGCCATCGCCAATGAATGTCAGGCAAACTTCATTAGTATCAAAGGACCTGAATTGCTGACAATGTGGTTTGGAGAGAGTGAAGCTAATGTAAGAGAAATATTTGACAAGGCTCGTGGATCAGCTCCTTGCGTCCTATTCTTTGATGAGCTCGACTCCATTGCTACGCAGGTATGACAATTCTCCCTTAGTTCCTTACAAAAAAAGTGAGTTATTGTTAAAGCAAGGCACTGGACTCAGTTAAGTTTGGTCAAGTGTTCAAGAAGTATATAGTTATGCATATTTGTTTTTTTAATGTCATAGCTACAGCCTTCTGTCAAACTCTATTTTGTCTGACTCTTCATTTGTCAATCCATTAATGGCAGAGAGGAAGCAGCTCGGGTGATGCTGGTGGTGCTGCTGACAGAGTCCTGAATCAGCTTTTGACCGAAATGGATGGCATGTCTGCCAAGAAAACCGTCTTCATTATCGGTGCCACCAACAGACCCGATATCATTGATCCCGCTCTCCTTCGTCCAGGTCGTCTTGATCAGCTAATCTACATCCCTCTTCCTGATGAGGAGTCCCGTCTGCAAATCTTCAAAGCTAACCTGAGGAAGTCTCCAATTGCCAAGGATGTGGACCTCAGCGCCCTGGCCAAGTACACTCAGGGATTCAGTGGTGCCGACATTACAGAAATCTGTCAGCGGGCTTGCAAATATGCTATTAGAGAGAACATTGAGCAGGTAAACATTGTTGCTATCTGCTATATCTCTTCTTGTGGTATTTTCAAACAGTATAAGAAGTTGAGGGTTATGTCAGATTTTGCACATATATTGTGACCTTTGATAATTTTGCAGGACATTGAGAAGGAGAAGAGGAGAAGTGAAAACCCAGAAGCCATGGAGGAGGATGAGGAGGATGAAGTGTCTGAAATCAGAGCTGCTCATTTTGAGGAGGCTATGAAGTATGCTCGTAGGAGTGTGAGCGACGCTGACATTCGCAAGTACCAGGCTTTTGCTCAGACCCTTCAGCAGTCTCGAGGCTTTGGCAGCGAATTCCGCTTCTCTGAAGCCAGCGCTGGCGGCGGAGCCACCGGAGCCCAACCCTACACCACCGCCTCTGCTGGCGGAGCTGATGAAGATGACCTCTACAATTGATTTCAGCTTCTACTTGCTAGTTGCTATACTCTAGTGTTTTGTGCAATTACTTTGGTTCACTTGGTCAAGAAATGAACCATTTTCAAGCTTTTAGAACACTTTGCATGACTATTTCTCAAGATTGTGAATTTGTGATAGGCAGACTCTTGAATCAGATATTCAGATCCAATCACACAAGACAACCCTTTTTTACTATCCTTGGATTCTGCATTAATTTAAATCATGTTGGTATTTGGGAAGCTTCTTGAAAGTCAAATATCTTCCATGCTAATTAGAATCTGAGAATAGTTTACACTTACTTTCACCTACTCACCCACTACAAAACATATACAGTATATTTTAGAATCATGCATGATATATAACAGCTTTACTTTTGTGCATGTTGTGATTGTGTTCAAATAGCTATCCAAATGCTCACTATTCTTTGCCACTGATATTAGAATCACTACCCAAAAGCCTATTCTGAATAGAGGCCTTAATAGCTAAGCTCTTCCAAATACTTGACCATCAAAGAGGAAGCCTGCAAACACCAATCACATTTTGGCTTGATTAAAGAAAATGCTCAACTCCTGACTATTCTTTTTCAGAGTTAAGTTCTGGCTTGTTAGATCAAACCTCTTGAGTCTTGAGAAATCTTCAAAAGTCAGATACTAAAAAATTGAATCTTTCTAACCATCAATCAGAGAGCAATATGTTGCATTATCAGATCAGATACGTGTAATGCTCAAATGATAGATTCCAGTAGTAAGAGAAAGCTACGGTGAGGGAAGTGGAGAGAACTCCAGTTCTTCAAATGGATAATCCGGGTCCTTGGACGATTACCAACATTTTCCAGATCAAATTCTTCACTAAGCAATTGATTAAATCATAACCTTTTGCATATTCAAGTCTTTTTTTTTTTGTGTACCATAGTTTTTTAAAAAATTGAGTAGGCTTCCATTGTAGAGCACAAATAGTTCTATAAGCTTGCATTCTATAATAGTAAGTTTGGAGGTATGTAATGTTAGTATACACTAATTTCACCACCTTCCTCTCCTACCCAACAAGGCGGTTTTAAATGGAGTACCAATCCAATGGACCTACCTTGTAACAAGCTTGCAATAGACAAAATTCAATGGAGGGAAAAGAAACAAATTGCTAATTTCAACAAAACCATGTCAATATGAACAGAACAAGTAGCACAAAACTAAAAATTTCATCCCTAAGAAGCAACTCCTAGTTATATCCACTGTGACAGTGTATAAAAAACAATCCCATTAGAACTTAGTAGCATCCCAATCGGGAAAATCTAAGCTTTTCTACGGGAAGTACACGGGCCAGTTTAAGTAGTACGATTCTCGGACCTCCTTATCCATCTGGTTCCACTGCATTAAGAACAGGAGAAAATACTAGGTAAGACATCCGATCTTGTAAATCATGAGTCAATTCTAGTTTAGGATGAAACTTGACTAAACAACAAACACACCCACCTTGAAATTGTATGGTTGCTTCTTAGCCAATGCTTTCTTCCAATGGTGGTGCTCATACAGCATAGCTTTATCATGCCAGCTGCAGACGTAAAAACTCATACATAAGAACACCATCAAAATAGAAGCAAATGAAGTGCAAGAAAGAATTAACAGGATGATTTAGCATTATACAGAGACTATACACTCAAATGAAGTAAAAAGCCTTAACTAGTACAAGGAGCTTTGGCTATTGCAAATAGCATTCTTGTTTATGACAGATATGATTTATAGCAAGAATTTGCAAGAGAACCTAAATTTGAGAGCACACTAAATAAGCACCAGTAGCTATTAATTTGTGCATACTGAATAAAATAGCAAATGAATTTCCAATTCAAAAGCCAATCACAATGAGACATGGAACATGTGAAAACCAATGACACACCATTAGAGCACTTCAAAAGTACAAAATTTAGCCTCTTCCTGAGTAATACGCTAATGAAAAATCGAAGTTTTGAGGCGGATTCTCCAAATTGAAGCCTCAATCGACATAGCAATACACACACAGTCGGGTTCCGAGAAGCCTTATCGGCGCAAATTGAAGCATTTTGAGAATTAAACTGGAAATTCGATAAGAGAAACTGGAAAGAAATCAAAATCATACGAAATGCGAAACCAAATTAGGGAAAGAGGAGAGGAAGAACGGAACTTGTGTTGATTGGTGAGCTGCCACATGTAGGGATGGAAATGGGACAAGACGGAGAAGGCAAGCGAGCCGATCCACACGTTGACGAAGCGATCAGGACCAGAGTGTGGAACTCCTGGATCTCCTCTGTAGGCGCTGTTGAAGAATTTGTCCATTTTTCCTCTCTTTCTCGTTGACGGCGAAGCTTTCTTCCGGCTACGACTACGAGGTCGCTGGATAAGGCTGATAAAGAGAGAGTATAAAACGGATCCGGGTCAAAACTTTGCCTAGTAGTGGCTGATTGCCGAATACGGATACGGGTCAAATTCTTTTTCACGTGTAGTGATTTCCAAATTTACCCCTAATTAAATTATCAATTAAGTAGAATAGGCTATATAAAAAACAATTAGAAGTATAATATTATTATTAAACTCGTACTATATGTAAAATGTATTATCTGTTATCTATTATATTATTTTTATAACTTTTTTAATTTTTTAAATAAATATAAAGGGTTATCCTAGTACATGTTAATTTGTATGAAGTAGATAACTTTAATCAACATTACAAATTCATGTTTATTGGTGATTTGTTTTTTGTTCCAAAGTACTGATGAATATTTTCAATATGCTAAACTAATTCTGTCTTTTTTATTTTATCCTACCTAAATTTTATTTTATATTGTTTTTCTACCTAATCATCATTCATCATACTTCTCAATTCTCCCAAAAAAATATAAAATAGTTAAATAATTAACTTCCCAATATCTATAAGTTTTAATATTGTCTTTGTCCAATTTTGATATATTATTTCCTTATTTGGAAAAATATTCATTAGTTTAAGTGTTTAACAATGGAATGTACTTTTGGATAAAAGCAATACACAAAAGTAAAGGTTTTTAACGTACAAGAATAAAAAACCACAAAGAAAAAACATTTCTTTTGAAGCAAGCAAGGAAGCGGATTGAACCCCCAAATTGTTGCTCCACTCCGCACCCTTCTCTATAAAAATCTTCCTACCCCCTTCGCCTGATCTCTGCTCGCCTGCCCTTCTCTTTCATCTTCCTTCCCAAATTTCTGCTGATCTGTTTTCCTCTGCATCGGCCATGGCGGACAAGCCTGAATCTTCCGATTCGTAATCTACTACCCTTGTTATTCAAAGATTTTATTGTTCATATATCTCAGATCTTTGATTGTTTTCTCTAGACATTGTTTCGATGTTGTGTTCTAGGGTTCTAATGGTCTGTGACTATGTTAATTGCTGTATTGTCTGTGCAGTAAGGGGACGAAGAGGGATTTTAGCACCGCGATCCTTGAGCGCAAGAAGGCGGCGAATCGCCTTGTCGTTGACGAGGCTGTTAACGATGACAACTCCGTCGTTTCTATGCATCCTGATACCATGGAGAAACTTCAGCTTTTCCGCGGCGACACCGTCTTGATTAAGGTACCAGATTCGAATTTCAATGCGTTTGCCTTTCATGGATGATGTGATGTACATAGTTTGTGTTTAGGGTTTGTAGACGGGGTTGTGATTCGGAGAGCCATTTCGGATTTGTACATTGTTTAGGGTTTGGTGAAGTGGGGATTTTTCTTGTATCAGATTGTGGAAAGTCCTAGCCTTTTGCGGTTCTTATTATTTTACTTGATTGGTGTGCTGACAAGAGATTTTGTCCTGACTTATAGTTGCATCTTTTAGTTCCTAGTGGAGGATCTAGTGTTCTGATGCTCTGAGCGCATTACACATATCCTTAAGTGCCCTATATGGAAGAAAGACCAAGACTATGATCTATTTTGCAGTTACTTAACTTCTAAATGTTTTTAATTGAGTAACAGAATACCAAATGTCAACAACATTATCATCTTTATTAGCTCTTCTATTAAACATAGTGTGGAACTGTGGTTGCATTGGGCAATTGTGTGTCATCTCTGTTTGTGGAAGTTTTTAGATGTAAACAGAAAAGGCTAACTGTTTAGTTTATCACAGGAGTGAAATTAAGTACCTCCTCTGTGTTCTATATTATCCATTCCCAATAGTTCGTATCTAATTGATTTTGTGTTATATTCTTTAGTGCAGTATTTGTTAGCCATATGAGTCATATGACATTATCTTATGATACCTAAATCTGTTTCGAACATTTGATTGATTCCCCTTTCTGCAGGGGAAGAAAAGAAAAGATACAGTCTGCATTGCTCTTGCTGATGAGTCCTGTGATGAACCAAAGATTCGGATGAACAAGGTTGTGAGATCAAATTTGAGGGTTAGGCTGGGAGATGTGGTGTCTGTTCACCAATGCCCAGATGTGAAATACGGGAAGCGTGTCCACATTCTTCCAATCGATGACACTATTGAGGGGGTCACTGGAAACCTCTTTGATGCATACTTGAAGCGTAAGTAAATGACTGAAGATGCATTGAGATGTCTTTCTTATTGCACTGCTTGAATTGCTTATGCCTCTTTATACTCTAGTGTGGTTAGCTAAAAATGGTTGTTATAAACCACCAGTGCAGCACCATAGAAATAAGTTGATGGTGTTTGAATCTGGAATTGACCAATGATTGCTTATGCCTCTTCTCTTTTGAGGGATGCTTCATGCTTTCTATGAAAATAATTCATGTTTTACTCTTACCTCAAGCTACAACCCTTTATGAAATGAGTCTTACAAATAAAAAAATAAAAAAATGCCTATTGGGTTGAAAGCATGAAGACAAGGCTTTCTTTTTTGATGTATCAAATTAATCTAAACTATAGGTGAATCTATGTTGTTGTGCTTTCATAGTATGCTCTAGATATGATTGAAAGAGAGAAGTCCTACAAGATTACTAAAGTGTGACAAACTGAAAGGTTCATCTCATAAGTGAATTCCTCTCTGTGAGTTCGTCTTTCCAGGTTTGAGTTGCATTATCAGTCTTTCTACAAGCAATACAAGTTATGTTGGGAATATTTTTTCGTCTCGGGGTTTAAAAGAGTTGCTTTGCAATATATAACATGCCTTAATGAGCTTGCTTCCAGTACATAAGCTGGTTAAATCATGTTCTCTTTCATTCTTTCCTGATGAGTTGCTATCAGCACAAGTACTTAGTCCATTTTTTCCCTGTTTGCATTTTCAGCTTATTTCCTAGAGGCTTATCGTCCTGTGAGGAAGGGCGACCTTTTCCTTGTGAGAGGAGGTATGCGAAGTGTGGAATTCAAAGTTATTGAGACGGATCCTGCTGAGTACTGTGTTGTTGCCCCCGATACTGAGATCTTCTGTGAAGGGGAGCCTGTAAAAAGAGAAGATGAGAATAGATTGGATGAGGTTGGTTATGATGATGTTGGTGGTGTTAGGAAACAGATGGCTCAGATTCGAGAGCTTGTGGAGTTACCATTAAGGCACCCACAACTATTTAAATCAATTGGAGTGAAGCCACCAAAAGGAATTCTGCTATATGGACCTCCAGGGTCTGGTAAGACTTTGATAGCACGGGCTGTTGCAAATGAGACTGGTGCCTTCTTCTTCTGCATTAATGGACCAGAGATCATGTCGAAATTGGCTGGAGAAAGTGAAAGCAATCTCCGAAAGGCATTCGAGGAAGCAGAGAAGAATGCCCCATCTATCATCTTCATTGATGAAATTGATTCAATTGCTCCCAAGAGAGAGAAGACTAATGGTGAAGTTGAGAGGAGAATTGTCTCTCAGCTATTGACATTAATGGATGGGCTCAAGTCCCGGGCTCATGTCATTGTTATGGGTGCGACTAACCGACCCAACAGCATTGACCCTGCTCTAAGACGGTTTGGAAGATTTGACAGGGAAATAGATATTGGTGTTCCTGATGAAGTTGGGCGACTTGAGATTCTTCGTATCCACACCAAAAATATGAAGCTTGCTGAAGATGTATGTTCACTCCTGGTGTACTGTAGCTATTTGTATTAAGCAGATGATTAATTTTCTATTTTTGTTGCGTTGCAGGTTGATCTAGAAAAGATCTGTAAGGAGACGCATGGCTATGTTGGTGCTGATTTGGCTGCTTTGTGCACTGAAGCTGCACTACAGTGTATCAGGGAGAAGATGGATGTCATTGATCTTGAAGATGATACCATTGATGCAGAGATATTGAACTCCATGGCAGTTACCAATGAACACTTTTCAACTGCTTTGGGGCAAAGCAATCCTTCTGCTCTGCGTGAAACTGTGAGTTGATTTGCGTGGTTTAGTTGATAGCAGTTTCCTTTATGCTTCCTTGTCAGTTCTTGTAGTAATGCGATGTTTATTTTTCCAGGTTGTGGAAGTGCCCAATGTTTCATGGACTGATATTGGTGGCCTTGAGAATGTCAAGAGAGAGCTTCAAGAGGTAAATAATTTACAGCATCTTTCTTATTATCATTGTTGAACTTCCGATTTTATATTTTTCTTTTTCGTTCTTCAACAGACTGTACAATATCCTGTGGAGCATCCAGAGAAATTTGAGAAGTTTGGGATGTCACCTTCAAAGGGAGTTCTGTTCTACGGTCCTCCTGGATGTGGTAAAACCTTACTAGCCAAGGCCATCGCCAATGAATGTCAGGCAAACTTCATTAGTATCAAAGGACCTGAATTGCTGACAATGTGGTTTGGAGAGAGTGAAGCTAATGTAAGAGAAATATTTGACAAGGCTCGTGGATCAGCTCCTTGCGTCTTATTCTTTGACGAGCTTGACTCCATTGCCACCCAGGTATAGTTGAATAATGTTGATGATGCTCATCTCCTTTTTCATTCTCTTAGTTGCTGCCTCTGCTCATTTGGTTTCTCATAGAATAGGAAACCGGGAAAACATTTGCTTATATTGTATTTATATTTAGGGCCTTCTTATAATCTCATATTTACCTTACTATTCATTTGTAAACCCATTAATACCAGAGAGGAAGCAGCTCAGGTGATGCTGGTGGTGCTGCTGACAGAGTCCTGAATCAGCTTTTGACTGAAATGGACGGCATGTCTGCTAAGAAAACCGTCTTCATCATCGGTGCCACCAACAGACCCGATATCATTGATCCCGCTCTCCTACGTCCAGGTCGTCTTGATCAGCTGATTTACATTCCTCTTCCTGACGAGGAGTCCCGCCTTCAAATCTTCAAGGCTAACCTGAGGAGGTCCCCAATTGCCAAGGATGTGGATCTCACAGCCCTCGCCAAGTACACCCAGGGCTTCAGCGGTGCTGACATCACAGAAATCTGTCAGCGCGCCTGCAAATATGCTATCAGAGAGAACATTGAAAAGGTAAATAATTTGGTTGTGCACATAAAGTAATTCTTGAAACTGTAAATACTTTTGGTGTTTATGGAGCTGTTGATAATTTTGCAGGACATTGAGAAGGAGAAGAGGAGAAGGGAAAACCCAGAGGCCATGGAAGAGGATTTGGAGGATGAAGTGTCTGAAATCAGAGCATCCCATTTCGAGGAGTCTATGAAGTACGCTCGTAGGAGTGTGAGCGACGCTGACATACGCAAGTACCAGGCTTTTGCCCAGACGCTTCAGCAGTCCCGAGGCTTTGGCAGCGAATTCCGCTTCTCAGAAGCTAGCGCTGGCGGCGGAGCTACCGGAGCCCAACCCTACACCACCGCCTCTGCTGGCGGTGCTGATGAAGATGACCTCTACAGTTGATGATTATATTAATCTTCTTTCTGCTTTCTATGCTCTCTAGTCATTTTGTGCAATTGAGTTTAGTTTACTTGCCATTTTCAACTATTAAAAAATACATCTTGCAATACTTGTCAGAACTTATGCTTGTCAGGTTTACTTGCCCTTTGGAAACACAATGGTACTCAACTATATGAACATTGTTGAGGGAGCCGGGCAAAGAGAACCTTAAACTTTATTTATATGGTCCTTTCTTTCTCCTGACAATGTATTTGGGCTTGGGCCAGGTAATCATTGTGGGCTTTTCTTTGTCATAGCCCATATAAGCTATTGTTTTCTTACATTTCTGAAAGTAATAAACCAAACTGTTTTTTTTTGTTCCAATAAAGCACAAGGACTGGCAAATCAATAGCTCTACAGCCTCTACTCCAAAGTAACCAGTGTTATTAAAGCAAAATCCTTTAACTAAAATTGAAATTGAATGAGACAATTTTTGCCTAATTAATTCGGTTCTAGGCATTTGGTCTTATTCTTGAGAAATTAAAATGTTTGTCACCGATATCCTTATCGATCTTCATTCCTTCCATGAAGTTTATATTAGACAAGTTTTTGAGAGGTAAATCGATTTACTGACAGAATTGTTAAACTCAGCTTTTCATTCTCTGTGCCTAATCCTTTCCTCATAAAAATAAATTTTAAAATAGCTCAACTCCAAAGTGATAAATTGATACATTAACCCTATCTATATATGTTAACAAAGTGTCATAAAAAGATGTATAAACAGTGTGATTTCGTAGAAAGATTCATATTTCTAATGTTCCAGCTTGAAATCATGGTTAGGACAAATGGGCAATGCAACATCACAGCTGCTACATAGTCAAAATGAACAATGCAAGGATGTGAGTTCCTAGTAACTCCTTTTTTTAACGGGGTATTAAACACACCCATAACTTTTTATTATTTACACTCACGCATGCGGAATGCGTATACTTTTGTTTATGCATTCGAAAACCATACGCATATGTATGCGGAATGCGCATACACGCATATGTATGCGGAATGCGCATACACGCATATGTATGTGCAGTGCGCATACATATGCGTATGTATCCGCACTGCGTATACATATGCGTTAATGCGTATGTATCCGCACTGCGTATACATATGCGTATGTTATATGTATGCGCATTCCACATGCGCACACGTTCCAAAATTAAACGTTAACAATAAGATTTTGTTTGAACGGAAAATTTTAGATATGACGCCTTGAACGAGAAATTTTAGTATTTGGCCCTATATTTTAATTTATAAATAATTTTAACGTAATTTTTAATTTATAGTTTTACGCACATATATTATAAGTGATTTAAATTACAAAAAAAAAATAACTAAATAGGTAAAAAAAGATATAAATAACTTTGAAATAACAAGTTAGCATGTACCCATAAAATTATCAAGTTAAGCATATTATATATAGAAGTAACTAATTTACCATAAAATTATATAATAATAAACATAGTAAACTTAACTCGTTCGAATTAAAAAAATCTAAAACATTAATAATCAGGATCGCTAACGTTAATTAACAGTAAAAATAATATGTGCATGCGTAGTGCGCATACAGACGCATATATATGCGCAGTACATGTGTATTTCTAATGCATATACATAAGTATACGCGTTCCACATGCATAGATCAATATATATGCTTTCGCGTTCCGCATACATATAGTCGGTGTAAATAAAAAAAAAATTTAGGTGTGTTTAACAACACCTTTTTTTAAGGTAACAATCACATTAAACGATCCCAAAGATGTCACGTCCTTTCCCCGGGACCCACTTTCCCACAAATGACTGTACTGTATCCTTCCCCTTTTAAAAATCTACTATATAACTACTAAATGCAAAGTCCGACTGTGTCACATGTCATCACCATATTGATTTTGCCACATGTCATCACCATAATTTTTCTAATTTTTTTTTCAATAAAACAACTAAAACTAAAAATTATATACCAACTATAATCTACTTTCCTAATTAATATATATATATACATATACCTAACTTATTTATAAATTACAATCAATAATTACCAAAACTAAGTAATAATATTACACAACTTTCATATTTGATTACGACACAATTAGTTTTCACCAAAACAATCAATAATTACCAAAATTAAGTAATAGTATTACACAACTTTCATATTTGATTACGTCACTATCAGTTTTTACCAAAACAATCAATAATCACCAAAACCTATTAAGCATAGCAATTGAATCCTGATAATGATTGTTCAACCTACACAACAAAACAACACATTGATAAGAACAATATTGCAAATCTCATAATTAATCCCAAAAATTAGTATGACCGGAATTTATCCCAAGGAAAGACTTCAATAAGAACAATGCTTGCAAATCTCAAATATGCTGCAAATCTCAGCATTGGTAGAGCAATGCTGCAAATCTTTTGTTTCATTAGTTTTGTTGTTTTGACTTAGACATATTTTTACAATTTATCATTATCTATATTTTAATGTTGGATGTGACTATTCCGGTTTCATAACTATTTAGCCATTTTTTAATATAAATAAAGTAATAGAGAGTGTCACCTCTCTTTCGATAATTTGTTCTATTGTTATTTTTTAATACTTACTATTAAATTATAGTTTATAAAGCTCATTAGTATTATTAATTATGTAATGGCCCAATAAGCTCTATAATTAATTTATTTTAGTTTATATATATAATATTTACTAAAACATATTGTATGTTGTGAGCGAAGGTGGAGAATCAATTTAAAGTTGGGCCTATAAGCCGATTAAAACTATTCAAAGTTGCATTCAATATTAACGTCATATACATTTAGTAGTTATAAATATAAATTTATATTATATTTTTTATAATACTAAATTAAATATTTACCGTGGACCTTTTGTAATTTTTTTTATTACTTATATTAATTAGTTACATATGTTTATGTATTTTTATAATATTAGGACAAAAACATTAGTAGTATGTAGATTAATTTATTTTACTTTGAATATATTTTAGATTTGTAGGGTGATTTTGTTATGGACAAATTAACCCGACATAACAGAACGTTGAAATTGCCTGTTATTAGAGAGAAACGACAATGGACAAATTCAAATCGATCAGCTTAATAAATTGCATTTAATTTTTTGACATTTGTTTTCGATGAATTGAAATATGAAATTTAATATAAATACTAAATATGCAGGTTCTATTCTTGGAGTTAGTCCAAATTCTTCAGTTAGTGAACGTATCCCCCTGACCGACATTTCAAATGGTTAGTGATTGTTATTCTATAAAGTCTCTATTTATTTTTATAATACTAAATTAAACCACACAGCTTGGCAGTCATGTCATACAAGGGGGAATTATTTCAGGCAACAATATTGGACATGCGGTTTTGATTCCTCGCATGATCATGTCACCGTCAGACACTTCAATTTCTTGCAAATGTCGGTTTGTATCTTCCACGTCCTGTTTTCAATCATGGTCAGTTTTATGTTGCTTCATCAAGGGTGACTAGCAAGAAAAGTTTGAAGATATTGATTTGCGATAAAGACAAGAAGAGATATAGTATTACAACCAATGTAGTATACAATGAAGTTTTTGATAATTTGTAGCAATTTTAACATCGTGCCATATTTTATGTTTAGCGTGTCATTTTCATGTATTAGAGTTAGATGAACATTTTTATTATGTTTGATCGTTTTAGTAGTATTGAAGTAAAGGGGTGTGGCTATCCCTGTTTCTAAGACTACTTAGTCAATTTTTCTTATTAATAAAGTTATGGAGAGTTATGTATCTCTTTATATAATGTAATTTTTTATATCTTTAATTTGTTTAGTCGATTAGTCATTTTTAATTTAAATAACTAATCAAATATATATTGAAACATTAATTCATCGATAATTAAAATATACTATTTTTATAAATATAAAAAAAAATAAACAATTTCGTACAAGACACGGGTATTACACTAGTAGTAAAAATAACAGGGAAAAGAAGTACGTTGTCAGAGGCGCACGTTGTCTACTAGAAACGTTTGGCCCCAATTTGTACAACTTCCATAATCAATTAATCACCCACTCAAATTAGAAAGACTATGGGTGCGTTTGAATCTATTAAAATAATGTATTAAAATATATTATTTTGTATTTATGATTTGTTTGGATTTCCTGATAGAATGTATTATTTTATATTAAATTATTAATTTAATATAAGATAATATATTTTAATGGACATCTAAACAGATTCTTAATGTAAAATAATGTATTATTTTGGAAATCCAAATGCACCCTATAGTGTGTTTGGATTTCAAATAAAATGTATTAAAATCAATTATTTTATATTAAATTGATCAATTTAATATAAGATAATATATTTTAATACATTCTAGTATGAAATTCAAATAGACCCTATAATATCACTACGCAAAGCAATCATACATACACTACAATGTAAATATAAGAATGATAGTGCATCTTATTTCCTTCCCCTAAACTTGATTGTTACTATATTTGATTATAACAACTCTATGTTACTTGTGGTACAATAACTAATTAACTACAATGTAAAGCTTATATTTTTTTAATAAGGTAAGAATTAGGGTAGCCGCAAGAGCAAGTCGAAGGCTAACTTAGAACATCCTTTCGAATGAGAATTATAAGGTATGTGTTGTTCTGAAAGTTGTTCAAAGAGATTGAATGGCTGAGATATGCAAGGTTGTTCAAATATGAGGCGTATATGTTTGTATTGCGCTTGTAGGTGGATGTGATTGGACCATCGAAAATCTCACAAAATGTAATAAGAAATCATAATACATAAATTTTACGGTTTTTCTAACATATGATCATGGTGCTTAGATTACGGACATTATTTTGAAAAAAAAAATTGGGCTAGTACGAGCGCATAAATACATACAAGCCCAATACATAAATTTATTAAGACTTTGCCCTAAAATTAATTGATAACAAAAATAATAATCTATTAATCTTATATACTAAATTTATTTTCTTCAAACTTTCGATGTTGAAACATAAAAATCACAGTAACAAATAATTTATTTTTAAAAATCTAGGGACAGAGATTAGAAAGATTGGATTGTGAATGTAGACATGTAGTGCCGGAATTTGCTACTTGGTAGAGATCACGTAGGCCGCACGAGGGGCTTCCGTCTACGAGGATTTTGGATCCATTGGCCCTTTAAGAGTTTTTAATTAATAAAATGGATTTCTATTATTTTTTATGTATTTTTTCTACTCTTACTAACTTATTTTATTATTATTTTTTCTTCATTTTCTTTGTTTTTTCTCTATCTAAAATATTGTTTTTTGGGATTTAGGATTTAAGGGGTAGGGTTTAGAGGGTAGAGAGTAGGATTTAGGGAGAGGGATCCATTTTTGTTAAGGGTCCATTAGTTTAAAAAAAGGTTTGTCAAATGATTATTTACTTAACTCACCGTAAAATAATGAGGAATTTAGTGTGCGTATGTGTAAACATCAAGCTACTTCACATCTCAATTATATTCATTACAAAAATATTACGAGTGCGTTTGGATTTCAACAATAATACATTATCTTATATTAAATAAATGATTTAATACAATTTAATATAAAATAATATATTTTAATGTATTCTAATATGAAATCCAAACATATTCTAATTGTCTAGTTCAGTAGCTGTGTTGTATAAATTTGAAACATAATAAATTAATATTACATAGAGATTGTCACAAATTAAAACATTATATGAATCCCATCTAGCTACCGACGTCAAAGTAGGTAATATATAGATGATGTAAATAATTCATTTCGTTCATTTTTCACACATGTTATGTGATGGAGATGGTGAAATGGATTGAATGACAGGACGAGATTTCTTTTTCCGTGGGCAATATTAAAGCGAGGGACACAAAAAAGTGTACCAAAAAAAAAAGAGAAAAAAGCAAATAAATTATTCCAAAATTTGCATTAATTTGAACTTTGAATTGATTTATTCCTCGGAAGGACGGTGATTTAAGTAAATAATTATTTGATAATTTTTTTTTAAAATTAATGGATTTTTAGTAAAAATAGATCAATTTCTCTCTCTAAACCCTATTTCATATCCCCTAAATCCTACCCCTTAAATCCTAAACCCCAAAAAATAATAATTTAGTGAGAGAAAAAACAAAGAAGAGGGAGAAAAAAATAAAATAAAATAAATTAGTAGGGATAGGAAAAATACATAAAAAATATAGAGGTCTATTTTACTAATTGAAAACTCTTAAAGGGTCAATGGGCCCAAAACCCTCATTATTTTATTATGGATGTTTTGTAGCCCAATTCGTATTAATAGTGTTTTACAACTAATTTATTTATAATTAAGACTAACTACATACCTATGCTTAAAGGAGAAATGTATTTTCAGCTACGTACAATTCATCTCACCTCCTATGAGCTAGTAACTAGTAAGTAGTACTGTAGTAATATATACAAATTGTAGAGACGTTGATAATTATAAACAATTACACTTCAACATGCAAGTACAACTTTTTTCTAAAACATATAAAAATTAGACTGATTTCAAGATATACTTAAACATCAATTTATAACATCTTTTTGAACGAGAATATGAAATACTAGATTTGTATTTCTTCCAGTGAGTTGACAAAATTGAAAGCATTTTGAATATGCAAACAAAAATTGAAAAATGATATATATATGACGGTATGGTCCATATTTTTATTTTGATATTTCCCATTCTTTTATTTATTAACAAAATTATAACTTTACTACAATTTAGTTGTTATATGATTGAGGGAGTTGTCTCATTTTCTGAAAACAAAAACCTCTTTTTGTGGCTTTTTTCTTGATTTGACATCTTCCATTATAGTTTGGCTTCATCTAGCTAGTTACTCCTCTGTCCCAAAATATAAGTCCCATTTGACCTGGGCACATCCGCCGAGACGAGTTTTGTATCGTTAATATCTCTAATTACATAACCCTAAAAATTATAATTTTTTGATATTATTAAAGTACTCGTTGAGACGAATCAAACAAGACCCCACATGACTATGTTTTTTCTTATATATTGGAAAAAATCTTAAACCGAAGCTTCAACGGTGAACAGTGGCGCGTTCCCAAATGGGGCTTATATTATGGGACGGAGGGAGTACTATTTAGGGCCCGTTCGGTGGGCATGAAGTTGCGGTTGAAGGAAGCTGAAGTTGCTCCTTCAACCAGCTTCAACTCGTTTAGGCCTCGTTCGGCGATTTGCACAGGAAGAAAGCTGAAGATGCAGTTGAAGCAGGAAGGAAGCTGAAGATGAAGAGAATGCTTAAAGCTGGGGGTGGGTTGTAAGCATTAAGGACCGGTTGAAGGAAGACAAGATTACGAGATTTGCCCCTTGAGTTGTACCTTTTCTCACCCAGCTCATCATCCAAGCTCAGGCCAGCCTCACGATTCATCCCGATATTTTTTCTTCGCCCTCGTCAATAGCTCAACAGGCGATTCTCTCCATCTCCATTGCTCCTCCTCTGAAACTGTCGATTGGTTTCAGGCTGTCGTCCTCCCGCTTCATTGTTCCTAGCTCCCTGTGCAGAAAGGGCCCTAAACCCAGGTACGTGTTCAGCTCCATTGTTCCTCCCTCTATAGAAATCTTCACTTAGGGTTGTTTAGGGTCAATAATAAAATTTGTGGTTAGTATTTAGAGATTTTGGTGTTTAATAATTGTGAATTTGATAAGATCGATCGAAAGCCCTAAATTTATATGAGTTATGAAGAACCCTAATTGTTCAGTTTGTAACCCTAATTGTTCCTCCCTGCAAAATTGTTCAGTTTGTAACCCTAATTTGGCTGGTTTCTCACCCTAATTTGACTGGTTCAATAGACAGTTTCTATAGCTCAATGAGTAATAGACAGTATGAAATAATTCATGCATTGCAAATGAATGCAGTCACAAGAACACAGAAACTGATGCTTAAAATGGTTGAAGGTTTAGGATTAAAATTTGACTGGTTTCTCACCCTAATTTGATTGGTTCAATAAGAGCCTTGCATCATGATTTTTGCACTGATGCTTAAAGAACAAATGTGAAAGAACAAATCGCTGTTTATATTGCTATGAAGTAGTTGGTATCTATGTTTAAGTGATGAATTCCGATTTATATTGCTATGAAGTAGTTGGTATCTATGTTTAAGTGGTAATATATGGATATTTTGCTCTTTACTTGTCTGAAGCTATACCCAAAAGTCACCATGTCTAGATTGTGGTGTATTTTATTCTTAACCCTCATTTATTTTGGGCAAGTTTATCACTCGTGCAAGTGCTTGTTACTACTTCATAATTGTTTGGGAATATCTGATGTGTGCAAGAATTATGGATGTGAAATGTATTGATTTCTGTTGTAGGTTTGGGCCTTACCTTTGCCAACCTGTGATTGCTAGCCTAAGTGATGGAGACAAGCCGTTCATATGCACCATGGATTCAATTGGAGCCAAGTATGTATAATGCTATATATTTATTCACTCCTGTGCACCTCATTTGGCTTTTCATTTTGAGATGTAGAATGAACTTGGGAATATGTGATGTGACCTTGCTATGAAGAAGGTCTCAAGTCCCGGATGAGATCGTGATGAATCCGTAGTGGGGTGAAACAACTCCTTGAATAGGCGTCTGCGTTGATGGAGATTACAAGACGACGGCGAGGCGGAAGCGATTGCGGAAGCGATGAGAAGTTGATGATGATGCAGTCCGTATGAAGGGTGATGGTGGACGGACTGAATGATGATGGAAAGAAGAGGTTTTGGAGGCGGATTAGAAGAAGGGAGCAAGCTCGACCTAGATCTAGCAGAATTAATGGCAGAAACGCGAGGGAGCAAGCTCAACCAAGAGAATCAAGGAGGACGTTGATGGAGGCTCAATTGGAGTTTCTCTCAACAATAAAGTCTGTAATGTCAACGTGAAAGAGCCAGGAGGCTACAAAGCTAGGTTAAGTAAAAGGAAGACTCTTCCTTTTTCTTAACCAAAAAGTTTAAAAATAAAACAAATAAAACACTAAAATTACCCTAAGGAATTTTGGTCATTCTAAGTATAGAAATGACCTCCTAAACTCCCTAAAAATGCTGAAAATAATAATAAATAATATCCGGGAAAAATACTGATAAATGTCATAAATCAGAAATATCGATAACTAGGCGAATAGCGATCAATATCTCTAATCTGTAAGCTCCGGGATCTCTGCAGACTGTGTAGACGTCCCAACTGTCACTAAACTCAGAATGGATCCCTCATCTGTAGTTGTCATGGTAGGCGAGGTCACATCATCCTCCCCCACTTGAGTGTGAAGCGTCCCCGCTTCACCCTGATCATACTCTGGCTCCACGTACGGTGATAGATCAGCAACATTGAAAGTTGGGTGAACACCATACTTGTCTGGGGGCTCTAGCTGGTAGGCGTTGTTATTGACGGCCTTGACAACACGGAATGGTGGAAGACCATTTGGCAACTCGTCCGGCATCACATCCTGAAACTCCTGCAAAATTGACAAAATACAAGAGGGGAGTGCGGACCCTGAAACAGGTAGGGCAGTAGGAAGAGCACTGAGTAGGAAACAGGGCGACTTGCCTTGGATGACGTTGGAAACCTGCTGGCGTCGCGCCAAGAGAAGTCTTTGCTCGCAAGTGCCTTTCAGCGCCGATCTACCTTGTCCACCCTTCGGATTAGCAGAAACCTGTTCTGAAGTGCCCTGGGTACCCAAAGAAGATGCTGCAGGAAGTTGTAGGGAACCCTGCTGGAAAGCTGTAGGGGACTCTGGAGGGGGTTTTCCGGGGTCCTTTGCAGCCTGTATAGCCTTGTTCCTCTGTCTAATAGCATGGTCCTGTAAAATCTCATTCGGAGTCATCGGTAAGAGCGTCACGCGCTTTCCATGATGAGTGAACATGTAATTGTTTAAAAACCCATCATGGAAGACGCGACGGTCAAATAGCCAAGGACGCCCTAACAGAATATGAGTGGCATCCATGACGGTAACATCGCACAAAACAGTGTCTGTATATGGTCCTATGGAAAAAGTAACGGGACACTGTAAAGAGACATTGTTACCTGGTTGGTCTGAAATCCACTACAGACCGTAGGACTGAGGATGTGGTTGCGTCTGAAGATTGAAGTCGCAGACAACTCTCTCAGTTATAATGTTGCAGCATGACCCTCCATCAATTATCAGACTCAGCGACGCATTCTTCATACGACACCGGGAATGAAACAGATTCTCCCTTTGGTCAAGCGGACCTCCTTCCTTGACACTGAGGATGCGTCTGGTGACCAAGGCATAAGGCATGACGTCTGTATCATGGTCGCTCGGCCTGATCACCTCATCAGTCAGCTCTGCAGACTCCTCTGGGACGTTCTCCTCTTCATCCGAGAGGCTCTCGTAGTCTTCAGTTTTGGCGGAGTAGAGGACACGCTTCTGATTAGGGCAGTCCTTCTGATAGTGTCCTCGTTCACCACATCTGTAACACTCTCGATCGCTAGAACGATCTGTATGGCCTGTCTCAGTAGAGGCCGATGGCTGTCGGCGCGCAAAAGAATGGGGCGCTGGCAGCGGCGTCGGAGAAGACGCAATACCTGTATGATCCTGTCGAGGCACAGAACTAGAAGAAGAGTTAGTGCTATAAGAATGGACAGGGTTCGAGGTATACCTTGGTGAGGGAGAAGACGAAGACTGCCAAGGCTGCTGTCGACGTCTCTGCGCCTGAAGATAGAGCTTCTACGCAGTATGTACCACGTTGTTGAGGTCTCGGATTGGCAGAACATCAACCTGATCCCTGTACGGCTGTGACAAACCCGTTATAAAACGTGTACGTAGTGTAGAAGGTGTAACACCCCCAAAACTTAACCCTTTTGGAAAGGTATTACCGCCAGTGACCCCAGTGTTCCTTACCGAGATCACCCAAGGCTTTACCAAATAAATACAATTTATGAAATGCAATTGATACACAAAGATTAAGCATTAAATTCCAAAACATAACATTGTCGAGGAAATAAGAGTTACGGGATTACAACCCAATCCCGAATAGGTCAAAACATAGTTTAAACCCAACACAGCGGAAGACTAAGAAAGTAAGTTACAATCGGAGTTATTGTCCAAAGGATCATAACCTGATTAAAGAAATAATTAAAACATTCAAAAACCACCGCCGACTCCATAGTCCTTCTAATCTTCTGAGCTACTTCTTAACTGATGTGCCGAATCGAACGGATGACACCAGCCAACCATGCAAGGAAAAATATTGGTTGGTTAGTCTAACTGAATAGACTAGCAAGGGTACAAAGCAGACTGGTTCGAAGCAGTCATATTAGGTTAGACTCATCGCTTCTCGGATAATAACCGATAACGGTAGTCAACCATCATATTCCTACTGGAATAAACAAGAGATATGCACAAGAGAAGATTCTGGAAGACTGAATCTTCACAGAAATCGACTCGAAAGAAGACTCCAACGGAAATGAGTCTTTAAGGAAGTAATGACAAATCTGGAATATTACAGAATCATTCAACAATGATTTAAAACTGACTGAGATGCTTCGGTTCACAACCAACCTCATCGCCTACAGCGAATCCAGATTGGAAAGAGAACGTACTACATTCAAGTCAAGACGAGTTTTCCTAGCTGCACTGAACTTAGCTGCACTACTCGCCCAAGGTGTATTAATTATGTGCGTCAAGGTAGCACTTATCTGATTTATGTTTCAAAAACACACATCACGTTATAGACTTTTACATGTGTACCCCACCAGTGGGACGACACATCTTAGTATACGTTTCGTCGAGAGTGACGTTTACCGAAAGGTTTGTGACACCAGCTAAGTGTCCTGTCTCTACACACATGTGTAAGAGACCGATCATGATCTTAGAATGGTATTGGATGGGGACGAGCCACCCCTCTACCAGATTATAAAGAAACGACTGGACAGAGTCCGAGTAACGTTCCTATCTAACAGTGTTAACTAAACAGTTACAGCACCATAACATTTACAGGATAAATCCACATAAAGGCCCGAAAGGCGATCACAGATAATAGCGTTGTTCTAACAGATATACAACCTATTATATGATTTTCAAAACAGTTTATCAAAACCGTTTCCAGACAAAGAGGATATTCATTCCAAATTAATTACTCAGATAAACTACTGATAATTAATGTAAATATGGAACGAAAGAGCAAGAGCGAACCGCCACTTGCCTTACTTCGCAGAATAGTCTAAAGACGTCACTGGATTCCGGGCTCGACACGGTACAGCTCTGACAGCACAACGACCTTCGAGTCGACCCATAAAAGGAACCCTAAGTTAGATCCGACATAAATAGTACGAATCTAAATACGGCGAAAGAACACGAAAGGAAAGACGCCACGACGACAACCGACCAAGCCAAAGCCACGAAGGCGTTCTGGGCACTGGCGGCGGTCGCCGTGAAGAACACGGCGATCGTCGTGAAGAACACGGCGGTCGCCGTGAAGAACACGACGGTCGCCGTGAAGAACATGGCGGTCACCGTGAAGAACACGGCCGACTGAAACGAGAGAAAACTCACCCCAAAACACGAGCGGTTTGGCCTCCTTTGACTTGCTTTGGCTTCTAACCTCCAAGGCTAACCAAAAGCTTCACAAAGGCACTCTGGAAACACACCAAAGCAACACCGGCGAGACCTCCGGCGAGCACAAGAAAACCGGCGAAAACAAAACTCCGGCGAGAGGCGAATTTGGCAGCGATTCGGGGTTGTAGATGACCCAAAACCCATGCCCAAGCTCACCTATTTATAGGCAAACCCCAAGGAATGAGCTGCAAACCCTCAGACGCGGCAACCGACGCAACGGCGCGCCTCGAACGACGCCGGTGACCATCGGGCAAAGCCCACTGGACAATCACGGCGGTCGCCGTATTTTTGCCTGCGGCGGGCACGCGGCGGTCGCCGTAAATGCGGCGGTCGCCGTTGCTAGGCCTGACGCGGCCAGCTAGAAGCTGACACGTTGACCTCTCGGGCCCAACCACGGCGGTCGCCGTTTCTGAACGGCGGTCGCCGTTTTCCCCTTTTCCCACCCATTCGGCTTTGAACGAGTATGACGATAAACCGGGATAAAAATTATCGTACGCGAACGACAATTTAAAATTCAAGGCACCCTGTCTGTATATTATTTCACTGAGAAAAATATTACAGATATAGAGCACATTACAGAATGTCTCAAGCTACCTGAATTAAATCCGACGTACACAACGGGTACTCGGGAAAATTCCATAATTCCCAAAATAACCTTACAAAAATACGGGGTATCACATCTCCTCCCCCTTACAAGAAGTTTCGACCCCGAAACTTAGGTCGAGAATAATTCGGGAAAACGCCTGAGCATATCTGACTCGGTTTCCCACGTCTCCCAAGTAACTTCTTCGGTCCCTGACTTGGACCACAGCACTCGTACCAAAGGTACGATCTTGTTGCGCAAATGCTTCTCCCGACGCTCCAAAATGCGCACGGACAACTCTTCGTAAGTACCATTAGCTTGAATCTCGATGTCCTCATAACTAAGCACATGAGACTCATCTGGCACATACTTTCTGAGTAAAGACACGTGGAACACGTTATGCACCGGGTGAGCCGATGGTGGCAATGCCAAACGGTACGTTAGAGATCCCACTCTATCCAAAATCTCGAATGGTCCCACGTAGCGAGGGTTAAGCTTCCCACGCTTACCAAATCTGAAAACTCCTTTGGAAGGCGACACCTTGACAAAAACCTTGTCACCGACCTCGAACTCGACAGTCCTGCGCTTCCGATCTGCGTAGGACTTTTGTCGACTCTGAGCGGTCAACATCCTTTGTCTGATCAAAGCAATGTCTGAAGCCGTCCTTTCGACCAACTCTGGTCCAAGCAGAATTTTGTCGGCATTATCGTCCCAACAAATCGGAGATCTGCATCTGCGACCATACAAAGCTTCAAACGGAGCCATCTTGATTGTAGTATGCCAGCTATTGTTGTATGTGAACTCAATCAGACTCAAGCTGTCCTCCCAGCTAGTCGGACGATCGAGCACACAAGCTCTAAGCATATCCTCTAGAGTCTGGATGGTCCTTTCAGACTGACCATCTGTCTGAGGATGAAACGTTGTACTGAACCTTAACTCGGTTCCCATAGCCTTATGAAGTTCCTTCCAGAATCTTGACATGAAACGGCCATCTCGGTCCGATACAATGGTCTTAGGAATGCCATGTAAGCGGACAATCTCCTTCTGGTAAACTTCGGCTAGCTTCTGGGTTTCCCATGTGGTCTTGATGGCTATGAAATGAGCACTCTTCGTAAGCCTATCCACAATTACCCAAATAGCATCTCTCTGACTTCGAGTCTTTGGTAGCCCAGTGACGAAGTCTATGGAAATGTCCTCCCATTTCCATTCTGGCACGGGGAGAGGTAGCATCTCACCACCTGGTCTACGGTGTTCGATCTTGACTTTTTGGCAAGTTAAGCACTTTGCCACAAAGTCTGCTACGTCCTACTTCATATTTGGCCACCAAAACTTCTTCCTGAGATCCTTGTACATCTTGCTAGAGCCAGGATGCACAGAATAAGCAGATGAATGAGCTTCTCTCATCACCAACTGACGAAGACCTTCTGTGTCAGGCACACAGATCCGATCCTGAAACCAAAGTGATCCATCATCCTGAACCACAAAACTGGGAGCTTTCCCATCCATCACTTCACTGCTTAACTTTACCAAGATGATGTCATCGACTTGCTTTTCTTTGATTTGATCCAGCAGTGTAGCCTGAATTTCCATCATACTCAGGTACCCTCTACGCTGGTCATACAAGACTTCAATGTCGCATGACTCTCGGTTTAGCTTAGTTTGAGCAGTAAGCAACGCAACCACAGTCTCGTGCGTTGTCTTCCGGCTTAGCGCATCAGCTACAACATTAGCCTTGCCCGGATGATACAACAACTCCATGTCGTAGTCCTTGAGCAACTCTAGCCAGCGGCGTTGTCTCATATTTAACTCCTTCTGAGTAAATATATACTTGAGACTTTTATGGTCGGTGAAGACTTGGCATCTTATACCGTAGAGGTAATGCCTCCAAATCTTCAGCTCAAAGACAACCGCTGCTAACTCAAGATCGTGGGTCGGATAGTTTTCTTCGTAAGTCTTGAGTTGTCTAGATGCGTAAACAATGACTTTGCCTCTTTGCATCAAAACACAACCAAGACCACACTTGGAAGCATCACTATAGACCACATAATCGTCATTCCCCTCTGGGAGTGCTAACACGGGTGCCGAGGTCAACCGTCGCTTCAACTCCTGGAAACTGACCTCGCACTTGTCATTCCAGACAAACTTCTTGTGGACTTTGCGGAGTAGATTGGTCATCGGTAGAGCGATCTTTGAAAATCCTTCTACGAACCTTCTATAATACCCGGCAAGTCCAAGAAAACTGCGCACCTCTTTCACGCTCTGGGGCTGTGTCCACTTAGCCACAACTTCAATCTTTTGGGGATCAACCATAACCCCATTTTTATTGATCACGTGGCCTAAGAAAGTCACTTCCTTCATCCAGAATTCACATTTAGACAATTTAGCATAAAGCTGATGTTGTCTAAGGATCGACAAGGAAATCCGTAGATGTTCCTCGTGGACTTCTTCATTCGGAGAGTAGATCAAAATGTCGTCGATGAAGACCACCACGAACTTATCCAAGTACTGATGAAAACATCGGTTCATCAAATCCATAAAGACAGCTGGAGCATTTGTAAGCCCAAAAGGCATCACTACGAACTCGTAATGACCATATCTGGTCCTAAACGCAGTTCTAGGAATGTCCTGCTCCCGAATCCTGAGTTGATGATATCCAGATCTTAAGTCGATCTTGGAGAACACCTTTGCTCCTTGCAACTGGTCCAACAAGTCATCAATCCTAGGAAAAGGATACTTGTTCTTGATCGTCACCTTATTCAACTCTCGGTAGTCGATACAAAGTCGGAACGATCCGTCCTTTTTTTTGACGAATAATACCGGAGCACCCCACGGCGATGCACTCGGCCTGACATATCCTTTGTCAAGAAGATCTTCTAGTTGATTCTTCAACTCTTGCATCTCAGCTGGAGCCATCCGATACGGGAATTTGGAAATCGGCGCCGTACCAGGCTCGAGATCAATTGAAAACTCTACGTCACGATTTGGGGGTAATCCTGGAATTTCTTCCGGAAAGACATCCGAAAATTCCCTAACTACAGGAATATCAAGAACCTCGGGTTCATCCCCCTCGGGCGAATCCAAGTAGCAAAGGTACCCGACACATCCTTGTCGTAGTAGCTTAAACGCAGCCATCGCATTGATCAGCTTGCCGTTATCAGCGTCATTTCGACCTTTGAACTTGCACACGAATTGGCCCCCGGATGACACCGTCACCGTTCTTGAACTGAAGTCGATCACCGCCTTATGACGCGTCAGCCAATCCATACCGAGAATAAGGTCGTATGGAGCCATGGCTATGCATATTAAATCTGCCTCGAATTTCTTACCCTGAATGGTAATCGGAAAGTCGGACAAATGCTTGGTTCCCACCAAACGTTCTCCATTAGGAAGATTAACGACGAAAGGGTCGCACGAATCATTGCACACTAAGTCTAACTTGCTAACACAGCTATCCGAAATAAAGGAATGCGTAGCACCAGAATCAAACAGAATGCACACTGAAGTAGAGTGAAGGTATAGAGTACCTTGAGCAATCGGAGCGTTGGGTCCATCTGCCTCACGCATCTCGTACAAGCGTTGGCCCTGACTTCCAGAAGCAGTTGGGGCCTTTCCCCTGTTCTGAGCAGTCGTCTGCACTGAAGTGCTAGGAGTCTCGGCAGGCTTAAACCTAGGTCGGTTGCTTTGATGAACTGACCCTTGCTGCAACTCTACTCCCTTCTGCTTCCCCTGCTTGCAGAACTTTTGCAGATGACCATCACGTCCACACCCAAAGCATGGCCTCCTCTCCTTTCGACACTCAGTGCTCTTGTGTCCAACAGTACCGCAGTTATAACACTAAACTGTACTCCTGGTATGCCCTGACTGTTGAGTCGATCCCCCTTGCGTCATCTCCGTCTTAGCTCGGCCGGACCTGACGAAGTTAGACGGTGGCGCAGGGCGCTTAAAACCACCTCCCTGGTTCTGATTCTGCATCGACTTCTGTCGGTTGCGCCTCTTGGTCGACTCCTCGAGAGTTACCTCCAGCTTATAGGCACAATCCACATACTGCTCCAAGGTAGAGCATGTATGGTGCACCATTAATGGCTTGATATCCGGGTTCATCCACTCGTGAAAGTACCAGATCTTTTGAGCCTCGCTGGTGATCTCGATAGTGGCGTACTGTAGAAGATGGTTAAACTTAGATGCCAACTCGGTCACTCTCAGACCATCAGTCTGAGGGTACAAGAACTCTTTATGCTTCTCCTCTCTCATAGCACGAGAGAAAAAGCGATCAACCATCTTGGTCTTGAACATCGACCAAGTCAACACTGGGCTCTCAGCCAAACCAGTGCTCTCCCACCACTCGCTATCCTCCTCCTTCAGCTGAAGAGACGCGATATGGACCTTCTCGGCCTCCGTACACTCCACGTTCCTGAACAGCCTCTCCATATGGGAGAACCAATGAGTCACTGCCACTGGCTCCCCTTTCCCGTTATAGCAGTCGGGTCTCATGGAAGTAATGGTCTTAAGAGCGCGACCATAGCTGTCCCTCGCCCTAACGGCAGTCTCCTGAATCACAGGGTTTCTGGGTTCCACAACATTAGGAACCGCTGCATGAATAGACACTTCTTGTGCTTGAGGCGCACTTGGTCTCAAGACATCTGTGATAGCCTGCATCACGATCCCTCGGATCGCCTCAACAGCTGTAGCGTCAAACAACGTCGGTGCCTGGGTCTGATCCTGACCTTCACGCCTCTGTTGGACGCGAGACTCAGACTCGTGTTCATCCTGAACACCTCTTCCTGCTGGTCTGGGGTTTTGGCTAGTCCCAGCACCGGCTCGAGTCGAGTTTCTCGTGCTTCTTGGGTTCACCATCTGTTTACCGATCCAATTCCAAGCATTCAATACATTAATATTATGCAACATACTTATGCAATATATCAATGTAAATAAATCACTCAGAATAGATCAACTTGGCATTTTATAGATGAACCTTCGAATTCTTACACAAGTTACACATAAGTTTATCATTCGAGCATTAGGACAACATTGCTCGAAGATATAAGTGTTTCTCAGAGTACTTGCCGCAATACTGAAATATTACACAAAGTACAACTTGGAATACTAAGAAACGAAACTACTACGATAGGCAACGACATTCCTCCTCAAGGCGTTCCAAAACGTCTCCCATACGACTGGCTACTCGTGCATGGTCTCTTCGGGCTAGGCTCACCATCAAGCTCTGGCGATGGGTTTCGCACCCTGCTTGACCCTGAAGCACATAGTCCTAGCTCAGTCATGGTAAAGTATGGGTCATCCATGACTGGTCCTCCTATTCCAGCCCTCCTCTGAGTACTGGCGATCAGATCATCCCTCTGACGCTGCTGTTCTGCGGAGATTACCTCGCTCTGGCGGAGAATCTCCTACAGCTCGGATTCCGACCTCCATCTCCTTAGAGTAGGGATAGGCTGAGATTCCCTGTCACTTCTCCCAATACCGTACTCGGTATACAGTGCCTCCCAATCAGCTTCTGACATGGGTGCGTACTCTGGCACTGGTGACAATCCTGTATCGGGCTCCTGAATCTGCCCTCCAAGGTCCAACTCTGGATCCTCTTCTGGATCATCCTCTATGGGATCCTCTTCCTCGGGATCATCCTCGATGGGATTCTCATCCTCGGGATCATCCTCGATGGGATCCTCATCCTCGGAATCATCCTCGATCATCTCCTCGTCCTCGACAGGATCTTGCTCAAGCATCTCCTCTTCCTCCTCCTCGTACTCGATCTCCTCGGGAATTGGTCCCAGCAGAAAGTCGTCTTGGTAAACCCCTTTGTTCATACCTTGACAACTCGTCTTCCTACTCTCATTCTTGTACTCCCTCCACCCTTGGTGGCGGCACAGGTGCAGGTCTAGGGGCCATAGCATTCCTGGCTACAAGGACAACTGACTCGGGGAGAACGTGCTTGACGTCTTCGGGTGGGCTACTCGGGCCTCCAACCTCGAAACATCGCTGAGGTAATGGAAAATCTAGCCTCGGCTGATCCGACTTGGCGTCTTCCGACCCCCTACCAATAGAAAAGCAGACACTCATCCTATCGAACAATAAGGAAGGAATTAGTCTTTCTAGACATAGAAGCAAGCTTACTATATCAGACTATAAAGAAGACATGACTATGAACGGTGTTTTAAAATTCTTTTCAGAATGAAAATTCAGAGCCCTCTTTAAAGCATTTTCAAAAACGGATAATTGATTTATAAAATCTCAAACCCGTTTTAAAACTTTTGGCTCTGATACCACAACTGTAACACCCCCAAAACTTAACCCTTTTGGAAAGGTATTACCGCCAGTGACCCCAGTGTTCCTTACCGAGATCACCCAAGGCTTTACCAAATAAATACAATTTATGAAATGCAATTGATACACAAAGATTAAGCATTAAATTCCAAAACATAACATTGTCGAGGAAATAAGAGTTACGGGATTACAACCCAATCCCGAATAGGTCAAAACATAGTTTAAACCCAACACAGCGGAAGACTAAGAAAGTAAGTTACAATCGGAGTTATTGTCCAAAGGATCATAACCTGATTAAAGAAATAATTAAAACATTCAAAAACCACCGCCGACTCCATAGTCCTTCTAATCTTCTGAGCTACTTCTTAACTAATGTGCCGAATCGAACGGATGACACCAGCCAACCATGCAAGGGAAAATATTGGTTGGTTAGTCTAACTGAATAGACTAGCAAGGGTACAAAGCAGACTGGTTCGAAGCAGTCATATTAGGTTAGACTCATCGCTTCTCGGATAATAACCGATAACGGTAGTCAACCATCATATTCCTACTGGAATAAACAAGAGATATGCACAAGAGAAGATTCTGGAAGACTGAATCTTCACAGAAATCGACTCGAAAGAAGACTCCAACGGAAATGAGTCTTTAAGGAAGTAATGACAAATCTGGAATATTACAGAATCATTCAACAATGATTTAAAATTGACTGAGATGCTTCGGTTCACAACCAACCTCATCGCCTACAGCGAATCCAGATTGGAAAGAGAACGTACTACATTCAAGTCAAGACGAGTTTTCCTACCTGTATTAAACTTAGCTGCACTACTCGCCCAAGGTGTATTAATTATGTGCGTCAAGGTAGCACTTATCTGATTTATGTTTCAAAAACACACATCACGTTATAGACTTTTACATGTGTACCCCACCAGTGGGACGACACATCTTAGTATACGTTTCGTCGAGAGTGACGTATACCGAAAGGTTTGTGACACCAGCTAAGTGTCCTGTCTCTACACACATGTGTAAGAGACCGATCATGATCTTAGAATGGTATTGGATGGGGACGAGCCACCCCTCTACCAGATTATAAAGAAACGACTGGACAGAGTCCGAGTAACGTTCCTATCTAACAATGCTAACTAAACAGTTACAGCACCACAACATTTACAGGATAAATCCACATAAAGGCCCGAAAGGCGATCACAGATAATAGAGTTGTTCTAACATATATACAACCTATTATATGATTTTCAAAACAGTTTATCAAAACTGTTTCCAGACAAAGAGGATATTCATTCCAAATTAATTACTCAGATAAACTACTGATAATTAATGTAAATATGGAACGAAAGAGCAAGAGCGAACCGCCACTTGCCTTACTTCGCAGAATAGTCTAAAGACGTCACTGGATTCCGGGCTCGACACGGTACAGCTCTGACAGCACAACGACCTTCGAGTCGACCCATAAAAGAAACCATAAGTTAGATCCGACATAAACAGTACGAATCTAAATACGGCGAAAGAACACGAAAGGAAAGACGCCACGACGACAACCGACCAAGCCAAAGCCACGAAGGCGTTCTGGGCACTGGCGGCGGTCGCCGTTCTTGGCGGCGGTCGTCGTATTCATCACGGCGGTCGCCGTGAAGAACACGGCGGTCGTCGTGAAGAACACGGCGGTCGTCGTGAAGAACACGACGGTCGCCGTGAAGAACACGACGGTCGCCGTGAAGAACACGGCGGTCGCCGTGAAGAACACGGCGGTCGCCGTGAAGAACACGGCGGTCGCCGTTAAGAACACGGCCGACTGAAACGAGAGAAAACTCACCCCAAAACACGAGCGGTTTGGCCTCCTTTGACTTGCTTTGGCTTCTAACCTCCAAGGCTAACCAAAAGCTTCACAAAGGCACTCTGGAAACACACCAAAGCAACACCGGCGAGACCTCCGGCGAGCACAAGAAAACCGGCGAAAACAAAACTCCGGCGAGAGACGAATTTGGCAGCGATTCGGGGTTGTAGATGACCCAAAACACATGCCCAAGCTCACCTATTTATAGGCAAACCCCAAGGAATGAGCTGCAAACCCTCAGACGCGGCAACCGACGCAACGGCGTGCCTCGAACGACGCCGGCGACCATCGGGCAAAGCCCACTGGACAATCACGGCGGTCGCCGTATTTTTGCCTGCGGCGGGCACGCGACGGTCGCCGTAAATGCGGCGGTCGCCGTAAATGCGGCGGTCGCCGTTGCTAGGCATGACGCGGCCAGCTAGAAGCTGACACGTTGACCTCTCGGGCCCAACCACGGCGGTCGCCGTTTTCCCCTTTTCCCGCCCATTCGGCTTTGAACGAGTATGACGATAAACCGGGATAAAAATTATCGTACGCGAACGACAATTTAAAATTCAAGGCACCCTGTCTGTATATTATTTCACTGAGAAAAATATTACAAATATAGAGCACATTACAAAATGTCTCAAGCTACCTGAATTAAATCCGACGTACACAACGGGTACTCGGGAAAATTCCATAATTCCCAAAATAACCTTACAAAAATACGGGGTATCACAGAAGGAATAACACTTACCCCGGCCTTGAAGTACATATTGTCATTTTAGGTGTTTAGGTAATAATTTATTGATGAGTTACGAGATTTGACATTGAAAATTGTATTTTTTTACTCTTTTTATACAAATTATCTATGTTTATTGACTATAATTGAGATGAGTTATTAAATACTTATAAATTTTAAGAAAAATTTATGAGAATATAGAATAATCATTGTGTTTCTTAATAAGTGTGACAAACTCTAGAATGACAATCTTTTTCATAGGGAGGGAGTACATTTTAAACAAATTAAATGAAAGTCATTTGCAGACTTGCATTAGGGAATTAAGACAAATTAACAATAAACAATACTTCGTATAACAAATTCATTATAGTATTTTATAGGCTTTTCAAATTTATTTTAATCAATTTAGTGTATTTGATTTGTCCATGATTACAATTTAAAGCATTTTTCAATATAATTATAATTTTCATCATAAAATAAAATTTTGCCAAAAATATTATAAATTGGGTTTACCTTGAAGTTATTATATGAACTTCTAGCTTATTTTTATGGCGCGTAATATGACAAATAAGATAAAGTATTCATAAAATATCACTATTAGGCTACTTATGGAGCTTATGATAGCTTATATTTATGGAATAAGCTCTCAATGCATTGTTCTGAAAAAATAGCTTATATTAATGGAATAAGATCGCAAAAAAAAGCTTAGTCGGCCTCCCACTTACGTTGGCTTATGCAAGTTTATGATTTTTTTTCTACCCTATTACCCTTCATAAGTTATTATATTCAAAATATTTATCTACCTTTTTAGTAATTTCACATTCATACTTTACAAAATCATTTACATTTTACCGAACACATTACTAGCTTATTAAATTCGATAAGCTATTGATTTCAACTCATTAAATCAACTTAAACTACTCAATCAACTTGAGCTATCATAAGCTTCAACTTCAACTCGTATAAGCTTGATTTTAACGAACTGAGCCTAGATAACTATATATGAATCCCATAGTCTAAGTAAAAATGAAATATCTCACATGAAGGTGCTCAAAGTTGTACATATGACCTTGTAGACCAAAGTTCATATTTAATACACTAAATGTTCATAATCTATATACTAAAAGTAGAAATTTCACAAACATGTATTTTAATATACTAGATGATGGTTAATAACTATAAACTATACTTGAGGTTCATATTTAATACACTAGAGATTCTTATATATAGCTTCATACTTAATATATAAACAAGCATTTTAGCATTGTGAACCTAAATATAAGTTTATGAACTTCTATTATTATTTACTTTGTATTACTCTAGTGTATGTAATGTGAACCTAAGTACAACCACGATTTGTAATTAGAAAAAAAAATGATTTGGAGAAAAAACGTAATTATGAAAATGTCACTTTTTTCTCTAATCCTACTCATCTCTCTTAATATTATAGTCCATAATACTCTCTATTTTTCACCCGAAGTATATTTTTCATGTGAACCCTCCTCTACATATGCATGCCAAATGTAAGTAAGAATCAACGAATTTTTTTCCAAAGTAGGCACTTTTCCGAAACGTATTCCGGATATAGGCTTGGAATGAAACTTATTCCGAGAATAGGCTGTTTTGGGAGGTTTGGAGTAAGTCGCTACACATATAAGCGACTCATCTGAAAAAAGACGTGAAACAAAACAGCGACTCTAACCGAAGCAGAATGTGTTATTTATTTATTTTTTAAAAAAGGGAAGAGTCGCTGATTAAGCCAGCGACTTTAACTATTTTTTTTATCTTTTTTTATATGATATAGTCGTTGATTATGCAAGCGAAAAAAACAACAACAACATATGCAGCGACTTACCATTTTTTTTGTTTTTTTTTGTTTTATATGATATAGTCGTTGACTATGCAAGCGGAAAAAAAAACATATGAGTCACAGCAGTGCAACTACTTACCAATTTTTTTTTTTTAAAAATAAATTATTATATGATATAGTCGCTGATTATGCAAGCAGGAAAACAAATATATTCATATGAGTCGCAGCATTGTACAACGATTTACCAAAAAAAAAATTCACTTGTATAATCAGCGACTATATCATATATATAAAAAAAAAAAAAAAGTCGCTGGCTTAATCAGCGACTCTTCCCTTTAAAAAAAAATTAAAAATAACACACTCCAAGCCTTCCCAAGACAGCCTATTCTCGAAATAAGTTTCATTCCAAACCTATATCCGGAATAAGTTTCAGAAAAATGCCTAATGCCTACTTTGGGGGAAAAATTCAGAATCAACGGATACCCCTTCATCTTATGAGCTTTCCTTTTAGGCCCATAAGACCAAAGCCAGTGGATGCTGGCCCAAAGTAACTCAGCCCATGAGCCCAAGAAAGAGACGGCGGGAAGTATGACGTCATCAAGGGGTAGAAATGGAATTGCCAATGTGAACACAAATTCCAGGGGTGATGGAGTCAGAGTAGTCAACGGCGTCAGTCTCCCAGGCCAAACTTCACATTTCCCCACTCAAATCCGTTTCTTGTTCTCCGCTCTCTTGTCCGTACTCTTAATATTTTTATATAATTATTAAATTCAAATAGTATACTTTTTTTCAAAAAAATTACAATCTAATATATATTTACTTCATGTTTAACCGATAAATAAAAAAAAGTTGCATATACAACTATTTTTTAATAATAAAATACCACTTATTTTTTAAAGAAGAGAGTACACGATTTTTAAGGGCATCCACTATGAACTCTTTCCCTAGTTCTTTACATTTTTTTTGCCTTACTTTGCTTATTTTTGTTGAAGGACGGATGTATATTATTTTCCATGAAACAAAATCTCTAAAGTAAGATGTTAATATTTTGGCACCAATTTTCTTATCGTAGTATTTTTGGGGAAATGAGAGAGTGAAATGAAAAAAGAAAAATCTTTATTAAAAAAGCAAAAAACAATGCAAATCTTTGATATGGGAAGAAAAAATAAATAAGATCTTGAGTTGTACTACAGAGAAAAAATATTGAAAAGGTGGTCGAAAAAATAAAAATAAAAACATTTCTTTTTTGTGGTTGACCTAAATATAGTCGTTTGAACTTGTGATGCATAAAACTATACGGAGTAAAAGACTAGTTTGGATTGTTGAGAATACTTTTAAGAAATTATATACAAGGACTCAAAAATCCTCATAAGGGATATTTACATCATCTCAAATCATACAATGTATCCATAACTAATATTTAAAACATTGTTGAGGATACTTTTAAGAAATTATACAAGGTACCCATAAATAATATTTTAAGACATGAGTTTTCACAACACTATACAATGTTGAACAAGCTAGAGAAGAGACACGTTTTAATTGAAAAATGGTACCTTGTGGAATGCAATGAAACAATCAAGGCGCAACATTTTTGCCAACTGGTCCAATATTTAACGTTAATGCTGAAAAGTTTCCATCAACTTAACATGTGTACGTTCACCCCTTTTTTCCTGAAAGAAAGCAAAATAGAGACGTCACCAGGAGGACTGAGTGACATCAGCAACACAAGATGAAGAAGAACTGAAGAAGAAGAAGAAGGTGGCCGTGGGACCCTCCCCAATCATCTGCTTTTATGTATTTTTTGGAGAACAAGCATAATTTAACAATTTGTATTAACTATACCTAATTCGTATATACATATTAAAATGTTAAGCAAAAGTGCCAAAGAATTTCTTCACAAATACATATCTAAGGTTTATAAACTTGTGAGTGAATCATCATATATTAGGGTTTATGTTTTTGTGACGCTTTAAAATACATTAAATATCAAAACTTAAGTCAAGTGATAAGTGATGTAAAACTCTTTTGAGTGTAGTTTATAAGATTTGAGTTAAATCCTCCGACGAGCCAAAGGAAAGACAAAAATATACACCAAAATATGTAATCAATTTCAACTTTTAAACATTTTGTGCCAATAATCGTCCATTTTCCTAGAGGAAAAGAAGAACACAAAAAGGAGTATTCTTACAAAAAGTTCTCTCTCCCTGTATATGTGGGCCAGCCCATAGTGGAGCCCACTACTGTAAATATAAAAAGCACCAATGTGGGGTCATCAGAATCCAGCCTCTCAAACCCTACAAATCCCCTTTCTCTTTGCCGGTCCCATTAAAAAAAAACATAAAAATCAAAAAATTTAAAGATGGGTTCATCGTCGGAAATCCGCCCAGAATTCGCCGCCACCAACCACCACTTCGCCGCCACCTCCACCGCAACTCAATTCCAACTTCCCCAGCTAGCATCGAATGTCACCGATCAGCTCTCGGAGGACTACCACAACTACCCACCGCCGGCGGTGGTGCGGCGGGTCGCCAAGGACCGGCACACCAAGGTCAACGGCCGTGGCCGGAGGGTCCGAATTCCGCCTATCTGCGCCGCCAGGATCTTCCAGCTGACCCGGGAGCTCGGCCACCGCACCGACGGAGAAACAATCGAGTGGCTCCTCCGCCACGCCGAGCCCTCCATCATGGCCGCCACCGGCCGTGGCATTGCTCCGGCGGATACTGTCGATCCGTCTACTAACCCCGCCGTCGACGGCTCTGCTTTTGAATGTTTTTCTGCAGGTATGGCGACAGCACCGGCGCCGGAGGAGGGGAGCTCTAGGATGGGCCTATGGGGAATGGAGTTTCCGGAGAATGGATTTGCCAGCCATAGCACCCGCCACATGCCGTTCACGGCACTGCTGCTGCATCCGGCAGCGGCGGACGAAGCTGAGCAGCGGCGGCTGGAGAAGCATGCGCTTGGGGAGCAGTAGAAAGAGGCTAGAAATTGTAGTGATGAAATTATAAAAAACCAAAAAAATGGATTAAAAAAAAGAGAGAAGATTTGCAGGTCCTTTTTAGGGCCTCTTTTTTTATAGCATTTGTATTGTATTTTTTTACTCATATTATTTTAGCATGCTTGGTTTGAGTGTTGATCCTAAAATTTTACATCAATGTGCAAAATTTTACATGTCGTTAAAATCTCTGAATCAGAACGACAATTGTTGTCAGTTGCCATTGAACTGTCAAAGTGGTAAAAAAGTGAGTTCTTTTTTTCCTGCTAGAAGAAAGGACAGTACAACTATGAGTAAATAAATAGTTGCCCATAAGAATGCACAAGATATTCAAATGAAAAATTACCAAAGTGACCTGTATTTAGTAGTAGAATGCAAAATTTGGACTCGTGGGAATTACGCCATTACAGTTTTTCATTTTCAAGACCCAGAAGCACCCGAGGCATATTAATATTTTTTCAAAAGAAAGAAGAGATAAATTCAATGGAAAAAAAAAGGTGAAAAAGCCCTTGTTCACAGATAGATATATACATACACATGAAGCCAGCAGCAACACAGTCTAGTGTTTATGCCTGAACTGCCACCACCTTTTCTTCTTCCTACTGAATTCACTAGGAGGCGACTCTGCAAATACAAACAAGAAAACTTATTGAGAATTGATGAGCAATGAAGGATGCAATACACAAGGGAGCTCCCATTTTAACAAGAAACCAAATTCATTGCTTTAGTATTCTGATTGAGGCTTTGCACCTTGAATACAAGATATAATTATGAATTATCTTACCTCCATGTGGATATATTGAGTTGTAGTGCACTTCTGCCCAAAAGCTCAGAAAGATGACTGCAAGACAAAATGTGCGATCAACAATCTAGAAGCTTCACAAATTCCAAGTAAGCATGGGCATGGACGTCAAGTAAATATATATATGGAATTTCATCCACATTCAACAGGAAGAGAACTCAGATTTTGATAGTTATATTCAAACTAAATAACTGAGTGCAAATAATTAGGACATTGTTAATGAGCACAAATCTCATTGAGAACAATTTTACATAAGAGAGTATCAGTGGAGAAGTATAAACCGGCCCCTATGAGCTTACCTCGTTTTGACCTTTCATCCTTCGGAAGAATCTCAATATAACAAGTGTCCTTGAATGAAGTTATTACGAATATCTTTACACCATACTGCAAGATCAAATAACATTGTAAGCAAGTTTGCACAATCCACAATGCATCTGAAATCTGAATACATATCATCAGCAATTCAAATAGGTAGATCATACATAGGACCTACTGCCAGGAATTAATCAAATTCTTCAATTTCAGACAACTCCTACAGCAGAAACATAATCAAATAATTGGACCACATCTCAATTAAGCAATATGGTATTTTTGGTGGATAGACAAATTTTTAAGTGGGGCGACAAAGCAGGCAACAATAGGTTTAAGAAAGGAAACAAATATTTCTTCGCTGAAGTACCAAGCATAATAACCAGCATGTATATAATGCACAGCCAAATAAGTACCGTTACGAAGAATGTGAAAGGCTGCCAAAGATTAACATAATCAGCAGAGATAGTTATACGAGCATGGGAAAGGGATAAATTAACAGGAAGCATACATGGTCAGCGGCAGCCTGCAAAGTTACATGATCTCCCCACTCGCCAGCCCTATTTAGAGCATTTTACCAGCATTAGTATTAGGCTCATTTGCAAATCTATACCAGTTTGGTTTTAAAATTTGCAAAGTAGTACTTCTTTTAGAAGATATTACAATAATATCCTAAAGTGATTTTTTTGCATTTTCTTTAATTTTTTTTTTTAAATCAAAAAATCTGAAATTGAATTTATTTTTTATAAATAAAAAAATAAAATAAAATTAAAAATATTATAATAATCAATAAAATTTTAAACAAATTTCCCAAATCAGAAATTGAAATCGAAATCGAAATCAGCTGATTTCGTTTGCCCCAAATTCAGAAAATCAGATAAAGCCCTAAATTCAGATTTCGTTTTCCCTATTCATCATCTTCCCCATGTTGTTCTTCCTATTCATCATCTTCCTCCTCTCTCGCTTTCTCCACTGGAACCAGACGAAGAATCGATCAACGCTACAACGCCGCCTTACATCGCCGGCCTCTCGACTCCCTCCTCGTGTTGTTCTTCCTATTCATCATCTTCCTCCTCTCTCGCTTTCTCCACTGGAACCAGACGAAGAATCTCCGCCTCCCCCACCAACGCCGTCTCTACTGACTCGGCCCGGATCCACCTCATCTTCCTCCTCTGTGGGCCAGATCTCGTCGGCCTCTCGACTCCCTCTCGTCGGCCAAATCTCGACCTCGATCTGACCAGATCTCGTCGGCCTCTCGACTCCCTCCTCTCGACTCCCTCTCATCGGCCAAATCTCGACCTCGCTCCCCCCGCCGTCAACCGCCTCCCCCACTGCCTCCCCACCTCCTCACCTTCCACCTTCAAACCCTAAACCTAAATCGAAGGGTTGAACTCCATCTCCCACAACTCGCCGGCGACCTCCCCCGGCAACCTCCCTCTGCCCCCGACGACCTCCATCCTCGAATTGCAGTTTCCAGCTGCCCCCGGCGACCTCCCTCTACCCCCGCCTCGAGTTCTCCCCCCCGGCGAACTCCATCACCCTCCGCCTCGAGTTCTCCTCCCTCTCCCCCCGCCTCGAACCCTAACCCAGCGAACCCTAACCCTAACCTAGATCTCTCCCACATCTCTCCCAAACCTAAGAAAATATATTTTAAAGAAAAGATAAATTCATAAACTAATTTACCTTTTCTTTAAAATTTCGAAATTGGGTAATTTTACCAAAACACCCTTATTTGGGTATATTTTTGGATATTGCATTCATATCCAAAAAAAGAATACCTACTTTGCAATTTTGGGCACCAAAATGGGTATTTCTTGACATTGTTTCTTAGTATTATATTAGGATAAAGGCTAAAACTAATAAATCAACAAAGAACTCTGGAAATTGAGGTAATTACTTGGACATTTTCTCCAAATATTCGTCATACTCCATAGGAACATATCCCTCATAGTTTTCTGGGTTGGATTTAAGCTGAAACATACAAATATTGCAAATCAGAACAGGATAGAAACTTCCAAGGAAAAAAAGAATTAATCATCTATCATTTCTTTTTGCACACTGCAAGTTACTCAATGCAAAATAATATTTAGTAATTGTGTTCACAAACCTGGTTGACCACCACTTGCCTCACAAACTTGTGATGCTCAGGGGAGCGATAAAATTGATCAGACAAAGCACGGAACTGAAAAAGATAGTATGTATTAGCAAAGAAGGCAAACATGTTAATTTCCCATCCTATTCTCAACATCACGAGGCACTGATGTTAATTTTCAGGAATGCATAATGCACAAAAGTTGGAGCAAAATTAACTAACCTGACAATTTCCATCTCCTTGGACCTTGCGCTCAACCAAATCATATACCTGCAGTCTAAAAAGACGATATATAACTTATAAACTGGCGATGCAGATGTAATAGACCCAAAAAAGGAAAGATGAAGAAGTTGGCAATACACAACCAGCTGACATGAAACGTGCAAAGAACACATGATAACAACAAAACACAATGCAACAACAAGCAGGCATAGTGGGCCAAATGAAGCCTTGTTTTCATTCTATGATTTATTTGATCAATAATCAATTTATTAGTAGAGCACTTATTCTATAAAAGATAACCCTTAAAACTTCATTTCAACTAATACAACTACTTTATTGAACTTAACCCAGAGGAGTATCATGTGTGCCAACAGTGCACAAACTTGGATTAGTAATATTGCTGTTCTCGGTAAAAAGTCAAGACATTTTAGCACATGGATACTGATGCCTTATTAGGCCTTATTTGATCCTTATTAGCATGTTTTTACCTCATACGTGACCTTATGAGTACCTTATCAACAAATCACGCAAGATGGACACTCGATTAAATTGGAAAAACCATGGCATAGATAAAATAATATAACTTCAACTGCAACAATTTCAAGGGAAAAAATAACGGTCTGGCCAAAGGCAATAGTATAAGAACTGTGTTATCAAATGCCAAGTAATATCTAACAAGGGGTAACTTCTGAATCTTACAGAAGAAAGACGTAAGAATGGAAAATACAAAACCCTTTCAGTTATTCAAGTTTTGACAGCTGTTCATGCTAGTTTGGCAGAAAATCAGCACATCACCACTGTCAATATGCCAGAGATGGGAGGACATGCGTGCGTCAAAAGGTAAGTAGGTCAAAAAGGCATTTATTCTAAGGGAGAGAATAGTATATAGTGACTGACAGATTAAGTAACCTTACCTGTCTAACAATCTCTGATGATCTGTAGTCGCTTCATCAATTGAAGGTATTTCCCCATTTATTCTAGGAACATGCTGCGGAGTGTATGCATATAAGATCAGGTTATGAACAGAAGTACATGACATTGCGCAACATCTATTAATTACAGCAGCAGCCCTTAAAGTTGCAAGGAGATAATCTCCCTAGAATATGAAGAAAAAAAAAAAGTGAATAGTCGGATCCAGCATCATTTAGTATATTCACTAGTCTTGTTAGTGGTTGGTCAGAACATGTACTCTTGACGTGCTTAAGCATGGAGCCAATAAAACAATTTTTCCAGGCATGTAACTTCAGGTCTACATCATATTAAACTTCACAATGTTCTTCAGGTCTACAAATTCTCTCTTTGCTTGTTATATACTTAGCTAGTTCAGCCTCCTATATGCACAGCAATAATGTGATTATGCACAACAACGACGGATCCAAAAAGCATGTAATCCTATATTCAAATTTCACAATATAAAGTTTACTCCTTTTTTCTAAAACATATTGCAAAAGCATAATGGTTCTCTGAAGTAATCACTTACAGGCACAGGTACCATTTGGTTTAGCCTTTTGCCTAATTCTCCATCAATAGAGGAGTCATCTGTCAACTCTAAGTAAGAGGAATAATCTTCACCATCATACGATCTTTCTTCAGGGCTAGAGCATGAAGTAGAGGGCTCATTATCATCAGCAACTTCCTCAGATGCCTCATGAGCTACAAAAGTTTATTACAAAAACAGTAAGCAAGATAATACAGTAAGAAAAAACATATATTGCATGGTTATCGCAAAATTTATTAGATATGAACCAGGCCAATAATTTGTATATGGTCCAGCTATCCAATCTGCAGGAGGATGGGACGTATGAAGTTGATCTCCCTCAGCACATGAAGACTCTGTTGCCTCTTCAACTGCTAATCTTGAAAACTCCTGAAGAGCCAGCTCTTGATTCAACTCATTGTTCTCCATGTAACTACAGTGACTATCACCGTAATGATATTCTTCTGGATACTGATCATGATATATACACCCACCGCCTTGATTATTATGAACACATAAACTAGTTGGACCAAAAAATGAGTCAAAATCAAGAAAACTGCTCCATCGGTTCCCATGATCCTGATCTTGCTCAAATGTCGTCATCTTCTTTTACTTTGTGATTATCTGTAAACCGCAATACAAGCAAAGTTATAGCATAACCTGGAATCCTGGAAATATTAAATGTTAAAGCATCATTGCAGAAGACCACTTCTTCATCCTATGTTCTTTTCCATCTATTAAGTCATTCAATTATTCATTAATTTTTTTTGGAATATAAATTATTATTTTTGTATTCATTTTGGGAGGGGGTGTGTTACTCAGTTCATTAATTAAAGAGTGGGGAAGAACTAACATACTTATTAAGAACCGCTACTAGATATGTAATGGAACTACCACTACTAGATCCTCCAGCATTCAAGAGCTGACTATCATGGTTCCCTTAGCATTACACTTATTTATTATCTCCAACAGATTGCAAATAACACATGAATCGATCAACTTGCATTTACACAGCAAGTCCAAATGTACCAATAGTAAGACATTGATCCATAGCATAACTAATTCAAGTGTACCGAAGGTATCCATGCAGTGAACACAGAGAAAAATGGAAATAAGCACTATGTAGCAAATTAGTACTGGCATCCAGTTACTAAATCCAAAGCGAAAAGCCAAAAAAATAGCAATGAACAACAATTTCCCGCATACAATAGGAAAGGTTTCAAACAACCTACAGTTTCTAAAGGGTATTCTGAAAGTAAAGCAACCAAAAATGAAAATAATGTAATTAAAGCACATCATCTCCTAATATTATAATGTTTGCTCACGGTAATTTCTGATACCCGTAAGAGAAATATTGATAAATACACACCGAATGAATCACAGCATCTAATATCCGCAGAATAAATCAACAATTTCAGCTTCCAAATCCATGTTCTTTCTGGCACCCAAAGTATAAAATATTGAAAATATTACACACTGAAGAAACAACATCGTCAAATACCTATTTCTTACCGACTGCAGAAGTTCATGAATTGCAAAACACGGATATTACTTAACATAACCAAAACTGACAATTTCAGCTGCTAAATACTACCAAAGTAGAAAGAGATACACCGAACAGCTACGGTTCTTATCGTTCATAGAAACCCTAAGCAATCCACATAAGAGAAACTAGATATCCCAATATAAAATCACATGGAAATAATTCCAGAACTGATCATTTGATTCTTCTGAAGCTTAACATTTACGAAAATTCATCCTTACAAATCCGACTATCCGTAAACTGCGATTACTTGAAAAGACAACCGATATGCGCAGCAGTTTTCAATCAAGCAACCAGCCAATTTAAAGATTTAACGCCGTACGATCACTCCACAAAGAGGTTAAATCAATAATCCAATTGAAAGTACCATAATTAAAAACAAAAAAAAGAAGCAATCCAAAAGACAATAACCTCGCCGTGGATGAAAGATGCTCGAACTATTTGAAGAATCCAACAATTTCATCTACTGGAAGAGCAAAAAAATACAAACAATCAGTGATTTGTAAGAGAGAGAAATGCGAGTGGTGGATTTGGGTGTGCTTTTATACTTTAGAAGCGCGTTCCTTTCAGTAAAACACAAGTTGCGGAGAGAGAGGGGCAGTAATCACCGTTGATTCGAGAGAATCTTTTCGATAATCAGGCAATCCTACGGACCATATCAATCGATTTGGGTATTGAGATGGGATTGCGTAGCACGAAACCTTTTTCATGTGTGGAATTACATTTTTATCCTTAGTTGTAATTAGTGCCCGGTTTTATTCGTATAAACCCCTTTTTAACGGCGGCAAATCAAAAGGTCTAATCATGTGTAAAAATGCCAAACGCGCCGCATCTGAGATCATTGATATTTTTTAATATATTTGATTCAATACTATTATTCCACAATTATAAAATTTTCAAACTTGTAATAACGTACTCTCTCCGTTCCTAAATATTTGTCTTATAATCAATTTTGAAACTATTTATAGTTGAAGAAAATCTTTAAGATTTCTTCTAATATATAAGAAAAAACATAGTCATGTGAGGTCTTGTTTGATTCGTCTCAACGAGTACTTTGATAATATCAAAAATATATATTTTTTATTAATATGTAATTAGAGATATTAACGATACAAAATATGCATCGACAAATGTGCCCCTCCCCCATGGGACAAACTTTTGGGGACAGAGGGAGTATAACTTAATTTATGATGTTAGCATTATTAATAATGGTAAATTGCAAGTATTATTAATTTTTACGGAATTTTTGTATGGTACCCCTGAGTTTTTGCAATTTTCGCGAAATACCCGAAAGTTTGATCAATTTCGCGTGATATCCTTAAGTTTTTTACAAATTTCACGAAACACCCTCGACGTTATCCCTCAAGTTACCGTCATCTTCTAAAAAAAATCAAAATTAAAACATAAAAAAGAAGAAGCAAAACCTCACCCCCCATGTACTCCATTTCCTTCTGTAAATTGAGCAAGCAGGCACTGAGGCACCTGATCCCAATACTCCATTTTCGTTTGGAAATTGAGCAAGCAAGTAAGCATCCCTCATAAAACTCAAATTCATCCCCAAATCAAAATTCAAACCCTAAAAGTGAAAATCCTAAATTCAATTTCAACCCATAAATTTCAATTACATCCCCAAATATCAACCCAATCCAAAATTAGTCCCAAATCACACTTGATCGTGAACAAATCTCACATTGTTGGTCGCAAACGGACAACAACTATCGGCCGTCGTCGTCATCAACAGCCACGTCGCCAACAACCAAGTTTCACCGCCATCGTTGTCGTCAACAGCCGTCGTCGTTGGTTGCGTTCGCACGTCGTCACTGCTCAGCCATTGCGGCCCAAGCTTCTTCGCCCACCACTGACCAGCCACCCACCGCCAACTTGCTCAGTCGCTGCGACTCCAGTCGTCGAACCCAATCGAGATTCGCTTGAAGAAGTCGCCGGAGAAGCTCCGGCGACCGCACCCCACGGATCTGGAGACTTTCCTCCCGAACGACATGGCGTTACTGCTTCCAGTTGTCGACGCTCTCGTCCACCACCACCACCACGTACTCTGCCGTCTTCGAGCTAGACGCCGCCGGAGTTGCTTGAGCGGCGGCTGTCGGCTTGGGGAGGGACGAGCTTGAGGTGGGAGAGAGACGCTAGTGCTCCGGCGAGGAGAGGAGGGAGGAAGATGAGGAGTGGGAGTAGATTGTGAGGTGGGAGGCGGCGGGCAAGGAGAGGAGGATGCGTTGGGCGAGGAGGACGACGGAGGAGGAGACGGCGGCGATTGGGTGGCCCCAGGGGGAGAGGAGCGAGAGGTCGAGATCCCGGCCAAATCCAGAAGCCGAAAACCTTCTTCTTTTTTTTGCCTTTTATTTCTTTGTAAGTTAACGACTCAGGCAAAAATTTAACAGCTTCTAACGTTAAGGGTATTTGGCAAAAAAAATCAAAACCTCAGGGGTACCATGCGAAATAGTTAAAACCTTCGGATATTTCGCGAAAATTGTAAAAACTCAAGGGTACCATGCGAAAATTTCATAATTTTTATTTGATAAATCTCACTTTTCTAGTTGTTTTACCTAAATGCTTGACAATGTAAGTAGAAGCTTCCACGAAATTGCTACTTGGGGTCTGTTTGGATAAAAAATTTAATGCATTAAATTATATTATCTTGCATTAAATTGATAATTTAATGCAAAATAATGTAATTTAATGCATTCTACGAGGGAATCCAAACAGACCCTTAAACTCACTTTTTAATTAGTTCGTGCTAATAGTGTAAGTTGAGAGTGAAAGTGAAACATAATAGAAAATATGTTTTTATTCTCAATTCATGTAATAGAGTCCCTCAAAAGATATAGAAATTTTACCCTTTAAAAAGGACAAAATGTTAAAAGAGGAAAGAATAAATAGGACAAAATGAACCTGTATATTCAACTAAAATAGAAACGGAAAGAAAAAAGTTCTCAGAAAACGCTCCCTTTGGGAGCGGGAGCCGGCCCTAGCTTTGGCTGGGCAGCCCTAACCTCCACCGCTCTGACCGAGCCCTAATCCGCCGCCGCTCCGACCGAGCCCCTGCTCTGCACCAAGCCCTGCCGACGCAGCTGTGTTCGAGGGTCCGAGAGCTCCAAGCCCAGATCCCTCCTTGGTCTGAACCATTTTCACCCGCTCCGACCGAGCCCCGACACTGCACTAAGCCCCCGCTCTGTCCGAGGCCCCACCACCGCCGCCGATGGCTGCGATGTGTCGGCGCTGAAGCTTTGGGCTTCGCCGGGAAGACGGCTCACCGGGAAGACTCCGACTCCCGCTTCTCTCTGTTTCGCCTCTCCGGGAAGACACCGACGACCCCCCTCCCTCCTCTTGTTTGTGGGATGTCGCTTCCTCTGTTTTTTGGATTCGATTTTCGTTGACAATGGTGGGTTATGGGGGTGAGAAGGAGGGGGGGGGAACAGTACTGCGTTCGTTTTTTTTTTGGGTCTGTTGCGAGACACTCTCTGGATGATGAAGCTTGCCTAGATGATGAATCGAGTTGTAGTTTCGGCATAGTAGAGGATGACCATCCTTCTGGCGACGCAACAGTTGTTTGTGCTTTACTCACCTCATTTCTAGGCTGTTTTGCTTTATCTTGCCTTAGTTTGTTTTGTTTGTTGTTTGCTTTTGCTTCTTTTGTGTGTTGTTGTATTCCGGTTTGTCCGGTTGCCAATTTTTTGCCTCTCGAAGTTGTTCAGTTCGAATTCTTACTTTATCAAAAAAAAAGGACAAAATGAGCGAGAACAAGAACGTAAATAGGACAAACAAATGACTCTGAAACCTAAAACGCTCTCTAGCCCCAAAACCAACCCGCCCCCTGAAAACCTAATCTCCTCTCGGCCACCGCCGCACCGCAAGCCCAACAGCTACACCCCCATCTTCAAGCTCAATCTCAACCGGATTTTGTGTGACCAAACTCACCTCAGCGAAAGCTTTTGTCCCATGCGTGATGCGTGTGCTGGGTTCTCTGAGAAGGACTTGGCTCCTTGGGCGGGTTGGGGGTGCTTCGTCTTCGCTCCTCGCGCCGGAGTGGCTGGCCTCAGCGTGGACATGCGATGATTTTGTGCCCAGCGTCACCACAGTTATAACACTGAACCGAACTCTTGCCCTGACCTGATTGTTGTGTCAACCCGCCTTGCGTTCTACCCGTTTTCGCCTTGCTGGATTTAGCAAAGTTGGACGGTGGCGCATGACGTTTGAATCCGCTTGCCTGAGGTTGATTCTGTGTCGACCTCTGGCGATTCTTCCTCTTGGTCGATTCTTCTAGAGTTGCCTCTAGCTTATAAGATGCATCCACATATTATTCCAGAGTAGAGCAATTGTGGCTTAACATCATTGGCTTAATCTTTGGGTTCATCCACTCATGGAAATGCCAAATCTTCTGTTCTTCAGTGGATACATCCGAACCGGCGTATGGCAACAAGTGATTAAACTTAATTGCCAATTCAGCCACCTTAAACCCTTCAGTCTTAGGGTAAAGAAACTCCTTGCGCTTTTCCTCTCTCATTGCCCGAGAGAATAATCGATCGATCATCTTAGTCTTAAACATTGCCCAACTCAAATCAGGGCTATCTGCAAGACCGGTGTTTTCCCACCGCTCACTAGCATCTCCTTTTAATTGCAGAGAAGCTATGTGCATCTTCTCGGCTTCCGTGCACTCCACACTGCGGAATAACCGCTTCATGTGGGAAAAGCAATGCACCACCTCAACTGGTTCACCTTTCCCGTTGAAGCTGTCGGGTCTCATAGAATTTATGGCCTTCAGTGCTCGGCCACAATCATTCTTGCTTCTGACTACAGTCCCTTGATGCCGGGGTACATGAGTCTCTTGTTCCTCAACTTCCGGGGCTGCTGAGGATGTCGGCACATCCTGTGCCTAAGACACACTCGGGTGTAAGACATCAGTCATTGCTTGCATGAAAATTTCCCGAATTTCAGCAACGGCCGCCTCGTTAAATATCCTCGGAGCATTGCTCCTGGGATCATGTTGAGAATTGGACTCACGTACATTCTCAGGAGTTCCAGCGCTCCTCTCGTTGTGTCTGGGATGGTTACCAGCATCAGAACGAGTGTTGTTCATTGTGTTCACCATCTGTTTACCGATCAAACTCCAAGGATTTCATACATTAATATTTCTTCCAAAATACTTAATGTACAAAAAATCAACTCAGAATAGATCAACTTGGTACTTATATAGATGAACTTGAACTATTTTACAAACTGCACATTAGCCGATCTCCCGAACGTCAGGTCAAAATTGCTCGCAGATTGTGGTATTTCACAAAGTACACGCCGCAATACTAGAATATTTACACGGTACATGCTGAAATACTAAGAAAAGGAAACTACTGCTACAGGCAACGTCGGTCCTTATCACGGTGTTCCGAAACGTTTCCTATACGGTAGACTTCCCACGCAAGGCTTCTTCGGACGGGGTTCTCCATCGAATTCTGACGATGGACTATGCACCATGCTTGTTCCTGGAACACATGATTCTGGTGTCCCTGGCCTTATCTCAGTCATGGTGAAGTATGGATCTTCCACGTTTGGCTCTCCTAGCCCAACCCTTTTGTGAGCACTGGCGATCATTTTATCCATCTGGTATTGCTGTTCAGAAGAGATCATCTCGCTTTGGCGAAGGATCTCTCGTAGTTCAGATTCCGTCCTCCTTCTCCTTTGAGTAGGGATGGTCTGAGATTCTCTACCATTTCTTCCAATACCGTACTCGGTATAAAGTATTTCCCAGTCAGCATCAGACATGAGTGCGTACTCTGGCACTGGTGGCTAGGGCTGTTCAAAAATATCTGATCTGCACGATCTGATCCGTTGATCCGCCGATCCAATCCGAAAAAATCCGTATCCGATGGATAATTATTCGAATCCGATCCGGGAAATTTTTCCAGATCAACGGATCGGATACGGATCGGGGTTTGGTATCCGCCGGATATTCGGGGGTAACTTGCTATTATTAATATTTTAAATTAAAAATTAAATTAAATTAAAACCTCAATAAGTTTTATAACTTAATTTATTTACACATGTTGTTGAGTAATTTGTTTGTTTTTATTAAAATAGTTAAACATACAACCCTAGCTCTATCTTTTTACTTTCAACAGCCGTTCTTCTCTTGGTCTCCTCCATTGAGCTCTTTCATCTTCAACTGAGCTCCATCCTCGCCTACTCCATCTTCAACATTTTGGGTTCTCCTGGCTTGGGTAAGTACTTCCTTTGAATATTTTGGGTCTCTAGAACTTCGTCTCTTTGAATGAAACAACTGAGCTCTAATTTAATTTAATTTCCCTTCAGTTTTGCATCTGGCCAAGCTCGAACTTGCATCCAACTCATTCGTAAACGTGAAGACAAGTGCGCTGAAATTGACAGGTATTCCCTTGATTCGACTCTTTCTTTCTTTGTCTTTTGACAGATATTCCCTTGTGTTTACTAATGCTCGAGTGATGGTAGATGAGAGCCTATCTGTATTGGAGCAAATGGAAGAAGGTTCTGAGTTTTCTCCTTCTAATTTCTATTTCCTTAATTTAGTACTAATATTTATTATGTTCTTTTATTAAATTTGTAGGTATACAAGAGTTATCTATTTTGCAGCCAGATTTCATCATTGATGAAAGCTTCATTGGTGATGAGAGTGATGATCCTTAAACATAGGATTTCATGTTTGTAGTTATATTTTGTAAACTTTGTATGCAAGTATTTTGGTGCTCTGTTAGTGTTTTGTTAAATATTTAGGTGGAGATGCTGATTGGTATTCCTTTTTTATAGTCAGCTTGAAATTTGGTGGTGGGATGCGAAATTTGGTGGTGGGATGTTTGGGACTTCGTGTGGAAGGTTATTCTTTTTTGGTGGATGTTTAGACTTCAGGTGATGATGCTTAAGCTATTGAGAGCTAAGCTTCTTTTTGTAAACTATATAATGTTAAGTGTTAACCACTTAACCTACAACAGTACTAATGGATGAAGTATTTATATATTATTTTATCATGTTAAAATATGTATTTTGCGTTAATATTATATTAAGGCAAAATACATATTTTAACATGATAAAATCATATATTATTAATATATGATGTGTATGTACTAATCGGATATTTAGGATATTCGTTTCGGATATCCGGTCTGATCCGAGACTTTCGGATCGGATATCCGAAATATTTCAGATCGGATACGGATCACAGTTTTGAAAAATCGTGTCTGCGGATATCCGATCCGATAAGCCGGATCGGATCGGATATCCGGTTATGAACATCCCTACTGGTGGCAACTCTTGCACATGTGGTAACTCTGAACTGGGGTGAATAAATTGCATTCCCGGTTCCTGACTATCCACCAGCAAGTGCCTCAAGTCATCGGACTCCGGGTTCTGCCCGTTGAGGTCCATCTCGGTATCCTCCTCGGGATCATCCTCGATGGGGTCCTCTTCCTCGTCGGGGTCTTCCTCCTCGCTCCCTTCAGGAATCATTTCTATCTGGTAATCGTCATTATAGTACCCTCTCGCGTACCTAGACGATTCATCTTCATGCATTGCTTCCCCCCTTGGTGGCTCAACTGGTGCTACCACAGGAACTACATCATTCATTGACACCAGGACTACCGACTCAGGAAGCACATGCTTGATCTCCTCAGGTAGGCTGCTTGGTCCTCCAACCTCGAAGCATCCCTGGGGTATTGGGAAGTCGAGCCTTCCTGGAGATGGTGAATCCATCTCGGCATCTACCGAGGCCCTCTTATGAGGAGGACGCGCACCCATATCGTACAGGATAACGAGGAAGGAATTAGTCTTTCTAAACATAGAAGCAAGCTTACTACATCAGACTATAGATAGAAGACATGACTATAAACGGTGTTTTTATTTTCAAATTCTTTTCATTTTGAAAATCCATAGCCCTTTTGAAAATAATTTTCAATTGAAACGAGTAATTGGTTTTCAAATACCCAACCCGTTCTAAAACTTAGGCTCTGATACCAAATCTGTAACACCCCCAAATTTCAATCCGTTTGGAAAGGTATTACCGCCAGTGACCTCGGTTTCCACACCGAAGTCACCCCAGGTTTTACCGGACTAAACACCATTCATAAGCAACAGTTAAGATATAAACATCAAAACCTTTAATTAAAACATATGTCTGGGGATTACATCCCAATCCCCATAGGACAAAACAGAGTATTTAGCGGAAGTCTTTATAAAAATACATGGGTCTTGATCATAAAAGATCACCCGCCAAGGATCGTAGCCTGATAAACCGTTAAAACACCGTTTACTTCTATAGTCATTCTAGCCTCTATTCCTCGGGTGCTTATCTGATGTGCCGAATCGAACGGATGACACCAGCCAACCATGCAGAGAACAATTACGGTTGGTTAGTCTAATGAAAGACTACGCAAGGGTATAAAGTAAAGTGGTTCGAAGCAGTCATATTAGGTTAGACTCATCGCTTCTCGAATAATAACTGATGACGATAGTCAACCATCATACTCCTACTGGAATATATTAAGCAGCATGATCAAGAGAAGATTCTGGAAGACCGGGTCTTACAACAATCAATCCCAAAGAAGACTCCAAAAGATTGAGTCTTATCGGAAGTATGACAAATGTTGGGGAACATTAATTAATCATACAAGCGTTCAAAAATAACTTGATGTTTCGGTTCACGACCAACCTCACCGCTTAATGCGAATCCAAATTGGAAAGAGAACGGTACTCTGATCAAAGTCAAGACGAGCTTTCCTAGCTGCACTATTCCCTAGCTGCACTACTCGTCTGAGGTTTATTAATCATGTGCGCTCGGGCACTTATCTTATTTAATTCCAAAACGCACACCACGTTATAGGCTTTTAATTATATGTCTGCCGACAGCGGGACATACTTCTGATAGGGACGAATCCCAAGTTTGTAGCACCAGCTTCGTGCCACCATCTCTATACCCGAGTATAGAGAAAGGTCATGACCCACCAAATGGTCTTTGAGTTTAGAACTCTTAGCACCATTTCCATTATCAAGAAACGACTAGACCTCAATTAGTCCATCGCTCCTACGAATACTCGTGCTAACTAAACAGTCCAAGCACAACAATATTCATATCAAAGCCCTCATGCCAAAATATATATTTATAATAGCGTTGTTCTAACAGATATACAACCTATTATAATATCATATTCCTTTTATATCATTTAGTAAAACTGTTCCCAACAATTCAATAAATCATTCCAAATTAATTAACAATTAAGCAAATGATAATCAATGGAAATATGAAATGATAAGCAAGAGCGAACCGCCACTTGCCTTAGATCAGACGAAAGTTTGAACAAGCTTTAGAGACGACAGTTTCCTGGGTCCGAAACTGGGACAGATCCTGGATAACAAATCCCTAATGAACGACCCATAACGAGACCCTAAGTTAGATTCAATATCTACATATTTGAATCTAAAGGAATAAGAATCAAAGGGGTTCAAAAGAACCAAGCCTCGGCCAACCAACACCCAAGAACACACCACGAACGCAGCTCGCCGTGGGTGCGCCAGATCTCACCGCGGGGTGCGGTAGTGGCTGCCGCGGGGTGCGGTAGTGGTTGTCGCGGGGTGCGGTGGTGACAACAGAGGCAAAGTTCAGCAAGTTTTCGGGAAGAATTACTTACCCAAATCGATCGATTCAACTTCGATTTGTTCTTGGTTTGTTTTCCCACCTTCTTAAGCCTTATACCTCCTCTAAGGATCACCTCTTATCGCTCTCAAAAGGGTTCGGATTAGCTCTCAAACGAAGCTTCAACTTGCTTTAATGGAGGTTGTCTGAGATAGAAGATGATGGAGGAGCTCTCCTATGGCTCGATTCTCACCCACCTATCCTCTATAAATACCCCAAACATGCTGCACACTAGCTGGAGGAGGCAAGGAGGAGGTGTCTCGGCCTCAGAAACGTAGCCAAGGCAAGTCACCAAGGCTACGAAGTAGCCTTGCCAAGTTGCCCTGCAACTGTCGAGTGACATAGGCCACCACGGGGTGCGGTGGGGGTGCGGCAGGGGTGCGGTGACAAAGTTGCTTCGTCTTTGTTGCTGGCCTTTGTCGCGGGGTGCGGCAAGCCCTTCACCACGGGGTGCGGTCAAGGCCAGATTTGTCCCCCTCCGACTCCTTTGTCGTTTTTACCTTAAGTGGTAAAATGTTTTTAACTCCGGGTTAAATATATTTGTACGCGAACGGTCTTTTAGCCCAAAAATACATTAACTGTATTTTATATTGCTCAGAAAAATATTACAGAGATTAAACATTACACAGAATGTTCATCTTTCCCTGAAATAAATCTGACTCGCAATATGGCTTAAGAAAATTCAAAATTTACCCGTACAAAATGTGGGATATTACACCCTTAGGATCCCTCTTCCACATTATGATCCTTTTTGTGTCTCTCTGAGTGCTTTATTGTTATATGTTGTCTTTGCTTCTCTTATATTTAATGAAATATTTTGATGTCCTTGCGTTGTTAAGTCTTGCCTTCAACTTCTATTACGGTGCCATTTCTCTAGAGGTCAAAACAAGTAATTAGTTCTCTCTAAATTGTCTATGCTTATCATCTAACTGTTTCTTTTCGATGATGTCAAAAGGGGGAATGAACTCTGCAACCTGGAACTAATAGGATGAAAGGATATCTGAACTGATTGTCTCTTTAAGGGGGGATAAAGGAACCCAGTTTGATATTAAGGGGGAATATGCAATTCACTAATGATTATTCTACATCTAGCCTTCCTTATATATATCATGCTTCATATCATTCATGCATATTTTAGATATATCAGGTTCTACATGTTTGTCATCATCAAAAAGGGGAAAATTGTTAGGAAGTAAACTTTTGGGAACTGGAACTCCAGTTCCCTACCTAGTTCTCTTCCTCAGTTTTCCTAGTTTTGACGATGACAAACACCTTTGCTATTAATATTTCTATTAGTGTGACAAACAGGGAACTAAGGAATTGGAAAGCACAAGACAAAATCTCTAACGCCAGACTTGGGAACTGGCGGAAGGAACTGAAGCTCGCAGACGCCAGAAACACTTGGATAAATCTGTGAAGGGCGGCGGCGAGCTGTTTATGATAGATCTTAGTTAGAGAGAGAACTACAAGATCATATCCTGTTTCCATATATTTTAGGAGCGTAAAAGATTATCTTTTATGGAAACAAAACATGTAAAAGTCGGTAGAGATAATATTTGAAAACAAATGTTATCTTTAACGATTTCTTTTGATTATTTTATTTGTTTGATTTAGTTATTGAAGATTTGCTTCCTTCAGTAATTAAGTCATATAAATAAAATAATTAAACCTCTCTCAATTTTTACGCATTCACGAAGAGAAGATTTCGAGTGTTGTGAAGAAGTTGTGTTGAGTTCTTTGAAGAAGAACGAAGTAAGTTACTTGCTTGTTGTTGCTTGGTTAGGTCGAACTAGGTAGAGAGTCTTAAGTGTGTCTTAAGTCTTTAATCTGTGTGTTCTATTCTAGTTGATTGTAATTGAAACATTAATACAAGAAGTAGACTTTGAAATCCTCTTGCAAGAGAGGTAGTGGATTTTATCCTGGATAACTAGTTGGTTATCAAAGGTTCTCACTCTAAGAAACTTGTCTTGATTCTATTTGTGTTTATTTATTCCGCTGCTAAGGAATCGGACTCTCAGTTTCCTTTGATTGCTAACACGTACGATCCTACATATTTCTTGTTTAGTTTTTAAATAAAAAAATATTCAAGCGTTAATTTTATATTTACGAGGACATTCATTTTTATTTCGCCCTAGGGCCTACCAAATGTACTGACCGGCAATGAAAATATACCCATAAGCATGTTTGTTCCGTAAGACAACTTACAAATTAATCTTAAACATTCACAAATTCTTGAAGTGGTAACTTGTAAATAAACATAAACTATAGTCTACATGTGATTAAATAAATATGTATATTTAGGATTGATCTTATTATCTTATGCAATCGGCATGTATATAAGGGATGGGTGACATTAATTCATCGTAACATGTCACAATTGTGCATGTTTTTTTATGGCTTGTTCATATACTTTAAGTTTTTTTTTTTTTGGTCTCGTACTTTTAAGTTTTTCAAATAAGTAAGTTTGTAATATATTTGAATTTTAATATGGGTTGCTAGGGTGTGATTATCATAGACGTATGCATGACAAGGAAAACTTACACATCGATAGCAACTCTACAATTCCAAAATTGCATGCTTCAATCCACCCAATACCACATATTTCACTACAAGAGCCCAATATTTATATTCATAATTAAAGAAAGGAGTAATTGAAAAAAAAATGACTTAGCTCTAGGACATTAATTTTGTAAGAGTGATATAGCCAAAAAGTCGGTTCATGAATAACAAATAAAAAAAACTTTTGTGATCTTATATAATGTGCCTATATGGCTATTTTATCTGCTTTCATATGTTAATAATATTTTTAATACTTTTTGAAGTCTGTAAAAGGCAAATGACCCATAAATGCAGGGAAAAGGTAAACACCACTCTAGTGAAATGATCCACCAAAGGCCAAACCATGTCTTTAAGACAACCAAAAATTCTTGGTTGATAAATGTGATATATCTATCCCTTTAAAAATGAAAATCCTAATATTTAGAAATGTATTGATTAAGGTCTATGAAATGGGGTTTATCAACATTCAAATTGAATGCGATAATTGAATCAAATCTGATATTATCCTTGAAATATTAAAATTTTAATTTCTGATATCCTTTTGTGCTTTATAACTGTTTTCTTCAGTGTAAATTCGTCATATTTTTCGAAAAACAAATGTTGTTGCTGATTACATTGTCAAGCTGGCCCAGCGGAATTCCTTCTAATTCTTACCTTATCAAAAAAAAAAAAAAAAAACTTGGGTTGAGTTTTTAGGTTTCCTTTGTCATATAATCTCCCAAAAAACTTGCTTATCCATCACACCTCTAGTACTCAAAACTACACATTGTCACATTCAAGGTTTAAATCTGGTTCATTTACAGGTCAGGTCAGGTCATTTCGAATTACAGAAAAAGACAGGAGCTTACACTCACCATCCAACAGTTCATTTTATCTTGTTACAACTTACAACATACCAAGTTACAACCAACCATACCATAAATTGATCAAACTCTAACATATTTTGACGAGTTTCGGTCCCCAAATCCGCGAAAAACATCCATTCCCGCCACTCATCAAGTCCACAAATCTCCTCCTCTTGCCATTCTTCTCTTCATTGTCCTCTACATTGCTCGGGTTCCTCAACAAAACCTCAGGATTCCCCAAGTCGTTCGAGTCCACAAGACCCGACAACATCTGCAAGACCTCGCTCATCTTCGGCCTGGACTTGTGGTGAGACATCAAGCACCGGTTAGCTATGAGCGAGAGCTTGTGCACGTACTTGATCGGGTAGTTCTTCCCGAGCCTCGGATCCACTATGAGCTCGAACTTCTTCTTGTTGGAAAGATAGGGTTTTACCCATTGGAGTAGCTTTTGCTCGCTTTTGGGTAGGTTTTTGTCTATGGGCATCCGCCCTGTTATGAGCTCGTAGAGGAAGACGCCATAGCTCCAAACGTCGCTCTTAGCAGTGAGTCGTCCTGTTCGTATGTATTCAGGGGCCGCGTATCCAAACGTACCTACCACCTAATAATTTTCATGCCAAACATTATTGCAAAAACTATGTTTTTTTTTTTTAACGAACGAGCTAGATTTACGTTGCATACCGCAGTGGAAACATGAGACTCGCCCTCAAGAGGGCCGAACCTTGCAAATCCGAAATCCGATAGCTTGGCTTTCCATTGATCGTCTAGGAGTATATTTGAAGACTTGAAGTCACGGAAAATGACCTGAAAAGACGAGCTTAGTTATGGTTAAAAGGTTAATTGATCATGAAGCGTAAGAAAACGGATTTTACTTTCACCTGAAAATCCATTTCTTCATGAAGATAAACCAAGCCACGAGCAGCGTCTTGGGCTATTCTGAGTCTCATGGGCCATGACAAGACTGTGCGTGAACGAGCAGATAAGTGATCCTCCACGCTTCCATTGGGCATGTACTCGTAAATCAGCAGCCTTTGAATCCCTCTTTCATCATCATCAGCACAGTAACCCAGTAATTTTACCAGGTTTGGATGCTCAATTACACCAAGCAGATTCACTTCTGTTACCCATTCTTTGTGCCCCTATTGAACAAGACACAGATTACAGTCATTTAATGGCCAGGAATTTTCGCCTTTTTTTTTCTAATTCCGAAAGTTCAAGTTTGATGAAGTAGCACTAAAATAGACAAATCCAAATTATAACATGACACAAACTTCACTTTTAAGATGACAGTAAAAACAGATGCATTTTCTCACATTCTTCATCAAAGTCACAAATTACCCGCGACATTTAAAATCTGAAAGTTCAAGTTTGATGAAGTAGCACTAAAATAGACAAATCTAAATTATAACATGCCACACAAATCAGCAAAGAATTATCTACTGACAAAAATGACATCTTGATTTCTGTTCTCATAGGTATTAATAACCAGACATAAATAGACAAATCAGCAAAGAATTATCTACTGACAAAGAAAGAAGAATGACAAAAAATCTTGCCTGCAAGCCTCTTTTGCCAAGTTGTTTTATAGCGACATCTTGCTTGATAGGCGGGTCCTCTAAACTCTTAATAACGCCCTTATAAACGCACCCGAACCCGCCTTCTCCGAGCCTTCCGGATCTGCTAAAAGTTTTAGTAGCACTCTTTACTTCCTGAAACGTGAACACTCGAAGGTTGCTCGCTCTTTGCGACATGCTAGAGAAAGATAAGGTATTTCTCGTGGACGACTCTGTGCTCGTATCAGAAACGGTAAGGGAGTTCAGCTCAGACCCAGATCGGTTGAAGTCGGGATCCACAAGTGTGGAATCTGATGATTGAAATGATATTGATTTAGTGTTCTTTGTTGGACACTTCTTTACTCCGCTCTGGAATAGCAAACAACCCATGACACCGCCCAATTCTGAAGGCTGCTGAGCAAAGGATGAACCAAAGGCGAGGTATAAATTAGGCAAAAGTCTTCCAATAATCAAATCCCCTCATTAAAAGAGAGATCAAGATTCATATCACATACATGATGAACATTGATGATATTTGCAGAATTGCAATAGTAAGAAACCCTAATACAATAATTATTATCAGAAGTTCAAAACAATCAAAATCTCTCATGAAAAGAGGAGGAGAAAATCCATATCACATAAATGATGGACAATAATATCATCACAAAGTTGCAACAGTATGAATCAGTGTCAGTAAGAACCCTGAAACTATAAATGTTATCAAAATCACAAAAGAACCACATACAATTTATCACAGAACAATCACCATTAACAGAACCACCAATTAGCTGACTAGAAATTACCCAAATAGAACTGAAGAAGGAATATGCAAACCCACAAGGATTACAAAGCTAGCCCTAATAACCTAGATCTTCACAATTAAAAAACCCTCATTATGAAACTGGGTGTCTGCAGATAAATGATGGACAATAATATTATCACAAAGTTGCAACAGTATGAATCAGTGTCAGTAAGAAACCTGAAACTATAAATGTTATCAAAATCACAAAAGAACCACATACAATTTATCACAGAACAATCACCATTAACAGAACCATTAATTAGCTCACTAGAAATTACCCAAATGTAACTGAAGAAGTAATATGCAAACCACAAAGCTAGCCCTAAAAACCTAGATCTTCACAATTAAAAAACCCTAATTATGAAACTGGGTGTCTGCAGATCTTCACAGTTCCTAAAACAGAAACCCTTGATTCCTCTCTTTTTTGGCAAGTTGAACAATTTGAACAGCAGCCAACAAAACACATCCCACTAAAATGTGTCCAATCAAAACAATTTCAGTTACCCACAAACTCAAACTGCAATCCAATTCGTGAACCATAAACAAATTAAACAACCTCTAATCTGGGTATGTGCGAAACTCAAGAAAGCATAATTGCAGTAGATAAGAAGAAATGGAGAAATTAAAGATGGCAACAACCTTTTTGGGCGAAAAACTCATCTACCACCACAACCAGCAGCAGAAGACAGCGGTTTGATTAGCAAAATTGTCACGAGAAAGTCCACACACGGCAGCTAAAAAGTCAGTTCAATTATCATTGAATTGCAACCAAAATCTCTCTCTCTCTCAACCTGGATTTCGGTATGAATGAGTAGAAGCAGATGAAGAAGAAATAGGAAGAGAAATCAATCATCCAAATTAAAATTCTCCGGTTCTACAGTCCACGCCGTGACCAGGTCTATATTTACCAAAAAGTTGATGCCTTTGGTCAGAAATTTCTACGCGGCAGCTCAGAAAGTTCCAATTTTTATCACCACTGATGTGACAAAGATATGCGGCAACTGATTTTTTAACCCAATTTGCCAGTGTATTTTGTGGTTTATTTACCCCGTTATCAAGGATGAAAATAGGGATTTTAACCTAAAGTGAGTTGTTAAGCTGTACGATTACTCATCGCGGGTGGGTTAAGCTATATTTGGACTAATGTGGGTATATACTTTTGGTTGATTAGCAGTTTTGAGGATGAAAATGGTCTCTTACAAGTAGACTTTAGTTAACTAAATCTAATGATTGGGTTAGCTATATTTTAAAATCGTTTTGTCTAATGTGTATCCATTGACACATTTTAAGAGTATAAATTTGAAATTTTTTCTATAATATTTCTTAAAATAGAAAGGATAAATTCCTAAAAAAAAAATTAAACTAATAGTTAAAAGAGATTATTACTATAAATAAGGTTTTTATTGTGCGTACATGAACACACATTAAAAAAATACATTTTATTAATGTAACAAGTGATTTTGGACAAACGATTTCACTTTATTGGGAATTCTGTTTTGAGTTAACAATCAAGAGATTTAATATGTTAATAGTAATGCCATGGATTACCGAGAAAACTAATGTTGTGCTTGTTTATAAGAAATTTGCTAAACATCTTTCTAGTTATCCTAAGTAATGATGAGAATTATGTACTATATACATCATAATAATCATTATTTCTTATCTTCGATCGTTTAATCCGATCCGAAGCAACAGACGACAATGTTTCTCTCGTTTGTTTTCCCTACACGTCGCTGGAAGTTCGTATAATACAAATAATTAAGACGAACAACAAATAACACATAGTTTTATTAAAAACAATATAACTTATCAATATTGTGCTTTATTAACACTTCTCATGAAAACTTTACATTCTGTTATGTATTAACACAGTTGCCATTAATGAATCGCGCTATTTTTATAGCACTCAACGCGTTGGATGTCCACTTTTATCCCCTTCATGACCTTTCATTAAGGAGGAAGATCGCGAGCCAACAAGAAAGAACGCGCCCAATAGACATGTATAAGTCCGGGCTAGTCCAGACCGTCCGCCCGGTTAAAAAATCGGGCTTGGACAACAATGTTGGCCCAGTCGGGCCAAGCCAGCCCGATACAGTAACGGGCCGGGCATGGACGGGCCTCTAGGCCCGACCGAGCCTATAAGTCCGGCCCGGTACCCGTTACTGTTTATATAATTAATATATATTTATAATTTTATATATATTTATAATTTTATATATATATTTATAATTTTATATATATTTATAATTACTGTTTATAATTATAAATATATTTAAAATTATATATATATATATATTTAAAATTTTATCCGACTAGGCCAGCCCGTCGGGTAACCCGGCCCGGTTGACCGGGCGGGCCTGGACAAAAAATCCAGCCCGGTCAACCGGGCAAAAAAATACGAAAAACCCGGCCCGAACCCGGATTTGTACAGGTCTAGCGCCCAACACGTAAAAGAGCTCATCAAGAGTAACAAGAGACCTCGAAGCACTTGTAGCGCGTCAATTCCATGTGATCGCGTGGTATCTATCGGACGATGCCAAGCCGCCTCGAATCCATCTGACCAATCCGGGCATGCCAGCCATGCATCTTTCCAAGATCGACACGCATCTTCCCGCCTTGCTGGTCCAATCACGACCTTACACATGTTCGTCGACGTCTGTCACTAGACGGGTCACTAGACGACACGTGTCCCTGCATATCAGCCGACTTTGGGCAAGATACCTCGCCTATAAATAGCCCAAGACCCCTTCATAATTGAGGGTCGAGAAAAGGGAAAAGAAACAGGGCCGCAAGCCTGTTTTGACCTTTTTGAGATCTGTTATGATTTCCAAGTAATTGTAAGAGTGGAAAGCTTAGTGCTCGTCGTCTGTAATATGTCGCGTCCTTTATTCGAATTTGCGTTCTTGCTTAGTGCTCGTCGCCTGTAATATGTCGCGTCATTTATTCGACTTTGTATTATTGCTTAGTGGATTGGATGGATCTCCCCTTTTGAGATCTCGCGGATGTATGATAACCGAACCGCATTACCAATTCTTTGTGTTCTTGCATCAATCTTGTTTTATCGCGTTCATCAAGGACCAAGTATTTTTTAGGCTTTACACTTTGTTTACTTAAAAACTTGGGTATCATCAGCCATAATAAACAATGTTTTTTTCGAAAAATACGTGTGAAATGAAACATAAAGTTTCATACGCCATCCTTAAGTTCTAATGTTAGTTTGGAATATTTATCTTACAAAGTTCTCTAGACAATCAATCAACGATGAGTTATGAGAACTTTATTGAAATTTGCTTATGTTAATAATTTTCTCTCTACTCGGCTTTAAAGGATAGTAAACAATAAATGATATCCTAGAATGCAATTGTTTAGGATAAATTTAGTTTAGGGTTTTTTTAGTGTAAATCTTTATATTTTTAAAAAAATATTATTTTTTAATATAATAGTGTTTGGTGAGAGTAGTGATACATATTTTTTTAGTTGAAATTACAAAGGTTAATTATTCATATATTAAAAATATTTTATAAAATAAGTATCTTTGTCAATAATAATATCATTATAAAGTGCTTGACAAATAGTATTTTTTTGGCACTGAGGTGATATTCATTTTTTCTGTGAAAAAACATATTTTATCTCAAAAGGACATATATAACTTCACATAATAGAAAATATTAGTTCTAAGTTAATTTAATAATTTTAGTTTTTTTATGTCCATATATTCAAGTACGAAATTATACGTTTGTAATCTATGATATACTCTGTTCAGATATAATATTTGTTTTAGGTCATATATTACTAAATTATTTTTCATTTTATAATTTTATGTAATTAATGATTTATTAATGAATTAGTAATTTAGTAGGGTTGTTATTGGAAGTTGTATATTGTAATTCTTTTATGTAAATCCGTTTTATTTATTGGTCATGAATCGATAATTAATAGATTATAAAATATAGAAAAAATTAATAATAATTTAATATAAGTATTGCATGCTTTTAATAGCGAGGCCACTATTCGCAGTACGTTTTTCGACGTTTCGCACTACAAACAGCTACGCCAACATCTGGCGTACACCAGATACAAGCGTAGTAGACCAAAAACGTATAAATACGTGTGAATTTTTAAAAAATAAATAAAGGAGCTACGCCAGAATCTGGCGTAGCTCCTTTATGGGGACTTGGGGGAATTTTTGAAATTGGCCTTCTGCGCAAGAATCTGGAGTACGCAAGATTCTAGCACAGCAAAAAAAAAATTTGCCCCATAATCATGTAGATAATTTCAATACGAGTCCGTACATATAAAATTCGTCCAAAACGGACATCGTTTGCCCCTCCAAAAGCCCAAAATACGATGGTTGCCCCCATGGTCCTATTTGAGCCTATTTTGGCCCAATTTCTCGTATTTCAGTTTTTCACTCGTTTATTCTATAATCCTTCCTATTTAGCCTATTGGAAGGATTATAGAAGAAACGGGTGAAAAACTGAAATACGAGAAATTGGGCCCAAATATGCCGAGTAGGAAGGATTGTATAAGAAACACGTGAAAAACTGAAAAAACAAAAAATTGGGCCCAAATAGGCCCAATAGGAAGGATTATAGAAGAAACGTGTGAAAAACTAAAATACGAGAAATTGGGTCCAAATAGGCCTAGTGGGAAAGATTGTAGAAGAAACGGATGAAAAACTGAAAAAACGGAAAATTGAGCCCAATATGAAAGATTATTGAAGAAACGGGTGAAATACGAGAAATTGGGCTCAAATATGCCCAGTTTTTCATTATATTTCATATAGTTACACTTATATGCTATAGTATTTCATTATATTTCATATAGTTACACTTATATATTATAGTATTTCATTAAATCTAGTATATTTAGACTTATATACTATAGTATTTCATTAAATCTAGTATATTTAGACTTATATACTATATTATTTTATTAAATTTCATATAGTTACACTTATATACTATAGTATTTCATCATATTCATATAGTTACACTTATATACTATAGTATTTTATTAAATCTAGTATACTTAGACTTATATACTATAGTATTTCATTATATTTCCTATAGTTACACTTATATACTATAGTATTTCATAAAATCTAGTATACTTAGACTTATATACTATAGTATTTTATTAACTTTCATATAGTTACACTTATATACTATAGTATTTAATTATATTTCATATAGTTACACTTATATACTATAATATTTTATTAAATCTAGTATACTTAGACTTATATACTATACTATTTCATTATATTTCCTATAGTTATACTTATGTACTATAGTATTTCATTAAATCCAGTATACTTAGACTTATATAATATAGTATTTTATTAAATTTCATATAGTTACACTTACGTATTATAGTATTTCATTATATTTCATATAGTTACACTTATATACTATATTATTTCATTATATTTCATATAGTTACACTTAATGAAATATAATGAAATACTATAGTACATAAGTGTAACTATATGAAATTTAATAAAATACTATACTATATAAGTCTAAGTATACTAGATTTAATGAAATACTATAGTACATAAGTGTAACTATATAAAATATAATGAAATACTATAGTATATAAGTCTAAGTATACTAGATTTAATGTAATATTATAGTTTATAAGTGTAACTATATGAGATTTAATAAAATACTATAGTATATAAGTCTAAGTGTACTGAATTTAATGAAATACTATAGTACATAAGTGTAACTATATGAAATTTAATGAAATACTATGTTGTATAAGTCTAAGTTTACTAGATTTAATAAAATATTATAGTATATAAGTGTAACTATATGAAATATAATGAAATACTATAGTACATATGTGTAACTATATGAAATTTAATAGAATACTATAGTATATAAGTCTAAGTATACTAGATTTAATGAAATACTATAGTACATAAGTGTAACTATATGAAATATAATGAAATACTATAGTATATAAGTCTAGGTATACTAGATTTAATGAAATACTATAATATATAAGTGTAATTATATGAAATATAATTAAATACTATAGTACATAAGTGTAACTATATGAAATTTAATGAAATACTATAGTATATAAGTGTAACTACATAAAATTTAATGAAATACTATAGGGTATAACTGTATAAGTCTAAGTATACTATATTTAATGAAATACTATAGTATATAAGTGTAACTATAGGAAATTTAATGAAATACTATATTATATAAGTATAAGTATATTAGATTTAATGAAATACTATAGTATATAAGTGTAACTATATGAGATTTAATAAAATACTATAGTATATAAGTCTAAGTGTACTAGATTTAATGAAATACTATAGTACATAATTGTAATTATATGAAATTTAATGAAAAACTGAGCATATTTGAGCCCAATTTTTCGAATTTCACTCGTTTCTTCAATAATCATTCCTATTGGGCCTATTTGGGCCCAATTTTTCGTTTTTTCAGTTTTTCATCCGTTTCTTCTACAATCTTTCCTACTGGGCCTATTTGGGCCCAATTTCTTGTATTTTAGTTTTTCACCCGTTTCTTCTATAATCTTTCCTATTGGGCCTATTTGGGCCCAATTTTTCGTTTTTTTAGTTTTTCACCCGTTTCTTCTACAATCATTCCTACTAGGCCTATTTGGACCCAATTTCTCGTATTTCAGTTTTTCACCCGTTTCTTCTATAATCCTTCCAATAGGCCCAATAGGAAGGATTATAGAAGAAACGGGTGAAAAACTGAAATACGAGAAATTGGGCCCAAATAGGACCATGGGGGCAGCCATCGTATTTTGGGCTTTTGGAGGGGCAAACGATGTCCGTTTTGGACGAATTTTATATGCACGGACTCGTATTGAAATTCTTTACATGATTATGGGTCATTTTTTTTTTGCTAAGGCCAATTTCAAAAATTCTCCCAAGTCCCCATAAAGGAGCTATGCCAGAATCTGACGTAGCTCCTTTATTTTTATTTTTTTAAAATAAAAATTCACACATATTTATACGTTTTTGGTCTACTATGCTTGTATATGGTGTACGCCAGTTTGTAGTGCGAATAGTAAGAGCCTTTAATAGTTATACACTTATACAAATAGGTGAAATGACGGATGAAACATTTTACAAGCACAATAGCAAAATAATGCAAAATCAAGCATTTTCGCGGGTGAATTTTCGTGACATTACATGGCGTTGTTCTTGAAAGTAGGCACGGCTTTCGCCTCTCCATTCTACACCCTCCAAAAAACCTGCAACTTCTCTCAGCCTCCCATGGATTCCCACTCTCCCCAAATTCATGCTCTCTCACAATCCTCCACCTTCGATTCCCCATTCCTTCAGAATCCCCATTTCCCCAAAATTGTCGTCCCAGCACAACAAACGAACCCACAAAGAGGGAAAAAGGGATAGAAATGGTGATAATGTGGTACCCATGTTGCCAATTTTGATACAATTCTCCTCTCTCGACCACATTGCAAATTGTTGAATGACTACTGAGATATGGTTCGGATAGGATTTGGGTGAAATCAAGCGTTAATGTTCAGAATGAGGGCGCAGATGAGGCGTAGTCCTTCTAGGGTTAGACCTAATGGTTTGTGGGTGTTTGTTATTTTAGGGTTTTTGTCCCAAATAAGGTGTCAACAAGATGCTGATGATCTGGGCATTGACCAATCTGCTGGGAAGAATATGTCATACTTATTGTACAGCCAAATGTTTAATGTCTCCAGTATCTTTGGCCCTGAGATAAAAAAGCATATGGGTTTCTGCATAACTGATGTGTATGTTGTTATTGCTGCTCTATCATACATTGATTTGTAGTTTTACTCTTTGTTTTTTGTAGTATCCTTGGTTATGTCCTTAATGTAGCCATTGTATTTGCAGAATTTCCTTAGTGCCTATGATTGTGATGATATGAGTTTTTTATTTCCTGTGATGGCTGTTGAGAATGGAGGAATTTTTGGCAGCACTTGTCTTTTTTGGGGGTTAAATGGCTGAAATTGAACAGGAAAACAAAAGGATCATAGTCAATGTCAAGAAAAAGAAATTCCATTTCCACATTGCAAGAATTGGAAGTTTTATATCTCTAATATGTGCTTTAATAGACTCAAAAACTGGTATTGGGAAATTAGTGGTTCGGACTGCTTTTTGTGCTAAGATAAATTGTACCATTCTTTCTTCACATCAAGGCCTTTTTAGTTGATGTTTAGAATTGCTTTATGATTTCATCTTGATTAGCTTGAATCAGCTTTCTGACATACTTGAAGCATTACTCATGTCTAGAATTTGGACTGCAGGGATAAAGAATGGAATAAAGCATTTAACTTTTCGACGAATGCGGACTTTTTGCGTAAATGCAGAGAAGATCAAAGAGGTTGGTAGCTTGATTTGCTCGTCTTGTCATTTCTCATTACCTTGTGGGAAGAGAGGCTGATTGAAGAGCATTCTAGCGATGGTCGAATTATGTGTTTGTTTATTTATACATGTGCATTTTCCTTTATTGCGCATTTCACCAGTTGTTCAAATGAATTTGCTTACTATGACAAGCTTGGTTTAACAGATTTTAAAAAGCGAGTATGTACATCAGCAGAAGTCAAGTTCTATTTCACCAATTTCTTTGGGCCAGGGAGCAAGAATGCCAACTACTTGAATCCAAACAAGAACTGTAATTTGAGCTCATGGGTTGATGGGTGTGAGCCAGGATGGGCTTGTAGCGCTGGTAATAACAAGGCTAAAATGAATGATCAGGAAAATATTCCTACCAGAACCGAAACTTGCCAGCCGTGCTGTGCAGGCTTCTTCTGTCCAAAGGGAATTACCTGCATGATTCGTAAGTATACTAGTGCTGATTGCTGAACACCTTGGTGAAGGAAATCAATTCATGGTGCCTTAACGTAGAGATAGTTGTTTAGCAGTATGAAAGTTTTTTGAAGTTAATGCCATTGGACATATTTATAGCCCATATTTATTTTTGTTAAGTTGAGTGTGCTCACTAATTGGTGTTTTAAATGTCTTCTACTATATGTAGCTTGTCCATTAGGTGCTTATTGTCCAGCGGCGAAGCTCAACACTACCACTGGTACATGTACTCCGTAAGTTTATAAACTTGGTTCACTAGTTCCATTGCCTTATCGAAGTTTTTTTCTGGGTTACTTTTATACTAACGGTTAAACAAAACTCTAATTGTTTCAGATATGCATACCAAATTCCTCCTGATATGCCGAATCATACTTGTGGCGGAGCGGATATTTGGTCTGATGTCACCAATGGTGTTGAGTTATTCTGCTCTCCTGGATCATATTGTCCATCTACAATTCAAAAAATTAATTGCAGTGAAGGGTATCGAAATTTGATCTCAGATCTCATGGTTCATATTTTTAATTTCTATAGCATAATCTCTTGTTTGTAATAATTAACTAGTAACATGTCTACTTTGGCTTTCCTTGATTTAACAGGAGCTTCTGTAGATTGGGTTCTACAAAAGAATCACGTAAGTTCTTATTCTGATCGGCTATAGGATGATAGTTTTCATCCCTTATGTATATATTTTCAACTTAAGCAGGAGCCTTTCCTTTTGTTCTATTTCGTTAAATTAACATTTAGTAATGAGCACATTCTCATTTCATGATCATTCTATGCCTCCATAAACACTCTGCTGAACATTTTCTTAGATGGTGAGTGCAAGGCATTATCACAGTTGATTTCTAGATAAGATCAATGCAAGAGTATAGGAAAAAAATTAGGTAGTCTGGGTAGTTTGTATTGAAAAAATGGGAAGGGAGAAAGGAGATTTGTAATCTTCTTTTCAACATTATGTTTTAAAGGTACATTGAATTGCATCCCAATATTAATCATCTTACTATAACTCATATCAAAGTTTAACATTACCCTGGATTTGAGTTGCTGACAGAACTTCTCAATGTTCTCTTGTGATTGCTTTTGGAAGATAATGCAGTCTAGTCTAATTGATACCTTGTGCTGTTCTGGTACTGACATTCGATTGTTCCTATTTACAGCATGTTTCAAGCTGGCTAATTGTAAAGCAAATACCATGAATCAAAATATTACAGCATACGGACTCTTACTTGTTGTAAGTGCTCAATTTTTGTAAGACAATGCACACTTGAAGTCTACTTTTTTTATTAACCTCAGTTACCTAACACAGCACTGACCTTCAATTTGGTTCTGTTTTCCCACTTATACAATTCTTCCACACTTTGAAAAATTAACAAAGTTAGTCTAAGAGACTAAGACTGTTTGAGCTTATATGACTGAACTGTCACTGTAGGCTGTGATGAGTGTGGTTCTGCTTATTGTGTATAACTGCTCGGATCACGTTCTGACAACTCGGGAGAAACGGCTGGCCAGATCCAGGGAACGAGCGATAAGGAGTGCAAGAGAAACTGCACAAGCCCGTGAAAGATGGAAATCTGCAAAAGACGGTGCAAGGAAACGTGCAGTGGGGTTGCAAGAACAGCTATCACGCACGTTTTCAAGGAGGAAATCTGTTTCAACTAACCTGATGGGGGGTGCATCATCTTCTGATTCAAAAGCAAAGAAGAAGGAAAGTGGTCTGAAGAAGATGATGCTTGAAATTGAAGACAACCCTGATGGTAACGTGGGTTTCAACCTAGACATTGGAGATAAACACATCAAAAAGCAAGCGCCAAAAGCTAAAGAACTGCACACCAAGAGTCAAATCTTCAAGTATGCGTACGGGCAACTAGAAAAGGAGAAAGCCATGCAGGAGGAAAACAAGAACTTGACATTCTCTGGTGTGATCTCAATGGCTCAAGACAGTGATGTAAACAAGAGGCCCTTGTTGGAGGTTGCTTTTAAAGATCTAACCCTCACTTTAAAAGGGAAGAACAAACATCTGATGCGATCCGTTTCTGGAAAAATCATGCCAGGCCGAGTTTCAGCTGTTATGGGTCCCTCAGGAGCTGGAAAAACAACTTTCCTTTCAGCTCTTTCCGGAAAAATAACTGGATGCCATGTCACTGGACAAATCCTTATTAATGGGAAGAATGAATCTATTCACTCCTACAAAAGGATCATTGGTTTTGTCCCTCAAGATGATATTGTCCATGGCAACTTGACTGTGGAGGAAAATCTGGTTTTCAGTGCACGTTGCAGGTAATTCAATACTTTCTACTTGTTCGTCTTTGTACGTGCCCATAACTGCATACTTCTAGACTTCTGACTCCCCTGCATTTTCCAGACTACCTGCTGATATGCCCAAGGCAGAAAGGGTTCTTGTGATTGAGAGAGTGATTGAATCATTAGGATTACAAGCAATTCGTGACTCTGTAGTTGGCACGGTTGAGAAGAGAGGAATCTCTGGAGGTCAAAGAAAGCGAGTAAACGTTGGGCTAGAAATGGTTATGGAGCCTTCACTATTGATTCTAGATGAGCCCACATCTGGCTTGGACAGCTCTTCCTCCCTTCTACTTCTTAGGGCACTTCGACGTGAAGCTCTTGAAGGAGTAAATGTTTGCATGGTCATTCACCAACCTAGGTAATTCCATCTTTTACTGCCCATCAATCTTGCTCTTCTTTGTCACTATTTATCATGGTTCATTTCTGAATTTTCTGTTCACCAGCTATTCGTTGTTCAAGATGTTCGATGATCTCATACTTCTCGCAAAAGGAGGCCTCACTGTGTACCACGGATCAGTAAAGAAAATGGAAGAGTACTTTGCAGGCCTCGGTATCCACGTACCCGATCGTGTTAATCCTCCAGATCATTACATCGACATCCTCGAAGGTATAACTAAAACGAACGCCAAGGTCACACGAGAGCAGCTCCCCGTTAGATGGATGCTTCATAACGGATATGCAGTACCCTCGGATATGTTGCACCTTTGTGATCAAGCTTCCTCTTCTCCTAGCCCTTCAGCACACGGCAGTGATAAAGCCGTTGAGAACTCTTTTGTTGGAGATCTTTTGCAGGATATGAAGTCTAATGCTAGACAGAAGTGTGATGCAGTGATGCATAACTTTTTGAATGAAGTCGACTTGTCTGAGAGAATAACTCCTGGGCTCATGAGGCAGTACAGATACTACCTTGGGAGGTAGGTGTCTCTTAACTTTTCTTTGTTGTTACACTAAGGGTGCGTTTGGATCGCCACCCAGAATGCATTTTAGTGGTTATCCAAACGGACCCTAAATAAGCTTTTGTTAGCCATGTCACTAGACTACTAGATTATTATATCTGTACCAAACCATGGCATTGGAAAAATAGAAGAAGAAGAAAGCAAATAGTTTTTTCTTCTTCTTAAAATCCCATTGCAAAATAGATAAATCCAGAAGCATCCTATGAATTGCTGACAAATTATTTGTATCTTGTGCTAACTGGAGACCCCATTTTTTTAGGGTTCTTAGGCAGAGGTTACGAGAAGCCAAATCACAAGCATTGGCTTAAATTGCATTAAAATCACAAGCAGAAGCATCTTTATTTAGAGATTTTTATTTTTTTCAAAAGGGTTTTTAGTGGTTATCCAAACGGACCCTAAATGTATACATACTAAATGTTTTTTGATGGAAAACTTTTATTAGCCATGCTACTAGACTACTAGATTATTATATCTGTACCAAACCATGGCATTGGAAAAAGAAGAAGAAGAAGAAAGCAACTAGTTTTTTCTTCTTAAAACCCATTGCAAAATAGATTAATCCAGAAGCATCCTATGAATTGCTGACAAATTCTTTGTATCATGTGCTAACTGGAGACCCCATATTTTTTAGGGTTCTTAAGCAGAGATTACGAGAAGCCAAATCACAAGCAGTGGATTATCTAATCTTGCTACTAGCTGGAGCCTGCTTAGGAACTCTTGCTAAAGTGAGCGATGAGTCGTTTGGATCCCTTGGTTACACTTACACTGTTATAGCTGTCTGTAAGTGTCATACACCATCTTTCTATAAAGCAACCTACCATAAATTTTACATTACATGTCATAATTTAACAAATTTTCAACTCTTTTGAGGATTTTGAGTTTTCCTGACTCTGTTTTTTTCGGTTGGCAGCTCTGTTGTGCAAGATTGCAGCTCTGAGATCATTCTCATTGGACAAGATGGAGTATTGGAGAGAGAGTGCTGCAGGAATGAGCAGCCTTGCTTACTTCCTTGCCAAGGATACAACCGATATGCTCAGCACGTTGATTAAGCCTTTGGTTTACCTTTCCATGTTTTACTTCTTCAACAATCCAAGATCAAGCTTTGGAGACAATTACATCATCTTGGTTTGCCTCGTTTATTGTGTGACGGGTATTGGCTATGCCCTCGCCATCTACCTTGAACCTGGCCCGGCTCAACTGGTAAATGACACCCATAAACATTGATCAATTTGTTTCATTTTTATTCTTTTGTTAAACGAGTGTAGTACTACGTGTATTGCAGTGGTCGGTGCTTCTTCCTGTAGTTTTGACGCTCATAGCAAACCAGGAAAAAGGCAGCGGGATGGCGTATCATATTGGAAAAGTTACTTACCCGAAATGGGCTCTTGAAGCTTTCGTTATTTCAAACGCCGAAATGTATGTTCTACTAATCCTTCACTTTATTACTAACAGATGCAAGATCCTCTGGTTTAATCCTAGACCAAGGGATCATATTCATAACATATGGAAGAAAACACCTGTTGTAGCATTTTTCATGTCATCTTCTTAGAAAAGCCTTCATCTAGAAACCCCAAATGATCATTTCATTGCATTGTAGGCTTAAAAATGTATGTTCTACTGATCCTTCACTTTATTACTAACAGATGCAAAATCCTCTGGTTTAATTTGACAAGTATTGATTTCTTATGCTCACCATCCTAGACCAAGGGATCATATTCATAACATATGGAAGAAAACACCTGTTGTAGCATTTTTCATGTCATCTTCTTGGAAAAGCTTTCTTCTAGAAAGTCTGAATGATCATTTCAATGCATTCTCGGGAGGAATCCAAACAGACCCTTAGGCTTAAAAAATTGGTTGTGAAAGAGCTCTTTTGTTAGACTTTGTGGGTTGTTTTGCCAAGTACCAAGAAATTCCTACATCAACATAAACACAAGTAATAAAGCATTATACACATTATTTCCGAGTTTTATATGATCTTGTTACTGATTTTCATTGCCTTCAACAGGTATGATGGAGTGTGGCTGGTGACGCGATGTGGGTCCCTGATGCTATACGGTTATGATCTGAAAAACGGGAATTACTGCTTGATCTGCCTACTACTCGCCGGAGTAGCTAGCCGCTTGTTGGCCTTCTTCTTAATGGTGACTTTCCAGAAGAAATGAGTAGACCAAATTTCTGGGATTCTTGCTTGCATTTTCAGTGCACAAACAAGAAATAAATGGGGAAAGAACAATGGAGAGGAGCAGCTTGAGAGAAGAGAGGTAGAAGAAGATAGGATCTGTGATCTCAAACTTGTGGGAAAAAGGAAGTTATGATTATACATGTGCAGGATCCTTGTTATATTCTGTTGTAATTTTTTTAGAAATTGATTTTTGTTGTTGTAGTTGTTGATTGAGAGGATTTAAATGTTACATTTCATTTTCAGGGTGATTTTCCATGTCAGTACAATTTTTATAGTGGTGTTTGTGCTTTTGTAATTGTTTTTCCATGTTCCAAGATTCAATCATGCATATATTTATATTAAACGCTAAAACATGAATTTACACATACATATGAGATATACGTACGTATACACGTACAAAGAAACAAACACATAGCAAACTCAAGTTTCATAGTTTTGCAACACTAAAAAAACATAATATATATAATATAACACATGCACGTACTAAGTAGTACGTACGTACATGATACATGGTGAATTATTAGTGATGCATGCATGCCATATATAATAATATATCAAACTATATCATATAAAAAGTCAGATGGATATTTTTCAACCAGTGCCGTCGTCGCGGCTACTGGGCCCCGCCGGAGGACTACCGGCGCCCCAGTCATCATAGTATTGCCTGGGGATGTTGTGGTGGTTCTCGACGCCGCTACTCTCCACGTCAGCTCTGCCCTCCCCGGCCACGTCAAAGAGGGCGCGCCTTGGCGCCGCTGTGCACGAGTCCAATGTTGCTGACGTCACTACCGCCACGGCTACCGCCAACGCCAGCAAATAACGGATTGAGATCTTCATGTATATATATATATATATGTTCTAGCGATCTCTAGCTAGCTAGCTACCTGCAATGCAAGATTACTATATTTAGATCATAATTAAGCATATTAATTAATTGTAAGACATGGAAAAAATGTGAGTGTATATATGTATGTTAGTACTTGATATAGGTGGAAATTTATAACTTGACTAGTTAATCTATCTAGAGGAATGGAATTAATGTGTGAAAATGGTGGTGTTTTGTGATTGTGGAGGAGGAAGTAAAGAATGACTTGCTTAATATAGAGCAACTGAAAACGACTATTCACTATCTTTTTGCTTAATTATGATATATTTTATCTTTATAAATTACCACATTACTCGTCTACTAAGCAATCGATTACCACATCAAATTTCATGCATCTTAATTATACACCCTTTCATACATTCTTTTTATTTTATTTTTCTTATTTATTTTATATTTTAAACTTTAAATTAGAATTAGTAATTAAAGTTTAGGATTAATAGTTTAATGTTTAGGGTTTTAGAGTTTAGGATATAAAGTTTTAGGATTTAGAATTTAAGGTTTATGATTTATGGTATAAAATTTATATTTTAGAATTTAAGGTTTATATTGTAAGATTTAGAATTTAGGATATAAAATAAAAAGTTTATGTCATAGGATATACAAAAGGGTACATAAAGAATGTGCCAGAATTTAAACTCATCTATTACACATGACTCCGGTGGTTTTTAAACACATTCATATTTAAGCCGTGGAAAATTGATTTTCTTAGATACGTGTTTTTTAATCCGGTTAATTACGTAATCGTGCATAAAAATAATATTCAGTTAAAAATGTAGTTTTATGCTCTATATAAAATTTACAATTCAGAAACTGAATTTCTTGTCTGATTTTTATGCGCTACCCGGAAACTCCAGTTTTTATATGTGGCTCGAAAAAAAAGACACGCGATTTTTTTTAGGGGTGCAATGCAATCCACAACGTTACGATTTTTTTCTGAAGGTGTGAAAGTTCTTGAAAGTTAATTATCGATCAATTTTTTTTGTGGAAGTCTAAATGAAAACTACTATCTAATTAAGTAAGCAATATATTCATATTGTCATTTATTTTTCATGGGATCGATAATCTCATTAATTTGAAGGATTGAAATTGTAATTAAATACTAATGAGATCGAGAACATTACATTGTGATTGTGAATATGTTTTTTGTTAGGTTTATAAATAAAAAGCAAAAAAAATGACCGTTACTAATATGTGGGTAGAACATTGTAAGAATGTGAATAAAGTTTACTAGTGGTTTGGTGGGGCGCAGTAGAAAATGGTTACATCGTCATGATTTTCAGACAAAAGGGGGCCAAGTATCCACCAACGTTTTATGGAGAAGGATGAAATTTTATTTTGTAAATATTAAAATAAACACATATCAATATGATATATTATTTTGCAGCTTAATAATTATGGTTAATGCTTGTAATTGCAACATTATTAGCACAATAAATAGGGAAATCCCACTTCGTAAGTGGAAATTGCATTAGCTCAAAGTCAAAGACGATTGCCCACTTCTCATGGTGATGGTTGCTGATTTTCTTTTCCTCGAAGAAATAATTGATAATTATTTTATTTATTTAGATGTATAGACCTCTGATTAAAAAATATTTCAACTTTCACTAATGAATAAAAAAATATTAATTTTCAATTCAACAAAAAATAATATAATTGATTTTTTCGATTGAAATTCCGGCTAGTTCGATGACAACGTGAAGCCAAATAAAAGATAATGTACAAAAAAGAATCACTTATCACATCCAACTATGAACAGATCTCGAATACACGTCATCGAATCGGTCAGAATTTCAACTGAAAATTCATATATAAAAATATTTTTGATTTATAAGTTGAGATTATTTTAGAAAAGTTGAAAGTTAGTGATTATTTTTATGCTAATAGTGAAAGTTGACTGTACCTAAACTTTATTATGCCATTTCCACTTTCTACCCCAATAAATATTTCAAATGTGTATCAAGTTTATTATGCCAAACACTAGTGAAACTCCTATATTCTAATTTCTGTAACCAGTAAAGCGCAACCATTGATTTCATCACACAAAGAAAATTAACTGACGTTTAACAAATTTTCTGTTGTGGATAAGCTTAGAAAAGTTAATTAATTCTTGCCCACTAGGTTAAGTGGAAAATTATTGCGTCCAAATTCCTTCAATTAAGCACAAATTAAAGGAGTAAGCAAGTTGCATGCTTTGGTGCCTCCTTTTATCAACGCTAATAAGCATTTTTTGGAGTTGCTTTATTAATTAGATGGTGTTAATCCCTTTTTTACTAGTTACTGTTTATATATACTCCCTATTAGGTTTGTACTTTCTATATGAATTAGCGTGTGTCCCCCGTGCCTTATGATCATATATTTTAATAATGAATTTAAATTTGTTTATAGTATGAAAAATATAAAAGAGAATTATATAAAAAAATTAACATGATGTATCAGAAAGATAGTTTCTTGATTAGAATAATTTATAAGGTGTATTGCATGATGAAAATTGAAGGTAGATGTGTGAATTTATATTAATAGAAGAAAATATAAATTAGGAATATTATATAATTATTAAAAATAAAACTGTACTAAAATAAAACTGCATATTGTGTTCTTCATAATGGAGTTTACGGATAATCTATTCACCCTTATTAAATCATGAACACTAATTAAGTATGATAATAATGTTGTTGCTAAGTGCATAATTATATGTATGTTGGTGGATCAACCGTAACGTTAACTATTTAAGGACCATCTATCTATATACATATTTTTATCATGGAGTTTACAGACCATTAACGTACATATTATATTATGAACACTAATTAAGTATGATAATAATGTTTTTGGTAAGTGTAGAATTATCATGTACAATGAGAAATATTTTGGGGTGATAATTTAGGAAATTTGTATAAATAAAAGATAAAATAAATTATAAATAAAATAAGGGTGAATATGTAAATGTACATAATTATTTGATGACGTGGTATATTTAGATGAACGACACGTAAGAGAAATAATTGCGACTTTAGTAATAGTATATATAGATATAGATAGATATATATGATATTTAGATAGAATATAAATAGATAGATATAGATATAAATAACATTTATTTTGCTCAATAAAATCTCAAAAAAAAACTATGCAGAAAAAAAATATCAATTATCAGCATCACCTAATATAAAAAGGCCATTGCTAATTCACGCACGGGTAAATTTTTTATTTCACGCACTGGTTGATACGTGACGCCCCAAAGCATCCCACCCGTGACGAGCCATTTTCTCCCACCCGTGACGAGCCAGATGCTCCCATCCGTGACGAGCCAAAGCATCCCACCCGTGACGCCCAAACCGGGACCACCCGTCACGGATGAAGTCGCTGCTATAAAACAACGGCTTCATCTCCCCCGACTCTCATTCTCTCATTTGCTTTCGTTTCCAAGTTTGCTCCCAAGGACGATCTGTCACGTTTCGACTGGAGTGGCTCGTCACGATCAAGGTTAGTTAAATTTCAACTTAATCTTACCTTAATTCAATTATGTTAAAATTATTGAAGTTGTTAGATGAATTTAGAATTTTTTTCAATTTGTAATTACTTGTATAGGGTTAGATTTGGACATTTAGATCTGCACAAACCGATCTATAAAATTGCTATGGACATTTAGATCTGGACATGTATATTTACGAATTCTGGCCACAGATCTGGATCTGTGAGGGTTGTTACCTAGATCTGGGCCGTGACGCCTGGCCTGAGCTCATCCGTGACGCCTGGCCAGAGCTCATCCGTCACGCTCGGGTTGATGTCGTCTGTCACGGGCCAAGTGACCCTATGCGTGACAGACGACTTGCCAGAGTTGTTGTTTTTGTTGTCTTGTTTGTTGTTGTTGTATTAGTTGATGTTGTTGTTATTGATATTGTTGTTGTTTTGGTTTAGGGTGTTGTTATTGTTGTTGTTTTGGTTGTTGTTATTGTTGTTGATCTCCTTAAATTTTTGTTTTTTTCTATTTCAGATGGACAACCAAACGAGATCTGCACGTCACAGACGGTGGACCGCTCTACGTGAGGAGCAAGATCAAGAACAAGTAAACGTATATCGAAGGAGGAGGCCGATGGCCAAGAAATCAAAAAACAATGATGAAGCAGGACCGAGTACGAGTCGTGACCCTCCTGCATCATCTGTGCATGAAGACCCGACACTGGACAACACGCACATGGATGATCCACCTTTATACCAAAATACCTCGAATGTGGTAAGTAACTATACATATTCTTAAACTGTCGGTTATTTTAATACTTTGTACTAATAATTTGTTTTATAGGATCCGACATGGTCTGTATTTCCTCCAGCTCAACAGGAGAGTGCTTGGTACGTACCTCCTGCAGCTGAGCAGACTAGTGATTGGCCCATGTGGTCAGGAGGTATGGGTGGGCAAGCATATTGGCATGGTCAACAACCTCATGTCGAGGAACCAGCGCAAGAACAAGCGCATGAACAGGCTGAACCTACACAAATTAGAAGGCCTAGGGTTAGAGGTCGGAATGCTATCGAACCGAAGTTGGTAGGACCTGTACCGGGAGGTCCGGTGATCCCAGATCTGTTGTTTAGTTTCACGGCCCACACTGCATATTTCATTTATCAGGGCATTGTAAGTTATCAAAACTTGAGTCTGTTATTAAACTATTGTTTTTTTATGTATCTAACATATTCTTTTTATAGGAGCGACCAACTCTCACGTTTCAGCTCAGACAAGAGCAGCTACGAAAATGGAAGCTTGACAATGAGTATGCATGGTGCGATCATGCCAGAAGCAGCGACTTAACTCATTTGCAGGACCTGTTGTACAGTTATGTAGATCAGTCGTTGATTTCAGCATTTCTGGAGCGATGGCAGCCAGAAACAAATTCATTTCATATGCCATTTGGAGAGATGACAATCACTCTCCTGTATGTGTATATGATTCTGGGCCTCCATATTGAAGGACAAGGAATGAGACTTCCTCTCGAGGATCGCTTCAAGGCAAAAAATGAGTTGTACAATCAACAAGCGCTGAAGGCAATACAATTATTTTCCTTGACTCCAGAAATGGCTAGAAGTGGTGTCAGTGCAGACGCTCTGAAAACCCACTGCTTGACCCATGATCTAGAAGATGAGGAGATCGCGTCTGGTTATTTGTGGTACCTGATGGCCTCGACCCTCTTTCCAGACAAGTCCCAACACATGCTGCCCATTCCTTATGTGACCTTCGTGAGTAACATTGGTAATACTTCCAATCTTTCTTGGGGTTCTGGCGCATTGGCATTCATGTATCGGTCATTGGGCGAGTGTTCACGACATGAATGTCGTCAGATGTCCACCTGCTACACCTTGTTGCTGGTAAGAATTTTGTTGCATATTGTTTTTATATAATTTAATTACAAATTATTGTATAAGCTAGGTTGATATATTTGTTGTTGTACACTTATGTACAGACTTGGATCTATCAGTACTTTCCTAGCTTTCGCCCACAAGCGAATCCCTCCTTCGACGACGATGTGCCATATGCGAGCCGATGGCACCCTGTGCAAACTCCTAGTAGGCATAGAAGAAACTACAGGGAAGAGTTGGATTTAATGCAAGCTAGACATGTAAGTATCATCCGTCACATAGTTTATTTCTCATATTTATGTATTATAATTGTGTAATTGCACCATTTTTTGTGTAGGTTGACTGGCAGCCCTATGGCTATGTGAATTACGACCCCGCCACATTATAATTCTTCCATGTAGACGTGACTCCTATTATTTCGAGAAAAGGCAAGTCATACTTGCACAAGAATATTTGTCACGCATAATGAATAAACACAAGTTAAAATAGATGTAGCAAGTAGATGTGTTACACTAACCTGTTAGTGTTGTATGTGGAGTCTAGTAAAAGGACGTACGGAAATGCCTTTAGGAGTTTCATGGAATCTGGACTGGCAAAGAAAATGTCGGTGATCTTATTCGTCTTTTGATCCGACCTATGCTCCACAAAGTAGTTTTTCTCCTTGCACTTATGAAAGAACTCTTGGACCACGGTTCTTCCTTCCATCCCACTATGTCGAACATTGTACACTTCATTGTAAATCTGATGCATTTTAGTACAGTTGTTCGGGTCCTGGTTAAGTGTTGTTGCAATCTTCGATGGCTTACTATGATTTTCTGTCATTACCTTAACCAATTTCTTCCGGTGTCAACCTTCCAGCAACTGCATGCCCGTACAAGTCATCACCAATGATATGGTTGTGGGTACCAACAACTACCTTGATTGTATATGAGTCCCTAGGATTTTCTCGACACAACAATCTGAAGGGACAATTGCATTTTTTGCTCCTTGTTCTTTCCCTTACTTTGTTTTCATCTTTAGGAATGTAAATCCCCGCTTTTTCACACAACAACCATGACTTTCGAAGGCTTCCTCCACCAAGGTTTCTATCCCGACCAATAGTGAGGCAGAAGTGATTTTCAAAGGCAATTTGTCTAGCCCTTTTAATTGCATCATCTCTGGAGCAGAATACTTCATCTGTGCTAAACTTCTCAGAATAATCTTCTGAAACAATTACTTCTTCAGATGTAGGAAAATATAATTTCGGCTGTGTGTGTAACGTCGGCAACCCAAACTTAGGTGGAGCTTGCCACCTTACAGATGAAATTCCACTTTGAGCAAAACATTCTATTCCCGGCAAACAAGGCAGTTGAGGCGGCATAGGTTCGCCATCCAACCCAAGTGAGAAGGACGGTGGTTCATCACTTAGGGACAGATTGTTAAAACTGTTGTACACTAACTTATTCTCCTATTGAAGTAACAACATCAAATTAGCAAAGTATTCAGTTATGTCCAACAAAATCATACGTGACGCCCAGACAAAGGCCATCCGTCACGCATGAACAACACCCAAGCGTCACGCCCCAAACCATTACAGGCGTCACGTCCCAAATGAAGCCATGCGTCACGCCCCAATAGAATCCATGCGTCACGTACAGTTTTGATTCAAAAAACAGAATCGAACAAAGGCGACAGTTTTGCACAACATAACATCACTCAATACTCAAACATGCAGTTTTTTCACACAAAGTCTATAACTTTTTAGTACACATTGATCAAAGATCAAAATTTTATGAACATATAATCACAACTATTGAAATTACGTTAAGAAAGTGTTTATTTTGGAATAAGAACAACTTAATCACATACATTCACAAGAATAAACCATAAAAATCTTAACTTTTACTAATACGTAATGTAAAAGCTTAAAATACATACATCATTGTAAATGTATTGGGATGCAAGATCTTTTCCACCATTGAAGTTGGAAAAAGCATCTTCATTTGCCATGGATTGACTCTTGGAAGATGATGGAGATGGAAGTTTTGTTTTGTGGGAGAGAAAGGGAAGAGTTTGTGGGAGAGAAAGGGAAGAGTGGTTTAGGGTTTAATGTGTCGTAATGTTGAAAGGAAAAATGTGATGGTAGTTAATGTAGTTAGGTGAGGACAAGTTACATTCAATTTTCTGGTGCTTGATCCATCCGTCACGCATCCGCCCAAACCGTTTGTCACGGACCAACATCACCCGGCCGTCACGCACCAACAACACCCACACGTCACGGACCAACTTCTCACAGGCGTCACGTGCCATATCACACCAGGCGTCACGTATCAACCAGTGCGTGAAATAAAATTTTTACCGGTGTGTGAAATAGAAATCGTGTATAAAAATCATGGTATCATTTAATTTGCTCGATGACTAGGGTTTGAAACGTGGATCTCCATCATTTTCATTATCAATCAGTACTAAGTAGTAATAACTGAGGTGAATGTTGAATCTAACTACAACCTTTTCAGCCTACCAAATACCCTGTTTTAACCAATGTCATTGTACACTTAACATATCCAACTACTTAGGTCATTAATTTATGCATATATGACGTGTAATTTCCAACACTTAGATGGAGGGATTTTCCATAACATAATGATGACAAATAATTGCTATTTTGAATAGACAATCGTCTTATACTTTCTCATATCTAAAATAAACGTCGTTTTAATATTTGGAATTTTTATCAATTTTGTATGCAATGTTAAGAGTGAGTTATGCAAATTGTTATTAAAATTTATTTTTGTTGACTTTTCTTCTTCTTTCAAACTCTACATTCGCTGGTTTAAAAGGGTGATGATTATTTGCTATGTGGGAAGATTGATGAAATTTTAAATTTATTAGTATATCTGGTAAAAATTGTATTAGAAGTTAATAAAACATTTATTTTGATCGGATGGAGTTCTTTAAAGGGTATCATATATATGATCTTGTTAAAAACAAATAAGGAATATGAACACATTTATAAGGGTTGATGGGTGTATGAGTTTTGAGCTTTTCTAAAATAATGTTGAATTTTAACTATTACAAACTTGTAATATCCCATTTTGTGTATGAAATATCATTTTTGTTTTCCATGAACAAACACTTTACAGGGATTTTTGGGCTAAATGCTAATTTACACTTTGGGCCGCTGCAATAGTACTCCTATTGGGCTAAGAGGTAATTGGGCCTCCGTAATGACTCACTATCATAAAAATTAGGGGCGTTCATTTTTTTAAAAGTCTGAACCGGAGACCGGACCGATTCTTATTAAAAAAAATATATTTAAATTCTTATTTAAAATTTAAAAAAAAAATCTAAAAAACATTTATACTCCTAACTTATTAAATTAAGAAAAATATTTATAAAAAAAAAACTCCAAAAAAACATATAAAAAATATAAATTAAAAAAAATAAAATAGATTTGGACCGGATCCGGATTAAGGGAAAAACCTGGACCGGAGACTGGACCGTAATTTCACCGATCCGGTCCCATTTTGAACGCCCTAATAAAAATGATTAGACCACTCAAATAATATCTCGACAAATCTTATCCTAGAAAAAAAGAAAGTCTAAGAGAGAACAAGAACTTGCGTATTGCACGCTCAAAAAAAAAAAAAAAAACTTGCGTATTGCTGATTGGCAATATATAACAATGTATACAAATCCTAATCTATATCTATTTATATATATTTAAAAGTTAATATTATAGACCATTGAATGCTAATTTTTAAAGATGGTTTTTTTTTTTCTTTTCATGCCTTATTAATATTTAACTCACAATTTAAACAATTTCTCAAATCCAAAAAGTACTAAAGTGACAATTTTATATATTAACAATTATATTAATAATCTATAATCTTCTATATAATATAAAAAGTTTTTGATTCACAATTATATACAAACTACATATTAATCAATTAAAAAGTCCTCATTTTCATGTGGTTGTATAACTCTTATATCTTCACATTAAATTTCAACATAGTTTAATTTATATTTCTATTAAGCATGAAAAATAATCAAAATACCATCACTAGAAGACCTTCGTATCTTTTTGAGAAATTGAAAAATATTAAATAAAAAAATTAATATACCAAATCAATATTAGTGATTAGAAGTTATTACTTTACCAATTATTAATTGAATTTATAGACATAGCGTCTCTTTTAAAACTATAAAGTACTATATGTATGATATGATTAATTAAGAATAATTAATATAGTGTAATTGCATGAAATAATTTTATAGCTCCCAAAAACCGAAAAAATGACATAAATCCGTTTTTTTGTATCACCTAATAAATCTTTTATATTAAGGATATTTATTGTCACCAACCAATTGAATCATAAATACTTAAAATTAGGAGATAGGAAATCTATAAACTTAATAATTTTACCTTTATTATTGTGATTATGCCAAAATAAGTGCATGAATGGAGAAAAATTCTTCATTACATTTATCACCTAGAATTGTGTAATTTACACGAGACTTTTCAAATGCCATTGGTGTTTCATGCCAATGGGCAATGCATTAATAACAATATTTTAATTTTATCGTATTTAAATTTCACCATTCAAGTATATTTATTCATAATAATAAAGGGAAATGAAAATATTGTAACCTTTGCGACTCTTCATTCACCATTAGAGGTTCATGTCTATGGGTAATTATATCAATTTAGACAATGAATAAATGTATTAATAACATGTTAATTTTATACGCATTTAATCAGCAATTTAAATATATTTTATTATCTTTAAGTAGTTGATAGCAGATGAATTGATCTTCTGAAAACCCGACCAAACATTACCAATGATGAAAGGATGTAGCTCAAGATGAAGGTGATCAATTGTTTTATTGTCAATTACCACTCAAATTACTTGACCTTTATATACAATTGATTCAAATTAAGCCATAATTTATTTATACATTTCAATGAATAGAATATAATTAATGTATAAATAATACCATAAAAAAATTTCGGATTCTTTTTAATTCAAAATGTTAGTTTTTAAATAAAATACACATAAATTAAGAATCTATCTATAATCTCATATATATTTATATGTAGTCTTTGGGAAAATAATATCAAATTTATTTATATTGATTCTTATTAATCTCTCTAACAATGTATTTATATAAATCTGTCAATATAATAATGATTCTAATTATAATTATAATGTATCATATAATGTAACTTATTAATTTCTAACAATGTATTTATATAAATCTTATCTATATTATTAGTGGATTTCAGTTAAACTACACGTGAAGAGTAATTTTGAGCTTAAATAATATATTACTTTTGAAATTTGTACGAAATTCTCCACCTAGCTGAATGGTACATCGTCACATATTGATTCTAATAAAAAAAATATTTTTGTCCATTGTAGTAACCCTTAAATTTTCCTTTAAATATTCATATTATAAAGAAAGATTAATTTGAATTATTATAAAAGCAAATTGACTATGTTGTAATTAAATCCCGCAATTCTAGCCATTAACTAGAAGAATTCAAAATATAGTACTGTTTGTCATTTCATATGAAAAAAAAATGATATCATGCAAAGTAATTAATAAATAAGGCTTTAAGAGTCTAATCCACAACATACAAAACTAAACTTTAAAATAACCAATGTCAAGTTGGTAACATGCGCATCCGTTACAAGGACTATGCATATATGTATAAGATTGTAGATAATGATTTTGATTTTCATAAAAACCATATTTATAACACATTATTATGCTAATATTAAGCATATTTATATATTTCTACTAATCTATAATCGATAAGAGATGAAAAATCTTAATTCATTATTGTATAGCACTTTAGATTATCGTAACTACATATATAGCAAATATTATTGGCACTAAGGAAATCAGTACATTTTTTTATGACTGTGTCATTGACTATATATTTGATATTGATTAGTTCTATAAAAGAAGATCGTTCATGTACTAAGACTATTAACAAACAATATTTTTATTTTTCGCTCCATAAGATACACTATATCAGTTTTTGATGTTGGGATAGGCCTACCATTTCGTGTGCCAACAGTACCCCGGTCTGGATGTAGAGCGGTTTCACCAGTCGAACGATCAAGACCTAAAAAAAGATACACTATATCATTACAACGGGAGAATATTGATCGTTCATTTGTGTAAAAAAGAGGGCCTAAGAAATAGTCATTTTTATGATTATATTTTCTTTTAAAAACAAATAAATATTTTTTAAATAATAATGAGTGACCCGTGCGTAGCACGGGCATAAACACTAGTATATTTAAAAGTTAGCATTCTAGGTCATTGAATGCTAACTTTTAAAGATGAATTAGTTTTTATTTTCATTTCATGCCTTATTTATTTAGCACAAAATTTGAACAATTTCTCAAATCCAAAAAGTACTAAAGTGACAATTTCATATATTAACAATTATATCTAATCTATAATCGTCTATATAATATACAAAGTTTTTGATTCACAATTATATACAATTACTACATATTAATCAATTAAAAAGTCATCATTTTCATATCGTTGTATAACTCTTATATCTTCACGTTAAATTTTCAACACCGTTCAATTTATATTTCTATTAAACATGAAAAACAACCATCTATATATATTTACAAGTTAGCATTCTAGGTCATTGAATGCTAACTTTTAAAGACAAAATCAAAGGCTTAAATAGGCCTAAAGGTATAGTTTGCAAGTAGGGTTAGTTTATCACCCTTAGTATATAATATGTATATAATATGAATGCTAACTTTTAAAGACAAAATCAAAGGCTTAAATAGGCCTAAAGGTATAGTTTGCATGTAGGGTTAGTTTATCACCTTTAGTATATAATATGTATATAATATGTTAGATTTTCCGATCGGTTTTTACTATAGGGTTTATAAAACAATATAAAATACATAAGTATAATTATAGGCTACTTTGTAATCTAAGTAATTAATTTTTCTTTGTTTATTTTAATATACCATAGCATAATTATGTGTATATATAAAAATGAGCACTATTTGTAAGTAATTATTCCCTCCCCACACACTCTTTTTTTCAGTTAAATTTTGCCTCTACGTACGGACTACTCTTTAGGTTATGACTCATTTTTTAACCTAAATCTCAATTAGTGATAGTTACTACATATAACGTACGGACTACTCTTTAGGTTATATTTTGCTCTCATTTACTCCTATTTTAATAGTATCCAATTACTACATGTAACTCCCGTATTTAGTACACAGTGAATGGTTGGAAACAAATTATAGTCAAGATGTCTAAACGGTTATATGTCAACATGGCTTCACTTTACAAGTAACACTTTTCATCTATAAAAGGGCAAAAACGATGGTATTCCGTTCATTTGCTCTGGGCATCCATCATCTCATTCTTTTACATGGAAATTACCTTTAGAAAGCCATATAGTGAAGCTTGGGAGATAGTGGGCAATACCTTAAAATGACATGGTCACTGAAGTAAGCATAATTATTAAGTTAGAGATGTGAATGAAGATTCTCGATTGTCGATGATGCAAGTATATATCCACCTCACGGTAAACTATCCTTGATTATGTGTATTTGGATCTCTTTTGTAGTCTACAATACTTACATATATCGGTTTAAATTTATTAATATAATTGTCTTTTGATCGAGATAGGTTAATTTTATGTGAAGATGTCAGAGAATTGGATAATCTAATATCACTATTGAGGCATCGATTGTTTACATCATGCACCGATAGCTTTCACTAGAAAGAGGACAAAGACAATCGATTTAGGATGACTGATTGTTAGTAACGAATAAAGCAAACTATTTTATGGACGATGTAAACCCTTCAACTATTGGTAGCATAAATTCAATTAGGTTTGTATTTTTAGTTCCTTTTTTGTACTAAATTGTTTTAGGTAGGTGTGTTGTTATTTTGGTTAAAGATGATTTTTATTGTTATATTTTATACATATTCATATTACACTCATCATGTATATATACTAAAGCTGGCCTCATTTGTGTTGGTCTAGAGGAATTAATCAAGGATGAAAGCCAAAATAATAGACATGTACTCACTCTCACATATGAAATGTACAAGGAAGAAGTTATGAATTATAATTTCGCTAAGAAGAGTAAGCATGTATCGATAAAATAACTAATGTACTTTTATATAAAATGTAATAAGGTTTAAGAATATGCAGAGTCACCAATTATTTATATTACTCCGTATTTAATAAGAATAGGAAGTAATGACTAATATTTATTAATTAAAATGATATATATCATAGCATTTTAATCACCAATTATTTAGATTAAACTTCTGACCAAATTAAAAAAAAAATTGTACTTCGTACAATCATAGCATTTTATACCTAAAATACTTAGATATTACATTTCTTTTGTCAAGACTTAGATATTACATTTAAATCCATATCAAACAATATATCGTCTAAGATAAAACATGAAACAACAATCCATATATTAGAAACTCAAATTTAAACCGTGACACTACATATATACAAAAGGCCCGTGCGAAGCACGGGCTTCGATTTCTAGTCTACTATAAATTTGGGTTTTTCACCAAATTAATCCCCCGTCATTTAATACTACTACTCAAATCCTACTACTCAAATCCGCATCGGCATGGCCCAAGATGATATCAAGCAATCATTCATTATGTGATAATACATAGCCAGTTCATTACACCACATAACCCAATATAGGAATAAGCTGAAGACCGGCCCATCAGCATCAATCGACATTAAATCTGATCCATTAGAGCACATTAAATCGGCATTAAGCTGTGTACATATAGGACCCTTTGGATCCTTGCGTTTTGGTCTTCTCCTCATGGACGTTATAATTTGAGGCATGTTATAGACTATTCACCTAGATCTTTACTTTGACATGTTATATACTATTCCATATGACCATTGATTATAAGGAAATTGTTATGTTACAGATGCCTAGATTTGTACAACAAAAAACAACATGTAAATGTAGAATATTCAATACAATCTTTTTAAACTAAGAATTAGTCATCTACTTACAAATTAATTATTACAAGTTGTATACTCCTTAATCATGCAATAATGGTTGAAATTTGACCAAATCTAACGTTTATGCAATTGGGCAGGTAGTAAAATCAGTGGACGTTATATATAGTATTAAAATCTATATATAATGTAACTTCAATCAGTGGACATTAAAAATAAAGAACACATAAGCCTTCAAGAGTCTCAGAGCCTCAAACTATTATCCTTCACTGTTAGTCTTATTAAAAGACATTCTATATAGTATTTAAATATGGATATAATATTTCCAAGAAAAAAACAAATTTACTAAAATGAAAAACCCCAACAAAAGTATTTTTTTATAAACTATAACAAACTCACTCTCAATATGTATATAGGTAGGATATTTGCCTTTTAAAAATGAAATTGATATTGTATATTGTAAGCACATAATATTTTCTCTTTATCTTTGGTTACATACTATAATTGAATACAACTTTTACTATGACAACGATGAACTTATATCAACCTAAATGAATAACAAAGTTTCAACATCTCACCATGATGCAAAACCATCAACATCAAGCAAAACCAATCCACAAAACCAAATGTATATCAAATTGAAGACCCGCGTTACCTTCCTAGTAGTTGATATAAATCTACTTGAAATTTTGTAACAACGAACAAAAGTGATGTAGAGAGAGCTAATGAAGTTAATGTGGGTAATATCAATAACTAAGGGTATGTTTGGATTTTCATGATAATGCGTTAAATATGATGATTTAATATAAGTAAAAGTAGAATTTAAATAGTAACATATGTTTTAATATAAAAAAATACTGATTATATAATAGTACTAGACTTTTATCCATTTTCTTCATTTTTATGTCTACTGTTATAGTATTAGACAATTGATATCCTAATTGAATTTCTCGCATCGACACAAGTATACAATAAGCTATAAAAGTGCTTATAAGTCTTTTTTATGTATAGATAAACAATGTATATGTATAAGACACAAACTTATTATTGCATAACAAAAGAGAGATTTTGTTACAGAATCTGGATCTGATGAAACAACTTATTAAGGTAGAACGGAAGTACAAATGAGAGTCATTTGATTAGAATTAAAGCAATGGTTCAGATTAAAGCTAAAAGGGTACAAATTGATATAATAGACTGCAAATACACCAAAACTTTTATCTTCCACGTGATTTTAGGATCTTTCTACCCAAATCTTCTAAAACCTTTCACCTTCCTTTTTTACTTTTTAGAATCTCTCTCTCGGTTACTCCACCAACATCTCTCGGAAACTACTCCCAATAGTCTCTCGTTTACTCCACCGCTCTCCTTCCATCTCTTGGAAACTACTCCCAACAATCTCCTTCATCAACTTGTAAGATCTTATTGGTCCCAGATTTGCCTTTGCACAACTCAACATGATTTTTTTTATGGCCAATGTCCAACTTCCTATTACTCTTGAGAAAATGCTTTGTTGTGTTAGGCATCATATCATGGTTGTGTTTCTCTATAAACTTGTCCACCACATAATCACTAACTCCATTGAATTTTATTGTCATCTTTGCTTCACAACCTATTCTATTAGAAGTTGTTTTACGTTGACCTGTACTATTAGATGAGTTCTTGAATCCTTCTCTTGTGCAAAGGAAGTACTTCAATTTCACAACATCTGATCGGATTAACTTGTGGATTGTGCTTGATCGGACATCAAAACCAACAAGGGATGCATATTCACGGTAGAAAGACTCCCCTTCAGCAATGGATTTGAACTTCTTACCCACTATCGGTTTAAAAGACTCGGGACATAGCGGCATCCAGTACTTTAGATTCCTATCATCCGGGTCAACAAGACACTCTGTACCAAAAACAAAATCAGATTCTTCTTTTTGGGAAAGCTCATTATCGGATACATCAATATTTTCCTCAGAGCTTTCAAAGATGGCATACTCGCTTGAATGCTCCCTTTTTTTTTATTGCAATATTGAACATAAATTCAATAATATCAATACAGTTTATATGAATATCGCCTAAAGGGATATGAATATGCATACACATAACGGTAATATCATTAAATTGTATGAATGTCAGTATTATTGTTCTTGAATATTTATAACCGATACATGAATATCATTCTATCATAATCAGTTTGCTATCAAACATGATGTTCAAAATTGTATAACAAAAATTCATCAAATACAAGACCATGAATCGATTTCAAAAGCTTGAAATTAACACATGAATATCAATATAGTTTGCTTGAATATCGCCCATGAACATCATATGCGAATTAAACTTTGAATATCGACACTGTTTTGATGAATATCGACTACTGTTTTTATGAATATCGATTTCAAAAGTACGTGCATATATAACAGTTTGAATGAGCATCGACTACTGTTTTTAATATCAATCAGGTTATTCAAAATTGGATATGCGATATTCACCAAATACAAACAACAAGTTTCGAAGATCATGAATCGATTCCAAAAGCTTGAAATTAACACATGAATATCAATACCGCTTGTATGAATATCGCCTAACTCATATAACAGATAATCATCATGTGCGAAATAAAATATGAATATCAAATATTGTTTATATGAATATCGATTTCAGAAGTACGTGAATATCATAACATTTTACATGAATATCGATTATTGTTTATACAACAATTTGGTTTTTCAAAATTGAATATGCGATATTCACCAATTTAAAAAAATCAAAGATACATGAATCGATTCAGAAAGCAAGAGATTAATACACGAATATCAATACAACTTGTATGAATATCGCTTATGTATATGCGTGAACATGCGTACATAATATATGAACATCCTTTCATTCTAATCAGTTTATTACCAAACAAGACGTTTAATTTTGTCTAGCCGATATTCTGCATGTGCAAACTAAAGCTTGTATAACAGTATTTAATTAAAAAAAAGCTTGAATAAGTACAAGATCAACATAGCATGAAGTAGAGGAATTAGGGTTTTGATATAACTAAAAATCGTAATTCATACCTCTATTCATGTTGATTCGATATGTGATCTTGGATATTCGAATGTGTACTGTGATATTCGCGAAATTTTATGGCTCGATGCAGAACGTACAGGTTGTATGAGGATAGTCAATGGAGGGAGCAAAAAACCGATATTGTTTGAATTCGGCAATGGAGGCAAAAGATCGTGTATGTTGAAGACGATTAGGAAAGAGGATAATATCATATTTTCTCTCTCCTGTAACAACCCAAATTAATTATTTTTTATTAATAATATCCTTATTAGGTTAGATTTGATGGTTAGGGCCCTATCATATCTATTGTATAGTCCAACCATCCATCAACATCAATCCGACGGTCCAGATTAGTTTTTTTGTTTTACCATAACACCCGTTTTATCGGAGCGTTCCTCTTTTGTTACAATCTCAATTGTTCAATTAACAAATAGATTGATATCCTCATAAAAATTCCTCGCATCGACACAAGTATACAACACGTTAACTTTTTTTGTCTTGATCGTCTGGTTCGATCGGTCGGAACCGCTCTACGTCCAGACTGGGGTACTGTTGGCACACGAAGTGGTAGACCCCTCCAAACATCAATATCTCCATACACACCTCCAACATGAATCGAACTCGAAACCTCTTAATAGAATGCTTATGAGAATCTAGCGCCAAACCACTAGATCAACTGAATGTTGGTAGTATACAACACGGTTAACTAAGTCTGTTAGGATCCGAACGCAGTAACGAAAGAAAAACGAAACAAAAAACACGAAAATTGATTACCCAGTTCGTCCAGGGTTTTTTCTTATTATTGTGATAACGATTAGAATGATCAATAGAATATTTAAGTTAATGAACGAAACCCTAAACTGGATTTTTGGGGTATAGTCTATCAGACTCCATAACCCAACAAAGTAAATCACACACAAGTTTAGTTTAAAAATGCAAGAAAATGTGACCCAAAATTTCATACCCACCAGCTGTCTCTTCCGATAATAACATAATCTCTTCGAATTAAAAGGCCCCTCCACATACACTTCATGTTCCGTACACCCATGAATACTAGCTTAGCTAGGGCCACCCTCCATTCTTCTTCCTCCTCCTTCGCTCGCTCAATCAATCTCATATTATCCGGATAATCATAATCCGGATCCATACGAGTTGTTTTCACTTCAATCCGCATCAATCGAGCTGTTCATGAGACGATCGATTCATTCAACCACACATACATATATATATATATATATATATACATGTTCATGCATTTGGAAGGTTGTTTCCTAGACACTAAACTTTCTTGAGTACGTTGCTTCCTTTGAAGACAGAAATACATAAATATCTAAGGTTGCGGTGATTGCATAGTTTCATTTTTTTTTAACGTTTAGACACTATTCAAAGAATTCAAGAAGTGCTCATTTATGAGGGGGACATGAAGATAACTGTAATTAACTTCTTGCCTTTTTCATTGCAACGCGGACAAATTAAGTTCATTCAATCTATGAGGTTCCGAATTCCGATGTGACAATACATGCGTGCACAAATTATACATATTTTGTCCTAACCAAACTATTCTTTACTCATAAGTCATAACCAATGCCTATACATTTGAGGTGTGTGGGTGAAAAGTAGACCTGTCAAAAATCAAACCGATCCGACTTTTTTAGGTCGAGATTCGGCCAGAAAGTTACTGGGTCAAGAAAGACCTGAATTCGAAGGATTCGAACCCAAACCTGAAAGACTCGACCCGAATAGTGAATCCGAGCTCGAGGGATCCCGTTCTTTCATATAGTTTATTTCATTTATATTTAATTTTTAACATACTTAATTAAATAATAAAAGACCTGAATTCGAAGGACCCGACCCGAATAGTGAATCCGATCGAGCTCGAGGGATCCCGTTCTTTCATATAGTTTATTTCATTTATATTTAATTTTTAAAATACTTAATTAAATTTTTTTTTAATATATATATTTTATTAAATTTAAAAATCATAATATTAATAAATAAAAAATGGATACCTTTGACCCGCTGGGTCAGCCCGAACCCGACCCAAAATTTTTAACGAACTCGATCGACCCGCCCAACCCAATTGACAGGTATAGTAAAAACCCAATCCAAGTAATGTTTTGTTTATACTTTATGTCGAGTCTTATTACATGATACTACGTGAGCACGAGGTTACGAGTTCGAATCTCTCCTTTCACAATTGTAATGCCTTAATACATGCTATGAAGTATGAACTTTAAAAAAAATGCTTGTTTATACTCAATATGGGAAAGTAGGTTTGTAGCTGTTGAGTCATCACACATCGAATGTTTGGAGGTAAATGAACCTCATTGTATATTGTGGTCTAAATTCCTCTTATTTGATGTGTACAAATTCAATGAAAGATATGCTAATCTTGAGGGGCTTACGTTCGTTTTTGACTTGTATCAGTGTCAGGACAATTTCCAGACTAATTGAACCTCTTCAACCTAAAAAGTCACTCTTTGATACTATGAATCTTCAACCTAAAAAAGCACTCTTTTGATACTATGACCCACCCAATTATGCAGCCTCTACTTTGATGAATAATTTGCCCTAAATTTGGACTTATTGCCCCATTTAGGATAGTTAAACCCGTTGATTAAGTGTAGACTAATTCATTTGGTTGAAAATAAAAACTACAAGCTCTACAAAGTTATTTATCGAGAATTAACTTTTCATGATTTTGAAGTCTTGGATTTGAAAAAAAGTGTTGTGAAAGTAGAACCTATTTTGGAAAACTATCTTAATGCAAATTTCTATCACTTATTTTCCATCCAAACACATGTATTTGGTGTTCCGAAAATATTATATTTCTTATGAAGTTGAGTGTCGACCAAACGATTTTATACTATGTACAAAATATCATAGTACAAAATCGTTTGGTTGATAATCTTTTTTTTATTGAGGGAAGAATTAGGTTAACTTAACGACGACGCATAAACCTGTCTAGAGAAATATCAATTACATGAGGCGAAAAACTGAATTTAGCAATTCTATCAGAATAACGATTTACTTCCCGAAAAATGTGTCTGATATGGACTTCTTAGAAGGAATAGAGGTCGAATAGAATGTCAACAACGCTAATTTCGATTTCCCAAAAACAAGCTCAAATACATTATATATTTAATAGAGTTAATAAGACAAAGGTTATCACTCTATGTTGTAGAAGCTCATGCAGGTTATAGCATCAAAGAACTTTCTTAATTGAAGAGTTTGGAATTATTTATTATCCCCCAATTTCAAGATTGCAACCTTAAAAACAGTATCATAATAGTAGTGAATAGTGATTAATTAATAATGGTCTTCAAAAAGTTCAATTCAATGTTCGTGTGGTTCTTAAAAACGTTGAATTCAACAGACCAAATCATTGAACCAAATCAAACGTCCAAATATAGAGAGAGAGAAAAAAAGATTCAGTTGCTTAGCTAAACAATTTTGACCACGTTGCTAAATGTCCAAACGCAATAATACTAACAATTAAGGCTTATGATTAACCACTGATTACTCTAATATACTTGGTGGCGGCAGTCACCAGTCACCTCGCATTCTTGCAGTACTGTTATAAAGCTTCTAGAAAAGCAATTTATTATCAGTATTTCCATTATGCAAGCAGACAACATAAAAATAAGACATTAATTTTAAATGAAACACCGTTTATTCAACATAAAACTAACCCATTTTAGATTATTTTTTTATCATACTACTCCCTCTGTCCCAAAATATAAGCCCCATTTGATTCGGACACATCCGCCGAGACGAATTTTATATCGTTAATATCTCTAATTACATAATCCTAAAAATTATAATTTTTTGATATTATTAAAGTACTTGTTAAGACGAATCAAACAAGACTCCACATGACTATGTTTTTTCTTATATATTGGAAGAAATCTTAAACCGAAGCTTCAACGGTGAACAGTGACGCGTTTCCAAATGGGGCTTATATTATGGGACGGAGGGAGTATAACCCAATATTTTTAAATAGAATTTGGCAAATGGGATTTTCTATATCATTGATATCATGTGTTAAATAGTACCATAGGATTTTGCAATTGATTAGAAAGTTTTGTATTAAAAATAAAAATAAATTTATTGGAAGAGTCAACACAAAAAATCTTTTAAAATTTTCCAAATACAATGATCACAGTCTGGCGGTCCACTATATTTTGGTTGGAATAACATAATATTAATGGAACAAACAATACATTATACATTGGAACTACATATAAAATAAGATGGTATATGGGTAATGGGTTACAAATTACTTCAACTATCACAAACACACAAATCATATGACAAAAAATGTATCATAAATGGCGATCAGCACAAAAAGTACAATGTATGATCTACTGACAAACTTCCCTTATTTTTCAAGGTTTATACTGAATATCTACCTTAGCTCATAAATAATGAAATTATAACACTTTGAAAACTTTTAAAACAAGAATTTCCCACACTTTCTGTTGTGTCAGATCTTCCCAGTGGGAAAAAAAAAGTTATGGGCCAAAGCTCCATCAAAATCTTGCTTGTTCACATGGTCAGAAATCTAAATCCAGAATCAGGGTTGCACTGCAAATTTGTATGGGGTTCTATTATAAGTACGGTTCTCGTACTCATTCAAAGATATTGTAAAATGTGTAGTAAGATCAAAAATTAATTTAAAAAAAAACTATTTTTGTCTTAACTGATGATAGTTATCTTAAGCATAGCACATCCAATTAGCCTGATAATATAATACATTTCTCCAAGTTGATTTCCAGGAAAGCGAATCACAATAGGACAAAGGGAGTAAAGAATAAACAATGGTAACATTTACTCTACATTCTAAATCACTAATCTTCCCAAAATTCCAACAAATTTGAATGATTAATAATAAGAAATACAAGTTGTGTACCTTGATCTGTAGAAACTTTTTTATCTATTGATTTGAATCACATGGAGGATTAACAAGGGCTGCCATTAGAAGAATTTGCTCCATTAATTAAACTGACTGCTTACATATTAGCCCAATACAATCAAAAAAAGGCTTCATAAAGGCAATAAATAAGATCTATTGATATGCATATAGTACTATATAATATCTTGAAAAGTATAACATTTAAGGCCAAAGTGGACATAGCACTTCACCCAAGAAAGCTTATCTCCATGCCCACTTTGCATATCTTATCTTTTCCATCCCTCAACTCCTAAAAAACAACTCAGAAATTAAAGAAAAAAACTCTACACTTATGTGGGGTCTAATTCATCCTTCAATATCATTCAAAGGTGGAAAAAGATTTGCATCATCAAACCATCTTCAAGATTTAAAAGGTGAGTAAGAACGTATACTATAACGTACAACTTCGTATCAAAGTAGGCACCATGTACAAATAGATGGGCAAGCTCAAAATTTTAGTTGGGTCATTTCACAATTTCAAAGGTAAAAACATGATGAATTGATTCCTGAACATGATGTAGCTATTGATTCAGTACAAAAAAGGGGTTAAATTCTTTAAATTTGGATGGCTATTTTCCACGTGATCAAAATAAGCAAAGTATAGGTTAATCCAATTATCATGCTATATCTAATTAGTGAATTATATGAGTTATCTATTTAGCTCTTGGTCAACTAGTGTATGCAACTCCCACTTTAAACACCACTTACAACTATAGCTTAAGAATCCATGTTTCTCTTCACCCAAGTCACATCACCAGCTGCCATTAAAGTTATGCACTCCTTTTTTCCCTCTCTCTCTCTCCCCATAATTTTAAAGCATTCAAAACAGCCAGCTCTTCAGATGAGTAAGCCTCTTTCAAGAAGCAGACTATATATACACACAATTCCTAATTTCAAAGTCCATATCAATTTCCATAAATCACCAATTCACCATTGTCACTCCTTTAAAAAAATCAGATAAAAAGACAATGATGAAGCTTCACAAGGGGAAGTTGATGAGGGCATGTGAGAGCAAGTGGAGAAAGATGGAGAGCAGAGCTTTACCTTGCATTTCATCCACTAACTCTGCTGACTGTGATGACCTCATCTGTCTCTGGCCATTTTTGCACCACCTACAGAGAATAAGCAGCATCAGAAGTAGCAGCAAGAGCAAAGACGAGATCCCGAAAGACGTGCCCAAGGGCCATATGGTAGTGTATGTGGGACCAAACCTCAAGAGATATGTGATCAAGATCACCCTTCTCAAGCACCCTTTGTTCAGAGCGCTCCTTGATCAGGCTCGGGACGAGTTGGGCTTCACTGCAAACTCCAAGCTCTGGATTCCCTGTGAGGAGAACATGTTCCTAGACGTCATCCGTTGTGCTAGCTCATCCCGGGACAGGAGAATCAAGGTCTGCCTTTGACAGAATAAGACTTGGGTTTTAAATTTTTTGTTATTTTTGCAAGCTTAGTAAATCTTGTTTAGATTGGGGAAATTATCATTTGAGCGTCTTCTTTTACATCTGGATCAGAATGCAGGGAATGTTATGGATAATCCTAACAAGTGTTGTAATTACCAACCAAAGAATTGTACAATAATGCAGAAAAGTACTTCTAGCATGGCAAAGATAGTTCAGCCAGGTTATAGTTTGTGCATGGATAATACAACAATCATTCAGAAGGCAGCCATATAAAACATTTCTTTACATACTGATTTCTCGTTTGCCACATGACAATTTCAGATTTGTAAGTAGTAACATCCATGACAAATTACTTACCATTGACAAGGCCAGGAATTTTTCAATGACAACAGCTCTTCTGAAAAATATGAGAAAGTTACCACTTTTAATTAAAAAATGATGAGAAACTGTGCTTCAATTGAGATTTAACAGGACACTTTGGAACTAAGCATATTCTAAGACTACATTATATTGTCTAGATAATCTAACCCCAAGTAAAGAAAATCTAAATGTTAGTTTATGCTTAAAATATTAAAGGAATAATATTTGTACTAGCACATACTTGATAGTACTATCCCCCCCCCCCCCAAGCCCACACACACACCAGTCTTCCTACTTTCTATTGGCCTTGAGATGTATATTAACATCAATGTCACTGATTCCCAAAAAAGGCCTTAAATTTTGTTCAGAGTTTTATAGATAGAGATAGGCTAGAATTAAGTTAGCATCAAAAGCCAAAGACTTTTGTGGTGGAATTGTTCCATAGAATCTGTCCACCATAACCATTGCAAATTAAACAAAAGTCTTGTCCAAATTAAATAGTCATTACTAGTTGCTTCACTAGCTTAAGGGTATATACTGTACTGCTTAGTAGAGCCACAAATAGAGTAATATTTATCTTAAGTTAATTTAAATAATATATATAAAAAACTGATGGAATATTTTCCAACTTACTGAAGATACACTTGAAATTAAAGCTTGCCTTATACCAATTTTACGACTGCTCAAAAACTTGTATATAGAGAACAATCAAAACTATCATATGATAGAGAACACTCAAAACTATAACTAATTTTAAGAGACTAAGTATATATCATGCTATCGCACGGAATATTATTGATTTAAAACACATTCTAATCATTCAACATGCATAGAAGCGAATCTGGGATGTCTTTCATCCAATCTATTTTAAAACCACAGATTCAAAGTTAACTACACTAAAATCATTTTACAAGCAACACAAAAAGCCAAAAAAGAGCTATCCGACATTTTATGTCGGTAACTCGAATTCTTACCTTATCAAAAAAACAAAAAAAAAGAGAAACAGAAGCTTCCAAATATCATTGGGATTAGAAGAGCCATGTGACAACTGACAAGGAATGGGTTCTTGTGCATCTTCATTTATAGCAACATATTACTGAATGGACAATTGATGGAAAGGTAACTAATACTTACCACAGCAGATCTTGCAAAAACTACAAATGTCGTTGCTAAACTGTAGGTCTACAAATCTCCCCGCACGATCCATTACAATGTGACAACAATGACAGTTTTCAGAGAAACAGGTTCCTGCAGGCTGCAGGACAAATAACTGAAGAAAAACATGAAGTTACCCAGGAAAATATATTGGATTGGTCAGCAGAATTACAGTCATATATATGATTCTTAAATGCAAGAGAGGAGTAAGAGTTTCTAACATGGAGAGAAATGTAGAACAGAAGTCTTCTGGCTTAATTGCAAGACCTAATTCCAATATACTGTTAGCAGACAGCAATCTTATTCTAGCCGGTTATGGAAACAACTGCAAGTAAGAATTTGTTACAATAGCTCAAGGAATTATTATTCTAATGTGAGTTAAGATTTTGGTACTCTCCCTAGAGGAAAAAAGCTATATGTGTCATCTGAACTCCAATACTCCACATGAATCTAAATACATTGAGAACACTGGTTCATTATATGTTTTGAGCAATTAAGTACTTAAACATAAGAAAACATGGTTACACTTGAAGCTTTCAAGTATGTAAAAAGGCATGATCAATCGGCACTCCCCAAAAATATGTATTTATAATCAAGAAAGAATGCAGCTCTGCATTCAGTATCATTATGGTCAGCTTACAATACTGTAAAAAATAACACAGCGACTACTTCAATAAATAATTAGCACTGTCCAGTGAGATAAAAATGCAAGAGTAAAAAAAACAAGGGATTCATTGCTTAAGCACAAGGGAAGAGGCGGCGAAAAGAAAGCACCTCTGGAAACAGTAAACAGAAGCCGATACCTGGAAGATGAACTGATCAGACTTCCAGTAAGCAAGAGAGCTTCAATGCCATAATGCCATTACCAAGATAACAGCAAATGATTGCGAGTCTTTTTTAATACTGCAATAGATAACTTGAGTAGTCTATAGTGTATCACATATAAGCAAACCTTTCAAATATTGGTAATAATAATATTCTAAAGCTGGTTAGTGCAGCACAGCCTGAGAGTTTCACCTTATGTTGTCACAACCAAACAGTAATTCCAAGAACCATTTGCAACCCAACTTGAAACAGGTGGCATAAGCCAATGCTCGTCTGACTTCCCTTTACAGTGAGGTATTATCCACATAAGAAAAACAGTAAACTGGGATTCCCTGGTTATCAGGGAAATGCCAGCAGGGTGAACTGGTGAAGGTGAGGAGTAACATATACACCAAAGTACTTAAGTTATTACAATTGACAGATATGAAAACAAAAGTGGAGAAGATAAGGACATGAGAAGCAGTAATTTTAGGCAGTACTTGTGTTTAAACCATTACAAAGAAACAAGGAATGGAAATGAACAGTATAGAAAACTATGGAGGAACATAGCTACAAGATTGACAAAAAAAAGAAAAGGAAAAAAAATGAAAGCAGTGTTAGAAAGCTCCTTCTGATCTTGAGGAAATGTTTAAAGGCTATTAAGTAAGACTTGTTTACTGTTTAGTGGAATAGTGGTGCATCTCCAGATACAATGAAGGGAGACTACAAATTTTTATGTCAATCCTTTGTCAATAGCATCTTTTCTATATTCAAACCTCAACTGCTATTTTTTCTAGTTCAAAAGCCAAAGGGTTGTTGTTTGGCTTGATTTCAAAGTTTAAAAACCAAAATCACATGACAAAGCTTCAGAAAAACAAAGTCATACACCAACACAAAACTAGAATGGTATCATATGGTTCATATCTATCAAAAAATCAAGCAGATAAAGACACTGCTTTAACATGGTTACTGCAATATAACGAAATGATTTAAAGCAAATATACACATAAACCATATTTCCTGAAGATATACACAAAAGTATCTAGCCTCAGGTACAAAGTACATACAACACATTGCTGGTAATTGCACCAAACAATGAAGAGCCAAATCTTTCTAGACATGGGAAAGTAGACAGAACATGGTGCAGGATTCCCACTCTAAAGCACTGCAGATCACGACTGCAGCTTGCTGATAAGTTTGCACCTGGGCTCTCTGTCTTTCTCAACGAAACTTTAAACTAATCCTTCCAATTCTCTCCTGCCAAATGTTCTCCCATTTGAGCTAGCATCTCTATTCCTAGCCACAAAGTAAAATATTAACCAGGCCACCATGAAATAGACCTCGATCAATGACTGGAATATCAGAGCAAATGATCTCCCGCATATATGAGCCAATCCCCATCTCACAAAAGGCCCACATAGGATGACTTCTAAACACTTCAGATGAAGAGCCGGATAGAACATTGTAGCCAGCAAATTACATCCTTCCTTCACAATTTCCCTCCCGCTCCTCCTTGCATTTACTATGGTAACCCAGGAATCAACAGCGAAAACGAAGGACACCAGAGTATCCATCATAAACCACGCAACCAAAAATCCTGAAATCTCCTTCTGATATCCTCCAATCCAAGGCAAAGTGACTGAGAATGGCATCAGTTTTAACCTCAGAAACAGTTTGAAAAATGAGTACTGGTCTTCAATCTCACCAAAGAACCACAACCCAAGGATCTGTGTCAGTGCATCCCTAACTGCCCATCTCATCAGAATAAAACCGGAGAGCCGCTTAAGCCCTAATTTCGAGCCAGACCATATACTATCAACCAATGTAACATGTCTTCTCAGTAAATCATTCACAACCGCGACAAACACGATTCCGAGCACCCACGAATATGTGATCACAAACCCAAGAATCACCCATCCATAAGCTGTTGATAAGACACTAACGAGAAAAAACAGGGCAGTTGCATCCCTGCGCCCCAACTCCAACCCAGCAACAAAGAATCTTAGATCCACAACACCATCTTCTTCTGCGTTCTCCCTTTCCTCTCCAAACACACCAACAGTCGTGTTCTTCTCACTATCAGTCCCAGCGTCCTCGTTAATCCTATCATCTAATTTGAAAGAGACCCCAGTCTTCACAACCTCTGGATACTTAATCCCGTTATCGACCACAAAATCCGAGAACCCCATTCTGGAATTAAAATCAGATAGAGCAAGGAAGCTACCATTGACCTGAGCCTTGCGATAGTTCCCAAAGATGGATCTGTCGTTGTCGTCGTCCCCGGAGAAGAAATCGTCATCAAGGGTCCCCACACGTGTCAGGTGGAGAAAAGGCCGGCGGCGGCGGTGACGAGCTGCAGCATAAGCGTGGCCTGCTCCGGCGAGAGATGAAGATTCCGACGAGGCGGGAAGATTCTTGCCGGCGATATCGAGTCTGGAGAGTAGGGATCTGAGAGTCGGATCTCGATCGATGAAGGAGGTGAGATAAACGGTGCCGTTATCGACGAAAGAGTGGAAGAAGAAGAGGAGGAGGGAGAGGATGAAAAATGTAGGGAGGAGGGAGAAGAAGGAAGCGGTGGTCCGCCGGAGGAGCTGGCCGGCGGTGCGGTGATCCAGCAACCGCGGCGGATCTTCGCCGGCGTTGTTTCCTCCTCCGCCGCCCGTGTCCATTCTTTCTTCTTCTTCTTGATCGGGATTTCACACTCGATCTCTGTCGTCAGTAGCTCGCTTTTGTTGCTAATCGTGAGCTGAAAAGGATGAGATTCAGGATTGATAGATGGGGATTTATTTGATCGAATTGAGGAATTAGGGTTTTGATCGAAAGAGGAAAGGGAAACGCGAAAGAGCTTATTATTATTATCGTATGCTTTTCTGAGTTGTTTTTCCTAAAAAAATCTTGTGTTTATTTCGTGGAAAAAAAAAATTAGAATGTAATGTTTTTAAAATGAAAAAATAACTCTAAATAAGACGAACTATCAACTTTGAACAAAAAATAATATAAATTTTAAAAATTATAAAAATATATCCAAACTATGTCAATATTAATAAAAAATGGTATGGGCATATTTTCCGGTAAATTTCTCGGCGGATTTGCTGATGTAGAGTCGGAAAAATGAGTTTTTATATATTTGTTTAATACATTAAATTACACCTCATTTATATAATAAAAAAATAAAATAAAAATACACAAACCAATATTAGTAATTCGCATCTTATAGCAACACGAACAAAAAAAAAAACAGTCATATTTTTTGACAGATCACTTTTTAAACAACTCAGTCATTATTATACAAATGAAGTGTAAATCTTTTTGACAAATTATATTTCCGGCTCCATATCAGCATATCCGTTAGAAAATTCACAGAAAAAAATATGCTCATACCATTCTTAGTTTATATACATTTTTATAATTTTTAAAGTTTCATATTATTTTTGATTCAAATATAATAGTTTGTATTATTTAGAGTTATTTTTTCTTTTAAAATTGATAAAAGATTAGTGTAGGTTGGAATGATAACGAATCGGGGATTTTTTAATTGAGATATTTTTGTTATAGGATTAGGATATTTAAAGATGGATAAGGGTGAAAACGTGCGAAAATAGGAAGTGAGGCGTGAGGCAAGATATGTTGATTGATAGTATGAATGGAGTTGCTCAAGACTTCTTTAAATACATTAATAGAGCTTGACTTTTTTCATCTAGATGACGAGCATTTGATAAGAAAATACAATCCTCCTCGAGAAGTAGTTGGAATATTCACATATTGTTCAAACTTGACAAGCCGAACTTCATTTTCTCCTCATCTTAACTCGTAATAGTGAGGTTCTAATTGAATAACTCGTAATAACGAGACTCTAATTGAATGAGTAGTTGAAGTTAAATATAAATTTATCAGTTTATTTTAAAAAAAAACTAGTCGAGTTTTTGGTATTAAGAGCTGAAATAAGAAGGGATCAAGCTCAGTTTGTCAAGCTTCAACGGGCTAGGGGTGGGACGTAGAAATAAATGACAAATTTCAATTGCGTCATATATCAAAAGCTTCTTAAACACGATAAATATCTTATTATAGAACTCTTATCATACAAATGAAAAAAAAAAGTTAAATTTGTAAAAAAGACTTTTATCCAACTAATTTTCTTAAAAATAATTAAGCTGAAAAATTGATGTTCAACTTTAACTACTCATTTAACTTAACTTCGCTTACTCTGCTCAAGTTCAGCTACAACTTCATCTCAATATAGTAAACATAGCCTATGTATTATCAAGCTCGAGAAAATGTGAAAATTAGGCATGCAATGCAATAACAACTTGAACTACTAGGGACGATTGGAATCATATAAATGTAACAAAGTCATAAAGAAATCAATGAAGTGATTATAGAGGAGTAAATTATTGATTTCCTTAACATAAAAAAAAAATGGTTAGTTAATTTGATTTTTTTGTATGGAGTTATGGAATTAGATAATTTTACTTTTAAATATTTAATATAAAATTTCTGTATAAAAAGTTTGGGTCGGGTTTCTCTTGTCGTGTTTGGGTCTTGTTCTTTTGTTGTTGTTTGGGTTGGGTTGTATCCCTTTTCTGGTTCTTTTGGGCCGATTTTGGGTTTGGGTACTTGCCACTTGGAATGCTTGGCCTTTTTTTTCCTTCTATGTTATTTTTTCTCTTGGCACTTCTAATTAAAGGGTGATGTTAGATAAGCTCAATTTTTTTACTAAATAAACTCAATTGACCACGCGTACAAAACGCGGGAGAGGCATGCACCCGCATTGCGGGTGCGCGACTTTGGATTTAATTATATTGAAAGCGGACGCGGGACCCACTTGATTATAAGCGGCTTTTCTTGCGATACCGTTAAAGTTTATATTACTTTTAAATAGTCACGCACCCGTTTTTCCCTTCTTTCGCTATTCTCGCTCGTTTTACCCCATCGATTTCAAGATATCTCTTTTGAAAATTTATCTATTATCTATCTATAAATTCATAATTGCATCACAAATTTTTACAACATTCCTTCTCAAAAGCGATTTAAAAGTTAAAAATGTCAAGGAATGATGGAGTTTTGGTACAAGAAAAAAGATGTTGAGAATAATGAAATTGAAGAGGTATTTATTATTCGAAATTTTATTTTTCGTTTTTAGTTACATAATACATTATCGTTGCTATACTGTTTAATTTTATATACTTAGTGTAGATATTAATTTATATAGTTTTTTAAATTATATGATGTAGTTTATTTTGATATGCTTAGGGTGCCTATTAAATTACTTATATCATGTAGTTCATTTGTATATATTCGATGTAACTATTAAAATTATATGATCTAGTTCATTTTGATATACTTAGTATAACTATTTCGATATTTTGGTATGACTTGTAAGTATATATGTACTTAATTAAGTGTTAATAGTGTAAGGATGAATCATTGTATTGTTTATCTAAACAATAAAACATATTGTAAATAGGTATGCACGAGAGATTACTCAGAGAACTTTTCCGTAGACTTGGTGTGGGATAGTCGAGAGGAAATGATTAAATGGGTTAAACAAAAGGGTCGGGAATTGATGATGGTTATTGTCATTTAAAACTCAAATCTTAGAAGGGTGAAGATGAGCTGCGAGGAATTCGGCAAGTATAAATCAAAAAACATCGAGGGAATGAGAACCAACACAAAGAAGTCCAACTGTCCATTTATGGTGATTGGGTTTAGAGTGAGTAGAGATTCAGAAATAGGGACAGAAAGATGGGGTGAGCTTAGTGTCATTAACGGACACCATAACCACGACCTTCCTACTAGTTTCCTTGGGCATGCATATATGGGTCGAATGAACTCAGACCAGGAGGGCATGGTTAGGAGATGGACAAATATGAAATTGATGCCAAGGTGTATTATTTCTGAGCTTCGGAATCGATTCCCCGAAAATGTGACATTCGTCAAACAAATCAACAACTTTCGGCGGAAGATTCAATTCGAGGAGCGTGGAGATTTGACGGTAACCCAATGGACGCTAACATTCTTGGAAAAACAAGGGTACAAAGTGTATCATAGGAGGGATAAGCAAACTGATGAAGTGGATATCTTATTATTTGCCAACCCAAAGTCACTGCACTTGTTGAAGTTATTCCCACATGTCGTTGTTGTTGACAACACATACAAGACTAATAGGTGCGTATTTAATGACTTTTAATATTTATTATTTTTTGTTATTTATACAATCCTATTAAGACTTGTTATATGTATACTTGTATAGGTATGGCATGGCTTTGGTTGAGATTATTGGTTTTTCCTCTACCGGCAAGACATTCAACATCGCATATGCATTTACTAAAGGGGAGGACATACCTCATTACGTTTTTATCATGTAAAGTCTGGAGAATATATATACGTATGTGGGAGAAAAGCCAACGGCCATAGTGACGGACCGAGAAACTGCTCTCATCACTGCAATTGGTGAAGTTTTCGGAGATACGGTGAAACATCTTTTGTGTTGGGTGCACATTAAACACAATATTGAATCATATGCTCTCACCGTCCTCAAGGCCAAGGATAGCGCCGACGCTTTTACAAATAAATGTTGGGGTTTGTTTTTGTCAAGCACGGAGGAAACGTACGAAATGAGACTCCAGTAATTGAGAAAATCATGGCACAATGACCTTGTTGGATACGTGGAAAGGACGTGGCTCAATCCATACAAGGAGAATATAGTCAGAGCTTGGACCGACCTTCATCTTCATTTCTTCACCCGAACCACAAATAGGTATATTTTACTCTAATCTGTATGTTTGATATTATTGCACAAGATAGTTTATAACCTTTTTTTTATAGGGTTGAGGGTATACACAAAAACTTGAAAGAGGTTTTGCAATCTTCTCAATACGGTTTCGACTCATTTATTGAGAGGATCCACTATGCCTTGGAGTTTCAGTGTGAGAGGGTTAGAGAAACAATGGAAATGTCACGTACAAAAGTTCCAACGGAGGTGCATGACCTGCCAAACAACATCCATGCCTTATTTTCCCCTTTATTCTACAAAGTGACGGAGAAGTGCTTGAAGATACTTTTGGATATGTATTATTTTATACTGGATGGAAAGATCCAGGAAGTTTGCAAAGATCATTAGTGGACAACATGCTATGGGCTTCCGTGCATCCACAGAATCGGAATAGCCATGATTACAAACACTCCGATCATGCCAAGTGAGATTCATCGCTTTTGAAAACAAGTGAAGTGGGAAGGAGATTCGTCAGTGGTTGCGGAGGAGAGAGATGGTGACACGGTACCCGTCGCGGTGCATCATTTGATTTTTAGGGAGATGTTTGGGGATTACAAAGACGAAGTAATGTCTGATGATCACGTAAAGCAAGTCTCATTGTTGTTCTGTGACTTGAAATACCCGCGGAAATCTACGTTGAAGGAGCCTAAAGAATGTGTTTCAAAAGGTAGGCCGAAGGGAGCCACCGGTAGCAAATACTCCACAAAGAGGGAACCGAGCAGGGTTGAGCATTGCAGGGACGTGTACTCGGATTCACTCAATGGCAAGAAGCCCCCTCGACCACGAGGACGCCCTCGAGGTAGCAAGTCAAGTAAGGGAGTGTCGACCGAGAGTGGGAGTCAGGCACAGGACACCAACAAAGATACGCAACTCTCGAAGATCATTGTGGAGCGCTATGGGATTACATTTGGAGCTGAGAGTGTGGACTACTTCATGTTTGCCTTCATTAGCATGGCTCAGAACGTGGCAGCAGACGGACATTGTGGTTATCGAAGCCTAGTTGTACTATTAGGATGGCCTGAGAGTGAATACTACAGAGTTCGCATGGAGATCGGGCAAGAGTTGGTGGTAAACAAAGATATATACATGAGCATACGCCCCACTGTGCACCCGCATGATGACCTTTTGCAGAATGTCAACTACTTGTCCAGTCCTTGCGCCCCCAGATACTGGATGGAGATGCCCATGATTGGTTTAGCATTTGCAACTCGATTTCGGGTGGCTCTTGTGTTTTTGTCTTGGAACGGCCCGTGCCTATGTTTACCGATGAAGGCTTTCGATGACAACGACAAACCACCAACCAAGATCATGTCCATAGCTTTATTCGACAACCACTTCATTCCGATAAGTACGTAAATTAATTTCATTCATTTTAAATTAGGTCATAAAATATCCAAACTTAATATTTAACTTTATTTGATTGTAGTTGTGGCTTAGTGATATTGCTCCACTACCGCCCCCTCCATCTTATTGGGTGAGATTCAAAGACCCTTGTGTCGCTGGTTGGGACAACTTCTACGAGGAGAGGATTGCACAGTGGCGTACATATAGAGTGCAAGCTGGTCGTACATCAACACCTTTTGTGTAATTGATGATTGTAATGCTTATGAATAGTAATATATACGATTTTTCGCTTGGTAATCCTGAAGTATTGCTTAATTTGTGAAATACCCCAAACTTTAGCATATTTCGCGAGGTAACATGAGGTTTGTTTTTATTTTACTAAATACCCCTCCGTAAATTAGTTAACGTTTGCCGTTTAGAGATTTAAGGGAGTTAAAGGATTTCAGAGATTTATGTATTTGAGATTTTAGGGATTTTTATAGATTTGGGAATTCAGCAATTGACTGTCTTCTATTTTTAGTTACAGTCATCTAACAGTTCCTCTTATTATGTTAATGCACATGCTTGCTTTGTTTGTCCCATAAACAATCAATTAAAACCCAAAATAAGACCAAACAATAGCAGGAAAGAAGACAAAAAACAATTTTGCACGAACAGTACACAATGGATCTGTGTAATAGATAATCAACAACATTAAATAAGAAATTAGTAAAAACAGAAGACAACAACGAATCTGCTGGAACAGTAAAAACAAAAGACACAACACACAACTAGTGCTACTACTCACTAATCTTCCGGTTCTTCAATCGCTCAGATCTTCTTGGAAACTCTTGTTTAACAAGACACAAATCAGCAATTGGAAGAGCCATCACACGCTTTCCATTCATGACGGAATGACGGACCTCGACATTATTCTGAAACTCTTGATAATTAAGTTCTTCTTCAAAAATTCCTTCGAGAGTGTCAAACCATCCACACCGTCTAAGATGCTCACCGACCACCTTCGATCCTACAGATTTGCTCTCAATCAACTCTCGCATGAATAACCGAATTTGAAGCAAATCACGTACATGAGCAATTTTTTTCTTGGAAACCATTTTGTCTCTTGAGCTTTCTTGAGCTTTGTTCCAAGTATATGAACTTAAACCATACGGTCTATACCTATATATATTACTAGAACATGGCTACGTGAGTTAGTTGTTAGGAGAATCAGTCAATATTTCCTCTGTTTACTTAACGTGGCCACTTGAGTTAGTTGTTAGATAATTAGTAGAATCAGTTAATATTTTCCAATGATTTGATATATATAGAAGATATGGAAGTATAGAATCAGTTAATATGATCGAGTTTGATATATATAGTAGAATCAGTTAATAGAACGTGGCCACGTGAGAAGTATAGAAGATTTGGAAGAGATATAGAAGATTTGGAAGAGATAGAATCTTGTGTTGGCAGCATACCCTGCTGAACAAGAAAGCCCGCTCCCGCAACGCGGTCGCGTGCCATTTGCCCCATACCCTGTTGAACAGACGCGCTCCCGCTACGCGTGCGCGTGTAATTTGCCGCATATAAACCCAACCGGGTCCCTGGGCCCACAGTCATCGTCTTTTTCCTAAACCTAATCCCGATCTCCCTCTCCCTGCCGCCGCCGCTAACCCTAATCCCGATCTCCCTCCTCCTCCTCCCCCGAATTCTGGTCACACTCTTCTCGTCTTCTTCCTCCTCCCCCGAAATTCCGGCGTTGGTGCCCCGAAAATCCCCAAAACCCGCGTCCTCAAAACCCAAAACCCGGCGTCGGATGATGGCCACCAACGACGATTCCAGCGATGCCACGACTGTCACCCCCTCCGTCGTCGATCCGGTGGGCGATTCCACCACCGTCACCACCTTCGTCGTCAATCCGTCACCACCAGATCTTCCTCCTCCAGATGCAGTTCTTCCAGGAGTCAACAGTGGCGGTCAACCACAAGCTACAGTGGCTGGCGTGGCGGCTAGCGCTGGTGGTCCTGTTGGCGTTAGTGGTGCCATTTTCCATGATGATAGCTCGGTCATTCTTTCCCGGATGAGGCGTGGACGACGTGGTCGAGGCGATGCTAGAGGAGGTCAAGTAGCAGGTCATCCCGCACCTGGTCGTGGCGTATGGCATGGTGGTCTCCCTTGGACACAAGGATGTCTTCAGGTATGTATTTACTTGCATATTATAATTCGACATATATTTTAAATTTAAAAAATTGAACCAAATAAGTACATTCTATGTTTAGGATTTCGGCCGAAAAGATAAATAGGTATATTAAGTTACTCCATCGAGATACATTGGTATTTTAAAAAATATATAAGACAAATAGGTATTGAAAATGTATCACTATGGATAAATTGATATTCTAAGATGGAGAAGCGGTTGTAGCAACATTAGAAATCAATCAAATCTTTATTTTATCCAGTTTTATTCATAGTCAGGGGCTTGAGAAGGGATTGAAAAAGGGTTAGAGTCGAGGTCGCTAATGGAGAGTGATGGTAATTGAGTACAAGATAGTTGGTTCATTTAAATCTAAACCGATTTAAAAAATAATAAGCCGGGCTATTTCAACCCCCGACGAGATACAATACCAATTTGTCCATCGTTGTACATTTTAAATAGGTATTTGTTCCCGTCATCTTTTAAAATGTCAATGTGTCCCGACGGAGTAACTTAATATACATATTTGTCTTTTCGGCCTTTAGGATTCATAACTAAAATTGCTAAATCTATATGTTTTAGAAATTAGTTTCGTATACTTTTTATTTATTATTATTATTTATGTATTAGTATATTTATACTAAGATTACAATCAAATTAAAAACATTATCCAGTAGTTGATAATTACACTTTATATTTAGGCTTTATAATTTTATAATTAAAATTATGAAATAAGTAATGATAAATATATTTTAACCAAATTCAAATATAAATTAAATATCTATAAAACATATTAATTTATAAATTAAAATTAACTAAATTCTATTGTAAAAATTAACCAATTATGAATAAGCAATAAAAGATATAAATTTAAATTTATACATTAAATAATAGGATTTGGTTGTGGCTGCGGAGTCAGCACGCTCCCAGCAACGAAATCTCAGTCGTCACGTAGCAGAGCGGCGTGTTACCGCATCGGTCCGTCGGGGCGATAGGGATCGTTCAGGATCTAGGGATCTGCTTGCCGATATGACTACAGAGGCATCATCGGGGCCCAGCAGTGACCATCTAGAGCCGATGGTTGATGATGTATACGAGGACGCCCCGCCCATGACACAGCCCGATTCTCAGGAGCAGACGGGGGCGGACCCGATGACCACTCCTTCTGCTCCCCCGACTATCCCGCGAGCTGCTCCCCCGACGATCACGCGAGCTGCTCCTTCTTCTGCTCCACCGACGACCCCGCGAGTTGCTGCTCCTCCTGCCCCACATTCTGCTCCATCGACGACCCCACGAGCTGATGTTCCTTCTTCTGCTCCACCAGTGACCCCACGAGCTGTTGATCCTTCTGCTCCACCTATGACCCCGCGAGTTGCTACTCCTCCTGCCTCACCTTTTGCTCCCCCCGATCACCCCCCGCTGCACCCTCCTGCTCGCGCGGGCCGTCAGGGCAGACGAGGCCGAGGAGGCCGTGCTGCACAACCTCGTAGGCTGCGACGAGGTCGACCAATTCTTCCTTCTCCAGATCCGGCTCCCGAGCCTGACGCCGAGGATGAGGTTGGCGCTGTTGGGGGCGAGCGTAGGCCGTGGATGCCAGGGGGGCCCATATCAGGGACGATTCTGACCAATTATCCGACACACATTGCTCGGTATATTTGGGCTGGTGCGGACGTGTCGATGGTACGTACCATTTTTTTTTATGATAATTTGTTTGAGTTTCGTTAGAAAATTAATATTATGGTACGACAATTATATTAACCTAATTTTTTTTACAGACCCGACCGTGGCTACGAGCTCACACGCGTGGCCTCAAGTTCGTTACACTTCATCCACGTGTTGTACTCGACCCTGATACATGGTGGCCTATTGCACAGCGTAGCGGCCTGACCCAGCTGGGGTCGTTGGACTACGGGGATGTCGATCACATCCTCGTCAGCGCATTTGTGGAGCATTGGTATCCCGAGACCAACAGCTTTCACTTTCCATGGGGCGAGGTTACAATCACTTTGCATGACGTCCAGATGATTATAGGACTTCCCATCGATGTGGTTGAGATGACGAAGCAGATGGATGATGGGCCTCTCAGGATCCGCATCTGCCAGATGTTTGACATTACCATGGATGACATGTACTGGTACAGCGGGGACGGCGGACTCCTCGGGAAGGACATCGTGGAGTTTGTGAAGGGGATGATGTTGAGAGGACAGAGAGAGGAGGATATAGCTTCTGCCTATCTATTCCTCTTGATTGGCTGTACTATTTTGTACGACAGGTATACCGATTGTAACCTCTGGTAAATTTTTTTAGCCCTTATTTTTAATATCTTATACTAATTTCTTTTCTTATGAAAAATAGGTCCACCAACCGGGTGAAGCACAAGTATATGCAATTCGTGCTGGACCATGACAGAGTTGGCAAATTTGCATGGGGCACTGGGGTTCTTGCGATCTTATATCGCAACCTAGGGGAGGCATCCCGAGATCAGACGGCTGGCAAAGCGGGTTGTATGAGGCTTCTCCAGGTATGATTTATTTTTTTATTACTTGTATCCTGGTATTTTATTTTGTTAACATTTTGTAAAATGGTCTTATAGTGTTGGATATGGCGTTATTTTCCGCGTTTCGCCGTGTTCTTCACGGCGACCGCCGTGATGAATACGGTGACCGCCGCCAGTGCCCAGAACGCCTTCGTGGCTTTGGCTTGGTCGGTTGTCGTCGTGGCGTCTTTCCTTTCGTGTTCTTTCGCCGTGTTTAGATTCGTACTGTTTATGTCGGATCTAACTTAGGGTTCCTTTTATGGGTCGACTCGAAGGTTGTTGTGTTGTCGGAACTATACCGTGTCGAGCCCGAAATCCAGTTGACGTCGTTAGACTATTCTGCGGATTAAGGCAAGTGGCGGTTCGCTCTTGCTCATTCGTTCCATATTTACATTAATTATCAGTAGTTTATCTGAGTAATTAATTTGGAATGAATATTCTGTTTGTCTGGAAACGGTTTTGTTAAACTGTTTTGAAAATCATTTAATAGGTTGTATATCTGTTAGAACAACGCTATTATCTGTGATCGCCTTTCGGGCCTTTATGTGGATTTATCCAGTAACTGTTGTTGTGCTATACTGTTTAGTTAGCACTAGTGGCTAGGAACGCTATGTACCTTGAGGGGGTTTAGCTGTTTCTTTATAACTGGTACTTGGTGGTTTATCCCCAGTACTTTCTCTTTGGTCATGACCATACCCTTTCACAAGGTAGGCGCACTTCGCTAGTGCCAAATCTTCCAGGGTTCATCCCTTCGATATCTCTTGTGAGGAGATCCGATATCTCTTGTGAGGAGATCCGATATCTCTTGTGAGGAGATCCGATATCTCTTGTGTGGAGATGTAAAAGCTTATAACGTAATGCATGTTTTGGAATTAAATAAGATAAGTGCCCGAGTGCACATGATTAATATACCTTGGGCGAGTAGTGCATCTAAGCTTTAGTGCAGCTAGGAAAGCTCGTCTTGACTTTTGATCAGAGTACGTTCTCTTTCCAATCTGGATTCTTGGTAAGCGATGAGGTTGGTCGTGAACCGAAACATCTTAGTCAGTTTTTAAATCGTTATGTGGTTCTGTAAGATCTAGACTTGAATGTAGTACGTTCTCTTTCCAATCTGGATTCGCTGTAGGCGATGAGGTTGGTCGTGAACCGAAGCATCTCAGTCAAATTTTAAATCATCGTTGTATGATCCTGTAATCATTCCAGATTTGTCATATTTCCTTAAAGACTCAATCTCTTGGAGTCTCTTTTCGAGTCGATTTCTGTGAAGATGAAGTCTTCCAGAATCTTCTCTCATGCATACCTCTTGTTGTTATTCCGTGAAAGTGTCGGGTTATGTATCGTCCCTTCGGTTATTATTCGAGGGACAATGATAGTAAACGGTTACGATCACTCGAACCATTCTGCTTTTTACCCTTGCTAGTCTATTCAAGTAGACTAACCCACGAACTTTGTTCTCCGCATGTGGGCTGGTGTCATCCGTTCGATTCGGCACATCAGATAGAGTAAAGATTTGAGGAGACTAGATTGACTATGAAGACGACGGTTGTTTTTGGATGTTTTAATAATTGTTTTTAATCAGGTTAAGATCCTTGGGCAGGTGATCATCACGATCACAACCCCGTTTGTAAAATCTTTTATTTGTCTTCCGCTGTACTTTGTTTGAACTCTGTGTTTGGCCTATTCAGGATTGGGTTGTAATCCCGTAACTCTTGTTTCCTCGACAATGTTATGTTTTGGAATTTATTGCTTGATCTTTGTGTATCAATTGCATTTCATAAATTGTATTTATTTGGTAAAGCCTTGGGTGATCTCGGTAAGGAACACTGGGGTCACTGGCGGTAATACCTTTCCAAAATGGTTAAGTTTTGGGGGTGTTACAGTTGTGGTATCAGAGCAAAAGGTTTTAAAATGGGTTTGGGATTTTATAAATCATTTATCTGTTTTTGAAAATGCTTTAAAAAGGGCTCTGAATTTTCCAAGTGAAAAGAATTTCAAAACACCGTTCATAGTCATGTCTTCTGTACAGTCTGACATAGTAAAAGCTTGCTTCTATGTCTATAAAGACTAATTCCTTTCCCGTTGTCCCGTTTGATATGGGTGCATTCTGTTCTCTTCAGAGGAACCCGGGAGAAGCCGAGGTGGTTTCACCATCTCTAGCTAGGCTTGATTCCCAGTTCGCTTGTTGTGAGTTGAGGTTGTAGAACCTAGTAACTCGGTTCGAGTCCATCAATAGAAATTACCAAGTTGATCTATTCTAAGTTGATTTTATTACAATAATTATATCAAAATGATACTAAAGTGATAAAATCCTTGGAATTTGATCGGTAAACAGATGGTGAAAACGAGGAACACTATCCGTACTGGTGCTGGGCCAAGCAATGACCCCAGACTAAATCCGAGGAATGTTGCAGACCCATCAGAAGAGCGTGAGTCTGTCTTCCATAATAATCCTGGAGGCAACGACCCAGCTAGGGACAACGCTCCAAGGATACTTGATAAAGCAGCTGTTGCAGAAATTCGGGGAATCGTCATGCAAGCGATTGCCGACGCGTTACGCCCGAATGTGCATCAGGCACAAGGAGTGCTAGTATCTCGAGAAGTTCCGAGGTTTGAGGAACAAGAGAACCATGTGCTGCAGGGAGGGGTGATCAGGAATAGAGGGGAGTATGGCCGAGCCCTGAAGGCTGTTAACTCCATGAGGTCTGACAGCTTCGATGGGAAAGGAGAGCCAGTCAAGGTGGCTCATTGGTTTTCCCACATGGAGCGGCTATTCCGTAATGTTGAGTGCACTGAAGCTGAGAAGGTGCATATAGCCTCTCTTTAGTTAAAGGAAGAAGCCAGTGAATGGTGGGAGAGTACCGGCTTAGCTGATAGCCCGGTTTTGACCTGGTCTATGTTTAAGACCAAGATGACTGATCGTTTCTTCTCCCGTGCTATGAGGGAGGAGAAACACAAGGAGTTTCTGTATCCGCAAACGGATGGATTGAAGGTGACCGAGCTTGCAACCAAATTCAATCATCTAATGCAGTACGCTGGACCTGAGATATCCAGTGAGGCACAGAAGATCTGGTATTTCCACGAATGGATGAGTCCAGACATCAAGCCGATGATGGTGCACCACACATGCTCTACTCTGGAGCAGTATGTGGATACAGCCTACAAGCTGGAGGTGACTCTAGAGGAGTCGACCAAGAAGCGTAACAGCCAGAGGCAAGTGCGGTACCAGCCTCAGGCAAGTGGGTTCAAACGCCCCGCGCCACCATCAGATTTTGCCAATTCTGGCCGAGCAAGAACGAATAAGACTCATGATGAGTCTACGCAACGTTCTGGCCAAGGCAATAATCTGATTCAGTGCTACAACTGCGGTACGCACGGGCACAAGAGCAATGGATGTCTGAAGGACAAAAAGACATGCTTTGACTGCGGAAATGAGGGTCATATGCAGGCGTTCTGTCAGCGGAGGAATGTGAAAGGAGCTGAGTCACGGCAAGGGTCTGTTAATCAGAACAACCGACCCAAGTTCAGTCCGGTGGAAGCTCCTAGCCCTTCAATGCAGACGACTGCCCAGAACAAAGGGAAAGCCCCGATGGCTTCAGGAAGCCAAGGTCAACGCCTATACGTGATACGTGAGGTGGATGGACCCGATGCTCCATTTGCTTAAAGTATTTTTGTACTACTTTTGTTAATGTGCTGTTGATGTGGGTGCTACCCAGACTTTCATTTTGGATGGTTGTAAGTTAAGTGGTGTGTGCAACGAGGTTGTGAACCTTTTGTTGTAACTCTTCTTATATATGAACCTTTGGTTTATACCAAGTTATGTTTCGTTGTTTGTTGATGGGGTAAGGTCTCGTGTTCGAGACTCACCAACAACCTCTGAGGAGATGGCTGCCTATTAATTAGGTGGAGCTACCAAGGATGGGTTGAGATGTATGGACAGCGGCTCATAACAACAGAGGACGCTGGTAATGGCTGGGCCTAGACTCGGAGCCACTAGTAAGTCGTCTGTGAACCATGTAGTGGGCTGGTCCAAGATGGTGACCATTTAATGGGAACCAATCGTCTGTCGGATTGTCAATTACCATCAAGGGTAAGAAATTCAAAGCGATTTGACCTAAATAACCATGGTCCATACGATAATTATTCTCGATATGGATTGACGGAAGCGTCACAAGGCAGTGATCGACTTCGGTTTTTGATATTTCTGTGGTTAGAGGATTTCCGGGTGTCTTTCCAGAAGATATTCCTGGATACCCTGAATCGTGTCGTGGAGTTTGCAATTGATCTCGAACCGTGTACCACGCCGATCTCTGAGGCACCGTACCGGATGACTCCTATTGAGACGCAAGAATTGAAGAAGCAACTCAAGGATCTTCTTGACAAAAGTTATATAAAGCTGAGTGCATCACCTTGATTAGGAGTGCCCTAGTTTTATGTGTCAAAGAGAAAGATGGACCGTTTCGACTTTATTTTGACTTTTGAGAGTTGAATAAAGTCACGATCAAGAGCAAGTATTTGTTGCCAAGGAGTGATGATATGTTGGATCAACTACAGGGAGCAAAATTTTTCTCCAAGATCGACCTGAGATCTGGTTTTCATCAGCTCAGGATTCGTGAGGATGATATTCCGAGGATTGCGTTTCAGACAAGAGATGGTTACTACAAGTTTGTAGTCATGCCATCTGGGCTTACGAATGCTCTAGGAGTTTTCATGAACCTAGTGCATCGATGTTTTAGACCAGTACTTGAATAAGTTCATAGTGGTCTTCATCAATGGCATTTTGATTTTTCCCGAGCAAGGAAGCTCACAGGGAACGTCTGCGGATTGCTTTATCGGTCCTTAGACCAAGTCGGTTGTACGCAAAGTGGGCTAAGTGTGATTGTTGGATCTAGAAGTGGCTTTCTTAGGCCATGTGATCAATAAGAATGAGGTTATGGTTATTCCCCAGAAGAGTGAATCAGTAGTTGTTTGGAAGCGGCCTCATGGTGTGAGCGAGGTGCGCAGTTTTCCAGAGCTTGCAGGACATTATAGACAGTTCATGAAAGGATTTTTCTAAGATCTCTCCACCTATGACCAGTCTGTCCACAAGGTCAACCAGAAGTTGTCTGGGATGACAAGTGCAAGACCAGTTTTCAAGAAGTTGAAACAATGTCTGACTTTTGCACCAGTTTTGGCGTTGTCAGAAAGAATGATGGTTATATGGTCTATAGTTAATGCTTCGAGAAATGGGTTGGGATGTGTCTTTGATGCAGAAAGGCAAGGATATTGCATACGCATCTAGACAATTGAAAACCTATGAAGCAAACTAACCAACACATGACCTATAACTAGCAGCAATAGTGTTTGCATTGGAAACTGAGGTTACTTGGGTAACCCAGAGGTCAGCAGAAGTTCCCACCAGGAGATTGTCCGTTACATGGCATTCCTAAGACCATTGTATCGGATCGAGATGGCCGATTTATGTCAAGTTTATAGCAAGAACTTCACAAAGCCATGGGAACTGAATTGAGATTCAGCAGCGTTTCATCCTCAGACAGATGGTCAGTCTGAAAGACCATCTAGACCATGGAGGATATGCTAAGAAGTATATGTACTCGATCATCCGACTAGCTGGGAAGACAGCCTAAGTCTGATTGAGCTCACATACGATAATAGTTGGCATGCTACAATCAAGATGGCTCCGTTTGAAGCTTTGTATGGTCACAGATGTAGATCTCAGACTTGTTGGGTTGGGTACGCCGACAAGATTCTACTTGGACCAGAGTTGGTCGAAAGGACGACTTCGAACATTGCTCTGAGTAGACAGAGGTTGTTGACCGCTCAGAGTCGACAAAAGTTTTACGCAGATCAGAAGTGTTAAAGTGTTGAGTTCGAGGTTGGTGTCAAGGTACTTGTCACAGTATCGCCACCCAAGGATGTTTTCAGGTTTGGTAAGCGTGGGAAGCTTAACCCTCGCTACATGGGACCATTCAAAATTCTGGATAGAGTAAGATCTCTAAAGTACCGTTTGGCATTGTCGCCATCGGCATACCCAGTGTATAATGTGTTCCACGTATCATTGCTAAGGATATTCGTGCCAAGATGAGTCTCGTAGGCTGAGCTATAAGGACGTCGAGATTCAGGCAAATGGTACTTGAGAGGAGATGCCAGTGTGCATTCTCGAACGTCGTGTGAAGCGACTGTGCAACGAGATCGTACTGTTGGTACGAGTTATGTGGTCCAGGTCTAGGACTGAGGAAGTTACTTGGGAAACCGAGGCAGAGATGCTCAGATACTTTCCCGAGTTGTTTTTTTGGCCAAGTTTCGGGGTCGAAACTTCTTTTAAGGGGGAGGTGATGTGATACCCCATAATTTTGTAAGGTTATTTTGGGAATTATGGAATTTTCCCGAGTACCCGTTGTGTACGTCAGATTTAATTCAGGTAGCTTGAGACATTCTGTAATGTGCTCTGTATCTGTAATATTTTTCTCAGTGAAATAATATACAGACAAGGTGCCTTATATTTTAATTGTCGTTCGCGTACGATAATTTTTATCCCGGTTAACGTCTGGTTCGTTCAAAGCTGAACGGGCGGGAAAAGGGAGAAACGGCGACCGCCGTTCAGAAACGGCGACCGCCGTGGTTGGACCCGAGAGGTCAACGTGTCAGCTTCTAGCTGGCCGCGACAGGCCTAGCGACGGCGACCTCCGCGTGCCCGCCGCAGGCAAAAATACGGCGACCGCCGTGATTGTCCAGTGGGCATTGCCCGCCGGTCGTCGGCGTCGTTCGAGGCGCGCCGTTGCGTCGTTTGCCGCGTCTGAGGGTTTGCAGAACACTCCTTGGGGTTTGCCTATAAATAGACGAGCTTGGGCATGGGTTTTGGGTCATCTACAACCCCGAATCGCTGCCAAATTCGCCTCTCGCCGGAGTTGTGTTTTCGCCGGAGTTTGAAGGTCTCGCCGGTGTTGCTTTAGTGTGGTTCCTGAGTGCCTTTGTGAAGCTTTTGGTTAGCCTTGGAGGTTAGAAGCCAAAAGCAAGTCGAAGGAGGCCGAACCGCTCGTGTTTTGGGGTGAGTTTTCTCTCGTTTCAGTCGGCCGTGTTCTTCACGGCGACCGCCGTGATGAATACGGCGACCACCGCCAGTGCCCAGAACGCCTTCGTGGCTTTGGCTTGGTCGGTTGTCGTCGTGGCGTCTTTCCTTTCGTGTTCTTTCGCCGTGTTTAGATTCGTACTGTTTATGTCGGATCTAACTTAGGGTTCCTTTTATGGGTCGACTCGAAGGTTGTTGTGCTGTCGGAACTATACCGTGTCGAGCCCGGAATCCAGTTGACGTCGTTAGACTATTCTGCAGATTAAGGCAAGTGGTGGTTCGCTCTTGCTCATTCGTTCCATATTTACATTAATTATCAGTAGTTTATCTGAGTAATTAATTTGGAATGAATATTCTGTTTGTCTGGAAACGGTTTTGTTAAACTGTTTTGAAAATCATTTAATAGGTTGTATATCTGTTAGAACAACGCTATTATCTGTGATCGCCTTTCGGGCCTTTATGTGGATTTATCCAGTAACTGTTGTTGTGCTATACTGTTTAGTTAGCACTAGTGGCTAGGAACGCTATGTACCTTGAGGGGGTTTAGCTGTTTCTTTATAACTGGTACTTGGTGGTTCATCCACAGTACTTTCTCTTTGGTCATGACCATACCCTTTCACAGGGTAGGCGCACTTCGCTAGTGCCAAATCTTCCAGGGTTCATCCCTTCGATATCTCTTGTGAGGAGATCCGATATCTCTTGTGAGGAGATCCGATATCTCTTGTGTGGAGATGTAAAAGCTTATAACGTAATGCATGTTTTGGAATTAAATAAGATAAGTGCCCGAGTGCACATGATTAATATACCTTGGGCGAGTAGTGCATCTAAGCTTTAGTGCAGCTAGGAAAGCTCGTCTTGACTTTTGATCAGAGTACGTTCTCTTTCCAATCTGGATTCGTGGTAAGCGATGAGGTTGGTCGTGAACCGAAACATCTTAGTCAGTTTTTAAATCGTTATGTGGTTCTGTAAGATCTAGACTTGAATGTAGTACGTTCTCTTTCCAATCTGGATTCGCTGTAGGCGATGAGGTTGGTCGTGAACCGAAGCATCTCAGTCAACTTTTAAATCATCGTTGTATGATCCTGTAATCATTCCAGATTTGTCATATTTTCTTAAAGACTCAATCTCTTGGAGTCTCTTTTCGAGTCAATTTCTGTGAAGATGAAGTCTTCCAGAATCTTCTCTCATGCATACCTCTTGTTGTTATTCCGTGAAAGTGCCGGGTTATGTATCGTCCCTTTGGTTATTATTCGAGGGACAATGATAGTAAACGGTTACGATCACTCGAACCATTCTGCTTTTTACCCTTGTTAGTCTATTCAAGTAGACTAACCCACGAACTTTGTTCTCCGCATGTGGGCTGGTGTCATCCGTTCGATTCGGCACATCAGATAGAGTGAAGATTTGAGGAGACTAGATTGACTATGAAGACAACGGTTGTTTTTGGATGTTTTAATAATTGCTTTTAATCAGGTTGAGATCCTTGGGCAGGTGATCATCACGATCACAACCCTGTTTGTAAAATCTTTTATTTGTCTTCCGCTGTACTTTGTTTGAACTTTGTGTTTGGCCTATTCGGGATTGGGTTGTAATCCCGTAACTCTTGTTTCCTCGACAATGTTATGTTTTGGAATTTATTGCTTGATCTTCGTGTATCAATTGCATTTCATAAATTGTATTTATTTGGTAAAGCCTTGGGTGATCTCGGTAAGGAACATTGGGGTCACTGGCGGTAATACCTTTCCAAAAGGGTTAAGTTTTGGGGGTATTACACCAGATGCAAGAGGTAGGCCTAGTATATCTGCATTGTAAAAATGTATTAGTGCAATACGTATGTTGGCATATGGAACTGCTGTTGATGCTTGCGATGAGTATATTCGTATTTCCGAATCAACCGCAAGGAATTGCTTAGGGCATTTTGTTGATGGAATAATTACCTTTTTTGGTGATGAGTACCTTAGGCGGCCAACCGCATCAGACATACAACGCCTATTAAGTGTGGGTGAGTCTCGTGGATTTCCTGGGATGCTAGGTAGCATCGATTGTATGCATTGGGGGTGGAAAAATTGTCCAACTGCATGGAAAGGACAGCATGTCCGTGGAGATCATGGTCATCCAACAATAATTTTGGAGGTTGTTGCATCATACGACTTATGGTTTTGGCATGCATTCTTCGGTGTACCAGGTACGGCTAATGATATTAATGTTCTTGAGTGATCTCCTGTTTTTGATGAAGTTTTGCATGGTAGAGCTCCAAATGTGAATTTCACGGTTAATGAGAATCAATATAAGATGGGATATTACCTCGCTGATGGCATCTACCCACCTTGGGCAACATTTGTGCAATCAATTCGCCTACCCCAAGGCGATGAAGCCAAGTTGTTTGCCCAACACCAAGAGTTTGTTCGTAAAGATGTGGAGAGGGCATTTGGAGTGTTGTAATCTCGCTTTGCAATAATTCGTAAACCAGCACTCTGTTTGGGATTTTGGAAAGATTGGAAGGATAATGATGGCTTGTATCATTCTACATAATATGATCGTAGAAGATGAACGAGATTCTTACTCCCATCATGGATACGAAATCCCACAATTCGATGAATGAGTAAGTGGAGAGAATACATCAGGCGCTTGGAGCAACGATAGACCAGAGATTATGAACGATCCATTAATTATAAGGACGGCTCAACTTCGGGATAGAACAATGCATCACATGCTGAAGGAAGATTTGAAGAAGCACATTTGAGACCGTTATGGCAACAATTGAATGTTTTGTTGTTTATGTGTTGTTTTTAATTATCGTGTCATGTTTGTCGTTTAATATTGTCATTTGGTTTAGTTCATGTTATTTGCGCATGTTGTTTTGCTTTCTTGAATGTATGCATCCCCTTTTGTTGATTTTCCATCAATGTATGTTTTTTCCCTTAATTTTAAATAAATATTATAATTATATAATTAAAATAAAATATAAATATTAAGTTTAATGTATGATTTTATCCATAATTTAGTAAATGACATTTTTATAATTTCAATCCAAACCAATGATATAATTATACATAAAACTTATCTAAAAGCCCCATCTAAAAGCCCCCCCACTAAAAGCCACCAATATACCATGGGACTTTTAGCAAATAAATACATTCAAATCCTCCTAAAAGCCCCAACTAAAAGCCCTCCATTAAAGCTGCCCTAAGGCCTTCTTTGGTGAACGGATAAAAAGGCTTTATTATTCAATAAGACTTTTTTCAATTTTATTTATATGTTTTGATAAACGTATATTAAAATTATTATTAAAATTATTATACTTTTTCAAACAAAATACAAATATATTTATAAAAATATTTTTATCATCCAACACACATTATCACAAAAAACTATTTTACAACTCTTTTTTAATAAGAAAGTCTTTATGAAGTGAGTTTGTGTTTGAACAATTTTTACCACAATTTAATTTGTTTTAGCAAATGAATAGCATAGCGCCCGTGCCATGCATGGGTTAAGGTTATAAATTATTTTTAAAATAATTTTATTAATTATTAAAAAACTTTTTTTATGATATTAGTCTTAAGTTCTTTAATAAAGTATAAATAGAATAATCTATATGTAATTAAAAAAGTGAGTATTAAGTGGATGATATAATTAAGCGAAGGCTCTAAAACCAATCTATATTAATAAGGTTATAGGTTATTAACTTATTATGGTTTAAGTGTATATATAGGAAAAAAGTCTAAAATTATGTAATTACAATTGTTGCATTTATAATTGATAACATTTTTTACCTTTATCAAATTTTCTCACTATTGATAAATTTATCAATTATACGGTGCCCTACTAAGTTTATGTTTTTATAGAATATTTCATATTTTCTTGTGAAAAAAAGTTAGAATTGCTAATGGATTCAACATGACAAAATAAAATTTCAAATATATTACCAATAAACTAACTTGTACTTATTATTTTATAGTATTCGACTATCATCTTATGCTATATTTTTTATTTAAATATGGCCTACAACCACAACCCATTTTTTAACTATATTTTTCTTCTAAAAATTAGTAACCTCATTTAGATATAATTTCAATGTTCTAGAAATAATTTGGACTCTTTTACTTAAAATATTTTTTTTTCTAAAAAGCTAATAAGGCCGTGGAATTATTGCATTCAACTTGATTGGAATTTTAAGAATGACACTAATTTTGGTTTGATAACACTTTTTTAAAAATTGGCCATTTAAACTTGAAAATATTTTTTACGTAAATTTCTTCTTCTTATCATAATCTTTTCAAAAATATATATGTCTAATCTTATCAAATAGATCTTATTTTTTGTCTACAAATTTTTTCTTTTAATTGTTAACTATTTGATTAACATATACGTATGCTTTAGTATATATATAGATAAGGTTACAAAACCATTTTTATTAAACTTCGGTATCAACTAACTTTTAATAATAATATTCTTGTATTAAAAAAATATGACTAAAATTGTATCTTTATAAGATTAAATTCACCACTTATTATCATAAGATATTAAATATGAATCTTTGCATATGAAAAGAGATAAGCTCTACTTCCGCGATTTTGATAATTTTAACCGTCCGATTATAATTCAACGGTTGGATCAACATTACTCTCTCCATATAATTCAATTTTTTTTTTGTTTTGATCGCTTGGTTCGATCAGGCAGAGCCGCTCTACGTCCAGATCCGGATTAATGGACTTAAACGGATTAGGTCCATGACTAAGTCCTATGAGATCACACGCATAGAGTTATCAGGCTGGATCAAACCGAACCGAAAGCCCATGTTGGACATGGAGATTTCGGCCATTGGCTTTAATTGGGAGATTGACTTCTATTATTAATGGATAAGAGTTACCATAAATAATTACTAGATAAGGAGATATCTTATTAGAAGATATATAGATACAATATAAGAATATTATATCTATTATCAAAGATAAGATACGATCTCATAAGTAATCGTTTCCTTTTAACACAACTTTCTTCTCCTCCAAGTAGTACGGCCAAACCTTCCTAGAGAAAGTCAAGTTCGTCACCAAAGACGATCCAGATTCTAGACTCGTGTGGACAAAGTAGAGAAGCCACACTTGGAATTTTCGATCTCCGCTAAAATCTTACAGGAACGTTTCAGGCTCGCATCAAACGGTATGTAACTCTATTTCTAATTTATTCTTATTGATTCATGTATGAGATCCTTGTTAAATGCTATAAAATAATTTTCTGAAATTCCGCTTATACGCATCTAATCCCGACAGTTTTTGAGCCATCGCAATTTAGCTTATAAAAATTATGTCCTGGTCTCGTCAATTTGATGTTCACCCTTTATTGTCTTGTTTGTTGAGGTGGTGGGTTTTTATTGTTTTGGGCTAATTCTTCTTCGGAACTGTCTAATTTGCACTCTTTCGGTTGCTTTGAGATAAAAAAAGTCTTTTATTTCATTATTGATTCAGTAATAAAAAAAAATCAACGTATCTTTGAAACCAAAGGCTCCATCGTACCATGTGTAAGCGATTAGCTCAGATGATGCACTTATCGTTTTGGTTTTGATTTCATTTATGATTTCAAAAGAATTCTTATTGTTCCCTCAATTTGTGTTGTAACGTTTTTTTTAGTTTAGTGTCCATATGAGTGTTTGTAGTGTGTGGACATAGACATTTTAGTAAGAAGCAATATAGGTCTTCAAAAGAGTTCAAAAGAGTTGTTATATGCTATACATTGAAGCGATAGTATATAATGTATACGCTTTTCATAAAGTCGACTCTTTTGTAAAAATACGTTTTTTTAGTTATTTTCAGTATAATATTTTGCACCGAAAAAGAATTTTCTTCTTCTTCATATGATAGAGATGCAAATTAGAGGTGTCAAACGGGTCGAATTCGGATTTAAGCGTATCGGACTATCAGGTCAGATTATTTACGGATCGGGTCGATTGTGGGTCAAAATTTGCGGATCGATTGCGGGTCCGGTTATTGCGGGTCAGGTATGGGTTCGAGTAGAGTGTATTGTTAAAATTTTATAAAATGAATATTAAAATAATATTTTAATTAAAACAAAAAATAATAAATCAAAAAATTATTATTAAATAATATTTTAATAATAAAATAAAATATTTAAGATATAAAATATAAACACATTTGTATTTACCCAATCCAAAAAAATTCGGGTTGGATCATTTCTAACCCAATACTTTTTGGATCCAATCTCAACCCAAAAAACGCAGATCGGATCGAGTGGAATCATATTTTAACAGCTCATGCAATCATTTAATCACTAATATTTTAATCGGTTTTTTCGCCTGGTACCCCTGAGATAAGGCGAAATTCGCGAGATGTCCCAAAGTGTTACCTATTTCGCGTGGTACCCCCGAGTTTTTTTTTTTTTTTTTGCCAAATGTCCATCTATTAATTTTTTAATTAAAAGAACCTAAAAAAATACTAAATAATGAGAAAAAGTTAAAAAAATCTCCAAAAAATCCACCCACGAAATCCCTCACCTCTCTCTTATGGTCGATCGAGGCTCCACCGACGAAATCCCTCATTTCACAAACGTAAAAAGCATACTGAGAGACAACATTGAGAGAGAAATAGAGAGAGATTCGTTCCACCATTTGCTTTGAAGCGAAACTAAGAGATCCCACGAAATCCCTCACCATTTACAATAAAGCCAAATTGTAATCGATTAAAGTAAACCCCTCAAACTTATTAACTATTTATTATTAACTACTTAAAACCAATAAAAGTTGAGTTGGTTACAGTTCAAAATTCACCATTTACAATCAAAATGCTCCCAGGTAGGGGTTAAAAGTGCTGGATTTTTTTCATTATATCTTTCTATAGTCTATACCAAGAACTAATCCAACGTAAAGGAGCACAAAAATTGGGCAATGGAAGGGAGGAGTTACATAGACGAGCTTGTCGACGATAACCCGTGCAATTCGGCCCGTACTGGCCTACATCTACTCCACCGCCACAAACTAACGTTAACCGGATCTGCTCAAAGTCACAAAAATCCAGCAAAATTAAAAAAATTACAACAAAATTAACTTCAATTACAAAGTAAAATCGACAAGTTATGAACAAAACTCGTCTTATTTGAGAGTATTGAATCCGAAGAGCGCGAATCGGATGCCATGGAAGGCGATACTTGTTGAAGCACGGGGCGAGGGATTTCGTGGGTGGATTTTTTTGTTTGGTTTTTATCATTTTTTTAGTTTTTTTTTTGCATTTTTTAATAAAAAATTAATAGATGAACATTTGACGAAAAACAAAACAAAACTCGAAAATATCACGCGAAATAGATTAAATTTTAGGACACTTCGCGAATTTTGCCTTACTTCATAAATACCATGAGAAAAAACCGTATTTTAATTCGGTACTTTTTTTTTTTGTTTTGCAGGAGTTTTTTTTGTCCCTACTCGCACACTATCACCATTTACACTTCCATTTTTTGTTTTGCAGGAATACAATCTTCGCCTGCAAGCTTCTGCCCCCAAACAGTACAAAGCAAGTCTTTTCTCGGGAAAAAAGCACAAAAACACAAAAATGGAGTAAAATTTCAAAAACTTTAAAGAAGTGCAAGAAGAAACAGCGTATCAGAAGCTTTGGCGCTCAACATGAGCAGATAGAGAGTAAAATAAGGCGATTTTTCTGCCCTAAGCAGTAATCACTTCGCCGGTTGCATCTTCTCTCTCTTGTTTCTCCAGCGAACGAAGTCCAAACTCCAAAGTAAGTTTCTGTTGAAATTTTTGGAGGAAAACGGCCTTGTGAACTTTTTGATTGTTCTCTACTTCCTCTTCGGAGTGATTTTGTTTGATTTCTGGCTAGTCTTTCTCTTGAATTTCGTTTTCTAGTTTTACTTGGAAGTCGGTTGATTGCGAAATTTGGAACAATATCATTGTCAAAGAATTTGATGGGGAAAGTGATGGGAAATGAGGTTGTTGTTATGCATACTAGCTCTCAATTCATGTTTCCGGTTTTCTATATTAGCAAATTAATTACAAGTTCTACACATCTAGTGACTCATAATCACTCAATTAACGCGGAGATTGTGATTTGTGGGCCCCAGAAGTTGATTTTGCATATGACTGATGCTGACAAAGGAAGCTTACTTAGGCTTACTATGGCTATACATGGAAGATTTATTAGGGTATGCATTTAATATCTATATCAGTGGGAGCTTGAGCTTGACTAAGTTTACAAAGCTCTAGTCAGTGTTTTTCACCATTTCATCTCACATCTTGTTTTGCCATGCTGATTGCTCAACTGTGGAGCTATTTGAGTAGAGGTCTGTGCTTGGTTCTTATTGTGTGTGCTACTGCTTGTTAGGGTTGCTGAACTCGGGGTTGGGATCATTTTGAAGTTTGAATCCTGCATTTTGTTGTTGCTTCTAGTTTTTTATTTCAGTCAATCAGGTGATGACTTTGACTATTTGGTAATGGCCACTAACTGGTCTGTCTTGTTCAGGTTTTGTGCCATATTATTGTAGTGTATATTCGCAAGTTGATGTTTTATTGTCATGAAAATGGAGAACTTGAATTGCCAAGGTGATGGCAAGAGGAGGCGAGATGCACGAACATATAGAGCAAGTTTTCTACCCTTGTGCAATAGTAAGATTCCTCCTTTGTTTTTGGTATCATTTAAACCCTGCTACAGGAAGGTTGCTTAACAAAAAATTGTCTGCAGTTCACACGAATGTTTGCACACACGACTACTTACAATCTGCTCAGTTTTATGATTTTACACAGAGACTGAAAAGAGGAGGAGTTGTAATATGTCCCAGGATTTGGGCAACGATCTTCATGCTATGAGTTGTGAGTCAAGCTGCAAGAGATTAAGGTACAGTGGATTTAGTGCTATAGATTATGATTTTTCGGTGATGTATGCCACTCATGGAAAACAATTTTTTTTTTTAAAATAATCAGTTGGGTATGTATAGGGGAGAACTTTATATCATTTGTGTTTTGAAGATTTGAAACCTAATGGTTGTTTGTGAGACATGATTCCTAGTTCTTTATCTTTGGCAGGATATGTGACGCTAAAAACAGAAACACGGGTATGTTGCATAAAGATTTACTTGGCGGGACCAAGGGTACAAGTCATAATGCTAAAAGGAGCAATAGGGTCTCGGGATGTAGCTTTGGTCTTCAAGAAAGACCGCAAGAGAGCGTGCGGGGCCCAGGATATACCACAGATGTGCAAGATGATGTGTCTGAACATATTAAGCAAGTAGATGAAACACACAAGAAAAGGATGCTAGAACTAACGCAAAAGCAAAAGATGGAAATTTTACAATATTTCAGGACTAAACAGGAAAGAAAGGAATCTTTGAACAAAATGTATCAGTTGGAGAAAGATTTGATCCGTGAACAAAGTGGTGAATCATGGTCCAAAACGGAGAAGCTGGCACAGTTAAATGAGGAGCTTCAGATAAAATTGGAAGGACTCCGTCATGAGATGGACAAATACTGGGAGAATATGAGGGCTTCACATCTGACTGCAAGGACCAATGAGGAAGAGATGAGACTGAAGAGGATTGAATTACTGAAGAAGTGTAATATTGATGCTCCTTCTACTTCAATTGATTCAGGAAATCCAAACACGTCACCTCTGCATTCAACACTGTTGGAGTCTGAATCAGCTATCAACACCTTGGAGGATGGGGAAATATATACTTCCCCAACTGTAATATATAGCCCTTTGCCGTCTTTAAAAGACTCGAGTCCAAGAGAAAGATTGAACATGGCAGATGATAATGGTTTGTCACATGATGTTGAAACATCTCCTGAAAATTTTCCTATGGGAGATTTGATAGCAGAACCGGTGGACACTGATAAACAGATGCATAATTCCAGTGTTCCAGTTATTTTGGGTGAACCTGTAATTTCAAGTACATCTTCAAATGAAAATGAACTGGAATCAGCTATCAACACCTTGGAGGAGGGAGAAATATATATGCCACCTTTACAAGACTTCAGTCTAAGAGAAAGATTGAACATGGCGAATGATGATGGCTTGTCGCATGATGTTGAGATGTCTCCCAACAATTTGCCTATGGATGCTTTGATTGCAACACCTGTGGACCCTGATAAACAGATGCATAGATCAACTGTTCCAGTTATTTTTGGTGAACCTGTAATATCGAGTACATCTTCAACTCTTTTGCCAACTAAAGAAATAACTGTCGTTATAGGCTCGGATGATGAGCAGATATACTTTAGCTCTGTGTCAGTTCCTGTTGATGGATCTACATTTCCCATTTCATCTTCAAAAAAGCACTTGGATGTCCTTTCTGTTCCAGTTACTCCAGACAATCGTAACAGCTCAAACTGCTTACCACCATTGTTGGAGTCTTCATTAGGAGCTGACGTTTCGAAAAAGAACCAAAATCATGCTCCGCAAAGTGCTGCTTCTTGCTCTTTGCCAATCACGGAAAGCGAATCTCCTAGTAATGGCATGCTGAGTTCAGAAGAATTGGCTGTTCCATCTGGTACAATTGAAGTTCTTAGTGACAGTTTCTGCAAGGAGACATCAATCATATACTTGGATTCTGATGATGAGCAGATACACGAAATTTCTGCTGCAACACCAGTAGATGTAATTAATTTGTCAGATGAAATCCCAGGTACCTCCAGTGAACAGCGAAATCACTTTTCTGTTGGATGCTCTAGAATTGAACAGGCAGCTTGTTTTTCATCTATGAAAAATCAAGATATAGAGGCACAGAGAATGTTGGGCCGAATTTCAAATGGAGGTAGCTCTTCATGTAGAGCATTACCCGGTGGCGGTCAAGGTTCCATGAATCAAGATACAGTTGCTAGAGAGCTCAGGCAGGAAATCCAAGGAAATACCCGAGCAGATTCCTTTTCTTCAAGATTGACTGAAGCTGCGTCATTCTCTTTGCCACAGCAGCTATGCACAGATCAAATCCGCCAATTACCTTTGGAACAGGTAAAAGGGAGTTTAAATGTAGTTCACAACGCTGCAATTCGTTTTCACGTGCTATGCACAGATCCAAGCTGCCAATTAATTTGGTTTTCAAACTATAGAAGGAAGTCCTTGGTAGATATATAAGAAGCTGATATGTATATGTTGTTTATCTTGAGTCTTCATCTTTGTTTTCTATCTTTTTTCCCACAGCTGCCTCCTACACAATTGCCCTGGTCGGAGATCAGAGTCATTGATGAATCATTACCATCACCATCTTGTCAGTATGTTGGAAATGGTGCTTACTCTCAACTGCTTCAATCATCAACTAGAGCATCTATGAGGCCAGACATTTCTCAGCCACAACTCTATGATACCACTAGCAATTACTACATAAATAGTTCTAGGAATTCTTATGTCAGACCGAATAGCTCTCATCCACGTAGCTTGGACCCACTTCAAGTTGAACTAGAAAAGATTGACAAGGAAGGGAATGCAGCAATGAAGATGCATGAGAATATGGTTTGTTCTATTGTGTTCACATCTTTGTGTCCGACTTTCTGTGAATGCTGGAGAAGCTTTACAAATTTCCTTTTCCTTTTCCTGAGCAGGTGGTGCAGCTTGGAGTTGCCCGTGACAAAGAGATGGCACAAATCTTCCAAAAATATTCCTTTTTATTTGAAGATGCCAAGAAGGATATCATGCAGAAGAGAGAAGAGCTCTCTCTGCATTATGAGAAAACTAAAGCCCATAAATTATTGGCCGAGGCATGGGCACTGGCAAATGATGGTAAGACAGTATCTATTATTTCAGGTCCATTAGTATTAAGAAAACCCTAAACAATCCTTCAAAAAAAAAACCAAACAAAGAGATGTATTTTATCATTTTAGAGTTACAAATGGGCAAGTTTGATTTTTTTTTTGTTTTTCTAATGAAGAAGCAAGGTGAATTACCAAGTAAAAGACACTTAAGAGTTTGCTATAATATTAACTGACTAGTTTCTCTATGACCAAGATGACAGAATTGCTTGATTTATAAGTGATCACTTTGCCTTAACAGTTATATCATCCTTCTCAAAATATAACTCTGATTATTTATGCTAGCAAATAAATTCTTTATTTTGCAGAAACTAGCCCCATGTTTCATCCATCAGCTATGGTGCAGTCCACATCCCCTCAGTTGGCCAACCAATTCTCAGCTGATCAGATTATTAGACCACCAAATCCTCATTTACACCAATTTCTCTGTAATCCTGAAGCTGGCAGGGGACCTTATGTTCCAAACCCGCATCTGTGCTCCTCTTTCCCAACTACAACCAACTCATTACACGGGTTTCACCTATCCCAACCGAACTGGCATCCTCTCAACTTCTGTTCATCAGGATCTTCTACAGGTTCTTATTCACACTTCCACAGTCCCGGGGAGTATCCAGCTCCATACAACATCCATATCTGATTGCCTTCTGGGTTTCATGTCTTCCATGGTAAAACACATTTTCAAAGGTTTGGAGAAACTGTTTAATGTGCATAGTCTCAATGACAAAAATGCATTTGGTTTACAATTGTAGTGCTTTCCTCCCTTTAATATACTGCATATGAGCATATTGCATCACATAGATATACAATATAGTTTATTAGTTATTATAGCTAAGGTCTTTATTAGTTTATTAGTTATCAGAGTTACTTAAGAAAAGGTTATAGATTTTTGTATATAGGACTAATTCAAATAGCATTAAAACCTTTGCATAGGAAAGGAATAGATTCCCCTGTCTTCCTAGCCTTGAGAGATGACAGATTCATTACTTACAAGGATTCCATCTTTGTCCTAGTCCAATCCAATATTTGCAATGATCCTTTGTTTTTTAATTGTTCTCCCAACTTCTCTGTTGATTTAACAGACCCTAGGATTTGTCAGACCCTTTGTCCTGGATATCAAAATGCTAAACAATAATTGCAAACAATTCACTAAGAATTTTGCCGTTATCTTTTGACTTCATTTTAAACTCATGAGTGCTCTAACTGACTCTAAGTGTAGCTTAGCCCCTCTCGCTCAGGGAGAAACCGTTCTGCTTCAATTAGAAGCAGAAAAAAATCTTGTACTTTTACTCCCAAAACCATTAAATGGAAAGACATAACCATTCCTGAAACCTTAGAAGTCGATAATGACAATTCTCCTAGAAACTTGGAATAACAAGAGATTTCTCAGATCATCGAAGAAATCGATGGTAGAATTCTCATTAAATTCAATTCTACTAGAGAAAATTCTGCCAATAGACCCCCAGTGATCTCTGGCAGAAACTCTATTCATGATCTCTTCTATTCCATTAGAAGCGAATTTTCAGGATCTTTAAGAAATGATCGTGTCAATTATGAAGATCCTTTACCTAGAAACATTCCTCAAAATGACACTGAGTCAACAGGTGGTCACTCACCAACATCCATTGATAGACACAGTTTTTCCTCTATCAATGTTCTTACCAAAACAGATTTTATCATAGACAAAGATTACCTTAGAAAAGACTTTGATAGTCCTAAAAATGATAAAAGAAGAAAGTGGTTTATGAATATTGACAAAGATTGTAGAGACCATATTAGAGAAGTATGGTATGGAGAAATGAATAGACTCCAAACTAATATTCTCTTTTTCAAATGGTTCTCCATATACTTGTCCAGAAAAGGAATTGAAGACCCTTTTCACCTATCTTATCTTGAAGTTCAAAATAGAATCACTAGAACCTGAAAACATCTTCCAACGGGCTCTAGTACCTCTGTTCATCCTCCTCTCAAAGGAATTATTCTCAGTAACGAGAATGAAGAGATTAAGGTTGAACCCTTCAAAAAGGGTATAACTGATGCTGATAATAGTCCTGTAAATCTTAGAGATATTAAAAAGATTTACAATCAGAACAACTACTCTAACCAGATCCTTCATACCATTGTCGAACAAATAGACCAAGTACACTTGGGAATCGACAAAGGATGTAAATCTCCTAGGTTTCCTAGAGATGTGTCTAAACCCCACTTTCAATCCGAAAGTATCCCTAGTAATTTTTTGAGAAACATAAATCTCAATCCTCCTAACCTGTTTGAAAGAATCTCCCATAAAATAGATGCTTTCCAAGCCTCAACTTCTCAGAGAATTGATGCAATTCAAGCATCAAGCTCTGGGGTTAAACCCCATACTCCTACCAACCCTGCAAATCGGCAAAAGAAATTTTGCAAAAAAACGTTCTAAATATAGTCTCAAAACATATTTTTGCCAGATGGCAAGCCATACTTTCAACATTTGATTTTGAAATAGAATTTATTAAAGGAGAAAATAACTCCTTACCTGATTTTCTTACAAGAGAATTTTTGCAAGGAAAATCAAGCATTTAAATTTCTCATTTCCCTCATTTCAAAATCTTTCAAAATCTTCAAAAGGAATGTTCAGCATCCTGTGGTGTTTTTAATAGCCTACTGGATCTCAAAAGTATTTTAGCAACAAACTACGATTCCGAAGACTCAAAAAACCTTGACATTTGCATAGCAAAAATTTGGCTTCAACGTAACAGATCTGCAGCCAGAAGAATGATGACCTCTAAGGTATTAACCTCTGAACTACATTTCTGACAGTATTCTTTTATTTTCAGAAATGGCGGGGAGAGGAAACTCTCGGAAGCAAACCCCGACGGATTACCTCACGGCAAAAAGCATTGGTGAACTAGTCCCGGTTCATAACCAGTTTCAAAGTCTATCTCAATATCCAACCCTCTCAAAAACCTCAAGTCCAAAGACCCCTCTGAAAAAAGAGTCGCTGACCAAATCAAAAGTCTTTCATAAGTATTTCATCAAACAAACCCTTTTTGAAGAAATATGCCTGACCAAAGAGTTTGTAACCCATGAACCCAAAGAGTTCGAATCCTTCATTAAAAGCCTCTTTTCAAAAGACTTTCAGTGGTTCCCTTCTGAACCAGTAAAAACCCAATTTTTTTATGAATTCATTCTGGTAGATTCCCTGTCCGCAGAAATCTCCACACCAAGATGATAAAGACCCCAACCTTATACTTTACTCCAAGTGCAAGATTCGCAATATCATCTCCAGAGAACAATGGGGAGATCCCACCATTCAAAAGCAATTCTCAATCCCTTTCTATCCTAAGGGATATTCATACTATGACTATCGTCTGACATGGTCAAAAGCCTTTTTTATCAGACCCTTCAACCATTCATGGTTCTTCTTTTTCTGCAAAGATTGCCCTGACACCATACCGATCTGGTTTTACTCATGGTTGAACCTCTTTGGCCCTGTCCCAGAAATTTATCCTGAACCAGTCAAATTGGTAAAAAACTACTTTTTTAGTCATTGTTTTTTGCCAGAGCACGTCAAACCTGTACAATTTCACAAAACAACCGGCATAGCCTGGATCTTCTGTTGGATCTATGACTTCAGACAGATCTTTCCGGCACCTATCCCATTTTCTCTCTATAGACTTTACAAGGTTAGATGGTAGGAGAAGTTCGATTTAGAACTTATCACAATTGACAAAATCAAAACCCTTATCCAATCAAAGAAAGTTGTCCAGGCTCCTCAAAATACCCAAACACATCATTCAGGTATCACAGTCGCATCTTCGTCTAGTCCACCATCCTTATCTGCAGCCCAGCAAAAAGAATGGGATGAGTTTCAAAGTTGGAAAAAATATCATGAGAAAATGACAGCCCAGTCAAGTGCAACACTATCAAAGGCTGTTCAAGCCAAGACCATACTAATCGAAGACGTCCAACCCAAATCACAAAAGAAGAAATCATGGGCTGACAAAGTCCAAGAGGATGAACTCGAGGCCCAAAACAGTTCACCCAATCAAGATTACAATGAAGACTTTGACCCTTATGAACAATATGTTCAAGATCCTTACGACTTGTAAACCCTCATCAAACTACCGGCCTAAAGACTATTGAAGCCCATCAAACAGTCCTTGGACCAGTCCAGCAAAAATTTTCAGTCTATTATCTTGAAGCCCAAAAGGTAATATGACCCATGAAAGCAATCAGCAAAAGTCACTTCCAACACAAGATTCTGGCCGACAAAGGCCTTCAACAAAAGCAGATGACAACAAGATTTCCACTGACAAAAGCTTATCTTCATCAACAATAATAGGGCTCCACCAGCAAATAAAGACAAAAACCCTTTTAGACCCATTAAGGTTCAACTGTATACATGAATAGTTGTACGGCTTTCTTTTAGTGGTTCTCAACAGTCTCTTTTCATTTTCTATATATAGCAAAGCCCTTCAGTCTGTTGAATGCATGCAAACTCTCTCTCTCTCTCTCTCTCTCTCTCTCTCTCTCTCTCTCTCTCTCTCTCTCTCTCTCTCTCTCTCTATTTTACCATCTCATATTTTAGTTTTTGGCTTTGGTGTTCTTCAGTCCTTTGTAAGTCCCCTTTGTACAGTTTCTTAATTTATGCAATAAATCTCTGTCTTTCACAATAGTCTCAGTATTGTGTTATTGTTTGTTCTAAGTCTTGCATATTCTCAAAGTTTTGATCCCTTTGGCCAACTTGGTATCAGAGGCATCAGTTTCGACAATCATAAAGGCTTTAGGTTGAGGAATGCCTATGCAAGGAAGTTGCTTGACTTTGTTCTTGATAACTTGAACAACTTTGGTCTGTTCAGGACCCCAGGGAGGAGGATTTTTCTTGAGTCTAAGAAACAGAGATATGCAAAGCTTTCTAAGATCAGGGAAGAAGTCAGAGATGTAATTAAGACATCCTAAGAACCTTTGAAGCTGGGTTTTGTCTTTAATTTCATCAGGGAATTTGTTAGCAAATTCTATGCTTCTATGAATGGGTTTGATAGTTTGCTGATGGATGTCGTGGCCAAGAAATCTGATTTTAGTGTGGAAGAGTTTCATCTTGGTCGTGGATAAAACTAAGCCATTCTTTTTGATGACATAAAGAAAGGTGTTTAAATGCTTAAAATGTTCATCTAAGGTTTTGGAGTATATGAGAATATCGTCAATATAGACAATAAGAAAATCAGAGTAAGGGTTTAGAATTTCATTCATAATTCTCTGATATTCTGAAGGGGCGTTTTTGAGATCGAATGGCATGACATTTCATTCATAATGCCCAAAGGGAACTGTGAAAGCAGTCTTGTATTTGTCTTCTTCGGTTATCTGAATTTGCCAGTAATCGCTTTTCATATCGAACTTGGAGAAAATCTTTGCTTCAAAGAGTCTATTAAGTAGGTCTCTTTTATTAGGAATAGGATATCTAATCCATTGGAGGACACTGTTAAGAGGTTTATAGTTGATGACCAACCTGGGGACACCTCTTTCCTTTTCTGCTGCATTCATGACATAGAATGCGGCGCAGCTCCAAGGAGATTGAGATTTCCTTATTAATTTTTTGCTTAATAAGGAGTCTATCTCTTTTTTGCAAACTTCAAGCAATTCTTTATTCATTTGAATGGGTCTAGCTTTAGTAGGGATATCTCTCTCGTTGAAAGTCTTTTCATAGGAGAGGGAGATATGGTGTTGTTTGCGATCCCAGAAAGCATTAGGGACTTCTGAGCAAACTTGATCTTTGAAGGATTTTTCAAGATTACCGATTCTAGTTTGCAGATTGGGATTTTGAAGTTTTTCTTCGATTTTTAAAGAAGCAATTTCATCAGTTAGGTCTCTGATGAAGGTTTTCTTATTATCGATGAGGTTAAGGTGTTTCTTGATGGAGACAGATTGAAGGAGATCAAGATCTTTGGTTTTAATAGGATCTAGGAATTTGAAGTCTAACTTTTTTCCCAAGATATCAGCATGGATACCACTTCTAGTGACAGTGAAGGGATAGAGTTGAGTTAGAAAGGGGGTTCCTAAAATGATTTCTTGGGTAAGGTCTCTAACAAGAACAAACGAGTTTGAGAGGCAATATCCATTGCTGCAAATAGAAGCTTCAGGAATTTTGAAGTTTAATTGCATTTTAACGCCACTTGCGTTAATGAGTCTTTCATTGGTTTTCTCGAAATACTTGGAAGGTACGAGGCCTTCTCTTATGCAATTGAGATCAGCTCCGCTGTCGAAAAGAGCGACATTGTTAAGAATGAAGTTGTCTATTTTGATTTTGATCGGACAATACCATTTTTGAAAATTCATCTTTTCAAGGGATGTCACGAATAAATCATCCATGAGAGGGAAGGGATCAGTTTTGACGTTAGATGAAGAGTTTTTAGAACTATTTCTGGATCTATGAGAGGAATGATTACTGCTACTTGATTCAAATTTGGATTCAAGTAGGGTAATTCTGGTTTCGATTTCAAGGTTAATAGGATCTCTGATCCTAACGTATTCCTGGAGACCCTTGACTTCTCTTTTGAGTCTGTTAACCTCAGTCTGAAGTTCTTTGGTGGTAACCTGTGTGCCAAGGAGACTGGTACTAGGTTTATTCTCAAAGAGTTTTGAAATGCTAAAAGGTTTTTCGAGAGCAGGTCTTTGCTCTTTGAATATGAGGTCTTTAAGCTTCATGAAATATTCATGCTTGGTTTGAGGGTTAGGAATTTGGTTGATGAGGTCGAACAAGGCTTCCTCTTTGTCGGCTTTTGTGATGACGTTGCAGAATTGCTAGGGTTGATTATCCATAGAACTAGAGGATGAGTTATAATCTAGTTCATAAAGTCCTTCATTGCTAGAAGAATGATCAGTGTTGTTAAGGAGAATTTCTTCTAATTCTCTTTTGAGATCAGGGTTGTCTTTGGCTAACTCGTTGATCCTTTGTTTTAAAGGACAATTGTTAGCTTTGTGTCCTGGTTTGCGACACTTATAACAAATGATCTTTTTGCCGGGGCTGGGCCTAAAGCTGGGTTTGTAGGATCTGTCTGGCTTGGCTGGGCTAGATCTGTGTTTTCTAAAGCGTTTGGAGAAGTCCTTTTTACTTCTGAAAGACTTATCCTTTCTAGCTCTAGAAGGGGCTTGGATCTTTTTCATGCCAAAGGCTTCGCAGAAATTTCTCATTTCTCTTCTGGAACTGCCCTTTTCTCCCCCGTATTTTGCCTGAATTTTAAGTTCAGTGCATAATGCTAAACCTTCTTTTTTGATGAAAGCTCCAAGCTGACCATAAGTGATTTCTTTCCATGGAATATCTTTTGTTCCTATGTTTTCTTTGAGCTTGGTTATGACGCGTTTGGCAAATAAGGAAAGTAAGCCAGCAATGAATCTTTCTTTCCAGAAAGGTTCATTACAGTCTGGTCTTTTAAGGACATAGGTTAAAAATACATCTTTGTACCACCTATAGTCACTTAAGGTTGGACAATTGAGATTGGTCAGGGTGAACTTGTTAGCTTCAAGTTCTTCCTTGGGATTGCCGATGAAGTACATACTAATAGCATATATAAGTTGGGCACAGGAGTTTTGCTCTGTGGTGATTCTACCTGTTTCATCTTCATTGGAAATAGTTGCGTCTAAAATTTCCATTTTTTGCTGAAGACTAGTAGCGTTATCCCACCAATGTTTTAACTGCCCTGTGAATCCTTGAATTATAAGGCATGCTGCAGTTTTGTCTGTTTGATCATGGGTTCTATAGGCTATTTTAGCCATTCTCATTTCTTGGAGAGTGTTTAAAATCTCTCCTATGTTCCATTCGTAGATGGATGTACCACTGTAATTAGTGGTTCTGAACTTAGCTCTTTCTTCATACTGAAGATCTGGAGGAGTAGGTCTATTATAATAATTTCTAGTGTCAGAGTTTCTAAATATTTTGGTAAAATGTTGAGATCTGTTTCCTCTTCTTCTGAGTCTGTTGATCTCTGGTAATTCTGACTCTATGTGATTGCTCTTTTTATCAGACTCACCTTCAGTACTTGATTCAGTAGTACTGGGGTTATTATGATCTGTGCAAGAGTTATCATTACAACTGCTTTTGCAAGACGCCTTTAAGCAGTTTAAGTTTGCAGGGTTGGTAGGAGTATGGGGTTTAACCCCAGAGCTTGATGCTTGGATTGCATCAATTCTCTGAGAAGTTGAGGCTTGGAAAGCATCTAGCAAAGTACTATTCATGCAATATTTCTAGTTCGTGTTATTGTTTGTTCTAAGTTTTTCATATTTTCAAAGTTTTGATCCCTTTGGCCAACTTGGTATCAGAGCCTTGTGTTTTTAGCCTCCTTACTTTTTCATCATCATTATCATTATCGTGTTTCTGTTTTACTATTTTAAAGTATTAGTCTAGTCTCTGGGCACAGTGTTTGGTTTAGTCCCGTAAGATCCGTTTGGTCAACCTTTATGATAGGTGGTCCCGGTGGATGGTCCCACTGTTATGAGCCCTAGATTTAAACCTTTAAGCCTTAGTAAAACCTTTAACACTTTTAGTGATAGTCATGACTGAAATGGCAAGAAGACTATTTAGGCGTGGTTCAGGTAGCAATTCTGGACAAATTGTTCATAGCAATGAAAACATGTATACCTTAGACCTAGACAATATCCAGAACTGGACTATCCCAGACAATCCTCAATCTGTTTATAGATCGGGAATTATGGATATGTTCCATGCTAATTGCATTAAGCATCAAGAAGAAACCATTAGTCTTACCAAAGAGCAACAATCTCTTAGACTGCTCAATCCTATAACCATTCAGAGTTACTTAAGAAAAGGTTATAGATTTTTACATATAGGACTAATTCAAATAGCATTAAAACCTTTGCATAGAAAAGGAATTGATTCTCCTGTCTTCCTAGCCTTGAGAGATGACAGATTCATCGCTTACAAGGATTCCATCCTTGCCTTAGTCCAGTCCAATATCTGTAATGGTCCTTTGTTTTTCAATTGTTCTCCCAACTTCTCTGTTGATTTAACAGACCCTAGGATTTGTCAAACTCTTATCCTAGATATCAAAATGCTAAACTATAATTGTAAACAATTCACTAAAAATTTTGCCGTCATTTTTAGACTTCATTTTAAACTCATGAGCGCCTTAACTGACCCTAAGTGTAGTTTAGCCCCTCTAGCTCAGGGAGAAACAGTTCTTCTTCAACTAGAAGCAGAAAAGTCTTGCACCTTTACACCTAAGACCATCAAATGGAAAGACATAACCATTCCTGAAACCTTAGAGGTCGACAACGACAATCCTCCTAGGAACATGGAACAACAAGAGATTTCTCAGATCATCGAAGAAATCGATGGTAGAATTCTCATCAGATTCAACTCTTCTAGAGAAAATTATGCCAATAGACCCCCTTTGATTCCTGGCAGAAACTCTATCCATGATCCCTTCTATTCTATTAGAAGTGAATTTTCGGGATCTTTGAGAAATGACCATCTCAGAAATGATCGTGTCAATTATGAAGATCCTTTACCTAGAATCATTCCTCAAAACGATACTGAGTCAACCGGTGGTCACTCACCAACCTCCATTGATAGACACAGTTTTTCCTCTATCAATGTTTTATCCAAAACTGATTTTATCATTGACAAAGATTACCTTAGAAAAGACTTTGGTAGTCCAAAAAATGATAAAAAGAAAAGATGGTTCATGAGCATAGACAAAGAATGTAGAAACCATATTAGAGAAGAATGGTATGAAGATATGAATAGACTTCAGACTAATATTCTCTTTTTCAAATGGTTCTCCATATACTTGTCCAGAAAAGGAATTAAAAACCCTTTTCACCTTTCTTATCTAGAAGTTCAAAATAGAATCACTAGAACCTGGAAACTTCTTTCAACGGGCTCTAGTACCTCTGTTCATCCTCCTCTCAAAGGAATTATTCTCAGTAATGAGAATGAAGAGATTAAGGCTGAACCCTTCAAAAAGGGTAGAACTGATGCGGATAATAGCCCTGTAAATCTTAGAGATACTAAAAAGATTTACAATCAGAACAACTACTCTAATCAGATCCTACATACCATTGCCGAACAGATAGACCAAGTTCACTTGGGAATCGACAAAGGATGTAAATCTCCTAGGTTTCCTAGAGATGTTTCTAAACCCCACTTTCAATCCGAAAGTATCCCTAGCAATCTTTTGAGAAACATAAATCTCAATCCTCCAAACTTGCTTGAAAGAATCTCCCAGAAAATTGATGCTTTCCAAGCCTCTACTTCTCAAAGAATTGATGCAATCCATGCATCGAACTATGGGGCAAAACCCCATACTCCTATCAACCCGGCAAACTTAAACTGCTTAAAGGCGTCTTGCAAAAGCAGTTGTAATGATAACTCTTGCACAGATCAGAATAGTCCCAGTACTATAGAATCTAGTACTGAAGATGAGTCTGATAAAAAGAGTAATCAAATAGAGTCAGAATTACCAGAGATCAACAGACTCAGAAGAAGAGGAAACAGATCTCAACATTTTACCAAAATGTTTGGAAACTCTGACACTAGAAATTATTATAATAGACCTATTCCTCCAGATCTTCAGTATGAAGAAAGAGCTAAGTTCAGGACCACTAATTACAGTGGTACATCCATCTACGAATGGAACATAGATGGAAAGTCTGAAGGAGAGATTTTAAATACTCTCCAAGAAATGGGAATGGCCAAGGTTGCCTATAGAACCCATGATCAAACAGACAAAACTGTTGCATGCCTTATAATCCAAGGATTCACAGGGCAGTTAAAACATTGGTGGGATAATGCTACCAGTCTTCAGCAAAAAATGGAAATTTTAGATGCAACTATTTCCAGTGAAGATGATAATGGCAGAATCACCACAGAGCAAAACTCTTGTGCCCAACTTATATATGCTATTAGCATGTATTTCATCGACAATCCTAAAGAGGAACTTGAAGCTAACAAGTTTACCCTAACAAACCTTAATTGCCCAACCTTAAGTGACTATAGGTGGTACAAAGATGTATTTTTAACCTATGTCCTTAAAAGATCAGACTGTAATGAGCCTTTCTGGAAAGAAAGATTCGTTGCTGGCTTACCTTCCTTATTTGCCAAACGCATCATAACCAAGCTCAAAGAAAACATTGGAACAGAAGATATTCCATGGAAAGAGATCACTTATGGTCAGCTTGGGGCGTTTATCAAAAAAGAAGGATTATCATTATGCACTGAACTTAAAATTCAGGCAAAATACGGGGGAGAAAAGGGCAGCTCCAGAAGAGAAATGGGAAACTTCTGCGAAGCCTTTGGCATGGAAAAGATCCAAGCCCCTTCTAGAGCTAGAAAGGATAAGCCTTTCAGTAGAAAAAAGGACTTCTCCAAATGCTTTAGAAAACACAGATCTAACCCTGCTAAGCCTGAAAGATCTTATAAACCCAGATTCAGGCCCAACCCTAGCAAAAAGATCATTTGTTACAAGTGTCGTAAACCAGGACACAAAGCTGACGTTTGTCCTCTTAAACAAAGGATCAACGAGTTAGCTAAAGACAACCCCAGTCTCAAAAGAGAATTAGAAGAAATTCTCCTCAATAACACTGATCATTCTTCTAGCAATGAAGGTCTCCATGAACTAGATTATAATACATCCTCTAGTTCTGACAATGATCAACCTCAGCAATTTTGCAATGTCATCACTAAGGCCGACAGAGAAGAAGCCTTATTTGACCTCATAAACCAAATTCCTGACCCTCAGACCAAGCATGATTATTTCATGAAACTCAAAGATCTCATTTTCAAAGAACAAAAACCTACTCTGGAAAAACCTTTTAGCATTTCTAAACTCTTTGAGAACAAACCTTGCACCAGTCTCCTTGGCACACAGGTTACCACTAAAGAACTTCAAACTGAGGTTAACAGACTCAAAAGAGAAGTCAAAGATCTTCAGGAATATGTTAGGATCAGAGATCCTATTAACCTTGAGATAGAAACCAGAATTACCCTACTTGAATCCAGAATTGAATCAAGTAGTAGTAATCATTCCTCTCATAGGTCCAGGAGTAGTTCTAGAAACTCTTCTCCTAGCAACCACTCTGATGATTTGTTCGTAGCATCCCTAGAAAAAATGAATTTTCAAAAATGGTACTGCCCGATCAGAATCAAAATAAACACCTTCATTCTTGACACTGTCGCTCTTCTCGACAGCGGAGCTGATCTCAACTGCATAAGAGAAGGCCTCGTACCTTCCAAGTATTTCGAGAAAACCAATGAAAGACTCCTTAACGCAAACGGCGTTAAAATGCAATTAAACTTCAAAATTCCCGAAGCTTCTATTTGCAGCAATGGTTACTGTCTCTCAAACTCATTTGTTCTTGTTAAAGACCTTACCCAAGAAGTCATTCTAGGAACCCCCTTTCTAACTCAACTCTATCCCTTCACTGTCACTAGACATGGTATCCATGCTGATATCTTGGGGAAAAAGTTAGACTTCAAATTCCTAGATCCTATTAGAACCAAAGATCTTGATCTCCTTCAATCTGTTTCAATCAAGAAACACCTTAATCTCATCGATCATAAGAAAACCTTCATCAGAGATTTAACTGAGGAAATTTCTTCCTTAAAAATCGAAGAGAAACTTCACTGTCCCCATTTACAAACAAGAATCAGTAATCTTGAAAAATCCTTCAAAAATCAAGTTTGCTCTGAAGTCCCTAATGCTTTCTGGGATCGCAAACAACACCATGTCTCCCTCCCCTATGAAAAGTCTTTCAACGAGAGGGACATTCCTACCAAAGCCAGACCCATTCAAATGAATAAGGAATTACTTGAATTTTGCAAAAAAGAGATAGACTCCTTATTAAACAAAAAGCTTATAAGGAAATCTCAATCTCCTTGGAGCTGTGCTGTCTTCTATGTTATGAATGCAGCAGAAAAAGAAAGAGGTGTTCCTAGGTTGGTCATCAACTACAAACCTCTTAACACTGTTCTTCAATGGATTAGGTATCCTATTCCCAATAAAAGAGATTTACTTAACAGACTCTTTGAAGCAAAGATTTTCTCCAAATTCGATATGAAAAGCGGTTACTGGCAGATTCAGATAACAGAAGCAGACAAATACAAAACTGCTTTCACAGTCCCTTTTGGGCATTATGAATGGAATGTCATGCCATTCGGCCTTAAAAACGCCCCTTCAGAGTATCAAAGGATCATGAATGAAATTCTAAACCCTTACTCTGACTTTCTCATTGTCTATATCGACGACATTCTCATATACTCCAAATCCTTAGATGATCATTTCAAACATTTAAATACCTTTCTTTACGTCATCAAGAAAAATGGTTTAGTTTTATCTATGACCAAGATGAAACTCTTCCACACCAAGATCAGATTTCTTGGCCATGATATTCATCAGCAAACCATCAAACCCATTCATAGGAGCATTGAATTTGCTAACAAATTCCCTGATGAAATTAAAGACAAAGCCCAGCTTCAAAGATTTTTAGGATGTCTTAATTACATCTCAGACTTCTTCCCTGACCTTAGGAAACTTTGCATTCCTCTCTTCCTTAGACTCAAGAAAAATCCTCCTCCTTGGGGTCCAGAACAGACCAAAGCTGTCAGAATTATCAAAAGCAAAGTTCAACAACTTCCTTGCATAGGCATTCCTCAACCTAAAGCCTTTATGATTGTTGAGACAGACGCCTCTGATCTAGGATTTGGTGGCATCTTAAAACAAAGATTAGATACCAATAAGCCAGAACAATTAGTTAGATTTTACTCTGGATGTTGGACAGGTCCTCAAAAGAATTACAGCACTGTCAAGAAAGAAATCCTTGCCATTGTTGCCTGTATTTCTAAATTTCAAGATGATCTTTACAACAAAACTTTTCTCCTTAGAGTCGATTGCAAATCGGCAAAAGAAGTTTTGCAAAAAGACGTTCTTAACATTGTCTCAAAACAAATTTTCGCCAGATGGCAAGCCATACTTTCAGCATTTGATTTCGAAATAGAATTCATTAAAGGAGAACATAACTCCTTACCTGATTTTCTTACAAGAGAATTTTTGCAGGGAAAATCAAGCATTTAAATGTCTCCTTTCCCTCATCTCAAAATCTTTCAAGATCTTCAAAATGAATGTTTAGCATCCTGTGGTGTTTTTAATAGCCTACTGGATCTCAAAAGAATTCTAGCAACAGACTACGATTCTGAAGACTAAAAAAACCTTGACATTTGCATAGCAAAAATTTGGCTTCAACGTAACAGATCTGCAGCCAGAAGAATGATGAAAAGTAAGGTATTAACCTCTAATCTACATTTCTGACAATATTCTTTTGTTTTCAGAAATGGCGGGGAGAGGAAACTCTCGGAAGCAAACCCCAGCGGATTACCTCCCAGCAAAAGGCACTGGCGAACTAGTCCCGGTTCATAACCAGTTTCAGAGTCTATCTCAATATCCAACCCTCTCAAAGACCTCAAGTCCAAAGACCCCTCTGAAAAAAGAGTCTCAGACTAAAGCAAAAGTATTTCATAAATATTTCATCAAACAAACTCCCTTTGAAGAAATATGCCTAACCAAAGAGTTCGTAACCCATGAACCAAAAGAGTTCGAACCCTTCATTAAAAGCCTCTTTTCAAAAGACTTTCAGTGGTTCCCGTCTGAACCAGCAAAAACCCAAAAATTTTATGAATTCATTCTGGTAGATTCCCTGTCCGCAGAAATCTCCCACACCAAAGATGATAAAGACCCCAACCTTATTCTCTACTCCAAATGCAAGATCCGCAATATCATCTCCAGAGAACAATGGGGAGATCCGACCATTCAAAAGCAATTCTCAATCCATTTCTACCCCAAGGGATATTCATACTACGACTATCGCCTGACATGGTCAAAAGCCTTTTTTATCAGACCCTTCAACCATTCATGGTTCTTCTTTTTTTGCAAAGACTGTCCTGACACCATACCAATCTGGTTTTACTCTTGGTGGAACCTCTTTGGCCCTGTCCCAGATATTTATCCTGAACCAGTCAAATTGGCAAAAAACTACTTTTTTAGTCATTGTTTTTGGCCAGAGCATGTCAAACCTGTTCAATTTCACAAAACAACCGACATAGCCTGGATCTTCTGTTGGATCTATGACCTCAGACAGATCCTCCCGGCACCTCTCCCATTTTCCCTCTGTAGACTTTACAAGGTTAGATGGTGGGAGAAGTTCGATTTAGAACTCATCACAATTGACAAAATCAAAACCCTTATCCAATCAAAGAAAGCTGCCCAGGCTCCTCAAAATACCCAAACACATCCTTCAGGTATCACAGTCGCTTCTTCTTCCAGTCCACCATCCTTATCTGCAGCCCAGCAAAAAGAATGGGATGCGTTTCAAAGTTGGAAAAAATATCATGAGAATTTGACAGCCCAGTCAAGTGCAACACTACCAAAGGCTGTTCAAGCCAAGACCATACTAATCGAAGACGTCCAGCCCAAATCACAAAAGAAGAAATCATGGGCTGACAAAGTCCAAGAGGAAGAACTCGAAGCCCAAAGCAGTTCACCCAATCAAGACTACTATGAGGATTTTGACCCTGATGATCAATTTGCTCAAGATCCTTACGCATAATTACCCATATCAAAATATTGGCCCAAGATCTATTCAAGTCCAGCAAGAAGTCTTTGGCCCAATTCAGCAAAACAGTTCTCAGCAAAATCAGTTGTCGGCACAAGCAATCAGTGAAGATCAATTCACTATCAGCAAAAAGTTTATGGCCGACAAAGACTTTCAAACAAAAGTAGAAGAGTACAAAAGTCCTTTCTGCAAAAGCTTATGGCCGACAATGACTATTAGCAAAAGCAGAAGACTCCAAAAGCCCTCTCCAGCAAATGTAATTCCCACTTGTTTTTAAACTGTACACATGAATAGTTGTACGGCTATCAAACAGGGGATCCCAAATAGTCACTTTTTATTTTTCTATTTATAGCAAAGCCCTTCAGTCTGTTGAAGGCACGCAAAAAACAAACTCTCTCTCTCTCCATATATTTCTCCATCATATTTTTAAGTTTTTAGCTTTGGTGTTCTTCAAGTTCCTTTGTAAGTCTACTTTGTACAGTTTCTTTTTCTAAGCAAATTTCCTATCATTAATAGTCCCAGTTCATATTTTTCTCATTAGAAAGCATTAGGGACTTCTGAGCAAACTTGATCTTTGAAGGATTTTTCAAGATTACCGATTCTAGTTTGCAGATTGGGATTTTGAAGTTTTTCTTCGATTTTTAAAGAAGCAATTTCATCAGTTAGGTCTCTGATGAAGGTTTTCTTATTATCGATGAGGTTAAGGTGTTTCTTGATGGAGACAGATTGAAGGAGATCAAGATCTTTGGTTTTAATAGGATCTAGGAATTTGAAGTCTAACTTTTTTCCCAAGATATCAGCATGGATACCACTTCTAGTGACAGTGAAGGGATAGAGTTGAGTTAGAAAGGGGGTTCCTAAAATGATTTCTTGGGTAAGGTCTCTAACAAGAACAAACGAGTTTGAGAGGCAATATCCATTGCTGCAAATAGAAGCTTCAGGAATTTTGAAGTTTAATTGCATTTTAACGCCACTTGCGTTAAGGAGTCTTTCATTGGTTTTCTCGAAATACTTGGAAGGTACGAGGCCTTCTCTTATGCAATTGAGATCAGCTCCGCTGTCGAAAAGAGCGACAGTGTTAAGAATGAAGTTGTCTATTTTGATTTTGATCGGACAATACCATTTTTGAAAATTCATCTTTTCAAGGGATGTCACGAATAAATCATCCATGAGAGGGAAGGGATCAGTTTTGACGTTAGATGAAGAGTTTCTAGAACTACTTCTGGATCTATGAGAGGAATGATTACTGCTACTTGATTCAAATTTGGATTCAAGTAGGGTAATTCTGGTTTCGATTTCAAGGTTAATAGGATCTCTGATCCTAACGTATTCCTGGAGACCCTTGACTTCTCTTTTGAGTCTGTTAACCCCAGTCTGAAGTTCTTTGGTGGTAACCTGTGTGCCAAGGAGACTGGTACTAGGTTTATTCTCAAAGAGTTTTGAAATGCTAAAAGGTTTTTCGAGAGCAGGTCTTTGCTCTTTGAATATGAGGTATTTAAGCTTCATGAAATATTCATGCTTGGTTTGAGGGTTAGGAATTTGGTTGATGAGGTCGAACAAGGCTTCCTCTTTGTCGGCTTTTGTGATGACGTTGTAGAATTGCTGGGGTTGATTATCCATAGAACTAGAGGATGAGTTATAATCTAGTTCATAAAGTCCTTCATTGCTAGAAGAATGATCAGTGTTGTTAAGGAGAATTTCTTCTAATTCTCTTTTGAGATCAGGGTTGTCTTTGGCTAACTCGTTGATCCTTTGTTTTAAAGGACAATTGTTAGTTTTGTGTCCTGGTTTGCGACACTTATAACAAATGATCTTTTTGCCGGGGCTGGGCCTAAAGCTGGGTTTGTAGGATCTGTCTGGCTTGGCTGGGCTAGATCTGTGTTTTCTAAAGCGTTTGGAGAAGTCCTTTTTACTTCTGAAAGACTTATCCTTTCTAGCTCTAGAAGGGGCTTGGATCTTTTTCATGCCAAAGGCTTCGCAGAAATTTCTCATTTCTCTTCTGGAACTGCCCTTTTCTCCCCCGTATTTTGCCTGAATTTTAAGTTCAGTGCATAATGCTAAACCTTCTTTTTTGATGAAAGCTCCAAGCTGACCATAAGTGATTTATTTCCATGGAATATCTTTTGTTCCTATGTTTTCTTTGAGCTTGGTTATGACGCGTTTGGCAAATAAGGAAGGTAAGCCAGCAACGAATCTTTCTTTCCAGAAAGGTTCATTACAGTCTGGTCTTTTAAGGACATAGGTTAAAAATACATCTTTGTACCACCTATAGTCACTTAAGGTTGGACAATTGAGATTGGTCAGGGTGAACTTGTTGGCTTCAAGTTCTTCCTTGGGATTGCCGATGAAGTACATACTAATAGCATATATAAGTTGGGCACAGGAGTTTTGCTCTGTGGTGATTCTACCTGTTTCATCTTCATTGGAAATAGTTGCGTCTAAAATTTCCATTTTTTGCTGAAGACTAGTAGCGTTATCCCACCAATGTTTTAACTGCCCTGTGAATCCTTGAATTATAAGGCATGCTGCAGTTTTGTCTGTTTGATCATGGGTTCTATAGGCTACTTTAGCCATTCTCATTTCTTGGAGAGTGTTTAAAATCTCTCCTTCAGACTTTCCATCTATGTTCCATTCGTAGATGGATGTACCACTGTAATTAGTGGTTCTGAACTTAGCTCTTTCTTCATACTGAAGATCTGGAGGAGTAGGTCTATTATAATAATTTCTAGTGTCAGAGTTTCTAAATATTTTGGTAAAATGTTGAGATCTGTTTCCTCTTCTTCTGAGTCTGTTGATCTCTGGTAATTCTGACTCTATGTGATTGCTCTTTTTATCAGACTCACCTTCGGTACTTGATTCAGTAGTACTGGGGTTATTATGATCTGTGCAAGAGTTATCATTACAACTGCTTTTGCAAGACGCCTTTAAGCAGTTTAAGTTTGCAGGGTTGGTAGGAGTATGGGGTTTAACCCCAGAGCTTGATGCTTGGATTGCATCAATTCTCTGAGAAGTTGAGGCTTGGAAAGCATCTATTTTCTGGGAGATTCTTTCAAACAGGTTAGGAGGATTGAGATTTATGTTTCTCAAAAGATTACTAGGGATACTTTCGGATTGAAAGTGGGGTTTAGACACATCTCTAGGAAACCTAGGAGATTTACATCCTTTTTGTCGATTCCCAAGTGTACTTGGTCTATTTGTTCGGCAATGGTATGAAGGATCTGGTTAGAGTAGTTGTTCTGATTGTAAATCTTTTTAATATCTCTAAGATTTACAGGACTATTATCAGCATCAGTTCTACCCTTTTTGAAGGGTTCAACCTTAATCTCTTCATTCTCATTACTGAGAATAATTCCTTTGAGAGGGGGATGAACAGAGGTACTAGAGCCCGTTGGAAGATGTTTCCAGGTTCTAGTGATTCTATTTTGAACTTCAAGATAAGATAGGTGAAAAGGGTCTTCAATTCCTTTTCTGGACAAGTATATGGAGAACCATTTGAAAAAGAGAATATTAGTCTGGAGTCTATTCATTTTTCCATACCATACTTCTCTAATATGGTCTCTACAATCTTTGTCAATATTCATAAACCACTTTCTTCTTTTATCATTTTTAGGACTACCAAAGTATTTTCTAAGGAAATCTTTGTCTATGATAAAATCTGTTTTGGTAAGAACATTGATAGAGGAAAAACTGTGTCTATCAATGGATGTTGGTGAGTGACCATCTGTTGATTCAGTGTCATTTTGAGGAATGATTCTAGGTAAAGGATCTTCATAATTGACACGATCATTTCTTAAAGATCCTGAGAATTCACTTCTAATGGAATAGAATGGATCATGAATAGAGTTTCTGTCAGGGATCACTGGGGGTCCATTGACAGAATTTTCTCTAATAAAATTGAATCTGATGAGAATTCTACCATCGATTTCTTCGATGATCTAAGAAGATCCTGAGAATTCGCATATATTTTCAAGTTTGATGACATTTATATTATGAGCGTGTATTGTCAAACCCAAACGCACTTTAAATTTCTATGAGTGGTATGAAATGAGATTCATTTATGTGCAAGTGGTATTAACACCCTTTAAGGATGTGTTTTGGAAAATTTATATACACACTTTATTACTAACTATGTATTCTTGTTGAAAAAATAGTTTTGAAAATTGAGTAATATAAGCAAATGTGAAATGAGAAAAATGTATATCAATAAATAATAATATCTTTCTAAATATATAACCAAACAAACCATAATATCTTTATAAATACATAGCCCGTCAAAATAGACTGGCTGGTGAAGATTTCAGGGTGATTAATTACTAACGGCTCTCTCGCTCTCAATACTATATAACTCTATTTTAGTGAAAGTTTGCTTTCAATACTATAAACACTTTTGACCAAAAAATTACTATAAACACTACCAAGAAGTTGTAATTCTCATCCGTAAATATTGGAATTAGACGGTCCAGCAGAGTTATTTGAAAGATATTTGAGCTAGTCTAGAATTTATAATTCTATAGACTGAGAGACCGTCTCTTCTGTGGTTTCCAGTCTAATTGTTACCTAATAAAATTAAAGAAAGTAATGTTATACATTTTTTGACCCAAAAAAAGTAATGTTATACACTTTTCGACCAAAAAAAAGGTAATGTTATACACTTTTCGACAAAAAAAGTAATGTTACACTTTTCGACAAAAAAAGTAATGTTAAACATTTTTCATGAAAATTCATTTTGGAGTTTATTTTAGGTCATTTGTCATAAATAAATTAACAATCCACCATTTATTTATATTTTAAAAATAAATCACCTTATATAATTATCCTCCGTCATTATTAGTTAACCTTCTAGAGTTTGACACACATATTAAAAAGTGTGAATTTGTATTAAAATGTACCTCATTGAATGTTTATATTCTTACATTTAAAAATTAAAATAGTCTAATTTTAGCTTCTCTTTATTTAATATAATGGGAAAAAAGACTTTGTACAAACACGTAAAAAAACAATTATACATGAACAAGATGTAAAGAACAAGTATAATTGAACGGAAGGAGTATAATTTATTAAATTATGCTTTCAATAACATTTTTCAATAGAATTTTATATTAGTTGATCAAATTTCACATAGAGAGTATATTAATTTATCGGTGACAAACCGCGCACTCCACTTTATTCAACTTCACACTCCATCCTGGGCGGCACCTAGTGCAGCCAGAAAAGACCAAAAAAATCCGGTCTAAGTCATGAGCTGCACGTATTGCCGCCCACAAATTTTATTTTTTGAACCCGGTTTAGGATTTTTATATTATTTGAAAAAATTCAATTTTTTTCAACTCGGTTTAAGTATGGGCGGCACTTATTGTCGCCCAAATAAAGTTCAAATTTTGAACATGGGCGAGAATAATTGCCCCCCAAACCAAGTTCAAAATTTGAACATGGGCGGCAATAAGTGCCGCCCATATGGGTAATTTTATACGTTGTACAAATATAAAAATAAATCATTTTTGTACGTTGTACCAACAAGAACACGTACAAACTTAACGACTCGAACCAAACCCATACTTATATTATATTTGTACGTAAGAGCAATATCACAAATCTTGCGGGAAGAAAGAAACAAAACAAAAACGATTGCTCAAATGATGTTGAGATCTCGCAATCAGATGAACAACGAAGTTCAATTCCCCAGACTCTTTAGTTACATGGACGATTTTGTTTTAAAATACTCAATTTCTTTAATAATGCTTATTATTTTAATACTTAATATAACTACTATTAAAGACTATAATTATTAATCTAAATACCATATTTTTTTCTAATATTTATAATTTAGTAATTATTCATCTCATTTTTAACCATAAAATAAAAATAATTTATATAAAAAATGTCAATATAATACAAGTTATATTAACATATCTCGTAATTTATTAAAAAATTATTAAATTTTAAAATAACAATCATTTCGTAACAAAAATTAAAAATTAAAATAACACTTATCGCTAAGAAAATAGTAAACAAATTGATATATTTATAACTTATTTTCTAATTGTAGCGTGCATATAGTCCAACATTTTAGAAACAATCAACAAGAAAACACAAAATCACTTGCTAAAATTATTTAATGTGATATACTATAGTTTTCCTTTATATTTCATGTGAATATACTAATATACTATAGTATTTTATATAGTTATACTTATATACTATAGTATTTTTATTATATACTATAGTATTTCATTATATTTCATGTGAATATACTTATATACTATATTATTTCATATAGTTATACTTATATACTATAGTATTTCATTATATTTCATGTGAATATACTTATATACTATAGTTTTCCTTTATATTTCATGTGATATACTTATATACTATAGTATTTCATTATATTTCATATAGTTATACTTATATACTATAGTATTTCATTATATTTCATATAGTTACACTTATATACTATAATATTTCATTATATACTATAGTATTTCATTATATTTCATATAGTTATACTTATATAATATAGTATATAACGAAATACTATAGTATATAGGTGTAACTATATGAAATACTATAGTATATAAGTATAACTATATGAAATATAATAAAATACTATAGTATATTATGAAAATACTATAGTATATAAGTATAACTATATGAAATATAATGAAATACTATAGTATATTAGTGTAACTATATGAAATATAATGAAATACTATAGTATATAATGAAAATACTATAGTATATAATGAAATACTATAGTATATAAGTATAACTATATGAAATATAATGAAATACTATAGTATATAAGTATAACTATATGAAATATAATGAAATACTATAGTATATAAGTATAACTATATGAAATATAATGAAAATACTATAGTATATTAGTATAACTATATGACATATAATGAAATACTATAGTATATAAGTGTAACTATATGAAATATAATGAAATACTATAGTATATAATGAAAATACTATAGTATTTCATATAGTTACACTAATATACTATAGTATTTCATTATATTTCATATAGTTACACTTATATACATAGTATTTCATTATATACTATAGTATTTTCATTATATACTATAGTATTTCATTATATTTCATATAGTTACACATAGTATTTCATTATATTTCATATAGTTATACTTATATATTATAGTATATAATGAAATACTATAGTATATAGTGAAAATACTATAGTATATAAGTATAACTATATGAAATATAATGAAATACTATAGTATATTAGTATAACTATATGAAATATAATGAAATACTATAGTATATAAGTGTAACTATATGAAATATAATGAAATACTATAGTATATAATGAAATACTATAGTATATAATGAAAATATTATAGTATATAATGAAATACTATAGTATATAATGAAAATACTATAATATATAATGAAATACTATAGTATATAAGTGTAACTATATGAAATATAAGGAAATACTATAGTATATAAGTATAACTATATGAAATATAATGAAATACTATAGTATATAATGGAAATACTATAGTATATTAGTATAACTATATGACATATAATGAAATACTATAGTATATAAGTGTAACTATATGAAATATAATGAAATACTATAGTATATAATGAAAATACTATAGTATTTCATATAGTTACACTAATATACTATAATATTTCATTATATTTCATATAGTTACACTTATATACTATAGTATTTCATTATATTTCATATAGTTATACTTATATACTATAGTATTTCATTATATTTCATATAGTTATACTAATATACTATAGTATTTTCATTATATACTATAGTATTTTATATGATTATATCCTATAATTATATAACATATCGTTATATCCTATAGTTATATAACATATGATTATATCTTATAGTTATAACATATGATTATATCCTATAATTATATAACATATGATTATATCCTATAGTTATATAACATATGGTTATATCCTATTTATATCCTATAGTTATATAACATATGGTTATATCCTATTTATATCCTATAGTTATATAACATATGATTATATCCTATAGTTTGTTATAACATATGATTATAGTTCATTATATACTATAGTTATATAACATATGATTATATCCTATAGTTATAACATATGATTATATCCTATAATTATATAACATATGATTATATCCTATAGTTATATAACATATGGTTATATCCTATAGTTATATAACATATGATTATATCCTATAGTTATATAACATATGATTATATCCTATAGTTATATAACATATAGCCATATCCTATAGTTATATAACATATAACCATATCCTATTTATATCCTATAGTTATATAACATATGATTATATCCTATATTATATAACATATGGTTATATCCTATTTATATCCTATAGTTATATAACATATGATGATATCCTATAATTATATAACATATGATTATATCCTATAGGTATAACATATGATTATATCCTATTTATATCATATAGTTATATAACATATATAACATATGATTATATCATATAGTTCGTTATAACATATGATTACAGTTCGTTATATCATATAGTTATATAACATATGATTATATCATATAGTTATAACATATGATTATATCCTATAATTATATAACATATCATTATATCCTATAGTTATATAACATATGATTATATCCTATAGTTATATAACATATGATTATATCGTATCGAAAACACCCTCCTAGACGGCACCTAGTGCAGCACAAAGGGGTACACAAATTCAACCAACAGTCCTATCTCACAGGTACCATTGTGGACGTCACCTAGTGCAGCCCAAAGGTACCCTTTTGGACGGCACCTGTTGCCGCCCAGGTAAACCACCCTGGGCTGCACTAGGTGCAGCCCAGGAACTTTTTTTTCCCACAAAAATCTGGTTCAGTGAACCGGTTTTTTAAAAATTCAAATTAAATCATACATAAAAAAAAATTGAACCCATCTTGGACGGCACCTAGTGCAGCCCAGGATGGAATGCAAGGTTAAAAAAAGGGAGTGTGCGGTTTTTCAGCCTAATTTATTTTAAAGTTCACTCTTTACACTTGAAGTTTTAATCAAACTAAATAATAAATGTAAATTAACCTTACTAAAGAGTGAATACTATTTTTTTTATAACGAAATCCCTATCAGTGTCACACTTCTAAACCTTAAAATGACGGGAAGCCCATTTTTTCATCCTTGCTTAAAAATCTTAAAATGAAGCCAATAAATTAGTTTGTCGTGGTACCTTTCACTAAAGAGTAAAGAGCAATGTAAATTGCACCGACACAACTAATGGAAAACCCTATCCCTAAACGCTCCCTTTCCTTCGTCTTTTCTTCCCGGCGTCGCCCCAAAACAAACCAAAAAATCAACACTCCTCTGGTTCACTCTTCGTCCCGAAGGTGTTTACTTGTCAAATGGAAACAAATTTCAAAGCAGTATGGCTTCATCTTCAACCCCATCCCATCGTTGGGACCCAAAAAGGGATTTTGTCTCAAGCTTTTTTCAAAGCTGTCTCTGAGACCTTCCTCGAATTCGATCTTCGAATCTCATCCCTCCCTGGCGGCGCCGTTGAATGCTCCATCTCCATCCCTGGAATCGTGGTGGAGGTCAAGTTCTTCACAAGAACTTGATCCAGTTGTGCTTGACCCTCTTGATCTGTTCCAGATCTGCCCAAAATACAGCCATTAGATCCTCGAAGACAAGATGGTTTCAGCCCTCTACCATCATCTCGTCGCACATCAATCTCTGCCAACAAGATCTGCCATTGGGGTTCGTCTGTACTTGATCTGGCCTCAAGATCCGAGCAAACCGCCGCCTGTCAAATGGCCTCAAACCATTCATATGCCCCGAGATCTACCAATCTACGGATCCTTCATCTCTTCGACTGTGTCTCCACGGTGAAAGCTTCGTTTCTGGAGCTCTGGTGCGGCTAATGGTGCTTGGACGGCGGCCTGGATCCAACTCACCTTTCCTCCCCTGCGAGTTGGCCTCGCTAATTCAAGGTGTTTCTACCCCTTTGCTGAACTTTACCTCCTAAGTTACTCTGTACCCATGCATCTTCATTTTGCTTATGCAAATTGTGATATGAACTTTGTTATTGACCATTATAATCACTTAATCGTTTTGTTTTGCCTGGATATGGGTTTCGTTCATGTTTCCCTTTATGAGATCTGGAGTTCTAAGGCTCTACAAGCCTTTATTAGTGCTAAATGCCTTAGTCTTAACAACATTTCCTTCTCTGACGTTGATTGTTCCCCTCATAATACCATTATTGCTATCTGTTGTCATGATAATAATCTTGTGTGCATTTCACATACTATAACCCCTCACAAAACTTATGTTGTTATCAACATTTTAATGGCTCTTTCGACCACGGATGATAAGCCGATTACCAACAACATTTTAACGGCTCATTTGATATATCAAACCATCAATTACTGGCTTTGTTGTTTTTGTATTGTTTTGCAATTTCACTCCTCAAGTAACAAGTGGAGAATGGTGAGATTGATATCCCCCCTTTCTGCTACAAATATCCCTCTTTCTACACTCATCAGATGCACCACTACTTGTTCCCAAATCTGGATCACCTCCAGTACTTGTACAATAAACAGTCTCATACAATGTACCAACACTTGTTCCCAAATCTGGATCACCTCCAGTACTTGTATAATAAACATTTTCAGGCAATATACCACCAAGACCTACATATGTTTCACCCCTTTGAGGATCACTGAACTAAGGACTCTTAGGTCTATGTACTATAAATTGTTATACTTTAACAACCCTTTGTTTCATGTTTGTTTTACAACTAACAATTATTTCCCAAACAATGTAATTGGTGATTATCTTTTTTCAGCCAAATACCATTTCCATACAATCTCGCGGAACTACCTATTTGCTAAAGCATTTGTTTCCTTCTCCAAGCTCTACACAAACACACTCCTTATGGGGTCAACCAATCATTACTCTGTTAATCACCCATTATCGGAATCTGAGATCAAATCTCTTACTATGGTACTATATCATCACCCCCATAAAATAGCAAGACCAACTTACTTGCTAAACAAGCCCAAAGTGTTTAAATGAAGATAAGCCTTTGGAATTGTAGAGACATTGGGCGTAAAAACCTCTGGACTGACATCAAGTCCTTTTGTAAAATTGAAAAAATACAAATTATGGCTTTAGTTGAAACTAGAACAAACAAAGAGCCACAACAACTTCTATGGAGGAATGCAGGTTTCGATAACTTCCATTTCTCACCAGCAGTTGGATTTTCAGGTGGCTTATGTGTCATGTGGAAATCATACCGGCTATATAACGAAATTTGTGAACTTTTGTAATACCCCTCAATTTTAGTAAGGGTATTTGGGTATTTTTCTTATTATTCGTTCGATAATTGTTTCGCTTTCAGTGGAGTTCGGATTTTCCGTAACATCCATGCTATCCGAAATAATCCCCTGAGTGGTATAAAATACATCCAATGTATTTTCGAAACTTAGAATATTTGTTTGGATACAAACATATAATTTACGGGGTTTAAAAAAAACCATACCAAAACCATTTTTCCATATCTCTGCCAAGAATTTCCATCCTCCTTCCACGATACTCCCCTTCGTGTTAAATTGTCGGGGCACCTGTCATGAATTTGGCTGGGGAGCTGATGAGTAATCCTCTCCTCCTTCAACTATAAAAGGAGCCCAATCTGGAGGCTTGAAGACACACCTCTCCTGTTCGTCTACCCCTGTTCCGAGCTCCTCCACCGTTCTCCTGTTGGTGTCGTGCTGCTGAGCTTCCTCATCGGCGTCGAGCAGTCCCAGCCTTCTTCCCGGTGAAGACAGAGCTGAGCCGCTGTGCTCCTTTGCTGAGCTGCGTTGCTGGTGTTGTGCCGTTGTTGCTGCATGGAGCTGCTGCACCTTCGGCGAGCCGAAGGGGCCGGTGTTGTGCCGTTGTTGCTGCGTGGGGTTGCTGCACCTTCGGCGAGCCGCGACCAAGCCGACGAGCTGCTGCCCGTTGTTGCTGCATGGAGCTGCTGCTTCTCCTTCCCAGCGCCGCCGCGCTGCCCTCTCCGGCGTCGAGATCCCCGCCGAAGCCGTCGTTGAAGAAGTCGAGCCTCATCTGTTTCTCTGTTGATTTAAATTGAAGCCAGATGCAAAAGAAGGAAGGAGATGAACAGTAAAATCGTGGGCCCCCCTCCTGGTTATATTTGTGTTGGGCCGTAAAGCCCATTAAGTCATCCAGTCCAGATTTAACCCGAAATTATACGAGCGGTATAATTTCGATCTCCTTTCATCCGTATTTTTCTTTGGGAAAATTTAATAAATATTTTTATGATTTAAAATCATAAAAATTTATTTAATTTAATTCATTGAGTTCGTCCAAACAAATTAATTGAGATTAATTAATATGTCATATGCTGGATCGCGTGTGGACTCGTAATCCGTTAGAGCTATCTGAAGCTTAGGCCATATCCTCGGAAATGATATTTTCGGTAGTCGTCTCGTCTAGATTCATCGCCGAATCTACTCCAGGCAAGTGGCGGTTCGCTCTTGCTCATCATTCCATATTTCAATTAATTATCAATTGTTTAGTTGTTAATTAATTTGGGATGATTTACTGTTTTCGTTGGAAACAGTTTTGATAACTGTTTGTGATTTTAAAAGATATTATAATAGGTTGTATATCTGCTAGAACAACGCTATTATATCTGTTATTGGCCTTAATGGCTTTGATGTGATTAGTACTGTGCGTTAACTGTTTAGTTAGCACAAGTATTCTTAACGTTGATGTGAATTATTACTGCGTTCGTAACTGTTTAGTTAGAACGAGTATTCGTAGGAACGCTATGTACCTTGTGGGGGTTTAGTTGTTTCTTTATAACTAGTACTTGGGGGATTTTTCCCCAGTACTCTCTCTGGTCATGACCATGCCCTTACTCAGGGTTGGTGCACTTCGCTAGTGCCAAATCTTTCGGGATTTATTCCCTCTGATATCTCTTGTGAGGAGATCTGATATCTCTTGTGAGGAGATCCGATATCTCTTGTGAGGAGATTTAAAAGCTTATAACGTGATGATCGTTTTGGAATTAAATGAGATAAGTGCCGTTGTCGCACATAATTAAATATATCCTCAGGCGAGTAGTGCAGCTAGGAAATAGTGCAACTAGGAAAGTTCATCTTGACTTTGATCAGAGTACGTTCTCTTTCCAATCTGGATTTGCCCTGGGGCGGTGAGGTTGGTCGTGAACCGAAACATCAAGTCGTTTTTGAACGCTTGTATGAAATTATTAATGTTCCCCAACATTTGTCATATTTCTGTTAAGACTCACTTTCATTAGAGTCTTCTTTTGGGTTGATTGCTGTAAGACTCGGTCTTCCAGAATCTTCTTTTGATCATGTTGCTTGATATATTCCAGTAGGAGTATGGTGGTTGACTATCGTCATCGGTTTTAATTCGAGAAACGATGAGTCTAACCTAATACGACTACTTCGAACCACTCTCATTTGTACCCTTGCATAGTCTTTCATTAGACTAACCCACGAACATTGTTCTCCGCATGTGGGCTGGTGTCATCCGTTCGATTCGGCACATCAGATAAGCATCTGAGGAATGAAGGCTAGAACGACTATAAGAGTAAACGGTGTTTTAATGATTTATCAGGCTACGATCCTTGGCGGGTGATCTTTATGATCAAGACCCATGTGTTTATATTTACAAAGACTTCCGCTAAATACTTTGTTTTGTCCTATGGGGATTGGGATGTAATCCCCAGACACATGTTTTAATTAAAGATTTTGATCTTTACATTATCATTGTTCCTAGGAATTGTGTTGAAACCGGTAAAGCCTGGGGTGGCTTCGGTGCGGAAACCGAGGTCACTGGCGGTAATACCTTTCCAAACGGATTGAAATTTGGGGGTGTTACAACTTTTCCATATAGATCCCTGCTTTATTGCGATTAAATACAAAATATTGGACAAAGCAATTTGTATCATGATGATCTTCATTTACGCCGCCCCCCCCAAGAGAAAATGCGAAAGATCAATTCTGGGCTAGGCTAGCAAACTTCGTCTTACAGACAAATCTCCCATGTACTTTAATTGGAGACCTCAACGAAATACAAAATAATACTGAAAAGATTGGTGGTGTCCTTCACCCACCATCGAAATTTATCAGACTAATGAACTTTAAAAATAAATGTGATCTCATTGACATTCCAACCCAAGGTGGGGAGTTCACATGGAGAAAAAACAGAACGGAGATTGACAATCAATATTCAAAACTAGATAGAACTCTGGTTCATGATCAAATTTTACAATGGTTCCCAGACATCTTTACAAAAAATCATGCATTCACGACTTTGGATCACTGTCCTATATCTGTTATATTAGAAAACCAATCTCATATTAAAGCTCAACCCTTCAGATTTGAGAAAATCTGGACATACCGAAAAGACTTTGCAAATGTTGTGAGACAGGCTTGGCGTATCAACACGAGGGGTTCTCACATGTTTAACCTCATAAAAAAAACCTATGCACTGAAAGTAAGTGCTAAACATTGGAATAAAACAACATTTGAAAATATCTTTAAACAACTTAAAGAAGTGGAAGATTCATTAACCTCTATACAAAAAGAAATAATCACCAACCCAGCACAAAACCTCTTAACTAAACAAAACAGATTAATATCGAAAAAGGAAAACCTCATTTCCTTCCATACAAAATATTGGAGTCAACATGCTAAAACAAAACACATTAAATCAATTGATACCAATACTAATTACTTCCACCGCATTGCTACAGGCAGACGGAGTCGGAAGATAATTAGAGAAATCCGTACTAATGAAGGCACCATCATAATAGGGCTAGAAAACATTCGTAACGAAATTAGATCAGATTTTGAAAGAAGATTCAAGAAAAGAAACATAGACAATAATATTCTCACATAATACCTTACACACATAAACACTGAAATCACCAACCAAGATAACGTCGCACTTACCAAACCCGTCACAAACGAGGAATTAAAAATGCGATATTCAAAATCGGCAGCAATAAATCCATTGGTCCTGATGGGATGTCTGCTTTATTCTACCAAAAATACTGGAATATTGTGGGACCTATGGTCATTAAAACTGTTAAAAGCTTCTTTCACTCAGGAAAACTCCTTAAACAAATAAACCACATATTTATCACTCTTATTCCAAAATGTGATAACCCAAACTCCACTAACCACTATAGACCAATTAGTCTATGCTCCACTATCTATAAAGTAATTTCTAAAATCATGACAGATAGAATGAAACCTATCCTGAACAAATTAATCCACCCCTTACAAGGTGCTTTTGTAGCAGACCGGGCAATACATGACAATATCCTTATAGCTCATGAGATTTTCCATTCCTTTCGGACCAAGAAAGGAAAGGAGGGATGGATAGCAATCAAACTCGACATGGAAAAACCATACGATAAGATTGAATGAGATTTTATTCTCAAAGTCCTAGAAAAATTCGGATTCGCCACTTGTTTCATAGGGTGGATCAAAGAATGCATTGAAACAATCTCTTTCTCAGTGCTTGTCAATAACAGACCAACTGATGTCTTTTACCCCCAAAGAGGTCTGCGGCAAGGCGATCCCCTATCACCCTTCCTTTTCATACTAGGAGCTGAAATACTAGCCAGAAAACTTCAAAACGAAAGCAATTGTAGACCTAACCAACTGGGATTCCAAATCTCTAGAAGAGGGACCAATATTCCTTTTTTATCCTTCGCTGATGATATCCTCATATTTGGTAAAGCTAACCAATCGGCATGCTCCAAAATTAAGACTATAATCGAAGAATACTGTTCCATCTCTGGACAATCTGTCAACTACCACAAATCAGCCTTCCAAACTACCAATAACACTTCTACTAACACTAAAAACATCATACAATCGGTACTTAGTATCCCAAGTACGACATCCCTCGAAAAATACTTAGGGTGTCCTATCATCAATGGAAAAGTAAATCATGACACTTTTAGAGATACCATTTTGTCAACCACTAAGCAACTTACAAAATGGAAAGCATGTAATATCCCGCATTTTATAAGGGTATTTTGGAATTTTTCTTATGCCCGTATGGCTAAAAGGATGTTCGGGTACAAATATATTTAACCCGTACCCATACTTTCTTCGGCCATACAAGTGCGACCTTTTAGCAAAATCGTCATAACTTTTGATTTCATAACCCATTCAATGTGAAATTTGTAAGGATTAAAATAGACTTCTAGATCTAACTCCTCGATTTGGAATCACCTCATTTGGAGTTCGGAGCTGAGAGAACGGCCCCATCGAAGTCAGGACGATTTCCTGATGGTCTCGGCCGCACCCGCGGCAAGTCGGCCACCGCACCCGCGGCGAGCACTGACAGCTTCAGCTTCGTCTTTGCGATAAGATTTCCGAAGTTCTATCCATTTGCCCACTTGATCCACTTGCTCCACTTGTTGTTTCTTTGTCCCCTTTGTCTTGCTTGGCACGTTGTCCCCTTAGAGGAAGCTCGAGTTGAGCTATAAAAGGAGATGAAATCCGAAGCCAAGCTTGCTCTTCGTCTTCCTCCTTTGCTCTCCTCTGTTTTCCTCTGTTTTTCACCATTAAAACCGAGCTTTTGAGCTTCGTGTGTGAGAGAGATCGAGTGTTTCTTGAGTTGAGAAGGAGCTCTTGAGTGTTGTTGGAAGGTTTAAGGTGTTGAGAGATCGAACCATAGACAAATCGAAGCATACAAACGATTTGGGTAAGAAATTCTCCATTTATGCTCTGTCGAAGCTTCGCCACTGTCTGACCACCGCACCCCGCGGTATGACTCTCATCGCACCCGCGGCAAGTCTTATCCGAGGGTGTGTTCTTATGTGTTGGCCTTGGGCGAGGCTCGTTTCCTTTGATTCCGTTCCCGATTCTTTTAGATTCGTATATGTAGATATTGAATCTAACTTAGGATCTCGTTATGGGTCATTCCTTTGGGAGTTTTATTCCAGATCTGTTCCAGTTTCGGAGCCAGGAGCCGTTGTCTCTAAGCTTTGCTTAAGCTTCTGCGGATTCAGGCAAGTGGCGGTTCACTCTTGCTCATCATTCCATACTTTCATTAATTATCAATTGTTTGTTGTTAATTAATTTGGGATGATTCATCTGTTTTCGTTGGGAACAGTTTTGATAAATTATTTGATAAAAGAAGTGCTGTTATAATAGGTTGTATATTGCTAGATACAACGCTATTATGTTCGTAATGGTTTTGTGTGGATTTTTAAATATGAATTTCATATGAAAGATTATAATATGTTGCATATACTGTTAGTAGCAACGCTATTTTGATATATATATATATATATAGATTGTTAGATCTATGATGTTGGCCTTGATGGCTTTGTTTTGATGTGATATATGACTGTGTTGAACTGTTTAGTTAGCACGAGTATTCGTAGGAACGCTATGTACCTTGTGGGGGTTTAGCTGTTTCTTTATAACTAGTACTTGGTGGATTTTTCCCCAGTACTCTCTAAGGTCTTGACCATGCCCTTACTCCGGGTGGTGCACTTAGCTAGTGCCAAATCTTTTGGGATTTATTCCCTCTGGTATCTCTTGTGAGGAGAGCCGATATCTCTTGTGAGGAGATCTGATATCTCTTGTGAGGAGATCCGATATCTCTTGTGGGGAGATTTAAAAGCTTATAACGCGATGCGTGTTTTGGAATTAAATCAGATAAGTGCCTTTAGTGCACAAAATTAATATACCTTCGGCGAGTAGTGCAGCTAGGTAATAGTGCAGCTAGGAAGTCTCGTCTTGACTTTGATCAGAGTAAAGTTCTCTTTCCAATCTGGATTCGCCCTGGGGCGGTGAGGTTGGTTGTGAGCCGAAACATCAAGTCATTTTTGAACGCTTGTGTGTAATTAATTAATGTTCCCCAACATTTGTCATGTTTTCTATAAGGCTCATTTCATTTAGAGTCTTCTTTTGGGATTGATTGCTGTGAGACTCGGTCTCCAGAATCTTCTCTTGTGCATACCTCTTGTTATTCCAGTAGGAGTATGATGGTTGACTATCGCCATCGGTTATTATTCGAGAAGCGATGAGTCTAACCTAATACGACTGCTTCAAACCACTCTGCTCAATTCCCTTGCTAGTCTATTCATTTAGACTAACCAACCGTAATATTCCTTGCATGGTTGGCTGGTGTCATCCGTTCGATTCGGCACATCAGGTATGTTGTTGTTCCGTGAAGGCTAGAACGACTATGAAGATGAACGGTGTTTTGAAGAGTTATTTTGTATTTAAAGTCTTCTGCTGTAATAATTCTGATGATGTATTTTGTTTTGTCTGGAATCATGTGTAATTCCGAGACTGTGGTTCAATAAAAGTTATGATATTTGGTATTGTAAATGTGGTTTGATAGTTATATCGTTTGGAGAAGCCTGGGGTGACTTCGGGGTTTTCGTCCGGGGTCATCGGCAGTAACGCTTTCAAATGGTGTGAAATTTGGGGGTGTTACAAAGCAAACTCACTCTCACAAGAAGGTAGAGCAACCCTGATTAATCTAACCTGGCAGCTAAACCAAATTACATTATGCAAAGTTTCATGCTCCCATCCCACATCCACAAAAACCTTGATACTCTTAACAAAACTTTCTTCTGGAATAAAGATCAATCGTATAAACCCTTAATAGGCTGGGACAAAATATGCAAAAACAAAGAAAATGGAGGCAATGGCATCAGAAAGACACAAGACATGAACAAAGCATTACAGATGAAACTCCTATGGAAAATTCTACATGAACCAAACAATATATGGGTCAAAATCACCACAGAAAAATATCTCAAAGATATCAACATTCTCCACTACAGTAATAAAAGAAATCACTCTTGGCATTGGTCACAACTAATCAAACAAAGAAACGAATTCATTTATGGCCTCCAATGGCTTGTCGGAGATGGAAACTCCATTAATTTCTGGTCTGACAGCTGGATATCTGATTTTAATATTAGAAATAACACCCTACCACATACCACTATCAACACTAATATTAAAGTAAATAAATTCATCAACAGTGATAAAACATGGAATCACACCAAACTAAAAGAAATTCTTAATCCAATTGTTGTTAACAAAATCCTTGACATATCAATCCCAATACACCCTATACCTGATAGATTGTATTGGGCCCCCAGTAGAAATGGATGGTTCACTACAAAATCAGCATTCAAATTAATCACTAAACATCAAACACCCTCCAATAACAACCTGACCTGGATTTGAAAACTAGACACTTACCCAAAGGTACAAAACTTTATCTGGAAAATCTGTCATGATGGATTACCCACCAAACAAATACTTGCCATGACGCATGTCCCTGTCCCCCTTGCTTGTGACTCCTGCGACAACCCTCTCGAAGACCTTATCCACTTTCTTACACAATGTTCCTTCACGCTCAAACACATCAAACAACAAAATCCGAAAATTGAAACCATAGTCAAACACCTAGACACCACTAACAAAAAAACAAGGGACATCTTGGTTGAACTAACCTCCCTCCTCAGTAAACAAGAATTCATATGCATCATCACTACTTGGTGGGGACTTTAGATTAACAGAAACCAACTCATCTTTAACTCTGATCCTAATATTAGAATTAAGGACCTTTTGCAATATATCACCACACTAATTAAAAACTGGAACCAAACTAAAAATTCCGAAATGGATGACTTACCCCATATAAAGAGGAAACCACAACAAACTAGGAAATTAAAACTCCTAAAATGGGAAAAATCAATTCATAACTTTTATAAAATCAATTTTGATGGATCCAAACTAGCTAATGGCGAAGCTGGTACTAGGTTCATTATTAGAAACGATAAAGCCGAAGTTATCCACATGGAAAGCAAACAAAGCGGGTATAACAACATTCTCATGACTGAAGCACTAGCATTAAAAAACAGCATTAATCATGCCAATACCCTAAACATTCAAAAACTTCAAATTGAGGGAGACAATCTTTGCCTTATAAATGCTATAAAGGGCATCTGGGATTGTCCCTGGGAGATTAAAATGGTTATTGCTGACATTCTTATAGCCATCCATTCCTTTCAGGAGGTTCGTTTTAGACACATTTTTTGAAAGGTGAACCGTGTTACTGATCGCATTGCTAAACTTAGTTTTTCACCACTTGTGTCTAACCTAAATCTTGATTCAGAACTTCGGGTTCTCATCCGCAAGGATGCTCTAGGCTGGTCTTCGCATCGCAGCTAAGACCTGTCTAATTCTTTCCTCATAAAAAAAGAAAAAAAAGAGCAATGTAAATTGCACTAAATAAGACTTAGTTTGGTAATTGTATTTATAAAACTCTTTTATTTATAACATAATTTATGTCGAAATATAGTTTTTAAAATTTAAAATATTGAAAAACGTGAAGAAATAAAAATAAGTATTTATATATTAAAAATTCTTTATTAAGATTTTTTGAAACAAACCTTAAAAATAAATTTCAAATTACTTTTTAGGTTTTGAGAGATGCAATTATTGTTAATCATACACAATTCGTAGGTACTCATAAATTACTCCATTTTTTCCAACCAATTATTAATCATCCAAAACTAATGTAAAATGGTTTAAAATTATGAATTTCTTTGATAATTTACTTTTAAAAATTTATTTTTTACATAAACTTATATTATCAAATTTTTTAAATTTCAAGAAAATATTATAAATAAAATGTTTATAAAAATTGTACCACGAAAAAAGCGCAATATCTATACTAACATAAAAAGTTGATATATTGTCACAATAAATGCCTTTAATTTTAAATTATAATAAATCACTTTATTAATTTTTAAATTTTCATAAATAACCATGTTTACATAAATAAGAGCCAAATGACTTTTTATTTCCCATCCACATACATCTCTTTATGTCTTCAATTTTATTAACCTTTTTTTACTTACCACTTGCACTCGATGAAAAAACTGTAAAACAAAAGCATTTCCTATCTAGTAATTGATAATTAATATCCCCTCTTTCAATTTTTGAATATTTACGTCATCTATATTTACATATTGTAAGCTTAATTTTTTTTCAAAATTTTTTTTTATTTTTTCTAGCATCATTATTTATTTATTTTTGATGCAATCCTTCTTAAACCATTTAGGGGTTGTTTGTTTATATACCATAAGTATACGGAATGGGGTTGAGAATGGGTGAAACCGGTTTTGGTGTTTGGTAGATGTAGGTATGTGTATGGAATTGATTCCAAGGTATGACTCATATCCACCCATAACACTACATCTCATACCCACATAAAATTAGAGGTATGGTCCAAACCTAATTTTACTCTTCATTCCATCTCTCCAAAATTATACCAAACACAAATTCTTAAGAATCACTCAACCCCATTCTTCATACCCAATCCGATTCCTCATTCCATCCCGATTTCTATTATGATACCAAACGAGCCCTTAAATGACATAGCAAGCCAACATTGATCTAAATTTAACTTTATAAACATTCATAATAAAAAAATCAAAACAAAAATATAAACCCGAACTCATATATTAGTTATTGTTTCGGTTTTCTTTTATGTTTCCATGCTCACAAACTAATGTAACTCCTACATATATTAATTAGGTAATGATTATTAAATATTTAATGAGTCTTTCAATGTAGTTAAATATTATCATTAATTTAGTTGTCACATACCCTTAATTAGTTAAGGGCTTCAACAATTAACATGTTTTACTTGCATCTTTTCAAATTTTCAATTTTCCTCATTTTCTTTTAAATATCAAATGGGATGGGGATCAATAGTTATGATTTTTTAGTTATTGAGATTCAAAAATACAAACTACAAAGAAAACAAGACCTAGACCAAAAACAGAGTTAGAATGAACAAATATATATGGATTTATTTTTTTATTACCAATCTAGATCAATTAGACATGAAGATTCTTTGTTATTTTGATTCGTTTTTTTAATGTTAACTAATTTTTTTAAATAGGTTCGAAATTATCAATGATCGACTTGAAAGTAAAGTTTTACAACTATCCTACAAATACATAAATTTCGTGTGTATATTTATAATTTTTTTGTAATTTTGTAATTAAATTTGTACTCTTTATCTTAGTATAATTGAGTTTTTTTTAAAAAAAAATATTAATATAATATATAATTAATAAATTTTAGAACGAGATACAAGTAACATATATATTTAGGGCCTTGTTTAGCTATGTCTTTATCTAAAAAAATATTTTTTTCATACTTAAACTTTCTAGTACCATCTAAATTTTAAAAACTATTTTTTTCAAAAAATCTTTATAAATACACACCAAATAAACTCCAGGTATAAAAATAATAGAAAGATTCCCACCATTTTCTTGTATTTTGTCCGTTTTCGCACCACCACTTCGCATTCCCACCATTTCCCCAACTGGCACGAAACGACGTTGTGCAGACTCCATATCTCAACAGTCAATCTTCCCCTGCAAGTTTCGCGTTCCTATAATGGTAGAAAGGGGCGTCTTCATCAGGAAATTACAGCTAAGAAATCGCTGCCTTTTTTTGCAACAGGAAATTACACAATAATAGAGTGAAGGAAGAAACCGCGTAGTAAAAGCCTTGATGCTATTTTGCCTAAAATGAGAGCGCAGTAAGAGTAAAGATGAAGACGATTCTTCTGCCTTAATCAGTCCACCGTTGCATTTCTGATCTTTTTTCCCCGGCGAAAGAAGTCAAAACTAGGTTTCCGGCAAAAAACTCTATCGTTTTCTGCTTCCCTCCGTGTGTATTTTTGGTTTTAAGTGTTAACTCAGCGAAATTTTGTGATGCGTGGAAGTAGGGTTTTGGGAAGCAATTTTGGTCATAGTTGTAATAATGTCATCCTTTATTCTTGAGAATCATTTTCAAAAAAATGAGTGGGGAAGTGATGGGAGTTGTCATGCATAGTAATACTGTTTCCACAGTCAAAATAGTTTGCTTGAATTTTTGTTTCTAGATTTAGAAGAAGGATAATAAATTCTATACACCTTGATTCATGGTCCCCACAACTGATTTTACATCTAACTGATGGTGATGGTGATGCTGAGTGCAACCAAGGAAACTTCATTAGGCTTATAATGGCTATAAATGGAAGGTGTCTTATTCAGTGGTAGATTAGGTTTATTTAGTGTAAATTCTGCTTGAATTACAAAGATCTAGTTCTGATTTTTTGGCCCTTTTCATCTCACCTCCTGTTTCCATGACTGTGGAGCTATATGGGTTCTGATTTTTTTTGCTTGCTGTTTAAGTATTGCTTGTGTTTTGTTCTGTAGAATTGCTGGACTTGGTGGTGAAATTATTCTGAACCCTGCAATTTTTTGTTGTTTCTAGTGGTTGATGTTGTCAATGAGGTGAGCCAAAGTGGTAATAACTGGTTATGATTTGGTAATGGGCACTAGCTGGTCTAACTTCTTCAGAGAGCAAGAATGCTTAATACAGTTTCCAGTGGTATTAACAAGAGCAGGCTAGATGCACTAACATATAAAGCAAGAATACTAGCTCTGGGCAAAAGTAAGACTACTCAATTTTGGTATCATTTAAACCATGCTACATGATTGAAATTTGCTTACTTTGTTGAACTAGTGTAAGTGGATTGTAAGAACAAAATTCTGTCTATTGCTCACATGCATGTTTGCGCAACCAGGGCATATTGTTTATTTGGGAATGAGTACTTATGATCTATAATTTTTTTATGATTGTATACAGAAATTGCAAAGAAGAGGAGTCATATTATGTCCCAAGATTCAGGCACTGATCTTCATGCTATGAGTTGTGAGCCAAGTTACAAGAGACAAAGGTTCAGTGGCTTTAATGATTTATCCTTTCCACTACATGCTACATTATGACTTTTTGGTGATGTATCCCACATATAGAAAACAAAGGATATCTGAACAAATCACCTGTTACATGTGAGGTGGAGAACTTCATATGTGTTTGTGATTTACAGGATTGAAACTCAATCATTCTTTGTGAGAGATAATTCCGAGTTTTTTTTGTCTTTGGCAGGGTGGGTTTAGCAACCGAAGGTACCCAACAGTACATGTGTTCATCTGATGGAGTAATGGCTCCATGTCAACGGAGTTTTTCTATTCCTAACGTGCGCTCTCTATTTTCACAGAAACTTACACCTGTCTATATATATACTTCTCTTGTTTGTAAGTAGTGTGTCCATATTCAGTTTGGTCATGAATCTCATAAGCCTTGATCTTGATAACGTAAGTCATTTGACTTTATACTCCTTTTATTTTAGGCTCTATTCCAATGTGAAAATAGGCTGTAGTGTTATACTTTTTTTTGTCTAGGGTTAGACATCTTTATCCTTAGTGGAGTTGAAATTTTCCTTATAATAAAAATATTTGCACAATTGAAGGATCTTAATGAGCGAATACTCGCTTCATACAAACTTTTGGTGGGTGCATTTCAAGCTCATGTATTGTTGTATTTGTTGCTCTGCTTCTTGCTGTCTCTGTATGGAAGTTTCACATAAGTAATGGAAAACTAAAACAATCTGTTGTCCTCCAGGATGTTTACAACCAAGAATTAGCAAAAGGTTCACAGCTGGATGGTTCACCAATTAAGGAGGAGGAGAAAGTTGGTGCTAATGAGGTAAGTCTTGTTTGCCTTCTCAAACGTTATTAAGTTTGTTATGTACTTATGTGTGCTTTACTTCTTTTCCCTGCTACTCGTATGAGGTGATTGATATATACCTCATTTCTTCAAATTCTAGGCTATATTTCAATGTGAAATAGACTGTCGATGACTGGTTGTAATGTCAATACATCTGTTTATATTAATTTTTGTGAAGTCTAGTGTTACTGTGTTAGTACGTCTCATCTCATTGTTCTGTCTAGGGGATTTAAAAAATTCCTAATTAGAATAAAACTAGCACAATTGGAGTATCTATATAAACTGGATCCATAAATTGTTGTTTATATTTCTCTGTTTCTTGCTGTCTCTGTATGGAAGTTCCAACAAATAATTGAAGGTTCAAACTTATGTTGTCGTCGAGGATGTTTACACCCAAGAATTAGTAAGTTGGCCACGTATTGATGGATCACCAATTAGTAAAAAGGAAAAGCTTGGTGCTAAAAAAAAGTCTTGTTTGCCTTCTCTAAATTTATGAAGTTTGTTAAGTGTGCTCTATTTCATTTCCCTGTATGCTTGTGTGATTCGATCTCTGACTCAGGTCCTCATGTTATGTAATTTCGCTATAATGAAACAGTTCTTTGGAGCTTAACATATCTTCCTTGAATTTTTTGCCCTTTTGTATAAAATGCAAAAGAATGAAAATCTTTTCATTTTCTATTCCAAACTGCATGGAAAGCTTATATTGAATTTTGCGCAATAAAATGATTATGAACATCATTTATCCTTTTGTACATGGAAAGAATAACATCATTTTCTAGTGTAAGTTCATTTATAGGAATTCATGATTCACTGATAATGATCTAAGTGCACCTAGTCCTAGCTGTACTTTCAGTTATACCTGTTGTATGCTATTGTCATATTTTCTGCTATACCTAGGCTAGAATATTTTTGATAACTTAATATGAATACTTTGTATTATCTTGCTATTGAAAATATGTCTATTCAAACTTCAGAATGGTGTAGATGCATCTCACGAACAGTCGTCATTGGTAGTACAAGGTTCTTCAAAACCTCCTCCGGCAGGTTTGAACAGCCCGAGGTTTAGAGAGTATTTGGTTCCTGTCCAGTTAACAGATATTCAACTTGAGCAGTACTGTTCGACAATAATAACAAACTCTGGGTTGTTATGCTCTAGCACAAAGAAAGGAAGCCTTGATCCTCTGCAAGATGCTCTTGGTGCTCTTAGAAAGGTAGGTAGTTCAAACTAGTCTCCGAAGAAACAATGTGTTCATCTTTTCTTTCATCAGGTTGCAGGAATATCTTTACCGCTCATGGGATGTAAGTTCTAATAAGAGTTAAAAGGCTCCTCTTAATCACCACAAAATCATAATAATGGGACCAAGATGGATATGTCATATGTGGATTGGTTATCAAACAATGAAGAGCAAGGTTATTTTGGTCAGGAACCTGCTGAGAAGCTTTTAACAATTATATTTGATGAGTAGGCTCTGTACTCCCCACATGAGGAGACTGGTACGAAAGCATTCTGGTTTATTTCAAATCAGTGACCAGTCCTTTTTATGATACCTCATACCTTAGTGATCACAAGTCTCTTTATAACCTATTGAGTTAATCAACAATTCTACAACTTAAAGAACCATATCGCTATGTCAACGAAAGTGGTTTTAGTTTCTTGTTTATTTGTGTTTCAATATTTTACAGTAAGATTTCATGTTTCTTGTCAGTGTTGTGACCATCCGTATGTGTTAGATTCCAACTTGCAAAGCTTTCGCAAAGAACGCTGTCCTTTGGTAGATTATCTGAGCATTGGTATACAAGCAAGTGGGAAGCTGCAGCTTTTAAGCAAATTCCTTCCTAAAATCAGGGAGCAAGGGTTGAGAGTGCTAATTTTATATAAGGTAATTATGATTTTGTTTATTGTGCTAATTGTATGTACGTGTTAGGTGGTCCAGAGGTATTATTATTCTGCTAAAGTAGGATGTACTGTTCACTTCTTTCTTTTTATAAATTATTTATTCAATTGAGTTAACCTCGTTTAGAAGAAGAAAATTCCAAGGTAGATAATACCAATATACCATCTGGTGGTATGGAAATATATGACATTTTCTGAAATATATTTCATTGCATGAAAATATATAGTCATATGGTATAATGAAAATGGTAAGCTCCTCAGGGAAGAAACATGAATTTTATGTTGTTTGACACGAATGAAGACTAGACTGACTAGTGCATCTGAACAAAATGGGCTTGTGAACTCCGCAACTCACTAGGACTTTACTTTGGGTCTGTTTGGATTTCATACTAGAATGCATTATCTTGCATTAAATCGATGATGTAATACAAGATAATGCATTTTAATGCATTATTGAGGGAATCAAACGGACCCTTTCTAGTTATCTACGTTTTTCTGGTTTGTAAAATCTGTTGTGTTCTAAATTGATTTTTGTGTGTGTTTTGCTACAGGCAACCAGCAGTTCTGTGAAGAATGGTCTTGGGATTGGTCATATTCTGGATGATTTCATCTGTCAAAGCTTTGGACACGGATCTTATGTACACATTTATACTCAACGCTATGTCCCTCTAAAGGAAAAACAAGCTGCGGTTGATCTTTTCAATGACAAAACTTGTGGGAGGTTTGTGGTATTGACAGAATATAGTTCCGCTCATCAAAGCATCAGACTTACATCGGTGGATGTTGTGATTCTGTTCAACAGTGATTTGAACCCAGTAAATGACATCCGGGCCCTGCAAAAGATGTCACTTGACACAGAGAATGATCATTTGAGAGTGCTTCGTTTGTATTCCGTATGTACTCTGGAGGAGAAAGCTTTGTGTTTGGCACGGGACGGTTCAGCTGTTAATAGCATTAGGCAATTTATTAGTACAAGCACTTGTCGAATGCTTCTTACCTGGGGTGCTGCATATCTGTTTGATAAACTTGATGCACTCCATGCAAGTAATACCTCAGAATCAACCAAATCATTGGAAGATGAATTTTTCTGCAGTGTCCTACATGAGTTGTCGACTCTTATGTCTTCTAACGTTGACGACACAAGTACTAGCTGCTCAGCCATTTCAAAAGTAAACGAGGTTGGTGAAGGTTGCTCAGGAAATATAAAGCTGCATGGTGAACTGGAAGTACAGTCACTGGATGATGTGCCGCCACATGTCATATGGTCTAGTCTGCTTCATGGAAGGAGTCCTCACTGGCGCTTTTTGCCTAATGAACCAGAGTCTATGAAAAGGCGAATTCCATTATGGGAAAGACCACCAGAGATGTCTGAAGGCGGATTAAGAGAATCGGGTTTGCTGTATGAAGAAATACCTGGCTGGTACAGGGGTACAAATCATTATGCTAAGAGGAGCAAGAGGGTCCCAGGATGTACCTTGGGCTTTCAACAAAGACTACAAGAGATCAAGAGGCGTTGGTACAATGAAATCTCTGAACATATTAAAATAGTAGATGAAACTCACAAGAAAAGAAGGCTAGAAAAGCAAAATGTGGAAAAATTAGAACATTTAAAAACTACAGAAGAAAGAAGGGAATCGTTGGACAATATGCATCATTTGGAGAATGATTTGATCCCTGAACTATGTGGTGAATCATTTCACAATCTGGACACGTTTAAGAGGTTAGATGATGAGATAATATTTGGAGGTTTCTGTCATGAGATGGACAAATGCGGGGAAAATCTGTATGCTGCACATTTGACTGCAAGGACCAATGAGGAAGAGATGGGGTTGAAGAGGATTGAATCGCTGAAGAATAGTACTGCAGGTACTCTTTCTGAAGATTCTGATGGTGCAGAGATTGATGCTCCATCTTCTTCTATTGATTCAAGAAATCTGAACACGTGGTCTATTCATTCAACACTATTCAAGTCTGAATCAGTTATCGACACCTTGGAGCCACCTATACAAGAATTGAGTCCTAGAGAAAGATTGAACATGGCAAATGGAAATGGTTTGTCACGTGATGTTGAGATATGTACTGACAGTTTGCCACATGAGATTCCTTTCAGCTGTTGTGTTTATGAAGAAGTGACCTTGAAGAATGACCAAACGATTTCTGATGGGCAATCTATCAAAGAAAGTAGACAGTCTGTCTCTGATCGATTTGTGATGCACGATGATTTTGATATTTTTCATGAGTGTTTGCCAACTAATGAAATGATTGTGGCTATAGGCTCTGAAAATGAGAATATTTATGTGAGATCTGTGCCAGTTCCTGTTGATGTGCTTTCTGATGCAGTTACTCCAGATAATCTTAATGCATCAGACTGTGCACCACCACTCTCGGTGTCTGAACTAGGAGCTAACATCTTGAAAAAGGATCAGGATCATGCTCAGCAAAATGCCGTCTCTTGCTCTTTATCGATCAAAGAAAACCAAGGTCCTATATATGGCATGCAGAGTTCCGAAGAATTGGCTGTTCCATCTGATACAATCAAGGATTTTCTTGACAGTTTGTACGAGGAAACATTAATTAATGATGAGCAGATACCACAGCAGCAGTGCATAGATCAAAACCACCAATTACCTTTGGAACAGGTATAAGGGAGTTCAAATGAATCTGTCACATGCATGCTGTCTGAAGAATGTTTAGTATTGGATGGTTCTGTGTTCACTATATTTCTTTTCATTATTTTTTCATGCATGAGGTTCAATGAATCTTTTTGGGCATGTCCTCTAGAAATTCCCCTTAATTTGGTTTTCAAAATATATACTCAGCTTCTTAGAAGTAGTTAGTTATTATTTATGATGGGGTAAAATACTTAAAGGACAGACTTTGGTAGATAATTAACAATGTATAAGTTGTTAAGAGAAGCTGACATGTTTATGCTGTGCTAAACCTGCTTGAACTCGAGTCTTCATTTTCTTCTTCTTCTTCTATCTTGTTACCCCACAGCTGCCTCCTACACAATTGCCCTGCTTAGAGATCAGAGTCACTGATGAATCATTACCATCGCCATCTTGTGAGAATGTTGGAAATGGCGCTTGCTCTCAACCGCTTCAATCAACCGGAGCTTCTCTGAGGTCAGACACTTCTGGGCTATTTGACTCTTTCTTGATGCAAACTGACAATCACCTGATGATGCATCCAACAGCTAGAGGGACTGAGGGAAACGTTCAACCTCAGCTTTCTGATACCACTGGCAATTACTACCTGAATAGCTCTAGGAATTCTGATGTCAGAGTCAATAGCCATCAACCTGCTAGCTTGGACCCCCTTCAAGTTGAACTAGAAAAAATCCAGATAACAGGGACTTTAGAAATGAAGAAGCATGAGGATATGGTTTGTTCCTTGTGCTCACATCTTTATTTGTCAATGCTAGAAGTTTTTAGCAAGTTACAATTCATGTGTTGTTTTCTTCTGAGCAGATATTACAGCTTTTAGCTACCCGTGACAAAGAGATGGCACAAATCTCCCAAAAATATGCTTTACTGTTTCAGGATGCCAAGAATGATTTCATGCAGAAGAAAGAGGAGCTTAAGGTCTATTATGAGAAAACTAAAACCCATAAATTATTGGCGGAGGCATGGAAACTGGCCAGTGATGGTAAGACACAAAGGAATGATTTTTTACAATTTTACAGAAACAAGACAACACAAGTTTGAATGTTTTCTTTTCTATATAGAAGCAAGGTGAAAGAATTGCTTCTTTTATGTAAAGGACCTAGCTTTTTCATCACTCTTTTCTCTTGTTCTCCCAATCCTTGGCACTTGATCACTGAGCTTTAGAGTCTGTTTAGCAATTCACTTAGATATGGAAAGGAGCACTGCTGAGTTAATTTATTCATCCTTTTCAACATCTGACTTTATGCTAGCTAACATATTGTTTATTATGCAGAAAACAGCCCCATCTTTCACCCAACATCCATGGTGCAGTCCACTGGCATGCAGACATATACACCTTCTCCTTACCCTCAATTGGTAAACCAATTCTCAGATTTAATTTCAACTGATCAGATTGTGTCACCACCATATCCTCCTTCATACCAAAGTCTTTGTAATTCTGAAGCTGGTTACATCCCAAACCGCTATCTTTACCCCTCTCTCCCAACTCCAATCATCCCTTTAAACGGGTTTCCCGTATCCCAACCGAATCAGCATCCTCTCAACTTTAGTTCATCAGGCTTTTCTGCTGCTGCTGCTGCTGCTGCTTATTCACAATTATACAGTTCAAGGGAGTATCTTGCTCCCTACAATATCTCCATCTGACGTACTGTATGATGTGCATAGTGTAAATGACCTAACCCCTAGTGCAGCTCTTAGGATCTGAGTAAGTTTACAGTTTAGTGCTTTCCTCCATTAAGTACACATCATATGAGCATTGGATCACATAGTAATTAGTATTACAGTATAGATTGGTTATTACTTATTACAGCTCTAGTGAAGGAAGCTTAGTTTTTCTTTTTTTGGTGAAAACATTGAAGTATTTGCTTTGCTTAGCTTTAACAGTTTCAGCCTCTTGTCCTCAGCCCAGATTTTGTGGCATTGTGAATTTTTCAATGATGGGAGAATTTTGTCACTTTACGCACTCTTTAGATAAATGAGGGTCCATCAAAAAAGATAAATGAGGGAGTTAAAATCATAGTATAGTGCTTTTTTTTTTCCTTCTTTTTCCTGACTAGCATAACCCCTTGCATTGCACGGACTTTATCGTAATATGTATTTATATAAAATATTTAAAAAAATATATTTTATGTATATGGTATTAACACGGTTTTATGGCATAATTATATTGTTGATTAACAATTTTTTTTATAAAGTATTTTTCTCAATCTATATTATAAGATGTTATATAATACCATTAATTAGGCATCATATTTTTAACATTGGAATACACAAAAAATTGATATATTAATTAGATGATGTGGTATAATACGAAAATAAAAAATGTCATAGATTGTGCGCTTAATGAGGAAAACACGTGACCTTAGTTAATAACTCTAGTAATATAAAATAAAGGTTTTGAATATAATAATATAGATTATAATATAAATATAATATTTAAATAGGTAGAAAAATTAAATCCAATTATATATATATCCTTATTTAATGAAATATAAAAAGTAATTTATGAAAATCATAATCACACTAATAGATATTTTATAAGAAATCAATATCATATATATACTAAAAAGGCAAGTGAAAATGAGAGAGTGATATGTGACATATGATAATGTGACTTAATTGAGGGATATCATGTGACTAAGTGAGGTTCAATTTTAGAATATAAAGTATATTGTAAATGCAAATCATCAAGTGTTAGTGAATTTGTATTGTACCAAAAGAAAAAAGAAAAAATCGTGAACTAAAAAATGTGAAACCTAGTCTTTGAGAACATAAGCTCCCCAAATCAATTTCTAATTGAATGCATCTTCTTGGATACCGACAAATATATCACAAAACCTAAAAAGCAAGCGTTATAAATTCCAATCAATATATGAAAAAATGACTGGTACATGGAATGCCATATAAACAAAAACAAGACTAATGTGAAGAGAAAGAAAAAAATAGAGGATGCTATAGACTTGATTCTCCATCTAGATTACACTTAATTTATCAAAAAAGAAAAAAATATATACATTCTAATTAGGGGATAAATTAGATAATGGCTCCAAATAATACGAACTTTGTCGTCATGGTCGGGAGGGGAAGATCAAAATTGAAATGCACACTCTTGTTAAAAAATAAGTGTTTTCATTTTCCAGGATGAGGATAGGTAATAGAAGCGGAGGAGACGATGATAGCGAGGGGATGCGGAGGAGGAGACCACAACAGTGAAGAGTCTAGAGAAGATGATGATACGGATAAGCACAATTTAGTAGTTAATGAAGAAATTAGAGTAATTAATAGAAAAGTGTACATCAACTAGAGGATAGCAATTTCCTTAATAAAAATTATTATAGAAAAAATATAGTAATGTAAATTTGCTATAGTGGGATGAAACAATCTTTAATAATAATTTTTTTTATATACTCTATTTTTCTAAACAATAAATTAAATACATGAGACTAAATCGGTCAAAATATTTATTTGGTGATTTTTTTTGAAAGCAATCCGAAAGAAATCTTTTCAATTTTGGTAACTTGTATAAGTAAAATAGATGTAAACTATATAATCTTTAAGATTATTGATATTATATATGATAAATTATATTGTATGAAAAAATAGGTATTGGAAGAAATCAATGTAAATTAAAAAAATCTTTGATTTGTGTTAGGTTTATGATAGAAATTTTTTATTTATAATTAAATATATTAAAATAAAGTAAAAAAATTAAGAGAATGACATGTGACAACTAATGAGATGGATTAAATATGGGATGCCATGTGGTTTAGTTTGATTCTAGTTTTCAATTGGTTGGTTGCGTGATTGTTTTGGACCTTTCATGAGTTTATTTTGTCTTACTTTTTGTTGAGCAGCTATTTTGTCTTGCTAAGATTCAAAAGTAGACATTTTAGCTATTTTTGTCTTGCTAAGATTCAAAAGTAGATATTTTTGGGATTCAAATATAGGGTAATTATGCTGCTCGCGGTAAGTAGTTGTCGCTAGCGTAAGGGAAGTCAATTCATGATCTTTTACTAAATAGAACGTATCCGAAGGCAATAAGGTCTTACACCACTAAGCTAATCCTAATCCTAATCCTAATCCTAATCCTAATCCGTTGAGTTCCTTAAAAGAAGTAGATAATGACAGGTTTTGGACCTTTTTGAATCTTAGTAAGACAAAATAAACTCAGAAAGTTATAAACTCATGCTGATGGGATAATCATGAAAGTTTCAATATATATTTATGTGGGTTATAGTCTTACCTTTTAGAAGTATAAGCATTAACCATACAAGTAATACACATTATGAATAACCAAACACAGTTTCTTTGACATAGAAACAAATACTCCGCCTTTAGAATCAAGAAAGCAAAAGATAAACCTCTTTCAAAGATGAATTCCCATATCTAACAGATAGGAAGAGGAGCACCATTCCACTCCTTAAGACACTCCAACAAAGGATCAATAATCTTGCCTTGGCACATAGCTGTGAACACCTTATCAAACTCCTCTCCAGGAGACCTTGTTTTCTCTCCTGTCAAAAGCTCAGTCCTCAGCTCCTCCCTCACAAACTTGTACAATGGATATGACCTGCATTCCTTAATCTGGTTACCAATCCCCGCGCCTCCTTCCTCGAATGCAGCCCTGACATTCTCGATCTCCTTAGGCAACCGCGTCTTGAGCTCCTCCTCGAACGAGCCAATCTTCAAGAAGATAGACGTGCTCAAGCTCTTCTCCGCGTCCCCATTCCCCAACGCGTGATCAACCAACACCTCCCTTAGCTTAGGCAACAAGGCGTACGTCGAGCTGCAAGGATCGTCAGCATACGAGAAAACGTGCTCCCTGTCGACTACTCGGGTCAAGTCCAACTCACAGAACCGAGATGGGTGAAGCTCGCCATTGGCATTGGTGGTTAGCACCTTCTTAGCCACCTGGCTCACGGTGGTCTTAACCGCGCTCCTCAGATTCTCCTCCAAGTGCCGAAGATCGACAGCCTGGCACAATGCAACCAAGTAAGTGGAGCTCATCAGCTTCAGAATCTCAACTGCTTCAGCTGTCTTTCTTGATGAGATCAGGCCTAGGGAGTTCACATCTTGGTTGTGTTGCTCAGCACTCTGGACATGGTTTGTCACTGGATTGCCGAGAAACTGAAGCTCAGAACAGTAAGAGGCCATGGCGATCTCCGCGCCTTTGAATCCGTAATCCAGGCTAGGGTTTCTGCTTGCAGTGAGGTTAGAAGGTAATCCGTTGTTGTACAAGTCATTAACGAGCTCTGAGAATTGGGCGAACATGAGCTTCCCGATTGCAGCTAGGGCAAGCCGTGTGTTATCCATGGAAACTCCAATTGGTGTGCCCTGATCAGAAACAACATCAAACATCAATTATATATATGATTCAATTGAGGATTGCGATATCGGAGAATTAATCTCGTGTTTTGGTTACCTGAAAGTTGCCGCCATGGATAGCCTTGTTCCTGGAGACATCGATGAGAGGATTATCGTTTACGGAATTGATCTCCCGCTCGATCGATTTGGTTGAGAATCGAATGACCTCGATCTGCGGACCGAGCCACTGCGGCGAGGTCCTCAAAGCGTAGCGATCCTGTTTCGGCTTCTGGAGAGGATCCATGTCGTGTAATTTCTGCGCAGATTTGACATAGGAGCTTCCATCCAAGATGTGCTCCATGATCGCCGCCGATTCGATCTGGCCGGGGTGATGTTTGAGCTTATGAGTCAAATGATCGGTGAATTCAGGTTTTCCTTGCATTACTTCGGCGAAAACCGCCGATAAAACCTCCGATAGGAGAGCGAGGACGTTGGCGTCGAAGAGGACGGTGGAGGCGAGGCCGGATCCGACGGCGGTGCCGTTGACGAGCGCGAGGCCTTCCTTAGGCTCGAGCGCGAAGAATCCGGAGGCGATTCCGGCGGATTTGAAGGCCTGATCGGGGGAGAGGAGGTCACCGGAGGCGGAGACGGCGACGGAGTTAGGGCGGCCGATGAGGAGGCCGGCGATGTATGAGAGCGGGACGAGGTCGCCGGATGCGGTGATTGTGCCGCGGAGGGGGAGGCAGGGAGTGATGTTGGCGTTCAGGAAGGCGGCGAGGGCGGTGAGGATGTCGAATCGGATGCCGGAGTAGCCTTGGAGGAGAGTGTTGATGCGGACGAGCATGGCGGCTCTGGTGGCGGAGTGTGGCAGCATTTGGCCGCCGTCGGAGCCAAAGATTCCGGCGTTCAGAAACCTGAAATGCAAGGTACTCTAATTCAGAAAAGCATTTTCCTGGTCCCACCCACCTTATTAAATTATTTATTTATAAAGTTATACTACTCCGTCACAGTCACATTTTATAAGTCTCATTTATTTTTTTAATTATATAATTAAAGATATTAACGATATAAAATTCACATCGATATTTGAATTCGATCAAAATCGGGCTAATAATACGGGACAAAGGAAATAGTATAATTAATTAATAACTTAAATTTGCAGAAAAAATGACAAGAAAATGGCAGGTAGACATTCCAACTGCTAAAAAAAATTCGGGTTACTTATGTCAATATTTAGATATTTTAAGTCAGATTATATAGGCTTTATTAATATAAATCAAATTCAAACATCAATAAGTTCATATATGGAGTTTGGATCCTAATAATCCTATACCTATAACTTCATTATTAGGGTCAATATTTTTGGCATACATTAATTTAAAAGTGTTGTTGCATGTTGACATCTTTATTTATTTATGTCAATATTAGATTACTAAAATAATATATACAAAAAAAAAAGAAGCCTACCTTACTTATAAATCATGCATTCATTATGTTCTGGCATCAACAATAATTAAAGATATCATTCAAAATTGGCAAATTTGATTAGTATGTTGGCAAAAAAAATCATGGAGTATTTATGTTAGTATGTTGGCAACACCTTTGCCTTTTTAATCCAAATTGGCAAATTTAACTATGACTAACTTAACCCCAAATTGCATCCTCAACAACATCATTTAAGCAAAGCAATCAATTTCAATAGCTAAAAATATATGTATTGCTAATGAAATTAATTACCTAATAAGCTCCTTTTGAAGAGCACCACCTTCCTTGGTCCTCCTATGAGAAGTGGCACCAAACCCAGTGGTGACACCATAACTATCAGTCCCCTTTTTCACACTATTCATCACCCAATCACTACTAGCCTTCACCGCCGCTCTCGCCGCCTCCGAAAGCTCCACCGTGACGCCGCCACTAGAGCCGTCACGAGCCGCCACCGCCGCCACCTGGCCAATTGTCAGAGTCTCCCCACCAAGCTTCACCACCGGCCTCCTGAACTCCTCCACCATCCTCTTCACCTCCTCCAGGTGGCTCCCCTTCATCGCCTCCGCCGCCGCCCCCCAGTTTAGTGGGTCCCGGCGTTCCTCCTTGCACACCTCCATTGATCAAATCAGAGAAAAGGGTTTGTTTTTTTTGGTAGGTTTTGATGTGTTTTTTTTTGGGCTTATTTGGTTAAGTTGGGATGAAGGGTTTAAATAAGAGAAAATGAAGAAGTATGGGTGAATATTGAGAAGGTGGGTGTGTGTGCAAATGAGGTGGTAGGTAGGTAGAGAGAGAGAGAGGTGTAGACAAGAGACACACAACCAAGCTATATTAAGGTAACAATTTCTCTTCATTTTCCTTATAATTTTCATGGGTTGGTAGAGAAAAAGTCCTGGTCGTTGGATTTGAGTCAATAATGGGATTGTTGAGGGTGATCATGCTCTATCAAGGGGGTTGTTGTAGGGAAATATTCTCTTTCGTGATTTTTTTTTTTTTTTTTGAGAAAAACATTCAACTATTATTAAATTAAATCCAATTCTACGAGCTCAATAATAGCTTGAAGAAAAGCATCAACAAAAATAAGTTTATCACCTCCATTAGGAATAGACCATCCAACAAGAGAATGAACAACAATATTACTTGTCCTACGAACATGAAAAAATGAACAAGACAAAAACAGAGAGAAAAGATGACAAATATCTCTAATAAGAACACCATAATAAGAGTAATCAACAGATGAAGTCTTTAACATAGCCTTCACATTGAATACGAGTCCCAACACATCAGACTCAACAACCACCCTACCAAAACACAACCCCTGCAGCAATTGGATCCCAAACAACATAGCCTTGACCTCAGTCATTCGAACATCAGAATGAAGACCTAAGCGACGAACAACGGCCCCCAAACAAACATGTTATGTATGATATTAGGGCATACAATACACTAACATAATTATTTGATGGGTTTTCAATCTCCCCGATAAGAATGGAAAAAAATTACAAAAAATTGAAAATGTAATTTTTTAATTACATACTTTTTCCTATGAACTTACAATTTGGGTTAGTGGACGGCCCGATTCGTAATTCTTGTCAGCTGGTCAAATATCATCCTTAAACAAAAAATAATACGAACTTTAAAAATTGTAAAAATATACTCAAACTATGTCAATATTAACCGAAAATGGTATGGACATATTTTCCGGTGAATTTTCCGACGGGTTTGTTGATATGGAGCCGAAAAAATGAGTTGTCATATTTTCGTTTAACACATCAAATTACACCTCATTTATATAATAAAAAAATAAAAGAAAAATACACAAATCAATATCAGTAATTCGCATCTTACAACTACACGAATAAAATAAAATCAATCATATTTTTTGACATATCACTTTTTAAATAAACCAGTCATTACTAAACAAATAGGTTACATTTTTTGCTCCATCTCATCATACCCGTTAGAAAATTCACCGGAAAAATATCCTCGTACCATTTTTTGTTTATATTGTGATAGTTTAGGTACGTTCTTATAATTTTTAAAGTTCGTTTTTTTTTGTTCAAATGTGATAGTTGATACTCCATTCGTCCCACAATGTTTGTCCTGTTTGACTTTTGGGCATTGTTCACCATTGCGGAGAATCTTTAAGATTTCTCCCAATATATAAGAAAAAACATAGTCATGTGGGGTCTTGTTTGATTCGTCTCAACGAGTACTTTGATAATATCAAAAAATTATAATTTTTAAAGTTATGTAATTAGAGATATTAACGATACAAAATTCGCCTCGACAAGTGTGCCCGGTCAAAACAGGACAAACATTTCGGATTAGGTTAATGCTCAAAATTTGCAATTCTCAAAACTTGGTAAGTATCCGGAAAAAAAAATGGAAATGTTCAAAAATGATATTTGATATTATTTAAAGTCAAATTTCCATTTTTTTTCCATATACTTACCAACTTTACAAGTGAAAAGTATCGTATCAATTATGAACCAGTCGCGTCAAATATAATCGAGTACATTTATAGGGTAAAGTGTAAATAACAGATCAATCTCTTGAAGGGATAGGTAAAGAGGATTTGGTGGATATATGTAGGAAGAAAAGGACTTCTACTAACCAAGGAGAAAAGGAGAGGACAAACAATTCCAAGTGGGATTAGGGTGATCAAACCCAGTGACCACATAATAATTTGCTGGTGTTTGGTACATGTGAAATAGAAGTGGAGCTCCAAATCTGCTTTGTAACTCAATTGATGCTTCATCGTCATCCTCTCGTCAGTTCAAGGGATCAATACAATACAAAACAATGTAAAAAACAAAAAAAGTTTAAGGAATTTCCAATAGATTATACAGACCTGTCAACTGGGTCGGGCGGGTCGGGTTCGGGTCATGTCGGATTCAGGTCAAATCGGGTTCGGATCGACCTGGTTGATAAAATTTTCGGGTCGGCGGGTCGGGTTCGGGTTGACCCAGCGGGTCGAACATGCATTTTTTTATGATTATTGTTGTGATTTTTAACTTTAATAAAATAATTATAATAATATAATTAATATTATATTATTATTTAATAAAATATATTAAAATATTTAATATAAATAAAATATACAAAATAAAAAGGACCCGCGAACTCGGATTTGCGTTCGGGTTCGGATCCTTCTTGACCCAGTGACGGTCGGGTCGGGTCGGATTTTCGGATTGGGTCGGTTTTTGACGGGTCTAATTATGCAACAACAAACATGGTTTACAACAATGTGTTTATGTTTATTTTAGAACACACAATTACAAGCCTAGCACTTCGGATTAGCACTCATAAAAGGACTAAATCAGCATTTGAATTCTTCTCATTGTGTTGTTAGGTGCACGTTTTAGCTGATTGCAGGGCAACTAAAGTCTCCCAAGCTACTATCTTATCTTATCTGTTACAGCTTACAAGTAGATGCACGTTTTACCTTTAATACCTAATTAATATATATCTTAGGTTAGCATTTTATATTTGTATTTAAACACCTACTACTACATACTACGGAGTATATTTTATTCAAAATGTGTGGTGATCTCCTTTTGATTCTAAACAAATACTTGGAAGAATTAAAAAACCATCCTGCAACAAATCACAAATCTCTGTTGGAGAAATTATCACCTAAGATGAATACAAAAAAAAAGAACTATGTGGCCTCATTGAACCAGCAGCAATGAATTCAACCTATACTTGATAATGGAAGGGATAAAAATGATGAAGATATGGATAAGATATGGAATTTAGGTCCTATTTGGTTTGATTCCAAGGGAACGAGGAATCGGAATCCAAATCGAAATGACTCATTCCAATATTTGTGTTTGGTTAGGAAAAAAATAGAATCGGTTTAATTCCTTAAAATGGTTCATTCCAACTCACAAGAATAATTTAATTCCAATGGAAAAGGCAAATATGGGTCATTCCAAAATAAACTACACTCATCTCTCTCGTCTCTTTCGTCATGAAAGTATACCAAACACTAAGCTACGGGAATGGGAATGAGACATTCCTGATTCCGATTCTCATTCCGATTCCTGACTCATACCAAACGAGCCCTTAGTGGTTTGACAGAGAATCATGTTCTCTTAAATGAGAGGATCTCTCATGTTACTTGGTGTATGCTTGTTTCATCCAATCCTTCATCTGAGTTAACCAATCTTTGGCAATCAATACAATCATCTCTCAATCATCAAACCCAATTGACAAAATGTCATATAATCACTAAATCACAATATACAAACACCAGTAACAATCTTGTATCTTGCAGTATCATTAACTTGTCTTTTGATTTCAGAATTTCTTTGTACTAGTTTTTTTTTGGACAACTTCACACACAACAATATAGTACTTCATATAAGAAACTAGACCTGTGGGGGCTTTCCACCATCTGGAGAATGGCCATGGAAAGGAGGAGCTGGCACAGGAGGTCCATAGTACAATGGTGCGCTTTGTCGTTGGGCACGTGTTCTTCCTAGAAGGTAAGCAGCCAAGGCTATGATCAACCCCAACAAGATCAAAGGTAATGATATCACAATCACAAAACCCATGTTTCAAATCCTTGATTCAGTTCCTGCACCAGCTATATCCAACAATGAATCAGTAAATCAAAGCAATTGTTTTCTCATTACAATCTTTTCATTAAGCTCTTCTACATAATCTCTTTCGTTGAATTGACATTCCGTGTGTAATTCTCTGCCTGAAACACACTCAACTCAAGACATCCATAGAAATTTATGTAAGCATCCAGATTTTCATATATCTTCCAAGCCAATGATATCAATCACAATCACATTTTTTTTAATCTTACCAGTTTATTCGGTGGCCGTACGTGTAATCTCATCGTGGGTTAATTTACAGCTTAAGGACATGAATAAACTAACTAGATCATCCCAAGTATAACTCACTAATTAAAAATCAGGGCACAAGAATGGGACACCACATAAAGTGCAAAGATTCCTCACTGAAGTTGCATTCTTAAGCTTGACAAATTACATCTGTCTCATCTTGCAACGAAGATAAACTACACATTTGAACATGTCATCTTCCAGTTTAGTTGGATTCAAGGCAAAGCCACACTCAAAGCATACTTGCAATTAATGTATAATTAAAGCAACCAGTTTTTGTTATGAAATGCTATCAACCAGATTTAGCTAAGCAACCACCAAAATCACTTGACTCATCTCCTGAGACATGTACACAACTATTTTCCTTATAGAAGAACTTATTTTTGAGCAGTATCTACAAACAGGATTGGGTTCAAGAAGAAGGAACAATTTGATCCAGACAATGCTAAGACCAAGAACCCTAAAATTGCCATAGCTCAGGAAACCCTAAAATTGAAATCCTCCGTCAAGTCTGCCCTAAACTATGTTAAAAACCCTAAAAAATGAAAAGAAGAGGGAAGGAGATTCCTCGGAGTTACAAGATCGAAATCCTTACTCAACTTTAAACTAATCAAAAGACCTAAAATTGGCAACAAGAACATCAATCGGTGTTAAATCCACAACTAGAGCAACTCAATTTCGCATAAAGACAACTTCGACACCAAATTGGGAACTTCTGCAGAGCAAAACCAGTGAATTGAAACAAGAAGAGATCAATTAGCTGAAGCAAAGCAACTTACTCTAGTACGTGTTCGTCAATTTGCTCCGTAGACGGCGGTGAGAACTGAGAACAGTGGAAATTGAGTGAGCTAGTTCCGTGAAAAAGTGAAATATAAGCATTTTATATTGCGTCATTATACCTGTTAATTACGTGATATTGATAAGGTTTATTCCACGCAACTTGCAAAATTCCCTCCATCATATTCGCTTCCTTTGTCTATAGAATGTGAGAATTTCGAATGTAAAGCAATTTACAAGACTACACAGTCGATTATTATTATTGTTGTTGTTATCATCAAGAATCCAATTTTCTAAATCACTATTTGTGTAATTCCATAATATGAACTTTGAAACCTTATTATGTAAGTGTAGCACTTTTTCAAAGTGTGTCAAAGATTCAAATAATCAAAATCCTTAGAACCCGTTTGGTATTAATATCAGAATATCAGGTATGAGTAAAGTATGCGTATAAGTATGCAATATCGTTTGATATCATCAGGTATGTGTTTGATATATCCTGATATCGGTATTAAACTTATATCTATTGTTTGATATATGTAGATATTGATATCAGAGTGACATTGGATTGTTATATAAATATCTTCTAAAAAATTGATATATCAAATATATCACTCATACTCATATCTGATACATTGATATCACTTATATTCATATCTTAATATACATATCGATACCGATATCCGATATCTCATATCTTTGGTATCGATATCAAACGAGTCCTTATTAATGGCCTATGAAATTTACAAGTAAACTCGAAAGTTGAAACAAACACACAATTTGCAAGTGGAAATGGATAACTAAAAGATGAGCAACTCTGATGAGTTCTCATATGAACAAGTGAGCTTCTGAATTCTTCTCATTGTACTGTGAAATGAGTTGCACGTAACTAGACTGTAATTTGAAGTCAACTAATTATAATAATACCCTTTGCAAATTGTATTTTTTGCAGACTTTTTTATAGTCCAAAGACGTTTTATTTTCTTTCTCGTAGATTAAACCTAGTTTGGTTTGTTTGCTCGGCTATGGCTGTATCCTTGTTCCTTTTGTTGTGTATGTTGTTTTTTATTTTTGTTCTTTGTTTTTGTGTTTGTATTTGTTTGTTGTTCTGTTGGTTGGATGCTTTGTCGGGTGTCCCGACGCCGTTTGTTCGGCCTCTCGAATTTTCAGGTTTGGTTGTTCTGGATTCTTGAATTCTTACTTTATCAAAAAAAAAAAGACGTTTTATTTATCTGTTGCTCTCTCATCTCACTTTTCCCTGTTCTCATAACGGTCTAAACAGAGCAAATTTAAGAAGTCACAGATTGTCTTCAAAGTTACTCAATTTGGTGTTGAATTTGTTCAATGTGCAGCAAGAATTGAGTTTGTTTCAAGCATATCTCTTACAACGTGAATCCGGTTGCAATACAACAACCACCTTTCCAAGGCCATCCTCCAAATGGTGCAACTTACAATGGAGGAAGTCCAGTTCAACCACCTCCAAATGGTGCAGCCTACCCACCTCAAGAACCTTCTCAATATGGTGGAAAGGCCTCACAAGTCTAGTTCTCTTTTACAATAAGTTTATATTATCACTCAATTACCTTTACAATAAGTTTTGATATTGATTATGCGGGACTATACTGAGTTGATTGTTGTATGTTATACGCTTGGTGCCCCCTAATGTTTGTGTGTTAGATTAGATCACAAATAAGTACAACAAGGTTTTGAATCATGTTATCATGTGTACCATCATTACATATATGGTTCTGATCCAAAGGATCATTCTAAACGTTATTGCATGCCATATAAAATGAAGTTTTGATATTAGTGTTAATGTTTGTGTGTTAGATTCAAAACCTTGTTGTACTTATTTGTGATCTAATCTACTAATTCTAGATATAAAGATGCATGCAGTAGAAATTCACAAGACGTGGGAAAAGCAGCAAGAATTTTTTTGAATGGTTGTGTGATTGGGAGTGAAATCCTATCTTATTTGGTGTTGGAGGTGATGGTTTGAACACTCTTATCATTATTGTTTTAAATCAATCATTATTGATGTGAATTAATAGTGTTTAATGTTAACTACTCATCTTATTGTCAATTGTTCTTAGAATGAAATTCTACTATACTTATAGTGACTTATTTGCGCGCATGTGCCTTCGTACCTATTAAGCACAATTATAAGCTTTGCGGACTTTGTCTAATTAGCATTATTTGAATGTTTACACCAAGTTTAGGACTTTTTAAAGTTTTGCCAAATATTGCCAGTTCTCCATCACAAAAAAGACTGTAGCATTATTTCTAACCATAATAAAGAATAAACATGATCACGATAAAAAAAAAGTCTACCATTCCATTCAAATTTCCAACCATAAAAAATAAAAAATAGATGTGATCATATACAGACTCATATCCTAAATTCAAATTAGGATAAAAAATAGGTCTGGTTGAGAATCTGGTAATATTTTATCCCTAAACTTATAGAAACAGCTGTGTGAGAGATTATATGAATGAAATTATGAAGGCACTTATTATGTATTAACAATTTAACATTGACTAATACCCAAAGCTTGAAATAAATGACATCCCACAGTTGAAACTTGGCTATATTGTTTAATATTGGAGGAGAATGTTGAGGAATAAGCAAATAAGTGATTAAAAACACACTACTTGCAGTTGGAAGCGTACAATTACAAGTAAACAAGGTTTTTTTTAAAAGGAAAAATACTAAAATTCAGCTTCTGAATCCTTCTTCTTTATTTGCCTCTCAGTTTTCTCAGTTCTCAGAACCGTCTAAAGGAGCAAATTTAGGAACCCCCAAGCGTAAGTTTTTTCTTTGCTTGATCATCTAATTGCTATCATCCTTCTTCAACAATTTATATAAGTTGAGAAAATTGGGAATTAAGCTCATCTTTTTTTTGTTGATATATTAATGTCACTTGTTTAATATCGGCCCGCAGATTTTCACACAGGTGCAAGAACATAATCAAGAAACTCCAAAGATGGGCTATGTGGTTGTGATATCATTGCCTTTCTTGTTGTTGATCATAGGCGTGGTCGCGTACCTAGTAAGGGCTCGAGCCCTTCGACAAAGGGCTCAAACGAGCCATGGAGCCCCGGTTCAACCGCCTCCTTATCAAGGCCAATTTCCAGGTGGTGGCGCGGTTTACCAAGGAACTCCGGTTCAAGCACCTCCTTATCAAGGCCATTTTCAACATGGTGCAGTCTATCCACCACCTCCTTTTCAACCCCATACTCCTAAATCGGCACAAGTGTAGATTCTCTTTTGACATGACACAGATTATATCAAGAAGCTCCATGTCAACAAATAATCACTTTCATAATCATATTTTTCCAATATTTTGTTAAGAAAATTTATTTACTGCAATTGTTTGTAGTCTTGTATGTGTGTGTGATGGAGACTGAGAATTTTGAATGTAAAGCATTTACACAAGTATAGGACTCTTGTATCATTATTGGTTTGTATTTACACGTGTGATTTTGCCTAATTTGCATTATTTGAATGCTATCACACAAGTTGAGGACTTCTCAAAGTATGCCAGTTTTTCATGACTTGTGGTGATGTGTCTCATATTCTAGGTTAAAAACTGAATAAAACTAGTATATAAATTTGATTGGCTACTCTTACTATAGACAATTTGTTTCGGTGTCCCAAACGGAGTTCTTATTATTCTGATTGGCCTATAATTTTTTAATTTTTTTTTATCAAACAAGTGAATGTATTATTTAATTATCTTTCCACCAATTAAAATGAATGAGACATCACTTGAGACACTATTATGAGACAAAAAGTTAGACCGGGGCTTATGTATTGAGCTTGTATGTTGTTTGTGTGTGTGCGCATACTCTTATGTACACTACTTCCAGTCTACTAGCTACCTATCCGCCCATGGACTTTATAAAAAAAAAACATTCTAACCATTATAAATAAATGTGATCAAATCCTTGAAAAAATAGAACTAACATCGGATTTTATAACTGATCAAATCACCAAAACAATTACCCATAAATTTTCGCCAAATGAACAAAATCCAAAGTCAATGCCATTTTTCAGTACAACAACACTTGTGAAGACCATATGTGGCTGAAAGGTTTGTATACATATGCATATGCAAACCTGTCAGCCACATATTAAAACCCCTTGTATAAGAAGCCATAACCAACATCTAAACTACATACCTGTATGAGCCTCGAAAGTCGAGCCGACTACTTGCGGGACCCAACGGGCTTGTTGGAGAAACGACGCTTGTAGCGTTTAAGGACAGAGGCCAGATTCCCCTTCCCCTTGGGGAAGGCGACGTCTCCAGCTGCAGTGCCAGCGCGGCCCTTCTTGCTGCAAATGGATATCTCAATGTCCTTGATTATGTCAAGAAGAATGGGGGCGGTTGTGAGCTTCTTGTTGGGAGGCCGTGGTGGTGGGCCCAAAGCTCCAGTTGAGATCTGGAGACAGAAACAGGGCTGCATTGGGCTGCGTTGCTTGATGAATGCTGGATCAATCACACCCTGTAAACACAAATTCATCCTGTCTAAGAAGATGTCTTGAGTTTGATGTAAGCACTATGAATATATCAAGCTTGGAGAGGAGCATTCAAAGATGAGATTGGACACAACTAAGGGCCCGTTTGGTTCCAAACTATGTAAGCAGCAAGGGAAATTAACTCAAAATGGTATGATTTTCTCATGTTAGAACAATTTTGTATAGAAATGAGGAATGTATAAGAGTATGAGTGGGGCCTAAAATTTTCTTTTCCGGATGTCAAATTTAGACAATGGGTTTGGGGCCTACCCAAGGGAATGTGATACGTATGGCACAACTGCGCGTATGGGTCTAGCACATAAGCCCAGTGGGGTTCCATCCTAAAACCAATTAGCAATAGCAGGAATAGCAATCAAACTTATATACTAGGCAAGTTATTTCCCAACTTTAGATATGGAATGGATATTCTAACATGTGTCTGTTTCCATGAGTAAAAACCAGACTTGATCTCTCTAGGATAAAATTTCTGTAAGCAATAAGGAACATGTAATTTGATTGTTGATGAGATATAAAGAAACATGTATGTTGATGGAGTTACCTGGAGACGGTTGAGAACATAAGTATACTTTCCCCACAACTCTGGTCGGTTCTCGGTAAGTGATAGTTCCAGAATCCGATGGATGCACCACACACCGAAGCTGACAATCAAGTCCGGTTTCCACACACAGCCCTTCCCACAGTGAGGAACTGAGAAGACGGCATCCTTTACATTGCCCTTGGCCGCACCAGCTGAGTCCTGAGAGTTGTTTGCATTGGCTGGCTTCATGTCTTTGAGCTCGGTTTCATAGAGAGATCTCTCTCTCATAGCCACACGATCAACCAAATCTTCATCCACGCCATCAGTTTGTCTAAACAGCCAATCAGATCCTTCCAACTTCAGGAGCTTCAGAATACAGTCTCTTAGAGACCGGAGCAATTTCACCTCTGAATCAACAGACACCACCATGTCCAGGCTCTTTTCTCTATCACAAGCGGCTCCTCCTAACGAGGTCTTATTAGTGACACCAAACTCATAAGGCTGCTTGGACCACAGCGACCCGTCATCTAAACCAGATACGGACCTTGACACCGGAGAAGCCATCCTTGATGCCAGGTTTGCATACAAGGGTGATCCAGGAGTTGTAAATCCGTTTGAGGTGTTTGGGTTTCCCCATTGAGTATATTTATCATGTAAATAGACCTCTCGAAGAGGAAGATCACTTACCGAAATATCAGGCAAGTTGAGATACTTCTTGGAATCGTCTTTATTAGCAGCATTCTCAGCAAGGGTAGGAGAGAAAAGTTCATAATTAGAACCATCAGATTGCACCATACAATTTCTTGATGCTGGAAGGTTTTGTTGGAAACCAGCACTTTGCACAGAGCTGTATCCATTTGTCGGTTTTGGGCTCAAAGAAGAAGCAAGAGGATCCCTTGAGTTATACACGCCCATAGATGGATATTCCCTTTGACCATCCTTTGCTGTTCGGTTAAAAGTATCAGGTTGATAGTTCATGACCAGAGAGCTTGGAGGGAGGCGTAGAGTTGAATACCGTCTCTCACCGTTGTCAAGAGGGCTATCACCTGAGCTTTGTATGTAAGCATCCATCACCTGCATCTTGTCAGAGCACAAGTGTGGAAACGGGTTTTGAAGTCCACAGGCTGAACCTATAGTGCTAGGCAACCTCTGTTGAACTGAAGCATCATTTAAGTTGGAGTTCATCAATGAATCAGATCTACTAGCTCCAATAGATTGAACATGTGAACCAAAATCTTCACCAACAGAATCGACTTTTGCTGGTGATGGAGGGTTCGAATTTGAGTCTGCACCAAACGACAAATCTAGTTTCTTGGCTTTTGCTGCTTCAGTAAGCTGGCCATGGTAGTCATACAACTGCCCCCAAAATTCGTCAAGAACAGCAGCCAGTTGACGCCGTGCAGCTCGTCCTAGGCCCGATAGTCTTGAAAGAGCCCCAGCATCACTTCCACCTTCATTCAGTCTGCTACTATGGTTTGTAACACATGGTGCCAAAGCAGGAGCAACTTGAGATACTTCTTTGGAAGCTTCTTCAGGCTCCTGAGTCTGTCCCTCTTCACCATACTTAGTTGCAGGCTCACCATCTACTCTGAGGGTCCTTATAACCATATCTGCTGCTTCAACTTTCGATTGACTAGGAGTTACAAACTGACTACCTGACCAATCTTCAATCACCCCTTGGACGGGGACTGATTCAGGCAAGACGGTTGGCAGTGCCAGAGAGCCTATTGGTGAATCAAAAGACTCTGCGGCAGTAGAAAATTCTTCAATTGGAGTTAAATAACGCTTCCGATGAGTCTCCATAATTGGCTCCTGCAAATCAGCACAATAGTTTGGAGCTGTTGCATCTGAATGAGTATTCTCGGTCAAAGATCCAACCATGTTGTTTTCCTGCCTGTTGGTCATAGAACCATGCACACGTTGAGACCTGCCCCGCCTCCGTTGCTGAGCATTTGACCTCCTATCTGCAGATCTGAGTGGAGTTACATAAAGTCGGCATGTAAAACAAAGAGATGCGCAGCCACTGAAAATGAGGATGAAGTAAGGACTTGATATACTATCAGTCCCCATATTCCAACGCATATACCCCAACCAAGCACTATCACCAAACACCAACTCCCACAGAAAGATCAATTGCAATCCAATCATAGCCATAAAAGACATCATCATGAAGAACTCCATGGCGGAAGAAATCTTGTTTGCACCCATTAGAGCTCTAGAGGAGGCAATTCGATAGAGGGCAACTACAGATGCAGGCAACAGAAGAGCCACCACAATCTGGGTTAATATCAGCATTTGATACATGCCTTCAGCTCCTGAATACCATAGAGAGTACAAGGCAGGAATGATCACAATGATTCTGACAGTAGCACGATGAAGCCAGCAAGGAATGTCTATTCCAAAGAAATCATACAAGATTGTTTGCCTGCCTTCGCCGCTAATATCCCAGGATAAACCACTGATATGACTGGATGAGATAAACAGGAAAAAGGAAAGAGGCCACATGAGGCTCCATAATGACTGCAATACAAACAGAAGGGTTCAAGTAACACATCGTAAACATGTCATAGTTCAGAGCAGTATCATTAAAAGAAGATACTAGCCTGTTCCATCAGAGACATCGCATCCTGAAATGTAGGCAGAACAAGTCCAGAATTGTAGAACATGTTCGCTGCAGAGTTCATCAGCACAAAGTTGACAAGGAATATGCCACTGAAAATGGCAAAGATGCTAAAGAATTTATCATAAGCCAGTCGAGCTCTTGTTTCACCAGATGAGCCCTGAAACCTCTGCAGCAGCAAAATTGTTTTATAAGAGTATCCATGAACTAGGTAAAGCTCAATAGCCATGTTATGATACGTATAGTTATTCAAAGAACTTCTCCAGAGTATATTCCCAAGATCACAACCATAATCACAAAAGTTCATTAAAATTATAATCATCGAGTAAAATGGTTTCTTGCAGCTGAAACATTTATGTTGGACTTTTGTACTCTACTTTTACTTCAATTTTATAATAAAAAGCCATTATCAATAACATTCATTGTGCATAATAGTCATATGCATATTCATATAGAGGAAAATAAGGAGACTTTAGCAATCTAGCAAATTAAGAACAGCAAACATCAAATGGACCATCCACCAACAACATGATAAATTTGGCTTTTCACTCGGTCTATTAACATTTTTCATAATTGCCAGAATATGTCCAAGCTATTTAAAGAGTGCTAGTAGTAGCAGTAATTCATCTCACCTATGAAAGAATCTATACTAACAGGACGGAGAGTGGGGGAGGGAGACTGCTAACGTACCTGGACCAAAGAAGAATGGAGGTAAAAATTGTGAGGCATGAAGTTTGCTCCAAGAAGACTCATCAGTGCATAAACATTCTCCCCAACCAACTTGGATGGCACAGATATAGATGATACAGAATTCTCTGGCAGACCGATCAGCATCACAAGAACATAGCACACCAATGTTAGTACCGCTAAGCGTACCAGTAAGCCAATTGCCTTCGAGTTCCACTGAAAATCACAGGACTTAAGTCAACCTTCAGAATAGTCATAAGAAAAGTTTGCCAAATTATGAGACTCACCAGTAAGATGGAAAAAAAAGGATACAAAATTGCATCCAGGGCAGCCAAAGTGACAGCACTGAATAAGTCCAAACTCAACATCATGTGAAGTCCATTTGCAATACCGATTAGCTGACCAAAGAAACACAGCAATCATACACAAGACAGAAGCTGAAATTAAGAGAAGATGAGCAGTGAGAAGAACGTTAGAAAAAAAAATGAAGCTCTACCGTTGCTAAATCGGACATAATGATTGAGACCTCTGCTTGAATCCCCATAAAAATGCGGTTAAGTTTGTCATACTCAACGTAGCATATCTTTTGGCACATGAAAAGGAAAACACTAAATTTAAGTATGTATCAAAAGATGACTGATATTTGAAATCAAATAAAATGAACTCATCAAATATAGAATTGTAAGAGCATAGTCTCTATTTCCCTGCTACGAGCTAACAGAGAACCTATTAGAACAAAGCAGGAAGAGTACATTGAAGGTTTAGAAGAAATACCTGAGCCAGATTTTTTCCACTGACTACTCCTATATGCACGGACAAATACTGACACAAACAGGCCACGAGGTTAAACAAAAACAAGAAGACAGCAAGATCTCCTCCAAATCGTGCACCACTGTCAATGCATGCAGCCCACTTGGCTGGATTTATATACCCCATTGAGATGAATAGTGAAGCTGATATGGTAGGACAAATTCCATGGAGAATATGAGGAAAATGCTTAGCTCTAGTGCCTTCTGCTTCCATTTGTAGATTAGGTCAAAAACAGAACTTGAAAATAGCCACCTGCTCCACAGATAAACAAGAGAGCAATCACTTGTTTCTCGCAAAACGGGTAAGTAAAATAGCAGTATGATAAAGACAAGTAACAAATTCTGGTGAATGCAGTCTATCTGCTTCCTGATTCATCAATTTTTTCGTAACGGCTCTGATGATGATAACGACAAGCCCAACGTAACAAACTCATGAGAAACTGCAGTATATCTGCTTCCTGATTCATCAATTTTATAGTAACTGCTCTGGTGAAAATGAATTAAGGTGGCAGCTAACTCTAGACCAGCTAAAACCAATGTATACAGTGATTTCCTTCTACCAACTCTGATCACAAGTACACTTCAGACTGTTGTCAAAAAAACTCTCTCAATTTAAGTTGAGCTAGTGTAGAATTGATACATACAACAGAACTACTGGGTCAAAAAAGCCTTCCTATTTACTCCCATCCTGATTCAATCAAGAACAAAATCATAGGATGTAGATTAATATAAAATAGGATAGTTCGTAACCTAATGCCGGTGCGAATATCAGCAGTTAATATGGTAAAAAATTGAAGGACAAAATAGAGTTTCCCTAAAAGGTTTAGGTTATGCTACAATTTCGTTATAAAAAACTATGCCGGGAGATTAATTAAAAGCACGCATTAATATAGAAATAGGCACTGCATTTTTAATATAATTAACAATCATATCTCAACATCTATAACCATGCACTTCCTCTCAGCAGCAACCTACAAAAGCCATCTAGAGACCTACGACAATCTATCCGACTTACCGGAAATAATATCACAGCTTTCAACAAATTATAAGCAATAAACTTTAGGGAGGGATCTCAAACAATCATAAAACAAGCAGCAATGAAAGTTACAAACCTCCAAACAGCAATAATCAACAAAGCTCATATATAAAACAAGCAGCAATGAAAGTTACAAACCTCCAAACAGCAATAATCAACAAAGCTCATATATATCAATCTTTTCAGCCAAAGTATCAACAACTGGTATGAAATCAAACCAATAAGAAGCTTATCCAGGAGATGTTTGTTATTCTTATTGTGATAGAAATGAACAATAACAAAAAAGAAAGGGTTTGGCAACAAAGATATATCAAATTATTAATTTCCCTAAGACTTCAAACGACACGTATACCATGGACGCATGGAATCAAAATTATAGAATGCCTTTCTACAAGTTGGCATTATAATACAGTAGTCTTAAAACATGTATCATACTGCAAGTTTGCAACTCTTCACAACAGAGCTAATCCGAATAGCGACATATGTCAGATTGTCAGACCACTAAATGCTGATCTCATTAGTCATTACCAAATTACAACTCCAGGTTTGTGATACTCAGTTGGGATTTGGGAGAGGGGTTTAATAAATGTCAACCGCATGCATGTAAAGAGCAATACTTATACTACTATAATTCAACACGCCTTATAGCATAGATATATGAAGACAACAAAACAAATTTCCCTGATGAATCAACACATACACCCTAATCCGATTACATATAAACTTCAGCTTGAAAAAATGAACCGATCTAGCAATTCAGTAATAGAATTAGCATTTTGGCGTTAGAAAGAGCAAAGCTTATGCAAATCAAAACTGTAAGATCTTTAAATTAAGCAAAAAAAACAGAAAACATGTACGAAGCGCAGACAAATTAAGATGACCGGAAAAGATAAATTCAACCTAATGCGACTCTGAAAACCAGCACATTCTTCCCGAAACCGAATAACTGTTCCTTTTCACGAGTGAATACGACGCCATTGACGATAAAAACTTAGCTTTTCGAAAAATCGGTGGTCACTAACCCCGGAGATTACGTTCGATTACACTTCCTTAGAGAACAAACGATTTATATATATGTTTACATGGAATAATTCAAATGGAAGTGCGGAAAGAGAAAACTCTTACCCTGAGGAATGAATTCCCTGTAGCGAGAGAAACCGAAACAATGGATAAACGAGAAATCCGCACGAATCAAGAAGATTTCTTCAGGGTTTCAAGGGGAAAGGAAAAATTGGAGCTCACGATCTTACAAATGAGTGAGGAGCGCTTCTTTTATTTTCGCAGTTCACCACTTCGTTATTTATAAATAAATTCAAGTAATCAGTACAGTGTACACTGTACAACTAGAGAAGAATCGGGAAGACAGCGAAGGCGGAGATCAATCCGACGTCGTTTCGGCTGTTTTTTCCTTTTGGCTCAGACTTCAGAGAGTATGCATGCATAGCAACATATTTAATGAGGACTTTTTAAATGTATTTTTTTGGTTGAAAATATTAAAATATTATGTTAGTAATTACGAAGAAGTTTCCCACGCTAAGAAAGTATCTTTCTATACTTATTTTAGCCTCAATATTTATCTTTTGGGTTTGATATTGTACTTGTTTAAGTTGTACAAAAATATAAGATATTTGATATGAGTATGGATATTAAGATATAAATTTGTGTAATATAAAGATATTGGATATGGTATAAATATAAGTGATATTTTTTATATTATCACGATATCTGAGACAATTAGATTCCAGTCTTACATATCGTTTATAATTGCCTCCTTTGATCTCCTAATATATTAAATTTGAAAAAACATGTTCATAAAATATTGAGCTACTTGACTCATTCTTTGATTGACACATATCCTACTATTCGTAAAAAGAAATCTTATCACCTTAGTTAATTATAAATATGAGTTAAAAATATCTTTTTTTGTTTGTTCTATTTTACAAGTATCTCATATTCTCAAGTCATTAAGTTTGCTTTTCTATCTTCAATGAATCTCAAATCATACTAATATAAGTATACTTTTTGCCATGTAGAACTATTTAACGATAAACTTATACCGTTATACGGGATTAGTGTGATCTCTTACCTTGGGTTAAAGAAAGTAAAAGTAAATATATAAAACTTTTGCCACGTAGAACTAGAATGCATAAATTAATATAACTTTTCAAAATGCACAAAAAATCAAAATATATACGTTCAACATTAATTCAAGCATTCAACACAATGATTAGAATGATATTGACATACGAACTTAATGATCATAAGATGCAATAATATGAAGCTTTAAATTCACAAGTTTCTCCAGCCCTGAAGAATAAAAAGCTCTTATTAGAGATTGAGAAATATTTATATATATAGGAAAAGTAAACCCCCATGATCGAAATGAAGATAATAATGTACGTTCACAATCTATGTTATAGATTAGGAATAATATCATAATATACGTACGGAATACTAGCTTACCTAATGAACATGATGTGAGTTATTAAAGTAAAACAATATGGCGTTAATTAACATAGGAAGCCAGTATGTCAAATTTTGGTATAAATAGTGTATATATATGCATGTGCTGGAAATTTGTAGTGTACTGATCGACTTACATAACATTACTTATATGATAAGTTAATTGTTATTCATTTTGCCTTAATAACAAATAGATCAAATATTCAGCAAATTTGTAATTTTTATTTATTTAGCCAATCAAAGTATGTTTCATAACAAAACTTCATGGAAAAAATACAAGGCGAGACGAAAGGTTATATTAAAACGTGAGAGTTACTATGTATTCATATAATTTGTATTAAGTGTGCATATATATTTTATACCATAAGTTCAAATTTTATTCATAGTATATGCTCATAAACTTTATACTATGTATGTACGTGTGTTTATACAACGCATTCATATAATTATAGAAAATTTGTATTTGTATACTTTCTATTATATGTTTTGTATTTTGTATTCATATATGTCATATACTATGTGTATGTATATTTTATTACTATACATTAGTACGTATTGTTCTCACGTTCTCGTATAAACGTCCTTATCCAAAGTTTTGTAGAACTTGTAATCTTGTTTGCAAGTACAGATTTTTGTAGATTTATAATTTAACTTGGGCTAGTGTGGCTTTTGGGCTATTTGGTCTATAACTTCGCATAAATGGGCCTGTTCATACATGAAACAGCCCAATCGACGTTAGACGGTAGAAAATATCCACGTCTCCACTTGTTTACCCTTCAAGACTGTCCTGTAATCTACCAAAACGACGCGTTTTATCCCAAATCTTCCAACCCTTAAAAAAAATCTTTTCCTGTTCCCATTTTATCTAGACACAGAGCTGCACCTTATCGTATCCCAAACCCTCGCTTCCTCTCTCAAGCTCTCTCCTTCTTCCATTTCCATGGCTTCCTCATACTCCCTTTCTCTCTCCTCATTCACTCTCTCCAAGCCGAAATCCCTTTCACAGTCTCTCCAGTCTATCTCCTTCTCCTCCAACAGGAACGCCGCTCCCGCTTCCGCCGCCGCGGCCGCCGCTTTATCTCTCTCATTGGCGTTTTGCTCCGCGAAGCGTTTTGAGGCTATCTCGTCCAGGTTCGTACGAAACGTCGCGGTTTCTTCTGAGGTTGAGCAGGAGGAGGACGATGACGGAGCTTTCTCCGGCGATTCCGACGCTAATGTCGAAGAGCCTGAATTCTCTCCCGACCTCAAGCTATTTGTCGGTAACCTTCCCTTCAGTGTCGACAGCGCACAGCTTGCTGGCTTGTTCGAGAGCGCTGGTACTGTCGAGATGGTTGAGGTGAGTTCTTTTTATTTCGCTCGCCTCAATTTGTGATTTTTTCCACTTTCCAGTTATTGTAAATAGTATTATGCGGTGAATATCAGTTCTGTAGTGCGTATTTGTGATGTGTTTTCTATACCACATTACCACTGGTTAATTTAATGTTTTGAGGAGAAATAGGAGTCCGGAAGGTTATCTGTCGGTTTTTTAGGGCTTTCGTTGCATTCAGGGCGAACCTTTTGTCATAATTCGTCTACTGTAATAGATAAACTGGTATAAAAGTGTTTTTGTGGCTCAAGTGGCCTCATAATATGTAGAATCTTATCCAAGAATTGGAATTTGGAAATACCTCTCAATTTTACTATTATAAAGTTCAATTGAAATGTGTTTGTATTGTGTTGTTTTTTATTCTTTCTTATCGGTGATACCTTCAGCTGTAATAACTGAAATGATTACTTTGTGCAGGTTATATATGATAAAGCGACTGGAAGGAGCAGGGGGTTTGGGTTTGTGACAATGTCCAGTGCTGAGGAAGTGGAAGCAGCTGAGAAACAATTCAATGGCTATGTAAATCTCTTTTTATTTGTGCATTAATACTGCAATTCCTAGCCGTATGGTTTGATGTTAATTCACATTGGTTGAGGAATATGAACAAACTCGTACTCTGTTATGATTTTGCATTGTCCTTTTCAGTAGGAAAATGCAAACTTTGATGTATAGTTTATCACTTAATCTGACAAAGCATTTCAACACAATAGATACTTGACGGCCGCACTTTGAGGGTAAACGCTGGACCTCCACCTCCTAGAACTGAAGGTTTTGCTCCAAGAACTCCAGGGGGTGGATCTAGTTATGGGAGTAGCTACAGGGTTCATGTTGGCAATCTTTCATGGGGTGTCGATGATTTATCTTTGAAGGGCTTGTTTAGTGATCATGGTAATGTTGTGGAAGCCAAGGTCATATATGATAGAGAAAGTGGAAGATCCAGAGGCTTTGGATTCGTAACATTCAACAGTGCTGAGGAGGTTGACAATGCAATTCAGTCCTTGGATGGCGCTGTAAGTATTCATCTTTATTAACAATACGTCTCTCATGGTATTTGACTTTCTGCTTGTTATAGATTAGTTGGCTGTAGATTGGGGATTCTTGGATATTCTAATGGTAGCTTTGATGGGATGCAGGATCTTGATGGTAGGCCAATCCGGGTGACTATGGCAGAGGCAAGACCACCAAGGCGCCAATTCTAAAAAAACTAGTGGTCTATCTGTGTTGGATTTCTGTCTGCCTCAAGGTATGCTTTTGTCATCTGGGGATTTCATTAAATTTTGTTTCTTTCTAATTGTCTACTACTTAGATTGTGTAATGGTGTCCATACACGTTGGTGACAAAATTATCCATCTATTATACAGCTATTGCTCAGCTAATAGGATGGAAATCCAGTTGCAAGCTAAGTTAGATGGGATGAAAAAGAAGATATGAGAATGTATTTCAACACTGGCAGCCTTGTACGTTACTGGCAAACTTTCACCGTTTTCTGTTACAAATAGTATTGTGGTGTTGATGGACATTCCAGTAACTAAGGTTGATGATATGAGAATGTATGTAGTTGCCAAGTTATTTTGATGAAAATCTTTGTAAGATGAACTGACATTCATATGGTAGTTTTCTTTTCATGAAATGATTATCGCCTATATTTGTTGCTAGTGGTATGAGCTCTGTTGTGGTGTGGGTCGTGTGGCAATTTGAAAGTTTGTTGGATTGAACTTGATAAATGTAACGTATAACTTTCAAGTATTATGAAGATGTTAGAAGTTAACAAGTAAGTGGAAGTTAAACTAGAGATTTCAAGTTGTATAGGTATAGATACAAGTAGGGTTCTTTGTAACTGCAAAATTAGATGGGAGGATGCAGAAGATGAGAAAGTGTAGGATATGAACCCTATTCTCTAAGGGCTCGTTTGGTATGACCCGGAATCAGGAATGCCACATTCACATTCTCGTAGCTTATTGTTTGATTAGTTTTCGTGACGAAAGAGACGAGAGAGATGAGTGTAGTTTATTTTGGAATGATTCATATCTTGCCTTTTTCATTGGAATCAATTTGTTCTTGTCGATTGTATTGAACCATTTCAATGAATTAAATCGATTCTATTTTTTCCTAACCAAACACAAATATTGAAATGAGTCATTTCGATTTTGATTCCTTATTTTCTTGGAATCAAACCAAATAGGGCCTAAGCGAATCTACCTTCTACTTCCTAAACCCTGTTCACTTCAATTTTTTTCTGAAATTTCTTATGCTTGAGACGATTTGGTGCATATTTGTCATAATGTAGCTTGAAGGAACTATTTTGTTGATCATTTTAGGTTGGTGTTGCTGTTGGCAACTGCGTTAAAAACCTCATGAAATTAAGGTTATTTATCAGTCGGTACTTTTTAGACGTGTATCTTATTGGACTTTAGGGCTATTTTATCATTGGGGAGAGAAACTTTCTTTTAACCGGGCTTTAAAAATTGGGCTGTTCTCTTTAGGTAGTTAGTTCTCAATGTTCATCAAGCATTCTTTAATCAATAGTTATTTTACATAAGGCTAGTATTGTACTCCATCCGTCCCTAAATGTTTGTTCCGTCCCTAAATGTTTATTCCATGATCAATTTTGACACTATTTACAATTGAAAAGAATCTTAAGATTTCTTCCAATATATAAGAAAAAACATAGTCATGTGGGGTCTTGTTTGATTCGTCTCAACGAGTACTTTGATAATATAAAAAAAAATATAATTTTTAGGCTTATGTAATTAGAGATATTAACGATACAAAATTTGTCTCGATAATTGTACCCCTCTCCCATGGGACAAACAAAAGGGGACAGAGGGAGTAACAAAATCAGAACATGTTTTATTTTACAGGGTTAAATTATTGAGCTTCCAAGGTTTTCTACATTAATGTTGCTAAATGAGACTTGTTTTAGATTTTGCCATTTTAGCCTTTTTTCTTGGGAAATTCTTGTTGGTGTCCTTGAGTTTAGGGTTATTTATGTTGGTGTCTTATGATTAAGTTTTTTCCGGTTGGTACCCCTAAGGTTTTGATTTGTTCGCTTTGTAACTGAAAATTTCCAATTATGTATCATTTCGGTTTGAATTGATCAAATCTAAGCTCATCATTATGTTTATTGCCCTTAACTTAGTAGGATTCGACTCCTAAAACAATCAAATCTATACTCGAACCATTTCGATTTGAATTCTTAAGATTGAAAACGGGTTGTTGCTTCGGAATTCAAATCGACATGGTTCGGACATGGATTTGGGTATTTTAAGAGTCAAATCTTACTAATTTGAGGTCGATGAATACAATGGTGGACTTGGATTTAATCGATTGAACCAGAATGGTGCAAATACGAAAAAGTTTGGTTACGAAGCAAACAAATTCAAACTTTAGGGACATCAATCGAAAAAAACTTAATTGTGGGATACCAATATAAATAATCCTAAATTCAATGGCACCCACAGAAATTTCCCTTTTTTTTTAATATACCAACCTGATAAGATGGCCTGGTAAAATTTGTGCTCAAATAGCATCACCCCTCTGAAAAATGATTGTACAAATTAGTTTTCATTATCTTGTTTTTCAAGTAGCTACTGCCTAGCATTAGAAAGAGTTTCCAACCCTTGTTGAAGCATGAGATGATCAGTATGCACAATTATGATTCTAGTTAAATTAAGTTTTCAGGCTTTTGGAAAGTGATTGATTTGAGTCAAAAGACCAAAAAAGTTTGTGAGCTTAATGATTGTAAAATTAGCTTTTCATTTCAATCTTTGACTTGAAGCATAAGTGAACAAGCTCTATATTTCTAGTACACAATTACTTTGCTTAGTTGTTTGATTAAAGAGAGTTTGAAAATAACAAAGGGGAAAATATGGTGAAAGCTTGTTCTTTTTTTGCATGTGATGAAACTACTAGTTTGAGAATTGTGCCGCCATACGTCATATTGTGGACCATGGATGAGCTTAACAAGTTGCTCTGCTAATGAAATGCTTAAAACGTGATGAAATTTATAGGGTTCCTGTTTGCATTTTTGGAGGTGATAGTACATCAAATTCAACGTTGAAGACGAGTGTAACATATGTAATGTAAGTATTAAACCATGGTGTTCATCCAATTGCTGCATCATTAACATTTGCATCACATTGTGGATTTTATTGCATATTATGCTTGCTTATGATCAGTATGATAAATTGTTGTAGTAGGTCAAATTTGTTAGGAAGATAATAGAGATGAGAACATAAAGGTAGCATTCAAAAAGAGGGACAAAGCCAATAAAGAAGGAGACAATGATGGGTCCCAAAACCTAGTCATACATCCTCAACAATTTCTCTTGCAATTCAGGGGCGGACGCATGATTTTAGTCTATTAGAGGCTAAAATTCTGCAAAGTAAAATATTATCGTCTACCTTACATAAAATCATAAATTGTAATTTTTAAGCATATCATATATTTTACACAAAAATCTCAATTTCAAACAACAAACTCTATATCCGAACCTCAAATGAAAATTTACTTAAAATTGACAAAAAATTACACAATTTAAACAAATTTCATCATTAATTACATACTACTTTCATGGCGTAATCTCAACATATTTGTACAAATATTAATTTGTAAAATTTACAAATCCATAAATCCTAAATTTTGAAAATTTTAACACAATTAAGAATAGATATAGAAAAAATATTACATTCTCTATTGAAAAATTGTATGCAAATTTGGATAAAGTTGTGTTGTCTTTAGTATTTTTGAGAATTATGTATAACAAATCCTATATAAAAATTATTTTATAATTGAAAACTACATAAATTATTTTGAAAAACCAACATTGATTTTTTTTTAAAAAAAATCCCAGTGGGGGTTACAACCCGGGCATGAGTCTCACCTACGTCTGCCAATGTTTGCATTGCATTGCATCACAACAATCTCCCATGATGGACCCTCCCAAAGATTAGTCTTATTGTCCATTTTACAACTAATGTATTCCATCCGTTCAATAATAGGTGTCGCTTTAGCTTTTCTTGTTAATAATTATTTGTCATCTCAGAGTTTTAGGTAATGATTTATTGATGAGTTATAAAATATATTATAGGAAATTGCACCATATTGACACTTTTTATGCAAATAATCTTTATTCATTGGTTAAAAAAAGTGATGGGTAATAGTTAAATTGTAAATTTTATTTTAGAAAAGTTTATAGTGTTATATCTTAATGAGTGCATTCCTTATCAGTGTCTTTATAAAAGGGAGTACAATGATGCGAAACCATTTTTAGTTATAACGTCTTTATGGAAAATAGACTGTTAGTGCATCACTTTGGTGCAAGAGTTTAAAAACTAAAGGATTGTTAGGTTTGTTAGGTTAGAGAATTTATAAAGAGTTTTATTTATTTATATAGTTGATAAATAGGGTTGTATAGAAAATTATATTTGGTAAAAAAAGAAGAAGATTTTTATAGGTATGTGTGTAGTTTATTAGAAAAATGTGAGTAGTGGGAAAAAAATAAAATAATTTTATTACAAGTTTACCTAAATATATAAAAGTAGGTTTTTGAAAAAAAATGTTTATAAATAATAAACTACTTGTGCCAAACATAGCTAAGTTTTTGGTTGGTGTAAATAGTGAAAATTCATTAAGGGTTTGTTTGGTAGGTGTGTTTATAAAGAGATTTTTGTTTATAAAGAGAATTTTTTTTAAAAGTGATATTTGAAATTTGAATATTAGGTGTTATGGGAAAATATAAAGAGAGAAAAAAAAGTGAGTTTTATTTATAAAGTGTTTATAAACAAAAGGCCAAACATGTCCTAAGTGGGAGATTTCAAACATGTATTATGAAGAATACTCAATCGGGCTACCTGGGAGGTGGCAAACATGGCCCCTTGCCGACTCTGTGTAAAGCATTATTTCAGGCTGCTTGCATTGGACAAAGAGGAGTTGAACATACTAATAACGTTTTTCAAGTGCTTACAAAAAAGAGATAAAGTTGTCACTTTCAAAACAACCCTATTGAGGGTTAATATCCCTTTGCATTTCTTCATCATGATGTATCAATTACTTGTTGGGTCACTTCGTAGAAGAGTAGAGGATAAGATTAGGATAGAGGATTGCTAGGTAAAAGAGCAGGTTTGCGTTTTTATCGGATATTGTGCGTGTCTTGTTTTTTGCCTTTTAGATGGAGGCGTGGACTTGCTTTAGTCTGTGTCGTAGGTATTTTTATGCCTTGTTTTTGCATTCTTGGGTCCCGTGGAAACACTCTCGATCTCGACTTGTTCGGGATATGTGTGCGTACGTCTCGATCCCTTAGAGACTGGTTGTGCGGGATTATACTGGTGCATGGAGAGAGCAAGAGTGGGTTTTATTTTAACATTTTTTGGCATAATCATGGAATAATGTTTTGAATTTGAACGTTGCATGGGAATGATGAGAGTTCTCTTCTTTAGATGACCAAATCTGTAGCTTCTAAGAAAGTTCTCTCTATTTTCGTTACATTAATTAGCAACTTCCCATGCAATTATGAAGGTAATAATAGTTGTTGAATTTCATTTAAAGTGTCTGATCATCTTTTATACTCTCTTCTCAATAATACAAGTCATTTTAGCATTCTACACGAGTATTAAGAAATTAATTATTACTATAATTTTTTTTTCAAAATTTATAATTTATTAACTACACACTTCATTTATACTTAATAAATAAAGAAAATTTGCTACAAAGAATCAATATGCACAAATTTCAATAACAATTCTTGTAACTCATCCAAAAAAAACCATTAACTAAAATTCTAAAATGACAAACATTTGTTAACAAAATTTGAAGGTTAAAACTACACTCTTTTCTGAATGAAGGGAGTATCCTATATTAGTTATGTGCTCATACTATTTAGGTGGTTGATCACATTCTTTCCAAATTTGTTATATAGTTTCCTAATTTTGCTCTTCAGAAGACATGATTTGGTGGATTGGCTCCGTAATTATCTCAGTCTTGACATTGTAAAACTGCAATCTGGTTGCATGGATTTGTGGAGTTGGTAACTTATGGTTTCTCAAGAAGGGCCTACCATGTGTGATATGAAGTTGCTTTAGCCTTGTAATTTAAAAGTGGCCTCATATCCTTTTCTTGATTTTGTATCTTGAATCATCTTATATTGAATAAATTGTCATACTATAATAAGTGCTTGTTTGGTTGTCAATCAAAAACCCATGAATTTGAAAAATCTAGGAAGTTTGTTTCAATATATGTGTTTGGTTGTGTTTTTTATATTGGAAAAACCTAGAAAGTTAAATTCTCAAGATTTGTAATTCCTTCAAAATGGGGGAATTACACTTACCATGATAGGGGTGGGTAAGATACACTTCTACCATTTTTTTTTTATAAATATATTTTTTCTTTTTCATTACAAATCTCTTATTTATCCATGACTTACATTATTAAATTTAATGGATAAGGATTATGAGAGTAATTTTATATAAATTCCCATGAATTTTGACTTTTAACCAAACAAAATGTAGTAATTTAATTAATGAGAATTAACTTTTAACCAAACACATTTCTCAAAATCCTAGAAAATACAATACCATGGAAATATAATTCATGAGAATTAACTTCATAAGAATTGTACTTTCCATGTTTAACCAAACGAGCACTAAAGATGATAGAAACCATTTTAGACAAGCATCTCACCCAAATTTAATCACCCAAAGAAAATTACTGAGGTCAGAATGTAACATTCGGGAAATTGGTGGAGAATTTCCAATTTTAATATATTGATTCAATTGACAAGTCTCCCACAATCCGACTCTCAGAATAGATTATATAGGAAATAGAAAAGATAACTAATTCCTAATAATACTAATTCAATAATTTAGCAACTAACTAGATAGTGGAATAATGGAAAAAGTGGGGAAACTAATTAATCCTAGACTATAGCTTGGGAAATTACAGAAATTAAGTAAATATAAATAAATCCTAAAATTAACTAAATAAGAAAATTAGAAATTGATTCTCTGCATGACCGTATCATAAGATTTGTATTAGAACCTTATTTTTATTAACAAAAAATAATCTTGAATTTTGAGGCTAATTCAAAAGTATGGCGCAAATGATGACAAGTTAATACTTAACTCACCCTTGTCCGCTTTCTTTCTGTCTCTTCTTTGTTTCAGTATTTCTTGTTTTAGTTTCTCATGCTGATTTGTCTGGATATCGAGCTTTTCAATTCTGTGATATTTTTTTTTTACTGAGATACTCTTCTCCTAAGAAATAGGTATTAGTACCTAAAACATATATTTGTGCTTATCTATGCTTTTGATGTGTTTTCTTTTGCTTGTTTGCATGATGAAGTAACAAGAATTTGTGTAATTTAATTTTTATAAAATTTTGTAATGGAAATTTAAGAGAAACTTGTAGCCCACAAACTTTGACTAGCAAATTTGATTCACGTGAATTTCTCTTGTATTCTTTCTGAACTTCTTCTCTTTTTTATTGCCTTTTTGTGATATTTTTTGGTACTTTAGCTCGACCAGAATTCAACTGGTTTGCAATTATCACATTGTACAATTACCGCATTCAAAATTCTTTAAATTGTAAATTTTTTTAGGCTGTGAAAACAAGCTCTTTTTTGCTGATGAGTCTCGCTTTGTGTTTACAATGGTAAAAATACCCATAATTGCTGTCACTTCTACCATGTGATGTGTTTTTTTATTTTTCACCACCATAATTTTTACTGCCCACATTACAACATTACAACATTACAACATATCACACTTACCACAACCTGAACATTGTACTAAACTTGTCTATGAAAATTGAAATTTCTCCTTTATTACCCTTTACCCCACTGCCCATGACTTCTTTTTCACTGTAGTTTGACTTTGAGTAACCGAATTAACTACCTGCCATATGCAAAATGCATTTCATTGTTATTTTTTTATATCTTTAGCATGTGATATCCTTGATTTGGAATTTTAAAATTGTCAAGATGTATGTGTGGGGTCTTGGAATCTTTATGAAATGTGTAACGGTATTTTTCTTGCTTTACATTTTTTTTTTACATTATGTGATTAGTTTATTAGTATAATGAGAAGTGCTTAATTATTTCTTGCTTTTAGACTTTGATATTAAATAAATTTATCAGTAAAAGCTTAGTATTGTAAAGGGGGAAACTAAGAAAAAAAATTAGAGTGACTTTAATGATGGCTAGAAGGTTATTTTAGAGCATTCTTATAGATGAGATCTTAAGCCCTCGTTTGGTTTGTGCTACACTTCCCAGGAAGTTGAACTTTCCCAGGAAATACATTTATTTCCTGTGTTTGGTTCAAAAATAAAACGTGAGAATTTATTTCCCAGGAAGTTGCAATTCTTCCAAATCAAAGGAATTGCACTTACCTTGAAGAGGTAGGTAAGATCTACTTCCTGCGTTTTTAAATAGAAATATTATTACTTCCTATGTTAATATAAAAACAACAATTTTGAACCAAACATGATTTCACAATTTCCAGCAATTTATAATTTCTAGGAAGTAGCTAAATTCCTAGGAACTTAATTTCCCACGTTCAACCAAACAAGGGGTAAGGATAAGATTTTCCAAAAGAGATTCAGTCAAAATTAAATGATTTAGGTGTGTCAATATGTCAATTGCACGATTCACCTCTCAAAAGATATGACTAATCTAAACGGTGTGCCGATCTGTCGGCCTACAAAACACCATTCTTTTCTCAAGAAAAAATGATAACTTTTTTTTTTGTGTGGCTCTCAATTGCATGATGAGTTTTAGAGGCTTTTTGCCACCGAAAGAAAGCCTTGAACTTGAACCAGTCACCAATAAGAATTGGTTGATATGGTTGTTTGTGGGTCAAAAAGAACAACACTTTTCCCTTGAATCTAGGCTTTCTTTTTTTTCCCTTCAAATTCCTACATTCTTGATTTAATCATCCTTGAACCTTCTTCATTGACCCAATCTCTCACTTAGATGCTAATCAAGATGAATGAGTTAAAATGCCATTGTATACATGATACTGTAATATCTTGTTCACTTATTGACTTTCTTGCTTCTTTTGTGTTGTTTTATTTCATTAGTTGGATTAGCTCAAGAAATCACCAAAACATGTCCTAATCAAATCTTTGCTTAATGTTGCCCCTGACCCAAAAGTTGTAAAAATCTAACAACTAAAAGCATTAGCTCCACAACCAATGTTCTAAAAATCTCCGCCTAGGTCCCGGCTAGGCGGTCATCCTCCGCTTAGGACCCGTCTAGATCCGCCTAGGCGAGAAGAATCCTCAAATGTTGTGAAAGCTGCAACATCTTAGAAGATGACGAATGCATTAACATAATTTTGGGTTAGACTTTGTACAATAAGACTCATAATATAATATCAAATCTCATCCCAATATAATTTAATAAATATTAATGGATTTGGGAGAACATAATCACATGGATCATGCATTAATTTTTAGTCCGCCTAAGCCCCGTCTAGGCCCCCCTCACCGCCCAGCTTCCGTCTAGCGACTTTTAGAACATTGTCCACAACCCCAATTTAGCAAAATAATTGATATCTACCCATATGTTTGATTGGCTAATTGGATAACTGAACAAATAGATAGTCAAAGATGTTTCTGTGTGTATTCTCATAGAAGGAGATCAAAATATATACAGTGCAGTGCTTGGAAAACAAGCCAAAGAAAAGATATCCTAGGTTATAGATCGTAACAACTAGTGCATAAGATAAAAGCCTAATTATATTATCTCCTAAAATATAATATTATCTTCCTAAGATATGATATCAGCCAATACTCCCCCTCAAGTTGGAGCATGCAAATCTCGAATGCCCAACTTGCCAAGTAAATACTGAAATGGTTGCTTCCCAAGTGCCTTTGTAAAAATATATGTGAGCTGGTCTTGGGAGCGGACGAATGAAGTGGCAACACAGCCAGACTGAATGAGATCCCGTACGAAATGACAGTCTATCTCAATATGCTTAGTTCGCTCATGGAACACCGGATTAACAGAGATGTGTAAAGCGGCCTGGCTATCACAAACAAGGCGCATAGGAGACGAGTGGCGATATCCAAGAGATAGAAGAAAAACCTTGAGCCAGAGAAGCTCACAACAGGCAGCCGCCATTGATCGATACTCTGCTTCAGCTGAAGAGCGAGAGACAATGGGTTGCTTCTTGGTCTTCCAAGAGACCGGAGAGTCGCCCAAGAGGATAAAATATCCAGTCAATGATCGCCTGGTTATTGGACAAGCTGCCCAATCGCTGTCACAATAAGCCGTGAGCTGCAGCGAGCTTGATCGAGAGAGAACGAGCCTCTGTCCTGGATGACTCTTGATGTAATGGAGAACACGCATTGCAGCATGCCAGTGAGCCTCCCTTGGAGACTGCATGAATTGTGATAATATATGTACCGAGTAACTAAGCTCAGGTCGCGTGATAGTCAAGTAGATGAGACGCCCAACAAGACGCCTATAGCGATCCGGGTGAGCATAGTCCGGCCCTGATGCAGTAGCAAGGTCATGGTTTTGCGGAAGCGGAAAGTCGGTTGGCTTAGCTCCAAGCAAGCCGGCCTCAGATAGAATATCTAGTGCATACTTGCGCTGACATAAGAACAAGCCTTCCTTCCCATGTGCTATTTCAAGGCCCAAAAAATACTTCAATAAACCCAAGTCCTTCATGTGAAAACAAGAGTGCAGATACTCCTTGAAACGCAAGATAGAGGACGACCCATTGCCTCCAATAATGAGATCGTCGACGTACACCAAAACATGGATGGAAGTGCCATTGTGATCATAGGAAAATAGTGAATAATCTGCATAAGACTGTTTGAAGCCGTACGTGACAAGAGCTGCAGCGAGCTTGGCGAACCAGTTTCTAGGTGCCTGACGGAGGCCATATAAGGACTTACGGAGGCGACAAACTTTGTTAGGTGGAGCAACAAAGCCCGGAGGAGGGCGCATGTAGACCTCTTCGTCAAGATCACCATGTAAGAAAGCGTTGTGGACGTCCATTTGATGGAGTTCCCAACCACGAATAGCAGCCACTGATAGGAACAAACGAACCGAGGACATCTTTGCTACTGGTGCAAAAGTTTCTTTGAAGTCGACACCCTCGACTTGACGATTCCCCAAAGCAACAAGATGAGCCTTATGACGTTCAATGGTCCCGTCCGAATGGTGCTTGATGTGGAAGACCCATTTAGAGCCTATTGGTTTCTTGTGTGGAGGTAATGTTTCAAGCGTCCAAGTGCCATTGCGCTCAAGTGCGTCAAGTTCATCAGACATGGCCTGACGCCACACCTTATGTTGAGCAGCCTCAGAATAGGATGATGGCTAAAAAATGGCGGTAACTGCTGCCAAAAACTGCACATGGGAGGCAGAGAACTTAGCACAATTAACGTAATTGACAATAGGATATGGAGTACCTGAGGAGGGCGTCGGGGTCGGAGTTGGTGCAGCGGAGGAGGGTTTACTGCGAAGAGTGTGGCACACATAATCATTGAAGCGTATGGGTGGCTGACGAGACCGAGTGGGACGATTTTCAGTGGCTGGAATGGGCATAGGAGATGCTGGATGTATGGGCGTTGGATCACTCCCCCTGGCTTCAAGAGTTGGCGGGGAAGTAGGAGAATCACTCCCCCTGTCTTCAAACGGGTTGTTGCTATTGAGAGCCTCAGTCAAAGGTGCTGGATCAAAAACATCTGGATGTATGGGCGTGTGATTAGCCAGAGGAGGATCATCAGGGGGCAACAGTGCAGCAAAAGGGAAGGTGGCTTCATTAAAAACAACATCACGTGACTCAAAGAAGGAGTCGGTCTCTAGATCAAGTAAGCGCCATGCCTTCTTGCCATAGGGATATCCAAGAAAGACGCATCGGCGGCTCCGAGGGGCAAATTTGTCTTGATTCTTGGGAACAACAACCGCATAACAGAGGCACCCAAAGGTGCGAATATGATCATAAGTCGTAGCATGACCAAATAGAAGCTCGTATGGAGTCTTTCCCTAAAGAACACGAGATGGTGTTCTATTAATTAGATATGCAGCGGTCAGCACACATTGGCCCCAAAAACGGATCGGTAATGAGGCTTGAAAGCGTAGGGCACGAGCAACATTTAATAGATGACGGTGCTTGCGCTCCGCCCTGCCATTCTGTTGTGGCGTCGCCACGCAGGACGCCTCAAAAATTACCCCGGAAGAGTCGAAGTAAGGGCGTAGAGGCAGAAATTCGGTGCCGTTGTCAGCCCAGAACCGCTTAACTTGCTTATTAAATTGTGTATGTGCAAAGACACAAAAGGTTTGAACCAACTGAACCACCGCTGATTTAGAAGAGATCAAGTGTACCCACACACATCGAGAATAATCGTCAACCAAAGTCAGAAAATAACGAGCCCCACAAGTAGACGAGACCCGATACGGTCCCCAAACGTCGGCGTGAATGAGTTCAAAAAGATCGACTGCTTTATTAATACTTGTAGGAAAACAATCACGAGTTTGCTTAGACCGAAGACAAACAGAACAAGGTTCAACTGAATGTGTGCTAGCAACACTTATTCCTGGCAAATTTAGAACTAATGAATAAGCGGGATGACCCAAGCGTTTGTGCCATAGCCCGGAAGACGATGCAGAGACAGCAGCAGCCCGGTTGGAGTTGTTGACGCCTGTGCAAAGCCAGTAAACCCCATCCATCTCTTCACCGACCCCAATCACCATCCTTGAAGCTCGGTCCTGAATGACACAAAATCTGTCAGTAAGGGTAACAAGCAGCCATAACTCTTTAATTAAGTGAGCAAAAGAGATCAGATTGCAAGTAAATTTGGGCACAAAAAGAACATTGTCAAGGCTCAGATTTTTGCCAATAAACGCAGTGCCTGCTTGACAAGCAATGGACTGTGAACCATCTGGCAAATAAATTGTAGAAGAAGAGACATTGTGCAAGTTGGTAAGTATAGATGAATCCCCCGTCATGTGATACGAGGCGCCGGTGTCAAGGATCCACCGACCCTTAAGCTTACCCATAGACTTGTCATCTCCTGAGCCTCTAAAATTATTAAGCATCTCCATCATAGATTGCCACTGAGCATCAGTCAAAGCAGGGGATAGAGTTGTGCGATCCTGTGATGAGAACTGCATAGGTGCAGAACTAGATGAAGCAGCTCCATGGGCAGCATTGGCAAGGTCGGATGAGCCTCGCCCACGCCCAGAACGAGCAGAGGAGGAGGAACTAGGCGGAGTGCCACGCCCTCGCCCGGAGCCAGCAGAAGAGGAGGACGATCCCTCTCCACGTTTCTGGCGAAATTCTTCCCACCAGTCAGGGTATCCATGGATTTGAAAGCAGGTGGCCATCTCGTGACCAAGACGACCGCAGTGTGTGCAGGTTGGTTTGTCGCTTCGAGAAGAGGACTCAGGACGCCCAGAGGAAGATGATTAAAAAATTGTGGTTTGTTCTGAGCAGCAAAGGCAACAGCTTCCTTTCCTACAACGCGTTCAGTAGAGACGGCACGGTGGCGCTCTTCCTGAATAGCCAGAGAGTAGACACGGTTCAGGCCTAGGAGAGGTTCCTGAGCCAAAATCTGATAGCGCAGCGCTCCAAAAGGGACGTCGTCAAGGCCCATGAGAAACTCATGGACATAGTCTTCTTCGAGTTCAGATACCCAGGCGCACTTGCAACTGGAGCAGGAGCAGTGGCGTGGTTTGCGGTAGTTTTGTAATTCTTCTTGAAGTTGCTTGAGTTTGCCGAAGTAGACTGCCACAGATTGCCCGTTTTGACGGCAGCGAGCAATTTTGGTTCGTAACTGATGAACCCGAGGAGCGTTCCCAATAGAGAATCGTTGCTCGATTTCATCCCATAACTCCTTCGCAGATTTCTTGTAGGATAGTGAGGGGAGAATTGAAGAGTCGACTGAACAAAGAATCCAGCCAACCATCATGGAATTGACGGCACACCAGTCGTCGTAGGTAGGGTTGGTTGCAGCCGGTTGAGAGATCCGACCGTCGATGAACGGAAGCTTACGACGCGCACTAAAGGCGTTTCGCAGGGCCTGCTCCCATTCTTGATAGTTATCACCCGTAAGGGTCACATGGACAAGGTTCATGCCGGTATGGTCCGACGGATGAAGGTAGTAGGTAGATTTGGGGTCGAGACCGCCATCTTTCTTAGGATCAGTCATGATTCAGAGAGAGAAAAAAAATTGACACTTTTGTAAAGAAGAACGTAGGGTAGGGTAGTTTTATTGTTTTGGCTCTTATACCATGAACAAATAGATAGTCAAAGATGTTTCTGTGTGTATTCTCATAGAAGGAGATCAAAATATATACAGTGCAGTACTTGGAGAACAAGCCAAAGAAAAGATATCCTAGGCTATAGATCATAACAACTAGTGCATAAGATAAAAGCCTAATTATATTATCTCCTAAAATATAATATTATCTTCCTAAGATATGATATCAGCCAATAATAACCATTACAACTTATTCCCCCAAAATCAAATATGCAGACTTTGATATTAATTGAATGTCCTGGCACCTGTTCTGAAACTAATGTGAGTTTGTAATACTGTTTATAAGTACAACATTTTAGCAGTGAACACAGTATATATATATATATATGAAACCATTTGCTTTTCTTTTTTTTGTCCAACCTTTTTGGGGAAGGGTGTACGCTGCACAACAAATGTGTAAATGAGGATCAATTCATGAAAGGCAAAAACTTTGCCAAATTTTGTCAATTTATGAAATGTTGAAGTGGGATAAAAAAGAAAGATGGGTATAAAAATGGATGAAAAATCCACCAAGTGGGTGGTGGTGAGATTTGTGTCAGGCCAAAATTGCAAAAGTCTAAGAGCTATGCCCACCAAGTGCTCGAGGAAATGCGTCTGAGGGAGGCAAAACGTGACTGCTCTTGTTCTCCACATCTTCAAAGGAGTATGTATCTGAAATACACTAAGCAAAAGTTCCAAAATGATATACAACATGTCAAATTACGTCGTTGCAGCTGTCGCGATCTCATTGGCCTATTTACTTATACTTTGAATGTGGGGAAGATGAGGCTTTGAGTAATGTGTTATGTGTCATCTACAACTTACAACAACTTGTTTGTTGTGTGATTGGTAGAAATCATTGGTTGAGACACCACAGTATTGCAAGAGGCAATATGATTTAGGGCAAGAAATTTATATCTGATTTGGCAGCTGCTGCCTCTGAGAAGTTTTTGTGTATCTGTATTCCATTTTCATTCCAACAAAGTAGGCAATTTTGACAGTACAATTCAGATTAGAATTTTAGAAACCCTTGTGTTACTGTGGTCTGAATTTTGTATATTACTATGTCTAAAAGCATGTTGTTGTATATTACAATAAATAGTATATGAATATCACTACATCAGAATTTTGGAAGAAACCCAACTCCCATTTGCTGATCAAAGAACACAACAGAATAAGACATCATGCAGAGAAATTGAGTTAGTGGAGATGTTACAAGGATTATCTATTTTCTAAGAAATTCCAAAACTTTTTAACAGGTTATTATGGTTGATGGTTCCCATGCATTTGAGCTGTTAAAATATAGATTCGCCGCGACATAGGCTATCCCACAAAATGAACGCGTTCTTCCGAACGATAGACAAGAGACTTGTAAAAAAGACATTTTATTTATAATCAACGCGATGATTCTAATGGCGATTACATTTCAACAAATCTTTACACGAGAACCATACACAGATCTCTCGTTTTCTCTCCCAAAAAATGGGCGATCCAACAAAAGGTCCTAAAAAATGAAGCTTTAAGCCGATTTATAGTGTTCGAGTCCTGCTTGTGATTGCTGGCAGGAGCAGAGATGTGTCAACCAACGGTGACTTGCATGGAGCGACGTGTCGCGCGCGAGTAAGCCGGCATCCAATGGCGGTTGAGTTGTGGCTTCGTTCCATTGGACGAGTGACATCACAACAAGCAAACAATCATCGCGATCTTTCCAGGGCTGGGCACGACTTGAACAAGGGCCTCGCTTGTCGGTTGAGAGACACAGAGGAATGAACGCGGTCGTTACACGCGTTCAGTGCTATTCAAGAATAGCGCGTTCCATCAATGCATCAATGGTAAGAATTGATTGCTCCATCTTAGGGTCTGTTTGGATTCCCGAAATAATGCATTAAATTGCATTATCTTACAATAAAGTGACAATTTAATGCAAGATAATGCATTATCGGGAATCCAAACGGACCCTTAATGTTTCTATTAGAGAGTGATAAGCCATTTTATCTTAGATGTTTGGATTCCAATAGAAAATACATTATAATGCAAGATACTGCATTTTCTTTCGTGATTCAAACACACTTAGACTCGTATTTCGAATTCTTATCTTACTTTAAAAAAAAAACTCAGTATATATTGATATACTAATGAGTAGTACAAATTCATTGAAAAGTCAGAAGTTTCTTGGGCTATTATTACCACTTGTCTATATCAACTACAGAACTTGCTCTAATGTAAAAAAATGTTAAAAATTTCAAATTGTATATGCCACTCAACTAAATTGAATGTGGTAGGGGGGGATATCTTATAATATAAAGTCTCTTCTCATTTTATATCATTTTTAGCTTCATCTGCAGAAAAGGTTAATTACATGGGTTTAAAATTTCATATTTTCCATGTCTCCTTTCTCATGGCTAACTAGTAGTCATTCAATTACAATTTCAAGGGAATTTGGAGGATTTAAATATTGTATTTGTACTAGAAACACACCAAAAATTGCTCTGTTTTGTGCATTATGTAATCACATGTCTGAAATTGTGGGCCAAGTGCGCAACAAAATAGCACACATCTAAATACGCATGCCTCCATGGAAGTACTATTTAGTGCCTAGTTTATTAGTTTGTTTGCACAAACCCAAAATTCTCCCATCACTAAGCAATTCTAGCAAGTTATGGCTAATGAGTTTATTATCTCAAAAACATACGGAGTATATAAGAAGATGAGAAAGGACAAAGGAAATTAGACATCAGTAGAAAGGAATTCAACACCTTAGAAAGACTCCTTGGGATTTGGGGAAATTCTTATATTAATCCATGCTTTAATTTCTTTATTAGGGTTTTGGTTCCTGTCACAAACCCACCAAGAGCTAGCAAGGCACTAAGACAACAATTTTTTTTTTATCAATAAGAACGCGGTCTTGTAAAAGTGTTCACAAAGGACAAATCTAATGTTTCTATTGTCAAAAAAGAAAAAAGAAAAAGTAAAGTAAAAAAATAATTTTATGAGCATAAATCCGAAAACTCTCAAAACCTATAGTTTTTAACATATCCAATATTAATTTATAAAAATATATACTTCTCATTTTAGCCTAATATTTTATCATCAATTTTATGGCCTTTGAATTTATTTATTTTATGGAAATTTATTGAGTTCGTAATTATACAAAAAAAATATATATACTTCTCATTTTCAAGAGAAAATAAAATGCAAAACAAAGAAAATGATGAAATCATACTAAAAATATATCAAAATCGATTATAAAGTTACAAACAATGCTGAGTTTTAAAATTACAATTCGTGAATGATTTTATATATAGCCTTCAAAATATCAATTTTATTTTATTAAAATATTGTTATAATACATGCAAATAATATTTTCATCCATTATTCTTTTTTACTAATATTGTGAGTAATATTTCTAATCAAAACTTTTGAGAAAGAGGAATTCTCAAATTTCAGAATGGGTCTCTAGCTACTTCAAGATACTCTTCTCTGAAAAATTAGAAAAAAATCATAATAATTTTATTTTTATTTTTCAAAGAAAGAGAACCCACAAGTTTCTTCTTTGTAGATGCCCTAAGTAGGGTTATTTTTACAACAATTTTAGGGTGATTTTTAGTAAAAAGAAGCTTAGAAGTTAGGAGGGTGTGGGGACAACATGGTCAATACAGTATATTGTTAAAGTGTAGGTATGGAGAAGGGAATGGTGAGTGAAAAAAGAAATTTGAAAATGTTTCCTATGGAAACTACAAAAACATATGAGGGTACATATATGGAAATCAATTCCTCTATGTTTTGTGTTTTTGCTATATCAATGATCTATGCACATCACTCCATTCAATCTCTGTATTATTGTCACTAATTAAGTTCTAGGGTTTGTGTAGTCACACAACACAAGTCTTGATATATGTTTCTTTAATCTCCAAATTCAATTGCGCATGCTATTTATTTTATCTCAAAATTAGCCTTCTCATTGCTGCCCATGCTCCTCCCTCTTGAATTCCCAGATCCCAAAATTAATATACTAAATTATGATCAACCCATCTCATACTGTCCAAACTCCAAACAACCCATTTGAGTCTGCAATTTTTTTATAAAAAAAATAATTTTGTAATTTTCTATCTTAAGGGTGAGTTGGAGGGACAAGTAGTTACAAACAGAAGTCTACTTTAGAGGGACAAAAAAAGCCAAAAAGGTTATCTTGCATTTTTTAGCTTCTGATCAAATAAAACAGCAAAAAGCATCAACAAGATTGAAGCTTTGTTCTCTTAAATATGATCACTAATCACCTTTTGGTGTTTAGATTACAAGTATATATATTATCCTTCTTCTTATGAGATTTAAACTTTGGATGAAATTTTAATTAAACCATTAAATTGCACTAGTATTAGTATATTGCATGCTCTTGTGTGGTCAATCAAATAGCCCACCTCACAATTAGTTTCATGATCACATAAGAGGGTCTAATCTGAGTTGCCTTCCTTCTAAAGTTTTGGCAGAAAGCATATCAGTTTTTTAAATATTAATTTGACAAATTTCAGTGTTATTTAATTTGTTATGTACGTTTTCCTATGAATAGGGTAGAATTGTTAGGGTGCTTAATAGCTTAAGATATAATTGACCTATATAATTCATCATTATAAATGCTTCTTCATGCAAAGTGGTTATGTGAGCTAGCTTTTTTCAAATTTTCAGAACCATGCTTTCTGATTAAGCGGAATGAGGAAAGAGAATTTGAATGACTATAACTCTAATTAATAGCAAGATTTAATCATATAAATTAAGCACCCTTCTAATTCAAGTATTCAACCCTAAGGAGATGAAAGTGGCTTTGTAAAGTGCTTGTATGGTTTCTTAATCAGAACCAAAGAATATACTGTGTGGGAAAAATAGCTTTCGTTTACATTTCAAAAGTCTTAAGAAAATCAATTTACAAAAAATCACCTTTAAAATAGAGGAATTTTATGAAACCAACCGTAAAAATTGAGTAGTATACAAAACGACCTCTTTTAGGTCTATTCTTTATCCAAAGCATAATTTCTTCAAAAGAACTCTAATTCTAAAATATAGAAAAATATAGGAGGGGTGGAAGAAAGTGAGATGTCATAATTTGAATTTTGTACGTGTTTATCAAGAAAGTATAGTATAATTTGTCCTTCTAGGGTTTGTTTTAAAATTTTCAACATATACATAAAATAGTGCTTTGGGTGATAATTTCCAAACAAATTCCTAAAAATGGGTGATTTTGTGTAAATTTCATTTTTATAACGGTTTGTAAACAACGCTAATTTTTTATTTGGGCTTTTACGAAACCACTCATACAAATGAAAGTATACAAACCTACCCATTTTAGATTTTTGTACATTCAAAGCCCAAAATTGTTAAAGAAACATCCAAATATAAATGAACAAGAGATAAAACAGAATGGAACGTTACAATTTGGAAACGGTTTGTCTAATCTATACCCTAAGGGCATAAGTTAAGAATTCATATTAAGAAATATAAATCCTAAAGAAGATAAGGTGAACCCATTTTAAAAAATTAAAATATTCTAACAAATTAACACATAATTAAAAATTTTTATATATGGAATCTTAACCTATGCCCTAAGGGCATAGGTTAGAAAAACCGATTTGGAAAATATCTTATCTTTAAAAGAATGCCTTTCTAGGGTTAATGTTAACATTTTTTAAAATAGTACCTCGTGTGGTGATTTCTAAACAAAACCCCTAAAATTGGCAAAATACCCAACTTTTACTAGTAGACAAAAATAAAATAAAATTAATCAATAAAAAATAATCCTAATTTTATGTATATTAATAAAAAATAATATAAATGATTTTTTCGGTTGAAAATTCCAACTTATTCGATGACATGTACTCAGAGAGGACACAATAAGTGATTCTCCTTTGTAATATTACAGATTTCATATCATCAAACCAAACGAGATTTCAATTGAAAAAATCAATTGTATTATTTTTGGTTCATGAGTATATATAATTGGGATTATTTTTTATTTATTCAAAAGTTAATATTATTTTTTATCAACTAGTACAAATCTATATATCTAATATTAAAGTTGGCTCATTTAAAGCCTCCATAATGTTTTTAGGCCAAGTAGTTAAGGGGTTATTTTTCTATTCTTTTATTTATTATTATATTAAATTATCAACAAAACATAAATTAACAAGACATTAACAAGATTTGTACCAACAAATACAAATATTTACATTTGTTATTTTTTTACATGAATACAAATTATTTCTATCAAAAAATAATTTTATGAACATAAATCCGAAAACTCACAACATTATAAGCAAGACCTATAGTTCTTCACTCAACATATCCAATATTAATTTATATAAATATATACTTCTCATTTTAGCCTAATATTTTATCACCAATTTTATGGAAATTTATTGAGTTCGTAGTAATACAAGGAAATATATATACTTCTCATTTCAAGAGAAAAAAATGCAAAGCTAAGAAATTTTTGAGTTTTAAAATTACATATCGTGAATGATTTTATATATAGCCTTCAAGATATCAATTTTATTTTATTAAAATATTGTTATAATACGTGTAAATAATTTTTTCATCCATTATTCTTTTTCACTAATATTGTGAGTGATATTTCTAATATAAAGTAGACACATAATTTGAATATCTTTTGTGATATGATATATATATATATTAAAAATGCATGAGAAATTAAATTAATATTTTATAAATATATACCGTGCATAGCACGGGCACGGAACTAATTTGAGTTATTGTTTACAATTTTTCCTTCTTAATTATGATGATTTATAAACCCCCTATTTTGTGGGCATTTTTGTATAAACTTACCACCTCCCAAAAAAAGGAGAAATAAATATGTGAGAGCGTGCTAATAGTAAATTTTTTTTTTTGTGTGTGTGTGAGTTGGAACAAGTAAGCGTGCCAAAGCAGTCACGTGCCTATGTGCTGTTTATAAAAACGCATTGAGGAAGAGAAAGAACTTCTACACTACATTACTCATTACTCAAGTGTGTGTTGTGTGGCCTTGCATTACCAAACTCCATCTCCACTATTCTCACTACACACACGTTTTAAGAACTCCTCTCTCAATTTCTATCAAAGTGGTGGGTCACAAAAAAAAATAAAAATTCCTGATTTCTAATTAGTAGAGCCACACACACATACACTCACCAAAAAAACCCAATTGAGAGAGATCAAAGGGAGTTAAAATGGAGGGAGAAAGTGAGATCAAGAAGTCAAAATTCAGGAGGATTTGTGTTTTCTGTGGGAGTAGCCATGGCAAGAAGACTAGCTATCAAGAAGCTGCCACTGAACTTGGCAAGGAATTGGTATTATATTATATCTATAAACTCCTTTTTTTTTTTTTTTTTAAGGAAGAATTCGAATTACCCGACATAATAACTGTTGAATCGATGCCGGTCAAAACCGGATAATAAGAACAAAAAAATAAGCATGCAAATTACAACAAAGCAAATTAAGGTGTAAATCTGAGCATGCATTTCAAGTGGGTTTTTTTTCTTGATTCTTGATTATATCTATAAACTCCTTGATTCTTGATTTTTCTTCAAAACAACACTAGTAGACTAGTAGTTGTAGATTTGAGCATACATTTCAACTGGGTTTTTTTCAACAAATCATCAACAAGTAATTTGTTCACATTCATTGACAAATCTCACAAAAAGTTTCCACCTTTAAAGTTTTTCGTGCATAATCTTAACATACGTCTTGACCCACCAGACCTTGCTCGTTTTACGGGATAAATTTGTTGTTGTTGTATTGAACTTGCATTGAATTCACAATTGCCCAATGATTAATTCAAAGTTTGTTGCTTTGATTTTGGTTGCTAATTGCAAATTAAGGTGTCAAGAAACATTGACCTTGTATATGGTGGAGGTAGCATTGGCTTAATGGGTTTGGTGTCTCAAGCTGTTCATGATGGAGGGCGGCATGTTATTGGGTCAGCCTCTCTCTCCCACTTCCTTGATTTTATTTTTTATGAATTTCAAATGCTTATTAAATGAGCCCAACAAGTAAGATTAAGTAGACATAATGATTGGATTAAGCATGCTTTATCTCTTTTGTTGGTTGTGGTGTGGTCATCACAAATTTTCAACTAAATTTTTTGTCATGTTATTGTCTATTTGCAGAGTTATTCCCAAGACGCTCATGCCTCGAGAGGTATGTCTGTTGTGCTTAAAAGTCTCCCACCTTTTCTCCTCTTTCTCATCACTTAATTTTCTGTTTTTGTTGTTTAGCTTTCTCTAAATGTTTTTTTATATTTAATTTTTAATAATTTTTCAAATTTATACTCTATATTTTTATGCACAACTCAAGAATCTTATTTTAAAAGGATTTAAATATTTCTTACGCCTTTATAATATAGATTAGAAAAACCGTTTAATTTAATTATTCTATAGGTTCTTCTTGGGCAATTTCTATTTCCCTTTTGGTAAGTTTTTTAAAGAAACTATAAATTCCCTATACACTACATGTGTGTTCTATTTCCCAAAAAAATATAAAAAATAAGCCACCTCTTAATTTTCCTATTTATCTTTTGACCATTTAGCTTTAATACAATTGCGTGCCTGATTGATAATCATTAAACCGCACTTGGATATATATATATTTCCCTTTTGGTAATTTTCTGCATTCTTGAACCTTCTACTTTCTTCCTTTAAATTTTGGTAGTATTTCTCTCTGTTGTGGAATCTGAGATAACCTTATCCTACCATTTTACTTGGTTCCCTGCCATTTCTCAGCTTTTTGTATAATAATTTTTGGGATGTTTTATCTTTCATTTTGTAGGTTTATCTTTATGTGATCAGAAAATTTCTGTTCTTTTCTTCCTTGGCAATTTTATAAAATCTAAATGTTGTTTTGTATCCATCCATCTGGTATAGAATCAAAAGTTAGTGGCTAGGGAGAATTGGGAAGTTTTTCAAGACTTGTTCTTTTCTTTTCTTTTTTTCTTTAATGGGTCAAGTCTACTCTCTTTGCAGGCCTTATCATTGCATCTCTGCAATATGACTCCAAAAAGAGTCTTCTTTTTTTTCCCCTCCTTTTAATTGATTGCAATTTTGTAAAAATAATGTTTTTTTTTGTGTGTGTCTCCTTAGATAACTGGTGTAACAGTAGGAGAAGTGAAGGCTGTGGCGGACATGCACCAAAGGAAGGCAGAGATGGCTAAGCATTCTGATGCTTTTATTGCATTGCCAGGTCTGTTTTTTCTAGTAATTACAAACTGACCCCAAATTGGAATTTCTTGATCTTTCCCCTAAAAGGTAGTACAAAATTTCTAAGCATTCATGATACTCTAAAAGATTGATTCTTGGCATTTATGGGTATAAAGAAAATTCCATATAAAAAATGAATCTTTATTGAAATATCTTCTCAACGTCCATACATGTGTGTACATCTCGACCCCACAAACCCTGCTTGTTCAGGGGGGTCGGAGTTGCTTGATTCATTATCTAGGATGTGACTTATGAGAGTCATAGTTGATCCTTGTTCATAGTAGCTAATTAAGTGAATTATACTAATCATGTCTTTAGGCCTAAACATCTATCTTAAAGGGTATCATCAATTTTATGTGATCAACTTCTCCTTATGTATATACTGTGAAGCCAATAATGCTGTGGAAGAAACTGTGTCAAACCCCTGCCTTTGACCTATCAACATCATTACACTGAAAAAATAAAAAAATAAATAAAGAATTGTTATATGCATTGTTAAGTTCAAAATGTAGGCCCTCTAGTAAGTTTGTACTAGTGTCAGGTGTCTCTCCCCAAATGTACCCCAACTAAGAGCAATTTTAGCAGTTTTTTAACCATTTTTTAATATTTTTTATTTATTCATCTCATCTTAAAAATTCAATCTATTTTTTATCTACATCCATAATTTTTTAACCTCGATTTTTTAACTACATCTTTATTTACCTATTAACTATTTAAATATATAATAATGTTTTGAATAGTAAATCTCAAATTTAATAATTTAAAATTAATTAAAAGATAATCGTATTAATATAGAATAATCTTTATTATTAAATTTAAATACTAAAAATGATTTTTAAATATTTTCATTTCTTATATTGCTTATTTTAAATAAAACCGTTTTTATAAAAAAATCATATATAAAGTGGGTGTCTATGGATAGATAAAAATAAAATAAAAATATAAAAAATATTTTTATCCATCAATTAATTTATTTTCGAGTTAAAAAGACATTTGAAATATCAAATAACAATCTATTTATCTAATTTTTATCCACCATTGATCAAATTAAATCCAATGGCTAAAAACCCCCCTTCTACTTTATTTGGTTTTTCCCCCTTGATTTTTTAACCTTTTTGTACTATAGCTAAGAAAATTATTGTTTTAAAAATCTAAAAACCCACAATGTGGGTGCTCTAATTAGCTTTGTTTTCCATTTTTGTCAAGAGAATTGGAGAATTATTTCCCCTTGTTGTTGTAAAACACATTTGCACAAAATAGTTTGTGTTATCAAACTTTAGTCCTTGCTCACTGCAAACAAAAGAGATAAAGAATCATGTCATCTTTGGAGTTACAATACACTCTAATGTACTACCACTTGTTTGTCTGTTTCTTAGCTTCAGCTTTTGAGGTTCAAGCATTTATAGACTTAATCTGTAGTGTCTTAAACCTCGTCATTGACTTATAATTGAGACCCCAAAAGAACTAATGACAAGATTCATGTTGTCTAAAATGGTAAAGGGTCTGTTTAAATTTCTAAGATAATGCATTAAATTGTATTATAAATATAACAATTTAATGCATTATCACCGAAAATCCAAATGGACCCTAATTTGATGGAGATTAGTTTTCGACGAGTTGAATGAATTCGGATGGTTTTGTGATGCAGGCGGTTATGGGACGCTTGAGGAACTACTTGAAGTGATAGCATGGGCTCAGCTCGGCATCCATGAGAAGCCGGTACTTAGAATTTTTTTCTTAGATTCAATTTTTTGAAACATGAATTGACACATTTTCTTACAAGAACATGCCTCAAATACTTGCCTCATTTGTTAGGTTGGACTACTGAATGTGGATGGCTACTACAACTCCTTGTTGTCATTCATTGACCAAGCTGTTGAAGAAGGGTTCATAAGTCCAAGTGCGCGCCACATCATCATCTCTGCTCCCACTGCTAAGGAGTTGGTCATGAAATTGGAGGTAATCACTAATCCAAAACCAATAAAAAGATTGGATCTTTAGCCTCTTCACACACAATTATGTTGTCAATACGACACGAATTAATACGTCAGTAACTGTAGAAACATAAAATCCCACATTGAAAGATAAAAGTTAGCCCTCGTTCGGTTCGTGCTACACTTCTCAAAAATACATTTATTTCATGTGTTTGGTTCAAATATAAATCGTGAGAATTTACTTCCCAGGAAGTTGCAATTCCTCTAATTAAATGAATTGCACTACCTTGAAGATGTAGATAAGATCTACTTCATGCGTTTTTAAACGGAAATATTATTACTTCCTATGTTAATATAAAAATAACAATTTTGAACCAAACATGATTTCGCAATTTTCAGCAATTTACAATTCCGATGAAGTAGCTAAATTCTCAAAAACTTAATTTTCCATGTTCAACCAAATAAGGGGTTAGTCAAGCCTATTGCGCTCATAAATGCACGATCCTTCTGTGATTTGTCCACCAGACTTTAACAGTAACAATTATTTGATCATATATCTTCAATATTGTAGGAATACATCCCTTGTCATGAAGGAGGGACTACCAAACTATGTTGGGAGGCAGATCAAGTGAGCTATACCCAAGAGTATGAAGTTTCTTAGGTGAGGTAGAAGTCATGGTGATGGAGGGAGAAGAAGGGGTTAAAAGAAGCTTGTTGCAAATTTTCACCAGGACTTGAAATAGGGATTTTCAAGGGGAATTTTTTTTATTATTGCTTGTAAATTATTTGTTACTCCAGACCATTTCAAGTAAGTGTAGCTTTCTCACCATCTTTTTTTCCAAGCTTCTGCTACTTTGATTTTTTTTTTCTTCCCTTGGAAGTTGTAGTTACTATTGTTGTTGTTGTTGCTGCTGCTGCTGCTACAAGCTAATTAATCAACAAAATTCCCCTCTAATTTGGTCACACTATGTTGTTATTTTGTAATTTTACCCTTTTAAAATTGTTTGTGACATATGCTCGAAATAATACAGAGTATAGACGAATATGTTTAATGAAATGTGTAAATTATCCAAAATCAGACTTATTAAAATTTAGAAATTAATTTACAGATTAGATTCATTAAACCATTTAGAATAAGTTGCTAGCATATGTTTATAGTCTACCACTCTGTAACTGAATATCTATTGGATTAACCATCGATCTAAATCATTTTTAATTTTGTAATATCATGAATTTTATCATTTGGGACTTTATAAACATTTTGCAGTGGAATGCATTGTATTGCACTTGAGATGACTCTCTAAGTTAACCCTTTAGAAATATATTATGTACAGTTTAACACACGTGAATTGGACTTTGCTTCAGAATTTATATATTATAAATTTATTTACAGTCTTTTTAATCTATGTTCTTTATTTTTTAAAATTATTAATCTAAATTAAAATACTTAAATTGATAAAAAAAAGTTAAAATCTCTAAACATATAATCTTTGATAAAATTTTCTAAACAAAGTTCTTAACTTACGCCCCAAAAGCATTGGTTTAAAAGCTAAATTAATTTATTTTGTAACCAAATAGAAACTTCCAATTGATGCCTATCAATTACAATAATGGAGGATCCATTCATGAAACACATTATATAAGTAATTAACTAGTGTTCTTATAAATTGTCCAAGTCAAAAAATATTTGCCTCTTACAAAGATTATTTTTACTTACCAATGTTCTGTTAATCTAGTGGACACCAGTACGGCCGTACTAGACTCTTTAAGCGTTTTAGCTGAATGTCTATTTTGGGATATAAAACTCATCTCATATTGAAAAGTTAGGAATATCAAGACTAGTATATAAGTTTAGTAAATCACTCCTCTTATTATCAATTGATTTTAGGATGGAATCATACTGGATTTTATGTGTGCACGACCCTCAATCTATCGGCCCACAAACTTTCTACAGTCTACCATACGAGTCCTTCCAGCAACGTAATGAAATTCGAACCATATAAAGGGCCTCCTTTCTCCGTTAGCTGCTAACCCCGAACCCGATTAACCAGGTTGATTGAAGATTAAAAAAAATGATGGGTTCTACTTCTATAATTATCAGCCTTAAGAGAGAGATTGTCATAGAGATTTATCTATGGGCTATAGTTTATAGAAAGATCTTTATATCACGAGGATAGAGGTGTCAAATCGTGTTTGCATATGAGGAAAGAGAGGAGTTCTATTTTTAGGGCTAGGGAGCAAATAATGCAAGAAAATTTCGGTAAGTTATGCTTCATGTGATATGGGAAAGAGTCCTTGATTTGAAGTTACAAATTGCAACTTTCTAAAATCTCAAATGTCCACCTAATTAAAAAAATAAAGAAATTGTACTAGATTTAATCATCTACACCCTTTCTATGCTCCATTCCATGTATTTTATAGGTTAAATTTGTTTATTTTATACTCTATATCTTAAAATATAAATCCTAAAATATAAATCTTATACCTAAAATATTAAACCCTAAAACTCTATACCATAAACCCTAAATCATAAATCTTAAACTATAAATCTTAATTATTAACCCTAATTTAAGGTTTAAAATATAAAATAAGCAAGTAAAATTTAAAGGATACATAAAAGGATGCACAATTAGGGTACAGAAAATATGTGAAATTGTACACATCATTACCAACCACATAACATATCAATAATCGACACGTTCAAAAACCATAACATTTTTGTTTAGAAAAAAAATACCCATTTAAGTTTGCTCTCATACATGATCATAATGTCAATCAAACATATGCTAGGCTACACATCCATATAATATAAAACAATTTAAGCCTTTCATTCATCATTTAGTGGGTTAATATTCCAGATAAATGGTATTCACCATACAATATTTCATGATCATAATACCTAAATTCAATGGAGCTATCAATTGGCCAATTGGAGGGCTACACGTGTTCAATTCTCAAGGAAAGTGGAGGAGGGTCCATTTCATGCAACAAACTACTTATCAATCAACCATGTTACTTTACAACATGTGTTATAATCACAAGTCCCTCTTGTTGGATGTTAAGGCTTGGGAGATGGAGCAGCAGACAAGCGCACAACCAACGACCAACAACTGCAATGGGCCAAGCCATGTTTAATAAACTTACCACAAACACCAACACAAATTAAAACTTACCACAATTCTTCAATATAATTGAGGAATATGATATTTTAAGTTATAATAAATACATGCAAGAGATTGGATTCTCCAATGTGGAGTTAATATTAGACTCTTTTGTGTTTGTGTCATGCTAAGTTAATTAATCAGTCACCCCAACCCCGAGTCTTTCTAAGCTTTTCATATCGATTTGTTGTTTCTCCTTTGATGTAATGTTTGTGGCTTTTGTTCGATTACTGAGCTTTTTAGTTTCAGATCTATTGAATATCGAATCACTTTTCTTATAAAATAGATTAGTTTTTCCTTGTTGCTTACATCTAATATTTTATTTGATCTTTATTTTTATTTTCGATGCTCTCATGTTTCTAGAGACGTGAATTTGGTGGCTAATATCTTTGTATCCGTAAATTACTCACCCTTAAATGATAATGTTGTGGATAATTTAGAACGTTGAATTCTCATCCGAAATGATACGCTAAATAGATTCTCTAATCATAAATGATGCTAATATACTTCTTTTTATCAGAATAGGTCAATTTGATCGAAAAAAAGGTAGGAGATAAATGTAATACTTAGATTAATTGTAGATTGCAAAACGATCTTGTCAATTGAAGAGAAGGGCAACGAAAATTCTCATATTTCCCCTAATTCTCTTTGTGGTAGGGGGTAATTGTGGGGAGGTTAATTTGTTTTCCTAGGTGCTAATTAGGGCCACATGTTGGAAATGGAAAAGACGTTAGGTATGAACTACAAAGTATGATGAAAGTTCCAAATTTTATCTCATTAGGTTGTGGTTGTAGTTTTGTAGTTGTGGACTTGTGGTTGTGGTGTCAAACTATCAACAAGCAATAGTAGAAAGGCATGAAATTTGCTTTTCACTATTGAGTGGCTAAGCAACCCTTCAAATGGAGTACATTAGTGCGTATGGGGTTAGATATTGGTCTTATATATATAGTTTTTTCCATCATGAAAACTTAGGATAAGGCAAGATGAAATTAAGGATATTTGTACTATCCATTGATGTATATTTATCCTATCACAACTTTTGTCAAGAACACGACTTATAACAAATTTATTAGTTGACCATAGTCACAATCTTCCTTATCTCTACACTTCTTGTCGTTAGGTGATCATCACCATATGGTATATGAGCTAATATTCATATGTTCACATATAGAAAAGCAAGAACAATTCATTGAAACTCTTTTATAATATATTAAATTGCAATTTAATGCATTAAATTCAAACATGGATTCAATTCATTTAATAATAGATTTAATACGTACAATTAAATGCATAAAGGAAGGAAATCCACTCTAAGCTTACTAAGGGCTTGTTTGGTACCATATCTGGAATCGAGTTGGGATAGAAAATCGGGTTGAAATAGGAATGAGTTTAAAGTGGGTTTAGGAATGACTCGTATCTTGATGGGGAGATGGGTATAAGTTTGTGCGTTAAACGTTAGAATTAGAGTTGTGCATTTGGTCTAGACCGGACCGGAATTTTTGGAAACCTTGGACCGAAGACCGGACCGGACCAGTATGATTCGGTCCGGTCCGGTCTTGGACCGGTTTACATATTTTTTTATTTTTATATAAATGAAAAATTAATTATTTTTCCTATTTTTATAATTATTGTGTATAATATTAGACAATATATTTTGTTATTTATTTATATTTATACTAAAAACTAATTTTTAATAATATTATAAGATATTAATATATAAAATTAAATTAAAAATAATAAAAACCAGTCCATCCGGTTCGGACCGGAAACCGGCCGGGTTTGGACCGGATCGGAACCGGAATTCTAAAAATATGTGGACCGCGGACCGGACCGTAATTCCCCCGGTCCGGTCCATTTTTCCGGGCCGGGCCGAATCTGCAAACCCCTAGTTGGAATGAATGATTCCAGATATGGCTCATTTCAGAAAAAAAGTTCTAACAAAACACAGAAATGGATATAGGTGATTTCTCATACCGATTCCTGATATCCAAGATATATCAAAAGGGGCCTAATTGATTTGATTCATATCCTAGGATTTCATGATCAAGATAAATATAATTAAAGTCGGTGGTATTGTTTGACAAATGATATAAACCCAAATTTTATTCCCCTACAATTATGGGGTTGGGAAATCAGATTCACACGAGAATTGAAGGATAAAATTGCAAACAAAACAACAAAACATACCCATGTCCTTTCTAATCAAAGCACTATATACCACATTACTATGTAGTGGTATGTACCTTTCTTTTTGTTATCTCTCCCTTTAATATCATTTTCATTTTCGGCCACTTCCGTACTATTATATGGGCCTTTATATTTGAAAATCATACACACGTAAAATGAAATATATGCACATTTTGAAAGAGAAAATCAGCACTGCCGATATATATAATAAATGGGTTTTTCTAGTGTGTGTCCATGAGCATACTCTAATAACTCATTTTTTTATAATTATTTGTTTAGTTATTAATTTAATCTTGTTTGCTAAAGATTTATCAATTTTCTATTAGAGAATATTTTAAAGATAAATTTTCTATTTAGGTTTATTAGCATGTGTTTATGGACACACACTAGAAAAATCGATAATGAATAAGCCTAAATATGCTATTTATGTGAAAAAATGTCTTTAACCATATGTGTAGCAATAGGGGTCACACTTGTAATTTTAACAAAAAGGGTTCTTCGAACCCAATTTTCTCAAAAGCTATTCCCCTTTCCTATTGGGCTTTGATAACGGGCTCATCCATGGTCAGTCTACTGGGCCTCAATCTCATAACCAAAAATGCCCAAATATGCCCATGTTCATATAAGCCTTCTTAACATCATAAGTGGAATCAAATTAGTATCATTACATGAAATTGGAAATTGGAAATTTTAAGTATTAATTCAGCGTAAAGGAATCAGAATAAGCCCAAATTGACAACCAAATATTTGACTTAACATGCCCTCCAAAAGAGAGGTAAGTTACCAGACAAGAAACAACTTTTCAAACCATATATTGCTCAATCCAAAAGGTAATTATAGATCCTCTTTGAACAAGAATCAATAACTTCATATTTTCTTGTTTTTTTCTTTGTAACCCTCAATTAACTGAACTCTACATGGATGTATCACCTTCAACTTCTACCTTATTTTTGTTTGCTTTAAAGCTTTGTTCCAAATAAAACAACACCCAGAAGCTGGACAAGGGTTTGCTTCAAAGCTTCTTATGTAACCAACAAGCAAACAGAATAACATAGCCTACCAAAATCACCTTATAAAACAAACAATTTCTGACTTGTTCATCTCACAACACCACAATGGCTTATTCTTTGCACTTTTCATGTCCTAATTCTCCCCTCTTTCTCCTATGCATCTGCTTGTTTCTTGCTCTTTTCTCTACTCAAACCCACGCCGCCATCAAGAAGTATAATTTCAATGTGGGTGTTCTCTTGTTCCTCTTGAGCATTGATCTATGTATAATCTTCTTATTGCTAGCTAGTATTTGTGACTCTAACTTTACATTTTGAACTATGTTAGAATATATGTACATAACGCACATAATTCACCCTACATTTGAAGTTGGATATAACTTGTCTAATATATAAGCTTGGTGAATTCTCACTGGACTTATGTGCTTGGCTCATACGCGCATTTGTGCACATACGTCCAGGGCCCACTGCCTCTTCTAAACTTTGACAAACTGGTTTGTAGATTGAAGTGAAGAATGTGAGCAGATTGTGTCACCCAAAGCCTATTGTCACAGTAAACGGAAGGTATCCGGGTCCAACCATCTACGCGAGAGAAGGTGATCGAGTTATCGTAAACGTTACCAACCATGCTCAATACAACATCTCCATACATTGGTATGTTTATATGCATTACATAAGTGCATAACTTACATGTATGAAGTTGTCTCAATAGTTCATTTCACATGCTACAAATTCATTTTTTACATAGGCATGGATTGAAGCAATTTCGTAACGGGTGGGCGGATGGACCGGCTTACATAACACAATGTCCTATCAAGACAGGGAAAACGTACACGTACGACTTTAATGTAACAGGGCAACGAGGAACCCTGTGGTGGCACGCGCACATCCTCTGGCTCAGGGCAACTGTGTATGGCGCCATAGTCATCTTGCCTAAGGCTGGAACTCCATTCCCATTCCCTCAACCTCACTTAGAGACCAACATTATCCTAGGTTACTATACTTGACACAAAAGTCTAAACATAACACTACCTATGAAAGTTAGTGATCATTTTGATGTTCATTTTTTCAGGAGAATGGTGGAACCAAGATGTTGAAACCATTGTAAGCCAATCAAACAAGCTCGGCTTGCCACCTCCGCCCTCAGACGCCCACACCATCAACGGAAAACCCGGCCCTCTTTTCCCCTGCTCGGAGAAACGTAACAACTTCATCTTAGCTCTTCATTTCGAGTCTTTTACAACAAACAAGTTGATACTCATTAGGGTCTGTTTGATATTGATATCAGGATATCATGTATGAATATGAATATCACTCATAACCATATCTACGTTTGATATAATCCTAATATCGATATCAAACTGATATATGTTGTTTGGTACCAGTATGACTATCAGGATATGGGTATGAGTTATTTCAAAAATATCACTCATACCCGATATCTCATATCTTTGATATCGATACCAAGCTATAGCTTCTAAAAAGAAACTTCTAAAAGTCTTCTTTCGTCTAGCCATACGGGACAAAGCCATGCTCCTTACATAATCTAATAACAAGTTCATACAAACTACAAAGAGATTGATACTAATCACCCTAATTCCAATGACTCTTTTGTTTGATTGACAGACACATTTGCCCTTGAGGTTGAGCATGGCAAGACCTACCTCCTAAGAATTGTCAATGCAGCACTCAACGACGAGCTCTTCTTCGCCATAGCAAGCCACACCATGACAATAGTCGAAGTCGACGCAGTCTACACCAAGCCCTTCAACACCACCACAATCCTCATAGCCCCTGGACAAACCACAAACGTCCTAGTCCAAGCCAACCAACCTCCAAATCGGTACTTCATGGCGGCAACACCTTTCCAAGACGCCCCAATCCCAGTAGACAACAGAACAGTCACCGCCATTCTACAATACAAAGGAGTCCCAAACACAATCCTACCAAAACTCCCAAATCTCCCTAAACCAAACGACACCCAACTCGCCACCAACTACACTAGCAAGATCAAGAGCCTCAACACCAAGGAATACCCGGCGAACGTGCCGTTAAAAGTCGACCGCCGCCTCTTCTACACCATCGGAATAGGGATCAACCCTTGCCCTAGTTGCAACAACAAGACACAAATGACTGCCTCGTTGAACAACATCACATTTGTGATGCCCAAGATCGCACTTTTGCAGGCGCATTACGATAATACCCCTAGAGTTTTCAGGCTTGATTTCCCTGATAAGCCTTTGAGGGCTTTTAACTACACCGGCGCGCCGTTAACGGCGAATCTGAGGACGAATCTTGGCACTAGGTTGAGTAAGGTGGCGTATAATAGCACGGTGGAGTTGGTGTTGCAGGATACTAATTTGTTGTCGGTTGAATCGCACCCTTTTCATCTCCATGGATACAATTTCTTTGTGGTGGGGACTGGAAATGGAAACTTTGATCCTTTGAATGATCCAAAGAAGTTCAACTTGGTTGATCCTCCTGAGAGGAATACTGTTGGTGTTCCCACTGGAGGGTGGACTGCAATTAGGTTCAGAGCTAATAATCCAGGTAAAATCATGCACTAATTACTTACTGACCTCTGTCTAATCTGTGACAAACCCAATACATAAGCATAGTGTAGTTTCTTCATATGTAATCACTAACCTTATATAATAGGATTAGTTATGTCACATCTTTCCGCGTGGCATAGATAATTCAAAATTTTGTAGTTAGCTCTGACCAAAATGATCTACCCGTTGTACAAATTGAACTATCCGACCTGACCTGATTTTAACATGTAATCCGAAATGACCCAACTCGTTCCTGAGTTTGAATGAAAGTTGTGTATGTGTAGGTGTTTGGTTTATGCATTGCCATTTGGAGTTGCACACAATGTGGGGATTGAAGATGGCGTTCGTCGTCGAGAACGGAAAGTCGCCGGAAGAGAGTGTTCTACCGCCGCCTGCGGACCTTCCACCTTGCTAGGTTGATCTTGCAAGACAAGGAAATTTCAGCTTGCTTGATCATTTAATTTTACTTCTTATTTCAATTGTGTAAAAAACACTACACATTATGCTTTGAGAATAAGGCCTCTCTATTTGTATTTGCAATTTGCAAGATTCTTTGTGGCCAAAGGAGAAATTAATTGCCTGTGAAATAGGTTTTCGAATTGGTTGATGCCTTAAAATTGGAAGCAAAATATATAACAGTTACTATTAAGGGTGTGTTTGGATTGCGTATTATTTGACATTATAATGTCAGATAATTCGTAATCCAAAAATACCCTAAATCAATTATTCAATTCTAAAGAGAAAAAAAACAAATAACCAGTTAGCTCAGGAAATTCACCGGACTCAAAATTGGTGGGTAAACTTCTAACTGTAAATTGAAGATTGAAAAAGACTACTAACCGCTTGTGGTAGAAACCACAATGGGACAAAAAACTATCCCACCTCAAATATTTATGACTAGAGATCATGCCCGTGCTACGCACGGAAAAAAATAAATTTCATTATTGAAAATTTTACGATATATTTATTTTATTGTTTAATATATAAAGTAAATTGATTAAATTGTAATCATATTTAGAACATTTTGTATTTTTTTGCACTTTTGAGTTTACTTGTTGAAATTAATAATTTATTATTTGAGTTGATTATGATTTTTTAAGAGAAAAAATAAATTATATTAAGAGTATAGCCTATTTTTTGTTTTTAATACTAAGCATGTATAATTTTCATTTAACTGGTTCATTTTGATGTGATAGGAATTTCATCACAAATCTAAAATGATGTTAGTAGAGATGTAAACTTGATCAAGATGAGATGTTAATATATGTATTTCTTAATATTAAGTGTTATAATTATTATAAAATGATATTAAAAATTATTTATGAATAGAAGTTTAAAGATGAAAATTGACCGGATCAATCAAACAATGATTATGCAGATTTAACTAAATATTTAACAAATTCGGGCCAATATCTAGGATGAAAGTAACTACGATCAAGATAATTGACCGGATCAATCAAACAATGATTATGCAGATTTAACTAAATATTTAACTACTTGTAATTACCTTTTGATGTCTAGTATTTACATCCGATCAAGATAATACATATTTAAAAAAAAAAAAATTAATTAACAATGTTAGTTTGTATTAATGATTTGAATTAGTACATGTAAATATAGTAATATTAATAACGCAAAAAAAATTCTAATATATTTACAATATAAAACTAAACTTGACATAAGAGAATATATATATATTCCGTGATATTTTACCTATTACCTTGATAAATGGATAAGATTTCGCAGTTCGACAAAAATATGACAACAAATAAATAGATATATTGATATATATAACTAAATTTTAAATTAACAAATATGATATTTAGATCGCACATTGCATGTTGATTACGCTAAGTTCTTTTACTTGTGTAGCAATACACTCGACTATATACATACCTTTGTGTTTAACATATATGAAATACATTGTGAATAGCAAAACAATGGATTATTACATCTTTTAACGTTAGTATTTGTTTTTGACATATGATCATCTCTTATTAAGGTTCTTTTACTTGTTATAATAAAACATAAAACTTATTATCCTCGACTCATAATAGTGTCGATTTAACTTCTCTATTGATTTGGAAAAAAATCATTATTGTAAATCAAATATAACAACAATTTGATTTGACATTTATTACTCTGAATTCTTCATATATCCTTAGGCTCTTTCATCCCTTCCGACCTTCTTACACATTGAAATGTGACTTCAAATCTTTCTGATAACATAATTAATTACATTGATGGCATTAAGATTAATTTGGATGTCAAAAAACAGATTTAAAATAGTTCTTTCAACCGAAAAAAAAATATAATGGTCAACTCTTCCCCTAGCATTTTTATGATCAAATTGTAAACCATTGAGCAGTGCAAATATTGTTGATTTTATGTGAAACCTAAATGAAAAATATATAATATTTTTCTTTTACTCTATATGAAAAATGTATATAAATTTAGGAACTCATATTGTAAGGAAAATTTGCTCTCATAAAATAATTATATAAAATTATCTCTTTAGTACCATTCTTAAACAACTCATATTCTCAGTATGTACTCTTATTAAAATATAAAACTGTCACTTAAATACGTATTGAAACTCTATTATCTAAAATTATCACTTAAATACCCTTCTTAAGCAACTCATATTCTTTGATACCCTTATTAATATATAAACCTATGAATTAAAAGGAGGAGCATTAATTGTCAGGAACTCTATTATGCATGTGCTATGCACGGTTAGTATTATTTGAATATTTTAAATTGATATTTCCTTTTATATTATGTTTTCTACTTTTAAAATTTATATTAAATTTATCTTTATCTAATGAAACATTATTAAAAATACATGAGCTGAAATATCGTTTTATTACTCTTACGTACAAATATACTACGTTTTGTACTATAAAAAATATATAGAATGCTTTAATATACTTCAGTATTGGACATGCAGTATAAGTTTATAATGAATTGAAGTTTGTACACTTTTTATTCCACATTTAGTATTTCTAAATCAGTTTAAGAAAATCATTTTAGATTTCCTTGTCAAATTTAGGTTTTAACATATAGTGTGAATTCTATAACTATACATGCATGATATCATTTTTTCATTTTAATATTAACATAATTAAGTAGATTATTAGGTACAATATATATAATACCATAATTATTAGTTACATGTTGCACAGTTAAGTAGCATATATATGTTAATTATATGCTTTTCGGTTATTTTTATATAACTTAGTGTAAGTTAGATTTTTTAAAATTTTATTAATAGGTTGGTATGTTCATAACAGATTATAGATGTTACAACGGAATACATATATGGATATATGTTTACCCTTTCATAAAAATATCTTATATTTATGTGATTAAGTAACTAAGATATTTTTATATAAATAAACATATATATAATGCTAACAATATACAAAATAGAATGTTAAATTACATAATTTCTTAATTATCATTAGTTTGCATTACTTTTTGTTATAAGAAGCGCAATGAAAGAAGAAGAAAAAAAAAGAGCAAATAAATAGACAATTATGAAGATCTCGCCTTTATCTTCTTTTTTTAGATTCTTTGTCCGGTTCGAATGACCATTGTCACTCTACGTCTGGGTCGGGTTCTGATTGACTACCTTTCGATGGGGCGGACTCTCCCAATACTAATAGTTCCATACACGATCTCACATTTATCTGACATGTATGTTCTATAGCAAAGCTCAACCCCACTTTATTGTTTCCTTGTCAATAAGGAAATTCAGTATCGATATGCAAAATTAGAAGCATTTTAATGTCTTCATGTATATAGATGTACTCCCACGTTTACCTTGTAACTTAGCTCCTCTATGAGTTTATCTATTTATGAAAAATCATAAAATAAAACATAAAAAATCCACTAAAAACAATAATAATTAAATTCGTAAATATTAGACAAATACTAAAGGTAAAAAATAAAATATAAGACTATGAGAGCAATGCAACTGACAAATTCATAAATATTAGACAAATACTAAAGGTAAAACAAAAAAATATAAGACTATAAGAGCAATGAAACTGACAAATAATTTATTAAGCCTTAACTTGAAATTAAGGACATATATGTTGTGAAAGGTCAAGTATGATTTTTCGTTTCCCTTCGCTCATACTCTTGAATTAACTTTGAAGAGAAAGTTCCTTTGAAATTTCTCTCATTTGTTAGTGCCCCACCAAAAAAAAGGGCCATACTATTCGGCGCATGCCCAAAATTGCCTTTCAGCGCATAGGATAGAGATGTAACGCTCCATGAAGCTCCTCACGTAACGCTGAATAAAGCTCCTCACGTAACGCTCCATGAAGCTTCAGGCGTAACGCGGCGGACCAACCCTGGATTTAAAAACAGAACTCTCTCCCTTCTCCTCCATTCCGCCGCTGCTCACTCAAAAAACAGAAATCGAACCCTAAACCTCTCTCGTTACGCGCCATTGGTATCGGTTCGTTAAGAATCAACAAATCTCTCCCGTTACGCAATCATCCAAGGTTAGTTACACTACATTCCATCTCTTGAAATATTAGTTGTTTTTTGTTAATTTAGAAGTAGTTAAGTGTTTATGTTTAATGTTTGTGAATTAGTGTGAATTTTAAAGGTATCTTTGTATGAGGTAGTGTTATTTTAGGTATTTTTAGGTAGATTTATTAAATAAATTTGAATTTTTTAAGAAATGTTGAAAGATAAGGCATCGCCGGAATCTGGAATTGTCGCCGGAATTGCCGGTGAAATATCGCCGGTAGCAATCCGGTGAATTGCCATTGCACAGTATGTAACGAGGGGAAGCCTTCCAACCGTTACGAGTTGTCGGCTTCTACGCGTAACGTGTGGTCAGAGAACAAGCGTTACATGCTGTTGGCCTCCCGGCGATGACTTTCCAGCGACTACTCTTTTCACAAAAATAAAAATTTGCATATGTATGTTTAGGGTATTTTAGACATTTGTATGAAATTTGAAATTTTGATGGATTTGTATGAAAGGTTTAGGGGTTGTTGGATATGTTTAAAAACTTTATCGGATTGTTTATTGTGGTAGATGGAGCCTGGTGAGAGAATGAGGCGTAGAGCCAGACGAGACCTCGTTCGGGCTGCTTCGTATCGGACTGAGCGTGAGCTATCCCGTAGGTTTGTGGGTGTTGCCCAAGATGCGGGAGGGCACGGGCAGGCGGGCTATGCTGACCCCCCTGTGTTCCCGTTTGGGCCATCTTATGTGGCGGGAGGCCCTGCAGATTCGGACCCGCAGTTGTACCCACAGTACAACGTGAGTCCACTCCATTGTTATTCTGATATGATCGATCAGAATAACTATTATGGTCATTCATTGAGTCCGCCACCACCCCAGCAGAGTCAGCACCAGAGCCCAATCGCCCATCAGAGCCCTCACGGGTCCATGTCGCATCACAACCCCTTATATTATGAAGGCGGCGCAAATGACGACATGGATTACAATGAAGCATATAGTGCTCCACAATGAAGCTTCTCCTTTCCTGTATTCCTCAATCAAACGAGCTAGTGCAACCGCAGAGACCTTGAAGTGCAGCTTGGAGAAAAGATGTGCCTTCGTTAGCAGCGTATATCTTTTTCCAATGCTCTCATTGAATGCCCCCCTTATCTCACCAATATGACTGCACAACCGTGTATGATATTGATCGAACACAGTGCAAAGGTTGCCATCGTTGCTTGTGAAGAAGCTTTTTAGACTAGAATGGGCCCCTTCAACCCTGTATTACAATCAAGAATCTGAAATCAGTATGTTGCTGTAAAGGTCTAACTAAGTTCAAATAACTAGCTAAATTTAGAAAAATTGTTGATGCAGATACCTGTTAGTGGTGGTAGTACCGAGCGTAAACACTATATCTGTCCATACGGAGACGATTCTTTCCTTGTAGGGGTCCAGCCAGTTTTTTTGTAGGTACTGCAGACATTTTGGAGATTTCTTCCAATCACACTTCAGCTTCCATAGTTTTTCTTCGTACCCTTGTATGGTCATTTCCTTGAAGAGTTTCATGCAGTCGTTGGAAAACGTTGTGCCCCTAAACTTGTCCATGGCCTTCTTCCCAAAGTCTTCAATATTTTTTCTCACATGCCGCCTACATAGGAGGAATTTTGCTTCTGGAAACTGCTTCTCTAAGGCGTTCATCAACGCCTTCTCCCGATCAGTGACCAAACATGTGGGTGCCCGTTGCACCTTGCCAAACATCTTTGCAAGTTGCTCTATGGCCCACTTGTAACTGTCTTTGTCCTCCTTCTTCAGAAATGCCCCGACAATATTGTAGTTTTTCCAAACAGATGTGATGCCGACAATTTCAAGGAAAGGAAAGTTGTAGCTGCACACATAATCATATATATAATATGATGGCACCCTAACCTTGACATGAACAAATGAAGAGTATAATAGATATGTATGTTACTAACCAGTTAGTTGCATATGTAGAGTCCAGCAGCACAATATACGGAAATGCTTTCAGCAACGACAACTGATCCTGGCTTGCGAAGAAGATATATGTTATCTTGTTGGTCTCCTTGTTAAATCTGTACTCCATGAAGTATCCCTTCTCATTGCACTCATAGAAGAACTGTTGCACAACTGTTCTCCCTTCCATGCCCTTCTTTCGTATCTCGTGCATGATATTGTAGACTTGCTTCATCTTGATCAAATTTCCAGGAGACGAATGGATTGTAGTATGAATCTTTTGCGGCTTGCAATGGTTGACCGTCATCACCTTAATAATTTCCTTCTCTTTAGCGGTTGGTCGCCCAGCTAATGCACTACCATACAATGAATCTGCTATGACATGATTGTGAGTTCCATGTTGTACAATGACCCTCCACAATCCCTTCGGCCCTTCTTTCAGCCTCAACATGAAGGGACACCCACACTTCTTTGACATTGTGATGTCTCTCACTTGGCCAGCTCCTTTAGGCACGTTTTGTCCATGCCTATCACACGATAACCAAGTCCCCCCAAGGGCTTTTGGGGTGGAGGGTTTATTCCTCCACTTTTTGATGCAAAAGTGTTTACACATAGCCATATCCCGCGTCCACAAAAAAGCTTCTTCTCTAGACTCCCAGATTTTATCAGTTGTAAAGAAGCTTGAATAATCGGCAGAGACGTAAACATCCTCCTCCGGTGGTACACTAAACTGAGGTTGTGTGTGTAGGGATGGAAAACAAAATTGTGGGGTAGCATAAGATGGTATATCAATATATGGTTGAGGCGTGTTCCAAACCTGCACCTTTTGCGGCGTTTCCCAAACCGGAAATGTCTTCTCTGATATTTAGATCGCACATTGCATGTTGATTACGCTAAGTTCTTTTACTTGTGTAGCAATACACTGGACTATATACATACCTTTGTGTTTAACATATATGAAATACGTTGTGAATAGCAAAACAATGGATTATTACATCTTTTAACGTTAGTATTTGTTTTTGACATATGGTCATCTCTTATTAAGGTTCTTTTACTTGTTATAACAAAACATAAAACTTATTATCCTCTACTCATAATAGTGTCGATTTAACTTCTCTATTGATTTGGAAAAAAAAAATCATAATTGTTAATCAAATATAATAACAATTTGATTTGACATTTATTACTCTGAATTCTTCATATATCCTTAGGCTCTTTCATCCCTTCCGACCTTCTTACACATTGAAATGTGACTTCAAATCTTTCTGATAACATAATTAATTACATTGATGACATTAAGATTAATTTGGATGTCAAAAAACAGATTTAAAATAGTTCTTTCAACCGAAAAATAATAATATAATGGTCAAATTTTAAACCATTGAACAGTGCAAATATTGTTGATTTTATGTGAAACCTAAATGAAAAATATATAATATTTTTCTTTTACTCTATATGAAAAATGTATATAAATTTAGAAACTCATATTGTAAGGAAAATTTGCTCTCATAAAATAATTATATAAAATTATCTCTTTAGTACCATTCTTAAGCAACTCATATTCTCAGTATGTACTCTTATCTATATATATTTAAAAGTTAGCATTCTAGGTCATTGAATGTTAACTTTTAAAGATGAATTAGTTTTTATTTTCATTTCATGCCTTATTTACTTAGCACAAAATTTAAACAATTTCTCAAATCCAAAAAGTACTAAAGTGACAATTTCATATATTAACAATTATATTTAATCTATAATCGTCTATTTAATAAACAAAGTTTTTGATTCACAATTATATACAATTACTACATATTAATCAATTAAAAAGTCCTCATTTTCTTATCGTTGTATAATTCTTATATCTTCACGTTAAATTTTCAACATAGTTCAATTTATATTTCTATTAAGCATGAAAAACAACCATCTATATATATTTAAAAGTTAGTATTCTAGGTCATTGAATGCTAACTTTTAAAGATGAATTAGTTTTTATTTTCATTCATGCCTTATTTATTTAGCACAAAATTTAAACAATTTCTCAAATCCAAAAAGTACTAAAGTGACAATTTCATATATTAACAATTATATTTAATCTATAATCGTATATATAATATACAAAGTTTTTGATTCACAATTATATACAATTACTACATATTAATCAATTAAAAAGTCCTCATTTTCATATCGTTGTATAACTCTTATATCTCCACGTTAAATTTTCAGCATAGTTCAATTTATATTTCTATTAAGCATGAAAAACAACCATCTATCTATATAATGCTAACTTTTAAAGATGAATTAGTTTTTATTTTCATTTCATGCCTTATTTACTTAGCACAAAATTTAAACAATTTCTCAAATCCAAAAAGTATTAAAGTGACAATTTCATATATTAACAGTTATATTTAATCTATAATCGTCTATTTAATAAACAAAGTTTTTGATTCACAATTATATATAATTACTACATATTAATCAATTAAAAAGTCCTCATTTTCTTATCGTTGTATAACTCTTATATCTTTACGTTAAATTTTCAACATAGTTCAATTTATATTTCTATTAAGCATAAAAAACAATCATCTATATATATTTAAAAGTTAGTATTCTAGGTCGTTGAATGCTAACTTTTAAAGACAAAATCAAAGGCTTAAATAGGCCTAAAGGTATAGTTTGCATGTAGGGTTAGTTTATCTCCCTTAGTATATAATATGTATATATTATGTTAGATTTTCTGATCGTTTTTTACTATAGGGTTTATAAAACAATATAAAATACATAAGTATAATTATAGGCTACTTTGTAATCTAAGTAAATAATTTTTCTTTGTTTATTTTAATATACCATAGCATAATTATGTGTATATATAAAAATGAGCACTATTTGTAAGTAAATATTCCCTCCCCACACACTCTTTTTTCAGTTAAATCTTGCCTCTACGTACAGACTAATCTTTAGGTTATGACTCATTTTTTAACCTAAATCTCAATTAATGATAGTTACTATATACTGTATACGTTATATTTTGCTCTCATTTACTCCTATTTTAATATTATCCAATTACTACATGTAACTCCCGTATTTAGTACACAGTGAATGGTTGGAAATAAATTATGGTCAAGATGTCTAAACGGTTATATGTCAAAATGGCTTCACTTTCCAAGTAACATTTTTCATCTATAAAAGAGCAAAAATGATGGTATTTCGTTCATTTGCTCTGGGCATCCATCATCTCATTCTTCTACATGGAAATTACCTTTAGAAAGCCATATAGTGAAGTTTGGGAGATAGTGGACAACACCTTAAAAAGACATGGTCACTGAAATAAGCATAATTATTAAGTTAAAGATGTGAATGAGGATTCCCGATTGTCGATGATGCAAGTATATATTCACCTCAGGGTAAACTATCCTTGATTATATGTATTTGGATATCTTTTGTAGTCTACAATACTTACATATATCGGTTTAAATTTATTAATATAATTGTCTTTTGATCGAGATAGGTTAATTTTATGTGAAGATGTCAGAGAATTGGATAATCTAATATCACTATTGAGGCATCGATTGTTTACATCATGCACCGGTAGCTTTCACTAGAAGGAGGACAAAGACAATCGATTTAGGATGACTGATTGTTAGTAACGAATAAAGCAAACTATTTTATGGACGATGTAAACCCTTCAACTATTGGTAGCATAAATTCAATTAGGTTTGTATTTTTAGTTCCTTTTTTATACTAAATCGTTTTAGGTAGGTGTGTTGTTATTTTGGTTAAAGATGTTTTTTATTATTCTATTTTATACATATTCATTTTACACTCATCATGTATATATACTAAAGTTGACCTCATTTGTGTTGGTCTAGAGGAATTAATCAAGGATGAAAGCCGAAATAATAGACATATACTCACTCTCACATATGAAATGTACAAGGAAGAAGTTATGAATTATAATTTCGCTAAGAAGAGTAAGCATGTACCGATAAAATAACTAATGTACTTTTATATAAAATGTAATAAGGTTTAAGAATATGCAGAGCCACCAATTATTTATATTACTCCGTATTTAATAAGAATAGGAAGTAATGACTAATATTTATTAATTAAAATGATATATATCATAGCATTTTAATCACCAATTATTTAGATTAAACTTCTGACCCAAAAAAAAAAAATGTACTTCGTACAATCATAGAATTTTATACCTAAAATACTTAGATATTACATTTCTTTTGTCAAGACTTAGATATTACATTTAAATCCATATCAAATAATATATCGTCTAAGATAAAACATGAAACAACAATCCATATATTAGAAACTCAAATTTAAACCGTGACACTACATATACACAAAAGGCCCGTGCGAAGCACGGGCTTCGATTTCTAGTTAAAATATAAAATTGTCACTTAAATACGTATTGGAACTCTATTATCTAAAATTATCACTTAAATACCCTTCTTAAGCAACTCATATTCTTTGATACCCTTATTAATATATAAACCTATGAATTAAAAGAAGGAGCATTAATTGTCAGGAACTCTATTATGCATGTGCTATGCACGGTTAGTATTATTTGAATATTTTAAATTGATATTTCTTTTTACATTATGTTTTCTACTTTTAAAATTTATATTAAATTTATCTTTATCTAATGAAACATTATTAAAAATACATGAGCTGAAATATCGTTTTATTACTCTTACGTACAAATATACTACGTTTTGTACTATAAAAAATATATAGAATGCTTTAATATACTTCAGTATTGGACATGCAGTATAAGTTTATAATGAATTGAAGTTTGTACACTTTGTATTCCACATTTAGTATTTCTAAACTAGTTTAAGAAAATCATTTTAGATTTCCTTGTCAAATTTAGGTTTAAACATAGTGTGAATTTTATAACTATACATGCATGATATCATTTTTTCATTTTAATATTAACATAATTAAGTAGATTATTAGGTACAATATATATAATACCGTAATTATTAGTTACATGTTGCACAATTAAGTAGCATATATATGTTAATTATATGCTTTTCGGTTATTTTTATATAATTTAGTGTAAGTTAGATTTTTAAAATTTTTATTAATAGGTTGGTATGTTCATAACAGATTATAGATGTTACAACGGAATACATATATGGATATATGTTTACCCTTTCATAAAAATATCTTATATTTATGTGATTAAGTAACTAAGATATTTTTATATAAATAAACATATATATAATGCTAACAATATACAAAATAGAATGTTAAATTACATAATTTCTTAATTATCATTAGTTTGCATTACTTTTTGTTATAAGAAGCGCAATGAAAGAAGAAAATGAAAAAAAAGAGCAAATAAATAGACAATTATGAAGATCTCGCCTTTATCTTCTTTTTTTAGATTCTTTGCCCGGTTCGAATGACCATTGTCACTCTACGTCTGGGCCGAGTTCTGGTTGACTACCTTTCGATGGGACGGACCCTCCCAATACTAATAGTTCCATACACGATCTCACCTTTATCTGACATGTATGTTCTATAGCAAAGCTCAACCCCACTTTATTGTTTCCTTGTCAATAAGGAAATTCAGTATCGATATGCAAAATTAGAAGCATTTTAATGTCTTCATGTATATAGATGTACTCCCACGTCTACCCTGTAACTTAGCTCCTCTATGAGTTTATCTATTTATGAAAAATCATAAAATAAAACATAAAAAATCCACTATAAACAATAATAATTAAATTCGTAAATATTAGACAAATACTAAAGGTAAAAAATAAAATATAAGACTATGAGAGCAATGCAACTGACAAATTCGTAAATATTAGACAAATACTAAAGGTAAAACAACAAATATAAGACTATAAGAGCAATGAAACTGACAAATAATTTATTAAGCCTTAACTTGAAATTAAGGACATATATGTTGTGAAAGGTCAAGTATGATTTTCCGTTTCCCTTCGCTCATACTCTTGAATTAACTTTGAAGAGAAAGCTCCTTTGAAATTTCTCTCATCTGTTAGTGCCCCCACCAAAAAAAAAAAACCTGAACACATGTTCTCCATCCCAGCTCACCATTATATAAAGATTACTCTAGAGGATTTAAAACGTTTTTCCGTTTATATTTCAAGGTTTTAATACTCCGTACGTTAAAGGATTTTTTAGGAATAAAAGATATTTGGACGTTACAAAATAGAGATTTGGAAATATAAAGAAATCATGGGAGATTGTAGTGCATACCTCTAGCTCTACGCATTCAAGTGACAATTAATATACATAAGGGCCGTTTACCTTTCTACACATTGAATATCGTCTTGAATTTGCTCTCTTCTTTTACTTTCTACACGGTAAGAACACCAATTTATTTTGTGGAATGCTAAAGGCTATAACTTTGACTTTCATGTAAAGTTCGCTCCGTGGAAACCACTTTGGCTCTCATTTTCTTGAGAAAATTATAGATAAACTTTATTCTTTTAAAGACTAATTTGATGTAGAAATTAGATAGTAGTTGATCGAATGATATTCTTTGATTACTTTGAGGTTAGGATTTAAGCATATAATTTGATGAAGAAATTGGATGTAGAGTGATAAAAGAATGGCTATATAGAATTCAGTTTTGAATTTAATTACCTCATGTTCTATCAAGCAATTGTAGTTTGCACTATTCCAAAATAAACATTAGTAGTATTTTTAATGTAGAGGTTAAATGTCTAGAATGTAAAAGGTCAACACTACTCCAGATTAATTAGTTGTTAATCGAAAGGATAAATGTCTTAAATGTAAGAGGCCAATACTACCGGGTAGAGGAGGAGACCTTACGTATGAGATAAACATTAATTATCAATAGTCTTCAATACAATATACTCTTTTAAGATGAGGTAAAAGTAAAAAATTAGGGGAAAAAATGTATTAGTGTAATTAGTTGTAGGGCATTAATGAGCATTTCTTTCTACTTTATATATTAGGATAAATGTCTTAAATGTAAGAGACCAACACTACCGGCTAGAGGAGGTGTTGGATCGTTAGAGTTACGTCTGAGGGAACAAAAGCTTTGTTCCCACAGAAGGCACAACGGATTTAAATAGCAAGAAAGATAACAGAACGAACTCACGATATATAGTGAAAACCCTGATTGGCAAAACTAGCTTCTCAAGGAAAAACCACTACCTTCAAGCTTCCGCTTGAGAGGATTTTGAAGCGTCTACTTGTCTTATTGATTTCTTGTTCGATTACACTTGTATCCTGGACTTCAACCTCTAGACTTCCCACCTAGATTTGAAACCTCTTCTACAACGATGAATCGAACTCAACCCTCCAAGACTCACAAACTCTTCACTCTCTTTTTCTTCTAAACTGAATGCTCTCAGTTCTTCGTTCTTCGTCGTCGTTTTTCACATAATGGAAATCTCATCCATTAATATAGTCAGCCCAAACCCTAGTACGAAAAGGATAATATTTCCTTGCTTTCCCAGCAAGAAAGATAATATCTTTCCATACATAAAATCTCTCAATTCTATCTTATACAAAAGATAATTACCTAAGGTACACTTACCATAAATAAAAACCCAAGATAAGATAACATCTTCTCTCTCATATCTTTCATGATTCTGCAATATATCTCTTCCATATTTCGTGCAAGATCTTTTCCTTCTTCTTTTCCAAGACTTTGACCAAGATCTCCACTTTCCTTTTATGAAGCAGTCTTTGTTCCCTCAATCGCTTCCGACGATTTCGATCACTCCGACGCTTCCCCTTACATCTCCTTGCTTCTCTCAAGTGACTCATCATTATAGTAGATGGATTGATCATTCGCTCATTTGCAAGACATTTGTTCCTTTCAAGGTAACGATACCTTATCTGGGCACAAAGCGTGATCCATCCAGCTGACTTCCTTTTCTGAGACCGCACGATCTTCAAAGATGATTCCCATAATCTTCACGCTGATTATCCTTCACTCCATTCACAACTTGAGTTTTGTTCGTCATTGATATTTCTTGAGAGGTAACAAAGCGCATGGACAGAGCTTTGTTCCCTCTGCGATCCTTTGCTGCAATGGTTCCCTGAGATAACTGTCTTTGTTTCTGAAATACTTAGTACCCAGATTAGTTGAATATTTGTTACCTTCAAAACCTAAGGAATTCAACAGGAGGAGACCTTACGTATGAGATAAACATTAATTATCAATAGTCTTCAATACAATATACTCTTTTAAGATGAGGTAAAAGTAAAAAATTAGGAAAAAAATGTATTAGTGTAATTAGTTGTAGGGCATTAATGGACATTTCTTTCTACTTTATATATTTATAAATGTAGTGGGGATGAAAAATTCAATAGGATGAAGACAACCATGAGAATAAATTAATTACCGGCACATGTATTGAAAATTTGAAATAATTACCGGCACAATTATGAGAAACAAATAACTCACTGGTCTTTCTATTTATTTGTCATTTTTTTTAAAGTATTATTTGTGCTAGGTACATATAATGTTGAATTTATTACATTATAGGTTTATATATTTTGATGATTTGGAGTAATTCACGATGAGTCGGAATATGATTCTGTTACAAAAAAGGCAATTGAATAAATTCAGGCTATATTATGTGCACATACGAAAAGAAAATGGACATTTTTTGAAAAATATCAACATGGTTACGCGTACATGGTTTTGTCTCAAATGTGTATTGATTTTGTTGGGAAGTAAATTTTTATGATTTTAAATTACTTGAAAAGTGATATCAAATATATGTGTTTGGTTGGACTTTTTGTTTTTGAAAAATGAAGATATTTAATTCATAGTGTTTTCAATTCCTATAAAATATAGGAAATGCAATCACTTAGGGATGGGTGGGTAAAATTTTATTCCCCCATATTTTCCATGATTTAGATTTTAATCAAACATAATTTACCAATTCTCATGAATTTAAATTCTTATATTTTGATTTCACATGAAGTAACTTCATAGGAATTACACTTCCCACGTTCAACTAAATAAACACTTAGTTGTATATTATTCAAAAAAAATGTACATTATTTTTCTAATAAAAAGTTGGAATGGCTTTGAACACATGACTTATAAAGTGTATATATTTTTGTTTAAATGTTTATCTATTTTGTATTAAGTGGACGCATATTGATTTTGAACACATGACTTAAATTGTATGTTAAAGTGCATAGATTTTTTTCTATAAGTGTACAAATATTGGCCTTATTGTGTATAACATTTGTAGAGGATGTGCATACGTTGTTTTTGTATTGGACGTGTGCATGTGTTTATAAACCATGTCCGTATGATTTTGTTAAAGTGTATAATTTTTTGTCTATATATGTATAAATCTTGATTTAGATATACATAATTTTTGTACTGGATAGCAAAGCCCGCTTTTCCCCAAAAAATACTTTTTTTTCAAAATCCGCCATTCCGTTGGTAGAGATCCAAGCCTTGAAGACTCATTCTCATTTTTTTTTTCAATCTCACGTCCCATTGTTAGGGCTCGTTTGATATCTGATAGCTCCATGACCCCCTTGATGACGGCGCAGGACGAAGAGGACGCAATGAAGGTGCACTCGGATGGTCCGATGACAAGAGCCCGTGCCAGAGCAATGGAACGAGCCACACAGTCTTTAGTCTCGCGGGCATACGCAAGTGACACGACTTCATCTAGTCCTAAATGGGTTCTCCTCGTGACCTATGAAGGCTTAGGCGAGGTCTCGTCCAACCCAACCTGACCAAAAGACGAAGACGCCGAGCTCGCGGAGAAGACTGAAGGGAGGCGACCGCCGCCGGGTTTACGGTGCCCGCCGCGATGGTCACGGCGCCCGCCGTAAGGTGCCCGGCGCCCGCCGTTTGGTGCCCGGCATGGAGTTTGGCTACGGCTTTTGGGCAGCGGCCGCCGTTTAATTACGGCGACCGCCATTTTTCTCCGAGTTCGTTCTGCGTCAGCGTTTTCAAGACCCGTCGTTTTAATGAATATTTTATTATTATTATTTTATGTTATTTCTGTTTAGACTATTTAAGACTTGGAACCCTAGTTTGTAATCTTCACGTTGAATTTAAGTAGTAAAAGTTGAGTTCGCTCCTTAGAAGTTGAGTACGCTCCTTCCTTGAATTCTAACGTCACCCCTTCGATTCCACGAATCGTTTATCCCGTAGCTCGTCGCTTCGAGCAAGTTTTACACCGTCTCTTCGGTATTCAAATCATCTCTTTGATCTTCACGTCATCTCTTGACGCAATTGAGGGTTATCTCTTTAACCCTAGGAAAGCCATCACTTTGGCTACGGAGGAGAAGAATCAATCCAGGCTTGAGGAGTCAAGATCCTGCGTTGCAGACAACACTCAAGGGTTGTTCGCATCAACTGGCATCAGAGCCTTTTCCAATCTAAGTTTGTTCTTCTCTCTTTTGTGATTCTTGAAGAAAAAAAATCCGCTAGCAAACCCTAGAATTTTTTTTTCTAGCCACCACCCACCACCACCACTCGCCACCACCACCGCTCACCACCACCGTCCGCCACCACCACCACCATCCGCCGCCGCCTCCCTCTCCTTCACGTATAACCCTCATCCCCTTAGGTGTTGGTTACTTGTTCCCCAATCCTACAATCTACCCTCTAGCAATTCTTGTTTCCATATTTACATATTTGATTTCCTTGCTTCTTGTTGCTCAAATTTTGCTTCATCTTTGGATTAATTGCTAGATTAGTTGTTTGATTTTCCTCCCTGCTAGTTGCTTGTCTTTTCTTGCTTTTCCTACACTTGCTTGTGTGGTTCTTTCTTGCTTGATTCGTCATCATATCAGCACAAAAACAAAAAACAAGGTGTGATCGTATAAACAAAACAAACATATTATTCTCACCTTCCATCAAACAAAAACAGAAAGGTTTGGGAAGACGAAAGCCTCCAAAACAAAACAAAAAACAAAGAGTAGGCAGAGAACGCACTATACGGTCATACTCCATCTTCTCATCTTTCATGTCTCTATGCAACTCTCATTAAAAAGGGCATATAAAAATTTTCAACTCTCTTGTGATTAATTCTGAGAAACTTGATTTGATTTGCTTACACTTGGAAATTTGTGTGTTGTTTGGGACTGGACTTGCTAGTTCTTGCTTTCGGCCTTACGTTCAAGCCTCTCCCTCCTCACGAGCAACCCAAATTAGTACGCCCCACGGAAAATTTCTTGGATCACTTTTGAGACAAGGACTTGGCTTGGACTTGCTCTTTTGCTTGGTGCAGCTTACTTCTTGTGTTGTATGCTTCGTATAGGTACTATGGATGTCCCTACTTCGAGCGTCTCTCCCTCTACGGGCCACCGCAGCCCCGGACACATGGACTCCGCCTATGAACAAATCAACCAACTTCATGCGTCAAACGACACACTTCAGTCCGCGAATGAAGAGAAAAACCGCATTATTGCCGAGCAAGCTGCTGAACTTGCGTACCTTCGTCGGGCCATGAGTAACGTGAAGTTGCCCACGAGCGATCCTCTGCTGAACCCTACGGCCCCAGCCAACCACTCTCTGGATCGCAAGGGGAAGGGTGTCGTGTCCACGCCACAGGATCGCCTTCGTTCGCAAATTGAAGGCTACCCGCCCAAGCGTGGCGACTCTCGCGCCCGGTACAACCCCACCTTTGCCCCGAGAGATAAGGATTACACGTTGGATCGCTCCCGTCATAGTGTTAGCGTTTACAAGGATCCCCTACCGTATGTCAACACCAAGGACCATCGGGTTCGAGGTCGACAACACGCACGGTATGACGACTCCGAGTCCGAGCGTGATGATGATGATGATGACCGTAGCTCAGACCACTCCCAGGAAGGATTTGATGATGAGGAGGCGTATGAGATGGAACGCCGTGAGGAGTTGCGCCCCACGCATCGCGGCTACCGCCGACACTCGCGGGAACGGCGTCGCCCGAGCCCCGAGCGCCATGGCCCACGTCGCCCCGACATTAAGGTAAAACTTCCTAACTTTTCTGGTGAATTTGATCCTCTTAAATTTCTTGATTGGCAGCAGTCTATGGAGTATGTTTTGAACCACTACCAATACCCGGAAGAGGAACGGGTTGCTACCGCCGCATTATATTTCGACGGCGCCGCCAAGGCTTGGTGGCACCGCTTTTGCTCCGACCGTGCATATCACTGTGAGCGTCCACTCACTTCTTGGCGCCATATTATGCGGATCATGAGGAAGAAGTATGTCCCCGAGGACTTTACTTCCGAAATACGCCTTAAGATACAACTCGCCTCTCAAGGTACTCGTTCTCCCCTTGACTTTTATGCTGAACTTGAAGAGTTATCCCATAAGGCAAGTATCCATCACACTGACGAGGACTTTCGGAGTATGTTCCTTCGTGGCCTACATGAGCCCATTCGCAACCAACTTCGGGTGCTTAATATTCGAGACCTCTAAAAGTGCGCTCATACGACACAAGAGATATGGTCACAAGCTCAAGCGGCTAAGCGAGCGTCTTGGTCCCGCACCAATTCCAGGTATGTTCCCTCCACTCCGTCTGGTTCATTTCCTTCTCATGTGCGCTCCTCTTCGCAGTCCGCTCCCACGACTACACCGCCGGCGTCGGTCACTCGGCCGAGCAACACCCCGGCGCGCGTCAACGAGCCACCGCAGCGGCGTGCACCTCCTTCCGATGAACGGGCGCGTGACAAGGTCTGTTATAAGTGCCAAGGGCATGGCCACCTAAAACGGGACTGCCCCAACAACAAGCGCGTCCTCTTCTCACACCTTTCCGGATACGAGTCTTTTGACGATGACACCCTGGACGGCCCACCAGTGTTCGACTCGTATGACCAGGACGAGGAAGCGGAGAAGTTGGATGGGTATATTTGCATCCCCATGGATGACCAAGGCAACGTGCCCCTTAGCCTGGTTACTCGCCGTGTCCTCACCGCCAAAGAAGGTACCTTACTTGACCAACGTGAAAATTTATTTCATACTAAATGTGCGGTCCAGGGTGCTTCTTTGAGTGTCATCATATATGGTGGAAGTTGTTGCAATATCATCAATGAAAAGGTGATCAAGCACTTCAAGTTCGACACAACTCCACACCCCCAACCTTATAGCCTACAATGGATCTCCGAGGGTGATGACTCCAATGTTGTGAAGCGGCAATGCACTATCAATTTCAGCATTGGCCATTACAAGGATTCCGTGCTTTGTGACGTAGTCCCCATGGATGCCACCCATCTTCTATTAGGGCGTCCTTGGCAATTCGACAAGCGAGCCCTTCATGATGGGTTTCTCAACAACTACGTCTTCATGCACAATGGAAGGAAGGTAACATTGCTTCCTATGAGCCCTCAAGAGATTATGCAGGATCACGTGGAAAGGAACCGCGTTAAGGCCCTTGAACAAGCCAAGGATAAAGCCGCTGCCCGTGACATACCCCAGAAATCGACACCAAAGGTTGGCATCCAAGGCTCGTGTGAGAACCGACTTCTTTTGGCTAGGTCTCGGGATGTCACCCCAGTCATTCAGGGAAGACTTCCTTGCTTTTTACTTATTCCTTTCGCGTGTCTATTAAATGTTAAAGATCTTGTTGATTTACCCCCTGCAGTGTCTTCCCTTTTGCAGGAATTTGAGGACGTGATGCCCGAGGAGCTGCCCGAAGGATTGCCACCTATTCGTGGTATTGAGCATCAAATCGACTTTGTCCCCGGTGCCTCTCTTCCTAACCGCGCTACATACCGCGCGAGCCCAGAGGAAACAAAGGAATTACAGCGCCAAGTCCAAGAGTTGTTGGATAAGGGCCACGTCCGAGAGAGCTTAAGCCCCTGCGTCGTCCCGGTCATTCTTGTGCCCAAGAAGGATGGTAGTTGGCGCATGTGTGTTGATTGTCGGGCGATCAACCAAATTATAGTGAAGTATCGACACCCTATTCCTAGACTTGATGATATGCTTGATGAATTGCATGGTGCTACTTTATTTTCGAAAATTGATCTTAAGAGTGGGTATCATCAAATTAGGATGCATGAGGGCGATGAGTGAAAAACTGTATTTAAGACTAAGTATGGCCTTTATGAGTGGTTGGTTATGCCTTTTGGTTTGACCAATGCCCCTAGCACTTTTATGAGGTTGATGAACCATGTTTTACGGGCTTACTTAGGAAAATTTATGGTTGTCTACTTCGATGATATCCTTGTTTACAGCAGGTCTTTGGATGAGCATGTTGAGCATCTTAGGAAGGTCTTAGAGTGTCTTAGAAAAGAGAAACTTTATGCTAACCTGAGTAAATGTTCTTTTTGTTCGAATTCCACTATTTTTCTTGGTTTTGTTGTGTGCAAGGATGGACTACAGGTTGACCAAGAGAAGGTTCGCGCCATAAAGAATGGCCACGGCCCACTACACCAACCATGGTGCGGTCATTGCTGGGCTTGGTTGGCTTCTACCACCGCTTTGTGCGTGACTTCTCCACCATTGCAGCCCCGCTTCATGAGCTTACAAAGAAAGCCGCGTCTATTGAATGGACGACCGCACATGAGACCGCCTTCATCACTTTGAAGGACCGATTGTGCAATGCTCCTTTGCTGCAATTACCGGACTTCTCCAAGACCTTTGAGGTGGAGTGTGACGCTTCTCATCATGGCATTGGAGGGGTCTTGCTACAAGATAGGCGCCCCATCGCGTACTTTAGCGAGAAGCTCACAGGCGCCCAGCTCAACTACCCAACTTATGACAAAGAGCTCTATGCTCTTATTCGGGTGTTGAAGACTTGGCAACATTATTTATGGCCCAAGGAGTTCGTCATTCACTCCGACCATGATGCGTTGAAGTATTTGAAGGGTCAATACAACCTCAACCGCCGCCATGCCCGATGGGTAGAATTCATGGAGACCTTCCCCTATGTGGTCAAGTACAAGAAAGGAAAGGAGAATGTGGTTGCTGACGCCCTCTCTCGCAGGTATGTGTTACTTACCCATCTTGATGCTTCTATCTTAGGCTTCTCCTTGATTAAGGATGTGTATATGCATGATGATGACTTTGCTGACATTTTTAAAACATGCATGGAAATTGGAGAGTCTAATGGATTCTATATTGATAATGACTACCTATTTAAGGCCGGGAAACTTTGTATCCCAAAGACTTCTATACGTCGGTTGCTAATTCAGGAAGCTCATGAGGGTAGAGGTCATTTTGGTATCCCTAAAACCTTGGCTGCATTAAAGGAACATTTCTATTGGCCTAAAATGTTGCATCATGTTACACGTTTTTGCAAGGCTTGTGTTACTTGTGTGCATGCTAAGTCTAGATCGAGTCCCCAAGGTTTGTATACCCCTTTGCCTATTCCGAATGTTCCATGGGAAGATATTAGTATGGATTTTATCACTGGGTTTTCCATGTCTAAGAAGGGGAGGGACTCGATATTTGTGGTAGTTGATAGGTTCTCTAAGATGGCTCACTTCATTGCATGCAAGACTACTCACAATGCTTCTGAGATTTCTTCTTTATTTTTTGAGCATGTTGTTAAGCTGTATGGTATCCCTAGGAGTATAGTGTCTGATCGTGATGCTAAATTTGTGAGTTATTTCTGGAAATCTTTGTGGGCCAAACTGGGAACTAAATTGGTGTTCTCTACTAGCTATCACCCCTAGACCGATGGGCAAACGGAGGTTACTAATAGGACTTTGGGTGCTTTATTGCGTACTATGTTAAAGTCTAACCTCCGCAAGTGGGAAGAGTGCTTGCCTTTTGTTGAATTTGCATATAACAGGTCTATGCACTCGGCGACGCAGCAGACTCCCTTCCAGGTGGTCTACGGCCTCAATCCGCTCACCCCCTTGGATCTCATACCACGGCCAATGAAGGAAAAGGAGAGCATGAAGGGCGTGGAGCGAGCGGACCAGGTCAAGGCACTCCATGAACGGACGAGACAGCAGCTGGAGCGGAGGTCCAAGCAAGTAGCTGCACAACGCAACAAACACCGCCGCCCAGTTGCTTATGAGGCCGACGACTTGGTGTGGCTGCATTTGCGCAAGGAACGCTTTCCATTGAAGCGACGCCACAAACTGGACGCGAGAGGTGATGGTCCTTTCTGGGTGCTGCAACGCCTTGGGGCCAATGCCTATCGCCTGGAGTTACCCGATGACTACGGCGCACACCCGACATTCAACGTCGCTGACCTTGCTCCTTACACTCCTCCTGCTTTTGACGACGAGGACGAAGCGAGGACGCTTCGCAACCAAGAAGGGGAGATTGATAGCTCCATGACCCCCTTGATGACGGCGCAGGATGAAGAGGACGCAATGAAGGTGCGCTCGGATGGTCCGATGACAAGAGCCTGCGCCAGAGCAATGAAACGAGCCACACAGTCTTTAGTCTCGCGGGCATACGCAAGTGACACGACTTCATCTAGTCCTAAATGGGTTCTCCTCGTGACCTATGAAGGCTTAGGCGAGACCTCGTCCAACCCAACCTGACCAAAATACGAAGACGTCGAGCTCGCGGAGAAGACTGAAGGGCGGCGACCGCCGCCGGGTTTACGGTGCCCATCGCGATGGTCACGGCGACCGCCGTAAGGTGCACGGCGCCCGCCGTAAGGTGCCCGACGCCCGCCGTTTGGTGCCCGACATGGAGTTTGGCTACGGCTTTTGGGCAGCGGCCGCCGTTTAATTACGGCGACCGCCGTTTTTCTCCGAGTTCGTTCCGCGTCAGCGTTTTCAAGACCCGTTGTTTTAATGAATATTTTATTATTATTATTTTATGTTATTTCCGTTTAGACTATTTAAGACTTGGAACCCTAGTTTGTAATCTTCACGTTGAATTTAAGTAGTAAAAGTTGAGTTCGCTCCTTAGAAGTTGAGTACGCTCCTTCCTTAAATTCTAACGTCACCCCTTCGATTCCACGAATCGTTTATCACGTAGCTCGTCGCTTCGAGCAAGTTTTACACCGTCTCTTCGGTATTCAGATCATCTCTTTGATCTTCACGTCATCTCTTGACGCAATTGAGGGTTATCTCTTTAACCCTAGGAAAGCCATCACTTTGGCTACGGAGGAGAAGAATCAATCCAGGCTTGAGGAGTCAAGATCCTGCGTTGCAGACAACACTCAAGGGTTGTTCGCATCAGTATCGATATCAAAGATATGAGATATCGGTATGGGTATGATATGGGTATGAATGATATCAAGGTATCGGGTATGGATATAGATATGAGTGATATTTTTGATATACTCATTATGTGGGAGATATCAAAATAATACTATGATATCACTCATACCCATATCCTGATATACATAACTCATATCAAACAGTAGATATCAGTTTGATATCGATATCAGAATTATACCAAACACAGGTATGGTATGAGTGATATCCATACATGATATCTTGATATCAATACCAAACGGGCCCTTATTCTCATTTTTCACTTGAAGACTCATTCTCACAATATCCGATCCTCTTAGACTTCATCATCTATCCTAGGGGTGTTCATCAGGTCCGGACCGGATTTTTTCAAAAGTCTGGACCGGAGACCGGTCCTTATTAAAAAATAAAATAAAAAATTCTTATTTAAAATCTATAAACAATATCTAAAAAATATTTATACTCCCAACTTATTAAATTAAGAAAAATATCTATAAAAAAACATATAAATTAAGAAAAATATATATTTATTTTAAAAATTCGGTCTATTGGTCCGGACCGATTTTTTTCGAGTTTGGACCGGACCGGACCCGGATTAAGGGAAAAACTTGGACCGGACCGTAATTTCACCAGTCTTTTCCGGTCCGGTCCGGTCCGGTCCCATTTTGAACAGTCCTAATCTATCCTATGAGTATCAAAAGTGTAATTACCAAAATAACCCTAACAGGGAAAAGGCAAAAGTCTTGTCAAGTAGTTGTTGGGCCAAAAAAACAGCCCATTATTATGAGTTATGACTCCACAATATTTTTTTCCCCAAGTAATTTCAACTGTTATTGTGTAGTAGGAGGGGACACACATTCCTCTCACAACCACCTACTTAGCCACTATCCTACACACCTCATGGGCCGTACAGGATGGTCACATCGTGCGAAGTGGGCCCCACCAGTTCCATCAACGGCAGAGATCCTCCGCGATGGGGAAGCACCCCCACAGCACCGTCGAAACACGTCCTCCATCGCACCATCCACGTCACTCATTCCCTCTGGATTAGGTGAGGGGTCGATGTCAAAGCGTGCACCTCCACACACTGGATTGGCTCACTGATACTTTTTAATATTTCTTTTTCATCTTTTTGTCCTTATTTTGCAGTCTTGGGCCGTTGTTGTCCTGTGTCCTGTTGTGGCTATCAAACTAAGGGGCCTCCTCCTATTAATCCTAGGCCCACCCAACCCTAGCCCAAATCACTTTTTCATTCTTTATACATTTTTTTAAATTAATACGCAAATCACCTTTAAATAAGATTTCATTAATTAAAATTTTAGATGGTGGTGTCTAAAACACTAAATAACACATTTAATGTGGTAATTTTACATAAATTTTATTTTTGTGAAAATAATTGAACCTTCTATCTATCCTAGATTTTTTTTTTAATACTCCGTAGAAGTTAATGAAGAAAAACAGTAAGACTTTTTTTACCTAGAATGAACAAAATTTATTGTATTCATGTACTACAGGAATTTTATTTATGACCGCAATCATGTGATATACATACTATACTATGAACATCCTATGTCTTGTAAAAGAAGTTCATTTAGATTGTTTTAATGTCAGCAAAATCCTCATCATTTTCTGTATATCAAATTAAATTTTGTCATTTAAATTGGAGTATGTCATATAGGCCATTTTTTATACAATTATTTATATATATATATATATATATTTCCAATTCTAACCACAAAAAAAAACTTATTACTCATATCGGTCAAGAAACTAGTCATTATACAATGTTAGTTTGTTACATATTCCGTATTTAATAACTGTCTTTTTAACTTAAGGTTAAATATACTCATTTTGAAAATTGTTATCCTAAAATGTCTAAATAAAAAAGCTTAAACTCGCTTATAAAAAAAATTTCTCTAAATTATTAATGTCTAATAAATCTCTTTATAATAAACTGTTTGATCTATGCCCAAGGACATGCTAGAAAAAAAACGATTTTATAAAATCTTAAGTCTTACTTTATTAACCAAATTAATGCTTGACACAAGACAAATGCTAGTTTTTTTTTTTGTCAGAAAACGGGACAAATGCTAGTTAATTTCTAGTTTCTCTAGTTACTTTCTAGTTTCTTAAACCACGTATGGACCTTTTTTTTGTTTTTTTGAACCACATATGGAATACCAATTTTTTGTTATTTTATTTACTGTTTAAATGAAAAATAAGAAAATGGGACCTCCAGGAAATGAGCCGTCTGTAAAGCCGTACGATGAGCATTGGGCAAGTGGAAAGGACTTCCCGTGACCCCCAAAAGAAATAAAGAAAATCAATTAACAAAATTGCTAGAAAATTAACAAAAAATGCCAAAATAAATAAATGGGACTGATAAGCTTATTTTGGCATTTTCTTCTTTTAATTGATTTTTCAGTTGGCAAAATGATAAAATGTGTCCCCACGTCTAGTACTGTGGCCGGGCCCCAGCTACTGGGTCCCATTTCCTTAGGTGCACGCTTTCTTTTCCTTTTTTTTTATATATATAAAATTATAATTTTGGTCCATCTAGCCTAATAATTTTCCCTCCATTTTCTTCTACCCACATTTTCTTTTCCACTGTTGTGTTTTCTGATCAAATTGGGTCAGTGAATTTTGATCCGGTTTAACATATACACGCTAAGGTGAAAAATGTGTTGTATATATAAAACTCTGTCTTATTGCTTTTACAGATTTTTATCATCTCAATTTACCTTTTTTCACTACGGACTATGGTTTGAGCGCGCTTTAAAGTATTTTACTCCTTAAAGTAAAAAGTAAAAACGAGAATTACTGTTGACGGTAGACATGTACCCAAACCCGACCAAAAGCAATGGGGAAAACCGGTTGCCCCTAAAGCTACGGAGTCACCGTCTTTTCACCTCCCATGCTGTCCACGCACTTCGTGGCGCGTGATACTCAACCGCACAACAAATGAACTAAAAAATCTTTTTAACTATATTAGTTAGTATAATAATATACAAAACATTTGATAATATAATCAATAAAGGTGACAATATATTGAAACACAATTCTTTTTAAGTGTAGATAGGACTTTTTAACAAACATCTCCTTATAGGTTTCTTCGGCTCTTAAATAAGATTGATATTATTTTAACTTTATAGTAAAATTATAAAGTTTTTATGATATTTTTTATGTGACAGGTATCTAAAATGTAGAAATAAATTATTTAGTCAAAAACGGTTTATACATAGGAATAAATTTATACGTGCCTTTTTTATGTTGTTGTATGACTGGGTTTACTCATAATGTAAAGTTGAGCTCTTGTTTCGTTCAACTTATAATTTTTAGTTTTAATTTTGAAAATTTAGAAGCACCTCTATAGAAACGCAATTATTGTTTTTTAATTTCAATCGACCATTGTTAGAGTGAATATAACATGTTAAATTGAGACGAGAATATTTTTAGTTTAAAAAATATCAAAATACTTTAAAACTTAAAGCCGAAAGTTGAATCAAACAGAGTTGTGAGTTTCTCGTTTTAGAAAGGGTTAATCATCAATATTTGTGACGGATTTGGTAGATGAAACACTTTAAAAAAACAAAATGAAATTGAAGGAATAGTTGTGTGAGTGAAGAGTAGGTTGTGGGACTAATGGTAACAACAAGAAAAAAGAGTGCTCCATACACAAAACATGAGGGGTTGAAGAATGTTGGTTCATTGATGTTGAAGTTTACCAGAAGAGTTGTACATCTACCTACAAGCTAAGTCTAGTCTTCATTGTGAACAAGGTGTAATGAAAAAAACGAGGCCCAAATTACTTGTTTACTTCTCTTAATTGCCAACGAAAATTCAATGAATTAGACTATGTTTGGTGAAAAACCATATAATAACTTTATTTTATATAAACATTCATCTATTTTATTTTTTATATTTCAATAATAGTCGATTTTCAAACTTTTAAAACTGTTGTTTTGTTGAAAAGTGGTAATTTTTTAAATATAAATAGGCTTACAAAACAAACCCTTAAACCTTAGTAGAAAATAAATTAAAAGACGTCAAGTCAAAGGATTAAGAGAATTCTTGAGATTTAAAGGCAGAATCAAAATGAATTATTATCAATACTTCTTTGTCCGTTGTTTCAAGCTTGATTGTTAACTAGAAATCGAAGCTCGTGCTTCGCACGGGCATTTTGTGTATATGTAGTGTCGCGGTTTAAATATGAGTTTGTAATATATGGATTATTACTGCATGTTTTATCTTAGACGATATATTGTTTGATATGTATTTAAATGTAATATCTAAGTATTTTAGGTATAAAATGCTATGATTGTACGAAGTACAATTTTTTTTTTCGGGTCAAAAGTTCATTTTAAATTTTGAATTAGGTGATAGTTGTGTTTTGTAGGGATCCGAATTTTTTCTTTGAAAATATTTGGATGATATTTTAGAAATGCCTATCTAATTATATGTTATGCTTAAACTTTGTCCATGAGCACCTCTCTTCAGTTTGGGGTCGTCTCCAAGTACAACTAAACATTTTTTTACAGCACTTCGATTGTTACTTGATAAGATAGTTTGGCAAAACAGGAAGATGTCTTACCACATGTAGAAACTTATCAAGATTTACAAACTTCTCGTAATCAAATGCTTAAATTTTAGATACATATCATAATAGTTGAACCTCGCTAATAAGATATGTCCTTGAAAAAACAGTCACTGTTGACATTTTCTACCAGGATATGCATCAGAAAGACAATTTACTGTGCTTTCTTGAAGAAACCGGGTTCAGCAACATGTAATGCAACAGTGACAATATACTTTGCTTTAAGGACCAAGCTAACCTTCATCACATAGTTGTTGAGGTCTCTTGTTGGCACTACTGTCCTTGCGGTTACTTACATTATCGCCAAGAACCAACAAGTGAGACCGCACAATACATCTTTCATCACCTGGACCAAATTCCACACAAAACAAACATGTAAAATCATACAATTCCTTCTTTTTTTTGCATCTAAACTATCATAATCAAGCATTGAGGCTGTAAGGCATTGAGTCTAGTAGTATGTAATAGTATAGTAATAAAAAGGCCACTTATGTTCAATTTGACGAAAATTCAAAAGAAAGGTTGACCCTCCAAAAAAGTGCTTATACATATTACAAGGTCCAACTAACACCAAAAGCTTTGTTGATCGTCAGTTTACTAATCAAGCAATAACCATATCCTCAGACGGGTTCTTGAGAGAGTAGAATGCGTTGCTTTCCTTAGGAACTGAGGATACCAGTATGCCATAGCCTCTATTTCCCTCATGAATAACCTACAATCATGATATGAAGACGACTCCATTCATAAAATGTTTGGGAATATTCATGTTGGTTGAATGAGGAAGTGATTCAAACCCATTCTGTAGGTTTTGTAAGGTATAGGTAAAATTAAGCCTACCTTGAATGCATCTTCGTCTGTGCGGCCATCACCAACATAGACTGGGAGCACATCGTCCCGATTAGCAAGCCCTGCAGCGAGTCTAAATATTAGAATGAAACTCTTTTTGAGACTCTAAAATCTAACTCATATTCCACAAGAACATACTGATCATAAAATAATTGAGATAAGGAGGCATATTACCGAGTGATTCAAGAAGAAACTCGACCGCTTTTCCTTTGTTCCAGTCTATTATGGGTCGAACCTCTAAAACCTGAAGCAAGAGACCAACATCAGATTCAGGATATGAAACATGGGTATATATCGTACCAATGCAATGGAGTTTTTTTTTATATGCAGTATATTTCAATGCAAAATTGCATACCTTTCGCCCATAAGTTAGTCTTAAACGCGGATATCCCTTGAGTATATCAGTGACAAGATCCCAAACTGTTTTCCAATCCTGGAATGTTCAACCAACAGGGGAAAAATCGAGCATGTACAACATTTTACAAACGGGAGGGAAAAGTTACATCTGCATGATCTGATTTCAGAAATTTCACCTTTTCAGCTACATTACGATAATGTACAGAGAGACAAAACTTGTTGTTCTCTACTGTTGCTCCCTTAATGTCTTTAGTAGCCTTAAATTAGAGATGTCAAAACCTGCTTAGCATCAATATAACAGACCCTAAATTAAACCGACTCAAAAATACAATCCAATCGTAAATTACGTTTCTTCCATTGAAAAGGAATGTGCTAATACCTCTTCAATCATAGGCAAAAAACCACTTGCAGGCTGGAATAAGATACCTTCCTTGCCCTACACAATCCAAAAGGACATATCATATTATTTCAACTTCTAACTGTTTTCTCCTAGAAGAGATGTTTGTGGCAGTCAAAGATTAAGTCAGGTTAATTAGCATGTGTTCTTACCTGCTTATCAGTGGATTTGATACAGTTAGGATGGCCATCAGAAACACCATGTTTTGCAGGACTCATGAGATTTGCAATAGCACTTATGGTCAACAGAGGAATGCAGTGCTCCTACCTCCATAATCCTTGTACTTAGGATCAACATAAGAATCAGGCAGGACAAACAGCACACCAGGAAGACCTATAAAAGATGACACCATAAATAGTGAATTGACAATACCACTCACAAAATTCAAATGAACAAACTAAAGTGAAATACTTAGTGTAAACCTTCCATCTTATTGGCAGTTTCTTCATCGACTTCACATCCGAACCCAAAGTACCTCTCACATGAGACATTATAGATTTTCTTCTTTGCTTCTTCTTCACTACATTCGTCATTTACAGTAAAACATTTAAGGTTCACCAACAAAAGAAGCATAATCAAAATGCCAATAATCTCTAACTATTATCCGAGAACAACACTCGAACATTTTTAGGCATTTCCCAATCAAAACCCTATCACGAAGAGCAAAATTATACCCAGCTACCGCATCCTGCCCCAGAAAAAAATACCCTTGAGAGCTAATTCATGAAGAATGGAGACAAGATAACAAAATAGGTAGAACTACAAAAAAAGAAATATCATAACAGCAATATTATTAACACTAATGGAAGAAAAACCTAAACTAAGTTCACACACTTCAGATAATACAGAGGCACAATCAAAACCCTAAAATCCCCAGCCCCGTTTTTCATCCCCTTCCAAATTACCTTCCAAGGATCTTAGAGAGCGTCTACAAGAAATTCTTACATCATCAGACATGAAAGCATATTCTGGATTGTCAACAATAGGTGAGGTTGTTCCATCATAATCCAGAAAAAGAGCTAGTTTATTTCCTTTTGCAAATTTAGTTATTTGTTCAAATGATGCAAGAGCCCCCGAATTCGCTCCCTCCTTGGCATCTCCAGAGCTAAAACATCACAAAACTATGCACAGTGAAAAAAAAAACCTAGAAATTTCGCATGAGGAGTGGGATAGAGATACGGCACAGATAATCTTACCAATGGATCAGATTCTTCTATTAGTTGTGATGAATACAACCTCTTTAAAAGTTCATCGGTCATGATACCATCTTCTGGTGCTCCTTTCCTTTTGCAAATTCAGTTATTTGTTCAAATGATGCAAGAGTCCCCAAATTCGCTCCCTCCTTGGCATCTCCAGAGCTAAAACATCACAAAACTATGCACAGTGAAAACAAAAACCCTAGAAATTTTGCATGAGGAGTGGGATAGAGATACGGCACAGATAATCTTACCAATGGATCAGATTCTTCTGTTAGTTGTGATGAATACAACCTCTTCAAAAGTTCATCGGTCATGATACCATCTTCTGGTGCTCCTACAGAGGACTATACCAAAAATAAATTACAAAAAAAGAAGAAGAAAATGTTAAGCATACAACTCTTCGCTAAAAGTGGAAAAGAGTTGTGTAATCGTAGTAATTATCTTATAAGAAAAGACAAAGTTGAGCAACATACTTGCCAAGTTCTCACAGCAAGATCAGTCCCTAAAGAGAAGGCGGAATACTCCATATCTTCCTCTCTTGAATAAAATCCTAAATTTAGCAGTGTTTCCTGCCACAGACATTGAAGAAAACCTTATATATTGAAGCAATGCCACTATCATCGTTGAGCATATTAATGAATAAAATTGGATCAATAAAACAAAGAGAATGCTAAGCAAATTGCTCGGACCTGCATCAACTGAACCTCTTCGCCTTCGGATCCAACCTTCAATGTCTTACTGCGCGGCTTTGTAGCGTTTGCATGTTTGCTGCGGTCTTCCTCCTCGGTCTTCTCCTTAGCTGTTGGATCCTGATTCTCAGTGACCGCTGGAGGAGGAGGATGAGGAGGAGAAGAGGAGGGAGGAAGCGCGAGAGATTCCGATCGAGGACTCGAGAGAGAAATTGTGGTTTGCGAAACAGAATCAATTCGTGATAAGGAGTCAGAAAGCGAGTTCCGATGTTCGATTTCCGATTCCAATTGCTGAATCCTGAGGTGAAGCATCGAGATCTCTCGCAAAAGAGATTCTCGCTCGGAAATCCATCCCTTACCAAATTACCTCTCTTTATCTCTGTTTCAGAAAAAACTGCCAGTTAAAGCAAAAGAGTTGTGACTCCAAATGATGCAAGAGCCCCCGAATTCGCTCCCTCCTTGGCATCTCCAGAGCTAAAACATCACAAAACTATGCACAGTGAAAACAAAAACCCTAGAAATTTCACATGAGGAGTGGAAGAGATTGCAAATACCTGGTTTGATTTGGAGGATGAGAGCGAAAGAGGAGAGTGGAAGAAATGGAGCGCTGGCCAAGTGCCCTAATCGTCGATTTTGAGGGCTTGGATTTCATTACGTCGACCTTTCACAAATCAATGGAGGTTACATCTGGTGTTGTACATGAAATGGCTCTTTGAATGCTGCTCTTTGAATGCTACTCTTCAGGTCATCGCATAAATGCAGGAAGCAGCACAGCCCGTAACAGGCTTGTATACAAAGCCCATATATGCAGGGTCCAAAGCGCTTGAGGCCCAAGCCGAATGTGAAAAGTAGCATTTAGTGACACAAAGTTTTGTCTTTTAGGCCCAATGGAGCTTACAGATACAACTGAGGAACAACATGTAGCTTCCATTTGGAGCATTCAAAGAGTTAAGCCCATTTCAAAAGCTGTTGTTTGGGGTTGAAAAGTTAGGCCCATTTCAGAACTTATATTAGTGCGATGGGTTTAAAAGTTAGCTTTCAATGCACCAGAAAGCTAACTTTTAAATATATATTGATACTTCTTTGCAATTTTGGAACCTTTTTTGGGTGGAGATCGAGTTGTTCCGGACGTGGTTGGTCGTGTGCGAGCTCTTGAAGATCCCCTTGATATGGGGCAACATCAAGGTGGCCGAGACCCCTGAAGATCTCTCATTTAGGTGAGGGCAACGTCATGATGGTCCATTTTGTACTGTAATATCTGACCCGTTTGTCCGGTGGCGCCTCTTAGTGCTTTACTCACTTCTCTCCCAAGATTATTTGGCTCTTTTTTTGCTTAGTTGTATTTTCTTGATTGGTTTGTTCTCATGCCGATGTGTCCGGATGCCGTTTTTTCGGCCTATCGATTTATCCTATATTGTTATATGGGGTAAATCGAATTCTTACCTTATTAAAAAAAGGCAAGATCAAGATGCAAAGTAAAGAAAAGATGTTATATAAAGAACTAAATATGACATATGATTAAGGTAAAGAAAAAGTGTGAGGAGCTAGTATTTGGCGATCTCCGTTGAGGTAGAGATCGACTCAAAAAGAACTGGAGAGAGGTGATTAAGCAGGATTTGGTCCATATGACACTGGAAAAAGACATGACTCATAATAAGAAACTTTAGAAAGAAAAAAAATAGGATAGATGAACGATAGGTAGGAGGGTGGGTCTTTACCCGCATACGGTCCTATGCAGTATCTTATTGTGGGCCTAATGTACGTGATTTGGTTCTTGGGTGTCTTTTGCAGTTATTTTGTTTTTGTTTTCCCTTGTAGGTTTACACCTTTTTTATTAAGATTGTTCTTGTGTTATCAGCCTTTTTTTAGTCTCTCGTAAACATCCTATCGACTTGTTTAGGGTATGGATGTGTACAACTGGACCCTTCAGACCGTGCATCGGTGGATTATGCTGGGTTCAGGGACGGACACAGTGCCCGGTGCCCCCACTAGACCCCACTGAATTTAAATATATATATATATATAAATTTAGTAATTTAAGAAAAATGTAATAAATGAAGAATTGGAATAATAAAATTCGGGGTAGGTTTGTCATTGAGCATATTATTTCACTCAAAAGGTAATAAGAAAGCATATAATAATGATTTGAATAATGAATTATGACTTATAAAATGAGAAATAAAAAATTGATTGAAATAAAACATGCCTTTAACATATTTTTCTTAAATAGTTTCAAAGACTATATTTAATTTATAATGCACTACAAATAACTTGCTAAATTTTTTTATACCATTATAATTTAGTTCGTGTTCATCTTTATTATCTATGTTTTTTGCTTATTAGGACGCTCTAATCAAGTTGTTAGCATGAGAAACACCTTGAGAAATGTTACTATCATAAATAAACTATTACGACGTTTAGTATTTTATATTTTATATATATTGTAATATATACTAGTTTATTTTTACCCTTACTGAACTAAAATCTTGCGTCCATCCCTGACTGGGTTGATTGTTGTTGTTGGTTATATTTGCATAAGTGAAGAACAAAATACTTTTCAACTATATATAATTTTAATATATGTTATATAAATAAAACGGGTGTATAAATCAGCCAGACTTGAAAACATTTTTTTAAATTGTAATGAGCTATACTTGACATGTTTTTAAATGTACAATTGGTCTATGAATAGGCTAAGATTACATTAACATGTTGTATCTTACACATTTTATACTAAGTATATTTTGGACGAGTGTGTCGGTTAGATTAATAACTTCTCATCTGATTAATATAAAAATTGACCTGAACTAACACAAATTATTTACAATTTTTTTTAAAGGTTTAAGCATATATAGAAATATCAAATGTGGTTAGATTAACCATAATTGTGTACAAAGTATTAACTACGGTGGTTTTAATATTTCGTTTTGCTTTGCGGGGTAAGAAAGAGACTCAGACATGCAAATTCTCAGATCTCACGCTACAATCAAACCTCGCAAAATATCGCGATATTTTGCAAACTCCAGACATGAAAAAGATAAAACAATGAACCATCAAGTTCGATTAGCCAAGGGAATTAACAAACTAATATTTTAATCACAACCAGGTCCTTTCCGATCTTTAATTTAATCACTTTATTATTTTATTTAATTACTTTTTTCTTTTAAAAATAATCAACTGGAGTTTCCCATTTAAATGAGATCTTTGTTTTGTTCTCCCTTCTTCTTCTGGTAGTAGCACAGAGAAAGTAGCGAGGAGGAGGAAGAAGAAGAAGAAGAAGAAGAAGAAGACGACCACGACGACACCATAGCTTTTCTTCTCCAGATCCGAAGAAAAAGGTATGAAAGATCCCTAGGAAATAGATAGCATAATCAAACTCCACTTCATTATTGTCTTTTCATTTCCCCCTTTTTCTTTCTCTTGCTTGTCAGAATTGAATTTCAGAAGAAAAGCATTATTAAAGGAGTAAAAGTGTTTTTTCTTTTTTCCTTTTTTGAGAAATTATCAGTCTATCTCTCTGCGGTGGTGACTCTTTGCTTTGCACCTTCTTTTTCTCTTCTTCGTTGAATCCATTCAACTTCTGAGCGAGCTAGGGAATTTCAACGGTTTTTTTGTGTTTTGTCGGTAGGGATTTCGATTTTGCGGATTTGGAGTGTTTTCCCCTAATTTTCTGCTTGGTTGAGTGGAAATTTAACTTCCTTTTGAATCTGTGTCCGAAGAGGGAGTGACGGGGAAATTGAGTCGGTAGATCTTGTGAATTTGTAGCTGAGAAGCGAAAAATTTTGTGTGTGGAGAATCGAGCTTCGAATTTTTGGAACTTCTGGAGCGAAAAGCTTGTGCTGTTTGATCTCTTCTGAGTGGTATTCAAGTTCAGTTCGAAGAGTTTTGAGCTGGATTCATCTTTCTTCCTCCTTTTTCCATATGTATCGTGTTTGGAATCCGCAAAGTGAAGTAAGAGAAGAAGAAAATTGATCAATTTTCAATCATTAGAATTTGTCGGCAACGCAAAATTTTGATCTTATCTGTAGTGTATATACTTCTAATGCGCAACAGATTTGAACTTTGGAGAGTTATGTGCTCTGCTCTTGCAGGCTTTTTGTCAAACACCTTGGGGGTTAGACTAATTCAAGCAAAAAAGCTTCAAATCTGACATGCTTTATAAGGTTTGAACCTTCCATCTTAAGAAATATTAATTTCTGTAGCTCTTTTCATCTTCTGGACTTTCTCTTTCCCCGAATTTCTTTCTGATGGATTGTAGTTTATATTGTTTGGTTTGAACTTGCAGAAAATTCTGAGTGATAATCCAATCAAGTGGTGTGATACTATTGTGGATATCTTGTATCTGTAGGCTATTTATTTGTATATCCTGTGGTTTGCTCTACCATGATTACTTTTATGGATCCAAAAGAGAAGATCAAAGAAGGAGATAATTACTTAGATTCCCAGCTATGGCATGCTTGCGCTGGCGGCATGGTCCAGATGCCGCCGGTGGATACGAAGGTGTTCTACTTCGTCCAAGGCCATGCGGAGCATGCTTCTGGTAATATAGACTTCAGGAATTTCCCAAGGGTTCCACCTTACATCTTGTGTAGGGTTGAGGCCATAAAATATCTGGCTGATCGTGATACCGATGAAGTCTTTGCTAAGATAAGGATAATGCCGGTAACATCCAATGAGATTGATTTCATTGATGGAGATGGGGGAGTTAATGGACCCGATGCACAAGACAATAAACCGGCTTCCTTTGCCAAGACCCTAACCCAATCTGATGCTAATAATGGGGGAGGATTCTCGGTACCACGTTACTGTGCTGAAACCATTTTTCCCCGCTTGGATTACTCTGCTGATCCGCCTGTTCAGAACATCATTGCAAAGGATGTTCATGGCGAGGCTTGGAAGTTCAGGCATATCTACCGAGGAACGCCGAGGCGCCATTTGCTGACCACTGGTTGGAGCACTTTTGTGAATGCTAAAAAGCTGGTAGCAGGGGATTCTATTGTGTTCCTAAGAGCTGACAATGGAGATTTGTGCGTCGGGATTCGACGGGCCAAGAGGGGAATTGGTGGGGGGCATGAATCTTCATCTGGGTGGAATCCAGCTGCTAGTGTTATGCCCTATAGTGGGTTCTCCGCGTTCTTACGTGAGAACGATGGTAGAATGTCTAGAAATGGGAACGGGACCAGCTTAAACTCTAGTGGAGGGAATACTTTGACAAAAGGGAAGGTGAAAGCGGAATCAGTTATTGAAGCGGCAAGTTTTGCTGCTAATGGCCAGCCATTCGAGGTTGTCTACTACCCTCGTGCTGGTACCCCGGAGTTTGTGGTCAAGGCTGCTCATGTTAAGGCTGCCCTGCAAATTCGATGGTGCAGCGGGATGAGGTTCAAGATGCCCTTTGAGACTGAGGATTCGTCTCGTATCAGTTGGTTCATGGGTACTATATCCACTGTCCAAGTCGCTGACCCTATGCGCTGGCCTGATTCGCCATGGAGACTCCTTCAGGTAATCTTATCCGCTAGCGCTTTTTATTGAGTTGGACTTGAACAAAAATATATTGAATTTGTTGGTTTCACTGATGTGATTATTTGTGGATGAGCTATCTCTTGGAGAAAGTCTTTATCTGTTTATTAAAGTTCAATTATTGATTTGACTATTATATTTCATTTCCATTTGGAGAACCATGTCTGAACACATGTCTTCAAAGACAACTAGATATCACCAATGAAAATTCCTGTTGTATATATTATTCCTCTTGATGTAATCATCTAGATCAAAGTTCATCATTGGTGTTCTACAATATTCTATGTTCAGATAGTGAGGAGCTCTGTGATTGTAGTGTTTTATTGATTTCTTCTATTATTGACCCTTTCTTCATGAATTTAATTAGAGAATTAGAATACTGAGGTAGGTGGTAGAAATCATCTTATACATTGAAACATATAAATAAAGTTGCTTCCTTGTACAGTTGGACATTTCTTATTGTAATCCTTCTTGGATGTATTTGTCAATCAGTTTGTCACCTTCTCACCAGCCTTGCTCATTTGGAATCTTCAATCCCGGTGATTAGTGGCTTTCCTATTATCTTATAGGTTTCAAATTCTGTATTTTAGCTCAGTCAAGTTTGCATTTTTGTTTGCTTTCCCTGTGATAATCTGTTTTTTTTGTTTGTTTGTATACCTTTGCTTCTTGTTCACCCTGCAATACTGTTTGGTTTGCAGGTGACCTGGGATGAACCTGATTTGCTTCAAAACGTAAAGCGCGTAAGCCCTTGGCTGGTGGAGTTAGTCTCAAACATGCCCACTATCCATTTATCTCCTTTCTCACCACCAAGGAAGAAATTCAGATTCCCACAGCATCCAGATTTCCCCATGGACAACAACCAACTTCCATTGTCAACTGTCCCGGGCAACTTCTTGGGGCCCAGCAACAACCCGTTTGGATGTTTACCCGAAACTTCTCCTGCTGGCATGCAGGGAGCCAGGCATGCTCAATTCGGTTTATCATTACCGAATCTCCACCTCAGTAAACTCCAGCCGGGTCTCTTTCCTGATGGTTTCCCAGCATTCGATCCTAACACCACGTTGCCAAGTAGACCCTCCGTCTCATCAACGCTCCCGAACCCCAGCAGCAGCGAGAACGTATCTTGCTTGCTCACCATGGGAAGCTCAACCCAGACACCCAAGGAATCCGGTGACTCCAAAACTCGCCAATTCATACTTTTCGGTAAGCAAATACAGACCGAGCAACAGATGCCAGGAAACGCCGACAAAGAGGCGAATTCTTCTGGTGCCTCGGAGTTGGATACGGGTCACTGCAAGGTGTTCATGGAATCAGACGACGTTGGTAGAACCCTTGACTTATCACTTCTCAAGTCCTATGAAGAACTCTGTGTTAAGCTGGCTAACATGTTCGGGATCGAAGGCTCTGAGATGCTGAGCCGTGTGGTCTATCGAGACACCACTGGCTCAGCCAAGCCCATTGGAGACGAGCCATTCAGGTCAGGCTTTAATTATTGGAAAACCCGTTTTCTTTAATGCATTTTGATGGCGATCCAAACAGACCCTTAGCTAGATACTCGGTTTTGTTGGTTTGCAGCGACTTTGCGAAGAAGGCGAGGAGGCTGACGATCACGGGGGATTCCGGAAGTGACAACTAAATGTAGGGGTGTGTAAAGCTTGAAGAAAAGAACCAAGTTTGTATAAAATTTTCCCCAATTGTACAGTTGGAACGTTGAACGGGTAAAGATCCGACCCGTTTTGAAACTGTGCTGTAGGAGAATCCTACTTAAGGTCCAAATAGCCCTCTTTGGACCATCCCTTTTTCCTGCTATTTATGAGATGACGATGGATTAATTAATTCCACATATACTGATAATTTTTGCTCATAATTTGAATAGGAAGTCTTCTTAATCTCTCTCTCTTTCTCCTGCAAATTTTAAGTTGTGTTTATTTTTCTTCTTTTGGATCATAGCTTTGAAACAAACAAGACATGGAAGAATGATAAATAGAGATTTTAAAAGGGGAAAAAAACATTTTTGTGTGATGCATGTCATTTATGGGTTACTATAGTTTTAAACTATAAGGCAAAGAAATATACTTTTTCAATCCAATTTCTAGAAATTGAATTGGGTTTTGCCCATTATGTGCAATGTACTTGTGTTGAAAATGAACGCTCCCAATAAAATCTCAAAAAAATAGCAATTTTCAAGGCGTTTACATTAGTTTGTTGCTGTTTCAACATCTTCTATGTCGTTAGGCAGATGTTGACACATATATATATATATATTTCACTCATTTGTTCAAGTATTCTTGTGTTTTTCTTCCACCACCAAATTCTTTGTCTTTCAAGATTGTGGGATTAGTCTTTTGAATATTGACGTGTCTTATTTGTGTTTTTTTATAAAAAAAAAGGAATTTGGAAGACTTGTCAAATTTTAATTGCACCACATGAGCTTGTGATTTTATTTTCGTAACACTATTGAATATATATATGTATCACACGACAGAAGTAATTCCGATGGGTCACGGGTGACAAATAAGAGAGCGCCACGTATGGTTCAATTTGAAGGTCTTTTGCTAAGCAAGTTCACATGTTATGACTAGTCTCCATCTCACACTAACTTTTGATATTCATTTCAACATTCTCTTTTTATTCATTTTTTTATTCAATAGTAATACAAAAATTAACATTTATTGAGTTAATTTCACTTTCAAGTGGTGCTAATTGAAAATAAGGCGATTTAATATAGATTTATAACTAGAGTACTATGTACTTATATAACTAGTGAACTAACTATTATGGACTAAAAAATATAAATAAAAATGGAACATAAATCCTAACCTATGCCGCAAGTGTTGGTTTGCTTTGAATTGAAAAAAAAAATATTGGGATTGCAGAAGATTAAGAAGACAGATGCTCCCAGAAGGATGAGAATGCAGCTCCAAACACTAGGTCAAGTCTATTAATTACAAAGATTATTATAAACCTACTTGATTCAAAACCCACGCCATTGTATCATAAACAAATTGAGAGTTTGGACTTGTATAACTATTACTCCCTACTTGTCTTCTTATCATTTAATTTATATATTTATTAAGAAGAGTATCAAAAATATAAATACACCCCTATTTATTATACTACTTGTAATACTTTTTTAAAAATTCACTACTAATAACATATCATTAATTATAAGAATAATTTTGTAAAATAATGAACAAAATAGCAAAAAAAACAAGTATTTTTAGACAAAAGTTGAAGGCTAAAAAAATATTTTTAGACACGGGGAGTAGTAATTTGATATGGAGAGTTTGATATTAATAATTTGAAATTGACACAAATTAAAGGTAGAAATTAACTATGCTAGTTTTTTTTTTGTGCAAAGGAGGGTTATACACGTTTATTCCATGAATTTATCTTAAACATATTCGCTAAGGAGTTTATCAGCTTCAAGAAACATAATAAGACCCTCAGGTGGGAGCATAAAGTAAGTAAACTCGCCAACACAAGAGTAGCTAAATTTAACCATCAAATTCGCAGCCTGATTACCAAGCCTAGGAACATACTTGATGATCACATCCCAACTGCGATCGATGATGAGATTTTTTATTTTGAGGATGCTATCCCGGTGGAGCGCTGGCGGTCTTTCTGCAGTTGTGACATGCTCCAAAACTTCACTTGAATCAATCTCAACCTCAATTTTCTCCACCTGCATTGACTTGGCTAAATTTAGCCCATGAAGAAAGCCAAAAATTTCAGCCTTAAATGACGATTCACCATCACCTTTGACAACAAATTCATGGATAAAGTTACCAAGGTGGTCCCGTATGACACCACCAGCATGTACCTTCTTCTCTCCCATGCTATATGCCCCATCACAATTCAATTTTAACCAACCTGTTTTCGGCCTATTCCACGTGGACAAGCCATTGCTGCCTGCACCATTTCGGTTTCCTCCTCGGCTCGACTGAAGCTCCACATATTTAGCATCCTTATCTTTAATAAAACGAGCCCGAGATTGAGTCATAACCAGCTCGGTATTAAACACCCGTGCATTCCGCCACCTCCACAACCACCAAATAGCAAAGGAGAAGACCGTCGCCCACGCAACACTCTTGCTGATGTTCGCCGCCACCCACTGCTGCAAATTCAGCGTGGAGAAGTCACGACAGCTGGTTCCGATCAGATCAGCCCAAACCTCAGCCGCAAGCGGGCAATCCCGCAGAATATGTAGCGTCGTCTCGGGAACATCCTTGCAATGACCACAAAAAGGATCCGACTCGCAGTGACGCCGAACCCGATTAGCATTACACATGATCGCATTGTGCATTGTTAACCAAAGAAACGTTCGAGCCCTTTGGGTTGTGTTGATCTTCCACAAGTTCCTCCAAACCGGATCCGGATCCGTCTCCTTCTCACTATCATTACGAATGATTTGCAAGACCGATTTCAAGGAAAAGCGACCCGACCCAGTAGCCGTCCATCCAAAATTGTCTCCCGATCCCTCGGCCAAGAGAGAAATGTCTCCAATCTTGAGCAGCACCTCCGATGGGAGAAGGTGGGAAAATTCCTCCCAATTCCATGAGTTCCCATTCCAATACTCAGCAACAGTTTGCCCTTGATCCTCCTCCTCAATTGGGCCAATAGCGAGAGATTCCAAGGTGACGTTCTCCACCCAAGGTTGCGACCAAAAGAAGGTGTTAATCCCATCTCCCACGATCGTACGAGTACCTTTGAGAAGGTGGTCTTTCGCCTTTACCATCCCGGCCCAAAGGTTCGACGATCCCGACACCGCTCGAAACATGTCACGATCACAACGCCCATTGCAGTACTTGCCTCTCACCACTCGGGACCATAGGGAATCAGGTTCAGAGATGGTACGCCAACCCATCTTCGTCATGAAAGCTGCATTGACCTGACGCATACTTCTCATACCCAAGCCACCATCTTCTTTCGATTCCTTTAATGTCCCCCAATCAATGAGATGCATCTTCCTCTTCTCAGGTGTAGAGCCCCAGACAAAACCCCCCGTCCTCTTGTCAATTTCATCACAAATGTACAGAGGGAGATGATTACTCTGCATAGCATAGTAAGGGACAATAGCTACTGCCGACTTAGCCAAGGTGATTCTCCCCGCCAGTGAGAGGAGCTTTCCTTTCCAACCCGCAAGTTTAGCATCAACTCGCTCAAGTATGTGTTTGAAGGTGTGCTTCGACATCTTCTGTTTGGACATAGGAATGCCCAAATACTTGCCAAGATCATCAGTTGCAGGAATCCCACCTTCCCGGCAAACACGATCAACAATATCAAGAGGCGTGGCATCCGAGAAGCAAATCATAGACTTGGTGAAGTTAATCTTGTCCCCAGAAGCATTGCAGAATCTCTCAAGGCAAAACTTAATCACACGCATTTGTTCAGGAGAAGCCTCAGCAAACAGAATCAAGTCATCATCAAAGAACATATGAGATAGCCCGGGTCCATTCTCAGAGAGACTAATCGGTTTCCATGCTCTAGCAGACACTGCTTCATCAATGATGTGACCCAACCTTTCAATACACAGGACAAACAAATATGGAGACAGCGGGTCACCCAGACGAACTCCCCGAGAGGGTCGAAATTGACTCCCCATCTCCCCATTCCATAGGATCCGCATACTACAAGAAGAGACGCAATCCATAATGACCTTGGTCATCCCCGAAGGCATCCGAAGCTCCTGCACAGTGTCACGAATAGAGGCCCATCGAACTCTGTCATAGGCCTTCTCAAGATCAATCTTGATCGTCATAAAATGAGCGACAGTAGTAGAGCGTGTAATATCCCTCATTTTGGAAGGAAAATTTTGAATTTTCTTATGCCCATATTACAAGTCAGATTAAATTCAGAGAAGTACGGACATTCTATGAGATGTTTGATCTTTGTAATATTTTTCTGAGTAATATAAAATACAGTTAATGTATTTTTGGGTTAAAAGGTCGTTCGTGTACGAATATATTTAACCCGTGGTTAAAAATATCTAACCACTTGGTAAAAACGACAAAACGGGCAAAAGGGGGCAAAATTGGCCTTGACCGCACCCTGGCCGCACCCTGCTGCACCCGCGGCGAAGGCCAATGCCAGTGGCGGTCACGAGTCGGCCACCGCACCCCCACCGCACCCTGCCGCACCCCGTGGTCGTCGTCAGCGTTGTCGTCATCGCGATAGAGTTTATGCATCTCTATCCCTTGGCCGATGCTTGCTCCTCACGTCTTTCCATCTGGTTGGGACACCTCATGGCATACGTGTCTAGCTCCTGAGCAACCTTGTGGGACTATAAATGAGAGAGGAGGCGGAGAGGAAGCTCACAACTCCAGCTGCAACTTCATCTTCCTCCAAGAAAACTCCATTGTTGTCCAAAGCTTTGAGCTTTGTTTGTGAGAGAGATCGAATCCCTTTTGAGTACTAGAAAGGTGCTTCTAAGAGTTATTCAAAGGTTTAAGAAGGTTGGAGATCAAACCAAGAACAAATCAAAGTCGAACGAATCGATTTGGGTGAGTTCTCCATCGAAAATCTATCGAAATCCTCGCTTATGTCTTCTCGCCGCACCCGCGGCAAGGCGCCACCGCACCCCGCGGTGAGAGCCGACCGCACCCGCGGCAGGCTGAGTACGTGTGTGTGTTCTTGGGTGTTTGGTTGCGAGCGAGGCTTGGTTCCTTCGATTCCTTTTGTATTCTTTTAGATTCATATATGTAGATATTGAATCTAACTTAGGGTCTCGTTATGGGTCATTCCAGAGGGATTTAATATCAAGGATCTGTCCCAGTTTCAGACTCAGGAACCGTTATCTCTAAGCTTGTTAAAGCTTCGTCTAATCTAAGGCAAGTGGCGGTTCGCTCTTGCTCATCATTCCATATTTCCATTAATTATCAATAGTTTGATTGTTAATTAATTTGGAATGATTTACTGTTATGGTGGGAATAGTTTGATAAATGATGTGAAAAGAATATGATATTATAATAGGTTGTATATCTGCTAGAACAACGCTATTATAGATATATATTCATGATATTAGCCTGGAGGGCTTTGATATGATTATTACTGTGTTGAACTGTTTAGTTAGCACGAGTATTCATAGGAGCGATGGACTATTCGAGGTCCAGTTGTTTCTTAATAATGATTAATGGTGCAAAGGGTGATAAACCCAAAAACCATTTGATGGGTCATGACCGATCTCTATACTCGGGTATAGAGATGGTGACACTTAACTGATGCTACAAATCTTAGGATGCGTCCCATTTAGGAGTATGTCCCTCATGGAGAAATATACGTCCTATATGTCCCTCATGGCGAAACATATACTCAATATATATCCCTCATGGCGAAACATATATTTAAAAGTCTATAACGTGATGCGCGTTTGAGAATTTAAATAAGATAAGTGCCGTCGTAGCACATGATTAATATACCTCAGACGAGTAGTGCAGCTAGGGAATAATGCAGCTAGGAAAGCTCGTCTTGACTTTGATCAGAGTACCGTTCTCTTTCCAATCTGGATTCGCATTAAGCGGTGAGGTTGGTCATGAACCGAAACATCAAGTCGTTTTTGAACGCTTGTATGATTAATTAATGTTCCCCAACATTTGTCATGCCTTCCGATAAGACTCAATTCGTTGGAGTCTTCTTTGGGATTGATTGCTGTGAGACTCGGTCTCCAGAATCTTCTCTTGATCATGCTGCTTGATATATTCCAGTATGAGTATGGTGGTTGACTATCGTCATCGGTTTTAATTCGAGAAACGATGAGTCTAACCTAATACGACTACTTCGAACCACTCTGCTTTGTACCCTTGCGTAGTCTTTCATTAGACTAACCAACCGTAATTGTTCTCTGCATGGTTGCCTGGTGTCATCCGTTCGATTCGGCACATCAGATAAGAATTCGAGAAACAAAGGCTAGAACGACTATAAAAGCAAACAGTGTTTTAATGGATTTATCAGGTTGCGATCCTTGGCGGGTGATCATTACGATCAAGACCCTTGTATTTATACTTTGCAAAGACTTCCGCTGATTACTCTGTTTTGTCCTATGGGGATTGAGATGTAATCTCTAGACATATGTTTTAACCAAAGATTTTTGTGTTTACATCATGATTGTTGTTTATGATTTGTATTTAAACCGGTAAAGCTTGGGGTGGCTTCGGTGTGGAAACCGAGGTCACTGGCGGTAATACCTTTCCAAATGGGTTACGATTTGGGGGTGTTACAGATCTGGTATCAGAGCTAAAAGTTTTAAAACGGGTTTGGGAATTCATGAACCATTTACTCGTTTTAAATTGAGAAATGTTTTCAAAGGCTCTGAGTTTTCGAAATGAAAAGAATTTGAAATATTACCGTTTATAGTCGTGCCTTCTTCTTTAGTCTGATATGGAAGTTTACTTCCATATTTAGAAAGACTAATTCTTTGTTCGTCACTCGTAGATTCTGAGTGCTTTCCTTTCTCTTCAGAGGGACTCGGAAGAAGCCGAGATGGCTCCGCCATCTCTAGATAGGCTTGAGTTCCCGGTTCCCTCGTCGTGTTTTGAGGTCGGTAAACCTAGTAGTCCACCCGAGGAGGTGAAGACCGTACTCCCTGAGTCGGTAGTGCTAGTGTCCGACGAGGCTGTGGTTCCTGTGGTAGAGCCTACAAAGGAGCCATGGGAGGACACTGAGGATGAAGAAAAGTTGTCAAAGTACGCTAGAGAGTACTATAACGACGACTTCATAATCGAAATGATTTCCGAAGAGGACCCTGAGGAAGAGGATCATGAGGAAGAGGATCATGAGGAAGATCTGGAGGAAGATCTAGAGGAGGATCTTGAGGAAGATCCTGAGAAGAAGGACCCCGAGGAAGACCTCGAGGGGCAGGGCCACAAGTCTGATGACTTAGAGCGCTTATTGGTGGGCAGCAAGGACCCGGTAGTGGAGTTTATCTATCCGAGTCCGGTGTTGTCACCTGAGCGGGAATACTCGCCATTGTCTCCTGCCACTTGGAAGGCGATTAGTGCTGAAGCGCATCGCCAGGTGGATGAGACAGTTGAGCGTGCTCGTTGGAGGGCAAGGCCGTGAGAGTCAATGGGTACACCAGTTGTGGTCCCGACTCAACCAGTCAGGCCAAGGCCCCAAGTACTAGAGGAACGATTGGAGGTCAAGGTCAACGCCTTTACGAGATGCGTGAGGCGGATGGACCTGATGCTCCAATTGCTTAAAGTACTTTATACCTCCTGTGTGTAGGTTGTTGGATTTGGGTGCTACCCATTCTTTCGTTTCGGAGAGTTGCGTTAGCAAGTTAGGTTTAGTTTGCAACGAGGTTGTGAACCTTTCGTTGTGAATCAACATTTAGTTGGAATCAAGTGTCTGTCTGAATTTTCAATTACCATTGAGGGTAAGAAATTCGAAACAGATTTGATTTGAATAGCCATGGCTCCATACGACATTATCCTCGGTATGGATTGGCTGACGCATCATGGGGCGGTAATCAATTTTAGTTTGAGAATTGTGACGGTGTCATTTGGGGACCAGAGTGTATGCAAATTTAAGGGTCAGAACGACAGGCTTATCAATGCGATGACTGCGTTTAAGCTACTTCGACAGGGTTGTGTCGGGTACCTTTGCTATCTGGATTCGCCCATGAAAGATGAACCAACAATTCTTGATATTCATGTGATTCGTGAATTTCCTGATGTTTTTCCGGAAGAGATTCATGGATTACCCCCGCATCGTGTCATGGAATTTTCTATTGATCTTGAATCGGGTACTACGCCGATCTCGAAGGCACCGTACCGGATGGCTCCTGCTAAGATACAAGAGTTGAAGAAGCAACTCGAGAATCTTCTTGACAAGGGTTATATAAGGCCGAGTGCATCGCCTTGGGGTGCCCCGGTTTTGTTTATCAAGAAGAAAGATGGATCGTTTCGGCTTTGTATCGACTATCGAGAGTTGAATAAAGTCACAATCAAAAGCAAATATCATTTGCCAAGGATTGATGATCTGTTGGATCAGTTGCAGGGAGCTAAAGTATTTTCCAAGATCGATCTGAGATCTGGTTATCATCAGCTCAGAATTCGTGAGGAAGATATTCCGAGGACTGCATTCCAGACGAGGTATGGTCACTACGAGTTCGTAGTCATGCCACTCGGACTTACCAACGCTCCAGTGGTCTTTATGGACTTAATGAATTGATGTTTTCACCAATACTTGGATAAGTTCGTGATGGTTTTCATCGATGACATTTTGATTTATTCTTCGAATGAGGAAGTTCACGAGGAACACCTTCGGATTGTATTGTCAATCCTTAGACAAAATGAGTTGTACGCTAAATTGTCTAAGTGCGATTTTTTGGATCAAGGAAGTGGCTTTCTTAGGCCATGTTATCAATGAGAAGGGGGTAATGGTTGATCCCCAAAAGATTGAAGCAGTAGCTAACTGGAAGCGGCCTCAAAATGTGAAGGAGGTGCGCAGTTTCCTTGGACTTGCCAGATATTATAGACGGTTTGTAGAGGGATTTTCTAAGATCGCTCTAACTATGACCGGTCTACTTCGCAAGGTCCACAAGAAGTTTGTCTGGAATGACAAGTGCGAGGCCAGTTTTCAGAAATTGAAGCAATGTCTGACCTCCGCACCAGTGCTAACGCTACCAGACGGAACTGATGATTATGCGGTCTATAGTGATGCTTCAAAGAGTGGTTTAGGTTGTGTGTTGATTCAAAGAGGCAAGGTTATTGCTTATGCGTCAAGACAATTGAAAACCTATGAAGAAAACTATCCGACGCATGATCTAGAGTTAGCAGCAGTAGTGTTTGCGTTGAAGATTTGGAGGCATTATCTCTATGGTGTGAAATGCCAAGTCTTCACTGATCACAAGAGCCTCAAATATGTGTTCACTCAGAAGGAGTTGAATGTGAGACAACGCCGCCGGTAGGAGCTATTTAAAGATTTCGACATCGAATTGCTATATTATCCGGGCAAGGCTAATGTAGTAGCCGATGCATCGAACCAGAAGATACTACATGAGACTGTAGTGGCTTTGCTTATCGCTCGGACTAAAGCTAGTCGAAAGGACTGCCTTGGGCATTGCCTTGGTAAAACAAAGGATGTTGACAGCTCAAAATCGACAAAAAGTCTTATGCTGATTCGAAGCGTAGGAATGTCGAGTTTGAGGTTGGTGACAAGGTATTTGTCAGAGTGTCGTCATCCAAAGGTGTATTCAGATTTGGTAAGCGTGGAAAGCTTAACCCTTGCTACGTGGGACCATTTGAGATCCTTGATAGAGTGAGATCTCTAGCGTACCGTTTGGCATTGCCGCCATCGGCACATCCAGTGCATAATGTGTTCCATGTATCCTTGCTGAGAAAATACATGCCTGATGAGTCTCATGTGCTGAGCTATGAAGACATTGAGATTCAAGCAAATGGTACTTATGAAGAGATACCTGTGCGTATTCTCGAGTGCCGTGTAAAGCAATTGCGCAACAAAGTGGTACCGTTGGTACGGATTTTGTGGTCCAAGTCAGGAACAGAAGAAGTTACCTGGGAGACTTGGGAGACTGAGGAGGATATGCTTAGACGCTTTCCCGAGTTGTTTTCGGCCTAAGTTTCGGGGTCAAAACTTCTTTTAAGGGGGAGGTAATGTAATATCCCTCATTTTGTAAGGAAAATTTTGAATTTTCTTATGCCCATATTACAAGTCAGATTAAATTCAGAGAAGTACGGACATTCTATGAGATGTTTGATCTCTGTAATATTTTTTTGAGTAATATAAAATACAATTAATGTATTTTTGGGTTAAAAGGTCGTTCATGTGCGAATATATTTAACCCGTGGTTAAAAATATCTAACCACTTGGTAAAAATGACAAAACGGGCAAAAGGGGGCAAAATTGGCCTTGACCGCACCCTATCGTACCCGCGGCGAAGGCCAATGCCAGTGGCGGTCACGAGTCGGCCACCGCACCCCCACCTCACCCTGCCGCACCCCGCGGTCGTCGTCAGCGTTGTCGTCATCGCGATAGAGTTTCTGCAGCTCTATCCCTTGGCCGATGCTTGCTCCTCACGTCTTTCCATCTGGTTGGGACATCTCATGGCATATGTGTCTAGCTCCAGAGCAACCTTGTGGGACTATAAATGAGAGAGGAGACGAAGAGGAAGCTCACAACTCCAGCTACAACTTCATCTTCCTCCAAGAAAACTCCATTGTTGTCCAAAGCTTTGAGCTTTGTTTGTGAGAGAGATCGAATCCCTTTTGAGTACTAGAAAGGTGCTTCTAAGAGTTATTCAAAGGTTTAAGAAGGTTGGAGATCAAACCAAGAACAAATCAAAGTCAAACGAATCGATTTGGGTGAGTTCTCCATCGAAAATCTGTCGAAATCCTCGCTTAGGTCTTCTCGCCGCACCCGCGGCAAGGCGCCACTGCACCCCACCGCACCCCGCGGTGAGAGCCGACCGCACCCGCGACAGGATGAGTACGTGTGTGTGTTCTTGGGTGTTTGGTTGCGAGCGAGGCTTGGTTCCTTCGATTCCTTTTGTATTCTTTTAGATTCATATATGTAGATATTGAATCTAACTTAGGGTCTCGTTATGGGTCATTCCAGAGGGATTTAATATCCAGGATCTGTCCCAGTTTCAGACTCAGGAACCGTTATCTCTAAGCTTGTTAAAGCTTCGTCTGATCTAAGGCAAGTGGCGGTTCGCTCTTGCTCATCATTCCATATTTCCATTAATTATCAATAGTTTGATTGTTAATTAATTTGGAATGATTTACTGTTCTGTTGGGAATAGTTTGATAAATGATGTGAAAAGAATATGATATTATAATATGTTGTATATCTGCTAGAACAACGCTATTATAGATATATATTCATGATATTAGCCTAGAGGGCTTTGATATGATTATTACTGTGTTGAACTGTTTAGTTAGCACGAGTATTCGTAGGAGCGATGGACTATTCGAGGTCCAGTCGTTTCTTAATAATGATTAATGGTGCAAAGGGTGATAAACCCAAAAACCATTTGATGGGTCATGACCGATCTCTATACTCGGGTATAGAGATGGTGGCACTTAACTGATGCTACAAATCTTGGGATTCGTCCCATTCAGGAGTATGTCCCTCATGGCAAAATATACGTCCTATATGTCACTCATGGCGAAACATATACTCAATATATGTCCCTCATGGCGAAACATATATTTAAAAGTCTATAACGTGATGCGCATTTGGGAATTTAAATAAGATAAGTGTCGTCGTAGCACATGATTAATATACCTCAGACGAGTAGTGCAGCTAGAGAATAGTGCAGCTAGGAAAGCTCGTCTTGACTTTGATCAGAGTACCGTTCTCTTTCCAATCTAGATTCGCATTAAGCGGTGAGGTTGGTCGTGAACCGAAACATCAAGTCGTTTTTGAACGCTTGTATGATTAATTAATGTTCCCCAACATTTGTCATGCCTTCCGATAAGACTCAATTCGTTGGAGTCTTCTTTGGGATTGATTGTTGTGAGACTCGGTCTCCAGAATCTTCTCTTGATCATGCTGCTTGATATATTCCAGTAGGAGTATGGTGGTTGACTATCGTCATCGGTTTTAATTCGGGAAACGATGAGTCTAACCTAATACGACTACTTTGAACCACTCTGCTTTGTACCCTTGCGTAGTCTTTCATTAGACTAACCAACCGTAATTGTTCTCTGCATGGTTGACTGGTGTCATCCGTTCGATTCGGCACATCAGATAAGAATCCGAGAAACAAAGGCTAGAACGACTATAAAAGCAAACGGTGTTTTAATGGATTTATCAGGTTGCGATCCTTGGCGGGTGATCATTACGATCAAGACCCTTGTATTTATACTTTGCAAAGACTTCCGCTGATTACTCTGTTTTGTCCTATGGGGATTGGGATGTAATCCCCAGACATATGTTTTAACCAAAGATTTTGGTGTTTACATCATGATTGTTGTTTATGATTTGTATTTAAACCGGTAAAGTCTGGGGTGGCTTCGGTGTGAAAACCGAGGTCACTGGCAGTAATACCTTTTCAAATGGGTTACGATTTGGGGGTGTGACAGAGCGCATGGAATGCATAACCTCCTGAGTAATAACAATGTTATCAGTGATCTGTCTGCCGGGAACAAAGCTCGACTGCGTAGGCGCTACTACTTTCCTCATGATGGGTTTCAATCTCAAGACAATCGCCTTAGTCGCAATTTTGAAAGCGACGTTGCATAAGCTGATGGGTCTCAATTGATGGGCAGTTTCCGGGTTGTCAACTTTGGGAATAAGAACGAGCATCGTCTCATTCATGGAGTCCGGGACGCTATGACCATGGAGAATCCGAAGAACGCTCTCCACAACCTCATGCTGCACCGTTTGCCAGTTTCTCTGGTAAAAAATTGCATGGTACCCATCCGGTCCCGGAGCTTTCAATGGTCCCATCTCATCAACAGCAGCCTTCACCTCAATTTCTATAAAAGGCCGACATAGACTCTCAAATTCAGCTTGGGAGATCTCTGGAAACCGACCCCGGGGAGTGTCAAAAGGGCCCACTAAATCAGATTCCTCAGTATAGAGCGTGTGCAAATGCTTTGACACCACTTCGCAAATAGCACTCGGATCCCAGATCCATTCATTCCTCTCATCCCGAATTCCCTCCACGCGGTTCTGCTTCCTCCTGACAACAGAGCAAGCATGGAAGTAACGTGTATTGCGATCTCCATCAAGCAGGGCATCAGACCTCGCTTTCTGCATCCAAACAGATGAATCTGATCAAGGGTGTTCTCGAGCTGATGTCGAAGCTTCCTTTCAAGCTGCGGGAGGCCACCATTCGTGCCAACACACAGTTGTTTCTGAATGCCCTCAATACGACGCCATAATCTATCTTGCCTTCTAAACAAATTCCCGAAGACCGATTTGTTCGAAGATTCCAGATTCAGAGTCAGCGTAGACAAGGCCTGCGAGAGTGGGGCACCATGAGACCAGTGTTGAGCCAAGAACGATTGGAACTCATGATGCATCAGCTACGCAGCTTGGAACCGAAATGATCGATTAAACGGTCGATAGTTAGTGAACCCCCGAACATTGAGCAACAGGGGATTGTGATCAGATTAGAGAGCCGACAAATGACGAATAGCACCGTCCTCAAAAAGACTTCGCCAAGCCATATTACAAAGTCCCCGATCAAGTCGAGCACAAGTCCGAGTTTGCGGGTCAAGCCCTCTACTCTAGGTGAATTTCTGTCCCGAAAAACCCAGGTCAAACAAACACATATCTTCAATCCATTGATTAAATCTCGAACACCTACGTCTCATCTCATCTGAGTCCCCAGTCCGTTCATCAAGAGCCTTAGTTTCATTAAAATCTCCTAAGAGCAACCAAGGTAAGTTGTTCGAGCTGTAGAAACTCAACATTTTGGACCACAATTCCTCCCTGTTCCGAGGCATTGGGCTTGCATAAATGGCTAATAGAAGATAGTCAGCATGTCCGGTTCGGGTTACTTTCAACGTGACAACCTGCGTGTGCAAATCAACTCTCTCCAACTTCACTCTATCACTTTTCCAGAGGGTCCAAATTCCTCCTCGGAAGCCAACCGCTTCTGATCTCAGGACACCGTCAAATCCGATCTGTTTACAGACATTCTCTACCTGACTGCCACTTATCCGAGTCTCCAAGAGGATGAGAATCGAGGGGTCATGTGAGCGAATAAGATCTTTCAGAGCAAGCAAGAAGCCTTTGCTTCCTGCTCCTTGTGTATTCCAAGAGACAATTTTTAAATCTGGACTAACCATGGATAACAACTGAATGAGAGGTAGATCAGTACGCAACCAGTTAGAGATCCAATCAGACATCCTGGTGTTCCATATCGGCGTCATTGTCCTGCAAGACAACTCCCTCGGAATTCGTCTCTTGTTCCTGGCAACTTTGAACTGAATCATCCATTCTGACGTCCAAGGAGACATCCGAAATGTCCTTGGAGGGCCCGTGATTCTTGTCGAGTTCCATGTTTCCTCCATCCACTTCCGGTGGGTCACTGGTGTGCTCTTTGCCAACACCCTGCCAAAGTTTTCCACGAACTTCTGTAGCAGGCTTCGACTGCAGAGTCTCAACACCAAAAACGACTTCAGTAGAAATACTTTGCCCTTTTTTTACCGCATCCACATGTATCTCTTTCCCTTCCTTTTCAATATCTTTTTTATTTTTAATTCCTATAGCAATATCTTCCTTAATTTCTTTTCCCACTGATTTCCTTTGAGTCATGAATTTAGGAGATAAAATCCTGACTCCTGTAGCCCTTATATTATTCTGATTGCCTTTTTTGTTTCCTGCGGATTTTCCTTTTGTATTTCTCTTTGATATCTCTTCCTTAGTTTTCTCATGTGATTTACCTGTTATTGGCTCCACCACAACCTTTCCTTTCAACGATTCTTGCAATGCTGAAACTTCCTTTTCAATTTCATATTCCTCCTCTGTATTCGTTAGAATTTGAAAGCGAGATCCCGAAGATTCCGGGATTCCCTTTGCTAATCTGGCCTGCACCATTTTCCGAGGGATCTGGAATCCATCCAGGCCCGGGTTCGGATCGCCGGTGCTCGGACTCGTCTTCCCTGGTTGTCGGATTCCATTACTTTGTTTCCCTGACGTCGCCGTCGAGCTCTCATCCTGCTGTTGGATCCTTGTTTTCACATCCGGTTTCTTCCTGGCAATAACTTCCGACATCATCCAACTCCCCCACTTCTCATAATATTCCGGCGGATCAGGATCTTTCTCCGTTCCACCCCCATCTTCCTCTAAAGCAGAATCTGTACAATTCTCCTTTATATGTCCTATCTTTCTACAGTTAAAATAAATCATCTTCAAGCCCTCATATTGAATCTTCCAAACACGGCCATTCAATTTGAACTTGGAAAGGAGCGGTTTGCTGATATCGATTTCGACGCTGAGCCTTGTGAATTTCCCTCTTTCAGCCGTGCTAGTGGTCCTGTCGATCTTCAACACTCTCCCTGCTTTAGAGCCAATTTTCGTAAGGATCACAGGGTCAAAATATTCCATCGAGAGGTTCGGAATCCTGATCCAGGTGGTGATGTATCGGATTGGTTCTTCACTCGCGATGAAATTTGGGCGCCATTTATGAATAGTGAGATAATTGTCTCCAATGAGCCATGGACCATCCAACAATACATGGTTGAAGTCTTCATTGTTACGAAATTTGATTATGTAGTAATCGTTACCAATATCAACCATAGTAAACTCTCCTTTGGTTCTCCATTTCTGTATCAACATTTTACGCAGGAAGATAAAGCCCACATTCTTTCCAAATACCTTCACAATAACAGAGTTTCTCCATGCCTGCCTGATTCTCTTCTTATCTGTTGCAGTAAGGAGGATGGCCGTGCAGGAGGGGTCATCATCATCATCTCCAACGTCATCAAGCATATTCTCATCTGTGATTTCCTCTTCCCAGAAGGGGTTCGTATACTCCTTCATTGTTTCCTCATTACTCCCCCCAGTCATGGCATCCTTGAAGGAGATTGGTTTCTTAGGAACCGATTGATCAGCAGTATTATCCCCTTTGTATCCTTCAGCAAGAGAAAGGGAATTTTGTTCCTCCAAATCAAAGGCTTCAGTGCTTCTTCGTTTCATCTTTTTTGTTGATCGACGAAGCAGGTCAGATTCCTCCGTCGAGTTTGTAGCTTCTCTGGCGGCCAGCAAGGAGTTTCTCGGCGAGTTTGTAGCTTCTCTCTATCGTTGTAACAGCAGTGACCCACTTTATATCAAATATATCTAGTAAAAATATAAAGTATTCATGAAGAGTATGCTGCTGTTGGAGTTGTCCGAGTCTTAGGGAGATGTTACTGCAGTTGAAATAAGTCCTATTGTATAGGCTAGTTGTTTTACTTTTAGTTTCAGTTGTTGTTTATGCAGATAGTCGTGGCTATTATGTAGCTAGGTAGTTTGTTTAGATTTGCAGGATTTCTGTAACCAACTAATGGCTATATATTGAGCCTTAGTATTAATGAATAATCAGTTCAGTTTTCACAATTCAAAGCTCTCAACTTACATCTGGTATCAGAGCAAAACCACAAAGTGAGAGTGAAAGGCCGCAGCCTTGAGTGAACAAACACGAGAGAATGGGTGATGAGAAAACGCTCACCAAGATCCCGCACTTCGACGGTCATTATGACCATTGGAGTGAACTCATGGAGAATCTACTGAGAGCCAAAGGACTCTGGACACTCGTGGAGGAAGGATACACAGAGCCTAAAGACAAGACTCAGTTGACAGAGGCCCAACGAACCCAATTGGAGGAAGTGAAGATCAAAGATCACCAGGTTAAACACTATCTCTATCAAGCAATCGATAGAACAGTGTTTGAGCAGATCTTGGATAAGAGTACATCCAAGATCGTGTGGGACTCCATGAAGAGGAAATTCGGAGGCAACGAGAAGGTGAAGAAATCCCTTAGAAATTCTTTGAGGATAGAATTTGAGATTCTAGAGATGAAGAATGGAGAGAACATCACAGAATACTTCGCAAGAGTAATGGTGGTGTCAAATAAAATCCGAAGCAATGGCAAAGTCATGGAGGACTCAAAGATTATTGAGAATATTCTGAGAACTTTAACAGAAAAGTTCACATACGTTGTGGTGTCCATCAAAGAGTCTAGGGATACAGACACCATCTTCATAGACGAGCTACAGAGCACGCTGGTGATGCACGAGCAGAAATTCTCACGAGGAAACAGAGAAGGAGATGATCAAGCTTTAAAGGTGGAGGAACGATTCAGCATGATCAGAGGACGTGGTAGAGGATCACCACGAGGTCGCGGGCGAGGAAGAGGAAGAAACAGCTTCAACAAAGCTACAATTGAATGTTACAAATGTCACAACTTAGGACACTATCAATATGAGTGTCCTAAAGGAACCAAGGAAGCCAACTATGCTGAATTCGATGAAGAAGATGAGGTATTACTGATGACTTATGTTGATTCAAACAAGGCCAGAAGAAGTGCAAATTGGTTCATTGATTCAGGGTGCTCCAATCACATGTGCAACAACAGAGATATGTTTTCCAGCTTGGACGATTCTTTCTCTCACTCGGTCAAGCTTGGAAATGACAACAGACTTCAAGTCACCGAAAAAGGAACTGTGTAGATGGTGCTTGGGGGGATCAAGTATGCAGTGGGAGATGTGTACTATGTACCTGAATTAAAAAACAACCTATTGAGCATTGGGCAGCTTGAAGAGAAAGGTGTAAGAGTGATGTTTCAAGGAGGTATATGTAAAGTATATCATCCAACAAAGGGATTGATGATACAGTCTACGATGAGCACCAATAGACTGTACATCATCCAATCTGAAACAAGATTATTTGGAGGCCAGGAAGAGAAGAACCAAGAGGAGAACTGCCTTCACACCACCTCAGAAATGGCAAAGCTATGGCATCATCGGTATGGTCACCTTAACTACAAAGGATTACGTACACTGCAGTACAAGAACATGGTTCATGGTCTCCCAAACTTTCTAGCCTCAACCACAACCTGCCAAGATTGTTTGAATGGGAAGCAAACTCGTGTGCAGATTCCAAAGCAAGTCACATGGAGATCGAGCAAACCTCTGGAACTGGTGTACTCCGACATATGTGGGCCCATCACACCAGCATCACACAGTGGAAAGAGGTATTTCCTTAGCTTTATCGATGATTTTAGCCGCAAAACATGGGTGTTTTTCTTAAGTGAAAAATCAAAAGCTCTGGAATGCTTCAAATCCTTCAAAAGGGCTGCAGAGAAAGAAGCAGAAGTTGAAATCAAGAGTCTCAGAACAGACAGGGGAGGAGAATACACATCAGCGGATTTAAACAAGTTTTGCAATGAGAATGGAATTCGAAGGCAATTGACAAATGCCTATACACCACAACAAAACGGAGTCGCCGAGAGGAAAAACAGAACGGTAATGAACATGGTAAGATCATTACTTTAGGCAAAGGAAATGTTGAAGATGTTCTGGGCAGAAGCGGTGAATTGGGCTTTTCATGTCTTGAATCGATGCCCGACCCTAGCAGTGAAGGATGTCATACCCCAAGAAGCTTGGAGTGGAATCAAGCCTTCGATGGCTCACTTCAGAACTTGGGGATGTCTCGCCCATGCTCACATCCCAAAGGTGAAACGAGGTAAGCTTGATAACAAGAGCTCTTTATGTATTTTCTTAGGAGTGAGTGAAAACACAAAAGCCTATAGACTTTATCATATTGAGTCTAATAAAATCATAGTTAGTAGAGGTGTGGTTTTTGATGAAAGTAAGCCGTGGGATTGGGGAAAGGAACATGAAAAACAGTTGTATAAAGAGCTAGAGTGGGAAGAAAAAGGAGGCGAAGCTGTAAGAAATGAAGGGGAGGAAATAGAAGAAGAAAACAACCAACAAAACAATGAGGAAACTGGGAAAATCGGGGAAACACGGGAAACAAGGGATAGAGAGAGTTCAGAATCTGAATCTGAAAGAGAAAGTGATGATAATAGGGAAACACGGGAAACAAGGGATAGAGAGAATTCAGAAAGAGAGCCTGGATCAATTCAAGGGAGAATTCGTAGAGCTCCAATTTGGATGACAGAATATGTTAGTGGTGAAAATTTATCAGATGATGAAATCCATATGATGACAGATGCAGGAGCTGAAGATCCACTATGTTATGCAGTACAATATACAGAGATTGAATACCCAAGCAGCTTTGAAGAAGCAACAAAAGAAGAGAAGTGGCGACAAGCAATGGACAGTGAGATCAACTCCATCGAAAAGAATAACACATGGACTCTCGCTGTCCTACCTAAGGGTGCTAAGAAGATTGGAGTAAAGTGGATATACAAGAGCAAGAAAGATGAAAACGGATAGATTACCAAACACAAGGCGTGTTTGGTTGCTAAAGGATACGCTCAGAAGCAAGGAATAGACTTTACTGAAGTCTTTGCTCCAGTAGCTCGATTGGATACAGTCAGAATGGTGATCTCCTTGGCTGCACAGAAGGGCTGGAGGATTTATCAACTTGATGTCAAGTCAGCATTCTTACATGGGAAACTACATGAGCAAGTTTTCGCAGAGCAGCCTAGAGGATATGAAATCAAGGGAAAGGAACACATGGTGTATCAACTGCATAAGGCCTTGTATGGGTTAAGACAAGCCCCACGGGCTTGGTACAGCTGCATCAAGGCTCATTTCATCAAGGAAGGCTTCCAAGGATGTGACAGTGACCACACTCTATTCATCAAGAAAAATAGAGAAAACAAAATCATCATTGTAAGTATTTATGTTGATGATTTAATCTATATTGGTGATGATGAGGAATTGATGAAGGAATTTAAGGAGTCCATGAAGAAAGGGTTTGACATGTCAGACCTGGGAAGTATGAATTACTTCTTAGGCATTGAAGTTGTTCAAAGGAAGAAAGGAATCTTCATCTGTCAAAAATGATATGCTGAGGAAATTCTGAAGAGATTCAGCATGTTTGAGTGTAATCCTGTCAACAACCCTGTTGTCCCAAGAGTAAAAATGCATAGTGATGCAGAGGGCACACGGGTCGATGAGACTTACTATAAGCAGATCGTAGGGAGTCTCATGTATTTGACAGCCACCAGACCATATCTGACGTTTGCCACAAGTTTGATCAGCAGGTATATGTCTAAACCAACTGAACTTCATTTAAGTGCTGCCAAAAGAATCCTCAGATATTTAAAGGGAACTGTGAACCTTGGAATACTTTACAAGAAAACCGATAGAGAGGAGTTGGAAGCATACACTGATAGTGATTATGCCGGGGATATTGAGGATAGGAAAAGCAGTACTAGTGGATATGTGTTTTTGCTGAGCTCAAGAGCAGTAGCATGGAGCTCGAAGAAGCAACCAATTGTTACACTATCAACCACTGAGGTAGAGTTTGTGGCAGCAGCAGTGTGCACTTGTCAAGCCATCTGGATGAAGAGAATTCTTAAGGAGCTCGGCCACAAAAGGGAAGCAGGAACCAGCATTTACTGTGATAATAATTCAACTATTAAGCTGTCCAAAAATCCAGTTATGCATGGTCGAAGCAAACACATAGATGTTCGTTATCATTTCTTAAGGAATTTGTCAGTTGAGGGAGTCGTGTCGCTGGTCTATTGTGGAAGTGCAGATCAGCTTGCTGACATTATGACAAAGCCCTTGAAGATTGATGCATTCAGGAAGCTCAGAAGTGCCTTAGGAATGTGCAGCATCACAGAGATAAACTAAAGCTTTACAAGCATTAGTTTAAGGGAGAATTTGAAGAGTATGCTGATGTTGGAGTTGTCCGAGTCTTAGGGAGATGTTACTGCAGTTGAAATAAGTCCTATTGTATAGGCTAGTTGTTTTACTTTTAGTTTCAATTGTTGTTTATGCAGGTAGTCATGGCTATTATGTAGCTAGGTAGTTTGTTTAGATTTGCAGGATTTCTATAACCAACTAATGGCTATATATTGAGCCTTAGTATTAATGAATAATCAGTTCAGTTTTACAATTCAGAGCTCTCAACTTACAATTCATTCACAAGTTTTCTTATCAATTCCTCACCTACCTAAATCACATAATACTACATAACAAAATAATGGCAAACACTTTATAAATTATAACTCCTAATATATTATTTGATGTGATACAGATCATGTGTATATACTTTGGACATTATAGATGTGTTTGTGAATTGTGTGGGTAGAGTAAGAAAACAGCAAAACAGAAGAAGGGAAGAAACAGGTAGGAGGAAAGCACACGTGGGGGGAGTGGGAGACCCCACATGTGGCGGGCCCCACGTGACAGGGCGGTGGGGCCCTTTCTTTCACGTTGCGCTTACGCCTTTCCGAGTGTGTTGCGCCGTTTTAAATGCCCGCGCTGTTTAATTACTTCCCTCCCAAATCCCGTTTACCCCTGTAAAAGGAATTAAAATTTATTTCTCCACTGCACTGCACTCCACTCCAAACAAACATTATGTTTTAAAATAATACTGTAATAATTTTAATTATAGAGTAAAAATCAGCATTTAAGCAGTAAAATCTTTGACCACTCTGGATCCACCTGGTTCATCTTTATTCACTAAACACAATTTATCATCTCAAATTCTCCCCGTACGATATATCGTCTTCACCTGTTTATAAATTAAGATTTACTTTTTTTGTTTTGTATTTTGAAAATAAATTAATATATAAACGGTATTATTATAAGGTACTGGTAATTACTAAAATTGTAATAGTGTAACAGGGAAGGTTATAATGTGGTGACTCATAATTACAATTTGAACATTGAGAATGAAAATTTAAATACCACTTTTTAAAAAAGTTGTTTTGCTAGGTAATATAATTACAATTTGCAGATCATTTTGGTAAAGACATTTTTTCAATGGCTAAAATTCAAATAACAAAACCTAAACACACGATGAAGTAGTAAGGAGGGATATTAATGTTATTGCATGTAAAAGATTCCACCACTTATATATTCTCCTTTATTTAAGGGCTGAATTCATAATTATATTTGAATAGCGTTGGATCAAGTGCCCAACTTTCCTAATTATAATTACAGTATTAATTTAACTATATTTAATGAAGTAACCAAACCCCGCAACCACGATGTCTTCATACGTGCATTTTGATTTCGGAGTTTGGGCAATTAAACCTTGTTGCACGAGTGGTGTTGACCATTTTGACAAACCTATGCAGGTTAATTTACTTGCTCTATGCTCAGAATTAGGTTAAACTCATATTTAATCCACACATATTTTTTTTTTACATCTACAGTGATTTTTCTTACTACCAACATTCAGTTGATCTATTGGTTTGACACTAGATTTTCTTAAGCGTTCTATTCAAGAGTCTCGAATTCGATTAATGTTGAAGGCGTGTTTGGAAACACTGATATTAGGAGAGATCTACCACTCCGTGTGCCAACAATATCCCGATCTGAACGTAAAGTGGTTCTGTCCGATCGAACCAAGCAATCAAGACAAGAAAAAAAAGTGATTTTTCTTACCGAAGGTACCTAAACATGGTAAATGTTTTCAATAATACTAGTATAAATTAATTATATAACTGATATTAATAAAATTAAATAAAAAAAAACTGATAAGAAAGTAATGACCCAATATCCAAAAAAATATAATTAACTCACTACATACTTAATACTCGGTTTATCAAATCCTTAAAAAATATTGATCAAAAGAAAAATAAATAAATAATTCTCCGCTAAAAAACATAGACGAGGACGAGGATAAGTGGTAAATGTGAACGGAGAGGGTATTCTTCTAAGTTGCCCTCCCTACTATATATATGTTATTTAATGTATATTTTTTTTGTTTCTTCTTACTAATTGTTGAATTTGTCTTATCTATACTTTAGAACAAATAATGAAATTGTCATGCCTTGATTATATATATATCAATTAAGTATATTATATATAGGTTGCTTGAAAGACTAGGCTTCACTATAAATGTAAACGTACGTAGGAGATGAAAGTGAAGTGAAATATGGATTAAATTGGTATCGAGAGTGAGGTTTTTGAACAAACAAAGGTTCCATCTTGTCACAAAGTCAACGATAAATCACTTCCAACAACCATATCCACCTTCACATTTTTAATATTACACGATTTTGCACTCTTTTAAATTTCTCCCTATCATATAATTAAATATATGTGAACACTTATATATATATATATATATGGTCTCACAATATTACAAATTTTGGATTACTTTTAATTAGTACTCTCTCCGTTTAGTTTTAATTGACGTTCTAGTAAATTTCAGACAAAAAAAGGAACTAATTTTTTTCGAAATTACCCTTATGATTAGTGATTAATTACTGTTTTATTATTGATCAATGAATCTAACAAAAAAAATTAAAGAAAATCAGAAAATCATAAGCTAATCTCATTCGCGCTTACTAGGAAAAGAAATTTTGAATTACCAAAACAAAGATTCGGAATTGTCACAAAGATTCAGAAAATCAAATGCTTTATTATTGATCATGGGAAAGCAATTAATAAATAATTGAGAAACCAAAAAATAAAAATAAAAGAATTACTAACATGAGGACAAATCTGAAGAAAAAAAATGTAAAAAAGCCTAAAACGATAATTAAAACTTATCAAAAATTTAAGTTTAGAATATCAATTAAAACTAAACGGAGGGAGTAAAATAGACGATTTAACTATGGAAAATGGGATTTTGAAAACAATTTAATATGAGGCGAAAGTGTGTGAAGAAACAAAGCAAAGTACGAGTCAACAACAGTGAAGCAGTCAAAAGTCAAATTAACACAACATTATTGAGAGGGATGAGAAGATCGACAAGCCTATTTCCAACAGATCGATTGTTTTTTTTTAAACAAAAAAAAAGTTCTTTAATTTTTTTTGATTTTCGTGCACTTATTTTATGTTTTTATTATTTTCAGTGCCCGTTTCTTGCCACCTTTCGTGGGGAAAAAGTTGTGGAATCGGAAAATATTGCATTAAATTTAGCAATGTTTTACTATGGTCTATGTAGTACTCCTACGGGGTAACTATTTTACTACTCCGTAATTAATTAATTAATTACTCTTGTGCTTGGGTGGCTACGTACCTTGTAAATTACTCCAAACAAAACTGCGTACAAAATAGCATTTTGTCTAAACTTTTATACTTATTTTAGTTATAACTTTCTAAACGAAAAAAGAAAGTTGAATTTTGTGTATAATGAATTGAGTATATATATGTATGTTAAACTGTTAGTATAAAATTAATTTAAAGTCATTCAATTTTGATCGAAAAGAGAGAATTAAATAAGTATGGTGTACGATATGACTTATGAGTTATGAGACATGATGGAGTATAAGGAAAAGGTGCTTGGGAATCCTAAAACGCAGAAGCCCAAAGACAAAAAGCCCGTAAATGCTGCGTTTTTGCGTTTTGTGAGAGATCCTAGACACATGCATATGCATTTCTTACGTAAAACTAATTATAGTTTTTATATATATATAATATATCAATTTGAATTAAAATTAATGAAGCTAACAATCTACTCTAACTACACATCACTGAATTTTTTTTCTCTCCTTTCGTGGACAAAAATCGTAAAACGATGTGGAGGTAAGAAAAAAAGATATTACTTGTAGGAAAATATAATTCTATGTCTTAAAATAAAGTTCATTAAAGTCCGTTCATAGCGAAAACTCTAGTCCTCATTCACAAGACCCTATATCGAAATTGAACGTCGAAGGTAAAATGATGGAATAAGCTCCGTCTTTGGCTTATTTTTCTATTTGAAGAGCACTGAAAAATAATTGAAAAAAGTTTACGCTCGTCGAAATTGGAATAGGGTTTGAAATATAATTTGTAGGGTTTTCACTTTTCATGCATCACATATTGGAATAGGGTTTGAAATATAATTTTTGAAAGAACTGTTCAAGGAATGCCTTAGACTCTCTTGATAACCTAAGTTTTTTTTTTGCTATCACACATATATAGTATATAAAATGTCAAGTTCTACTAATCCAGTTGGTAGATGATTTCCATTAGCATGAGGTCACAAGTGTCAATTTCCCTCAACAGTAATAATGACCTATCAACAACTAACATTCAGTTTATCTAGTGGTTTGACACTAGAGTTTCTTAAGCGTTCTATCCAGAGGTCTCTAGTTCGATTACTGTTGAAAGCGTGTATGAAGACACTGATGTTGGGAGAGGGGTCTACCACTTCGTGTGCCAACAGTACCCCGGTCTGGATGTAGAGCGATTCTGTCTGATCGAACCAGACGAAGACAAAAAATAAAATAAAATAAATAATGACCTATCAACTAATATTACCTTGTCAATAAATCTAACAAACAAGTGTAATCTAGTTAGCAACATAACTAGCTAGCGGCAATACATGTTTTGTTCATTTCTTTGATTTTTATTTTGTAAATTTTTGAAATGACGTATAAGTTTTAGTCTTTTGAAATGGGGTGATAATCGTAAAATGACTTGGACTAAGAAAAATTGAAATAAAAGGAGATAATCAATATAGTGTTAATTTACCTTAAGGTATTTGGAGCTATTATTGGAAAATCGAGACGATTATTAACCTGACTCATTTAAAATTTATTGGTTGTACATATTATTCGGTTTTCAGATAATTAAACCAAATAGTTGATAAAATTGCATTTTCGCAACTTACTCTCTTAGTAAACCTTCAAAATTACTTAAAATTTCATTTTCTCATCCGATGTTTAAGGCTTCGTTCGGCAAAGCATTTTTGAGATTAACGGAGCTTGATTTTTTTTTATATCTAGTTAATGAGTGTTCGGTAAAAAAATGTCAATCTAGCTTAGGGAGTTTATAGTAGATTAACGTAGCTTAATTTTCCATTTTTTTTAATATGACATCCCCATAGATTGTTGAAGATTAACAAGCTGAATTTTAATTTATCTCATTTCAGCTTGTAATACTGAATACCAACTATATTTTTTAAATAATTAAGCTAATAAATTCAACTCCAATTAGTCATTTAGCTATTTTTTCAGCTTCAGCTCCCATTTCAGCTGGATAATAGAGCCTAAGTTATCTTTCAAGTGGGACTTTGCAAAAAAAACAAAAAACTAGTTAGAAAAATAAGCAAAGTAGGATACCTTCAAACTTGTGCTAGAGGCTATTTTTGCCATTTACGGTTTACCAACATATTCTAATAGAGTGGGCCCTCGTAGATTTATTAGTGGGCTTTTCGTGGCCCATGTCTTTGGGCCAGCAAACTCACTTTGAGCCGTACGTTTCGCCCAATCCGTAGAGACAAGGAGCAGCCCTACCGTATAGATTCACGTTAATGGGCTGTCCCTTAAACGACCGACATCCGCTCGTGTCATGTCCTAAGCGCAGCGTTTTAATGTGAATTGAAAATTGATTGACTAACCAATTCGATGAAAAATCTCTTGATGTAAATGGACCCTACCTATTTACAATGCATTGTCCTTGCACAAATTATATATAGGGTAGTGAACCTTTAATCTTGGACCCATGTCACACATTTTTTTCGTTTTTTTCAAGTTTAGACCTATCAGAAGCCCTATTTTGAGGTAGGTTTGAGTTAGGGTAATATATATATATTGATTTTTTTAATCTATGACCTTAGGGTTAGATTAAAAAAGTTTTAGAAAACTATATCATAAAATAATGTTTAAACCCATTTATAAAAAAAAGTATAAACTTTAAATTAATTTTATCTATTAATTTTTTTCACATTAAACGAAAGAGTAAAGACTCGTGTTAGAAAAATCGTATACGTATGTTTGTGGTTGAAGTCGGATTGAATATACATAAAGGATAAAATAGCATGAGCCAAGCCCAAATCGAGCCCATAAGTAGAGTAATCGGGTTGTTTAATTTATTTTCTTTTGGGCTTTTCAGCCTTTCGTTTTCCAACAAGGCCACACTTGTTTTTATAAGGATTTTGGGCTCATTAACACTTTAAGAGTTTTCAATTAATAAAAAAGATTTCTACTAATTTTTATGTATTTTTTTTACCCTCTACTAGTTTATTTTATTATTATTTTTTCTCTTCTTTGTTTTTTCTCTCTCTAAAATATTGTTTTTTGGGGTTTAAGGGGTAGGGAGTAGGGTTTAGGGAGAGGGAGAGAGGTCCATTTTTGCTAAGGGTCCATTAATTTAAAAATTTGTTTGTCAAATGGTCATTTACTTAACTCACCGTGTTTTTATAATATATAGTTGTAATATTTTTTATATGATAAAAATTAAACCGATATTTACTTAAAAATTATCTTTACGAGTGAGAACTTGATGTTATAACTCTGTCTAAATTTCTTCCGTAGAGTTCGTGTGATCAATTTTTGCAATCAAATTTGCCACAATTTTAATTTCACGGAAAATACTTGTTATCTGAACTGTCACATATAATTATAAACTTTCAATTTTTATGTATGAGTTTCTTATTTTTAAGTAATTCTCCTAATTTTTTAGTGATTTTATTTAGGTACTAAACTATATAGACATTCATATATATATGGTCCTTTCATCACTTAGAAAACATTATTTTTTGAAATTGTCCATTCAAACATTACATCTTTATCAAGCACGTACATATAGTTAGCTTGTGAATGCTAACATACGCAAGCGTTTTATTCTTGGAGTACATACACATCTAGTAGATAACGGGCGATCGAGCGAGTGAGGTACGAACGTCGTTTCGATCGCTTTATTAGCAGGGCCTTTGGCATTCACAACTATGCGCAAAGCCGCCACCAACGCACTCGCCTCCAGGCCAATTCTCCCTCTTGCAAGCAAAGGCCGTTGTAGTACATGCTTGGCTTTCTGCATATCGCTCCTTCAACTGCTATCGTGTTTCTCCCTATCCCTGTATATTAAAATCATTCGGTATTTTTAATATGACTCCATGTTAAACATTTACTAATCAATTTGGGAATACAACATAATATAGCAGTTTTAGAAGAGTTAAATTGTTAATTTAGAAGACTAGAACGGTGAAATTAAGTAACTATTTTGACATTACCTGAAGCAAAGACGACGAAAAACAGAAGCAAAAGAGCAAAGAATTTCTTCTCCATGATTGCCTCTTTTTTTCCCACTCGATCTTATAGTAGTGTTTGTTGTAATGTAAGTAGCATATGAAAAATACTATACATATTATACCCTATATATAAGGCATCATATCAGCAGCTGCATGCGTTGAATATAAGTGGAACAAAAGTTATAATATAAACAAAGTTTTAGATAATGAGAAGAAAATATCGCGACTAGATGCTGTACGTAGCATATGATATAGTTGAATAATATAAACAAAGTTCTAGATTTTTTTGAAAGCAAAGTTTTAGATAATATAAACAGAGTTTTAGATAATGAGAAGAAAATATCGCGACTAGCTGCTGTACGTAGCATATGATATAGTTGAATAATATAAACAAAGTTCTAGATTTTTTGAAAGCAAAGTTTTAGATAGATAATGAGAAGAAAATATCGCGACTAGCTGCTGTACGTAGCATGATATAGATATAGTTTAAAGTTGATGTTCAAGATGACTTAAAATCAAGAATTACTATAAGGGGATTCTATTTCCGCGAGTACGTTAAAAGGGGATTCTATTTTAGCGAGTCTCTTAAAGCCTCGGGCCGGTAGAGGAAAAACGATTTGGTTTGGGCCGATGCGTTATGTTTGCCGCAACAGGGGGTGTGGGGGCCTTTGCCCCCGCGATATAAATAGAATTTTGGGTAATTCTATTTGTATTAGGATTAAAGATAGAATTTTATCTGTATCGAGTTTTTAGACTTATAAATAAATTGTCTTAGGATTGTATTTACTCATCCACAAAATAAATTAAAGAAACCCTAAAAGGACAATTTGCTCCAAACTCATTTCTTTCTTCTTCACTTTTGTAATACCCCATAATTTTTAGTAAGGATATTTGGGTAATTTTCCCAACCTTCGTTCATCAATTATTTCGCTTTCAATGGAGTTCGGATTTTCCGTAACATTCATGCTATCCGAAATAATTACTTGAGTGATATAAAATACATTCAATGTATTTTCAGGACTTAGAATATTTGTTTAGATACAAACATATAATTTCCTCGGTTTAAAATTCATACCAAATTTTTCTCCCGCTTACGTGTCCCCTGTGTAGCCCATATGGTACACGCATCCTCGTTTTCTCCCATACGCGTGTCCATGCCTGTATGTGGTCGGGGAGGGATCCTCCATGAGATATATATGTGGAGCCGATCGAAGGAAGCTCTGCACCTCCAGCTGCTCCATCTCCCTCTCGTCTCTCCCTGTTCTGTTCTCGGTGAGCTCCTGTGCACCGCCTCCCCTGCTCCATCGTCTCCTCCGGCGAGCCCAGCCCAGTCGGAGTCGTCGAACCTCCCGAGCTGAGCCGCGAGCAGCTGGGGCTGGTGTTCGTGGTGGTGTGCAGCTCGTGCTGCGTGTTGTGCTCTGTTCTTGCTGTGTTGCTGTGAATTGGGTGAAGGTTGAAGATGGTGAACAGTAGAGTGGGTCCCCCTTGTTGAATTGTGTTGTTGTTGGGCCGATTAGTCCAAAATCCTTCTGGTCCAGATTTAACCCAAAATTATACGACCGGTATAATTTTGATTCCCTTTCATCCGTATTTTTCTTTAGGAAAATTTAATAAATATTTTTATGATTTATAATCATAAAAATTTATTAAATTTAATTCCTTAAGTTCGTCCAGGCAAATTAATTGATAATTAATTAATTTGTAGTTAGAACGTGATTCGCTGGATCGCGTGTGGACTCGTAATCTGCTAGAGCAATCTGAGGCATAGGCCATATCCTCGGAAATGATATTTTCGGTAATCGTCTCGTCTAGATTCATCGCCGAATCTACTCCAGGCAAGTGGCGGTTCGCTCTTGCTCATCGTTTCATATTTACATTAACTATCAGTTGTTTATCTGAGTAATTAATTTGGAATGATTACTGTGTTTGTCTGGAATTGGTTTTATAAACTGTTTTGGAAAATCATATAATAGGTTGTATATCGTTAGAACGACGCTATTATCTGTGATCGCCTTCCGGGCATTTATGTGGATTTATCCTGTACTATGGTTGTGTTGTAACTGTAAGTTAGCATGAGTATTTATAGGAACGCTTGGATCCTGAGAGTTCCATGCGCGTTCCTTTATAACTGTAAGGGCGATGAAGACCCAACGATTGTTGAAGTTTGAACTCAGTGAGGTTCATTCTTTTAAAGGGCGAGCAAGACCCTGCGATAGTAAAAGTTTGGACTCTGTGAGGTTCATTCTTTCGATATAGATTCAGAGGTTTGGACTCGGTGAGGTTCATTCCTTAGATATGGGTCCTGCGTGACAGGGACATATATTAAAAGTTTTTAATGTGTTAATCGTTTTGGAATTAAATAAGATAAGGTGCCCGAGAGCACTTAATTAATATACCCTTGGCGAGTAGTGCAGCTAAGTAAATAGTGCAGCTAGGAAAGCTCGTCTTGACTTTTGATCAGAGTACGTTCTATTTCCAATCTGGATTCGCTGTAAGCGATGAGGTTGGTCGTGAACCGAAACATCTTAGTCAGTTTTTAAATCATCGTTATGTGGTTCTGTAAGATCCAGACTTGAATGTAGTACGTTCTCCTTCCGATCTGGATTCGCTGTAAGCGGTGAGGTTGGTTGTGAGCCAAAGCATCTCAGTCAGCTTTTAATCGTTGTTGTTTGATTCTGTAAACATTCCAGATTTGTCATATTTCCTTAAGACTCAATCTCTTGGAGTCTCTTTCGGGTCGGTCTCTGTGGAGATTCAGTCTTCCAGAGTCGTCTCTTCTGCATATCTCTTGTTGTATTCCAGTATGAGTGTGAAGGTTGACTATCATACTCGGTTATTATTCGAGGGATGATGAGTTTAAACCTAGCACGACTACTTCGAACCTTCTGCTTTGGTCACTTGCTAGTCTATTCAGTAGACTAACCCACGGTATTTTTGTTATCTGCATCGTCATGGTTGGTGCCGTCCGCCCGTTTCGGCACATCAGATAGGTTGCATGATCCATGAAGGCTAGAACGACTATGAAGATGAACGGTGTTTTGACAATGTTTTAATCAGGCTACGATCTTTGGACGTTGACTGCTGAAGTCAATACTCTTGTAAATTATTTTAAGTCTTCCGCTGTATTGTAATAACTCTGTATTTTGTCGTATTTGGAATTGTGTTGAAATTCCGCGACTATGTTTTAAATGAAAGTTATGGTAATTTTGTATCATAATTGTTCTTTATGAATTGTGTTTCAATGGTAAAGCCTGGGGTGGCTTCGGTGTAGAAACCGAAATCACGGACGGTAATACCTTTCCAAATGAGTTAAAATTTGAGGGTGTTACAACTTTACTGTTTATCGAATCACCTGAAATTATCAACAATTGACACCTTTGAAAAAAAGTTAGTATTTGTCTTGTACTTTTATTGTACTAGTACTATCTCTTTTTTTCCTTCATCTGATTGTGATAAAATCAAACATTATTTTTGTAAAAATTATTAATCATATTAGAGTTTTACATAATAAATTATAAGAAATGTTATTAAAAAATTATATATATTAACACTTTTTATCCATATACTACTAATTTATTAAGAAAAAATAAAGTGAGTATTTATAAAAATATAAATTTTAGAAAATATTTATAATGTTTTAATTTAATAATTATATTTTTTTAATAGTTATGTGAAAAAATTAAAATGATAAGTATCATTAACGGATAAAGTATTAGTTAACGGTAGCCAACAATTAATATACGTATGTTTGAACCACCATATATATATTAGAACTAAGAAGATAATTATTTTCTAACATTTTTATTATCCCAACCCAACACTTAATTAATCTCAGTACATTAATAAAAGATACATATATGATCATTAATATGCATGCCATCTAAAATAAACACGTTATCTATATTTAATTGAAGCAGAATCTGTTACAATTATTTTAGTACTCATTCCTTTTATAAAAACCTCGAATTTGAATCCTATCAATTAACGAAATACTGTACTCCGTATATATTACGAGAGGGAGCTTGCATGGATGTGAGCAAATGCTTTAGGCAACGACTAAAAATCCTAATTATATATATTCTAAAGTGGCAACTTGTAGTCGGTCACATTTTTTTATTATGTTTTTTGAGTGTGTGTCTATGGACACATACTAACAAGTTAAAATGAGAAATTATTTTTAAAATATTATCTAAAAGAGAATGGATAAACTCTTAATAATAAAAAAACTAATGATTAAAAAAAATATTGCTAAAAATTGAGTTTTATTGCTAAAAAAAAAGTTATTATAATATACCCATGGGCACACACTAGTTTTTTTTTCCTTTCTATTTTGTGATACCATTTCAAGTTTAGGAACCATAAATCTATTATATTATATATCTACTAAATTAAAATTCAATTACGTCACATGGCACTCCGATCCCTTATTAAAACCGTCAAATGTCTTTTTTCATCAATTTTTTAAAGCAAATCAAACTATAAATCAAGGATTTTTATCCTAAACCTATTACAAATCTCTTCCTAATTTAAATACAAATCAAGGACAAAGATTACAAGTTAATAAAAAAGATTACAAATCCAAAATTTCATAATTATATACAAATACAAAATCTATTAGTTATATATAAATCCAAAATTTTCTAATTATATGGGATATAAAATTATGATCCGAATATGATTTTGAATAATTAAAAATAAACCCCTTTACCATACTACACTCGCTCTCACCACCTAATAGGAAATTTGTATAAATAAAAAATAAAATAAATTATAAATAGAATAAGGGTGAATATGTAAATGTATATAATTATTTGATGATGTGGCATACTTAGATAAACGATACATATAAGAGATAATTGCAACTTTAGTACATAATAGTACACCATGAGTCTTGTCTTGTGCAGATGTGTGTCGACAATAAACCCCTTTACCTGATGACTCTTTTTAAGAGTTTAGATGGAGAGAAGTGCATTGTTTTTACTTCGTCTAAGGGTGTGTTTGAATTACACATTATGTGGTATTATAATGCCAAAAATTGGTATTATAATGTCATTTTTGACATTATAATGTCAATTTTTAGCATTATAATGCGTAATCCAAACACACCATCACTACTACAATAACGAGCTAATGAAGCGGTTGTTTGCAGCAGTTTTATCTAATGAAGCGGTTCTCTGCAGCGGTTTTTGCAGCGAATTCATCTATTGCAGCGGTTGTCCGTAGTGCTTAGACCGTCTACTTGTTTCAAAAGCTAATGTAGCGGACTAGGAAGCTATTGTGGCGGTTTATACTTATCTGGTTTGTAAGACTAAAATGCTAATGAAGTGGTTTTAGTAATTATATTAATTGAAACGTGCGAGTGTTCCTCTCATGTACGGTGTATCCCTCCTCTCAATCCCGATTCTCTGCTAAAGAGAGATCTGCGATTTTGCCTGAGGCTGCTATTTGAAATCCCTAGTCTTCGTCATTCACCGCCCTAGTCTCCATCGTCGTGATGTCGATTCACAACCCTATTTTGCATAAACTTGTGAGAACGAGGCAATTCCATGAAGAGAATGTTGCCGACCTAAGCTTGCGAAGAGATCGAGCGAGATGATTGTGCGAAGAAGGAAGGTTGTTGTCCACCTACTCATAAACCACTGAGGTGACCCCTTATCAATTTGTTAATTTGTTTAGTTTCTGGTATTACGTAGTTGTTAGGGTTTGTTTCGATGGGCTGACTGATATACACTTATTGTGCCGATATGTGGATGCTTATCTCTGACATCGTTTAGTTGAAAATTCTTTCATGTATTGTGGTTTGCCCTCTAAATTCCTTTGATTTTTGTTATTCTCCTATCTTTTAAATCAGTCTTGTAGCAATTGGTACATCATTTTTGCTTTTTTGTATGGTTTGGTTCTGCTTAATTTTGGGTTATTTGGTCTAATTATCAAGTTATACTAGTGGAAAAAACCCTAATAGAGGCGGGTCTTTGGACACTTATTGAGGCGAACACCGTTCGCCTCAATTGAGGGGGCCGCAACAAGTAGGGACCCTTTTTGAGGCGGGCAATATACGCCTCTAAAAGCCACTTGTTGAGGCGGGCCTCCGAAGCCCGCCTCAACAAGTCCTTCACTTCGGCGCCAAAATGAGGGACTTGTTGAGGCGGGCTTCGGAGGCCCGCCTCAATAAGTAAACACTTGTTGAGGCGGGCCTCCGAAGCCCGTCTCAACAAGTCGCATTTTCCCACTTTTTAGCCCGAATCTGGGTAAGTCCGGGCTAAAAAGCATTGTGTTTTAACAAAAAAAAACTGGACATTTTAGCCCGGATCTCTTCCACATCCGGGCTAAAAAGTCCAATTTTGCCAAAAAAAAATTCCAATCACAACAGTATACTTCGATAGAAGAGTGAAGAATCACTAACACCTAGACAATAATTCATCTAAATTTGAGCAAATTGTTAATAGGAACTGATATTGTACTTAAAGAAAGATATGAACTTGGAAAATTCAGATTACTTAAAAATCATGTTTGAGCAAACCAAACTGTTTACAGTGAATCACAAATCCGGATCTTTAAACCACGTGAAAGAGGAGAACAGCATAAAAGTGCAGACGGCAACCTCAAGACTTGGGAACGATAACGTTAAGGATTTTGACATCTTGGTAAGGCTTGTCGTTCCTGTCGGTCTTTGTCTTCTCTATTGCCTGTTACAAAAGAGGATAAAACACAAATTGTTGATATTGAAAACAAGATCAATGACCAATGGCATACCAAAAGCTTATCAGATATACCGAAATTAAATTTCTACAAACAAGTTTGCATTGGCAAAAGAGAATTTTAAAGAGAAGAAAAGGGTTATCAAGTCACCTGTACAACATCCATTCCTTTGGCAACTCTACCAAAAACAGTATGCTTATTGTCAAGCCATGGTGTAGCGACTGTGGTGATGAAGAACTGTGAGCCATTGGTGTTTGGCCCAGCGTTTGCCATTGATACTGTGAAAGGCCTGTCATGCCGTAAGCTGCACAAAAAATATTAGAAAGATGAGCAAATAAAAATATGATGTGATTCAAAAACATACAGTTGAGTTTCACTATGTGAGCATTATAAAGTAAAAGCTATACAAGATGAGAGCACAGAGTTCCTCTGTATTCAATTGGACAATATCAGTTCCTATTAACAATTTGCTCAAATTTAGATTTGAACTATTCACTGCCTAAAATAGAAGAGTGAAGAATCACTGACACCTAGACAATATATCACAAAAACAAAAATATTCAGTCAAATAGCACAAGAGATATATTTCATTCAAATTAAATCAAATTAAATCCCATAATTATGCAATTGCCACCTTCATATAGTATATAAAGATATATTTCATTCAAAATCTCAGAAATTAATAAATCACACAATAGGTCAATCTTAAGGAAATAGGTAGCTTGAGAGCACAAGTGCCTAATAAGACTTGTATGTATTCCATGTGTGAGAAAAAAAAAATGCAGAATCATCACATCAATACATAGAGAGCTGCCTAACATGAGCTATAAAATCACACTTCATATATATCACATCAAGCACCTAGGCATTATAAATCTACATAAGACTCACTACTATCAGGTACATTGTCTATGAAACACCAGATCTGAAAGACCATCAAGACGTGACTATTAATAATGACATTGGAGGGGCTTAACCTATATGGTGACCAGACTGAGTTATATGTTCTGGAAACTTCAATCACACGTTTAAACACATTATTTCATTAACACACACTACACATAATAGAAAGAATGAAACTTCAATCACACGTTTAAATACATGTAGATAAATGCCGAACTAAAGGCAAATCTGTAAGAGATTGAAAGAATGAAAGTCATGTTATCGAAGAAACTTTGGCAAGAATGCCAACATCATTCCTCATAGGGCATTATAACCATGAATTTTTGTCAACTATTTATAACATTATGAGCTGAGAAGAAAAAACACTTGGTATCTGTTTTCTGCAATGGCACAGAAAAATTATGAAGCAAATACTAAAAGTTGAACCTATAAAAAACCAGCAAAACAAAATTCACAAAGATGCTTTGGAGAAAGCCAAATAGCTATGTACGTAAGACGTACATAATTAGATAGAACTCGTTCAAAATACCTTTTTAGGTGATTTAATTGAACAAAGAGGAAGATGAACAATCATCTCCTGATAGGCACACTCATCTTTCTCAGTCAATTGAAGGATTCCATCAAGCACAAGCACCTTGCCATAACTAGCTGACTGCAAAAATAAACATCAAACTATGAGATAGGAATTTCTTAATATTTTATTTTCAAGAGATAAGTCCACGAAAGGAACTTTTCTCAAGTTTGATTAAAAAATGGAAAAGACCACTCTTCAGGTATTCACTATTAAGATAAAAAGGCAAAATCTTGGTTAGAATGAGTAAGACATACCTATCACTGTTGTCTGTCTGGACGCTACCGAGTCTCTTGACGACTTCCATTCCTCGACAAATCCTGCCGAATATAGTGTGCTTCCATGCAGTAAGACATTTATTCTCTAAGTGGAAACCAAGAAAGCAACTTCATTCATTTATCCACATCTATACAAGAAATGCCACAAAGATGTAGTTAGATCCTTATACTTCCGTGCAAAGGACTACAAACCAAGAAAAGCACTTCGATTACCTAGCAATTCCAATATATTTTTACATACATCATTTGCCATGGATAAAGACGAATCTTATTATTACCATCCAGAGAAGGACATGGCGCCAAAGTGATGAAGAACTGACTCCCATTTGTATTAGGTCCAGCATTTGCCATGGATAAAATCCCAGCGCCAGTGTGCTTTAACTCCCTATGGATCTCATCCTCAAATTTTGCCCTAAATAACACCAAAGAGAAAATGAGAATTCCCACATATGCATGTAAATGGAAACTCTGAAAACCAAACATAATGCAAAAAACAAGACGCAATCAACCTGAACAATTTGTATGATTACAAGGGTTAACCAATTTGGGGAGTAAGATAATTTATAAAGCATAGCAAACATAACTTTTCAACACTAAACAATCTTATGGCTACGATGTTCCATCAAGGAAACATAATTTTGTATAAATAAAGACAATTTGCTATGATTTCACAAGCTCAGTTATCTAGTTTCACATGACAATAGACTCAAATGAACCCTATATTTGATTCCCACATGACAATAAACTCACTTAAACACTAAACCTCAGTAGACTGACTCCCTTTTGACTTGTCTTCAAACAATCAAGCTCAACTAGAATCCGTAACCCCAAATGTAACCACTTCAAACTACAAAGTGAGGAATTCTCCAAAACCTAACAGAAAATTACCTTAAAACTATAAACAAAGAAGCAGTAGTATGTATAGACAGTGGTATACCCGTAAATTGATTCACCGCCTCTTCCAGTTCCCGTGGGATCCCCTCATTGCACAATAAAATATTGTTCTCCACAAAATTGACAAACAATATCAGAGTTTCAAAAATTTAACAACAATCGCTCAATTGAACTTGCCAAGTACGCAGAGATAGCAGGGCTGGGAATGGTGTTGGCGCGGGTTGTGCATCGGCGGAGGCGAGTCGTGGTCGGCGAACAGGTGGTGTGGGTTCACGAGCAGGCAGGGACTGATCTGGGCTCGTTGAGGAAAGGAGGATCGCCGGACGTCGGTGATCGTTGCCGGTGTGGGTCGGTGGTGAGGGAGAGGGAGGCGGTGAGGGGGATCGGAGGTGAGAGATGGTTAGGCTTAGGGCTGAGAGGTATCGGGGCTGGGAGAAAAGAAAGAGAGGAGAGAGAGAAAGAAAAGAAAAGAGGGAGAGGGAAAGAAAAGAGGACAAAAAATATATTTGTTCGGATACTTATTGAGGTGGGCCTCTTAATGCCCGCCTCTATTGTATATATTTGTTGAGGCGGGCTATAAGAGGCCCGCCTCAACAAGAGTTAATTGAGGCGGGCTATTTCACCCGCCTCAATTAGGTATCAATAGAGGCGGGCTTAACATTGGCCCGCCTCTAATATTTTAGCGGGAATATTTTTTTCGGAAACTTTTTGAGGCGTATAATAAATTGCCCGCCTCAAAAGATGTTTTTGAAGCGTATAAAATAATTATCCGCCTCAAAATCCTGAAAAACTGATTGCGTAGGTCGTTGTTGAAGCGTTTTGATATATGTACGCTTCTAAAAGGGAGCCTCAAAAAATGTTTTTTCCACTAGTGTTAGGGTTTGAAACATAAAGTGAATATTGTAATTCTTCATCCTTTTTTATGTCACTTGTAGATACTACTATTTATACTTTATTCTTTCCCTAACTGCAAAAGTAGTGTTAAGAAAATGATAGACTCTAATTACATGAGAATCTTATATTAGCTTTGTTTCAGAGAACAAGATAGAAGTGCATGTGAAAAGAACTTGCAAGTTACTGTTTTTTTTGTTTCCCTCCTTTTGTGTTGATCTGTGTTGCAAAATCGAGGTATTGGGTGAGCTCTCCCCAAGCTTTAAATTTGTTATTGCATAACAATTCTAATGGAATATAAACTCTGTAAGAAACTTCAAGCAATTATTTTCTCTTTTTCCTTAGTTTTTCCATACTTAAGATGTTCATTTTCTCTGTGCTATGTCTTACTTCATTGACATGGGAATAAATTATATGCTTTGACTTGGTTTTATGTTCACCAAGAAAGTATCATCACAGGGGAGGGCATGTTTAGGTTGGACAAATTATATTGTAATGGATGTTTTTTAACAAAGAAGACACTAGTTCTAAGTGAAACCATTTATACTCGTATGGAAGTGTCTTATATGAGTATCAGTTAAAGTGCTTGAGGATGATGTGTGCTAGACAAGGGGAAGAGGCATTAATGTATGTGAAATCATATAGCAATATATTATAACAAATCAATCATGATGTACTCTGAGAAGGATATACATAAGAATGAACTAAACCTATTTGCCTAGTAATTGAACTAAATACTGAAAGTGTAACCACCAAACCCATCTTCACTATCTTATTTATATTTTTTAGATCTAAAATTATCCTTTAGTTGTTGCCTAGTTAATTGTTTTTTAGTGGAAGCATTATGTTACTGTTGCCCACTTCTCAATTTTCCTAAGTTACAGTATCCTACATAAACTTCAGTACCTATCCAAAGACCAGAGATAAAAACCTAATTGAACATCATTTACTAGTAATTGCTCGATCTCTTGCAATTGGGTTTGTAAAGAATCAAGATGAGCACTAAACGATACAATACAAATCATTCAAACCAATGTGGTGAACATTGAACACACATATATACACACATAAAGGTCTGCAGAAACTTTTTTTATATGAATCAACTCAATTTAAAAGGGAAATACACACTAATCATTTTTTAACTAATGTAAAACTTGTAAGGAACTGGAACTATGACCTTGAGTAGTGAGTACTTTTGGGGCTTGATAAGATGACAATTTATAGTGATCCATATAAGTGTAATACTAACATATAGTGATATAGGTAGATATATGTTATTTTCATGGTTGCAACAATGTATCTATATAGTTCAGGAGGTAAGTGGTTAATAGTTCATTATAGTTGTGTGTACTTAATTGTAGAAATCAACTGATCTATTAGGTGCAAATGCTAACATGAAGGTAGAAATATGATTATTTTCATGCTTGCAACTGTTGTTTGTCTCTATAGTCTAATAGAATATTGGATAGTTTGCTACATGTCTCATTCCTTGATATCATCTAAATAAACTTCGGGGCACTTCCCAAATAAAAAAAAGCTTTTTAATCCTTCATGCTTACTGGGTAATGCTTAACTCATGTTAAATTATGATTCAAATTGATAACGTTGGAGTTGCGATTGTTTATCAATATGTTTTTCTGCTGCTTAGTTTTTATAAATATAATAGAGTGAAGTTTCTCTAATGTTACTTTTCTTTCATACTTTTTTTTCATTCTATAAAATTTAATGTCTTGTTATCTACTTGAAGAGGATATGAAAGATGACTCGTGAGTTAAACTTTCGTAAAGAAACAAAGCAAGAAGATGTTGTTACTAATCTGCAGCTAGAAGAATTTTTGGAGAACCTCGTTAAGAAGAGTTCAAAAAGAAAAGTAACGGGTCCAATTACTTGTAACACCCCCAAAACTTAACCCTTTTGGAAATGTATTATCGTCAGTGACCCCAGTGTTCCTTACCGAGATCACCCAAGGCTTTACCATATAAATACAATTTATGAAATGCGATTGATACACAATGATCAAGCATTAAATTCCAAAACATAACATTGTCAAGGAAACAAGAGTTACGGGATTACAACCCAATCCCGAATAGGTCAAAACATAGTTTAAACCAAACACAGCGGAAGACTAAGAAAATACATTACAATCGGAGTTATTGTCCAAAGGATCATAACCTGATTAAAGAAATAATTAAAACATTCAAAAACCACCGCCGACTACATAGTCCTTCTAATCTTCTGAGCTACTTCTTAACTGATGTGCCGAATCGAACGGATGACACCAGCCAACCATGCAAGAGAAAATATTGGTTGGTTAGTCTAAATGAATAGACTAGCAAGGGCATAAAGCAGACTGGTTCGAAGCAGTCATATTAGGTTAGACTCATCGCTTCTCGGATAATAACCGATAACGGTAGTCAACCATCATATTCCTACTGGAATAAACAAGAGGTATGCACAAGAGAAGATTCTGGAAGACTGAATCTTCACAGAAATCGACTCAAAAGAAGACTCCAACGAAAATGAGTCTTTAAGGAAGAATGACAAATCTGGAGAGTTACAGAATCATTCAACAATGATTTAAAACTGACTGAGATGCTTCGGTTCACGACCAACCTCATCGCCTACAACGAATCCAGATTGGAAAGAGAACGTACTACATTCAAGTCAAGACGAGTTTTCCTAGCTGCACTATAACTTAGCTGCACTACTCGCCCAAGGTGTATTAATTATGTGCGTCAAGGTAGCACTTATCTGATTTATGTTTCAAAAACACGCATCACGTTATAGACTTTTACATGTGTACCCCACCAGTGGGATGACACATCTTAGTATACGTTTCGTCGAGAGTGACGTATATCGAAAGGTTTGTGACACCAGCTAAGTGTCATGTCTCTACACACATGTGTAAGAGACCGATCATGATCATAGAATAGTACCATATGGGGACGAGCCACCCCGATACCAGATTATAAAGAAACGACTGGACAGAGTCCGAGTAACGTTCCTATTTAACAGTGCTAACTAAACAGTTACAGCACAACAACAGTTACAGGATAAATCCATATAAAGGCCCGAAAGGCGATCACAGGTAATAGCGTTGTTATAACAGATATACAACCTATTATATGATTTTCAAAATAGTTTATCAAAACCGTTTCCAGACAAACAGAATATTCATTCCAAATTAATTACTCAGATAAACTACTGATAATTAATGTAAATATGGAACGAATGAGCAAGAGCGAACCGCCACTTGCCTTACTCCGCAGAATAGTCTAAAGACGTCAACTGGATTTCGGGCTCGACACGGTATAGTTCCGACAACACAACAACCTTCGAGTCGACCCATAAAAGGAACCCTAAGTTAGATCCGACATAAACAGTACGAATCTAAACACGGCGAAAGAACACGAAAGGAAAGACGTCACGATGACAACCGACCAAGCCAAAGCCACGAAGGCGTTCTGGGCACTGGCGGCGGTCGCCGTTCTTGGCGGCGGTCGTCGTATTCATCATGGCGGTCGCCGTGAAGAACACGGCGGTCGCCGTGAAGAACACGGCAGTCGCCGTGAAGAACACGGTCGACAGAGACGAGAGAAATCTCACCAAAACAAAGCGCGTTTCGACCCCTTTCAGCCTGGCTTGGTTTCTGACCTTTCAAGGCAACCACAAGGCTTCACAAAGGCTGTTGGAAACACCACTAACAACACCGACGAAAGCTTCGAAATTTTCGGCGAAGGCACAACTCCGGCGAGAGGCGAATTTGGCAGAGGTTTGGTGCTTGGATGGCTCAAAACCTCTCCCCCATCACCTCCTTTTATAGCCAACACATATGGAGTTCGAAGACGAGGGCCTAGAGCTACTGCGACGTTCGTCAGAAACAACGCCGGCGACCAACGGGCAACGACTGCTGGGCAACGATGACGGCACTTACGACGGTCGCCGTAATTTACGGCGGTCGCCGCGGCATGACACATCAGTTGTCTCCTCGGGTGTTGGAACGGCGGGCGCCGTATCTTTACGGCGGTCGCCGTGCTTGGGTCTCACGACGGCGGTCGCCGCGACTTTACGGCGGTCGCCGTGACCCTTTTTCCCGCCCGTTCAGCTTTGAACGGATAAGACATTAAACCGAAATAAAAATTATCGTACGTGAACGACAATTAAACTCCAAGGCATGATGTCTGTATATTATTTCACTGAGAAAAATATTACAGATACAGAGCACATTACAGAATATCTCAAACTACCTGAATTAAATTCGACGTACACAACGGGTACCCGGGAAAATTCCATAATTCCCAATATAACCTTACAAAATTACGAGGTATCACATCTTCTCCCCCTTACAAGAAGTTTCGACCCCGAAACTTAGGTCGAGAATAACTCGGGAAAACGCATGAGCATATCTGACTCGGTTTCCCACGTCTCCCAAGTAACTTCTTCGGTCCCTGACTTGGACCACAGCACTCGTACCAATGGTACGATCTTGTTGCGCAAATGCTTCTCCCGACGCTCCAAAATGCGCACGGGCAACTCTTCATAAGTACCATTAGCTTGGATCTCGATGTCCTCGTAGCTAAGTACATGAGACTCATCTGGTACATACTTTCTGAGTAAAGACACGTGGAACACGTTATGCACCGGGTGAGCCGATGGCGGCAACGCCAAGCGGTACGCTAGAGATCCCACTCTATCCAAAATCTCGAATGGTCCCACGTAGCGAGGGTTAAGCTTCCCACGCTTACCAAATCTGAAAACTCCTTTGGAAGGCGATACCTTGACAAAAACTTTGTCACCGACCTCGAACTCGACAGTCTTGTGCTTCCGATCTGCGTAGGACTTCTGTCGACTCTGAGCGGTCAACATTCTTTGTCTGATCAAAGCAATGTCTGAAGCCGTCCTTTCGACCAACTCTGGTCCAAGCAGAATTTTGTCGGCATTATCGTCCCAACAAATCGGAGATCTGTATCTGCGACCATACAAAGCTTCAAACGGGGCCATCTTGATTGTAGCATGCCAACTATTGTTGTACGTGAACTCAATCAGACTCAAGATGTCCTCCCAGCTAGTCGGACGATCGAGCACACAAGCTCTAAGCATATCCTCCAGAGTCTGGATGGTCCTTTCAGACTGGCCATCTGTCTGAGGATGAAACGTTGTACTGAACCTCAACTCGGTCCCCATAGCCTTATGAAGTTCCTTCCAGAATCTTGACATGAAACGGCCATCTCGGTCTGATACAATGGTCTTAGGAATGCCATGTAAGCGGACAATCTCCTTCTGGTAAACTTCGGCTAGCTTCTGGGTTTCCCATGTGGTCTTGATGGCTATGAAATGAGCACTCTTCGTAAGCCTATCCACAATTACCCAGATAGCATCTCTCTGACTTCGAGTCTTGGGTAGCCCAGTGACGAAGTCCATGGAAATGTCCTCCCATTTCCATTCTGGCACGGGGAGAGGTAGCATCTCACCACCTGGTCTGCGGTGTCCGATCTTGACTTTTTGGCAAGTTAAGCACTTTGCCACAAAGTCTGCTACGTCCCACTTCATGTTTGGCCACCAAAACTTCTTTCTGAGATCCTTGTACATCTTGCTAGAGCCAGGATGCACAGAATAAGCAGATGAATGAGCTTCTCTCATCACCAACTGATGAAGACCTTCTGTGTCAGGCACACAGATCTGATCCTGAAACCAAAGTGATCCATCATCCTGAACCACAAAACTGGGAGCTTTCCCATCCATCACTTCACTGCTTAACTTTACCAAGATGATGTCATCGACTTGTTTTTCTTTGATCTGATCCAGCAGTGTAGCCTGAATCTCCATCATACTCAGGTACCCTCTACGCTGGTCATATAAGACTTCAATGTCGCATGACTCTTGGTTTAGCTTGGTCTGAGCAGTAAGTAGAGCAACTACAGTCTCATGCGTTGTCTTCCGGCTTAGTGCATCAGCTACTACATTAGCCTTGCCCGGATGATACAACAACTCCATGTCGTAGTCCTTGAGCAACTCTAGCCAGCGACGTTGTCTCATATTTAACTCCTTTTGAGTAAATATATACTTGGACTTTTGTGGTCGGTAAAGACTTGGTATCTTATACCGTAGAGGTAATGCCTCCAAATCTTCAGCGCAAAGACAACTGCTGCTAACTCAAGATCATGGGTCAGATAGTTTTCTTCGTAAGTCTTGAGTTGTCTAGATGCATAAGCAATGACTCTGCCCCTTTGCATCAAAACACAACCAAGACCACACTTGGAAGCATCACTATAGACCACATAATCGTCATTCCCCTCTAGGAGTGCTAACACGGGTGTTGAGGTCAACCGTCGCTTCAACTCCTGGAAACTGACCTCGCACTTGTCATTCCAGACAAACTTCTTGTGGACCTTGCGGAGTAGATTGGTCATAGGTAGAGCGATCTTTGAAAATCCTTCTACGAATCTTCTATAATACCCGGCAAGTCCAAGAAAGCTGCGCACCTCCTTCACGCTCTGGGGCTGTGTCCATTTAGCCACCGCTTCAATCTTTTGGGGATCAACCATAACCCCATTTTTATTGATCACGTGGCCTAAGAAAGCCACTTCCTTTATCCAGAATTCACATTTAGACAATTTAGCATAAAGCTGATGTTGTCTAAGGATTGACAAGGCAATCCGCAGATGTTCCTCGTGGACTTCTTCACTCGGAGAGTAGATCAGAATGTCGTCTATGAAGACCACCACGAACTTATCCAAGTACTGGTGAAAACATCGGTTCATCAAGTCCATAAAGACAGCTGGAGCATTTGTAAGCCCAAAAGGCATCATTACGAACTCGTAATGACCATATCTGGTCCTAAACGCAGTTCTAGGAATGTCCTGCTCACGAATCCTGAGTTGATGATATCCAGATCTCAAGTCGATCTTGGAGAAAATCTTTGCTCCCTGCAATTGGTCCAACAAGTCATCAATCCTAGGCAAAGGATACTTGTTCTTGATCGTCACCTTGTTCAACTCTCGGTAGTCGATACAAAGTCGGAACGATCCGTCCTTCTTTTTGACGAATAATACCGGAGCACCCCACGGCGATGCACTCGGCCTGACATAACCTTTATCAAGAAGATCTTCAAGTTGATTCTTCAATTCTTGCATCTCAGCCGGAGCCATCCGATACGGTGATTTGGAAATCGGCGCCGTACCAGGCTCGAGATCAATAGAAAACTCAACGTCACGGTTCAGGGGTAATCCTGGAATTTCTTTCGGAAAGACATCCGAAAATTCCCTAACTACAGGAATATCAAGAACCTCAGGTCCATCCTTCTCGGGCGAATCCAAGTAGCAAAGGTACCCGACACATCCTTGTCGTAGTAGCTTAAACGCAGCCATCGCATTGATCAGCTTGCCGTTATCAGCGTCATTTCGACCTTTGAACTTGCACACGAATTGGCCCCCGGATGACACCGTCACCGTTCTTGAACTGAAGTCGATCACCGCCTTGTGACGCGTCAGCCAATCCATACCGAGGATAATGTCGTATGGAGCCATGGCTATGCAGATTAAATCTGCCTCGAATTCCTTACCCTGAATGGTAATCGGAAAGTCGGACAAATGCTTGGTTCCCACCAAACGTTCTCCATTAGGAAGATTAACGACAAAAGGGTCGCACGAATCGTTGCACACTAAGTCTAACTTGCTAACACAGCTATCCGAAATAAAGGAATGTGTAGCACCAGAATCAAACAGAATGCACACTGAAGTAGAGTGAAGGTATAGAGTACCTTGAGCAATCGGAGCGTTGGGTCCATCTGCCTCACGCATCTCGTACAAGCGTTGGCCCTGACTTCCAGAAACAGTTGGGGCCTTTCCCCTGTTCTGAGAAGTCGTCTGCACTGAAGGGCTAGGAGTCTCGGCAGGCTTAAACCTAGGTCGGTTGCTCTGATGAACTGACCCTTGCTGCGACTCTACTCCCTTCTGCTTCCCCTGCTTGCAGAACTTTTGCAGATGACCATCACGTCCACACCCAAAGCATGGCCTCTTCTCCCTCCGACACTCAGTGCTCTTGTGCCCAGCAGTACCGCAGTTATAACACTGAACTGTACTCCTGGTCTGCCCTGACTGCTGAGTCGATCCCCCTTGCGTCATCTCCGTCTTAGCTCGGCCGGACTTGGCGAAGTTAGACGGTGGCGCAGGGCGCTTAAAACCACCTCCCTGGTTCTGATTCTGCATCGACTTCTGTCGGTTGCGCCTCTTGGTCGACTCCTCGAGAGTTACCTCCAGCTTATAGGCACAATCCACATACTGCTCCAAGGTAGAGCATGTATGATGCACCATTAATGGCTTGATATCCGGGTTCATCCACTCGTTGAAGTACAAGATCTTTTGAGCCTCGCTGGTGATCTCGGCAGTGGCGTATTGTAGAAGATGGTTGAACTTAGATGCCAACTCGGTCACTCTCAGACCATCAGTCTGAGGGTACAAGAACTTTTTATGCTTCTCCTCTCTCATAGCACGAAAGAAAAAAGCGATCAACCATCTTGGTCTTGAACATCGACCAAGTCAACACTGGGCTCTCAGCCAAACCAGTGCTCCCCCACCACTCGCTAGCCTCCTCCTTCAGCTGAAGAGAAGCAATATGGACCTTCTCGGCCTCCGTACACTCCACGTTCCTGAACAGCCTCTCCATATGGGAGAACCAATGATTCACTGCCACTGGCTCCCCTTTCCCGTTATAGCAGTCGGGTCTCATGGAAGTAATGGTCTTAAGAGCGCGACCATAGCTGTCCCTCGCCCTAACGGCAGTCTCCTGTATCACGGGGTTTCTGGGTCCCACAACATCAGGAACCGTTGCGTGAATAGGCACTTCTTGTGCTTGAGGCGCACTTGGTCTCAAGACATCTGCAATAGCCTGCATCACGATCCCACGGATCGCCTCAACAGCTACAGCGTCAAACAGCGTCGGCGCTTGGGTCTGATCCTGACCTTCACGCCTCTGCTGGACGCGAGACTCAGACTCGTGTTCATCCTGAACACCTCTTCCTGCTGGTCTGGGGTTTTGGCTGGTCCCAGCACCGGCTCGAGTCGAATTCCTCGTGCTTCTTAGGTTCACTATCTATTTACCGATCAAATTCCAAGCATTCAATACATTAATATTATGTAATATATTTATGCAATATACCAACGTAAATAAATTACTCAGAATAGATCAACTTGGTATTTTATAGATGAACCTTCGAATTCTTACACAAGTTACACATAAGTTTATCATTCGAGCGTTCGGACGACATTGCTCGAAGATATAAGTGTTTCTCAGAGTACTTGCCGCAATACTGAAATATTACACAAAGTACAACTTGTAATACTAAGAAACGAAACTACTACGATAGGCAACGCCACTCCTCCTCAAGGCGTTCCAAAATGTCTCCCATACGACTGGCTACTCGTGCATGGTCTCTTCGGGCTAGGCTCACCATCGAGCTCTGGCGATGGGTTTCGCACCCTGCTTGACCCTGAAGCACATAGTCCTAGCTCAGTCATGGTAAAGTGTGGGTCGTCCATGACTGGTCCTCCTATTCCAGCCCTCCTCTGAGTACTGGCGGTCAACTCATCCCTCTGACGCTGCTGTTCTGCGGAGATTACCTCGCTCTGGCGGATGATCTCTCACAGCTCGGATTCCGACCTCCATCTCCTTGGAGTAGGGATAGGCTGAGATTCCCTGTTACTTCTCCCAATACCGTACTCGGTATACAGTGTCTCCCAATCAGCTTCTGACATGGGTGCGTAATCTGGCACTGGTGACAATCCTGTACCGGGCTCCTGATTCTGCCCTCCAAGGTCCAACTTTGGATCCTCTTCTGGATCATCCTATATGGGATCCTCATCCTCGGGATCATCCTCGATGGGATCCTCATCCTCGGGATCATCCTCGATGGGATCCTCATCCTCGGAATCATCCTCGATCATATCCCCGTCCTCGACAGGATCTTGCTCAAGCATCTCCTCTTCCTCCTCCTCGTACTCGATCTCCTCGGGAATTGGTCCCAGCAGAAAGTCGTCTTGGTAAACCCCTTGTTCGTACCTTGATAACTCATCTTCCTGCTCCCATTCCCGTACTTCCTCCACCCTTGGTGGCGGCACAGGTGCAGGCTCAGGGACCATAGCATTCCTGGCTACAAGGACAACTGACTCGGGGAGAACGTGCTTGATGTCTTCGGGTGGGCTACTCGGGCCTCCAACCTCGAAACATCGCTGAGGTAACGGAAAATCTAGCCTCGGCTGATCCGACTTGGCGTCTTGCGACCCCCTACCAATAGAAAAGCATACACCCATCCTATCGAACAATAAGGAAAGAATTAGTCTTTCTAGACATGGAAGCAAGCTTACTATATCAGACTGTAAAGAAGACACGACTATGAACGGTGTTTTTAAATTCTTTTCAGAATGAAAATTCAGAGCCCTCTTTAAAGCATTTCGAAAATGAATAAATGGTTTATAAAAATTCCAAATCCGTTTTAAAACCTTTGGCTCTGATACCACAACTGTAACACCCCCAAAACTTAACCCTTTTGGAAAGGTATTACCGCCAGTGACCCCAGTGTTCCTTACCGAGATCACCCAAGGCTTTACCATATAAATACAATTTATGAAATGCGATTGATACACAATGATCAAGCATTAAATTCCAAAACATAACATTGTCAAGGAAACAAGAGTTACGGGATTATAACCCAATCCCGAATAGGTCAAAACATAGTTTAAACCAAACACAACGGAAGACTAAGAAAGTACATTACAATCGGAGTTATTGTCCAAAGGATCATAACCTGATTAAAGAAATAATTAAAACATTCAAAAACCACCGCCGACTCCATAGTCCTTCTAATCTTTTGAGCTACTTCTTAACTGATGTGCCGAATCGAACGGATGACACTAGCCAACCATGCAAGGGAAAATATTGGTTGGTTAGTCTAAATGAATAGACTAGCAAGGGTATAAAGCAGACTGGTTCGAAGCAGTCATATTAGGTTAGACTCATCGCTTCTCGGATAATAACCGATATCGGTAGTCAACCATCATATTCCTACTGGAATAAACAAGAGGTATGCACAGGAGAAGATTCTGGAAGACTGAATCTTCACAGAAATCGACTCGAAAGAAGACTCCAATGGAAATGAGTCTTTAAGGAAGAATGACAAATCTGGAGAGTTACAGAATCATTCAACAATGATTTAAAACTGACTGAGATGTTTCGGTTCACGACCAACCTCATCGCTATAGCGAATCCAGATTGGAAAGAGAACGTACTACATTCAAGTCAAGACGAGTTTTCCTAGCTGCACTATAACTTAGCTGCACTACTCGCCCAATGTGTATTAATTATGTGCGTCAAGGTAGCACTTATCTGATTTATGTTTCAAAAACACGCATCACGTTATAGACTCTTACATGTGTACCCTACCAGTGGGACGACACATCTTAGTATACGTTTCGTCGAGAGTGACGTATACCGAAAGGTTTGTGACACCAGCTAAGTGTTCTGTCTCTACACACATGTGTAAGAGACCGATCATGATCATAGAATAGTACCAGATGGGGACGAGCCACCCCGATACCAGATTATAAAGAAACGACTGGACAGAGTCCGAGTAACGTTCCTATTTAACAGTGCTAACTAAACAGTTACAGCACAACAACAGTTACAGGATAAATCCACATAAAGGCCCGAAAGGCGATCACATGTAATAGCGTTGTTCTAACAGATATACAACCTATTATATGATTTTCAAAACAGTTTATCAAAACCGTTTCCAGACAAACAGAATATTCATTCCAAATTAATTACTCAGATAAACTACTGATAATTAATGTAAATATGGAACGAATGAGCAAGAGCGAACCGCCACTTGCCTTACTCCGCAGAATAGTCTAAAGACGTCAACTGGATTCCGGGCTCGACACGGTATAGTTCCGACAGCACAACAACCTTCGAGTCGACCCATAAAAGGAACCCTAAGTTAGATCCGACATAAACAGTACGAATCTAAACACGGCGAAAGAACACGAAAGGAAAGACGCCACGATGACAACCGACCAAGCCAAAGCCACGAAGGCGTTCTGGGCACTGGCGGCGGTCGCCGTTCTTGGCGGCGGTCGCCGTATTCATCACGGCGGTCGCCGTGAAGAACACGGTCGACAGAGACGAGAGAAATCTCACCAAAACAAAGCGCGTTTCGACCCCTTTCAGCCTGACTTGGTTTCTGACCTTCCAAGGCAACCACAAGGCTTCACAAAGGCTGCTGGAAACACCACTAACAACACCGACGAAAGCTTCGAAATTTCCGGCGAAGGCACAACTCCGGCGAGAGGCGAATTTGGCGAGGTTTGGTGCTTGGATGGCTCAAAACCTCCCCCCCCCCCAGCACCTCCTTTTATAGCCAACACATCTGGAGTTCGAAGACGAGGGCCTAGAGCTACTGCGGCGTTCGTCAGAAACAACGTCGGCGACCAACGGGCAACGACTGCTGGGCAACGATGACGGCACTTACGGCGGTCGCCGTAATTTACGGCGGTCGCCGCGGCATGACACATCAGTTGTCTCCTCGGGTGTTGGAACGGCGGGCGCCGTATCTTTACGGCAGTCGCCGTGCTTGGGTCTCACGACGGCGGTCGCCGCGACTTTACGGCGGTCGTCGTGACCCTTTTTCCCGCCCGTTCAGCTTTGAACGGATAAGACATTAAACCGGGATAAAAATTATCGTACGCGAACGACAATTAAACTCCAAGGCATGATGTCTGTATATTATTTCACTGAGAAAAATATTACAGATACAGAGCACATTACAGAATGTCTCAAACTACCTGAATTAAATTCGACGTACACAACGGGTACCCAGGAAAATTCCATAATTCCCAATATAACCTTACAAAATTACGGGGTATTACATTACTTCTGGTGAGTGTATAGTCCAAGTTTTTTATTTGCCTTTCTGATTTAGTTTCACTTCACTATGTATCTTTATCTTCCTTTTGTCAAATTGGTTTGTTGTCTTGTTCTGATTATTTAGCTACTTGTTAATTATTCTTAATTTGGATTTGAAATGTCAATGATGTGTTTTTGACATAATTCTAACTTCTAAGCCTCCCTTAGTCTTTTGGACTAGTAACCTTAACCGTCTTTAATCGATTGTAATATATTGTGTGATAATCATGCTTATGTTTGGTGATGTACTTGAATGACGAAAAATAAATGGAATAACTGGACGATTTTGTTCATAATCATTTTTTTTATGGAAAAATGCTTTTGTTTAATTGTTTTATCATTTTCTTTCACAGGTGAATTTGGTCAAATTACAGCAAGAAAGGAAGGCATGATGCACGCAACAAACACTAGGTTTGGTTGGTTAATTTGGGCAAATTTGTTTTACGTTCAACTTAGCCTATTTATTCTAGATTGGGTTACATATAATTCTTGGGTTTAGACAAGGGTAATTTTGTAGTTTACTATCTTGCTTCTAGTATTAGATGAACTCGGATATATTTCGACATCTTTTCTAGTTTCCCTTACTCATGTTTGTGTATGAAGAATCATACTATGATTATACGTATGTATATACTCAATAATGACGCACTTTTATTATATATGAAGTATTTTGTACTTATTAATGCAATGTATCATTTCTTTTTACAGCAATATATCATTTGTTATTATTATTTGATCATTTTTAAGTGTGATGAATAAATATATCTATATGAATTTAAGATTTTAAAAATATAATAAAATGAAGCATCTTGGCTTTGGTTCAACCGCTGCAACATGTTTAAAAATCTTTACCTTATACATAACAACCGCCACAATAGACTATAAATATAAACACAACCGCTGCAATTGAAACAGAAAAAGCAATGCTTTAGATATTGGATACAACCGTTGCATTTGGTTCCACAACTGTTGCCTTAGAGCTTGCAAGAAACCGCTGCAAAAAACCCGTGAAGCGGGTTTTCGAGCTAATGCAGCGGTTGTATTATTACCATTATAAACCGCTTCAATAGGTAGAAATAACCGCTGCAAAAGACCTAATGCAACGCCAGCAGATGTAGCGGTTGAAAACCGCTCCATTAGATCTATGGTAGTGATTGTGTTGCATTTTGAAGCGGTTTTCGACCGCTTCATTAGCTCGTTATTGTAGTAGTGCATAAAGATTCTACTCGTAAGCTATATGGCTTGCTCAAATTTTGTGACTTGCAAATCAAGATAGTACTCAGGGATTCATCGTCTGCTCATTGTTAATTTGTGGTAGCCTGTAGTTATCAATATTCAATGTTGTTATATATTCATGTCCAATTGTTACTATTTACTTTATGATTACATCAGTAGTATTCCTTTGTAATTTTTTACTGTGGCACTAGTCCTCTTTCATTTGTGTTGTTGATTGTCTTGCATCTATTTAAGAATTAATTTTGAGAATATTTGAACTTTAGCAAGGTATTGAAGGAATTTCGGAGAGGGGAAGTGTAAGTTCTTATCTGTAGCTACAGATACAGTGGCGGATCTAGGATTACTCGAAAAGGGGGCGAAAGTACGAGTAGCCGAAGTTACTCTCTTTTATTTGATGCTTTATATAATGATGTTATTGTTAATATTTTGACTCATTAGGATTATTTAAAGCTAAATATTTGAAATTATGACCTCTTTGAACAATTAATTTCTCCATTAATATAAATAATTTAATTAATATCTAATTACTTTAATTAAAAATAAAATTAGATAAGTTTTATTTATAAAAAAAACATAACAAACTAAATTAGGTGTTTCGGAAAAATAGAAAATCGGAAAAGCGCTTTTGATAAAGAAATGTTGTTTAAAGATATTTTCAAAATGCTGAAACTGGAAAAACGGTTTAAAATATGAAATACTGTAAATAGTGTTATTTAAACTGCTGTAAAAGGAAGATAGACAGCGCTTCTTTAAAAATAACCGTTGTCTCACTTAATTTTTCCGAACACTAATTTTTTTTTCCGAACTATATTAGGCTCGGCAGATCCTTTCCGCCCCCTTAGATCCACCACTGTACAAATGCAATTACTCAAGGAATGGATGTTGAAGGGGTGAGAAAAAACCCGTAAAAGCTGTGTTTTTTGCGTTTTGTGAGAGATCCTAGACACATGCATATGCATTTCTTACGTAAAACTAATTATAGTTTCCTTTTTTAACAAATAATTTTTTTTTTAATGAGAAACTATACCGAGTACAGTATAATATATCAATTTGAAATAAAATTAATGAAGCTAACAATCTACTCTAACTGCACATCACTGAAGTTTTTTTTCTCCTTTTGTGAACAAAAATCGCAAAATAGTGTACAGGTAAAAAAATGATATTATTTATAGGAAAATGTAACTCTATGTCTTAAAATAAAGCTAATTGACGTCATTCAATTCATTTAATTATCTCATTAGCGAAAACTTTAGTCCTCATTCACAAAATTCTATATCGGATTTGAGTGTCGAAGATCAAACGAGAGAGTAAGATCCGCTTTTGGCTTGTTTTTCTATTTGAAGGGCACCGAAAAATGATCGAAGGGAGTCTACGCTCGTCACATAACGAAATATTTGAAATATAATTTTTGAAAGAACTGTTTAAGGAATGTCTAAGTTGTTTTTTTGCTACCACACATATATAGTATCTAAAATGTCAAGTTATCCATGAGGTTACAAGTGTCAATTTCCCTCACCAGTAATAATTAGTGCTTGACCCATACCACGTACGGGTAATTAGACAAATAAATATAATAATATATAAAACAAATATAATAATAATTTGATATTCAATTTGAGAGAACTTTCAAAATACATTAAACTTGTAATCACAATACTGATAATAACATCATAATGTAAGTATGTTATAAAGTTGCAAATATAAAAACATGAAAATCATATGTTTTGGAGGACTTCTTTGTACACCACATTGGTCGTCTCAGAGATTATCTTTCTATTTTTGTCTAAAATCAACACCTTTAAACCTTCCATGCTTATAACCCGAGATAAACCAACATAAAATTGGCCATGGGTAAATACAAGTCTCGGAAGATATAAGCCTACTTGAGATAAGGATTGTCCTTGACTTTTATTAATCGTCATGACAAACGAAACAATTATAGGAAACTGACGACGTTGAAACTTGAAAGATAAGGTGAAATCTGATGGACTCAGGAACATTCTGAGAATGTGAACTATTTGACAAATATTACGACCACTGATAATTCTTCGTGTCATGTCCTAAGCGCAGCGTTTTAATGTGAATTGAAAATTGATCGACTAACCAATTCGATGAAAAATCTCCGGATGTAAATGGACCCTACCTATTTACAATGCATTGTCCTTGCAAACATTATATATAGGGTAGTGAACCTTTAATCTTGGACCCATGTCACACAATTTTTTCCATAATTTTTTTTCAAACTGTGCACTTTTTTAAAAATTATACCGAATATACACTCGGATTCAAACTTATTACGAGAATAGGCTGGCTCATGGAGGTTTGGGGTAAGTCGTTGTACGGACAAGCGACTTACCTAAATAAAGTCGTTGTACGGACAAGCGATTCTATCCGAACCACATCTTTAATTTATTTTTTTTAAAAAAAAGAGAGTCGATGGCCAGGCCAGCGACTTTGTTTTAATTTTTTTTTTTTACTTTTCGATATTAGAGAGTAAAAAAAAAATCTTTAATTTTTTTTTATATACTTTTCAATATCAAAGAATATAAAAAAAATTGCAAAGTCGTTGGCCTAGCCAGCGACTTTGCTTTAATTTTTTTTTATATACTTTTCAATATCAGAGTAAAAAAAAAAAAAAAAAAAAAATTGCAAAGTCGTTGGCCTAGCCAGCGACTTTGCTTTAATTTTTTTTATATACTTTTCAATATCAGAGAGTAAAAAAAATTAAAGTTGTGGTTCGGATAGAATCGTTTGTCCGTACAACGACTTTATTTTGGTAAGTCGTTTGTCCGTACAGCGACTTACCCCAAACCTCCATGAGCCAGCCTATTCTCGTAATAAGTTTGAATCCGAGCGTATATTCGGTATAAGTTTTAAAAAAGTGCACAGTTTGGAAAAAAATTCCCTATCACAAGCCCTACTATGAGGTAGGTTTGAGTTAGGGTAATATATATATTGATTTTTCTAATCTATGACCTTAGGGTTAGATTATTTAGTTTTTTAGAAAACTATATCCTAAAATAATGTTTAAACCCATTTATAAAAAAAAGTATAAACTTTAAATTAATATTATCTATTTTTTTTTTCCACATTAAACTAAAGAGTAAAGACTCATGTTAGAAAAATCGTATACGTATGTTTGTGGTTGAAGTCGGATTGAATATACATAAAGGATAAAATTGCATGAGCCAAGCCCAAATCGAGCCCATAAGTAGAGTAATCGGGTTGTTTAATTCATTTTCTTTTGGGCTTTTCAGCCTTTCGTTTTCCAACAAGGCCACACTTGTTTGTATAATATATCTTTTTAGATAAGTTACGTTGTTGTAATCTTTTTTATATGTTCCATAAAAAAAAAATCCTTTTTATATGATAAAAATTAAACCGATATTTACTTGAAAATTATCTTTGTGAATGAGAACATGATGTTATAAACCTGTCTAAATTTCTTCCGTAGAGTTTTTGTGATAAATTTTTGCAATAAGATTTGCCACAATTTTAATTTCACGGAAAATGCTTGTTATCTGAACTGTTCAATTTTTATGTATGAGTTTCTTATTTTTAAGTAATTCTATTTATGTTGTTAAATTTTATAAAAAAATTTATTAGTCCTAAATTTTATTTAACAGAGCAGAGGAGGCCTACTAATGCGTCTGTGCGCAAATGTGAGGAGTTAGCGGCAGTACAGTTTCGTCGGGGTAGAGGGAGACCTAAGAAAAATTGGATGGAGGTCATTAGAAAAGACCTCGCCTTTTTGTTTCTCACAACGTCTATGGCTCAGGACAGGTCTTTTTGGAGGGATATGATTCACATTACAGAGGGTTAGTTGGACAGGGAATCCATGTGGCGCTTTGAATCTCTTCTACATATTTTTCTCTTTTTCTCTATTTCGGTTCCATTTATACTCATTTTTCCACTCTAGCTCTTTTTAGTGGGTCGTTCGATGATACATCCACCCGACTAGTCTCGGGGTTTGGATGGAACCATCTTGACTCCCCCAGACATCCGTCGCTGACGGGTCAATCCAGTGAATTGTTGTTGTTGTTTTATTTAGATACTAAACTATATAGACATTCATATATATGGTCCTTTCATCACTTAAAAAACATTAATTTTTGAAATTTGTCATTCAAACATTACATCTTTATCAAGCACGTACATGTAGTTAGCTTGTTAATACTAACATACACAAGCATTTTATTCTTGGAGTACATACACATTTAGTAGATAACGGGCGATCGAGCGAGTGAGGTACGATCACCGTTCGATCGCGTAATTAGCAGGGCCTTTGGCATTCACAACGCGGCACAAAGCCGCCCCCAACGCACTCGCCTCTAGGCCAGTTCTCCCTCTTGCAAGCATCGGGACAACCTTTTAAGCAAAATCCGTGGTAGTACATGCTTGGTTTTCTGCATATCGCTCCTTCAACTGCTATCGTGTTTCTCCCTATCCCTATATATTAAAATCACTCGTATATTTCAAATTGTGTCATGTTAAACATTAGCTAATCAATTTTGGAATACAACATAATATAGCAGTTTTAGAAGAGTTAAATTATTAATTTAGAAGACTAGAACAGTGAAATTAAGTAACTAATTTGACATTACCTGAAGCAAACACGATGAAAAACAGAAGCAAAAGAGCAAAGGATTTCTTCTCCATGATTGCCTTTTTTTTCCTACTCGATATTATAGTAGTGTTTGTTGTAATGTAAGTAGCATATGAAAAATACTATACATATTATACCCTATATATAAGGGATCATATCAGCAGCTGCATGCGTTAAATATCAGTGAAACAAAAGTTATAATATAAACAAAGTTTTAGATAATGAAAAGAAAATATCGCGACTAGCTGCTGTACATAGCATGATATAGTTGAAAGATGACTACACCTAAAATAATAATAATCAGCAAGTAGTGTCAAAATTTGTCATGTACTTTTATTATACTTAATTAGTACTATCTCTATTTCTGATAAATTAGACAATGAGCCTATCTGGAAGAATAAGGGTGTACGTCAACACATAAATTCAATGAAATTCTATTTTAAAATTGATTAATTGACAATATGAAAAATAATTGACTAAGCTTATATATTAGGTAAGTTATATCTCAATTTCGAACTTGGGATGGGTACTCTAACATTTTCCTTCTTCATATGATAGTGATAAAAAACAAACATTAATTTTGGATAAAAATTATTGGCCATTTTAGGATTTTATGTAACGAATTATTGATAAAGTTGTTATAAAAAATTGTATATATTTACATTTTTATATATGCAGATTCTCCTAATTTATTAAATAAAAATAAAATAGTTATTAAATTTTAAGTTCTAAAAACAAAATTATAATATTTTAATTTAATAATTATATTTTTAATTGTTGTGTAAAAGATTTAAAATAACAAGTATGATTAAACGAATAAATTAAGTATTAGTTAAGGCTAGCCAACAATATATATATGTGTATGTTCGAACCACCATATATATATTAGAACTAAGAAGATAATTAGTTTCTAGCATTCTTATTATCCCAACCCAACACTTAATTAATCTCAGTACGTGGTGATAGGTTTACATTTGTACATGCAAGATTGCAAGTGATTTATCAATAAACGACGCATATATGATAATTAATATGCATGTCATCTAAATAAACACGTTATCGATATTTAATTGAAGCAGAATTTGTTACAGTTATTTTAATACTCATTCTTTATACAAAAACATCGAATTCAAATCATATCAGTTAACGAAATACGGAGTACTTTATATATTTATTATATTACGAGAGAGCTTGCATGGATGTGAGCAAATGCTTTAGGCAACGACTAAAAATTCTAATTATATTCCAAAGTGGTAACAGAACTTGATGTCGGTCACATTTTTTTATTTCCCATTTTGTGATACCATTTCAAGGTTTTAGGAACCATAAATTATATATAATTCTACAATCTAAGATTATAAGTAGAATAAATAGCACTTATAGTGGGCCGCATACAATAGTTGAAAGTTCAAACCCTAAAATTTTTGGATAAGTTAGCAAGTTGAGATTCACAAAAAAGTCATGTCTATATAGTACGCTTTTTTCATTCTTATCTGATATTACATTAATCAAAGCAAATTCATATACGACATATTTCATTCCTTAAAAGGGAATTCTTACACGACTACTGGAACTTAATTCAATCTCCATATTGAGCATATAACATACGGGGTATTTATTTTAGACAAGTCTTTTAAAATATCTCATTTTGGATCCTTGAGAACTAAGAATATTTATTTTAGATATTTTAAATATATTTAAATGTAAATAAATTATATTATAATATTTTGTATTCATAGATATTCATATTAATTATATTTTATAAAAATGATTTTTTAGGTTTGGGGTTTCGTTGATAAAATAACATTTTATTTTAATGTATAAAAATTTTAGATGACGTGGATAAGAGAGAAATTTAAAAAGTGGTGAAGTGTTTTTTTTATATAGGCAAACATAGGGTATCCTTACAAAACAGAAGACATACTCAATTCATCACAACGGATGATTTTTACAAAAGATTTACAAGATGAAGAAATACTAGAGCTCAAATCTAGAAATCGAATCCGAGATTGTTGCAACTGTGTGTAATCATGTTGAGGTAACATGTATTCCAAAATAGTATTGCGTAGGATAGATGTTCGAATTAGCCAGGAAATCAGCGGCTTTATTGGATTTTCGGTAGCAGTGATGAACCTGAAAATAATCCAAACCATATAACAATGAGCGAATTTCTTGAATTATGGTTGAAATTTCTCAAGGAAATTTTCAAATTTCACGAATAGAATTAATGACAGAGAGACTATCTTCTTCAAAAACTATCCGCCTATAACCTTGTGAAATAGTCCTACAAAGGCATTCGAGAGCGACAATCACTTCAACTTTATTAGGTGAGGAGCAGAGGACCTGCTTATGGTCTTAAGAAGACCACCGCACCAGAGTGATTTCAAAAAATATATCCGATATGTGTAGAACCGTTTTATTTAACAGATGCGTCAAAATTTAATTTTATGCACTTAGGAGGAAGTGGTGAAGTTTGTTGTCGTGGTAATTAATGCAGCTAAGTAGTGTTATATACTTATGAGAGTACGTGGACTTGGGTCTGAGTTAGGGTAATTTGTGGATCAATAGAGTCAGACTGGATAATCAAAGGGTCCAATAGCAAGTGGCAGGCCTAAATTCAGGTCCAATAGTAGAGTAATTGGGCCACTTTGTTTTAATTATCTCTTGGATTTTCCATATCCTTCCGTTTTCCAATAGGACCGCAAATATTATTTACTCTCAATGTTGGACAGATTAAAGTCAATGGGTTCTAATTCTGAACCATATATAGTTATATACACATTTGTTAATGATCCCTAAACATTAATTTGTTTTGTTTATGTTTCAAAAAATGGTAAGTTTGTAACTTTTTCTTTAGTGATATCTAAATTTTTTGTCATTTTACTTAGGTGCCTACACTACTAACATATAACTATATAAGAAAAGTTTTCGTGAAGACGACAGTTCAGGTACGGACGTGAAAATGTTATATTGACATGAACACATAGGTAAAAAGGATATGCACACAATAAGAATTGTATGAACATATATATATTGAACTTGTATGTTCATATACTTTGTAGTAGGTATTCGTATGTTTTCTTAGCATATATGTGTGATCATATGCTCCTAAGTAACTATCAAGTGTGTGGATATGCTATCTTAGTATGTGTGCATACGCTCTCTATAAATACATACGTTTTCATAGTAAGTATGCATATATTCACCATATGTGTATGGACTTTCGTATTGTGTGTGAATACGCTTAATATATATGTGTTCATATAAACATGTCGGAAAATCAAGAATCAAAGCAAGAGGTATGGAGTAAAGAGATTTAAGTGAAATAAAAATGAATTGAAGTTGTGTTGACAGACGAGTCATGTACGTTACACATGTTTTCGTTAAGAGGTCGAAAACTTCAAATTATTTTCATTTTTACGAGACTATTATTTTTTAAGGCTATGTTTGACAATATCTATAAAAGTATTTATTTGCAAAAAGTATTTATTTCTAATCTTTCATAATTCATAAGATCTCCCAAATTTTAAAATTTAAAATATATTTTTCCATAAAAGATACATTATTCAATAAATAAACCGTCACTCGTTTTTTGGTTCTCATTTTTTTCAGTTTATAACTTCTGCCTTTCTAATGTTGACTAAAAGTCCAATTAGGAAAAATACTACTTAGATAGAACGATTTAATTGTTTAAGATAACCAATAAGTGAAAATACATATACACGTACTCACGTAGGTGACGTAGTTATGAATCAATGACGTAATTGACCTTACTTTTATTGGTGGAACTTATCTTTTTAACTTCTAAATCTATTATCACTTCACTCGTAATAAAGAATTAGTAGTATATAAGTAGGAGATTTGTGATCGTAAGGACTAAGGAGTAATATATCGAATACTCCGTATTGGTATATTTATAATCTCCACACCCATGCATATATGTCCAGATGGCACTCAGTGATATATATGTAGACACATCCGTGCGTATTAATCTATATCTATTTAAAAATTGACTTTCTTGTCATTCAATGTTATCTTTTAAATAGACAAGTAGGATAAAACAATGACAAAAATTACTTTTGTTTATAAAAGTTTTTTTGTAAGGATTTTCAAAATACTTATCAGATTAAAAACAAAATTTTAAATTTCTTTATCATAAAACATGTCCTCACTCTATAAAATATTTTAAATTAAGCACTGAGTGCCCTATAGAAAAATACGAAAAAATGTCCATAAAATTTTAAATGATCGATTGAATCCTCAATGTTATATTGATGTATAAATTCAACTATGAAGTTTAAACATTATTGGTCATATTATGGTATTTTTTAAGGAAACTCTTTGGTAGAATTCAAAAACTATATAGCAAAAAAGTTATATGTCGATAAAAGTTAAAATTAAAAAATATACATTGATATATAAAAAAACCTAATCATGATTAAAAAATTCTTATTTAACAATCAAGAATTCAAGATTTATTCAACTCTACCTCTCTTATTTTTTTCAATTCTATTCAAACTGAACCCTTTAACGACAAATCAATAAATATTATCAAGTTCTCTATCCCGTGATAATGACAATCTATTAGGTTAGATTAGAAGGATTTGTTTGATGTGACTATTTACAAAGACTTTTATAGAAATATGTATTTCTTATTAAAAGTTGCTTGGATAAAATGTATTTATCAATAGAAAAATATATGTAGTACAATTAAGAGAAATGTGTAGAAAATTTTACTTTTACACAACTTTAAAAATGCTGAAAATATTTTTTTCTTAAGAAATACCTTTGTGAACTCCTCAATTTTTCAAAATAAAAAAGCAACAAAATTTTGAATTCCTTACTTTCTCAAAACAAAGAACAAAAAACTACACAATTTAGATAATGTTATTATTTTTAATTTCATTTTAAAAATAATTCGGTATAGATTTTTTCTCCTTTTGGGAGTTCTTCTTTGATATCTATATCCTCTGTCTTTTCCGTCAACTGTTACCTTTTTAGGGTTCGTATCATTTTCTCCGTAGTTTTTTTGTTCATTAATAGATCGTAGAAGATCAAAAAGATCGATGAGAAAACATTCATGGTTGCTCCACCCGCTAGAGCCAGAGCCGATTTAATAGTTTCAAAATTGTATGGTATTGAATGAACACACTTAATGCACAAAAATGCAAACTTTATATTAGATATAGAAGATTTCTAAAATATTCACAAAAACTTTCATCAAAATATAAACACATCCCTACAAATACAAACTTTCACTTTAATTCAAAATTAAAATTATACTCCCTTCTAACCAAAATTATAAAAAATAAAATAACCTGCTTCTTATGTACAATCATAATATTTTATACCTAGCATACTTAATTACATTTAAATAAATATCAAATAATATATGTCTAACATAAAAAACAGAACAACGATCCATGTATTACAAACTTATTTTATATATCGTGACACTACATATACACAAATGGCCCGTGCGAAGCACGAACTTTGATTTATAGTTAAAATAAAATTTGTGTGCGGAATGAGATTTTGTTTTTGGAAAATTAGATAAAAATCATTAATTCCACATAGCAAACACTGAATTACGATAATATACCTGAAGAGTTAACATTATGTCCCCTCAGAATTCGTTAATAACAGTAATTGATGCATTACAACAAAGTCATTCAAGTATTACATATCTTAAACCAAACACATGCATGCACTTAATTACCGTGCGATGATAATTAAGTAAATACAAACACATTTTATTTTAAATACGGAATATATAAGAGTATTCTTTTAGCATATAGCGAGGTGCGTGATTTGATCAATCAATTAACAAGGCCTTTGGCACTCGCAACGCGAAGCAAAGAGGCCGCCAACGCATTCGCCTCCGGGCCAATTCTCCCTCTTACAAGCATCAGCGCAACCCGATACGCACCATCCATGGTAGTACATGCTCGGCTTTGTGCATACCGCTCCTTCAACTTCTACCATATTTCTGCCTATTCCTGCAAAATTACTCGCATATTTCATATGATTTATCGTCGGTAAAGTATTTTCAATCGTTAAAACGTGATAAACCAATACGATATATATAAATCATATCATGTTAAACATTCATTTCATTTCACCCAACCACACTCTTATATGTTTCGATAAACATGTATATATATATAGTTTTCATGTTTTTTCGCCCAAATATATATTGTCATGCGTTTATCGAATTTAAATCTAATTGTCTAATCTATAGGAGAAATTAGGGAATTGTCATAAGGAAAGAGTTACGGACTCGTGACTTTATGATTACGCATGAGATGTCATCTTAGTTACCTACTCAGGTAAAAAAACTTAGACGTACTTATTAATTTTAAATCTAATAACTCTTTTATGTATTCAAAGCATTTTATTATTACAGCAAATTAACACTATCAAAAAAATAACAAGTAAAATATGCATCTTGCATGCAATTACATTTCAATCTAAGCAAGTTGCCTTACAACTTATACCGAGCTTACTAAAGAAGAAGCTTTAATCTTATATTTTAAATAATCAATTCATAAGAGGTAAAATATATTAATTTGACATTAATTACCTGAAGCAAACACGACAAAAAACAAAAGCAAAAGAGCAAACGATTTGTTCTCCATGTTTGCGTTTTTCTTCTTCTTCTTCTTCCTTTGGCCAAGTAAGTAGTGTTTGTTGTAATATTGTAATATGTGTATGAAAAATACTACACATATTCTATCCTATATATAAGAGATCGACTGCGCTGAATATTCCTAAGTGCATGTGATGAGTTTTTGATATGGAATAGTCTACATAATTAGATACGTGTCGAGCACAAGATTAAATTTATTAAATGTTATTAATAATAGGGTTGAGATCCGGTGAGGATGGGAACGAAGGAGAGGAATGAGGACGTATGAGAGCCGTCAGATGAGAAGCAAACAGAGTGTCCAGATCGCTTTTCAAAAATTTGGCAAAAAATCGGCACGGCCGAATTATTCGCGAAAAAGACGGATTCGCGTGCATGCAAAGTGCATATTTGTGTGCATGCCAAATACACTGTTGTGTGCATGCCAAATACACTACGGTGTGCACGTGAAATTCATTTTTGTGTGCATGCATAAAACGCGTACGTTCATATGGAATGAACAAAACGTGTGCACATGAAAACACGACTGTGTGCATGCGAAGAATACTACCGTTTGCATACGAAGTATACTACTGTGTGCATGTGAAAATGACATGTTTGTTCATACGAAATGCACTACGTGCTATGTGTGCATGTGAAACAATGTAGGCGTGCATGTGTGCACATGAAAATAACATATGTGTGCATGCGAAAATGACTCAAAGTGCATACGAAATAACATGTGTTCATACGTATGAAAACCAACAAAAATAACTTACGTGTGCATACAGAAATGACATATGTGTGCACATGAAAACAACGTGTGTGTGCATGCAAAACAACATATGTGTGCATACAGACTAAAATGCGTGTGCATGCAAGATGCATTTTTCCTTGGCTGATTTGAACGCTCTTCTTCTTGATCCGACGGTCTTGGAGTGTCCTTACTCCTCTCCTAAGCCTTCATCCTCACCTTATCTTTTCCCTTAATAATATGATATATATATGAAAACCTATGATATTAAATATGTGGTAGTGTAAGATGATTAATTTTTTGTACATCAATACTCATAAAATTGTCATGCTATACAAAATACAATAATAATCGGAAAATATTATTATATTTATCCTAGTCAAATATAGATGTACACAATGGTCATGCATAACTTCATATATACGTTAAAATAGTCTAATATAGTGCATACTAGTTTTAGTTGGTACTTATATACTAAATTATTTAAATTTAACTAAATAGTACATGCTAAATTTAGTTAAGTAGCTTTAAGTACATACTAAAATTAATTAAGGGGTTTGAAAATATCATGTTGTTCGGTCAATATATTACATCTCAATTTTACATGCTTAAATTAAATAAGTATATAATACAATTATTCAAATTTAGTTAAGTAGTATTAAATACATATTAAAATTGAGGTTAAATTTAGTTAAATAGCTTTAAGTACATATTAAAATTTGTTAAAATTAATTAAGTAGTTTAAAAGTACATAATACGATCAATTAGTTAAATACTTTGAAAATATCATGTTGTCCAGTCAATATCTTACATCTCAATTTTAGTTGGTATATATCAAAATTAAGTAGTTTTAAATATTGTTTATAATGTATTGTAGTTCGAATAACCGTAAAAATAATGTAAATAGAGAGATCGATAAAAGTTGATAATTTATCTATCACGTAAATAGTTCTAAATTAGCTTATTTATGTTATGAGCTAATATATACATCAATAAAAAAAATGAATATATGATGTAAATCATATCAAAACAATTTAGAATGAAGGGTAGCGTAATTCAATTTATTTTAGGAATAGAATGATTAGACAAAAAATATATCCGTTATATAATGAAGTTTCGCAACTAAGTTCATACAAAATATATTAGCAATCTGTTTTTTAAATGAATATTTTAGTGTCAATTTTTCTTCATAAAATCGATCTATAATTGTTTAATTTATACTTACCAAAATCAAGTTTTATAATTTATATATAATAAAGTGTTTATAAATCTTAATATGGTGAAATTGTAAATAAGAAATAAGTACATAAACAAAAGACAAAAATATGATGTCAAATCTAAAAATAAAACATATTGGGCGTAGAGGAATAAAATATAATATCAAATGACTAAAACATGTAACAAGGGCGTAGAGCAGTGGCGTAGCCAGAATTCGACTCCAGGGGTCTAAATCCTGTGCGAATTTTTTTGTGTGACTTAACTCCAACGTGACTTAAATTCTATTTTGTAAAAATTAATTTTAATTTTTTTATGAAGTTTAAGGTAATTTTCACGTGAGATGAGGGGGAAAAAACTTAAGTAATTTTATTTTTTTGACTTAAATCTGTTAAAATTGACTGAAATTGCATTTTCAGATGAGATAAGGGGGAAAATTTAAGATAATTTAATTTTTATAGCTTAAATTTATTAAGGCTAACTGAAATTACATTTTCAGATTCAATAAGGGTAAAAAATACTTAAAAATAATAATTATTTTTTTGAAAAAAAAAAGTTTTTTTTTCCAGGGGGCTATAGCCCCCCCCCCCCCCCCCCCCCCCGGGTCTGAACTGGATCCGCCCCTGGCGTAGAGGTACCCAATCCCATTTGATAGCTCCATGATCCCTTCGATGACGGCAAAGGACGAAAAGACTGATCAAATGCCTCCAAGTAAGAGGCTCAAGCAAATTGTGAAGTCTTGTGCAAGTTCGGAATAGTTATTGTCGATTTGGTTCTGGACAGTCTTCGGTACAACGACCATAACTATGGCTAGAAAATTGATCTCGTAATGATTCAAGATGCGTTGGAAGCTGATTCAAAGATCTACAACTTCATAGTTTACGTCGAATCAAGATTCCAACAAGAAGATGGTCAAAACCGCCGTTTTTGAAGACTCCGGAAATTTGCCTACGGTAATTGGAGGCGACCGCCGCCAACCTTACGGCGACCGCCGTTTTAGACTCCGCAAGGAAGTTGCCTACGGCAAATGGCACCGACCGCCGTTTAATTACGGCGACCGCTGCTTTTCCCACTTTCGGTCCGCGCCAGCGAATTCAATCTTCGTCGTTTTGCTGAACATTTTTTTTAATATATTTTATGTTATTTCTTTTGGCACTATTTAAGACTTGAAACCCTAGTTTGTATTCTTTTACGTTGAATTTGAGTAGTAAAGTTGAGTACGCTCCTTCCCTTGAATTCTAACGTCAACTCTCGATCCCCGGATCGTTTATCCCGTAGCTCGTCGCTTCGAGCAATTGTCGATCATCACGTTGATCCCTTTCGTTCATCACGTTGAACGAGTTTGAAGGCTAACTCTTTAGCCCTAGGAAAGCCATCACGTTGGCTACGGAAGAGAAGAACCGAATCCAAGCTTGAGGAATCCAAGATCCTGCGTTGCAGACAACACTTCAGGAGTTGTTCGCATCACCATTGGGCAGCGGAAGGGCGTGGAGGCAGTGGCGGAACCACAAATTTCAAAAGAGAGGGTATAAAATAATATTAAATTATTAGTAATATTAAATAAAAATATCAATATCCATATTATATGCAGTTTCACTTCTAACTATTTTTTCATGAAATACTAACATTGATCTTCATCAACATTTTCAGATTCATTAAAATAGTCGGAGACTTAAACACTTGAAACTGACATTCTTTTACTCCGCACAACAAATTGGTCCATATTCCTACTCAAAATAATTCAATTTAACACAAGTTCAATTGATACGTACGTCAATCAAATAAAATTAAGTTTGATGTATAAACAAATTCATTCTACCAAATCTATATCTGATCCATCTCGATTTGAGTTCAAAAGATAAAAAATGCAAATCAAAATGGTTCTGGTAATCGGGTATTAATTCGGTTGTTTTAGGAGTTAAATCTTATTAAATTGAGGGCGAAGAACACGACTATGCACTTCAACCAGATCAGAATACACCTAAACTCAAGGATATTATACCTACCGAAATTTCCCTAAGAAAATTAATACAACGAGGGGGGAAATCCCGAAATGAAAGGGGTGCACCAAACCCCCTCCTCCTCCCCCGAGTTCCACCTCTAAATGGAGGTATCTATCCACAATGAACAGTGAAAATGATGTGATGATACCAACCCAATGGACAACAGAAGACTTACAATTATCAAATTGAAAGTTCACAACTTCAAAGTTTAGAAAAATAAGCAAGTATCTTCAGTCTCAAACTAATTACTTAATGCAAAGTTTCCTTCTTCCAAAAGGAATATGTCAAGAGATTGACAAAATTAACAAAAACTTTTTCTGGAATCATTCAACTCCAAACTACCATTCCCTTATTAGTTGGGATTCTATTTATCAACCTAAGCGTTTTGGAGGTCTTGATCTTGAACTTGCTTACAATATAAACGTTGCTATGCAAATGAAACTGCTCTGGAAATTAATTTCGGAACCTGAGTCCTTCTGGGTTCGGCTTATCTCAGAAAAGTATTTACGGAATTCTAACATTTTTCCTACAAAAAGAAACCTTCGGACTCACGGCAGTTCTCCAGACTTCTGCAACTACGAGAACATTTCTGAAACGGACTGTTCTGACAAATTGGTGATGATACTCATATCAACTTCCAGGAAGACCATTGGATTCCTAACTGTATTCTTACACAGTTTGAGGGAAACCACGACCGCAGAACCACTGTTTCCCAATATATCACTCCTGATAAAAAATGGGATTTGGGTGCTCTACAACTTATTCTTCCTTCTCACTTAATCCCTCAAATATTGAATATTTATATACCTACAGCTTACATACCTGATAAACTTATTTGGTACCCTTCAATTGATGGTACTTTCTCTGTTAAGAGTGCTCGCTCTTTAACTAGTCATACTTATGCTTCACCAAGCTTTCCAACTTGGTTCTGGAAATTGCAAATTCCTCCAAAAATGAAAAATTTCCTTTGGAAATTCTTTTCTGATGCTCTACCTACTACAGAACGTCTAAATAGGCATTTTTCGAAGGTTCCATCTCATTGTGTCCTTTGCGATTTCCCTATTGAGGACTCCAATCACTTATTTTTTGGTTGTTTCTTCACTTTACGATCCTTACAATTATTTTAGAATCTCATTGGTCACACATTTAGCTTTGACTTTAACAGTGATTTATGTTCTAATATGGAATTCTTCCACTCCAAAAACAGAGATATCATTCCGGTCCTTTTTCTCTGGTGGATCATCTGGAAAGACCGTAATTCTATAATCTTTAGAAACGGTCATATTAATATTCAGAAAACTGTCAACAATGCATACATTTCTTACAAAGACTGAACCTTGTCTGTATCCCAGCAGCATTCCTCTACCAATAAAAGGAAGCGCTCCAGACAATTTTCTCGATGGCGAAAACCTCCTCCTAACTGTATAAAATGAAATTTCGACGCATCGGTCAAACCTAATGGTTCTACACATATTGGATATGTATTCCGCAACCACTCTGGTGAGGTGGTCTTCTTAGACCATAGGCAAGTTCTCTGCTCCTCACTTATTAAAGTTGAGGCGTTGGCCGCTCTTGAATGCCTTTGTAGAGCTATTTCGCTTCATTTTACGCGGGTAGTTCTTGAATGAGATAATCTTTCTGTCATTAATGTCATCCATGGAATTTGGAAAATATCTCTTATAATTACGAAAATTCGATCCTTGTTACATGATTTTGATTATTTTCAGGTTCATCACTGCTACCGAGAATCTAACAAAGCCGCAGATTTTCTAGCTACTTCTAACATCTCCTCCACTCTTTTACGCAATGCCATTATAGATTACCTTTCGTCGCACCATGGGTGTACACAGTTGCGTCGATCTCGTCTTCAATTTTTAAGCTCTATTGTTTTCTCAGCTTGTAGCTTTTTTATAAAAATCACCCGTTGTGATGATTTAGGTATACTTTTTTATTTATAAGAATACCTTCTATTTACCTGTATAAGGAAAAAAGGAAAAATAAGCAAGTGGGGTCAAAATTAGTCTTGGACTTGATTGTATATTAGTGATCATTTTCTTTGATCTCATTCTCATATGATAGTAATAGAAAGCAGCCGGGACTCCATTAATGAGAATTTCTATTCATGAGTTTAGCCATTCGTCATTTCGTCTACGTGTATATTCTACGTCATTTTTCACTGTTTAGTATTTGTTGTAATTAATATTGTGAAAAATACTGTACATATTCTACCCTATATATAAGAGATCGACCGCGCTGAATATTCCAAAGTGCATGTGATGAGTTTTTGATATGGAATAGTCTACATAATTAGCTTGAGTATACACGTGTCAAGCACGAAATTTAATTTATTAAATATTATTAATGATATTAAATTTATGATGTCAGATTTTTTCTCCGCCTAAAAATACTTGTATTTCTAGCCTTAAAATGGGCATGCGTAACTTCATATATACATTAAAATATCTAATATAGTACATACTAGTTTTAGTTGGTACTTACATATTAATTTATTTAAATTTAGCTAAATAGTATTAGGGACATATTAAAATTAATTAAATTAAGTTAAGTAGCTAAAAATACATGCTAAAATTATTCATATTTAGTTAAGTAACTTTTAAGTACATACTAAAATTAGTTAAGGGATTTGAAAATAGCATGTTGTCCAGTCAATATAGTACATATCAATTTTTGTTGTTACAATTAAATTAAATAAGTACATAATAAAATTATTCAAATTTAGTTAAGTAGTATTATATACTCTCTCCGTCCCTAAATGTTTGTCTTGTTTGACTTTTGGACACTGTTCATCGTTGAAGAAAATCTTCAAGATTTCTTCCAATATATATAAAAAAAACATAGTCATGTGGGGTCTTGTTTGATTCGTCTCAACGAGTACTTTAATAATATCAAAAAATTATAATTTTTAGGATTATGTAATTAGAGATATTAACGATACAAAACTCGCCTCGACATTTGAACCCGGTCAAATCAGGACCATCTTTGCGGGACATAGGGAGTACATAATAAGAGGTTAAATTTAGTTAAATAGCTCTAAGTACATATTAAAGTTTGTTAAAATTAATTAAGTAGTTTAAAAGTACATAATAAGATCAATTAGTTAAATAGTTTGAAAATATCATATTATCCAGTCAATATTTTACATCTCAATTTTATTTGGTATATACCAAAATTAAGTAGTTTTGAATATTATTATAATGTATTGTAGTTCGAATAACCTTAAAAATAATGTAAATAGAAAGATCGATAAAAAAAAATTGATAATTTATCTATCACGTAAATAGTTCTAAATTAGCTTATTTATGTTATGAGCTAATATATACATCAATAAAAAAATGAATATATGATGTAAATCATATCAAAACAATTTAGAATGAAGGGTAGCGTAATTCTAATTTTATTTTAAGAATAGAATGATTAGACAAAAAATACATCCGTTATATAATGAAGTTTCTCTACTAAGTTCATACAAAATGTATTAGCAATCTTTTTTTTAAATGAAGTTTTTAGTACGTGACGATTTGTTTTTCATAAAATCGATCTATAATTGTTTAATTTATACTTACCAAAATCAAGTTTTATAATTTGTATATAATAAAGTGTTAATAAATCTTAATATGGTGAAGTTGTAAATAAGAAATAAGTACATAAATAAAAGACTAAAATATGATATCAAATCTATGAAAAATAAAAATATTGGGTGTGGAAGAATAAAATATAATATCAAAAGACTAAAACATGTAACAAGGGCGTAGAGGTACCCAATCCCATTGGGCAGCGGAAGGGCATGGAGGGAGTGGTGGAACCAAAGAATTTCAAAAGAGTGGGTATAAAATAATATTATATTATTAATAATTTTAAAAAATAAGATAGTAATAAATAATATCAATATCCATTTCATATGCAGTTTCACTTCTAACTTTTTTTTCATGAAATACTAACATCGATTTCCATCAATATTTCCAGATTCATTAGAAATAGTCGGGGACTTAACACTTGAAACCGACATTCTTTTACTCCACACAACAAATTGGTCCATATTCCTACTCAAAATAATTCAATTTAACACAAGTTCAATTGATACGTACGTCAATCAAATAAAATTAAGTTTAATATATAAACAAATTCATTCTACCAAATCTATATCTGATCCATCTCGATTTGAGTTCAAAAGATAAAAAAATGCAAATCAAAATGATTCGGGTAATCGGATATTAATTCGATTATTTTAGGAGTCAAATCCTATAAAATTGAGAACAAGGAATACGAATACGCACTTTGACCGGATCAGAATACACCTGAACTCAAGGGTATTAATTATACCTATTGAAATTTTCCTAAGAAAATTAATACAATGAGAAAAAAAATCCCGAAATGAAAGGGGTGCACAGACCCCCTCCTCCGAGTTCCGCCTCTAAATGGAAGTATCTATCCACAATGAACAGTGAAAATGATGTGATGATACCAATCCAATGGACAGCAGAAGCCTAACAATTATCAAATTGAAAGTTCACAACTTCAAAGTTTAGAAAAATAAGCAAAATTAGTCTTGGACTTGATTTTATATTAGTGATCATTTTCTTTGATCTCATTCTCATATGATTGTAATAGAAAGCAGCCGGGACTCCATTAATGAGAATTTCTATTCATGAGTTTAGCCATTCGTCTACTTGTATATTCTACGTCATTTTTCACTGTTTATAGTATAAATATTCTTTCATTCTAAGATAGAAATTTCACAATATACATGTACGTACATTTTGTTTTTTATCTTCATTCTAACGTTCTTCTAAATAAAACTTCATTCACTTGAAGATTCTCTTGTTTATGGAATTGGAGAAATGATAAAAAAAAAACTAAGACTTAGGTTATCAAATCAACACGCTCTTTTATTAATAATCAAGAACAAAGATTACGATACAAATTTCTCTTAATTAAGTCGTGGGAACTCTGATATAAATAACAGATCAATAAAACAGTTGCACGAGAACAAAACACACCAAAAAATCATTTGGGTCCAAAATCAATGATAATTCTTTGAACGTATTTAATGCCTATTTATAGTCGACGAGTCCAACTTTCACTTTGTGGCGAGGTACATGTTGAAACATGCCCACCCGCTATTGATCAAGCTCGGCAAGCACGTTTCGCTCAATGATTGTACCACTTAGAAGCACGTCACATGGATTGGGAAGGCGGCCTAGTGATGGAACGTTTCTATTGGAGCTCCTAACCACCCTCGGTTAATGATGTATTTGTTTCACGCATTGGTTAATTTAACGCATTGTCTCTGAATTATCCATTTTCGAACTTGTCATTGTCTTCTGTTAACAATACAGTCGTGTATTATTGTATCTAGCGAGACATTTTTATGTTGCGATGTGTGGTTTAAAGGTTCCCAAAACGCGTACAATGAATTTAGACGAATACCATCATTTATCATAAATGACGCGCTCATTTGTAATTAAGTTTTCATGGTCTTAGGAATACATATGTAAACTCAAAACTGTGATTCTATTTCTAAAATCTTAAACAAATAGAATAAATAAGACTAAGGAGTGGCATACTATAGTTGAATGTTCGAACTCCCAAAATTCAAGATAAGTAATTCATATACGATACGACATATATATTGTGACGACGGAGACAATAGATGATAACATTATACTTATTCTCTTCAGCAATGGCTGCAAAGGATAATATTGTACAATTATTAAATTTTAAAATTTAATACATTTACAAATTGTACAATATTATCGTATAAATTTTATAGCCTTTGCACAAAGTTTCTTTTTATTTGTACGAGATATTTAGGTTGTTACATTAAGAAAGAGATACTTGAACTCAACTTAATTAGGAAATGTCATATTTAGCCAAACCGGAAAGCTTTGAAAAAAAAAGAGTTTATCATATACCATTGGCAAAAAAAAAAAAAAAAAGAGTTTAAATATTTGTTAGATTTTAATCGCCTGGATCGATCGGTTAGAATCGCTCTACGAGTCTAAGTTGAGATATTGTTGGCGCATAAAAGAATAAACCCTTCTAACATTAATGTCTCCATATACACGTCCAGTATAAATCGAATTCAAAATCTCTGATAAAAATGCTTAAAAAAATTAATTGAATCAACTATAGTTTATTCCAATTTAAATCTTTTTTTTGTCATAATTTAAATCTCTTATATCACATATATCTTTCTTTTTTTTACAATTAATATTGCTATCCTATAGAAGTATAGATGGAAAAATGCTTCCAGAAACAAAATTTGGTTTGTATTTGTGTACTTTGTAGCGACTAGAAGACATAAGTTTAACTGTCAAGCTACACATGTTGCAGGCTCCTGTAGACATTCGCTTGTTTAAATTGATTGATTAACCAATTTATCAATAAATCTAGATATTATTTTAACATTCTTATATAAAAATATTTGTCATTATAATATTACATATAATGATGTATTGGTGAGACAAGTGAGTTATGAGTTGTGTTATTAGAAGATATATACATTATCACTTTTTATTTAAATTTATCTTTATTTATTGATGAAAAATGAGATTGATAGTTATTAAATTTTTTTTTTTTTTAAATATGAGATATTTAACTCTATTATTATATTATTTAATAATTATGTTAAAAGCTAAAATAATATGTATTATTAAAAATAAACAGTATTATATTGTGATATGTCGTAGTTGTTTAGTGGACTTGGCGTCAAATATTTAAATAAACTCGGTACAGGTCAAGTGGTCAACTATATCTTTCGTTAAATCAATTCTATTGTTGATATTATTGTAAAACCTATGCAGCTAGAATTCACTTGAAGATATATAGAATAATCCAAAAGTCCTTCTCATCCACAAAAAAAATTATATGATGATTTTCAAATCATTTTTGATTTCATCTTAATTAATCCTTACACCTTGTTTAAAAAAAAACATATTTAAATACCTTCTAGTTTATCTATATAACATGTTCTAGTTTCGCAACTAACGCTCACGACAGAGAGATGTCATATCTAACTATTTATTTTATATTCTTTTGGAAATTTTCCGGTTCAACTTGTTTGTTCCCGGCCAATTCCTTATTGATATAAATAATTATTTTATTGAAGAATAAAGGTATTTCTGATTTAATTTATAATAAAATACATATATGAAAGAGTATATGTAAGAATCCGAGAATTTCAATTCCAAATTTCCATCCGTACGTTTTCCAACATGCAGGATACCATTGTTGTTTTATAATACAATTTGTTGGGTATTACATCATTTGACTCTAGGGTTGAAAATTACTTACGTGTACTCTTCATTAATATTACTTACGTGTACTTTTCATATGTATTTCGTAGTATGTTATTATTTGTATGTACGTGGGATATTGGAATCATGGATCATTGAGATTGAGATTGACTTTATTTGTTTGGGCCGCTGCTATATACACGACAAACATTGTACGCCAAAATATGTCGTATGAGTTTTTCGCATGTACGTTATATTTTGGCGTACAGATTTGTCTTGTTTTTGCCTGTATGCCAGACTTTGGCGTACAAGCGTCGTGCGTATGTAAAAATTTCATCGTGTATATATCATGCACATTTATTTGTAGTCGATCTGTAAGGTCCGAGTCATAGAAGCGCACGTCAACCCATACCAACATAAAAACTTCATAGTAGGATATCCGTATATCCTGATACTACTCTTGTCCTAACACGTCTAACTTTAAAATGCTTTGTACGTTCTCATTTAAACCCTGAAGATGAAGAACTCTTGTTGATATGAATAACATCTTAATTTTTATAAGCCAATATTAAACTCGGGTGATCTCTCTTTCCTAAATTCTTTGACGTTATTGTCAAGGCATAAAGTCTATCCTCTAAATGTCCCCTTACAGTTCATCAATATATAGTATATAGTAGCATCTGATGCATTACAAGAAGGTTTATAAAGCATTACATCTTTTTTGGTAGAGAAGAATCATTACATCATCTTTTATGATTCATAGAAAACACGTATGCCATTACAACGGAAGAAAAACATTACATCTTTAATAAGCACGTACATGTAATTAATTAGTTCGGAAGCGCTAATTAATATACATGCGTTTTTTATTGTAAATATACATATATAGGGTATTGATCATCTAGCAAGGCCTTTGGCATTCACAACGTGCTGTAAACGGGCCGCCGACACACTCACCTCCGGGCCAGTTCTCCCTCTCACAAGCTTCGGTGCAGCCAGATACGCACCACCCATGGTAGTACATACTTGGTTTTGTGCAAGTCGCTCCTTCGACTTCTACCATATTTCTCCCAAATCCTGTAAAATTACTCGCATCTTTAATATGATTTATTGATAAGATATGTAGGTTTTACCCACACTCAAAACCAACCGATAACCCGATATAATATAAATTGTGTCATTTTAACATTTAGCTTACAACCGCACTCGTGCATATTTTTCTGAAAGACGTCTATTTATTATTACGATTTTTCTAAATTATGTTCTTATGACATAGATTAAGATTTCTCGTCATATAAACTGTTTTTTATATATATATTTATAATAAGATGTTAAATCTATGCCTTTAGAAAATCAACTAGTGTAGTACCCGTGCCGTGCACGGGATCTGTTTATTTTTTCTTATACTTAAAAAAAATAGTATATAAAAATTATATATTTAATTGATATAAAAATATGTAGATAATGAATATTATAAAAGTAGATGAATGCTAATATAAAAAAGGACTAATTTAATACAAAATATTGAAGAGATTAACAAAATACATTATCAAAAGAGATGCAAAACTCTCCATAACTTTATTAATAGTAAAATTGGTTAAGTAGTTTTGAAACGTGGATAGTCATATCCCTAACATCTATACTACTAAAACGATAAAGCATAATCAAAATATTTATCTAATACATGAAAATGAAACCCTAAATATAAAATCTCGTAAGATATTCAAAATTGCTACAAATTATGAAAAACTTCGTTGTATACTATATTGGTAGTAGTATTAGATCTTTTTTTTGTTTTTGTCCCATATCAAAATCTTCAAACCTTTCTTGCTAATAACTCTTGATGATGCAATACAAAATTGACCATGAGTGATGCAACATAAAACTAACCATGAGCAAAAACAGGGCATGGAAGATACAAACCGACATTTGTAAGAGATTGGCCCTGACTATTGTTTATCGTCATAGCAAAACAGACACTCAAGAGAAATTGTCTTCGTTGAAACTTGAACGGGTATGAAGTGTTTGATGGTGACATGAGCATGCGAGGATTCAAAACTATATGTCTAATATTGTAGTTAAAATAGTTCTTCCTTATATGACATGACTGTCGAGCTGCGTGGTTACCAATCTTGTCCCATTGCATAAACTTGAAGAATGGTCAATATTTCAAAGCAGCATAGTAGGAACCTTAACTTTAGTTTTCAATACATGATTTGGGACACCAAAACATCTAATACTTTTCAAGTAGTCAGAAGTATAAACACTTGCATCATTGTCTGCAATAAAACCTGTCTTGCAAAGGCTATCCGAACTGAGATAGACTTTTTCATTACCTGGTAACAAAGACAATATATAGTTATTAACTCTATCTACCTCTTCATGTGGTGGTGCAAGAATTGCTCGTTCTTCAAAGTATTTTGGAGACAATTGATTGTCCAAAGAGAGGGATAAACAAGCTTAATAATTGCTGGAATCAGATCTAAGTCATAATCCTTCACCAATAGTTCATCAGGAATTTGAATTTGTGCTTCTCCATCTTGTCATTGCCTACAGTATCATCTCTGATGCTTAATATCCTTTCAGAAAATTCATTTACTTCTTGGATATCATAATCAGATGTACCTTGTTGAATCCTCATATTTCTTGTCAAATTAAGAATTTTGCAATATTCCCACAAATAAGAGGAATTAATGGTGGCAAAAATAATATCTTGCCCTTTTGTGATAATGGATAGGATTTGCCTAAAGTCTCTACCAAATACTACGACTTTCCCTCCAAAAGGTTGTACTGAACTAAGGGGATTTGTATCCCATAGAATATCTTTTAAAGTCATGTCTAATGCTTCAAAATAGAATCTATTCGTCATCGGAGCTCATCCCATATAATAAGTTGGCATCACAAATCAATTCAGATAGTTTTGTACCTGAACTTAAGTTGTAAAGTTAACAAAACCATAACTTGTGAAGATGATCAAACTATATTAAATACGACCAATAAGTACTTTAAATAATAATAATAATAATGATAAATTATATTTAACAAATACGTTGTGAAGATTAGGCCCATATGAAATTTGGTTTACAATTATGTTAAAGTGGGTTATTTATTTTATAGAGTTGTCGTTTGAAGATAAAAATACATTAGGAAAGAGCATATATATATCATAATATAATATAATACATATATAAACAATGCACTTGATAAATACAACATACTATATGCTCTTTAGTTTGTATAAATTGGATTTAAATGACTTTCAATAGACTCTACGAAATACATTAGTTATGGAAATTGGTAAGTAAACTACTACAACATAAACACTGGATTTATCTTAATCGACTTCGAGAGAATCTTTTCAATAATATTTTATATATTCTTGATAGAAATCTACGGTTTTGGAAAGATTTTATTGCAAATAATATCTGTATGACAAGTGTAGGATTCTATTACCTTAGATTTTTTATTTTTAAAATAAATCTAAAAAAAAAACATAAGTTGCCACATGTCCAATTCAATATCGTGACGCTACATGACAACTTAAAATTCGGGCTCATTTTAGGAGCGCCACGTGGCTCAGTCGGTATTTACGTTTAGTAGTTATATAGTAGATTATGTGTTATGATCCGAGATAGGTGAAACTCAATGAGTTTCTTTGAAATTGAGTTTTAAGGAAATAAAGAAGAGAGAGTTAAGGAAAAGAGAGGATGTTTAGGGAAGAAGAGAGATAATTGTTTAGGAATTGATATTATCCTTCAACTGAATACAATCTGCCTTTTAAGGCAAGTCTCAATTACAATCTCTAGTATTTACACATAATACCCCACATTACCATCTATGTACACAATCATCACATTATGATTATCATATTTTTGGCCTACATTTTGTATATCAATTTCTGATCTAATAAGCCCCTTTACGTACTCGAATCAATCTAATAATTAAAGCCATTATTAATAATAAAAAGAGTAAATCATGCACGTCCGTTTCAGTGCAAGCAACTTGGTTTACAATCTAGCTATACCTTAAATCACATCTATCTATATAGCAATTATCTCTATTACGTGTAGTTTATCTAAGTATGTCATGTTATCAAATAATTATATACATTTATCTATTTATTCTTATTTTATTTATAATTTATTTTATTTTATTTTTATACAAATATTTTATATTGTACATGATAATTCTACACTTACCAAAAACAATAATATTATACTTAATTAGTGTTCATAAAATAATATGTACGTTAATGATCCGTAAACTCCATTACAAAGATATGTATATAGATAGATGGTACGCAAATAGTTAACGTTATACGGTTCATCTACCAACATACATATAATTATGCACTTACCAAAAACATTATTATCATACTTAATTAGTGTTCATGTTTTAATAAGGGTGAATAGATTGTCCGTAAGTTCCATTATAGAGAATACAATATGTAATTTTATTTTAGTGCAGTTTTATTTTTAATAATTATATACAATTTCTAATTTATATTTTCTTCTATTAATATAAATCCACACATCTTCCTTTAATTTTCATCATACAATACACCTTATAATCTATCCAATCAAGAAATTATATCTTTCCGATACATCATGTTAATTTTTCTATATAATTCTCTTTTATATTTTACATACTATAAATAAATTTAAATTCATTCTTAAAATATATATATATGGTCATACACGTGCAAGACACATAGATACATGCTAATTTGTATTAATTTATATGCGCAACAACAATCGGTCAAAATAAAAGTATAACTTGATTTTTAACGGCGTGATCATTTTTGGAATCTAATAATATATAATTATTCTGAAAGGTATTAAATAAAAAATTTATAAGACGAAAATGATGCAACTAATGTACTAATTTCACATTACCTGAAGCAAACACGATGAAAAACAAAAACAAAAGAGCAAGCGATTTCTTCTCCATGGTGTTTGTTTTAATATTGTGAGATGTGTATAAAAAAATACTACACATATACTACCATATATATAAGAGATAAGTTGCGTTGAATATTCGAAAGTGTGATGAGTTTACGATACGGAATAGTCTATATAATTTACAATCACCACACGAGCTGTTTTTAAGTGTAAAAAAATATTTATTTATTTTAATTTAGCAAACAATATTATATAAATCAATTTATAATCCTTAAGCGCTATTTCTTTAATACGTACAATTTGAAATGTTTTTTAGTGGATACCATTTATAATGCAAGTCATAATTAATTTACAAGCATCAGCTAGTTAATGGCAATCAGTTAAACAAGTCATAATCTCTCCCTGTATATAAAAATAGACAAATAGAAGTTATCCTTACAAACAAGAAGACATATATAAATCATCACAACGAATGATTTCAAGCTAACAGAACGATCGAGCTCGAGTCTAAATAATGGAGTCGAGATCGTTGATGATGAGCATGATCATGATGCAGCGATTACTCCATAATAAGTTAAACAAACGTTATACTGTCTTCCTCCACTAAAGAGAATTAGGATTTATTTGAATTTTCAATAAAATACATTAAATTACATTATTTTATATTAAATAACTAATTTAATATATTCTACTTGATAATCAAATAAATTCTTAAATTATAATTTTCAATAACAAATCTCGTAGCTCATAACCAAATATTTTAAATTACAATTTTTTCTCAACAAAAGTCATGTATTGGAATAACAAACTTATCCGGGTAGAAATAATATCTTATCTACTTTTAGAAAATAAGAAAAAAAAAACTAGTGTATGTCTCGAATCATGAACGGACTATTATATGGTGAAATAATTTTAAGTTATACTCGACTTAAATTTTAGTTGTACTTCTCTAGAAAAAAATATACTTGGCATATAATAAAGATTTTGTTTGACAAACCACTTTATAAAGAAAATAATATAAGTGAAAATGATTATTATGGTATAAAATGATAATGTCTCATAGCCTTTGGATAAAGATAAATTTTAGGACTTGGATTACACATTTATTAAAAAGGGTAGGTGACATGCACATGATTCCTTGGTCAAACCTTCTCTCAACCAATTTTTTTTATGAGCAAAAAAATGAATTGCACATTCAAAAAAGATTTCATGCTCTTTAAAAAAAAAATATATATGTCGAAAAACTAAATGAATTGCACATCTACTACAAAGATAGATGCACATCTAGACTAATTTATGTGCACATGAATGCAAAAACGTATGCACTCTAACATTCATTGATACACGATCTAAAACTCATGCGCATTTTCAATACGAATCCTATATATACACGCCTAATACAAACTAGATGCACATATAAGCCATTATCCATGCACATACACATAGATGTATACATCTCACATGTAATGTACTAAATGTGTATGCAAATTGGCTTAGATTACGTCTTTACGTATAAACTTAGCACGTACATGCATGCAGTTCATTGGCGTGTGAATGATAATAAAAAACATACAAACACGATTATTTATGATTAGTAAGCTCGGTATAAGTTGTAAGGCAACTTGCTTAGATTGAAATGTAATTGCATGCAAGATGCATATTTTACTTGTTATTTTTTTGATAGTGTTAATTTGCTAAAATAATTAAATGCTTTGAATACATAAAAGAGTTGTTAGATTTAAAATTAATTACGTCTAAGTCTTTTTACCTGAGTAGGTAACTAAGATGACGTCTCATGCGTAATCATAAAGTCACGAGTCCGTAACTCTTTCCTTATGACAATTCCCTAATTTCTCCTATAGACTAGACAATTAGATTTAAATTCGATAAACGCATGACAATATATATTTGGGCGAAAAAACATGAAAGCTATATATATATATATATACATATTTATCGAAACATATAAGAGTGTGGTTGGGTGAAATGAAGTGAATGTTTAACATGATATGATTTATATATATCGTATTGGTTTATCACGTCTTAACGATTGAAAATACTTTACTGACGATAAATCATATGAAATATGCGAGTAATTTTGTAGGAATAGGGAGAAATATGGTAGAAGTTGAAGGAGCGGTATGCACAAAGCCGAGCATGTACTACCATGGATGGTGCGTATCGGGTTGCGCTGATGCTTGTAAGAGGGAGAATTGGCCCGGAGGCGAATGTGTAGGCGGCCTCTTTGCTTCGCGTTGCGAGTGCCAAAAGCCCTGTTAATTGATTGATCAAATCACGCACCTCGCTATATGCTAAAAGAATACTCTTATATACTCCGTATTTAAAATAAAATGTGTTTGTATTTACTTAATTATCATCGCACGGTAATTAAGTGCATGCATGTGCTTGGTTTAAGATATGTAATACTCGAATGACTTTGTTGTAATGCATCAATTACTGTTATTAACGAATTCTGAGGGGACTTAATGTTAACTCTTCAGGTATATTATCGTAATTCAGTGATTTTGTATTAATTGAGGTTGTGTCCGTACGTGTACACAAGCGTGAAAGGCCCAATATTGAGCACATAATAAGCTGAACACATAAGTCCAGTGAATTACATCATAAAATTAATTAACAATAAAAAAAGTAATCTATTAACATGAGATGTTATCTTTTTGGACTATTCAACTAATAAAAATTGAAATTATTTTTTATTGAATGGAAAGTTGAGATTATTTTTGATAATTTTTTTAAATAAAAATAACGCGGGCGGCCTACTATACTACTATGGTTGAAAAGTCAAACTCTAAGTGAAAATTCAAGCTAACGTGGCTAGTTAAGAATCTTAAGATTCAAAAAAGTCGTCGTCATCATAAGAGCTAAGCAAATTCATTTACGACGACAGTTCGTCATCAATAGATGTAAGATGTGACGATGGAGACCGGAGATTATAACATAGCAGCCCATGCCCAACAATATTTTTACCGAGAGAAAATTGGACGTGAAGGGTTCCTTAAAAAAAAAAAAACTTATTTAAGTCTATTTTAAAAAAAATTGCAAGTATGATCCATTATTACTATACATATGGTCTAAAAGGGGTGAACGTTTTTTTTATACATGTAAATAAAGGATATCCTTATAAACCAAAAGACATACCCAAATCATCACAACGGATGATTTTTTACAAAAGATTTACAAAATGAAGAAATACTAGAGCTCGAATCTAGAAATCGAATCCGAGATCGTTGCAACTGTGTGTAATCATGTTGAGGCAACATGTATTCCAAAATAGTGTTGCGTAGGGTAGTAGGGGAGATGTTCGAATTAACCAGGAAGTCAACAGCTTGTTTTAGGAGTTAAATCTTATTAAATTGAGGGCGAAGAACACGACTACGCACTTCAACCGGATCAGAATACACCTAAACTCAAGGGTATTATTTGCCCCACAGCTCAGAATACACCTAAACTCAAGTAATTATTTCTCGTCACCCTCAATAAGTTCAATCTCAAACATCATGTTGATGGCTCTCCTCCCACTGCTGATGCCAATTGGGAGATCCTGGACTCTACAGTCCAGTCTTGGATCTATGGCAGTATCTCACCGGAGATATTCAAGATCGTGGTTCACCATGATGACGCCTATGCCCGTGATGTTTGGATGGATATTGAAAATCTCTTTCGATAACAAGAAGACTAGAGCCATTCAAATGGAGTCTGAATTTTGCAGCCTTGGTCAGGGCGACATGTCAATCACATAGTACTGCCGTCAACTCAAAGAACTCTCTGATGGCCTCGCCGACGTCGGAAATCCGATGACCGACGAGAACCTCATCCTCCAAACCATCGGTGGCCTCAACGATCAATTCTCCTACATGGCCGCTCTGATTTAGTTCAAGGACCCATTCCCCACTTTCCAACAGTGCCGGAATGCCCTTCTTCTGGAGGAACGGCGACGAGCCAACACCAAGGTCAGTCCGGCCACCGCCCTCACCACCACAACTGACCCTCTGCCCGCTTCTTCTTCTGGTAGCGCACCGACGACGCAGGCTCCTGCCCCACCTCAACAACAATCGTCGTCTTCTTCCTCTGGCCGTTACCGCAGGCGTGGCCGTGGTCGCGGCCATGGCTCTGGTCATGGTTCGTTCTACCCGCCAAATCCGGTTCAACAACTACTGCAGATCCTCTCTGGTGGTCAGTCTTGGATCCCGCAACAGCAGCCTTGGGGCTCTCATTGGAACTCGCCCGATATCCTTGGCTCGAGTCCTCGCCCTACTCCGAAATCACAGGCTCTTCTCTCCCAACAAAGCAGCCCTGCTTGGGACCAACATGGTCTCATCCACACCCTCAACAATCTCTTCGGGCAGTCTCCAGGCTCCCATGATCCATCATGGTATATGGACACCGGCGCATCCTCGCACATGACGTCCACTGTAGGTAATCTCTCTCCTGTTATTAATCCAGGCATCTCTTCTTCCTCTAAAATCATAGTGGGCAATGGACAATCACTTCCCATCACTAATATCGGCCACACACAACTCTCCTCTTCTCCTTCTCTTTTCCTTAAAAATGTCATGGTTACCCCCAATCTTATCAGAAATTTAATCTCTGTCCGGAAATTTACTACTGATAATTGTTGCTCAGTTGAATTTGATCCTTTTGGTTTCTCTGTGAAGGATCTTACCAGCAGGACCGTGATTCATCGGTGCAATAATCGAGGCGAGCTCTACCCTTTCTCCCCACAAATAACACCGGTCGGTCGTCACTCCAATGTGTCTCTCTCGGCCGCTCATACCCTGCCATCCTCAGTCTGGCACTGCAGATTGGGTCATCCTGGAAGCTATGCTCTCCATCATCTTATCTCTCACAATTCCATTCGTTGTAATAAAGACAACTTGCGTATTTGTCAAGCTTGTCAATTAGGGAAACAATCTAGATTGCCTTTTCACTCTTCAAACACTAAATCTATTGCTGCATTTGATCTTATTCATTGTGACCTCTGGACCTCACCAGTTTTGAGTGTCAGTGGCTTCAAATATTATTTGGTTATTATTGATGATTTCTCTCAATTCATTTGGACTTTTCCCCTCAAACAAAAATCTGAAACACCAAATACCATCAAATAATTCCATGCATACACAAAAACACAATTCAACGCGCCATTCAAATCAATTCAATTTGACCATGGCGGCGAATTCGACAATGCCACTCTTCTCCAATTTTTCAACAAAAACGGTATCCTCTACCGCTTCTCATGCCCCCATACCTCCCAACAAAATGGAAAGGCTGAAAGGATGATCCGTACCATCTCAAACACACTCCGTTCCCTTCTCTTTCACGCCCACATGCCAGCCCGGTTTTGGGTCGAGTCACTCAACACCACCACTCATCTCCTCAACATCACGCCAACAACGACCCAAGCTCTGTCCAGCCCCCACGAGTCTCTCTACCACCATCCTACGATCACCTTAGGGTGTTCGGTTGCCTTTGTTTCCCCAATCTTTCCGCCACTACTAAACACAAACTCGAACCCCGTACCCGTCCTTGCGTCTTCCTCGGCTATGCTATGCACCACAAGGGTTATCGTTGTCTTGATCTAGCAAACAATAAGGTAGTGATTTTCAGACACGTAATTTTTTATGAAACTTCTTTTCCATTCAAAAATCCTGATTTTTCAAACCGAACCGATGATTTGACTCAATTTTTAATTGAAAATCCAATTCAGGTTCCCTCTCTCTCTGAACAGGCTCCACTCTCCACACCCGCCGGCCCTAATTCCCACTCTTCCCCCACCGAATCCCCACGTCAGAATCCCGTAACTGACTCCCATACCCCACCCCCCACTCTCTCTCCCCCAACAACTCCATAATCCCACTCACATCCCCAATCCGTACCTGACGCCCTCCCCACCCCACCCTACCCCACCCCACATCTCTCTCTCAGTCCTCGATCTCCTGCCATAATCAACCACTCACCTCCACATTCCTCTCCCCTCTCTCCATATTCCCCCCCACCAAGTCAGGAAATTCCCCCTTATCACCACATGGTGACACATGGCAAGTCAGGCATTTCAAAACCAAAAATTATGTTTAATCTTCATTCCTCCATTGATCTGACTAATATAATTCTTATCCCCAAGTCATACAAATCAGCCCTCCAAAGCCCACTTTGGTTCAACTCTATGAAAGAAGAATATGATGCCCTAATTAATAACGGGACTTGGGATCTAGTACCCAAACCCCAGGATGCTAACATTGTTACTGGCACATGGCTCTTTCGACACAAGTTCGGTTCTGATGGTCGCCTCAGTCGATACAAATCCCGCTGGGTGGCCCGAGGCTACTCGCAATAATATGGGCTCGACTATGATGAAACATTCTCTCCCGTCGTCAAGCCGGCGACCATTCGTACTATTCTCAGCCTGGAAACCTCTCGATCGTGGCCAATTCATCAGCTCGATGTGAAGAACGCTTTTATCCACGTCTCCCTCAATGAGACCGTCTATTGCCAACAACCGTCGGGATTTGTAAGTACTCAATTTCCGTATCATGTTTGTAAACTAAAGAAAGCTCTTTATGGATTGAAGCAGGCACCACGGGCTTGGTTCCAAGGCTTCGCCACCTTTGTGAGTCAACTCGGCTTTCGGGGCAGCAAATCTGATGCATCTTTGTTCGTCTACAATGCCGGATCGGAGCAAGCTCACCTTCTCGTCTATGTCGATGACATCATTCTCACCGCCTCCTCCGACCAGTTTCTTGCAAAGATCATCCACGCCTTGAGCTGGGAATTTTCCATGACTGACCTTGGCAAGCTGCACTACTTCCTTGGCATTTCAGTCCGCCGCCGAGGCCGTGGCATTCATTTGAGTCAAGAGCGGTATGCCTTGGACGTTCTCCGCCGTGCCGGTATGAGTGAGTGCAACCCTTGCGCTACGCCTGTTGACACCAAGCCTAAACTGAGCTCAGCAGCGGGCAGTCCAATCGCGGATCCATCGGAGTACAGGTCTCTCGTCGGGGCCTTGCAATACCTCTCTATCACACGTCCCGACATCTGTTACGCAGTCCAACAATGGTGCCTTCACCTCCATGATCCACGAACTGAACACATGACCACCATCAAACGGATCTTACGGTACGTCAAAGGCACATCTTCCCTGGGTCTGTGCATCGATCCCGGTCCGGTTGATCAACTCGTCGCCTACTCCGACGCCGACTGGGCCGGTTGTTCGCGCTCCCGCCGTTCAACTTCCGGTTACTTCTTGTTCATCGGCCCAAATCTCGTCTCATGGTCATCAAAGCGGCAGGCCACTATCTCCCTCTCCAGTGCCGAGGTTGAGTATCGCGCCGTTGCCAACGCCATTGCAGAATCATGTTGGCTACGGTCGCTGTTGCAGGAGCTACACTGCCCCACGCCCAAAGCTACCATCGTCTTTTGTGACAATGTCAGTGCGGTCTATATGTCGTCTAACCCGATGCAACATCAGCGCACCAAACACATTGAGATCGACATCCACTTTGTTCGCGAGAAAGTCGCTTTGGGGCAAGCTCGTGTTCTCTATGTTCCTACCACGAGTCAGTATGCCGATGTACTCACCAAGGGGTTGCCATCTTCTCTGTTTCTAGACTTTCGATCCAGTCTCTGCATCCGGGAACCTCCTGTTTCGACTGCGGGAGGCTGTTAGAGTTATTATTTACCATTATCTGTATTTACAATTTATGCATTTTATAGAGTTTGGATCATATGCGGAGCACTCTTCCCGTGCGGACGTACGGAGCATGCACTTTAGGGCCTTATTTGTGCACTTTAACGTCTTATTTGTGCACTTTTTCAAAAAAAAAAAATCTTTTTCAAATTTTTTTCCAAGCATTTTTCAATTTTTTTGCAAAAGTGCACAAATAAGGCCCTATAGTGCATGTCCGCACGTCCGTACGGGAAGAGTGCTCCGCACCGGAACCGCACTCTTCCTTTTATTGTAGAGATAAATCTCTCCCCTTTGTAACACTATATAAACTCTTCAATAATATCTGACAACCCAAGTTTTGGGCTTTTACACTTTCACACTCCGGACTGGAGGAGAGCGTCGGACTGCCGGAGGGCGTCGTTGAATCGGAGGTCGGCCTGGATCTGAGAGGACAATGACAATTGTTTTGTCGGCTTATAGTAATGCAAAGTGGGTTACAGAAGGTTACAAGTATTTTGAGAGGGGAAATATGGTATTCGACCCAACATTCAGCACAATGGATGTGTAGTCGACCTCTATGCACGAGTAGAAAGAGCCTAAAATAGGTCAATTTTATTCGATAGCTCCTGATTCTTGGATTAATAGCCTAAAATAATCTAAAATAGTTGTTTAAAGAACCTACTTCTGTGAATGTTAGGTTCCTGTAGTAATTTTTCTCTCTCACAATTTGTGGATTCAACTATCCTTTAGTTAGAAACTCGGAATTGTGATTCTCAGTGTTCTTTGATTGGCAGTGATTAGTTCTGAGATATGTCAATACTAGTTGTCTGCTCTCGTTCTTTATTTGGATTTTGAATCATTTATCGGGTGTGTATATAAGCCCCTTTCAAATCAATGGAATAAAATTATGCCAATTTACGAATTAAAGAGTACACAAGGGATTCGTAAGTTTGACGTCACTTTGACCTTCAATGACACTTTTAATAAATTTGATGACACCTCGACCAAGTAGGATGACAATTTGACCAAGTTCGATAAAGGTTTGACCAATTTGGATGACACTTTTAATTAGTTTGATGACACTTTTAATAAGTTCGATGACACTTTGAATAAAATATTATTTTTATTGATGTCAAAGTGTCATTATGATGATTTTTTTCTCTAAAGTGTCATTCGGATAAAGTGTCATTAAAATTACTTTTCACATCTAAAGTGTCATTAAGATTTTTTTTCACCTCTAAAGTGTCATTCTGATAAAGTGTCATTAGAATTATTTTTCACATCTAAAGTGTCATTAGGATTATTTTTCATCTTTAAAGTGTTCTAATTACACTTTAGAGTGTCACTAGAACAGAGTGTCATTAGGATTATTTTTCACCTCAAAAGTGTCATTAAGATAGAGTGTCATTAGAATTATTTTCCACCTCTAAAAAGTTCTAGTGACACTCTAAAGTCAATAGAACAGACTATCATAAGGATTATTTTTCACCTCTAAAGTGTCATTCAGACAAAGTGTCATTAAAATTACTTTTCACATCTAAAGTGTCGTTAGGATTATTTTTCACCTCTAAAGTGTCATTCTAACAAAGTGTCATTAGGATTACTTTTCACATCTAAAGTGTCATTAGGACAGAGTGTCATTAGGATTATTTTTTACCTTTAAAGTGTTCAAGTGACACTCTAACGTGTCATTAGAACAGAGTGTCATTAGGATTATTTTCATCTCTAAAGTGTCATTAGGATAGAGTGTCATTAGGATTACTTTTCAACTCTAAATAGTTCTAGTGACACTCTAAAGTGTCATTAGAACAAAGTGTCATTGGGATTATTTTTCACCTCTAAAGTGTCATTAGGATTACTTTTCAACTCTAAAGAGTTCTAGTGACACTCTAAAGTGTCATTAGAACAGAGTGTCATTAAGATTATTTTTCACCTCTAAAGTGTCATTAGGACAGAGTGTCATTAGGATTACTTTTTTCTTGACTCGACACTTCTTTACGTGTATAATGACACTTTTTATATGAGTTTATGGATGTAATAACACTATTGTAAAAGTGTCATCGTAATGATAAAAAGTGTTATTGTGATGACAAAAAAATACAATTTCCTTCATTCTCTTGGGTGAACACTTTTTTATAGTGCAATTATATTTTTTATGTGGATTTATGAATATAATAACATTTTTTATGAGTATCATTATGATATAAAGTGTCATTACGAAAATACAAACAATACAACCAAGTTTGATGATAATATAAAAATATAATGACATCATAGTGGTAATTAGACCTGTCAAAAACCGATCCAACCCGAAAACTCGATTCGAAAGGACCCGAACCCGACCCGAACGTCACTGGGTTAAGAAGGACCCGAACCCGATCCGACTCGACCCGAACGCAAATCTGAGCTCGCGGGTCCCCTTTATTTTATATATATTATTTTATTTATATTAAATATTTTAATATACTTTATTAAATAATAATATATAATTAATTATATTATTATAATTATTTTATTAAAGTTAAAAATCATAATAATAATCATAAAAAAAAAGACATATTCGACCCGCTAGGTCAACCCAAATCCGACCCGCCCAACTCAAAAATTTTATCAATCCGATCGACCCGAACCCAACATGACCCGAATCCGACCCAGTTGACAGGTCGAGTGGCAATGAATCGAAACCAATTCATGAGTTTCATTTCCAAGACATCACGTACACACAAAAAATGCAGTTTCCTTTCTCTCTCTCTCTTGTCAAATCAATTTCGAATTATTTAGAACCTGTCATCTTCTTCACACCTTCTCCATGTCTCTCTCAATTAAACACTCTCTCTTCTTCTTCTTCAAACTCAGTGACCCTGCAACAATGGCAGCTTAGCCCCCAATTTCCCAAATCCTAATCAAATCACACTCATTGCATACAAAACACAAGATGAGCAAAATGCTAACCTACCTGTTCTTCCTCTTCTCCTTCTCCATCGCCACGATCACAATCTCTGCTTCAATTACAACAGTAACAGCCAGAAGACGAAATCTCAGCCTTACAATCACTCAGGAAAGCCCTAATCGACCCCTTAGATCTCCTCAAAGACTGGCGATTCCCGCCCTCTTCAGACCACTGCAACTGGAACGGCGTCCTCTGCAACTCCAATGGCCGAATCCAAACCCTAAACCTCTCCAACATGAGTCTTTCCGACCGTATACGACACAAATAGATAGAATTGCAGCAACTAGCATCGTGTAGAAGGGGCCGCCGACCATGGTGACGAGGTCGCGGGAGGCGAGGGCGTGAATGTCGGAGCAGGAGACGACGCCGGCCGGGCAGGAGAGCTCGAGAGCGGTCTTGGCGCGGACGATGAGGTCGAAGCCGCCGTCTGGGAGGGAGAGATTGAGGTCGGCGTCGCGCTCGGCGTGGTCGAGGGCAGTGGAGGTGATGAGATTGAGGTCTGTGGCCCATTCACCGCATCCAGTCAAAAATAATATTAAAATAGGCCTATTAGCAAATATAACTTGCAAAAAACCAAGATTTTGAAAAGTATCGTAAGAATATCAGATTTTTGTACAGTTTATGGTAGTTTTGCTATTGTTGAGGGTGGACTTTAATTTTTCTTTTAAATAAAAAAATCGGATAAAGTATTAAAATTTTTGAAAAGAAAAGGTAAAAAAAATCTTAATCATACTAATTTAACCCTAATCACCATCTTCCTCGTCTCACTCCTCTGCTTCCCTCTTCCCCGATGGCGCCGCCATTTCGTCCACTCCGTCGTCGCTGCTCCCTCTGATTCCCGGCGACTATCAGATTTTGCAAAGAGATTTTGCTGGTTGCCATGTCAGGAGCCTTAACCCGCAATCTGACAATCGCTCTCAATCATAAATCTCTCTCATCGGCGACCTTCCGATTCCCGACGACTATCAGATTCGCCGGCCAATTCGTTGCGAAGTCGGCGGTGTTGGTTAGATGCGCAGGAGATGGAGAGAGCGGGAAACTGAAAGGCGCGCTATCGAATTTGGTGGGAGAGAGCGTGGAGGAGCTTCTCAACAGGGAAGAGAACAAGGAGTTACTGGATAAGTTGAACGCCGCAAGCGAGAGAGTGGAGAAGGAGAGGAATGAGCTCACCGAGTGATGAATGAGTATATACATAAGATGGACTTGCTTAATTAAGTTGCAACCATATGTTGTTATTGTTAAACTTTGGATTGCTTGCTTGCAGAGCTGGATGGCGTTCTATACAATGAGGCACAAGGTGATGGAAGCTACTGCAGCCTCGTTAATGACAGCGGACAACAAAGATACGGGTAGTTCGGATTAAACTGGCGCATCTCTGAGCTGGAGAGGGAGTGCGTGAACATGAAGCATGAACTTCAGAAGTTTGTTAAGAGAAAGAGGAGCTGGAAGTGCTAGATAGTTCGGATGTGACTTGCTTAATTAAGAGCAAGAAACCTCGATAACAACTCTCTTTAGCCATCTTTTAAGTAGCTCTTTGGTTGGTCGAATGACAACCCCATGTAGCAAGGGCGGTGTTGTTGGGTTTGTGACGCTGCAAGGTTTCTCCGAGGATAGGTCGCGGAGTCTAGGATCTTCCACCGGCGTTGAAAAAGAGCTTCAAAGTGGCATAGTTACTGGTTTTCTATGCACAAAGTGGGCCGATACGGAGGTGATTCGATGTCGTTCGGAGATGATTTCAAATGATTTAAAAGTCGGGTTTAAGTAACTTGAGCATGGCGAAGACGATGGTGTGGTCAGATTTTTAATTTAATGAATCAAAATGTGTTTTTTTGGGGGTCGAACAAGGCTTGGTGGTGATGTCCACATGGGTTGCTTTGATCTTGAATGAACACTGAAGCTGAATTGTCAGAGCGATATCCACTTTATCAGGCTATATTTGTACGTTGTCAGGTCATTACTCTGTTATATCAACTTTAAATTTGAAACGAACATTAGTTGGTTTCGTAATGAGAAACACTTAAGTTTTCACTTATTAGTTGTGATCCTCGTTGAATTGATAATCACTAAAAATATTAGGACAAAAGGAAAGGGAGAGATATAAGTAACACAAAATACATGTTCCAGTGTGACAGAGTATCTAGTGCATAATTTCAATTCACTTAAAAAATCATTCCTATCTTGGTGACATCTTTGACATTTTCAAACTTGTACCTTCTCCATAATTGTATAGATCTTGCAGCCCTTATCTAGACCAATTACATACTTTACTTTTTAACTTCATTTTTCATTCAAAAGCAAAGTTCAAGCTAGGCTAATTAAGGTCCAAGATTCGAATTGCTAAATCAACCTTCTTATATATTAGACTTTCTTGTACACTCTTCAGTGCCTCAGTATAAATGTGGTCTGATAAAATGAATATTGTTCTGACATTTAAAACCGACTAACATTTAAAACTTCATTTTCGTAATTTTTGTTACATAACAGAGCATTATGTACTTTGTCAGGCCACATTTAAACAAAGTCAGGTCACATTTATACGAAGTCAGGTCAATGCTTTGTTATATCACATAATTTCAAATGTTAGTCAATTTCAAATTTCAGAGCAATATTCACTTTATCAGGCCATATTTATACGTTGTCAGGTCATTACTCTGTTATATTAACTTTAAATTTGAAACAAACATTCAGTATTGACAAAGTACTTTGATCCTGGTGTAATATTTTGGCTTGCTGAATGCATATTTTGCAGCTTGTTGGTGTTTTCTGGTAGTTGCTAGTGATAGAGTGAACTGATACTTGTTGGCGGCAAGCATGTTCTAGCAATAATTCAACCTGCACTACACACTCCTTGTATTGTAATAGCAATCTGCATGAAATGAGTGACTACACTAAATGACACAATATCAGTGGCTCTGCTCTTGATACTCAATGTACAACAGATGGTGATAATCCACCATTTAATTTTGGCATCTTCTCATAGGTTGTTTCTTGGTTTATGATGAAGGCTAGTGGTCCATTCTATCCATTGCGTATTGGAAGGCGAGACAACAATGCTTCATTTACTACGTATACATGTGGCCTGATAAAGTGGATATTGCTCTGAAATTTAAAATCGGCTAACATTTGAAATTTTGTGATATAACAGAGCATTGACCTGACTTCGTATAAATATGGCCTGACTTCGTACATATGTGGTATGATAAAGTACATAATGTTATAAAGTTTTAAAATACCTTGTTCATTGCCTATATACATTACCACGACACCAAGCCTTGTTCGACCCAAGAAAAACACCTCTCGATTCATTCAATTCAAAATCTGATCACACCATCGTCTTCTTCATGCTCAAGTTACTTAAACTTGACTCTTAAATAATTTGAAATCATCTTCGAATGACATCGAATCACATCTGTATCAGCCCGAGTAGAATGAAGATTTATTTGAGGAACAATGATAGTAAACGGTTACGATCACTAGAACCATTCTGTTTTCACCCTTGCATAGTCTTTCATTAGACTAACCAACCGGCTTTTATTCCTTGCATGGTTGGTTGGTGTCATCCGTCCTATACGGCACATCAGTGGTTGGTTCCCGAAGTTAAAGTAACATGTTGAAGAAGAAGAGGCTTGCAGACGAAGATTTAAGTGTCAGTGTTTTAAGTTGTTAAGTATTACTTTAACATGTATTTTTATCACCTAGCCATGTTATAGGTTGATTCTTAAAAGTCTTCCGCTGTGTAATTTATGAGTCTTCCGCTGTAATTTTCTCTGTTGTAAAAAAATACTTCTCTCGTTTGATGAGAGATCTTTTAATAAAAATGGTTGAGTTTCTTATCCAAATGTATTCCGCTGTTTAACCTATTGTTATTTAATATGTTTATTTAAGTTAATTGTTCCGATCAAAGCCTTGGGTGACATCGGACAACAACGTTTGAGATCACTGACGCGTGGCATTTCCGACGTAAGTCGGGGGTGTTACAGCCGCTCTCAGAGTCGACTCCCTTCTTGTACACTCTTACAATAGGTTTTCCATGCACAAAGCGGACCGATACAGGAGGTGATTCGATGTCGTTCGAAGATGATATCAAATGATTCAAGAGGCGGGTTTAAGTAACTTGAGCATGAGGAAGATGATGGTGTGGTCAGATTTTGAATTTAATGAATCAAGAGGTGTTTTTCTTGGGGTCGAACAAGGCTTGGTGGTGATGTATATAGGCGATGAACAAGGTACTTTAAAACTTAAGAGCATTATGTACTTTATCAGATCACATGTGTACGAAGTCAAGTCACATTTATACGAAGTCAGGTCAATGTTTTGTTATATCACAAATTTCAAATGTTAGCCGATTTTAAATTTCAGAACAATATTGATTTTATCAGGCCACATTTGTACGTAGTCAGGTCATTACTCTGTTATATTAACTTGAAATTTTAATATTGTTTATAATATTGTTTCTGGTGTGTATTATAGTTTGCTAAATCACATCAATTTATATTAATGGCAAAACATATTTTCTTGGAAAAATTCAGCAACTAAACTCTGCTTTCCCAGTGTTTCGATCATAAAGAACCTGAACAAGAACATACATTTAACTTCTGCAAGAATCAGTTTTCATGTCAACACTATACAAGATTGTATAAACAGTGCAAAAGATATTTGGTGAGTGTTTTTATTCACCAAAACAACCATCAATTAGCACATTAGAAATCATTCATCTATAAAACTAAGCAACTGAGAAATATTATTCAGCATATACAGATCATTTTGCTTGAGTTGCGTTTTGATTCTTTGAATGCTACCAATCTTATCATATAGTTTGCATTTTCAGAACATTGTTCGAACATATATACGAACATATATACATCACCACCAGGTCTTGTTCGACCCCAAGAAAATCACATTTTGATTCATTAAATTCAAAATCTGACCACACCATTGTCTTCGCCATGCTCAAGTTACTTAAACCCGCCTCTTGAATCATTTGAAATCATCTCCGAACGACATCGAATCATCTCCTATATCGGCCTGCTTTGTGCATGGAAAACCTATTGTAAGAGAAAGGGAAAATTAGTTAAAAATTTAAAGTTAATATAACTAAAAATGACCTGACTACGTACAAATGTGGCCTGATAAAGTGAATATTGCTCTGACATTTAAAATCGGTTATAAAAGAGCATTGACCTGACTCCATATAAATGTGGCTTGATAAAGTACATAAATGTGGGAGGGATCTATATATAATTTAAGAGTTTAAGTTTTCCATGCACAAAGCGGGCCGATACGGAGGTGATTCGATGTCGTTCGGAGATGATTTCAAATTATTCAAGAGCCGGGTCTAAGTATATTGAGCATGACAAAGACGATGGTGTGGTCAGATTTTAAATTTAATGAATCCAAACGTGATTTACTTGGAGTCGAACAAGGCTTAGTGGTGACATATATATGTTCGTATAAATATTTCTCCCCCTGTCAGTAAGAGGTTAGTTGATGCCTAATGATGTTGCAACACTTCACAATGTGTAATATAAAAGCAATATATACTTGTGTTCTCTGATATTGCTCCATATATCTTGATCGAATAATTCAAGTCTCAGAATATGACAAGCCATGCTCCAAATTCTTCAGCAAATGGTTCGACTTTATTCCTGTCCGCCCCCAGATATCCTCTGCTTTTCTCCCCACCTCCATTGACAGGCCCACACAAGCCTGCAATGTCAGCATAGAGTCCAGGGTTGTCCAGGAAGCTGCTCTTGTACATGGATTTCGTCAAAAGCGGAGTTAACCAGATGTTCAGAAGGCATGTGCTCAGTATTAGAAAGAACAACATTGTCTTTATAATTGTTGAAGGCATCAGAGAGCAAAAAAAAAAAATGAAACCCGCTTTTGGACCGATTTTGGACCAATTGAAAAGTATGTTCCCTTCCAATTCATGCAATAGAGCAAAAAAAATGAAATCAAAGATACCACGAACAGAGAGCAAAGTAGCTAACCCCGCTTTTGAACTGAAATCGCAGATCGGAAGCTGAAAATTCGCCACAGTTGTTCTCTCCGATGACGAAAAGCCGATCGTCGTCGCCTTTCCGCACCGGCGGCCGCTGACGGCTCCTCCTTCAAGAAAATCTCCTCGAGCGCGAATACCGTCTGGCTCCAATTCATGTCGGCGTCCGAAAAGAAAGTCTTCGGAGAATCGCGCATAAACTTGTGGTTCATCTCCACTGAAAACTTCGACGGGAAGAAAAAAAGAGAGAGAAGAAAGAGGGAGAGGCGGAATCAAGATTGGGGGCAGCGATCTGGGAAGTTTTCAGCTAGGGTTTTGTGAAGAACAGTAAACATATTATTAAGTATAATTAACGGTTATTAAAAGTATAATTTTAAGGGAAAAAAAAGATAAATATAAATATGATTTTATCTTTCTCTGAAAATCAACTTTTGCAGCTTTATGGTAGTTTTGCTATACTTTTCAAAACATGATATTTTTGCAAATGGGCTATCAAATTCTGATAGTTTTTGCTAATGCTTCTATTAAAATACTACATAAACTTGGAGGAGGGGTTAGTTTTTAAAATGGCTAATTTTCTAATAAAAACGTTGTACATAAGTCAATTATCCAACTCGTCGCTTTTTTGTGGCGAAATTATGTCTCATGTCCTTATATTCTTACAATTTACAATGTCGAGTATATCATCAATTACTTTGTTGCAAAAAAAATGCCATTTTCTATTAAGGAACCTTTCTTACCAATGACGTGTCCATCACTAACACGTCCAAAGTCGGTAGAATGGATTTTCGTTGAATAGAAAGTCACTTAACCACAATACCTTGCAGTTTAGACTTGCAGTTAAACCTAATTGATTTTGGTCGTGTGATGTAAATTACTCATGACATTTTGAAAGCGTCACCGATTAGCCTTGATGACACTTTGAAAGTGTCACCGACTAGTCTCGGTGACACTTTGAAAGTACCACCAACTAGTCTCGGAGTGTCACCACTTATTAGCCTTGATGACACTTTGAAAGCGTCATTAATTACTAGTCTTGATAACACTTTGAACGTGCACTAACTAGTGGAGGTGATACTTCGTAAATGCCATCAACTAGTGATGGTGACATTTCAACGATAATTGTCATCAAAACGAGATTTGTATTGTCATCAACTAGTTGTGATGACAGTTTGTAACATTAACTAGTTGCGATGACAATATGTGTCATCAACTAGTTGCGATATAGTTTGTATTTGATGACAGTTTGTGTTTTGATGACAGTATGTATCATCAACTAGTTGCGATACAGTTTGTATTTGATGACAGTTTATATTTTGATGACAGTATGTGTCATCAACTAGTTGCGATACATTTTGTATTTGATTACAGTTTGTGTTTGATAACAGTATGTGTCATTAACTAGTTGCGATGCAGTTTGTATTTGATGACAGTTTGTGTTTTTGATGACAATTTGTGTTTTGATGACAGTTTGTGTTTTGATGACAGTTTGTGTTTTGATGACAGTAACAGTTACTTCATCAAGATGATGACGTCACCGAAAATATTTTTTTATGACAGTTTGTATTTTTTATGACAGTTTGTGTTTTGATGACAGTTTGTATTTTGATGACATTTGTGTTTTGATGACAGTGATGACATTTTGTATTTTGATGACAGTAACAGTTATTGTCATCAAGATGATGACGTCACCAAAAATATTTTTTGGACGGGAAAATTTTCGTTGGTCAACGACGGTCAACAACCGTTGACCGCCGGTCAATGGTCAAATGTATTAGTTTGATTGACTTATGGTGATGTCATCATTATGTAATGATGACATCACCATGTATCATGTTTTTAGAATAAGTTTATTGGGGGTATTTATATAATATCACTAGACTTAAAGGGTCATTTAACCTGAACAGTGTTTAAAATATCCTGTTTTTGGATCCTTGAGAACTAAGAATATTTATTATAGATATTTTAAATATATTTAAATGTAAATAAATTATATTATAATATTTTTTATTCATAGATATTCATATTAATTATATTTTATAAAAATGATTTTTTAGGTTTGGGGTTTCGTTGATAAAATAACATTATGACGTGGATAAGAGAGAAATTTAAAAAGTGGTGAAGTTTTTTTTTTATATAGGCAAACATAGGGTATCCTTACAAATCAGAAGGCATACCCAAATCATCACAACGGATGATTTTTACAAAAGATTTACAAAATGAAGAAATACTAGAGCTCGAATCTAGAAATCGAATATGAGATCGTTGCAACTGCGTGTAATCATGTTGAGGCAACATGTATTCCAAAATAGTGTTGCGTAGGGTAGTAGGGGACATGTTCGAATTAGCCAGGAAGTCAACGGCTTTATTGGATTCTCGGTAGCAGTGATGAACTTGAAAATAATCCAAACCATATAACAATGAGCAAATTTCTTGAATTATGGTTGAAATTTTCCAAGGGAATTTTCAAATTACACGAATAGAATTAATGACAGAGAGACTATCTCTTTCAAGAACTATCCGCCTATAACCTTGCGAAATAGCCCTGTAAAGACATTCGAGGGCGGTAAGCGCTTCAACTTTATTAGGTGAGGAGCAGAGGATCTGCTTATGATCTAAGAAGACTACCGCACCAGAGTGATTTCAAAAAACATATCCGATATGTGTAGAACCGTTTCATTTAATGGATGCGTAAAAAAATTAATTTTATGCCGTTAGGAGGAAGGGGTGAAGTTTGTTGTCGTGGTAATTAATGCAGCTAAGTAGTGTTATATACTTATGAGAGTACGTGGACTTGAGTCTGAGTTAGGGTAATTTGTGGATCAATAGAGTCAGACTGGATAATCAAAGGGTCCAATAGCAAGTGGCAGGCCTAAATTCAGGTCCAATAGTAGAGTAATTGGGCCACTTTGTTTTAATTATCTCTTGGATTTTCCATATCCTTCCGTTTTCCAATAGGACCGCAAATATTTTTTACTCTCAATGTTGGACAGATTAAAGTCAATGGGTTCTAATTCTGAACCATATATAGTTATACGGTTTTTCTAGTGTGTGTCCATGGACACATGCTAACAAGCTTAAATAAAAAATTTATCTTCAAAATATTTTCTAATATAACAAGCTTAAATAGAAAATTTATCTTCAAAATATTCCCTAATAGAGAATTGATAAACCCTTAACAAACAAGATTAAACTAGTGGCTAACTAAATAATTACCAAAAAAGGAGTTCTTAAAGTGTGCCCATGGACACACACTAGAAAAAACCATAGTTATATACACATTTGTTAATGATCCCTAAACATTAATTTGTTTTGTTTATGTTTCAAAAAATGGTAAGTTTGTAACTTTTTCTTTAGTGATATCTAAATTTTATGTCATTTTACTTAGGTGCCTACACTACTAACATATAAGAAAAGTTTTCACGTGAACGACAGTTCAGGTACGGACGTGAAAATGCTATATTGACATGAACACATAGGTAAAAAGGGTATGCACGTACAATAAAAATTGTATGAACATATATATATTGAACTTGTATGTTCATACACTTTGTATTAGGTATCCGTATGTTTTCTTAGCATATATGTGTGTTCATATGTTCCTAAGTAGTTATCAAGTGTGTGCATATGTTATCTTAGTATGTGTGCATATACTCTCTATAAGTACATACGTTTTCATAGTAAATATGCATAAAACCATATGTGCATGGACTTTCGTATTGTGTGTGAATACGCTTAATACATATGTGTTCATATAAACATGTCGGAAAATCAATAATCAAAGCAAGAGGCATGGAGTAAAGAGATTTAAGAGAAATAAAAATGAATTGAAGTTGTGTTGACAGACGAGTCATGTGCATTACACATGTTTCCGTTAAGAGGTCGGAAACTTCAAATTATTTTCATTTTATACGAGATTATTATTTTTTAAGGCTATGTTTGATAATATCCATAAAAGTATTTATTTGCAAAAAGTATTTATTTCTAATCTTTCATAATTCATAAGATCTCCCAAATTTTAAATTTTAAAATCTGTTTTCCCATAAAAAGATACATTATTCAATAAATAAACCGTAACTCGTTTTTTGGTTCTCATTTTTTTTCAGTTTATAACTTCTGCCTTTTTAATGTTGACTAAAAGTCCAATTAGGAAAAATACTACTTAGATAGAACGATTTAATTGTTTAAGATAACCAATAAGTGAAAATACATATACACGTACTCACGTAGGTGACGTAGTTATGAATCAATGACGTAATTGACCTTACTTTTATTGGTGGAACTTATCTTTTTAACTTCTAAATCTATATCACTTCACTCGTAATAAAGAATTAGTAGTATATAAGTAGGAGATTTGTGATCGTATTATTTAGGTTTTTTTTTTGGAGTAAACCATCCGTTATATGTCACTATTTATATGAAATCATCCGTTATATCGATATTTATTTTAAATCACCCAAATATACAACTCCGTTAACACAAAGCCATCCAGAGTCATTTGTCGTTCACTTTGCCGTTTAAATATGTAAAATGTCTCTTTTACCTTTTTCTTTTTTTTAACTACGACTCTCTCCCAACTTGCTACGAGATATTGCGAAAAATTAGAGAGATTTTCATCTCTTGAGAGTCAACTACGCATTTTATCAAACACCTGATAGGCATGTTTGATAATCTCTTCCTCTTTCCACGATCTCCTGCATAGAGCTCTTAGAAGAGTGTTCATCATCCTCTCGTCAACCTTCAACCCTAATCCCACCATCCCACTATAAACCCTGAAAGCTTCTCCAATGAATCCCCACTTCAGAAGCCCATGGAGGAGGGAGTTGTAAGTGATGTAATCAGGCTCGCAATTCCTCTCCATCATCTTCAACAGCTTGAAACCCTTCTTAGGTCTCCCTTCTTTGCAATAGCCATTAAAAAGGGAGTTATAAGTCACAACGCCAAGGTTCAACCCCATATCAATGGCTTCCGCAAGCAATTCCATGGCTTCTTCTGATCTCCCAACCTTACACAACTCATCCATCACGGCCGTGTACGAATACACATCAGGATCAAGCATTTCCCCGTCCTCTTTCATATTCGAAACCATGGTCGTTGCTTCATCCACCCTCCTCACAAAACACATCCCCTTCAACAAGCAATTGTACGTCTGCACATTCGGTTCGCATGACTGTTTTTTCATCAGCTCGAAAACCTCCAAAGCCCTCTGAACTCAGCCCCTTTTATAGAATGAACTGATTAAAGTGGTAAACGTGATAGCATTAGGGTTGAAACCGCTTCCCAACATTACATCCAAAACCTTCTTCACCTCAAACGGATCGTTTCTCTTGCAATGGCACCTGATAACGATGGAATAAGTCCATCCATCTGGTGAAAGCTTATACTCCGGCAAATCCCCAAACAACTTCAAGGTCGATTTGGGCTCGTTATCCACGAGCAGAGATACGAGAGCGTCGTTGAAGTCGTCTATGGTGGTGAATTCGCCAGTTCTCTCGAATTGGTAGATGAATTTGGACCTTTCGGGTTCGGGCGCGGGTGACGGTGGCCGGTGGGTTCCGGGTTCGGGTTTGAGTATGGTAATTGCGGGTTAGGTTGAAGTTCTTCCGGCATTGTAGGGTTTGCGGAAGAGGGTGGTTAGATGAGAAGGAGAAATTTGTAGAAGAAGATGGCGATGGGTTTACTGGGGAAAGAGGATTTTGGTTGCGGAGTTGAAGGGAGAACGAAGAGAAAACCAAGAAGGAAGCCATGGATTGAGATGGAAGTTGCAGACTCCGCCGCAAGCATCCGACTCTCTCAACTCTCAAGAGTTTAAAATCTCTCCAATTTTTTGCAATATCTCATAGCAAGTTGGTAGAGAGCCGTATTTAAAAAAAAAGGTAAAAGAGACATTTTACACATTTAAACGGCAAATTGAATGGCAAATGGCTCTGAGATATTTCATTTGCATATGGAAAAGAACTAAAGAAGTGACATCAAACTAATAAACATGATATTTTTTCGTATGTATTTATTATAATGAATATTAAAAATAATTATTGAAAAATAAGGTGGAACTCAAAATTTGAATATATTTATTTCAATGATGTGACTTTGTGTTCACGGAGTTGTATATTTGGGTGGTTTAAAATAAATATCGATATAACGGGTGATTCCGTGCAAATAATGACATATAACGGGTGGTTTTCTGGAATTTTATTATTATTATTCATACATATTAATATAGAGTGCGGTTCCGGTGCGGAGCACTCTTCCCGTGTGGACGTGCGGACATGCACTATAGGGCATTATTTGTGCACTTTAGAGCCTTATTTGTGCATTTTTGCAAAAATTTTGAAAAATGCTTGGAAAACAATTTGTAAAAGATTTTTTTTTTTTTGAAAAAGTGCACAAATAAGGCCCTAAAGTGCATGCTCCACACGTCCGCACGGGAAGAGTGCTCCGCATATGATCCAAACTCTATTAATATATATCGAATACTCCGTATTGGTATATTTATAATCTCCACACCCATACATATATGTCCAGATATGTAGACACATCCGTGCGTATTAACTAAAATAAAATTTGTGTGCGGAATGAGATTTTGTTTTTGGAAAATTAGAAAAAAAATCATTAATTCCACATAGCAAACACTGAATTACGATAATATACCTGAAGAGTTAACATTATGTCCCGTCAGAATTCGTTAATAACAGTAATTGATGCATTACAACAAAGTCATTCAAGTATTACATATCTTAAACCAAGCACATGCATGCACTTAATTACCGTGCGATGATAATTAAGTAAATACAAACACATTTTATTTTAAATACGGAGTATATAAGAGTATTCTTTTAGCATATAGCGAGGTGCGTGATTTGATCAATCAATTAACAAGGCCTTTGGCACTCGCAACGCGAAGCAAAGAGGCCGCCAACGCATTCGCCTCCGGGCCAATTCTCCCTCTTACAAGCATCAGCGCAACCCGATACGCACCATCCATGGTAGTACATGCTCGGCTTTGTGCATACCGCTCCTTCAACTTCTACCATATTTCTGCCTATTCCTGCAAAATTACTCGCATATTTCATATGATTTATCGTCGGTAAAGTATTTTCAATCGTTAAGACGTGATAAACCAATACGATATATATAAATCATATCGTGTTAAACATTTACTTCATTTCACCCAACCACACTCTTATATGTTTCGATAAACATGCATATATATATATATAGTTTTCATGTTTTTTCGCCCAAATATATATTAATTGTCATGCGTTTATCGAATTTAAATCTAATTGTCTAGTCTATAGGAGAAATTAGGGAATTATCGTAAGGAAAGAGTTACGGACTAGTGACTTTATGATTACGCATGAGATGTCATCTTAGTTACCTACTCAGGTAAAAAGAATTAGACGTACTTATTAATTGTAAATCTAATAACTCTTTTATGTATTCAAAGCATTTAATTATTTTAGCAAATTAACACTATCAAAAAAAAAAAAACAAGTAAAATATGCATCTTTCATGCACTTACATTTCAATCAAAGCAAGTTGCCTTCCAACTTATACCGAGCTTACTAAAAAAGAAGCTTTAATCCTATATTTTAAATAATCAATTCATAAGAGGAAAAGGAGGCAAAATATATTAATTTGACATTAATTACCTGAAGCAAACACGACAAAAAACAAAAGCAAAAGAGCAAACGATTTGTTCTCCATGTTTGCGTTTTTCTTCTTCTTCCTTTCGCCAAGTAAGTAGTGTTTGTTGTAATATTGTAATATGTGTATGAAAAATACTACACATATTCTACCCTATATATAAGAGATCGACTGCGCTGAATATTCCTAAGTGCATGTGATGAGTTTTTGATATGGAATAGTCTATATAATTAGATACGTGTCGAGAACAAGATTAAATTTATCAAATTTTATTAATGATATGATATATATGAAAACCTATGATGTCAAATATGTGGTAGTGTAAGATGAAAATTGTCGTGCTATAAAAAATACAACAATAATCGGAAAGTATTATCATATTTATCCTAGTCAAATATAGATGTACACAATGGACATGCGTAACTTTATATATACATTAAAATAGTCTAATATAGTGCATATTAGTTTTAGTTGATACTTACTTACTAAATTATTTAAATTTAGCTAAATAGTACATGCTAAATTTAGTTAAGTAGCTTTTAAGTACATACTAAAATTAATTAAGGAGTTTGAAAATATCATGTTTTTCGGTCAATATAATTTTACATGCTTAAATTAAATAAGTACATAATAAAATTATTCAAATTTAGTTGAGTAGTATTAAATACATATTAAAATTGAGGTTAAATAGATTTAAGTACATATTAAAATTTGTTAAAATTAATTAAGTAGTTTAAAAGTACATAATACGATCAATTAGTTAAATACTTTGAAAATATCATGTTGTCCGGTCAATATCTTACATCTCAATTTTAGTTAGTATATACCAAAATTAAGTAGTTTTAAATATTGTTTATAATGTATTGTAGTTCGAATAACCGTAAAAATAATGTAAATAGAGAGATCGATAAAAGTTTATAATTTATCTATCACGTAAATATTTCTAAATTAGCTTATTTATGTTATGAGCTAATATATACATCAATAAAAAAAAATGAATATATGATGTAAATCATATCAAAACAATTTAGAATGAAGGCTAGTGTAATTCTATCTATTTTAGGAATAGAATGATTAGACAAAAAATATATCCGTTATATAATGAAGTTTCGCTACTAAGTTCATACAAAATACATTAGCAATATGTTTTTTAAATGAAATTTTTAGTGTCAAATTTTCTTCATAAAATCGATCTATAATTGTTTAATTTATACTTACCAAAATCAAGTTTTATAATTTATATATAATAAAGTGTTTATAAATCTTAATATGGTGAAATTGTAAATAAGAAATAAGTACATAAACAAAAGACTAAAATATGATATCAAATCTATGAAAAATAAAACATATTGGGCGTGGAGGAAGAAAATATAATATCAAATGACTAAAACATGTAACAAGGGCGTAGAGGTACTCAATCCATTGGGCAGCAGAAGGGCGTGGAGGCAGTGGCGGAATCAAAAATTTCAAAAGAGAGGGCATAAAATAATATTAAATTATTAGTAATATCAAATAAAAGTATCAATAAATAATATCATATGCAGTTTCACTTCTAACTCTTTTTTCATGAAATACTAATATTGATCTTCATCAACATTTTCAGATTCATTAAAATAGTCGGAGACTTAAACACTTGAAACCGACATTCTTTTACTCCGCACAACAAATTGGTCCATATTCCTACTCAAAATAATTCAATTTAACACGTCAATCAAATAAAATTAAATTTGATATATAAACAAATTCATTCTACCAAATCTATATCTGATCCATCTCGATTTGAGTTCAAAAGATAAAAATGCAAATCAAAATGGTTCGGGTAATCGAGTATTAATTCGGTTGTTTTAGGAGTCAAATCTTACTAAATTGAAGGCGAAGAACACAATTACGCACTTCAACCGGATCAGAATACACCTGAACTCAAGGGTATTATACCTACCGAAATTTCCCTAAGAAAATTAATACAACGAGGGGAAAAAATCCCGAAATGAAAGGGGTGTACCAAACCCCCTCCTCCTCCTCCCCCGAGTTCCGCCTCTAAATGGAGGTATCCATCCACAATGAACAGTGAAAATGATGTGATGATACCAACCCAATGGACATCAGAAGACTTACAATTATCAAATTGAAAGTTCACAACTTCAAAGTTTAGAAAAATAAGCAAGTATCTTCAGTCTCAAACTAATTATTTAATGCAAAGTTTCATTCTTCCAAAAGGAATATGTCAAGAGATTAACAAAATTAACAAAAACTTTTTCTGGAATCATTCAACCCCAAACTACCATTCTCTTATTAGTTGGGATTCTATTTGTCAACCTAAGTGTTTTGGAGGTCTTCATCTCGAACTTGCTTACAATATAAACGTTGCTATGCAAATGAAACTGCTATAGAAATTATTTCGGAACCTGAGTCCTTCTGGGTTCGACTTATCTCATAAAAGTATTTACGGAATTCTAACATTTTTTCCTACAAAAAGAAACTTTCGGACTCATGGCAGTTCTCCAGACTTCTGCAACTACGAGAACATTTTCGAAACGGACTGTTCTGGCAAATTGGTGATGGTACTCATATCAACTTTTGGGAAGACCATTGGATTCCTAACTGTATTCTTACACAGTTTGCGGGAAATCACAACCGCAGAACCATTGTTTCCCAATATATCACTCCTGATAAAAAATGGGATTTGGGTGCTCTACAACTTATTCTTCCTTCTCACTTAATCCCTCAAATATTGAATATTTATATACCTACAACTTACATACCTGATAAACTTATTTGGTACCCTTCAATTGATGGTACTTTCTCTGTTAAGAGTGCTCGCTCTTTAAATAGTCATACTTATGCTTCACCAAGCTTTCCAACTTGGTTCTGGAAATTGCAAATTCCTCCAAAAATGAAAATTTTCCTTTGGAAATGCTTTTCTAACGCTCTACCTGCTACAGAACGTCTAAATAGGCATTTCTCGAAGGTTCCATCTCACCGTGTCCTTTGTGATTTCCCTATCGAGGACTCCAATCACTTATTTTTTGGTTGTTCCTTCACTTTACGATCCTTACAATGATTTCAGAATCTCATTGGTCACACATATAGTTTTGACTTTAACAATGATTTTTGTTCTAATATGGAATTCTTCCACTCCAAAAACATAGATATCATTCCGGTCCTTTTTCTCTGGTGGACCATCTGGAAAGACCGTAATTCAATAATCTTTAGAAATGATCATATTGATATTCAGAAAACTGTCAACAATGCATACATTTCTTACAAAGACTGGACCTTGTCTGTATCCCAGCAGCATTCCTCTGCCAATAAAAGGAAGCGCCCCAGACAATTTTCTCGATGGCGAAAACCTCCTCCTAACTGTATAAAATTAAATTTCGACGCATCGGTCAAACCTAATGGTTCTACACACATTGGATACGTATTCCGCAACTACTCTGGTGAGGTGGTCTTTTTAGACCATAGGCAGGTTCTCTGCTCCTCACTTATTAAAGTTGAGGCATTGGCCGCTCTTGAGTACCTTCGTAGAGCTATTTCACTTCATTTTACGCGGATAGTTCTTGAATGAGATAATCTTTCTGTCATTAATGTCATCCGCGAAATTTGGAAAATTCCTTGGAAAATATCTCCTATAATTACGGAAATTCGATCATTGTTACATGGTTTGGATTATTTTCAGGTTCACCACTCCTACCGAGAATCTAACAAAGTCGCAGATTTCCTAGCTACTTCTAACATCTCTTTCACTCTTCTACGCAATGCCATTATGGATTACCTTTCGCCGCACCATAGGTGTATACAGCTGCGTCGATCTTGTCTTCAATTTTTAAGCTCTACTGTTTCCTCAGCTTGTAATTTTTTTGTAAAAATCATCTGTTGTAATGATTTAGGTATGTCTTCTTGTTTATAAGGATATCTTCTGTTTGCCTGAGAAAAGAAAAATAAGCAAGTGGGGTCAAAATTAGTCTTGGACTTGATTGTATATTAGTGATCATTTTCTTTGATCTCATTCTCATATGATAGTAATAGAAAGCAGCCGGGGCTCCATTAATGAGAATTTCTATTCATGAGTTTAGCCATTCGTTTACGTGTATATTCTACGTCATTTTTCACTGTTTATGGTAAGAATATTCTTTCATTCTAAGTAAGTAGTGTTTGTTGTAATTAATATTGTGAAAAATACTATACATATTCTACCCTATATATAAGAGATCGACCGCTCTGAATATTCCAAAGTGCATGTGATGAGTTTTTGATATGGAATAGTCTACATAATTAGCTTGAGTATATATGTGTCAAGTATGAGATTGAATTTATTAAATATTATTAATAATATCAAATTTATGATGTCAGATTTTTCCTCCATCTAAAAATATTTGTATTTCTAGCCTTAAAATGAACATGCATAATATGATGTATTGGGTTATATGGGTTAGTATAAATACCATAGATGAGGTATTGTAAATCTTATCCAGAAAATAATAACAAATCCATCTTCTATCCCTAATCTCTTTCTCTCTCTCCTTCTTCCCCTAATCTTATCCAGAAAATAATAACAAATCCATCTTCCACGTTCGTTTCTTTCTCTGTCTCTTCTCTCTCTTTCTCAAACTATCATCCTCCTTCCGTTAATTCTCTTCTAATTCATGTCAATCCTTCAAGGACATGACACGTAACTTTATATATACATTAAAATATCTAATATAGTACATACTAGTTTTAGTTGGTACTTACATATTAATTTATTTAAATTTAGCTAAATAGTATTAGGGACATATTAAAATTAATTATATTAAGTTAAGTAGCTAAAAATACATGCTAAAATTAGTCATATTTAGTTAAGTAACTTTTAAGTACATACTAAAATTAATTAAGGGGTTTGAAAATATCATGTTGTCCAGTCAATATATTACATATCAATTTTTGTTGTTACATACTTAAATTAAATAAGTACATAATAAAATTATTCAAATTTAGTTAAGTAGTATTATATACATATTAAAATTGAGGTTAAATACCTCTAAGTACATATTAAAATTTGTTAAAATTAATTAAGTAGTTTAAAAGTACATAATAAGATCAATTAGTTAAATAGTTTGAAAATATCATGTTATCCGGTCAATATTTTACATCTCAATTTTATTTGGTATATACCAAAATTAAGTAGTTTTGAATATTATTATAATGTATTGTAGTTCGAATAACCGTAAAAATAATGTAAATAGAAAGATCGATAAAAAAAAAATTGATAATTTATCTATCACGTAAATAGTTCTAAATTAGCTTATTTATGTTATGAGCTAATATATACATCAATAAAAAAATGAATATATGATGTAAATCATATCAAAACAATTTAGAATGAAGGGTAGCGTAATTCTAATTTTATTTTAAGAATAGAATGATTAGACAAAATATACATCCGTTATATAATGAAGTTTCGCTACTAAGTTCATACAAAATATATTAGCAATCTGTTTTTTAAATGAAGTTTTTAGTACGTGACAAATTTTCTTCATAAAATCGATCTATAATTGTTTAATTTATACTTACCAAAATCAAGTTTTATAATTTGTATATAATAAAGTGTTAATAAATCTTAATATGGTGAAATTGTAAATAAGAAATAAGTACATAAATAAAAGACTAAAATATGATATCAAATCTATGAAAACACAAAAATATTGGGTGTGGAAGAATCTACTATATAACTACTAAATGCAAAGTCCAACTACGTCACATGTCATCACTATATTGATTTTGTCACATGTCATCACCATAATTTTTCTATTTTTTTTCAATAAAACAACTAAAACTAAAAATTATATACCGACTATAATCTACTTTCCTAATTAATATATATATACACATATACCTACCTTATTTATAAATTACAATCAATAATTATCAAAACTAAGTAATAATATTACACAACTTTCATATTTGATTACGACACAATTAGTTTTCACCAAAACAATCAATAATTACCAAAATTAAGTAATAGTATTACACGGTTTTCATATTTGATTACGGCACTATCAGTTTTTACCAAAACAATCAATAATCACCAAAACCTATTAAGCATAGCAATTGAATCCTGATAATGATTGTTCAACCTACACAACAAAACAACACATTGATAAGAACAATATTGCAAATCTCATAATTAATCCCAAAAATTAGTATGACCAGAATTTACCCCAAAGAAAGACTTCAATAAGAACAATGCTTGCAAATCTCAAATATGCAAATCTCATCATTGCTCTACCAATGCTGCAAATCTTTTGTTTCATTAGTTTTGCTGTTTTGACTTAGACATATTTTTACGGTTTATCATTATCTATATTTTAATGTTGGATGTGGCTATTCCGGTTTCATAACTATTTAGCCATTTTTTAATATAAATAAGGTAATAGAGAGTGTCACATCTCTTTCGATAATTTATTCTATTGTTCTTTTTTAATACTTACTATTAAATTACAGTTTATAAAGATCATTAGTATTATTAATTATGTAATGGCCCAATAAGCTCTATAATTAATTTATTTTAGTTTATATGTATAATATTTACTAAAACATATTGTATGTTGTGAGCGAAGATGGAGAATCAATTTAAAGTTGGGCCTATAAGCCGATTAAAACTATTCAAAGTTGCATTCAATATTAACGTCATATACATTTAGTAGTTATAAATATAAATTTATATTATATTTTTTATAATACTAAATTAAATATTTACCGTAGACCTTTTGTAAATTTTTTTATTACTTATATTAATTAGTTACATATGTTTATGTATTTTTATAATATTAGGACAAAAACATTAGTAGTATGTAGATTAATTTATTTTACTTTGAATATATTTTAGATTTGTAGGATGATTTTGTTATGGACGAATTAACCCGACATAACAGAACGTTGAAATTGTCTGTTATTAGAGAGAAACGACAATGGACAAATTCAAATCGACCAGGTTAATAAATTGCGTTTAATTCTTGACATTTGTTTTCGATGAATTGAAATATGAAATTTAATATAAATACTAAATATGCAGGTTCTATTCTTGGAGTTAGTCCAAATTCTTCAGTTAGTGAACGTATCCCCCTGATAGACATTTCAAATGGTTAGTGATTATTATTCTATAAAGTCTCTATTTATTTTTATAATACTAAATTAAATCACACAGCTTGACAGTCATGTCATACAAGGGAGAATTATTTCAGGCAACAATATTGGACATACGATTTTGATTCCTCGCATGATCATGTCACCATCAGACACTTCAATTTCTTGCAAATGTCGGTTTGTATCTTCCACGTCTTGTTTTCAATCATGGTCAGATTTGTGTTGCTTCATCAAGGGTGACTAGAAAGAAAGGTTTGAAGATATTGATTTGCGATAAAGACAAGAAGAGATATAGTACTGTACCAATGTAGTATACAATGAGGTTTTTGATAAATTGTAGTAATTTTAAACATCGTGCTATATTTTATGTTTAGCGTGTCATTTTCATGTATTAGAGTTAGATGAACATTTTTATTATGTTTGATCGTTTTAGTAGTATTGATGTAAAGGGTGTGGCTATCCCTGTTTCTAAGACTACTTAGCCAATTTTTATTATTAATAAAGTTATAGAGAGTTATGTATTTTTTTATATAATGTAATTTTTTTATATCTTTAATTTGTTTGGTCGATTAGTCATTTTTAATTTAAATAACTAATCAAATATATATTGAAATATTAATTCATCGATAATTAAAGTATACTATTTTTACAAATATAAAAAAATAAACAATTCCGTGCAAGGCACGGGTATTACACTAGTAAAATATAATATCAAAAGACTAAAACATGTAACAAGGGCGTAGAGGTATCCAATTCCATTGGGCAGCGGAAGGGTGTGGAGGGAGTGGTGGAACCAAAGAATTTCAAAAGAGTGGGTATAAAATAGCATTATATTATTAATAATTTTAAATATAAGATAGTAATAAATAATATCAATATCTAATTTCATATGCAGTTTCACTTCTAACTTTTTTTCTTCATGAAATACTAACATCGATCTCCATCAACATTTTCAGATTAATTAGAAATAGTCGGGGACTTAACACTTGAAACCGACATTCTTATACTCCGTACGTCAAATTGGTCCATATTCCTACTCAAAATAATTCAATATAACACAAGTTCAATTGATACGTACGTCAATCAAATAAAATTAAGTTTGATATATAAACAAATTCATTCTACCAAATCTATATCTGATCCATCTCGATTTGAGTTCAAAAGATTAAAAAAATGCAAATCAAAATGGCTCGGGTAATCGGGTATTAGTTTGGTTGTGGTAGGAATCAAATCCTACTAATTTGAGGGCGAGGAATACGAATACGCACTTTGACCGGATCAGAATACACCTGAACTCAAGGGTATTAATTATACCTACCGAAATTTCCCTAAAAAAATTAATACAATGAGGGGGGGGGGGGGGGAATCCCGAAATGAAAGGGGTGCACCAGACCCCCTCCCTCGAGTTCCGCCTCTAAATGGAGGTATCCATCCACAATGAACAGTGAAAATGATGTGATGATAGTAGACCTGTCAAAAACCGACCCAACCCGAAAATCCGACCCGAAAGGACATGAACCTGAACCGACCCGAACGTCACTGGGTCAAGAAGGACCCGAACCCGACTCGACCCGAATGCAAATCCGAGCTCGCGTGTCCCCTTTATTTTGTATATTTTATTTCATTTATAATAAATATTTTAATATACTTTATTAATTATTAATATACTTTATTAATTATTAATATACTTTATTAATTATATTATTATAATTATTTTATTAAAGTTAAAAATCATAATAATAATCATAAAAAAAGGGCATGTTCGACCCGATGGGTCAACCCGAACCAAAAATTTTATCGACCCGAACCCGACATGACCCGAACCCGACCTGTCCGACCCAGTTGACAGGTCTAGATGATACCAACCCATTGGACAGCAGAAGACTTACAATTATCAAATTGAAAGTTCACAACTTCAAAGTTTAGAAAAATAAGCAAAATTAGTCTTGGACTTGATTGTATATTAGTGATCATTTTCTTTGATCTCATTCTCATATGATAGTAATAGAAAGCAGCCGGGACTCCATTAATGAGAATTTCTATTCATGAGTTTAGCCATTCGTCTACTTGTATATTCTACGTCATTTTTCACTGTTTATAGTAAGAATATTCTTTCATTCTAAGATAGATATTTCACAATATATATACTCCCTCCGTTTAGTTTTAATTGACGTTCTAACAAATTTTAGACAAAATAAGGAACTAGTTTTTTTTTCCAAAATTACCCTTATAATTAGTGACTAATTACTGTTTTATTATTGCTCATGAAATCTAACAAAAAAAATTAAAGAAAACCAAAAGCTAAATCGCATGTGCTGACTAGGAAAGAAAATCATGAATTGCCAAAATAAAAGATTCAGCATATGAGGGCAAATCTGAAAAAAACTGGTGAAAAAATCTAAAACGACGATTAAAACCTACCAAAGACTTAACCCTAGAATGTCAATTAAAACTAAACGGATGGAGTATGTACGTACATTTTAAGAGTGATCTTCATTCTAACGTTCTTCTAAAAAAACTTCATTCATCTGAAGATTCTCGTTTTTTATGGAATTGGAGAAATGAAAAAAAAAAAAAACTAAGACTTAGGTTATCAAATCAACACGCTCTTTTATTAGTAATCAAGAACAAGGATTACGATACAAATTCCTCTTAATTAAGTCGTGAGAACTCTGATATAGATTATAGATCAACAAAACAGTTGCACGAGAACAAAACACACCAGAAAATCATTTGGGTCCGGAATCTAATGATAATTCTTCGAACGTATTTAATGTCTATTTATAGTCGACGAGTCCAACTTTCATTTTGTGGCGAGGTACGTGTTGAAACATGCCCACCCACTATTGATCAAGCTCGGCAAGCACGTTTCGCTCAATGATTGTACCACTTAGAAGCATGTCACATGGATTGGGAAGGCGGCCTAGTGGTGGAACGTTTCTATTGGGGCTCCTAACCACCCTCAATTAATGATGTATTTGTTTCACACATTGGTTAATTTAACGCATTGTCTCTGAATTATCCATTTTCGAACTTGTCGTTGTCTTCTGTTAATAATGCAGTCGTGTATCATTATATCTAGCGAGTCGTTTTTATGTTGCGATGTGTGGTCTAAAGGTTTCCAAAAACGCGTACAATAAATTTAGACGAATAACATCATTTATCATAAATGACGCGCTCATTTGTAATAGAGTTTTCAAGGTTTTAGGAATACATATGTAAACTCAAAACTGTGATTCTATTTCTAAAATCTTAAACAAGTAGAATAAATAAGACTAAGGAGCGGCATACTATAGTTGAATGTTCGAACTCCCAAAATTCAAGATAAGTAATTCATATACGATACGACACTAGTATCAATAGTGTATGCGACGATGGAGACAAGAGATGATAACATTATACTTCTTCTCTTCAGCAATGGCTGCAAAGGATAATATTGTACAATTATTAAATTTTAAAATTTAATACATTTACAAATTGTACAATATTATCGTATAAATTTTATAGCCTTTGCACAAAGTTTATTTTTATCAGTAAGAGATATTTAGGTTGTTACATTAAGAAAGAGATACTTGAACTCAACTTAATTAGGAAATGTCATATTTAGCCAAACTGGAAAGCTTTGAAAAAAAAGAGTTTATCATAAACCATTGGCAAAAATCAAACTCCCATCCAATACTAGATTTAAATATATGTTAGATTTTAATTGTCTGGATAGATTGGTTAGAATCGCTCTACGTCTAAGTTGAGATATTATTGGCCCATAAAAAAATAAACCCTTCTAGTATTAATGTCTCCATATACACGTCCAATATAAATCGAATTCAAAATCTCTGATAAAAACGCTTAAAAAAATTAATTGAATCAACTAAAGTTTATTCCAATTTAAAATTTTTGTCATAATTTAAATCTCTTATATCACATATATCTTTTTTTTTACAATTAATATTGCTATCCTATAGATGGAAAAATGCTACCAGAAACAAAATTTGGTTTGTATTTTTGTACTTTGTAGTGACTAGAAGACATAAGTTTAACTGCCAAGTCTGTCAAGCTACACATGTTGCAGGCTCCTGTAGACATTCGCTTGTTTAAATTGATTGATTAACCAATTTATCAAGAAATTTAGATATTATTTTAACATTCTTATATAAAAATATATGTCATTATAATACATATAATGATGTATTAACTTTCATAAAAAAAATGATGTATTAATGAGACATGTGAGTTATGAGTTGTGTTATTAGAAGATATATACATTATCACTTTTTATTTAAATTTATCTTTATTTATTGATGAAAAATGAGATTGATAGTTATTAAATTATAATTTTTTTAAAAATATGAGATATTTAACTCTATTATTATATTATTTAATAATTATGTTAAAAGCTAAAATAATATGTATTATTAAAAATAAACGGTATTATATTGCGATATGTCGTAGTTGTTTAGTGGACTTGGCGTTAAATATTTAAATAAACTCGGTACAGGTCAACTATATCTTTCGTTAAATCAATTCTATTGTTGATATTATTGTAAAACCTATGCAGCTAGAATTCACTTGAAGATATATAGAATAATCCAAAAGTCCTTCTCATCCACAAAAAAAAATTATATGATGATTTTCAAATCATTTTTGATTTCATCTTAATTAATCCTTACACCTTGTTTTAAAAAAAATAAAAAATATTTAAATACCTTCTAGTTTATCTATATAACATGTTGTAGTTTCGCAACTAACGCTCACGACAGAGAGATGTCACATCTAACTATTTATTTCATATTCTTTTGGAATTTTCTCGGTTCAACTTGTTTGTTCCCGGCCGATTCCTTATTGAAGAATAAAGGTATTTTCTGATTCCTGAAGATCCCTCATCTAGATGGGTGCAACGTCATGGTTGTCCATTCTTCACTTTTCATGATTGTTTTTCCTGTTTGATCCGTCGACTGGTGACACTGTTTCGTTTGTACTGGACTCACTTCTCTCCCTTGTCTTGTAACTCGCTTTTGTTTTGTTATATTTTCATTTGTTTGTCTGTGTTGTTTTAACTGGTTCTGCAGTTGCCGATTTTTCGACCTCTCGAGTTGTCCGACATTATTGTCGTTTACTCGAATTCTTATCTTATAAAAAAAAAGGTATTTTCTGATTTAATTTATAATAAAATACATATATGAAAGATGAAAGAGTATATGTAAGAATCCGAGAATTTCAATTCCAAATTTCCATCCGTACGTTTTCCAACATGCAGGATACCATTGTTGTTTTATAATACAATTTGTTGGGTATTACATCATTTGACTCTAGGGTTGAAAATTACTTACGTGTACTCTTCATTAATATTACTTACGTGTACTCTTCATATGTATTTCGTAGTATGTTATTATTTGTATGTGGGATATTGGAATCATGGATCATTGAGTTTGACTTTATTTGTAGTCGATCTGTAAGGTCCGAGTCATAGAAACGTCAACCCATATTAACATGAAAACTTTCTAGGAGGACACCCGTACATCTTGATACTACTCTTGTCATAACACGTCTAACTTTAAAACGCTTTATACGTTCTCATTGAAACCTTGAAGATGAAGAATTCTTGTTGATATGAATAACCCCTTAATTTTTATAAGCCAATATTAAACTCGAGTGATCTCTCTTTCTTAAATTCTTTGACGTCATTGTCAAGGCCTAAAGTCTATCCTCTAAATGTCCCCTTAGAGTTCATCAATATATAGTATATAGTATATAGTAACATCTGATGCATTACAAGAAGGTTTATAAAGCATTACATCTTTTTTGATTGAGAATCATTACATCATCTTTTATGATTCATAGAAAGCACTTATGCCATTACAACGGAAAAAAAAACATTACATCTTTAACAAGCACGTACATGTAATTAATTAGCTCGGAAGCGCTAATTAATATACACGCGTTTTTTATTGTAAATATACATATATAGGGTATTGATCATCTAGCAAGGCCTTTGGCATTCACAACGCGCTGTAAACGGGCCGCCGACACACTCGCCTCCGGGCCAGTTCTCCCTCTCACAAGCAGTGGTGCAGCCAGATACGCACCACCCATGGTAGTACATACTTGGCTTTGTGCAAGTCGCTCCTTCGACTTCTACCATATTTCTCCCAAATCCTGTAAAATTACTCGCATCTTTAATATGATTTATTGATAAGATATGTAGGTTTTATCCACACTTAAAACCAACCGATAACCCGATGTAATATAAATTGTGTCATTTTAACATTTAGCTTCATACAACCGCACTCATGCATATTTTCCTGAAAGATGTCTATTTATTATTACGGTTTTTCTAAATTATGTTCTTATGACATAGATTAAGATTTCTCGTCATATAAACTATTTTTTAAATATATATTTATAATAAGATGTTAAATCTATGCCTTTAGAAAATCAATTATGTGTTATGATCCGAGATAGGTGAAACTCAATGAGTTTCTTTGAAATTGAGTTTAAGAAAAGAAAGAGAGAGTTAAGGAAAAGAGATGATGTTTAGGGAAGAAGAGAGATAAGTGTGTTTAGGAATTGATATTATCCTTCAACTGATTACAATCTGCCTTTTAAGGCAAGTCTCAATTACAATCTCTAATATTTACACATAATACCCCACATTCCCATCTATATACACAATCATCACATTATGATTATCATATTTTTGGCCTACATTTTGTATATCAATTTCTGATCTAATAAGCCCTTTTACGTACTCGAATCAATCTAATAATTAAAGCCTTTATTAGTAATAAAAAGAGTAATACAATCTAGCTATACCTTATTTCACATTTGTTTCTACGATTGATTAATTTATACGCGCAACAACAATCTGTCAACATAAAAGTATAACTTCATTTTTAACGGCGTGATCTTTTTTGGAATTTAATAGTATATAATTATTTCGAAAGGTATTAAATAATAAATTTATAAGACGAATATGATGCACTTAATTAAGGTACTAATTAATTTCACATTACCTGAAGCAAACACGATGAAAAACAGAAACAAAAGAGCAAGCGATTTCTTCTCCATGGTGTTTGTTTTAATATTGTGAGATGTGTATGAAAAAATACTACACATATACTACCCTATATATAAGAGATAAGTTGCGTTGAATATTCCAAAGTGTGATGAGTTTACGATATGGAATAGTCTATATAATTTACAATCACCACACCAGCTGTTTTTAAGTCTCAAAATTTATTTATTTTAATGTAGTTTAAAATATTATAAAAATCATATTATAATCCTTAAGCGTTATTTCCTTGATCAAATTTGAAATGTTATTAGTTGATACTCCCTCAGTACACTTTTATTTGTCTTTTTAGAGTTTTTGCACATATATTAAGAAATTTATTGAATATATTTTAAAAATATAAAATTTTACTTAATGTAAATACCCATCACCTTTTAAAACCAATAGATGAAGGAAACATAATTAACATTACCAAGTTTCAATACACATTTTATGATTTATATGTGATATATTGTCTTAAAATCTTACAAGGATAAATATTTGTGAACAAATTTTAAAAATTAAAAGGATATTTAAAAGTGAACAGAGGCCTATATTTTATAGGGCAAGTCATAATTTACAAGCATTAGTTGGTCAGTGGCAACCCGATAAACAAGTCATAATCCCCCCTATTTTTTTATTAATGAGTTAAACAAACGTTGTAATCCCTTCCTTCACTAAAGAAAATTAGATTAAAATTTTGTAACTCACCAATCTAAACCCTTAAAATAATATTTTTTCTCAACAGAATTTATGTGCTAAAATAATAATCTTATCCGGACAAAAATAGTATATAATCTAACTTTAGAAAATTAAAAGAAGAAAAAACAGTGCATGTCCCGACTCCTGCACCGAACTTTTATTTGATAAAAATAATTTAAGGTATACTTGACTTAAATTTTAGTTATACTTCTCTAGAAACAATTATGCGCATATAATAAAGATTTTGTTTGACAAACCACTCTTTATTTTATACCAAACCCATTTAAAAATATATATATTTATAACTAAAATTGTGATATTATAACTTAGGGTCAAACAAACCCGGCCAAAAGTAATGGTTTCTTGGTGGAGAATTTGGTTTTATAGAAATCAATAAAGTTTTGAAAGAACAAACGATGATGTCGACTCCGTAAAGAATGTACCAATTTATATTAAAATACAAATTGAGAACTGAAATAAGACAAAAAGTTGGAACCCTGACTGCTTAGTAGAGGACAGGCTAAAAACACATAGAATGAATAATGTCAGACGACCAATAAAGAAATGGAAAAAACCATCGAATAACATTATTAAAATCAATACAGATGGATCCACCAAAACTAATGGTGACTCTAGCTTTGGCTACATTTTCAAGAACAACACGGATAAACCAATCTTTCTCTTTGGGGATAAATGTGGTATCTCAACCCCTTTAAAAACAGAAACACTTGCAGTAAGAAATGCCCTCGTAAAGGCTTATGAATTAGGCATTACCGACATTCAACTTGAATGCGATAACCTTACCATTGTGAATGTTCTGAATCAAATCTGGCACTGTCCATGTGATATTGAAATGTTAATTTCTGATATCTTGTGTGTTTTACAACTTTTCTCTTCAGTGCAGATTTTTCATTTCTTCCGAGAAACAAACGTGATGGCCGACTTCATCGCAAAGAAGGTCCAGCAGAGTTCCTTGGAAGATATTCGAGCTAATCTATAATTTGTAATTCTCATCCGAAAGAATGCTATAGACTGAGAAACCGACTCTTCTGTGATTTCGAGTCTAATTTTTACCTAATAATAAAAAAAAAACGGCCAAAATTATAAAACTATGTTAAAAATATAAATTTAAAGGACAGTATGCTAATATAGTACTTTTAATTTTTAAAGTTAAATGAAATGATAAACTAACTAATCAAAATATTTGCTAAATTTTAAGATAAAGACACGGTATAATTATTTTAATTTATGAAGTATATTTTGTGAATACGTTATTATCGATATTATTGAAATGAGATAATAACTGAAAAGGTTATATACTGAAATTATTTGGAATATAACATGTTCATCAACTTTGTTTTCCTTGCATTACTATATGCTTAATAATTTGATTTTAAAATTTAGAAATTTCTACAGGAATTTGATGACCAAATTTATTATCCTAAAACTGGGAAAATTATGGTTGTAGTCTACAAATAGGACTAGTTAATTGTTTAAGAACCAACGACAAGAAATATACATAGTTATGGATCAATGACATAATTCACATCACTTTCTTTTTTGGTGAAACTTGTTTTTTAAGCTTTATAATTATCTTAATAAATTATCATTACTTCCCTTTTGATAAGGACCTACGAATTATAGATAAGTTACGAAACGTGTGATAAAATTTATACATATTGAGATATATATAATTTTTCTTTTTAAATGAAAGATAATTCTTATCATTCAAGGGCATGTAAACTTACAAAATCCTAGACATATTCAGGTATTACAAAGAGCCAAAGAGGATTTTCTAATCTCAATTTTTTCAAGTCATTTTCTAGTCTTTTAATTGTCTTTCTTTCACCTACCAAATGTTTATTTATTTTTAAGTCTCACTCCATTGTCATGTCTATAAACGATTTATACCAGCTTGAAACTATAAGCAAAGCTTAATAATATTTATATTAGTTCTTCAATCTTAAATAATTAGTAGAATAATAAATAATACAAAATGGGCGGCATAGTGTACGTAGTTGAAATTCAAAGACTAGAAAATTAGAGAAGTTATCACGTTGAGATTCACAAAAATTCGTCAAAATAGTACTATTTTAGTGCATTAATTCTTTCATCTCATCCGATATAAAAAAAAAATTAATAATTTTTTTTTTTAAAATATCAATATAACAACGTCGGATAAATCGAGAGACCGATTCTGGCCGATTCATCGCAAAGCAAAAATACGTACAACTTTTTTTTAATTAGACTTCCTACTGCAACTTGCATCAATAATACATCGAACGATGGCATGAATCCAACACCTTATTTTATACAACTGGCGTCATCATCGGAATTTCATCCTTGTGATAACCACAAGTTTACATTTTAATCATTTCCGTCCATTTTTCGAAATGGCCTCTGTTTATTGCTTTTATGTATATTTTCGGATCAATTATAAATATAATTATTGTATCATTGTTTGTTTGATTAATTATTATATTTTTGGGTTTGATGTTTTGTTAATTAGTTTATTACAAACGAATACATAACATCTTACCCACGTTTAGACGCCCACGCCCAGCCCTATTTCTAGGGTTTGTTTGGTGGGTGTGTTCATATAGTTTTTTGTTTATAGAGTATATTTTTAAAGTAGAATTTGAAATTTGAGTGTTATGAAAGTTTATATAAGTAAAAAAATAAATATTTTTAACAAAATAAACATGTTATAAACTAGAGTTGGGTTCAAGTTAAGAGAATTGTTATTTTTTAGACATTCATTTAGACATTATTATTTTATACGGTAAATAGTGAGGAACATTTTTAGACATTCATTTATTTTATTTTATTGGTCGAGAAACGGGGCAAAGCCCCTCTTAGACATTCATTTTATCATCTAACGGTTTGTCAACTAGAAAACATATACTCATATTATACTCCTCTCTCACTGGATTCTTTTTAAAAATAAAAGTTTGTTGATAGTATCTTATGATTTATGGTATTTTTTTCTAAGCATTTAAAAAATATTTATCTTCTCGATCTCAATTTCCCTAAAATCTCTCACTGAACCATTATAATTTTATTTCTCCCTTAGTATTGAAATTTCCAAATCTCAATATCTTACTAGTTAATTATGTCGTTCCCAATTATGATTTTATTTTGGTTCAAACAAGTTGTTCATTAACCATTTTTATTGGTTTATTAACAATCAAAGAACAAAAACTCAATCCTGGTTAATTTCTATAAAATTTAATCTCAAATAAAACAATGAATACAAGCAAAAACAACTATAAATATTCATATTTGCTGAATAGTTGTTCTTTTTAAAAACATGATTGTTCATGCACATTTATTCATTATAAAAAGTAATTTTTTCGCCATGAACAATTACATTATCCGTAATGAACAATTATATGAGTACAAATGAACAATCATCAATACATCACTAAGATAAAATACATTCTATTTATGAAGAATAACTTCTTATTCATGAACACTTACGTGTATGTCATTGAACAATTATATCCCCGATGAACAACCACATAATTACAATTTACAAATGAACAATCACGAAGATAAAAACTATTATAGAAATGAACAATTACATCATCACAATGAACAAGAAGACTTGTCTTCGTTTCGATCTTGTTCATGGAGGCGGGAAGGTGGGTGAGTCTAATGAGAAGACTAAGTTGTCAAATTTTTAGAGGGGTTTAAAAATAAAAAGAGTAGGCTTTTTCTTATTTTTGAATTTTTAATTAAAAAATTAACGGATTGACGTTTGGCGGGAAAAAAATTGAAAATATAACGCACGAAATGGGTAAAATTTTGATACACATTCTGAATTTTGCCTTATCTCAGGGTTATAAGGCGAAAAAACCGTATAACCTATATACCAAACACACCCCTATTATTACCAAGTCGTTATCGACCAACACCTATGCTTTAAACTTCTGATTAATGTTAATCCTCACTCATCAGTTTAAAGGGATGAGTTGGGTAAATGACTCATGTGCGACGTTTTTATTAAGAAACTACCCCCCTAGGAAACTAACCCCCTCTCCCTACACCCTAAACCCCAAACAACAATATTTTAGAGAGAAAAAAAATAAAGAAGAATGAGTGACAAAAATAATAAAATAAACTAATAGGGGTAGAAAAAATATATAAAAACTAGTAGGGGGTAGTTTTGTTAATTGAAAACTCTCAAGACTATGTTTGGCAATATCTATATAAGTATTTTATTTACAAAAATATTTATTTTCATAGTTCATAATTTATAATATCTCTCAATTTTTAAATTTTCATTATAGTTTTCCATAAAAAATATGTTATAAGTATTTTTTTTATAAAGACATTCAATAAATAAACCGTAACTTGTTTTTTGGTTTTCATTTTTTTTTCCACTTTACAACTTATGCCTTTTTATTGTTTACTAAGGCTCTGTTCACTAAATTTCAATTGAAGCTGGAGTTGAATGAGTAATTGAAGTTGGAGCTGGAGCTGAATGAGTAGCTGGAGCTGGATCTGAGTTTATTAGCTTAATTATTAAAAAAAATATAGTTAGTGTTCGGCATTATAAGCTGAAATGAGATAAATTTAAAATTCAGCTCGTTAATCTTCAACAATCTAAGGAACGCATTAAGGATCTGTTCGGGAAATGTAGCTGAAATGGGAGGTGGAACTGAATGACTAGCTGGAGCTGAGTTTATTAGCTTAATTATTTAAAAAATATAGTTGGTGTTCGGTAATACAAGCCGAAATGAGATAAATGTAAAATTCAGCTTGTTAATCTTCAACAATTTAGAGGGGGTCACATTAAAAAAAATGGAAAAATTAAGATACATTAATCTACTATAAGCTTCGTAAGCTAGATTAACATTTTTTTATCGAACACTCATGAACTAGTTTAAAAAAAAAATCAAGCTTCATTAATCTCAGAAAAACTTTGTCGAAATGAGCCTAAAAAGTATGAAAAAATTAAACTACATTATCTATTATAAATTTACTAAACTAGATTGACATTTTTTATCGAATACTCATTAACTAGATTAAAAAAAAAATCAAACTCCTTTAATCTCAAAAACACTTTATTGAGCGGAGTCTAAAGGTCCAATTAGGAAAAATACTAATTACGAGACTTAGATAGAACGATTTAATTGTTTAAGACAACCAATAAGTGAACAAATATATATATACGTAGTTATGAATTAATGACGTAATTAACCTTACTTTTATTGGTGAAACATATTTTTTTTATCTTCTAAATCTATTATCAATTCACTCTTACATCTTAATAAAGAATTTTACCCAAAAAAAAATATCTTAATAAAGAATTATTATAGATAAGTATAATGGCGGACCCAAGTAATTTTTATTTTATTTTTAAAATTATTTCGAACCCTAATCTTTTACAATTTCACTCAGCCGCCGAGCCCTCCCTTCTATTTCTCCTTGTCCGTTGCTTCATTGGACACCGGGCACCGGCCATCTCTCCATTCACAAAGGTCAGGCGACTCAGGCTGGACACCGGCGAGCGGGCGGCGATCTCCATTCTCCACTGGCGTCCCGCGTCTGGCGATCTTCAATCTGTAAGACCAGCGGACCAGGCACGAACCATCGGAACGATTGACGAACCAGGGCGACTCGCACTGGACTACTGGAGCGAGCAGCCGAGCAATTGACTGAGACGAGGTCGAGGCGTCGATCTCCATTGTTTTCTTCATCTGGACGAGTCTGTCATTCAAGGATTTCAAGCCTTCAAGGTAATTATTTCAACTTCCAGATCTTGCTAGATTGAGATTTTTTTGAGACTTTTTGGGATACAATTTCCATGTATCAGACTTCCCTTGAAGTGAAATTGAATGCTCCATTGGCGTTGAACAGCAAAACAGCAAATTGTTGGGTGTATACTACCGCCGAGTCTATGATGATTTGTTTATAATGAGACCTGCTTGTATAGGATAAGAGACTTGTTCAGGTGGTTTCTGAAAATCAGCAACGTTTGCTATGAATCTATGATCAAGGCGCCGACGGTGTATTTAAATTGGTTTAGAAATTAGAACTTTAGTTTGTGTCAGAATGAAGCTAAATTTTTTAGCTAATTAGCTTGTTAATATATATAAATATAAATATGCGAGGAGGGGTGATGATGAACATGTGTTCCTTGATAGAGTAACAAGCTTATTTCATGATGCTATAAATGTATGACCCTTGAAACTGGCATTTTCTTTTAAGTTCAGTGACTTCACTCATTGTAATGCCCCCAGATTATTTTTGGAATATGGTACGGATATATGTTTCATATGATTTTCCTGTTCCTTTTTATTTTCCAAGTAATATAATTTCATAAATCATTTCTGCACAGAACCTAGTTTCACTTGTTTTCCCAGTTAAAATTGTAAAGAAAAATGTCATTATTCATTATTGCAAGTCTGCTGTACAATACAAACACCAACATGGTTTGCTTGACAATTGCTTCAAAGTATTAACTTGTTCTAGTCAAATTATTTCTTGTTTTGCCAAATAATTCTTCCAATATTGGCAATGATTTTTCAAGAAGTAGGTTTTACTTGGGGCATCTTTGGTGATTGACAAAGTCGTTACGCTACAATGGGTCTCTTTTACTCCTTTGTTTAACAACTCATAGCTATGTTCTCATTCAGATTTTGCTTCTTTTTTTTGTTTTATTGGGTCTATTGGATTTTACTAATTAAATTTAATTTTAGCCACGCGGGATTGTGCCCCCACAACGCGGAAATCCTGCGTCCGCCCCTGATCTGGTTGAAGGTCGGAATGGACATAAAGCTGGTATTTGCTGCGGATAATCCTCCATTGCCAGTGATTGTTGCAGCAGAGGTAGCTGGAATTTCTCTATCAACCGATTCGTCTCTGCCGTCTGCTTCTATCCCCATTTTTGTCTTCCCTAATGGGTAATAATTTGTTTTGAGCATTGATATTTTGCAAAAAATATATATGAAGGAGACAGGTGCATATGGAATTTGGCTGCTGTTATTCTCATGTGTTATACATTGTGCTGTATGTGCTATAAGCTATCTGAATTTTCATAACTGCCGTTGTACACTTGTACTCATGTAATGGATTTTGAATAATGTCACTGAAATTGCAGCACAAAATTGCAAGGAACGTTGGTTCTATTACGCCATATTGGGCGAATTGCTGGTTTGAACCTTTACGAGAGGAAGGATGCATCTGAAACAGGACAGGCAATATTTACATTTCTAATCTCTTGTTTTCATTAATTGTCTGTTTTTTCCCCTTCTCTTTATCAACAGTTAGGACCATTTTTTTGGTTTCGGAATGCTCTTTTTCATCCCTGCCTTCCGTTTGCTAATTTCTTGACATATTTGTTTTTTGCGTTTTGCTTCTTTTCAGATCGATATGTGGTTGGATTATTGTCATATATTTTCTTCCGGATCTGAATTTGAAAATGGCTGCAGCTATGTGGACAGTTATCTAATGAGCAATACGTTTTTGGTTGGTCATGAGTTGTCAATTGCTGATCTAGCAGTATGGTCAAGTCTTGCAGGTGATAATTTGATCTTTATTGCATACGTTTCCATCAGTTTGTGGTTGGTAAATAAAGCTCGTACAATTATATAATGTAAAAATCTGTTGATTAATTTTTTACACTGTTGATCGTTTATGCTGCTTTATATGTTATAAATGCAGCACCAAATGTATTTGAGCAACATGTTTCTTGAATTGAATCTTGCAGGGATTGGGCAGAGGTGGGAAAGCTTGAGAAAATCAAAGAAGTACCAAAATCTTGTCCGTTGGTACAACTCTATAAGCTCTGAATATAATTCAACACTGACCAAAGTGATGCAAGCATATGCTGGGAAGAAAGGCCCTGGGAAGCCAGCATCAAAGAAAGATCAGGACTTACAAATCCAATCAAAGAGTGCAAACAATCAGTCAAATGAGAGAGGCAAAATGGTGGGTAAGCCAAGCTTTGAGGTTGATCTACCTGATGCTGAGGTTGGGAAAGTTTGTTTACGGTTTGCCCCTGAGCCAAGTGGTTATCTCCACATAGGGCATTCAAAAGCAGCACTCTTGAACAAGTATTTTGCTGAGAGATATAAAGGTAGGCTGATTTTGCGTTTTGATGATACAAACCCTGCAAAGGAAAGCAATGAGTTTGTTGATAACATTATCAAAGATGTTGAGACTTTGGGCTTGAAGTATGATGCAATTACATACACATCAGATTACTTCTCTCAGCTAATGGAGATGGCTGAGAGTTTAATAAGTCAAGGTAAAGCTTATATTGATGATACTCCACGTGAGCAAATGCAGAAAGAACGGATGGACGGGATTGAATCAAAGTGCCGCAGTCATACCGTGGAGAAGAATATGGAATTGTGGAAAGAGATGATTGCTGGATCTGAGCGAGGTAAAATGTGTTGCCTAAGAGGAAAGTTGGATATGCAGGACCCTAACAAGTCCTTACGTGACCCAGTTTATTACAGATGTCATCCCATGGCTCATCACAGGATTGGGGCCAAGTACAAGCTATATCCTACCTATGACTTTGCCTGTCCCTTTGTTGATGCATTTGAAGGCGTGACTCATGCACTTCGTTCTAGTGAATATCATGACCGTAATGCTCAGTATCACAGAATTCAGCGGGACATGGGTTTGAGAAAGGTTCACATCTATGAATTCAGTAGGTTGAACCTGGTCTACACACTACTCAGCAAACGTAAGCTTCTCTGGTTCGTCCAAAATGGGAAGGTTGATGGATGGGATGATCCTCGGTTTCCAACTGTGCAAGGAATTGTTCGGCGTGGGCTCAAGATTGATGCCTTAATTCAGTTTATCCTTGAACAGGCAAGATGCTGTATATTTATTCAGTAACTTATATGACAATTTACTAGGGATATATATGTGATCATCACTGTAATTTGAGGAGTTTGCGTCTTCTTTGTGTCACGTGACTGAAGTAAGTTTATCATATTTTTTTTATATTTCTACTGCAGGGGGCATCTAAAAATCTGAATCTGATGGAGTGGGATAAACTTTGGAGCACCAACAAGAAGATCATTGATCCTGTCTGCCCCAGACATACTGCGGTTGTTGCTGAGCGCCGTGTTCTGGTAACCCTCACCGATGGTCCTGAAAAGCAATTTGTCCGCATCATACCCCGACATAAGAAGTACGAAGATGCTGGTAACAAGGCTACAGCTTACTCAAAGAGGATATGGATTGAATACGTGGATGCTGAGGCCTTATCTGTTGACGAGGAGGTTACACTGATGGATTGGGGAAATGCAATCATTAAAGAGATCAAGAAAGATGAAGCAGGAACCATCACTGAGTTGATAGGGGTCTTGCATCTTCAAGGATCAGTGAAGACCACAAAGCTGAAGCTAACCTGGCTTGCTGAAATGGATGAACTGGTCAACCTTTCACTGGTGGAATTTGACTATCTGATCGCAAAAAAGAAGGTATGAATCGTATGATCCAAGTTCAAATCCTACTCTGCCGCTGCATGTTTTTCTTTGATGAGTAGTATCCACTATCACATTCATGGTTTCATAGGATGAGTCTCATAACTCACTTTTTCAATTATTTATAATAAAAATTTTGCTGGAAATTTGCTAAAAGTCAAAAAAAAATAATCATTTCATTTGGAATTTTTTTAACCATCCAATCTTGAGTAAATCAATGGCTCATACCCCTCTTTTGTACTTTCATGGTTTCATGTGGGTTTCATGAGATGAAACCCTCTCTCTTGTTTCAAACCAATTTTCATGAAACTTAATATATTTTATGCATATGAAACTCCCATTGTAGAAGGCCTTATACCCGTTCACCATGGGTTATGGCTTTGCTGTCAATCCTAATTGATTAGTATGGAAGTTAGTTTCCTTGTGCTAGCAGCGGCATCACAAAGTATACAATATTTCTGTATCCCTTTATATCCACCCTAATCAGATTTTTTCCACTAAATTTTGTTACCATATTGAAGCGACTCCTAGCTAATCTAATCTAATCTACTCTTACTTTTCAGCTGGAGGAGGATGAAGACTTCCTTGATGTCCTCAACCCATGTACAAAGAAGGAGACTTTTGCAGTAGGGGATTCAAATATGAGGAATCTGAAAGCAGGAGAAATCATCCAACTGGAGAGAAAAGGCTACTTCAGGTGTGATGTGCCTTACTTGAGACAATCCAAGCCCATGGTTCTGTTTGCTATCCCAGATGGCAGACAACAAACTGTTTCAAGGTGAAGAAACAAGTGCAGTATACTGAGCTTAACATGATTTATACATCTGATGATGGGATAAATTCTTGTAGCTGTAGCTTTCAGTTCCCAACTCAACTCGTGAATTGCTGGTGGCGTGTTTTTATCATTGTGAATTGAGATTGTCAAGGCTTCTTCTTCCTTAAATCATTACAGACGAAAATGATGCAATTAAGGTACTAATTTCACATTACCTGAAGCAAACACGATGAAAAACAAAAGCGAACAAGATTGATGCCTTAAGGCGGGCGTGCCCCGGGCGGTCGACCGAGCTAGCGCTCTTTTTCGTGTTCGCGACATGGGGTCTTTGCGCACCCCTCTCACGTGTTGAGCCTTTCGCATCCGGAGTCGCCCGCGGCCGAACTCTTTTTCGTGTTCGCGACATGGGGTCTTTGCGCACCCCTCTCACGTGTTGAGCCTTTCGCATCCGGAGCCCAGCGACGGCCTTCGGCCGCGGGCGACGGGGAGCGAGTGCATCCGTCGGCGCGGGCGAGGGTCGCCGCTGTCGAGTTCGCCCCGCAGCCTCGCAGGCCGATGGGCGAAGCCTTTGTCTCTTAGCTGCCATCAATTCCTTCACGTTAGCAATTAAGCTACTAATTTCACATTACTTGGCATATAATAAAGATTTTGTTTGACAAACCACACTTTATTTTATACCAAACCTATTTTTAATATATATATATATATATATATATATATATATATATATATATAACTACAATTGTGATATTAAAACTTAAGGCCAAACAAACCCAAAATTATAAAACTATTTTAAAATTACTTTTATGTCAAAAATATAGTTTTTAAGGACAATATAGTACTTTAATTTTTTTAAGTTAAATGAAATGAAATGATAACTAACTAATCATAATATTTGCTAAATGGTAATTCAACTTTGTTCATCAACTTAATCATAATATTTGCTAAATGGTAATTCAACTTTGTTCATCAACTTTGTTTTCCGTTTTTTTGTTGGAAATGGTAATTCAACTTTGTTTTCCTTGCATTACTATATGCTTAGTAATTTCATTATAAAATTTAGAAATTTCTAAAGAAATTTGATGACCAAATTTATTATCCTAAATCTGGGGAAAATATGGTTGTAGTCTACAAATAGGACTAGTTAATTGTTTAAGAACAAACGACAAGAAATATACATAGTTATGGATCAATGACATAATTGACATGACTTTTTTTTGTGAAACTTGTTTTTTAAGCTTTATAATCATCTTAATAAATTATTACTTCCCTTTTAACAAGGACGTACAAATTATAGATAAGTTACGAAACGTGTGATAAAATTTGTACATATTGGTATATATATTTTTTGAATGAAAGGTAACTTTTCTCATTTAGAGTCATGTAAACTTATTATAAAATCTTAGATATAGGTATTACAAGGAGGATTTTCTAATCCTAACTATCTCAAGTTATTTCATAGTTTTTCGATTATCTTTCTTTCACCTAGAAAGAACACAATTTCTCACATGATTAGAAATCATCTATGAACATTCAATTGAACTAAAATACCTCGATTGAAAGACTCTAGTGTTCATGCATCTCCAAATATAGTAGATAATGTCAATGATACAACAAGTCCAAAAGGAGAACTTGAAACAGTCTTTCCCCTTAATTCTTTGGATGCTTTCAATCCAATCTTGAATGTTGTATTGTATCGTTTCAATTTTTGTCCAAGCCAAGACATTGTGTAGTACATTTTTGGAGAATTTGCATACAAACCAAACGTGATCTTTCATTTATGATTCACAATTACACAACACACAAATATCATCTTGAATAATGTCTATACTCTTGAGTTTGCTTTTTGTGTAGACTGGTATGCGTCTAAACCAAATATTTATTCATTTTTAAGTCTCACTCCATTATCATCCCTCTACACGATATATACCAACTTGGAAATATAAGCAAAGCTCAGGGTTTATTTGTTATACTTATTTATAATGATTTTTTTATGGTTAAAGGTTTTTTTATATACTGGTGTTTGGTAAGATATAGTTATAAACCTCTTTTGTATAGTAAATTGTGAAGTATTAATTTCACAAACTCCAAAGCATCATAAATATTTATTTTTGATAAACCTCTTTATAAATAATAAAGTCATTATAAATGATTTTACTAAACAAACTCTTAATTATATTTATATTTATTTCTTCAATTTTAAATAAATAACACAAAATGGGCGGCATAGTGTACGTAGTTGAAAATTCAAAGACTAATTTATTAGAGAAGTTATCATGTTGAGATTCACAAAAAGTCGTCAAAATAGTACTCTTTTGAGTCCATTAATTCTTTCATCTCATCCGATATTGATCGTACGAGCAAAGCAAAATTATGTACAACTCTTTTCTAATCCGACTTCTTACTAATGTTAATCCTCACTCCCCAGTTTAAAGCCGGCAAACTAACATTCTCAGGCCCAATATCATATGCAGGCCCAACAACTTTAACAGGCCAGCCCACGCTTTGAACGTTGCCCAAACTTTTAACGTGTTACCTTCTTTTTTGCGGCGAAATTCTGTCTGATGTCCTTGTATTCTTACAAATTACGGGTTTGTTTGTTTTTGTTTGTTTTTTTTTTTATGAGGAAAGATTTCAAGGTACCCGACATAACAATATCGGGTAGTTCGAGAGGCCGATAAAATCAGCGTCGGTACAAACCGAACAGTAAGAACCAAAGACAAGCACACAAATTACAACGAAGCAAAGTAGAAACACAAATCTAAGGCAGGCAGGGAGTCAAACACGACTCAAAGGTGCCACCGAGAAATAGTCAAAACAGAAACACAAATTACGGGTTTGTTAATTGTTAGGTGAAAGAGTTTATAAAGAATTTTTTATTTATAAATAGTTAATAAATATTAAATGTTTGATAAAAATGTAATTTTTATAGGTATGTGTGTAATTTATTAGAAAAATGTGAGTGATGAAAAAAAGATAATTTTATTACACGTTTACCGAAATATATAAAAGTGGGTTTTTAAAATAAAATATTTATAAATAATAAATAAACTTGGCCAAACAAAGCCTACAATGTCCAGTTTATCATCAATTGCTTTTGTTGCACAAAAAATACCCTTTTCTATTGAGAAACCTTTTCGTTAAATAGAAAGTCACTTGAACCACAAATTCATGTGTTTTAGACTTTCAGTTCAATCTAATTGATTTTGGTTATGTGTTGTAAACAACTCATGAATTAACGGGTTTATAACCAAACTAGTTTTGCATAAATATTAATTGGATTACCAAAAATATATAAATTTCTTTTAGTTCAGTTTTTCTAAGCATCCCTATTAGCACTAGACAAGTAGACACTAGTTGTGCATAACACATATAAAATTAATTAATTTCCATTGCGTTTACACTGGACGTTATATTTAACGAGAGGACTCGTGTGAATTTCTCGTGTGCAAAATTTTACTGGGCGGACGACATCTTACACCTTGAGCATGTTTGGACAAAAAACATACTATAAGTTAAAAATATGTTGAAAAAATAAAAAATCCTTTGAGAATATTTTACCCAAATAATAATTCATAGAGTATGTTTATTTTAAAATTATAACTACAAATTTGTTTTTTAATCTATTTAAATATAAACTAGTGTAACACCCGTACTAAGTACGGGTTAATATAATAAAAAAAAATATAACAATGTGAAATTTAAAATATAATTTATAAGCAAATACAACACTAAATAAGAAAATAAAATTGATAAAAGTAGATTATAAACAATCAGATAACATTTATATATATATCATATAATTAATAGTGATTTAACATGAACTATATCCGAATTAACTTGGTCAAAAGCTAACATATGTATCTATTCTAATTTTTTTTTAAATATAAGGAGAAAAAGAAGTTGGACTGCGCAAAAAAAGATAAAGAATGAAAAGATTGATATTCGATACATTAAATGCAATCAGTAATTTTACTTCTTCTATTTTTAATTAGTAATTTACCATATCTAACAATGATTAATAATTAAATAAGTTGACTTAGATGACATTTATATTTATTAAATTTTTTGGAGAAATTTTAATATTTTTAATCAATAAAAATATTTAATTTTAGAAAAATATAAGAACATGACCATGAAAATTGAATAGTGGGTTGGTGAGAAGTTTTATAATTATAATTTTAGGAACATGTATTAGTATATGATGTAATCACATGTCAGACATATCAGAGACCAAGTGATAAATTTTTTTCTAAAGATATTCCTTCAGTTTTAATTTATTAGGGTAGATAGCTCAATTCATATACCAAGTTACCAACGATATCGGGTCAGGTTTGTAAATATTTTGACAAATAGGCAATAGAATGCAATTATGTGAATTTAATATTCGCAAAAAGAAGAACAACAAAAGCAGTTACTTTTTACAGCCCCATTCCCTAGCCCCCTCTCATCCTCCACACTCTCAAGCTTTCGGAGCTCAATACGAACGCAATCCGACTCTCCTCAAATTCGGCGATTTCCTCTCGCCATCCGCCAAATTTAGGTTTCGATTCTTCCTTTCACCTTCTCTTTATTGGAATCCATTTGCAGTTTACTTCAATTTTAGCAAGAGGAAGATTATTCGCGATTGGAATTCCAAGCTTCTCCTGTGAGGGTTGGTGGAAGTGGAAGAGGGGGAAACAAGAGGGATAGAGAGAGATAAAGGAGATGAACCTGAGCCGGCCGGCGGTGCATCCGGTGGAAGCGCCGCCGCTGACGGACGGCGCTAACCACCACGGTCCGACGGTGAGGATGAAGGACATTCAGGGGATGCCGGGGACTACCGGCAGTCTAATCCTCCGAATTTGCCAGTTCGTCTTCGCCGCCGTCTCCCTCTGTGTCATGGCTACCACCAGCGATTTCGCCTCCGCCACTGCTTTCACGTCAGAATCTTCTTTCTCTCTCTCACTTCATTTAATTTGCGTATTAACTTTTTCATGTTGAAATTTCGTATGTATGTTGTTGAGTTTTGGGAGCGTAATGGTAGGATTTGGATGATTTTGCTGGTTTTAGGGATATTTGAAGCCTGTGCATCAAGATTGTGAAAATGATAATGTTTGTTTGATGTTAAGATGAACAAATAGTATAGTTCATATGATGAAATTGATAATACTTGCATGTAAACTTCTTGCTCACTATAAAAGCATGTAGATTGTAAGAAATGTTGATTAGATATTCTTGTTTCCTATTGAAAACAGATACTTGGTTGCTGCTGTTGGCTTACAAAGTTTGTGGAGTTTATCTTTAGCTGTTCTTGACATATATGCTCTTATGGTGAGGAGGAGTTTCCGGAATTCCAAGATTGTGAGTTTCTTCACAATCGGTGATGGGGTAAGTTTACGCGGTGAATGATACCATCTTGAATTTGGATATGAATGAGGAACCCTAATTCAAGCTAGAACTAAGAAACAGAGAGAGAAAGTTTGCTGTAAAATTGTGATCGCTTTCATTAATCACACGAATGGCTTACATCAGGTATGTATAGAATCTAAGGCACATTAACCATAGTTCTAAGTTCTAACAACCTAACTAAAATGCCACATCAGCAACTAACACAGGAGTCTCTATAGTTATGTTATTACCACTATCTGCCCTTTAAGATTGGCTTTTGAAGTTATAAGATCAAACAAAAGCATTCATTCCTGTTTCTAAACTATGCTGAACACTTGCCATTGTTGTCATTGTTCTAATATTTGAAGGTGTTAATGAACCAATTTCACTTCACCAATATGCAAACTAGTATTGTTACATGTAATTTCAACTATTGATCATCAAATGTATATACTAAAGCTGTATTTCTTAATTGTGCTGAAGTGATTGAAATGCTTGTGCAGATCACTTCAACTCTCACCTTTGCTTCAGCCTGTGCATCAGCTGGCATCACCGTCCTCATTGCCAACGATCTGAGCAGATGCAATATGAACCATTGCTCGAAGTTTGAGACTGCTACAGCCATGGCTTTCATCAGTTGGTTCGCGGTGTCTCCATCTTTCCTCTTGAACTTTTGGTCACTGGCTTCGCGTTGACTGGTTAAAGTCAATGAGCCAAATGTTTTTTCACTAGTGAACATATCTTTGGTTTTGGGACCTGCCTTTTTTTGGATTTCACCAAGAGTAGATGTGAACATGTGACTGAGATTGTTCTAATACATACGTTAACCCTTACATCAGATTTTTCCTTCGTTTTCCTTGTCAACTTGTTTTTTATTGTGTGTATTCCTTGTAGTAGAGTTTGGAATTTCTTCTATATGAGAACTAGTTATTTACCCTCATGTATATTCTCCTGTTTGGGTCAAAAGTGCAATTTGAGGTACCTCTGTTTCTCATTTGCTTGTACTGGATCTTATAAGTCTCAGAATTTGGAATTTCCACTATATGAGAATTTTTTGTTATTTACCACTTTGTATCAAAATCCATCAATAATGAAGAATCAAAAGTGCAATTTTTTAGTAGCTCCTTTGACATGTACTACTGCTTTAGAATTATACTAGTATCAAATAACATTGATATTGCATGAAATTTAAGGTAATTGATTTAACAATGTGATTGCACAAACGCATATATAGTGATTCTCGTTTTTGGTTGCAGCTGAAGTTTTACTGAGAACTGCATTTCAACTTCAAACTCTCTAGCTCTTGCTTTAGGGTCTCTAGCCTTTGAAGCAAATCAATGTTTTCCTGCATAAGAATATAATGGTAAAAAAAAAAAAAGAGCAACAACTCAAGCTCTTTTTCAAGTGAAAATGTCCGAAAACACTAAAACCTCTAATTAGTTTACTGCAGAGATTTCTTACTAAGCTGGTTGTTTAACCAAGTTCGAACTATTAACTTGAGTAGTATCAAATGGGAAACAAAATAAACACATAATTGCAGACAAATTACCTTCTGTAGCAATTCCAGCCTCTCGTTTGCGTCCACGTTTTCTGATTTCTTCTCACCGGATCCCTTGATCTGCAATGAATGGAAGGCGCACTATCATTGACGAACATCCAAGAAACCAGGGTATGAATAAAACAAGGTTTCTGTAACCACTACTCGACTAGAAATAAGAGTCTCTTCTCTGTCATATTCGCAAAGGGCTAGCATGAGCTTCAGTGTCATATTTGCAAATCACAATTCAGCAGAATTGTTGGTATTTCATATCTCAGCTGAATTTTTTTGGGTCATGAAAAAACCCACTTTAACAAGTTCAATTTTCTACCTAGAAGAGTATGAAGATCAGCCAAGTAGCTCAAATTGCAGTCATGTTGCTACAACTCTGTGTTAGAAGTCAGACCCAAATCCACATTTAATTGTCCCTTGCGCACAATTCCTAATTAACAGTTCTTCCAAGAAGTCGTATGCAATCAAATTCACTAGTCATGTTCAAACATCAAACAATGATAAACATACACTTACGCAGACGTTGCTATACACATTTCATAGGGAAATCCTCTCATCACAAGTGCAAATTTGACATAGTAAGCCAGATAGAAATAAAAGAATACCTCATCCAACTCGCTCATACATTTTGTGGCCTTGTCCCTTTCTTCATCAAATCTGAATCTCCATTCTGCAGATTCATCCACTGCTTCTTTATGAGCAATATCAAACTGTCTCCTATCAGTAGACGCAAAATGCACACAAATACCAGTAAAGTAAGATGATAGAATCACTAATTAGATCTGCCAAACTAGCATAAGCTTAAAATACACTAGAACAATTTCAATCTGGACATTCATTCTCAATCACAAGTATTCAAATAGTAAAACTTGTATCAGAGATTCAGAATAGAACAACTCCTGATGGTAATCCAAAAGGGAGTTCAATTTCTCAAATTTCCAGCTCAGTTAGCCATGTCATTACTCTAAACACAAAAATGGGGCATGAAATTTCACCAGAATATACATCAGAATCTACGCAAGTAAACGAACGAAAAACGATTCTCAATTACGCGCGTCAAATTGGACATCAAATCAGACACCATGTCGCCTCTGAAATTCAACTTCTAATCAAAATATTCTCGATTAGCTAAACAAATAAACAAAATCCAAATCTGCCACTTCCAGCAAACAAAGTATAATCAAAATTTCGCGGAGAGAGATAACCTAATAAGCTCAGCATCGTCGGAGGAAATCTTGTAATCAATGATCCAGAGGCGGAAGTAAACAGTAACACCGAAAGCCAAAGCCAAAAATAATCCGATCAAAAGCGAATTTCTCCGTCCCATACCGCTTTTCTCTCTCTTCCGATTCCTCTCACCTCTTCCCAAATCCGGAAGTTCGCCGCCGCTCCTCCGCCCTCTCATTCTCCGGTAGCCACCGCTCCGAACATCTCTCGCCCCAAAGTCGTCAATTTTCGTCCCCCCACAACTCACATTATTCTTTGTTTCCCATTTCCCCCGGTGGTCCCAATGGGCCCGGGAAGCGGCCCATTGGCCTTGTTGGTCATTGATTTGGGCCTATTTATTATTGATTGGGCCTGAATTAATATTAACCATAATTTTAATTTTTGTGCATAAGAAAATATCAAATTAGGGGTGATGATGATATTTTTTCTACATTTGCTTTTGAGGATATGTCTTGTAAAACTAAGGATTATTTACAGGAAAAAATTCATGTGAGAATGGCTCTTAGGTGAGAATGTGATAATGTTGGGTATGCATGAATTTATGACTGAATGTGTATAACTTTGGTAGGTGAAAATTCATATACATAGATGTGTATGAATTTTTACATATATGTATATTAATTTATGATTATATGGTGACTATGTGTAAGTGAAAACCCATGCACATACAGACAAAAATTCATGTATATTACAATATGTGCATGGATCACATACAGACAAAAATTCATGCATATTACAATATGTGCATGGATTTTTGCATGTATGTGCATATTTTTTTTTACTATGTGTGTGACTATGTGTAAGTTAAAACTCATGCATATACAAGCAAAAATTCATACACATCACAATATGTGCATGAATTTTTTACTATGTATGTGCATATATTTTTTACTATATATGTGTAAGTGAAAACTCGTGTACATACAGACAAAATTTCATATACATCTTGTGATGTGCATAATTTTTTACATGTATGTACGTATTCTCACGTTCTCACCTAAACGTCATTTCTCACCAAATTCGCATCATTATTTAAAGGCCGAAAAGCCGCGCACTCCCATATTTTACACCTTGTACTCCATCCTGGGCTGCACTAGGTGCCGCCCAAGATGGGTTCAATTTTTTTATATTAAAAGTATGATTTAATTTGAATTTTAAAAAAACCGGTTCAGTGAACCCGGTTTATCTGGGCTGCACTACGTGCCGCCCATAACTTAGACCAAGATAGGTTCAATTTTTTGTGAGCGGCACGTAGTGCAGCCCAACAGACAAACCGGGTTTTCGAAAACCCGGTTTATCTGGGCTGCACTACGTGCCGTCCATAACTTAGACCGAATTTTTTGGATCTTTTCTGAGCGGCACGTAGTGCGAGAGGTAAAAAACTGGCGTGTGCGGTTTTTCGCCGTATTTAAATTGTGCAGTATGATACTTTTTGTTATGTTATAATGTAGTATTTAGCATTAAACTGTATTGTAAAGTAAAAAATGTATTATAATACGCGATCTAAACTAATTCTAACTGTGATATTCCAATAACAACTGTTTTCAAGCTTTTGGAAAACAAGCAATGAGACAATATTCCTTCCATTATTATTGTTTGCCCATTGTTCTTGAATAGCACTGATAAATGTTGGTTTATCCTTATCTTATCCTATTGTGAATTATCAGATTATTATTCTTTTCACCTTTTGAATTTATGTCCTAACACTGCCAACTTCGAACCATATCCATACACTTATATTGAAGCGCCAACTGTTGCTCTATGTTCTTAGACAAGGACAATTTTGCATGATTTTTATTCATTCAATCAATATAATATATTTACAAAATTATCGAGAAGGTACAGTACTCAAAAACTATGTTTATTGTATTATATCTTATCTTGTATGCCATCGTAAAGAGAATGTTATATGATATAGCTATAGCCTATAGAGATTTAATTATTTTCTTCATTAAATAATTATCATATTCTTCATTGTATTATTTTTGCCATCAACCTGCATTATATACTCTTATCTTATATTCTTGTCTTATTAGTGCTTGTTTGGTTGAACGTAGAAAGTGTAATTTTTAAGAAGTTATTTTATGTGAAATCAAAACATGATAATTTAAATTTATAAGAATTGATAAATTATGTTTGATTAAAATCTAAATCATGGAAAATATAAGAGAATAAAATCTCACTCATCCCTCCGTAGGTGGTTGCACTTCCTATGTTTTATAGAAATTGAAAATCCCATGAATTAAATATATGTATCTTTTAAAAACAAAAAAATCAACCAAACACATATATTTGATATCACTTTTCAAATAATTTAAAATCATTGAAATTTACTTTCCAACCAAACGAGCAATTATATGGGTTGATAAAGAATCAATTTATCCAATCAAAGACTGTGATTTTAATCAAATGATTAAAAAAATGGACGAAACTAATAGAGACGTTTGGCCTCTGAATATCACACATACAAAGTCAAAATCAATTATTTACTCCAGATACAATCTAGCTATATCTATAATTCTAAATTCCTACATATTTTTTTTACTACAGCGACCTGGACAGAAAATAAACTAATTAATGTAAAGGATTCCACTCAACCAATAAAAATGCAGCAAACTCCATATCATATCTTGTTATCTGTACCATTACTTAAAATTAGTCTAAAACTACATTCCATAAGATCTAAAGCAAGTAGATTGTTATAGATCAACAAAATTACTAGACATTTAATTACTTCCTCCGTCCCATAATATAAGCTTTATTTGAATTTCGTACACTGTTCACAGTTGAAGAGAATCTTCGGAATTTCTTTCAATATATAAGAAAAAACATAGTCATGTGGGATCTTGTTTGATTCGTCTTAACGAGTATTTTGATAATATCAAAAAATTATAATTTTTAAGGTTATATAATTAGAGATATTAACAATATAAAATTCGTCTCAATAAATATGCCCAATCAAAATATTGCTTATATTATGGAACTAGTATTAATTAACAGAATCATATGCTCGTTGGTTCACATAATCTCACAATCCTTACTACAGCATTTGCCTTACAACCTTCAAAAATAAAGAGGAAAAAAAAACTGCTTTTACAGCACAACATATGCATAATAGAACTACAAAAATAACAAATTTAACAATCCCTCCTCAATTCACATTTTTTTTGCACCCAAAAAAAAATCACATTTAAAAAAAAAATGAAGGATCAAAGCGAATTGGTTGCAGTAATAACAAATCCACCCCCAAAAACGTGGATATATCTTTTAGAAGTTAGCAAAATGATCGATCACTGCACTCTTCTCTAAAAATAAAAATAAAAATTTAATTAATTAATCCTCGAACCCGGTTTGTTTCCAAATTGCATTTCGGACCCGCCGGAGATCCCTCCCTTTCAAAGTCCTCCCAACACCTTCCTGTACGGAAAACGCCACCACCATCCCACTCCTCCTCGCCAGCTGTCTCGCCGCGTACTCGTGCGGAGGGACTCGATCCTCCACGTCAATATCGTCGTCGCTTCCGTCCACGTCAGCATCTTGATCCTCGCCGGTGCCGAGGATCTTGGACCAGTCCGGTATGTTGACCGGAAGCGAAGACGGAGCAGAGATCGCCGGAGCGTAGGACGAATTGCCGGAAACAGTCGATTTCCGGCCGATGGATCTCTTCCGGGAGCGCGGCGCCGGAATCGCCGGGATGTTCTGGTGAGTCTCTGGCGACGACGGAGATATTAGAGTGCTGCGATCGTCGTCGGAGTTCCAGAGATCGGACTCCTGGAACTCGAAGTGGCGATCGATGGAGTTGGAGTATTGGATTTGCGATGGAAAGTAGTTTCTTCTGGAAGCCATTTGAGAGGGAGATTGGTGGTTGGATTGGTTGGTAAATATTGGAGTTTTTTTGGGGATTGTCTAATCTGTTAAGAGTTTGCGAGAGAGGACATTCGATAGGAATTTATAAGGGATAATCTATATGGATAAGGACAAGAGTTAGTTTAATTTATTATTATCTCTTTTACTTTCTATTTATTAATTTAATTTTTTTTTTAGTATATATATAGACACACTCAAATAAATTAAAGTAGAAAATTATTTATAAAATATTTTATAATAGAAAATGAATAAATTTTTTAAAAAAAAATTAAACTAATAATTAAAAAAATTATTATTAAAAATAAGTTTGTTAAAAAAACCTTATTAATTTATCTCAGTACATTACTTTATTTTTTCCCTGAAAGGAAATATATTCCAAACATTATACCGAGTAAGAAAATAAGGTTGTGATTGTGACTACGAATGGAGATGTATTTGTCTCTTCTTATTTTTTATTTCTTATGTATTTAATGGCTTTCGAGTTTCGATCACTTTATTTTATAAATTAGTTTATCCGGATTTTCTATTATTTTGGTTGTGAATCGAATCATTTGTCTTTGTCCAAACTTAAACTCAAGAGAACACTTAATTTATTATGTCAATGTCCGCCATCTAATTAGGCTAAGTTATAGCACGATCTCTGTAGTTTGTCAAGTGCCAATAATTATTTGCAATAGATGGAGTATATTTTTCTGAAGAGGACATGTGCGTTTATGATCATAAATCTACGTGACCGCTAGATACGCTCAATTTTTTTTTCTTTTATGCTCAAAAGACTCACGCTTACGGAAAGCGGGTGCGAGACTGAATCCACGCATTTGAAAAACGGAAGCGAACAAATGATTTAGGGTATCCGATTTTTTAATGTCACGCAACCGCAAAGCGGGAGCGTGACATTTTGTGGGTTAAGTAAATAATGTCCCGCACCCGCAAAGCGGGTGCGTGACATTGTTTTTTTTTTTATTTGAGCTCTTCTTATTTTTATTAATTGACTAATATATTGACTAATATGAGTGGTTCGTTGGCGGCTCGAAGAGCAACCACATAGAGCAAGGCTAGTGTCGTTGGGTTTGTGGAGCTGCAAAGTTTCTCCGAAGATAGGTCGCAGCGGCTGTTATGTTCCACATAACTTAGAAAAGCGCTTCAAAGTGGTAATGTTCACTGATTTTTGTGCATAACATGGACAAGTTCGGAGGTGATTCGATACCGTTCGGGTATGGTTCCAGACGATTATGGAGTCAAGTTCAACTGACTTGAGCACGAGGAAGATGATAGTACGGTCGGAGTTTGGATTAGATGGCTCGAGAGGGGTCTTTCTTGGGGACGAACATGGCTAGACGGTGCCATATATATGAGGGGTCTTTCTGGAGAAGTTCACTGATTTTTGTGCATAACATGGATAAGTTCGGAGGTGATTCGATACCGTTCGGGTATGGTTCTAGACGATTTTGGAGTCAAGTTCAACTGACTTGAGCACGAGGAAAATGATGTTACGGTCAGAGTTTGGATTCGATGGCTCGAGATGGGTCTTTCTTGGGGACGAACATGGCTAGACGGTGTCATATATATGAGGGGTCTTTCTGGAGTCAAGTTTACTGATTTTTGTGCATAACATGGACAAGTTTGGAGGTGATTCGATACCGTTCGGGTATGGTTCTAGACGATTCTGGACTCAAGTTCAACTGACTTGAGCACGAGAAAGATGATGGTACGGTCGGAGTTTGAATTAGATGGCTCGAGAGGGGTCTTTCTTAGGGACGAACATGACTAGATGGTGTCATATATAGGATATATATGATGAGGATGGTTGAACAAAGAGTCACGCACCCGCTTTGCGGGAGCGTGACTGTTTATCACATTTAGTGACAAACAGTCACGCAACCGCGTTGCGGGTGTGTGACTCTTTGTGATTTTCGATCTTCATCGGATATTCGTTCAGTCTGTCTCGCTCACGCTTCACGTATCCGTGTATCTGATCCCGCTCCCGCTTTCCGTACGCTGGACAATTGAGCTTATTTAGTAAAAAAAATTGAGCGTAGCTAGCACCTCCCTAAATCTAGAGGTATTGTTAAATAATGATCATACCATTAATTTTTTGTTAATTTATTTCAATTTGTGGATTATATATTCTTACCACTTTTTTTTATCAATTAGATTACTTAATACTCTATAAATATAATACGGAGTATTTTTTAGAAGATCAGCAAACGGCTGTACCTACGTCATGTGTGTTTTTATTCAATAACAATATTCATGCATAATATTGTTTGGCTCAATACATAACTACATAAGTAGCTTTTTTACAAACATATATATTTCTCTAAAATTTTCTCATATTTAACCACAGAAAGTTACAGATTTCAATATCAAATTAATAACCATGTTTCTGAAAAAAATACATTACTTGTGTATTTATAAATTATATTGTCAAACACTAATCGAACAAAACAAAACATATCATGTAATTAAAGCTAGCGAAATATATAGATTAAAGTTTTTTGTAATACGGTGACTTATTTTAATGATATCTTTGGCGAGTTTTCATTATCATAGAACGTGTCGCTATGATGCCTGCCATCCACATTTGTCTTGGATCAATACATACAATTTTTTTTAGATTTATAATTACCATGCATTTGAGTTATATTCGCCATTTGACCCCATATTTCTAAGTCTTTTTACCTTTTCTTTGATTCCTTGTTATGCTTGTTTCTTTTATATGTTTGATTTATCAAATCTTTATCTAGGAAAAAATATAGCTTTATTTATATATATATATATATATATGAAAGCGAATTGATTGAGGTAATAGAATCACAACAAATATAAAATAGCATTTTTTAATTCGTGGATAAGATGTATCATATAGCAACGTAAAGCTCACACGTAAATAAAAAAATCTAGTCAAATATTACGAATAGGAAATGGTGATCTTCATGTGGGAGAACCTAGAGGTTTATTAGTGGAGCTGCTTACTAAGGCTAATGCTAAACTGGCAGGTTGGAAATGCAGAACGTTGAGTTTTGTTGGTCGGGTTACTTTGGCGAAATCGGTTCTCTCCTCCCTCCCTTAATACACGATGAGTTCGATTAAGTTACCCAAGTCGACTTGTCTAGCCCTTGATAGAATTAACAGATCCTTTATTTGGGGTGATATTGTTGCCGGTCGTAAACCCCATTTTGTGACTTGGGAGGAGCTTTGCCATCCTCGTTATTACGGGGGTCTGGGAATACGGGTCTCCCATGATTCTAATCTTGCTTGCTTGGACAAACTTGGATGGCGTTTGTTAAGGAAGGATGCGGGTCTGTGGGGCGCCCTTATGTGTGCCAAGTATGGGGTCACTTTGAATGGTGGTCGTATTGTTCAGTCAAGACATTATGCTGAATCTTATACTTGGCATAGTATATGTTGGGCCATCAAAGAGGCGGTGGAGAAGGGCGTGCGTTGGAATGTTGGGGATGGTGCTCGTATAAATTTTTGGGAGGACAACTGGGTTACGGACCGTCCTCTTCTTGATGTGGTGATTGGGCCGGTTAGTCCACACTTGTTAAACCGCAAGGTTCGCGATTTCTGGGTGGATAACAGTGGTTGGAACTGGGCGATTTTGGGTGATGTTCTCCATGTGCAGTACCTAATGTTGTTGGCTGCTATGATTGTTTGTCATGGCGTGGGTGGTGATTCAATCAGTTGGAGTTTCTCGGCGTCAGGCGAGTATTCTATTAAGTCGGCCTATTGTTCTTTGCGTCCAGTTCTGAACTTGAGCCTGGATGAGATGAATCTGTACAAGAAGATTTGGCATCTCCCGGTTACTGAACGTGTCCGGCGACATATGACTATGACTGCGTGTTGTGCTATCTGTGGGGTGGTTGATGAGTCATTGATCCACTTATTTAGAAATTGCTCGGCGGCTATTCGGGTTTGGAACTTGTTCTTGGCTCCGCCCTGCGTTGCATTTGTGGCCTTTTTCACTTCCCAACCATGGGATTGGTTGCGGTGTGGCATCCAGGGGAAGTTTCGCTTATCTGGAGATGTTCCTAACGATGGTCTATTTGCCATTATTCTTTGGTGGCTTTGGCGGTGGCGTAATAAGCAGGTCTTCAGTGAGGTGGTAGAGGTTGCAGGTGTTCGGGACTTTCTACTTCACCAAGCAATGGAGTTTACGGCTGGGCGTCCTATCACGTTCACCAATTTGCCTAGGCAGAGGGGGTTGGTGTCGTGGTGTAGGCCAGTCGTGGGGTGGGTTAAGGTGAATACTGACAGTGCAAAGCGGGATCCCATGGGCATTGCTACAGCTGGGGGAGTCGTGCGGGACGAGGATGGTCGTTGGGTCTGTGGCTTTGTGAAGAATTTGGGTATTTGCTCTGTCCCTATGGCTGAATTTTGGAGAGTTTTTCATGGTTTAGAGGTGGAGTGGGCTTCAAGCTGCAGCCGTGTGGTCTTGGAGTCGGATTCAAAGTTGGTCATTGGGCTCTTACGGAAACAACTCTCCCCCTCTCATCCTCTTGCTAGCCTGGTGCGCTCGTGCCAGAGCTTCCTTAGTAGAGACTGGATTGTCCAGTTTCGTCATGTGTTTCGCGAGGCGAATCGGGTAGCGGATCATCTCGCTTCTATTGCTTTTGATTTTCCTACAGGTTTACATGTTTTAGAAACTCCGATGAGTAGTGTTTTTTCTCTTCTTTTGGATGATGTTAGGGGTGTGGCTATGCCTCGTCTTCTTGGACGATAGCTGGTTTTTTGTTTAATAAAGCGTGTGGGGGTACCGCTTCTCCTTTCACAAAAAAAAGTATTTTTTGATGATCAGTATTTAAAAAGTAAGTTTGTGTAAAAAAATATGTTTGGTTAAAAAATAGTTTTTATACGTATGGATGTATTTTATTGAAAAAATGTGAATAGGAAAAAAAGTACAAAATAATTTCATTACGCGTTTACGGAAATGTATAAAAGTAGTGTTTTTTAGAAAAAAAAAAGTTTATAAACATTAAAGCCAAACAAAGCCTAGATCGATGAGAGGAGATAACTTAATTATATACGACATAAATTAGTTGGATTGGAATTTTGTGAATTGAGGCGTGGATTTTTATTTAAAATGGTTAATTTGTAATTAATTTTTAATTAATTTTGTGTGAACATTTGAGTAAAATTGGAAAAAAGCCCCAATTGGGGTGACCAAGGGCTTCAAAAACCCTGATTCATAAATTGAATCGTAAGATAAATATAATTTATTCTTTAATTTCGGTAAATGTTTTATATTTTAATAAGGAAACTTCTTGGCTAATCTCTATCTTATTAAAGCATTCTTGCATATGAGAATGGAAGTTCATATCCGATCTATATGCAGTTACTTAATCATATAGCCATAGTGATTATTTTTGGCATTTTCTATAGATGATTATTATCGGAGAGAGTGATATCCATTTTATATACGTTTTTTTATTTATGTCCAGAGGGTATAGATTAAATTTTTTTAAATAAAAGATAAAGAGTAAATAGTAAATACTTTTAATTTAAAAAAATTAACATCTATTTAATTTTTTGTATATGATATTTTAATTTATACTCTAATAAATTAGAAAATCATTTTATATATGGTATGAACGAGGAAACGGAATTCATGTTGAAAGAGGGTATAATAAATGACATGTGGCCGCCAAATTAACCATGCATCTTATAATCTTATCAATTAAACTGAAATTTTAATATTAAAGCTTTTTACTCGTTAGGTGAAAAGTACAAAGAAGGTGATAAACTCAAAAGAGTACGAGGAAATTACTTGCACAACAAATCCTCTCTATGAAACGACAAATTTGCACGTCAAACGTGCACAATTAAATTAAAAAATACAAGTGGAATTCTAAGTGTTAATTAATTGATCATATAACTTGGGAAATTTACGTAAGTCATTAATTAGATTGTATAGTGTTAGTAGAGAAAAGAAATCCGGCCACGTAATCGATGACTAGGAGACAGGTGGAGTCTATAGCACTAACAATTTGATCGATCGACTTATATATATGAGACTAGTTTCGATCAATTTGATCGACAAACAAGAAATTTAAAAAGTCAAACATTTTGAAAACCTACGGAACTTCTTTTGTCTTATATTAGTCTGATATAATTTTCACAAAGTATATGCCTTTTGTAACGAAGAATATGATTTTACGTGTTCAAACGTGTAAAATGTTTCTGACTTTCCGCTGTAGGAAATAAAATACCTTCTCGATCGATTTGGGAAGTCTACTAATACGTGTAAATTGATAGTGGGTTTAGATTACACATATATTATTTTAAATTAAATATTAAGTTTAATATATGTTAATTTAATTTAATATAAGATAGTGTATTAAATGGTGTAATCCAAACACGGCTTAAGAATATTATAAGCGTCAATTTGATAGAAGTACCTTGGTGTAAAATAAAGCCTAAACTAAAGGCGAAGAAGAAGAATTATAATTGTGGATATATATAAGTTCCTACCTAACTCACAATGATAGTTTTTATTTTATTCTTTGATAAGGTATTAATCGGAAGTACAAGATTTATATGTTGAAATGAGAGGTTGATAAAATCGGTGTTCCGATAACTTGCAGAAGTAAAGTAAACACATATAACAAAACGATCAATGAATTTAAATGATTTCGAGAATAGGGTAAAAGTTAAAACACAAAGAAAAGAAACGCTGTAAAAAAACTCTAAGAATGATATTTTTGGAGGATTATTTATATGGACACTACTCACTAGGACACTAAGGTCTTGTTTGACATGTCTAGTGATAGCGGTAGCGAATGATATAGTGATAACGATAGCGGTGAAATGAGCGGTTGAAACTAGTTTAAATTGAACCGCTAATGAGAGTAATATTGAAAAAAATAGTGTTTCAAACCCTACTAAATATTAAAAACTATATCTACCGTTACTTGTCAAACACCCTTATTTTTTTCAAAACGCTAAACGCTACTTCAAACGCTGCTTTTATGGCTTTACTAAACACACTCTAAGAGGTAAGATTAAATATTAATTATTTTTAAAAATTTTGAGTATTTGATCAACTGATTTATTCTGGTTTTGGACAAGTAACGACGAAAACATATCATTTTTTGACATTCACCCTTTGTGCACGGCGTTAAAATGATTAAAATTCAAAACCTCTAATTAAAACGTTTATGAAATTTAATGACAGTGTTCATTGAACCAAAGAAGCGTTTGTAGATTAAACATTCATTTAAAACGTAGGTACATTTAATTTCCTTGTAAGAGTTTTAGGGTATATATATATATAATATATATATATATGTCACGGAGTAGTGTTTTAGCCAAATACAATTAGAAAAGACCTCTTGGTATACCTCTTTCTAAAAAAACTAATAAGATTATAATATGTATTTGTTATAATCTTCTTTTTTGTGCAGAAATATATGCATGTGTTATGTTCTTGAGGTACTCTATCATGCTCTATTAAACTAATCTTTCGGAGTTTATCTATTAACACAATATATGACATACAAACATATTGATTATTGACCATATACCTACCAGGTGCCAATAAAAAAACTTTGTAATTCTGTTCTCCACGTCTCTTGTGAACTTAATTCATCGGGATAAACTTCTACAAAAATAAATGCCTAACATTTCTATCTTAAGACTATATTCGGTAAATCCAATTGAAATGAGAATTGAAGTTGAATGAGTAATTGAAGTTGGAGTTGGAGCTAAATGACTAACGAGAGCTGGAGATGAGTTTATTAGCTTAATTATTTAAAATATATAATTGGTGTTCGGTGTTACAAGCTAAAATGAAATAAATGTAAAATTCAGCTTGTTAATTTTCAACAATCGGGGGTCACATTAAAAAAAAAAATTTAATTATATTAATCTACTATAAACTCCCTAAACTAGATTAACATTTTTTTTAATCAAATAGATTAATATTTTTTTACCGAACACTCATTAACTATATTAAAAAGAAAATCAAGCTCCATTAATCTCAAAAAAACTTTACCCCAATGGAGTCTAAGTTAAACTGACGACTAATTAAAAGGCTAGTAAAGGTTATTTAAACGTTTTTTTATAGTCTTGTAGTTGTGGATTAATTTGTTGAGTTGCTGCATTTAACCACCCACAAGTCACAAACGAAGTTTTAAAGCAAATTTTCCCATTGTGATCAGGTCTTACTTCGTGCATCTTTTTTGGATGAGATCATCTATTCGTATCTTGATAAGACAAAACTAACATATGATATCTAGAGAAAAAATATAATTTCGGACATATTTAAATCTCAATGCATATTTTTCACTTCAAACTTACCTTTAAATTTTACACGCCAAAAAATTACATTTTACTAAACATAGTATGACCAGGTCACGATGTTCAGTTGGAAAAAAAAAACATAAGTAAACCATTTTTTCTCTTCAAGTTTAACAACATTGGTTAATGTAATGACAATAGAGAAAATGTATATTTGGATTTGGCATTCAAGACTCTAATGATAATGTGTTTACCATGAATAGGGCTGAGCACGAGCTGAGAAAATCGAAAATCCGAACCGACCCAAAAAACCCGAACCGAACCCGAACCCACATGACTTCGGTTCGGGTTTCGATATGATGTCATCAACGTTTCGAGTTTCGGTTCGGTTCGGGTTTTAGCCCAGTTCAGTCTGATTTTTTATTTACGAGTGTTGTTTAGCCCGAACTCGAACCGAACCGCATGACTTCGGTTCGGTCTTCGGTCCCGTTTTTTTTGGGTTTTCGGGTCGAGTTTTGGCCCGTGCTCAACCCTAACCATGAACACGAGATTATATGTCTCACTTTCGATATTGGTTGCTGAAATTATGAGGCTCGAGAAAAAAAAGCGTTATTTGTTAGCGGCTAAAAATATGAGTGCTTGTTTGGTTGCATGTGAGAAGTGTAATTCCTAGAAAGTTATTTCATGTGAAATTAAAATATGGAAATTGGTAAATTAGGTTTGGTTAAAATCTAAATTATGGGAAATATGGAGGAAGAAAATCTTACACACCCCTCCCTAGGTGATTGCACTTCATATGTTTTGTAGGAATTGAAAATCCCATGAATTAAATATCTGCATTTTTCAAAAACAAAAAGGCCAACCAAACACATATATTTGATATCACTTCCCAACTAATTTAAAATCATGGGAATTTACTTCCTAACCAAACGAGCACTAAGTATGACAAAGACATAAATTGAAAGTGACAATCAATGTGTTATTAATGCTATCACTAGGGTTGTTCATCGGTCCCGAACCGAACCGAAATCGTGAAATTTTTTAACCGAAAACCGAACCGAATATAATAGGTTCGGTTTGGTTAAAATCGAACAATGAAAAATGTATGAATCGATTCTAAACCGAATAAAAACCGAAAAAACCTAACAGTTAAATCTAACTTCTAAAAACCGAAAAACCCGAAAAAACTTGACTGAATAAGAAACTTAACGGCCATTTTCCCTGCAAAGTAACTGAGCAAGTGTTTGCTAAGCAAAACCACAACCAAATCTAACTTCTAAGAATCAAACACCAATAGTCTCAAAACAATTAAACAAATACAAAGCTTAGTTCATGTCCTCACAAGATGAATCATGACCATAAGTCCATAACCATTAATCGATTACTCCACAATCCATTAATCTAAATCCATTAATCCAATAATCCATGTCTTGAAAGTTGAAACAAGATCAAAACATAATTGAAGTCTTCAATGATCAATCAATCACTTCACATGTCTCCACTCTCCATCATAAGATCCAAAACCTAGAAAATGAATAAAGATTATATAAAATTAGAACTTTGTAAGATATACTTAAAAGGCCAATTCATTTAGCATAATATTAACTATACCTTTTTGCTTCTAAACAAATTGCAATTGAATCCTTTCTCTTGCATCATGACTTCAAACATTCAAGCAAATCATATCAAGCCATTGGAAGTTTTTACCCCAAAAAATTAACAATTTGCAAAAGCATAAGCAATGAGAATATACTCAATATAGGATATATAATATGACTATACCTTCTACAACCTTCTGTGACTCGATATATTGATTGAGTTCATCCCATTCATTTTCCTTCTTGTCACGAGACCTTATATCTGCACGGATCCAGTCTTGTGTGCAAAGAAGTGTTTGAACCATCTAATCACAATAAGAAAGTAAATGATTAATATTTGTTAAATAAAATACAAATGTAGCTAAATTTACATTACAAAGAGTTAAAGACTTCACTCAGGGGACAATCTGCTTCGAAATTGATCAATAGTACGCCCTCTTGCACTAAAGGCTGATTTAGATGGAACTGTAGTGACGGGAATTGCTAACACATCACGAGCCATTCTAGCAAGAATTGGATATCGAATCCCATTCATTCTCCACCATGTCAAGACATCATAATCATTACAAATCATCTCATCTAAGAAGCGATCAAACTCAGATGCTTGCAGCACACCAACAGATACATCCTCATTAATCACATCAGAAGTGACGCCCTTCATAAACTCAATATCAATAGGTGCAGACAAATCAGCTCTATGTCTCATCATACTAGACCCAACATCAGAACTCGAACCCGGAGGAGCATACATGATTCTATACTTATCAAATATCTCTCTTGCGGTACCCTTTAGCTGTAAGGCCAAAGCAAAACCTTTCTCTTCACCATATAAGCGTTGAAGTGCATATTTCAGCGTTTTGAACTTAAACGAAGGATCAAGTAAAATCCCAACAAAAACGAACACATTCATCTTCTCAATGCCATCCCAATACTTGTCACATTTCTTCTTCATTTGGGCAGCCATAGAACGACAAACTGGATCAATATTTTCCACTTTTTGATTCAATAAATGGACAATTGATCCAATGTGAAAATATAGATTATTCACTGTAACAGTAGCAGAACCATACACTGAGTTTGTGAAATTATAGAAGTCTTTCAAGAAAATCACAATGACCTCAACCTTAGCCCACTCCTCTGCAAAAATGTGTCCTATATGTCGACCATCATCATCTATTGGAGTTTCTAACCGAGGGAAAACCTGTTTAAACTTCAATGCAACATCTAACATAACATAAGTATAATTCAATCTAGTAGGAATATCAGATACCAATGTGCACTTGCTATCAATTTTCAGCTTTTGAGCTTCTTCTTTAAACCTTCGCATTCTACTTGGAGAGCTCCTAACAAACTTGACAACAGTTCTAACTTTATCAATGCAATCAATTTGCTCCTTTAAACCCTCCTTCACAATAAGATTAACAATATGAGCAGCACACCTCATATGCAAATAATGACACGATCATCTTGTGTAATTAATAAAAGAGCAAGGGAAAGAAAATTTTCGAAACTAAATTTGAGAATGAGATTCCACCATGATTTGTGTTCTAAACTCTTAATGTTTCTGCCTACCGAGCTAGCTTCGATTTCACGCCCTAATTCGCAATTCTCCCATGTATAATTACACCCTAAATTTGAGATTCCACCATGATTTGTGTTGTGAGATTTGATACAGCTACCATTCCAGTAGAGGAGAATACAGTCGCATGAAAGATGATGTTTGATTTGCTGCTAAAATTAAGAATTAAGATTCCAATAATTGTTTTCTTCAATTCTATACAAACAAACAAGTTTCTGTAGAACTGTAGACCAACAACCAAACAAATAAGCTAGTTTTAATTTGAATCTTTGTGGTGAGAGATCGTAAGAAAAATAATAATGATTTTACACAGAAACCAGACCTTGACCGCCGTAAGAGATGAGAGATCGTAAGAAGCATCAAATCGTGGAAGATAGAAACAGGACGCCGGATGGAGCAGCAGTAGTCGCCGGACGAATATCAAAATCCGATCACCTTTGTGGTTTCGGGCGAATGTATGAGCATCAGTAGTCGTGGAACATCGACACAGGACGCCGGACGGAGCAGCCAGAGATCGTAAGGGAGAAGAAGGAACGACGCCGGAGCAGGAGCAGCAGTCGCCGGCCGGACGGAGGCGGAGCTGATAGCAGCGGCCAGCGGAGCAGCCAACAGGAGAAGAGGCGCCGCCGCTAGGGTTTCTAAAGAGAGGAAGGGTCGAACTGAGTGTGAAAGGGAAATTAGTGATGGGAAATTGGGAAGGGAAATGGGAATTAGCTGAGTAAGAGTAAGTTAGGGTTTCGGGTTTCTATTTTTTAATTTTCTATTGATAAAAAGTATTTTTTTTAAAAATCGGTTTGAACCGAAAAAACCCGAACCCGAAATGTGATTTTTTCAAAACCGAAAATCGAACCGAATTAATTCGGTTTCAGTTCGGTTTGTTCGGTTCGTTTCGGTCCAAAACCGAAAAAACCAAAACCGTTGAACATCCCTAGCTATCACCAGAAAATGGAATTGTCTCTAAAAAATTGCATTACTCATTTCATATTTCAAGGTGAATTTGTTAAGACTTGAGGAAACTCAATTTCATCATATTTTCATAAAATTAACTATTTAACTGATAAAATTGCAAAATTAGGTCGTCTAGTCACGATCGTTGATGGTCTACTACCCACGAGGTGAGTTGATAAAATGGTAGTGTCTCTTAATCTTGTGACAAAACATTATATGCTCTTATTGAACCTATCTAATAAGGTGTGAAATTGGTCTACAGCAGGAATTTCGATGAGTTAAGTAAATGACCATTTGACAAACTTTTTTTTAAACTATTGGACCCTTAGCAAAAATGGACACCTCTCCCTCTCCCTAAACCCTACTCCCTATCCCCTAAACTCTACCCCTTAAACCTTAAACCCCAAAAAACAATATTTTAGAGAGAGAAAAAACAAAGAAGATGAAGAAAAAATAATAATAAAATAAGCTAGTAGAGAATAGAAAAAATACATAAAAATTAATAAAAATTTCTTTTATTAATTGAAAACTCTTAAAGAATCAATGGATCCAAAATCCTCAAGAAATTCCACCATATTATCCAGAATCGAAAGTCAAAAAACTTTTGATTTGGCAAAAGCCCAAAAAGGCCTATTAATTGATCAACGCCCAACTCAGCCCATACAACAAAAGCCCAAAATCTAGAGGCCGAGTAAGGCAAGTGAAATAAATTCATCATTTCATATATATATTATCACTCATCGCTCAAAAAACCCTAAAATCCTAGTTCAGAGCAACTCTAAAAAAACCCTACCGCCGCTCTCAAAATGCCGCCGAAATTGGATCCATCGCAGGTCGTCGAAGTGTTCGTCCGGGTCACCGGAGGCGAGGTTGGAGCGGCGAGTTCACTCGCGCCGAAAATCGGTCCACTCGGTCTCTCCCCGAAGAAGATCGGAGAAGACATTGCCAAAGAAACGGCGAAGGACTGGAAGGGCCTCCGTGTCACCGTCAAGCTCACCGTGCAGAACCGTCAGGCGAAGGTCACGGTCGTTCCGTCGGCGGCGGCGCTGGTGATCAAGGCGCTCAAGGAGCCGGAAAGGGACAGGAAGAAGACTAAGAACATCAAGCACAACGGCAACATTTCGATGGATGACGTGATTGAGATCGCTAAGATCATGAGGCCTCGATCCATGGCCAAGGAATTGGCTGGTTCCGTGAAGGAGATCCTCGGCACTTGCGTTTCTGTTGGATGCACTGTCGACGGGAAGGATCCCAAGGATTTGCAGCAGGAGATCTCCGATGGAGATGTGGAGATTCCAGAGAATTAAAGAGCTCTTAGAGAACTGCGTGAGAATCTATCTGTTTTACTACTTTCTATTGCTAGTCAGTATAATGATCCATGCTAGGAACATGAATGGGATTTTTGGAAAATGGATCCATGTTTTGTTGTTTTAAGTTTTGTTCCTTCTCGTTTCATAGTATTGATGCTTTTTTGTATTTGATGGGAGACTTAAATTTTATCAGTTTTATGGTATCGCGTTTTTGAATCTCAATTTTATTGCAATAGTGTCTGTTTAGCATTTTACTGTATGCAGTTGCTTGAATGACAATCTTCGCTAGCATCAGGTATGCTTATGCTGCTCAGTTTGGCATATGAGGTGATGCCTGACATGACTAAATCAATCCTAGTTTTGTTCTGTGTAATTGACAATATGGATTAGATGCCATAGATTATATTGATAAAGAAACTAACGAGCCTTTGAAAAGGCTTTCTTGGATGGTGGGGAATGGAAGAAGATAGGTACCCAAAAATGCAGTATTTTGAGTTGTGACCTTCATACTTTGATGATCTTAGTTCTCAGCTTATTGTGTCAATGCTATTTTGCACTTTCTAAATCTGTTGATTGTTAGGATTTAAATGAGTTATAGATAACAAGGTTTTTTGGAGCCAATTAGTGGGTCTTTGGTGATTGTTAGTTTGTTACCATGGTGCTCTCTTCCAATTAGGCATGATTGTGTAGGGAAATGTAGTTCAGGTCATGCATCAGCTAGCAGAGTTGAAAATCTGATGCCGTGGCAGTTTGAACAAGCTTTTCCGGTTAATGTTCTGTGATGAGAATGGTGCTTGTGTTGGAGTTGTATCATCATCCACGAGTCCTTGTTTCATCGCCTTCACGTTAGCCTTTCTTATAATTATAGTGTAGCTGTTACATATCCACAACCAAGTGGAGTTTAGATAAAGGAGTACTCATTTACAAAGAACAAATCAGTTTCACAAGGCTACACAAAATAGCTCTCCTGATCTTTTTTTTCTTCTAAAGCTAATTAACAGAATAGATAATTATAGATTGATATGAAAAGAGATGATAATCTTAATTCTACCGGAACTAAACCTGATTAGCACCTTCAATTCTACCAGCACCTAAGGTGGTATAATAATTTGTAATCTAGTATATTTGACTAGGGGTCTTTAAAATGGGACCGGACCGGTGAAATTACGGTCCGGTCTTCGGTCTAGGTTTTCTCCTTAATCCGGGTCCGGTCTGGTCTTGGGTCCCGGAAGAAAATCGGTCTTGACCGATGGATTTGTTTTTTTTTTTATATATAAAAAAGGAGTTTATATGTTTTTTTTGTATAGATTTTTTTTTTAATTTAATAAGTTAGGAGTATAAATGTTGTTTAGATATTTTTGTAGATTTTAAATAAGAATTTAATAAAAAAATTTTTAAAAATAAGGTTTGGTCTAACCGGTTCTAGACCAGAATCGGACCAGTCCGGTCTTCGGTCCGAACTTTTGAAAAAATCTGGTCCGATCCGAACCGGATGAACACCCCTGTATTTGACTATATATCTAAGGGCTCGTTTGGTATCGATATTAAATGTATGAGATATCGGGTATGAATATCAAAATATGAGTATGAGTGATATATTAATTTTCTAAAAGGTATCAAAATAACACTTTAATACCACTCTGATATCATTTTAATAACACTAATATTAATATTTACATATATCAGTTTTATATTGATATTAGAATATACTAAATACAGATATCTCATACACGTATTACATACCTAATATCTGATATTAATAGCAAACGGGCTGAAAAGGAATGACATATAAGAATAATAATAGAAATAATATATGTAACTGAAAAGCAGATGATAATGGATTTGGGCATAATAAGCCGGGCACTACTCTGTTTCCTTGTTCCAATCGCCATTTGCCGCGCAGCTTTGCAAAGTGTAGGTGGAGCTTTACGCATTCCCAATTTCCCCTTTCACACCCCTTCGATCCACCCAAAGATTCTCCCTCTTCAATCATCTCCTCTTTCTCCCCCACCATTTCCCCCTGTCTTCCACCCACTTTCATCCCTTCCCCTTTTCTACCCTCCTCCCAATTCGCCCACCGATCATTCATTCATCATCCATAAAATTCTCGACTACCAATCCATACTCTTTGCCCCTCCTTCTACAGTTCGGAATTCAGTTCACCCTGATCGTTAAACTGGGGAGCTTCTGTTGTCTCTTTGAATTTTCGCAACGAACAGCCTGGAATTTTAACGAATTTCGGGACCTAGGGTTTTTCTTTCCCGATTCGGCGTTGTAATTTACGTAATTTATGGGTAACGTTGGAAGCGGCGGCGGGAACGGCCGCCGGAGGCAGGGCTCCAGGCGGAACCAGCCGCCGCCGCAGCATGTGCCGCATCATCCCGAAATCGCGGCCAACCGTTACGTCTTCCCCGGCGCCGCTCCTTATCCTGGTCAGTACCCTAACCCTAACCCTAATCCTAATCTCCCTCCCGGTTATTACCAACAGTACTCGCCGGCGGGGTACTATCCATCTCATCCGCTTCCCATGCCGTTGCCGGCGCCGTATGATCACCACCACCGGGTGCCTCAATTGGATCCGGCCCACGCGAATTGGTCTGCCGCCGCCGGGAGGAATCCTTATGGGCAGGGGCAGGCGCCATTTGTTGAGCACCAGAAGGCGATAACAATCAGGAACGACGTTAACTTGAAGAAGGAGTCGCTTAGGGTTGAGAAAGACGAGGAGAATCCTGGCAAGTATCTCGTTGCCTTCAGTTTTGACGCCATTGCTGCTGGGAGGTATGTAACAAACTATGCTATTTGAGCTTTGTATTCAAATGTTAGATTTTGGGTGTTTTAGTTGATAAAAGGTTAGTTTTTTTTGGCGTTTTTAGGTCAATTTTTGTTCTTTTAGCATTGTGATAAGTTGAGCAATGTTGCAACTGGTTTGACTAGGAAGAGTGAAATTAGCGATGTTTATACTTGAAATTGGATGTGTGCAAGTGAAATCTTCTCTCTTTTCCTTGTGGGTGTGGTTTAGGATGGCGAGGTAACGTCAAATGGTAAACAGTGCTTTGTATTCAAATGTTGTATGATAGTAATCCAGAAAATTGAAATCACATCTTGTAGTTTAATTTTCACCATTTAACCTGAAAGGATGACCATTTTTTTTCGAGCTGTTAGATGTAGAATTATGTTACTGATTTTTCAAGTTGGTAGGTGGTCTTTCGATCTAGTAGCTTAATCATGATTATCGATGATTCAACTTGCACTTGTTGTTTGTGGAGCAATGGAGCATGGATGTTGTAAATTTTAAGAAAATTTAGGTGTTTTGGCTACTAAAGTTCATCTTTCTTATATGGAGCATGAATGATAGCTCTTGGATTTTGATCTTCTTGAAAACATCTGCTTTTCATGATTCCATCTTATTACAGCTTCTGCTTTGCACTAAGTTTATGGTGCCGCTTGTGCCAAATGCATTTTAGTGTTTATAGCTAGGTGAAAGTGCAAGTGGTATTTAGTTGGTGTTTTTTAAAGAACAGTCACTAGTTGTTAAAGATGCTTGTACTTGAGGAATGCATAGTTTAATCTACTGTAAGAGCAATGCAATGACTGTTTCAGCAATAAACACGTACTTATAAATCCTTCAACGTGCATTCATTCTGTGGTACAACTTTCAATCATGTGCCTTCTAAATAAAATTTCACATTACAAACCTTTGTATGTTGTGGTTGACAATTGTAAAAAAGCTAATCCTTCTGTTTTCTTGGCATTTTGGCTTGTGCAGTGTCACCATAATTTTCTTTGCCAACGAAGGGGAAGACTTTCAGCTGAAGGCATTGAAGGAAAGCATACTTCCACCAATTACCATTGAGTTCGAGCCAGGCCTTGCTCAGAAATTCAGACAACCGAGTGGAACCGGCATCGACTTCTCAATGTTTGAGGAGTCAGAGTTACTGAAACAAGGGGAAACGGATGCTTATCCTCTGGCTGTTAAGGCAGAGACTCACCCGCCTCAGGAAACTGACTCAAATGGAAACACTGTTGAAGGAAGCATCAATTCTCAAATCACTCAGGCAGTGTTTGAGAAGGAAAAAGGAGAGTATCATGTCAAGGTGGTCAAACAGTTCCTCTGGGTGAACGGCACGAGGTACGAACTTCAAGAGATATACGGAATTGGAAACTCAGTAGAGGGTGAAACCGATGCTAATGACCCCGGGAAAGAATGTGTCATCTGCTTGTCTGAACCAAGGGACACAACTGTTCTTCCTTGTCGACACATGGTAAGTACAACTTCACTGAACTTTTGGCAGTCAAAACATGTTCTCTGTAGGCATTTTTAGACATGACTCCTAATTTGCGCGTTTGGTGTTCATATTATGTTGGATTTAAACAATACATTAAAATGCATTATCAATTTAACGCAAGATAATGCATTGTTATGGTCTGTTTGGTGGTCCATTTGGATTTAAACAATAGTAAGGGTCTCTTTGGTGTTCATATAATGCATTATCTTGCATTAAATCATCAATTTAACGCTAGATAATGCATTATTATGGTCTGTGGTGGTCCGTTTGGATTTAAATAATACTAAGGGTCTCTTTGGTGTTCATATAATGCATTATCTTGCATTAAATCATCAATTTAAAGCAAGATAATACATTATTATGGTCTGTTTGGTGGTCTGTTTGGATTTAAACAATACTTAGGGTCTGTTTGGTGTTCATATAATGCATTAAAATGCATTATATTGTTCTAAATCATCAATTTAACGCAAGATAATGCATTTTTAATGCATTACTATGGTCTGTTTGGTGGTCTGTTTGGAGTCCGTTTGGTGTTCATATATTGCATTAAATCATCAATTTAACGCAAGATAATCCATTATTATGGGAATCCAAATGGACCCTAATACAACAGAAGTAACTATTTTGTGTCTGAACAAGCTTTTGTTATGGCTGTGCAGTGTATGTGCAGTGGATGTGCCAAGGTTTTGAGATACCAGACAAATCGGTGCCCCATTTGCAGGCAACCGGTTGAGCGGCTTTTGGAGATCAAAGTCGGTAATGACACGGTTGATACAGATGCTAAGGTTGAAGAGTGAAGAACATCTCAACATAAAAAGCTAAAACCACCTTTTACTTCATCAAAATCTATCACCAAAGAGACACCAACACTGCAATCCTTAAGCCTGTAAACTTCTTTTGTATCTCTTACTTATCTTATGCTGTCTTGAGACGTTTCTCCATGCCGTGTAATCCACCAAGCCCTTATACAAAAGAGTCAATTTGCTGTGTCCTGCTTTGTTGGTAACTTTTACATGTCTCTGAATTCTGAATACGTTTATGTTAACAAGTGTTACAAGTGTCTGAATGCAGATTTTTATGGATTTTGTGATGGAGATGTTCATCTTGTGTGCATAGATGTATACATGTAAAACAATGCATTTTCAATCAAAATATCACACTGGATTAAAATCACCAAAAAACAATCTCAATTTTCTACTAGTATACAAAAAATAATCACAACTTCCAATTCAACTAAAAATAATACTAAAAATAAATTTAATTATTTTTTTTCGGTTGAAATAAAATTGGGGTTATTTTTGATATTTTTTTTAATACTAACTCCTTACTATTTCCCAAATTAAAAAGAGAAAACTCTAAAAAAAATATGGAATTTTGATATGGTATCCTTAAGTTTTTGCAATTTTTGTGGAATATTCGAAGGTTTGGACAATTTTGCGCGATATCTCTGAGACTTTAGCCAATAGTTTAATATTTTTTCTTAAGGGTTTATTCATTCTCTATTAGGGAATATTTTATAGATAGTTTCATACTGTAACTTATTAGAGTATGCTCATGGACACACACACTAGAAAAACCGTTTTACAATTTCGTCAAATGCTCTTAACGTTATAAAACATTAACTTTTAAGCATTTATCATCTATTTCTACAAATAAAGCAAAAATAAAATAAAATCTTGTATTAAAAATCTGAGAAAAAATAATAATTAAAATTCTATATGAAAAATCATAGGAAAAATATTTGAAAGAGAGTGATAAAATGTCAAATCATGTAAAATATTTTTTTTCCTATTTTTCATATAGGATTTTAGTTATTATTTTTTTGTTGTATTGGCAGAATGCTTAAAAGTTAACATTTTATAATATTAAGGACATTTGACAAAATTTATAAAAATCTCGAGTAAAATTGTCCAAATCTTAAAATATTTTGCAAAAATTACAAAAACTCACCATTTTAATTAAGAGTAAACTCTTATAATAAATTCATCTGTACGCCAAAATATAGATATAATATCATACCATTTTTTTATAATTTTTTTATTATTATTAAAAAAATTAACTCGTAATACCAAACATTCTATTAACTCTTAAAGAAATATTAAGCTAAAAAAATCCAATTACAGTTCTAACTCCAATTACAACTTTAGCTACTTACTTAACTCCAAATCGAACATAAACTAATTAAGAGTAAACTCTATAAAAAAATTCATCTATACGTATAGAATTTAGCAATACACCAAATGCTCTTTTTGTCTGGAGCCTGTTAGGCAAAAAAACAGGTCAAATCGGAAATTCGGCCTTTGGCGCCGCTGACTCTTTGAGTCAAAGATGTCACATCACTGATTCACCGCTCACCATTTTGATTCTCCAACTAAACCCAAGGGAGTGACATAATTCTGATAAAACCCCTCTTATCAATCTATCATCGCACCTCTCGATCTGAATTTTGGTTTTAGCAGAAGAATTTGTGAAGAAATTTCAAGTTTGATGGGTGAAGCTGTAGAATTCCAAACCACCGGCGATCAATTGACTCAGAGAATCCGTACTCAACAGGTGTTCTTTTCTCATCTTTTATTTGTTCATACAAGATTTCAATTTGTTGGTTTTTTTTTATTGAGAATCAGAACTTGTCGGTGGCCATAACTTACCCATGTTGATTTGTTTGTGGGTGTTGAATATCAATCTGATGGATATTCAGATTGATATGTCAATTTTGCGTATGTGGTGCAATTTTGCTGATATCTGATAGGTTTGGGATTTGGAGTATGAGTTTCTGCAGATTACAAACTCCAATCTTGCTGTGTAAGCTTGCTTATTATTCTTAGTTTGTCATTGCATTTCTGCAGATGGATGTGACAAGTGAAATAACTGAACAAGTAGTTGCATCCATCCATCAGAGGAATCCCCAAAGCCTTGTTGTAGAGATACCATTGACAAATGAGTCTTCTTTGGAGAATTGTGTGTCAATTGACATATCTCCTAGCTCTTCTGTCAAGGACAAATCACAGCTGAAAACCCTAATTTCTAGGCTTAGTTTCAGATGCCTAGCTACTACTTCCTCAGATATACGGGTAAGTGGAGGATCATCTCTGCCTGTTACACCATTCTCACATTCTAAGACAGAATCAACTCATGATGATGATAATAAAAGAACAGCTCGGTTTCCAATTCATCGTTCTCGTTCTGTCCCCGTGTTTGATAAAGATCTAAGCATAAAGGAAGCACGTTCACTTAGTGGAATGTTCCGGATCATTCCCTCTACCCCACATTGCCCAGCTTCAACTGCAATGTCATCTGTTAGTGCTGGTATACTTGTTCTTCTTAACTCTGTTATATGGATTGACATGTGATAGTAACTTACATGTTTTCTTAGTTGTAATGGTTTAGATGAAAAACATGATGTTGAGGATATCCTAGAAGAGGAAGCTGTCTGTAGAATATGCTTTGAAGAGCTCGGCGAACGCTGTGGGACCCTCAAGATGGAATGCAGCTGCAAAGGTGAACTTGCTTTGGCCCACCAAGACTGTGCTGTGAAATGGTTCACTATCAAAGGGAACAAGATATGTGAAGTGTGCAAACAAGAGGTCACGAATCTTTCGGTTACTCTGCGGCGGATTCAAACTGCTCAGCAAACTCAAACTCAAACTCTGAGATACAGGCATTTAAAACCTACTGTTTGAGTCCTCTCAAATTTACCTGCTTTACTATTTCAACTTATTGCAAGATAAGATAATTGCACTCGTTTTTGTTTTCAGGGTATGGCAAGAAGTTCCGATTCTATTGATCGTGAGCATGCTATCGTATTTTTGTTTCCTTGAGCAACTTTTGGTATGCCTGATCAAATTGGCCACATCATGCAATCTATATAAACAGTTGATTAACATTACGAGCTGAATCGGGATAAAACGTGCTTCTGAGCAGGTAATGAATATGGGTTCTGATGCAGTTGCCATTTCTTTGCCTCTATCATGCATTCTGGGCCTCTTAGCTTCAATGGCATCAACAAATATGGGTAATGCTCCATTTTCTTTCCTCATACATCTAATTTAAAATCTCAATTGCTATTCAATAAGCGTCAAATTTTGTTTGTTGTCGTCTGAAATTTGTATACAGTGCGAAGAGGGTCCGTGTGGTTATATTCTGCTATCCAATTTGCATTGGTTGTTCTATTTGCTCATCTCTTCCGCTCCCTGGTACGAAATTCGCTTTCTTTTTTGCTTGTGATTACGAAAAATGTGGTTCTATTCAACTCATATTCTTTTCATATGGGACTAAGGGTCCGTTTGGATTCTCATAATAATGCATTATATCAAGAAATCCAAACAGACCCTAAAGTGACATGACTAAATCTCCGGTCTTTCTTGCTCAATTGATGTTGTACAGCTGCATTTCAATCCAATTTTATCGGTACTTATAGCTACGTTTCTCGGGTTTGGAGCGATGATGTGCGGATATAGTCTAGTAACCGAGATATTGAGATGGCGCCGTCGAGCTCAGCAGCAGAGGATTGCTGAGGCTACACAGCCTGTGGAGACACCAGGAGCAGCTAATGCACCACCTCAAGCAGCAGCTTCAAATCTTCAGGGAACCCAATTTGATGACCAAAACTCTTCTTGAATCTGCGGTTTGATTCATACTAGGAGATTTACATGTTGTAGAACTTTCAAGGGCCTATTTAAATGTGTGCTTTTATAACAATAATGAAAACAAAAGGAATGAAAATTAAGCTGGAAATTTGGCACCCAACATGAAATATAGGGCAGAAGTTAGGTAATTTTTCCACCTATGTGCACCAAACATTAAATATATGGGGTTAAATAAAAAAAAGCCCATGTGGTAAGTCCTATTATTTTACCTAAAAAGAACTCCTTTTATGGCAAATTGACTGTATAAGCTTGTAGCTCAAACAATGCCAATAGAAACAACTCTATAGCTTTTAATTGAGAATTCACAAAGGCTTTGACTTTAGTGTTATATCTACATAGATTTGCTCATTTGGTGAAAACAATGAATTCTTTCTTGCAAGTTTTCTTACCTCTGTATTCTTATTGGCATAAAAGCAATGCAAGTTGAAAAAGAAATCATGTCAAATATATACAGCAAAATTGAAAGATGATGTGGCTGGGTCCACTTTCTGCAAGCTCTAATGGTGTGCCCCATATAACCACTGCCCACCAAATCATGGGCATGATGTAAAAATCAGATCAAATTACCTTTTCATAGCTGTTAACATTCATCCAGTTCATCAAAGCAAAGATTAGTTGGCTTAAGAAAGGGCCAATTCACCACACCAGCAGCCTAAGAACTGTAACTAAATGACAAAAAGCCATATCAATCCACAAATTTGGATTTGATATAAAAATAGAAACCATAAGTTGACATATTAACACCACAGATTTTATACACTTTCCTGACTAAGATGAGATCAAAACCTTTACTCCATTTTATACTCCCTTCTCGGTTAAACTTATTTGATTTATAATCTAAATTCTAAATTCTAAATCCTAAACCTTAAAACATAAATTCTAAAATATAAACCTTAAATCCTAAATTTTAACACCCAAATCTTAAACTATAAACCCGAAATCTTAATTATTAATTCTAATTTAAGGTTTAAGATATATAATAAGCAATTAAAACCTAAAGGGAACATAGAATTGAACACAATTAGGGAGCATGGAATTTGAAGTGGACTAAGGCCCTGTTTGGTTTGATTCCAAGGGATTGAGGAATCAAAATGACTTATTCCAGTATTTGTGTTTGGTTAGGAAAAAAATGGAATCGATTTAATTCAATGGAAAAGACAATGTATGGGTCATTTCAAAATAAACTACATTCACCGCCACTCCCTTTGGCAGCATCCACTAATTCAGAACTTAATTTGAAAGCCATATTTTGACCCGGACGTTTTCGGGATTCCCCTAATAACCAACGAATGGCAAGTGTTTTTCCTTGTGTGGATCCTATTTCAATGGGAACTTGATGAGTCGATCCGCTTACACGTCTTGCTTTTACTGCTATATCGGGTCTCTTTCAAGAATGATTCATTGTGAAATCATACCAAACAATAAGTTACGAGAATGGGAACGAGACATTCCTAATTCTGATTCCAATCCGATTTCTGGGTCATACCAAACGTGCCCTAAAAGATACCACAAACCTTGAATCTTAAGCTATTTCTATGCAAGCAAAAAAAAACACAAATGCATCATTTTCTGGCCTTACAAAAACTCCCACCTCCAGACTGTTTTCTGCTCTTCTAAGCAATCTTTTTTAGCCATTTCACCTAACTTTGTTGCTCTTCACATCTTCTACACTCAATAAAACCCTTTGCTCTTCTCAACCCATCTCCACAACCCTTTCAAGTTACAAGAAAAAGCAAGAAACAGAGTCTAGTAAACATGAAACACCATCTCCTATTTCCCATCTTCCTCCTATCCACACTCTCCCCAATCTCAGCCCAGTCACCCGCCGCAGCCCCAGCGCCACCGGGGCCCACCAACGTAACCGCCGTCCTATCCAAAGCCGGCCAATTCACCACCTTCCTCCGTCTCCTCCACAACACCCAAGAAGCCGACCAGATCAACCAGCAACTCAACAACTCAAACCAAGGCCTAACCATATTCGCCCCCACCGACAACGCGTTCTCCAGCCTGCCACCTGGCACTCTAAACTCCCTAAACGACCAGGAAAAAGTGGAGCTCATCCAATTCCACATCCTCCCCGCCGGAATCCCACTCTCTCAGTTCCAAACCGCCAGCAACCCGCTTCGGACTCAGGCTGGGGACACCGGAAAATATGAGTTTCCGTTGAACGTGACAACAAGTGGGACCACTGTGAACATTACAACTGGCTTGGTGAATACAACGGTGTCCAACTCACTCTACAGTGATGGGCAATTGTATGTGTATCAGGTTGATCAGGTTCTGCTTCCGTTGCAGCTTTTTGGGGCCCACCCTCCTGCGGTGGCCCCCGCTCCGGCGACGGTTAAGCCCAAGAAGGCCAAGTCCACTGATACTGACTCTGGTGATGCTGCAGATAACACTAGTGATTCCTATCGAGTTCTGAATGAGGTTTCCCTTGGTGCTTCAATGGTGGCTGCAATCTTCTTCATGATGATTTGAGTTGGGTTTTTCGTTTTGTTGGAGAGACTGAATTTGATATTCATGGTATTGGAAGACTTGTGTATTATTCTGACTTCTCTTTTGTAAGGTTCTGGTTTCTCAATTGAGTGGAAATTTTGTTGTCATCGTCGGTCTAAAACCGAACCGAAATCAAATTTTAGTGAAAAGAAAACCGAACATACTCGCTTCGGTTTTATTTAGTTATAAACCGAAATAACCGAATATTTTGAAATTAAGTTAATTTAGGCTACTAAAACCGGTTTTAGTGCACCAAACCGAATTAAGGTCGAATTGAACCGAACCGGACCGAATAAGGATTTACTAGTTTATCTAGAAATGTAGGATTTATTTTAATTTTATAAAATAAGCAGAACCGAAACCAAACCGAAAACTGATTATTGTTTTCATGCGAATCGAAAATCAAACCAAATATAATTGGTTCGAATACCGAAAAAAAAATGACAAGTTAGTTGAAGATAAAAAAAAAATCATCAGAATTCCATACAAACAATACTTGAGCATTTGTCAGTATGTTGTAAATACTGGTACCTTAACAAGATTGACTATTTTAAAAGATCAGATTAACACCTATAAATCTGATAAGACAGTTGATCAATTAAATGAATTATGTGAGCTTTATAATCCCCTTGCAACTGTTTTAGAAGAAATTAACACCAAATTCAGCAACTACAGCTAACAATAACTCTACTAAGCCTGAATCTCTCCTATTACTTGCATTGTGACGTTGTCTCAAAATCTTCCTTCTAAAAAGAAGAGAGCTTTGCAGTCTTGTTGACGCCTGAAGATTCATGTCACAAATAATGCTTCCTCTTTAGTACATACCTTGTCGGATTGGAGAGCGAGCGGTTGCTCAGAAGTAGGTAGATCTCCAGGGATGCTTATGATTCTTTAGAAATGAAAGCCGCCACCGCCGCCAGGGAAACCGCCCTCAAAGTGGAATGTGTATTGTTGCCCGCCACCACCAAAAGGATCAAAACCGCCAAATCCACCACCACCCATTCCACCCATTTCTTCATCTTCCCCTCTGTCATATCTTGTGCGTTTGTCCTCATCCCCAAGCACCTGTGTAAGCAGAATCATTAACATCAGATATGGCAAGTGCAAAGCAACTAAGCAAGGCAGAAGAAGATAACCTCATATGCAGCAGCTATTTCCCGGAATTTATCTTCTGCCTCTTCTCTGTTATCAACATTCTTATCTGGGTGCCATTGCAAAGCCAGTTTCTTGTATGCACGTTTTATCTCTGCAACAGATGCGGTTTTTGAAATTCCAAGAATTTTGTACCAGTCTTTGCGTTTGCTCATCTTCAGAGCTTTCTCAGCTCTATTCAACGCTTCTCGGATGTCCATGTCCTGTTCATATGGTCAATTGTAGCTCAATAATTCAACAAGAGGTACAATACTCGGCAAATAACTAGTACTCTGTACAGCCGCACTCTGACCAATGTCGTCAAGAACATTTAAAAGGGCAATTGGATCGCCAAATAGTGTAAGGATATAGAGGCATGCCTGAGGTGATTTTTCAGCTGCTGCTTTTATATCTTCCACAGCTCCCTCCCAATCTTCAATCAACAATTTTGCTTCACCTCTCTACAAACATTTCACATAAGGTAAATAATTTGAAGCAAAAACAATTGCCTGACCTAAGTTAAATCTGTAAGGTGGTAGTTAAGAATGAAAGAACACCTGCACGAAAGCTTCTGTAAGCTCTTCATCAATGTTTAAGGCATCTGTACAGCTGTTTAAGGCATCTTTCCCCCTACCAAGCTTGACCAAATTCTTACATAAACCAAGATGAAGATGCACATTGTATGCAGTGTGATTTGGGTCTAATGCAAGCGCAGCTTTATAATCCTCTACTGCAACTCGGAGCTTACCCTTACTTGCATTAGCTTCAGCCTGGATAAACCCAAAAAACAATCAACAAATGGAAGAACAGGTATCATAGTAGAAACAAAGTAAGGCTCCCTCGACACAAGGGACAAGCAGAAAATACATTAGCTTACACTTTTAGTCTTCTTGAGCAAATTCTTCAATCCAAAATATGCTTTCTTTAATCCACTATGCTCAGGGTCCAGCCTCAAACCTTTCTGATAATGCCTGAGCGAACAACCCAACAAATAGTAAGCCAAAACATGTTGGTGTTTATGTTTCTATAAACAACATTTTTTTTTCTTTTTTCAAGAAATGTAGCAATTTTGTACCTTATAGCGACATCATGATCTGCAAGATAATAGTAGGCACGTCCACGTATCAACAGAGCATCTAGGTCATTCTCATCTTGTTTTAGAATAAAACCTGTCTCAGAAATAGCACTGGAATAATCTTTTGATGCTAACAACAATTCAACCTTAAGGAGTTTGGCCTGCAAATACATATTACAATCATGGCATATACTTTAAATCCTTCTATATAAAGATTAAATTGACGAAAATTTTCACCTTAGAGCAAGCAGGAGAGAAAACAAGCACGACTTTGTTAATATACTCCAGGGCTTTTGCAAAGTCACCAGCTTCAAAAAGATCTGAAGCTGATTGAATTGCTTTTTGTGCCTGGTGCAATTGGGAGAGCTCCTTCTCTACTACTACAGTTCCAGGTTTCAGTTCAAGATACCTTTTGTAATCAATCTCAGACTCTTCATACCTGATTTACAAAAGAATAAGCATACTATACCACATGCGAAGAATGCAGAGAAAACCTTAGATCTCAAAAGTACTGCACTGCAGAATCAGGTACGTCAACAACAAGCAGGCAGAAGAGAGTAGCTTATGTTTAGCTTCTTTTTGTTGTTATAAGAAAGAAGGTAATTTTCCTGCTTAGATGGAGCCTGTATATTCATATTGGAGATTGTAAACTTTCGTCCTGACAAGATTGCAACGAAATTTACCATAAGTTATTATTGAGGAATAATTATCTATTTAGCTTTCACATTCCTCCACAAATCTCAAATGACATTCAATAATCCCTACTCATCTCACCTCAAAAATCAGTATCCATTCTACATTTCTACTAGCTGACCACTATTTTTGTAGATGCTCTGACAAGATTATTAGTTGCACTACTCTAACATGATGAAGTAATTAACTCATATCTTATAAGTAGAATAGGGGACTTGTTCCCATCAATCAGCTTGGACTGCCATAGCGCAAGTTTCAGGACGAGGGGAAAAATATAGCCTACTAGTATAAACAAGAAAAGTGTAAGAAAACCTGCACAACTGGCGTAGAACTGACGCACGGTGCCAATATGCCTCTGAAAGTGATGGATCCGCCTCTATGGCAGCATTGAGGTCATCAAGTGCCTCACTGTAGTGCTTTACTTTGATACTTTCTGAAACTCTCTCTAGCAGCTTAGATGCATCCCCAGGCTTGCCATCTACATATGGAGACATGACTTATTCACACTTGACTATGGCTATGGATGTAAATGCAAATTGAACAAATAGCATACAACAGCACATTGATAATTAGGCTATTTATTGATAAGATTGCTGTCATTTAAGGCGACTAAGAAAACTCAAACACGCCACTGTTTTTTGTCAAAAATCTTGTTAGTGGTGAATCAACAAGAAATTGCAAGTTCTTCACTTCTCTCAACATCCCAAGACCTAATTTGCATAAAAAAAATAGCATTCCTGACAAATTATTTTGCTTATAAAACTCGTAGCAAATAAAACCATCCCCATCTCTGTTATTTCTTGAAAAGCAAAGCTTTAGTATGGGAATAGAGCAATGAAGAATTTAACTTCCACACTTCTCTAATTTCTTCATTACCATCATCACCATGTAGATCCAAAATTATAACCTAGAATGATGGAGCTTCATCTGCAGCTTACTTTTATACTAAAGCAATCAAATTTTGACTCTTTAGTATGATTACCAATTTAGCAAGAACAATGCAGAACAAATCTACGTTCTCCAGGCATAAAATCAAATGTACGAACAATTAACTTGGCGCAGAGGCACATATATTTAACTGAAATAGACTAGAGCAAGACCGAACCAGATGAAGAGAATATGATTCGAATCGGACTACATTAAAATTACCTAGGGCAGAGACCAGTGGCTGAAGGAGCAAAAACTGGCAAAGAAGAACGAAATGGAGGATGAACACTGTGAATAGAGCTCCTCTCCAAGCAACCATGTCGATCGACGGCGCCAAACGTAGCAGATTTATCATCTCTATTTTTTCTTCTTCTTCCTTCTCGCTTCAAATCAGCTCATGTAGAATTGCGTGGATCGTTATTGGATACCACAGATTTGCAGAATTTCGAACCAATACAGAGATCAGCTGTTTACTGGAACAGGGCGAAAACAAAAATATGATTTTGGGAAGCAGAAAACTGTTTTGCTAATTGCCTGGGTTTTCACTTTCCAAATGCCGCATGACTATACACGTTGCCTTACCTATAGGAGAGTTACACGTGGAATATGGACGCAGAATATTAATTTTTCTTTTTACGAGGTAAAGCAAAGATTATGTCGCCTAAATATAATTTGGAAAAAGTTAACGTGAGAATGAACTTTAGGTGAGAATGTGAAAAGGTTGAGGTAATTTATGATTATACGTGTATAATTTTTTATATATATGTACATAAATTTATGATTATATAGTGATTATATATAAGTTAAAATTCATAAAAAAAATCATATATATTTTGTAATGTGTATATATTTTTGTCTCTATGTGTATATATTTTTTTACAGAAATTTCGCCTAGTATATTTCAATTTTGCATAATATCCCCAAGTTTTAATTATTTTTCGTCAAATACCCTTATATCAACTTACTTACAGAAATCTTATAAAAAAAAAAAACCAAAATGTCTCTCGTCTCTCTCTTGTCCCCGCCTCCACCAGCTCGCCTCTACCTCCGCCTCCACGTCCAACTCGCCTCCCCTCCGGTGGCAACCCGGATCCGCGTTGATTACTGATTTTTGCTGCCCTTGACAATCTCTGAATCCTGTGAAAACAGACTCGGTCTTGAAATATCTGAGCTGATAGAAGCTATTCTCGGTTGTGACTAGTGACATTATTCACTATTTAAGTTGCTGTAAATGTTTTGTCTAATTGAAAAGTTTATATATTCATGTATATAACAAGACCCATAAAAAGCAAATTCAAGGAGTTGGAGGTGGGATTGGTAATGTTCAGTTGCTCAAAACTGCATATGCCGAGTAGTTGTAGAACTCTCTCTTGCATTTTTCTCATTGGCTCTGTCTTCATCACCTCCGGCGGCACTTGCTTGTAAAAGTTGAACAGCTCCACCACTCCAGTGGCAACCTTGATTGCACATTTGCATAAAGATTCAATGTATTCCTGCAAAATTTGTAAAAGAATTGTAATAAAGTGTTGCAGTTTATGAGTGATTCTGATTAGGTTTATTTCATTACCTCAATTTTCTGCTCTTCTTCCCCTGGTTCTTGCTGTTGTGGAGTACTTCTCTTTGATACATGATTAGTTTCCTTTGTTTTTGCCTTTCTTTTCTTCTCATTTGTCACACCAATTTCAGGAGTATTATTCATCTCTGAAAAGTAATCAAGAAACTTGGTATAAGTAGGCATAAATTGTTTGTTTAAGAATAAAACAGCTAATTTCATATTAGTGAAAAAGAAGACAATGCAACTATTGTGTTATCATTTTGTTCTTGCTTATCAGTAACCATGCTGATATTTTTTTGATTTAAAAAATCCACTTTTTTTGGGTAATGCCCAGAAAGTTTTTTATAAATTTAACCCATCAGACAACCAATTAGCCAGCAAATCATGTTACTAAAGCCATGGACTATGAATCGGAATTGAAAGACAATCAAACGATTATTTTGGCGGATTCACTAAAGCAGCACTGTCAAATCCAAGTCCAGAAAGAACCCTAATGTAGAATGAAGTATCACATATCACGAATTTAAACACGAGAATGATCAAACTAAAAGAAATTGAACCCTAATTTTGAGATGGACACAGAGGAAACTTTGGGGACGGGAATCCGGCTAAAGAGAAGACGCACCTCGCTCTCACCAGCGGTGGTTGACTGGTTGTTGGGCGGCGTGGTTCTCCTTCTTCTCCCTCGATCAGACATATCAGACGAAATTTCCAATTTTTTTATATTCCGTATGTGACTATATATAAGTTAAAACTCATATACATACAAACACAAATTCATATACACATCAAGATGTACATGAATTTTTGTTATATGCATATATTTTTGACTATATGTAAGTGAAAACTCATTTTATACACATCGTGTAATATATGTATTTTTGTCTGTATGTATTTATCTTCACATTCTCACCTAAGCGTTCTTTCTCACCGGATCCGCATAATATTGAGTTATAGAAAAATTTGAAACTATTATAGTTTGCGTAATACTTAATTCTTTCCTTAAAATTAATGATAAGAGCTAAAACACAACAATATGATGGAGTAGTATTTTTCAAAAAAAAAAAAAAAAAACATCTAACCAAAAGGAGACTCTAGCCAGAAATTCAAAAGATCTGCATTAGGTTTTTGAATTGAGGCGTCATTGATACAAATGTCAAATATACACACATTTATCCTGATCAACAAACATTCGATCTCTGGGTAACAGCACAGTATTACAGTAATCAAACATAATAAGCAGCTCAACTTCTGAAACAAAGTAAAAAGCCAATATATGACAGACAAATAGACAACAAAACAGTAGCAATATGAATGGGGTGTCGCTCTTCGTCCTTTAATTCTTCAATACACTGCAAAAAGAGCATTCATGCATCAAACCTCAAGGATACAAACATAATTTAAAAAATAATTTGAAACTATAATTATGTTAGCAAACTATTAAGGGGTCAAGTTCATGAACCAAAACATTTATGATACAACCTACTAGCCCCATTACCGGGTCAAGATACAAGAACAAAAGAACAAGCCAAGAAAGTTAAACAAATTGCTGAGCTGAAATTGTACACAAGTAAATTATGCAAAGTGGGCAGGTTTCAAGATAGGTGTATTCTTACTTGTACAAATATGCTGCGATTCCGAGGATTACGCACAACAAAATAATATCGATGCAGAAATTCCTACTGGATCTCAGCTGAATCAGAAACAATTATTTTGTCAAAACTCTAATCAAGTGCAGCTGTGAATAGATTTCTTATAACTTAAAGTTTGGTATAAAATTAATACTATATAGCTGACAATAGATCACCTGGGTTACAGTGTGCTTAAGTCTGACATTGGTATTCTTAAGGTCAGAAGATGCTTGGTCCACCTACAATATGACATAGTCAATGTCAATGAACATTAAATTCTTCCAAAGTTTATACTCCAGTATTGGAGCTTCACGCATCATCAAAAAGCACAGAAGTTCAAACCTTGGTGTCTATTTCATCCATCAGAGGGACTTGATTATCCAACTCCTGCAAAGGGTACATGCTTAAATTAGTGATGCTTCACCAAAATTTTACTAAACAGCAGAAAGAAACAACGAGAGTGAACCTCATTGATGTCCACTGCCATGTTTTTTAGAGTCTCCAAGCCTTCAGATATCATGTCTAGTCCTTCATCCTTTACAAAGAAGGAAGCATCAGAATCCAGAATTGTGATTAAAATAAGTAAAACGAGAAGCATAGGAAGCAACTAATCGTCTTCCAAGTTGAAAAACAATCCAAATATAACTCACCTGTCTCATTTTTCGCATTTCATACTCTTGCTTGAATTGACTTGATTCAGCACTCTCTTGGAAGTATTCGTCGTCGAATCTTCCATCTACAAAAAAAAGAAGAGGAAAAGATAAGAGTTTAGTAATCAACACTCAGAGCAGAGTTCCATTCTCATCATACTATATTAGCCTATCACCTGAATCAAACTTAATTCCTCCTGTACGAGCAGAAGAAGCCCATCCTCCGGTAGATTTTGGTCCAGCTGGAGCCCCATCCGGTATGGACTGAATTCTTTCAGGAAGCGCAAGGACCAAATCACTTCGGGCAGCAATTTCATCAATAGAAAGCCCTTTGACCTGCAAATGAGCAAAAGGGAAGCAAACCAATGATAGGATAGTGGGGAACTGTATTATGTACATATTACACAAGGGAAAGGCGTCTGCAGTTTATCTTCATCTTGCAATATGGACAATTCTATACCAATAAAAAGAAGTTATCATATTATGCATAGTAACTGTGCTTGCTATCTGATTTGCACAAATAGATTCCATCTTTCCTCATGCTTTTACATTTTGTTACAGGTGCAACATAGCCACCTCAATTTGTTTATTAGCCATGTCATGACTCGTGATAGAATCAATACATATTCGTACTACATAAATGTCATGATTGTATCGATTCATGTTCAAACCACACAAATTTCATGATCATAGTATCAATATAGGTTCAAACTACACGAATGTCACCTTTCCTCATTACATACCACAATCAAAAATACAACACACTGTATATTTGACTATGCCATCACTCCAAAATGTGAATCAGCATGCAGCCTATGAAGAAAAACATAATTCTCTATGTGCTGCTCTATATGACAGACAAGAAAGAAGAATCCTTGTTAAGGCAAGTATCATATGTTCATATCACCATTGTTTTTTTTTTCGCTGAAAGAAGTGCTTAATTATATTTATATTGTTCACTAGCATTCAGAACTGTATAATTAATACCCTTATCTGTGTTAAAAAACACTTTTCAGGTTTTAACAATGCTAAACCAAGTAAAAGGGGTGGATTCGAACTTAGTTTACTAGAGTGCTGGTAAATCAATGCGAAAGAGACCAACAGCTGAAGTTATAGATCAAATATGTTTGATATTTGAGCAGTTCACAACTACACATACAAACAACAATAACTGAAACCTAATTAAGAAGGCCCCATCATACCCTCTTCTGAGCCAATCTCTGCAACTTGGGAACTTCCTCGAGTAACCGAGCCTTGGACCTTCGAATCTCAGCATTCAACGCCACGACCGTAGCCCTATTCTTCTCATTGGAAGCCAATTCCGATTTCTATAAAACACAATTAAACATCCAAAGTTGTCCTAAATCAGACAAAACAAAAAGTTCCCAAAATGCAAAACCCTATGAGAGAGAAAACAGCGAGAAACCTGAAGAGCGGACTCGATCTCGTTCTCGAAGAGGCCGTAGAGGCGGGCGAAGGCATCGTCGCCGGAGACATTGGAGTCCTTGAGCTTCTCGGCGTCGTATCTGTCATACTTCTTGCAGATGGAATCTACTCTAGTGAGAATGTCGATCACACTCATCCTTATCGATCTTCAAACCTGAAAATCTCTGGATTTCGAGCGAGGTGTTCGGATCTCCGATTCGAACGGGTGAAATGTTGATTTTTGGGCGGCGGGAGAAGACGCAATCAACAAATACGATCGGCGGAGTGTAGAACGGAGAGATGGAGAAAGGCCTGTAAAAAAGGGGCAAGCGATGTCTATAGTTGTCAACTCCTCATGGATTTTCTTTTCCTTTTCTTATTTCCAATTTTGTCAGTTTGTATCATGAATTTAACAAAATAATACCTTCTCCATCCCATAATATTCGTCATGTTTCCGTTTTGGACGTTTTTTTTTGTTTGTTCTACTTTCCTTTTTTATCCATCTTTTATTTCTAATATTACTCTTATTCATTTCATCTTTTACACCATTTTATCGCGTATCCAAAAGCATCCAATCATTCACATCCAATCATTATCACCTATCATCTTCATCCATCTCAAACTTCATTAATATCCACCATTTTTATCCATAACCTAAAACTTAATAAATCATATTCCATTAACCTAATTAATCTAATTAATTAAAAATTTAATTAATTAATTAAACTAACAAAATTAATCAAACTACTCCTAAATCCATTAACTTAACCCAAATTATATTTTTAACCAAACTAACCCAAACCCATATTTTAACCTAATCCAATATCCCTAATCCATATTAACTTATCCTTAATCTACCCATTTAACACGGCCTAATCTACCATAACCCTAAATATCCTAATCTGCCTCTCTCTTCACTCACCGTTCACTTTTCTTCTCCTCTCTCATTTTCTCGTCTCAGACTCTCCTTCTCTACTCTCGCTGAGCTCTCGTATGAGCTCTATCCCTCGTCGATTGCCAGCTCTGCCTCTCCGAGGCTCGCACCGTCCTCCCCCAGTGCTTCCTCTCCATCGGCGGCCGCGTCTTCCTCGACGGATGCTTTCTCTCTCGTGCCTCTCTCTCAGGTGGTCCCTCTCCGCTCGGCATCCCTCTCTGCTCCGCTCGCCGACGCCAGGGTTCCACCTCTTCGGCCACCGCTTTCCTCTTCTCCCTCTGCCGGTTTCTACCGGATTTGGGAGTCCACCTTGTGGCCTCTTCGCACTCGATTTCCCCTGGTGTGTTGATTTGTCTTGCAGTGTGGAGGTTAGGGTTTTGGGTTTGTAGATCTGTTTTTCTGTCCTTCCTTCTCAGATCCAAGGTTGAGGAGTTGTTTCTCTTTTGGTTGATTTTGAGTATGTACAATTGTTGTGTTCTTAGTTGTTCGTATTTTTTTTTTTGTTTCTCTTTTGGGTTTGTAGATCTGCTTTGTGTGCTAGCCTCTTGTGTTCTTAGTTGTTCGTATGAGCTCTCTTCACCTCTCCTTTCATTGGCTGAAATTTCATTTGCCACAGATTGTACTGTAGCAGCAATAATGACAATTTGTATTGTATCAGAATTTCTTAATCCAATAGCTTTTTGTACTTTAGGACAAACATTTCGGGATAGATGGAGTAATAATTTATAGATTATTATATAACCTTTAGATTTAAATAAAACAAAAATAATAGTTAATAAGATATAGTAATTTTAATATAGTACATGATTTGATCACGCAAAAAAAAATAATTAAAGGAGATATTTGGAATTGACATTGGGAGATCGATCTTATTATATCTCTAATCTCTTGTTTCTACTCAAATATATTTTGATAATCCCAATTAAAGATATATTTTGTAAGAACAACCAAATGGTTCATAAATTTTCATTCCTTACTCATTCAAACTCACTACAAGAAATCATAACGAATCAAAGACTAAATGTTCTCATATCAAGGATGTTATAGTTTAAGTAAATCTTGATGTCGATATAATTTTGACCTTATCAAAATATTATATTATAAATATATTTGTATGGGGTGTGATCATGTAAAAATGTAGGCATATATATGTAAAAACTTATACACATTAAAAACTCATATACATATAATAATAATTTTTTATACATTTAGAATGTGCATAAATTCACGCTTACATAGCAAAAAAACTTATACATATGCTTACAAAAATTTGTGCTCCACATTCTAAAGTGCATAAACTTTTGAATATATGTGCACAAGTTTTTAAAGTGCATAACTTTTTGCTTCAATGTGTGTGAATTTTTGTTTTTATGTACATCATTCTCATTTTATACGGTAATAATTATTCTCACTTGATATAAGTATGTACTAACTTTTTACAACTTGTGTATTTTTATACTTTTAATATAAATTATTCGTTTTTTTAATCTATTAGTCACTCTAACTCTTAATTATTCACTAGCTCCTTTTTTTATATGATAGAAACTCTAATTAGATTTTTAATTGTTGTACTTTTAGAATTAAATAAATTCAACAATAGTAGATCATCTTCCACAATTGAAAGAAAAAACTTTTCACTTTATTTCAACACAAGGGCATTTGGTCTAGTGGTATGATTCTCGCTTAGGGTGCGAGAGGTCCCGAGTTCAATTCTCGGAATGCCCCCAATTAATTCATTTTTGCATTATTTCACTCTGGGCAACTCTATATGGGCTTGGATACTACTGCCATCTTGCGTTTTGGGCCTTCTAGTTTTATAATGACACCTGCAGTGGGCCATGATAATGGGCCCACTTCACAAGCCTTTATGACATCACCAATTCAATAGTCAATACTATTAGTACACTTTTCATGCCTAAAAAATATATATTCTTACCCACTTTTGCCTTGTCAGCCATGCAAAATTGAAAAAGATAAGTCATTTTTTTATGATGATTATACACACGTACGTTATTATTGGACATAAACCGTCAAACCTAACATTAGCATGACTGATTGTTCGTATAAAGTAATTATAATGCAAAAGAAAAGTAATTAATTAATACATATGAATAAGGTTCAAACAGGTTGCATTCTATGAATTACAATCATTTTAGGCCCTTTTTGTTGTTTAATAATGAAAATTGGTGGAATGTCGATATCATCTTCAACAGAATATACCTTTCATAAAATGGAGAATCGAACTAAATCAAATCCATTCACAAGAATAAAACATTAAAAAAAAATCATAATCTAATACAATTTGCTCGAATAGTAACATTTAACAAACAAATTATTTTCTTTTCAATTGTAAAAGATTGTCAAATCCTTAGCAAACAAGATTAAACTAGTGATTAACTAAATAATTATCAAAAAAGAAATTCTTAGAGTATGTTCATCGATGGGAATTTATAATCATAAACATAACATCAAATCACTAGGAAAGCACATTCATCACACTATATTAAATTTAAACTCATGAATTAATTCACTCATAGACACATATCACTTTATCCTTATCTAGTTATCCAGCTAGCACTTAAATATGTTAGTAAATATTTATACTTTGTAACCTTCACTACTTGAGAATGATTATGATGTTTTGGAATTAAACTTTGGATACCCAGTTTATAATTTCTCCATGTTAATTTCCCTATTGTTTGTTGTCTCTCTCAAGGACAAACTTGTAATTTCACATGTAAATTATCATGTGGACTTCTCATAGGACCCATCTCAAGATTTTTGTTTGTTTTTTTGGTTAATATTGCCAAGAATTATTAATGCAAATGACCACATTGTCCAAATTGTCTCTACATTGCAATATAATAGGGTCCCACCAAATTGGCCCCTCATGCTCATTTCCTTTCACTTGTTTTTTTGATTCTCTAATCACAATTCACAGCCACACCATCAAATTAATACAATTTTCATTTTATCTTTTTTTCAAGTTGTGAGAAAAATCTCCTTTTATATACCTTAGACTTTATGGTAATATTCCAATAATCCAGTACACCAAAACCCTCTCCTCTTAAAAAGCTCTGTTTCTATATTTCTCTCTTGTGTAATATTTTATGGCTTCATTAGAAAGCTGCAATCCAAGCATCTTGGTTGCCATGGAAAGGCTTTGGTTTCACAAAATTGTTCTTTGCTCAGAACAAAACATTTGCCCAAACAAAACCCCACCAATTGAAATCATGAGTCCAAGTTTATCATCATCTTCTTCTTCATCAGATCAGGTATCATCAAACTCATCATCTGAGCCCACAGATTATTCAGATGATGATGATATTCAAGAATTCTCCTTTGCTGTTCATGGGTCACTGCCCACAATCCTTGCCACTCATCATCAACAGGTAATGAAATTTCATTGTTCAGCTAGGAAAAAAAGAAGTCAATCTTCTTATTGCTTAACCAAGAAATTAAGACTGCTCACCAAATTACCATTTATTTACATGTGACATCTATGTTGGTGATTGGTATAGCTGGTGTGTGTTAATTTATAGTACAACTATTGTGGTACTAGCAGATCTAACTGAATTGAAGTGACATAAAAAGTGGTACTCTGTTCATGGAATTAGTTTGAATTTTGTTATATATACAGATTAATTGGGTAAAGAAGTTGATTTCTAGTCATTAGCTACAGTTTTGAACTAATTAGCTGATGTTTGAAATTGGGTATCCATCACTTCAGATAGTCTACAACAACCAAAAACAACCAACAACCAACAACCAACCCGGTATAGCACAACCGCATAAATAGGGTTTGGGGGTCACTTCTGATAGTCTTATGTACATTTTTTTTTAAATTACATGAAAGATGGTTGAATTGCCCTAAATCATAATATAAACTACATTATTGTACTAGTTAGATAAGGTATGAAATTGGGTATCCCTTACTTCTAATAGTCTATATAACAAGCAACCCAGTATAGTCTTGCATAAGCAAGGTCTAAGAGGTCACTTTGGGTAGTCTAATGTACAACTTTTTTATAATTACTCAAGTAAAAAGATGATTGAATGACCTAAATCATATAAACAACTTAATATATTCAAAAATCTGATGATTTTTGTTTTGTTCACAATTCAAGATGGATTATGAGGATGAAGATGATGAAAAGGAGAAGCTTGAACAAGAGGATGACGTAAAGGAATTAATACCCACAAGGCCAAATGTAGTCATGAAGAGAGCAAAATCATCAAAGACACCAATCCGACGTCGTATCAAGAGTACTAGGCTAAGGTTGGAAAGAACACTAAGTTGCAAAACCCTAGGTGAGCTAGAGCAAGAAGAGGTCAAAGGGTTCATGGATTTAGGCTTCATTTTTGACAAGGAACGCCTCACCCCGAGGATGATGAGCGTCGTCCCTGGCTTACAAAGGCTTCAAGGGAAAGAAGAAGAAGACGACAATGGTGTGGAAGCAAGACAAGATGAAGATGATATGAAAATGGTTGAAGGAGAAGCAAAGAAGAAGCCATATTTATCAGAAGCATGGTTGATTAAGAGGTCAGATTCTCCACTTGTGAGGCTGAGAATGTCAAGGCCTTCTACTACTACTAATGATATGAAGAAGCATCTCAAGATTTGGGCAAAGACTGTTGCATATTCTGCTATTAAAGAATAAAGATTCATGAATGTATACGAGAGAGAGATTATGGATTTGGTAATAAATGTATAGTTTTTCTTGTTTGTGATGGTGTAGTGTAAATGTGAGCATGTAAGTTGGAGTCGGAAGAATTGAGTAGTTGAAGAGAGAGTTTGTGTTAAATTAATTTGGTACTTAATGGGTTGGGCTAAGCCCAAATACATTTTGGGCCATCTTTTATATGAGCTTGTTGACATGTCCATGTACTTAATTCAAGTGCAACCAACCACCATGAAATATGGCTCAATTACATATGTATATATTGTAGTTTTTTGGTGCTAAGTTACATGTTTTATGTGCATTTTTTTAATTTTTTTTTATGGATTGCAAACGAGGTTGCTTCTCTCTTATGTGAAAACGCTATTTTGGAATTAGGTTCTATTCGGTAAATCCAGCTGAAATGAAAGCTATAGCTAAATAAGTAGCTGAAGCTGAATGACTAGTTAGAACTGTAGCTGAATTTATTAGCTTAATTATTTAAAAATTATAGTTAGTGTTCGATATTACAAGCTGAAATGAGATAAATGTAATATTCAGCTTGTTAATCTTCAACAATCTAGAGGGGTCACATTATAAAAATGAAAAAATTAAATTATATTAATCTACTATAAACCCTCTAAGTTAGATTGCCATTTTTTTACCGAATACTCATTAACTAGATTAAAAAAAAATTCAAACTCCGTTAATCTCAAAAAAATAAAATGTCGAACGGAGCCTTAATCTAGTTTCTGACATTGGACACGTTACTAAGAACTACTCCCATCTTTAAGCTACTATCATTCCCCACATACACTTTTGTATTGGTTTGATTTGATAGGGTTTGATAAAAGTACCAGCAAACATCATGTATCTACTCTGGACTCTTGTCCATCACGAAAAGAAAAAGAGAAATATTATCTCAACTTTTGGAGATCTGCATTCTGATTAGGGATGGTAACGAAGTGGGTTCGGGGTGGGGAGTACTCTCCCCGTCCCCGTTTTTGGCTCCAGTTCCCGTTCCTGCTTCCGTCCCCGAACGGGAATCAAAATCTTCCCCCGTCTCCGTCCCCGTCGGGGATTCCCGCCCCGTTTCACTACACATAATTTTTTAAAATTTTGTCGAAATTTATATATTATTACGATTTAGGGTAATGATTTGGGATTTATGGTTTAACGTCTAAATGGTATAAGATTTAGGGACTAAACAATATAAAATTTAGGATTTAAGGTTAAGAAAATTACAAAAATATTGTATATGGCGGGGATCCCCGCAAGTTTCCCCGTCGGGAACGGGGCGGGGACCTCTATCCCCGCCCCGCTCGGGGTTTAAATTTTTCCCCGCCCCCATCCCCGTTTATCCCCGTTTAAATTCCTCGTCCCTGTAGCGGGGATTCCCCACGGGGAATGGGAAATCCCCGCCCCGTTGCCATCCCTAATTCTGATTAAGCAATTGGAAAGAGGAAATCTTTTTGGTATGAGATAATGTATTAGGTTTATTTTAAGCATTTTTATTTAAATATATTAAAATACATTATCTCATATTAAATTTATAAAATAATACATTATAATGTATTTTAGGAGGAAATCCAAACAGATCCTTAATATTTTTCATTGTAAAAGAGACATAAAGCTCTCACAAATTAAATAGATGTAAGGCTAATAAGTCAAACAAGAGATAGACACTCCCCTAACATTGTCCTCTACAACAACACTAACATCACTCTTATTAAGGGTGTTCATCCGATCCGGATCGGATCGATTTTTTTCAAAATGTTGGACCAGTTCTTATTTAAAATAAATAAATAAATAAATATTTTTTTTATTAATATCTAAAAAAATATAAAAAATATTTATACTCGTAATTTATTAAATTAAAAAAAATATCTATAAAAAAACCCTTTAAACTCCTAATTTATTATTTTTTTAAAAAAAAATTAAATCCACCGAACCAGTTAAAATCCGGATTTGGACCGGACCAGACCCGAATTAATGAAAAAACATGGACCGGAGACCAGACCATAATTTTACCAGTCTGGTCCGGTCTTTTCCGGTCCGGTCCGAACCGTTTTTGAACACCCCTAACTCTTACCAATTCTCCTCCCACCTCCCTAATGTAATGTCTTTGGCTAAAAGAAAAAAAATCCTAATTGGGATGCAAAGTTAACTTTTTTTGGTTGACTCCTCTAAATTTTGAGTTTATTTATTTTGTTATCAAACTTTTCTAATTCATGCTCAACTGATACAAATGAACCATATGAAGCCTATAATTATATTTTTCGCATTAGTTTCATTCAACTCCTAAAATAACTCAATTCATTTCTTTTTCCGATCATTCATCCGATTCTAATGACCATTATCACTTTACAATTAAATCGAATTCTGATTAAACATCTTTCAATAAAATAGATCGTTGGAAGGGACACGTGTCATCTTTCCCGTCCACCTGTCTCTGTCTTCTTCTTCTTCATCCCACTCTCTCTCTCACACACACGCCCACAGATAGCACACAGCAACGCATCTTTCCTTCAACTTCAATCTATTTTATATACTACAGAGTACTATTTTACTCTCCCCTGGTTTTCAGTATTCCCTCAATGAATAAATCCAAAAACAATTCCCTATCTCTCAACGTGAATGTGAGCGTGAAGCTCAGAAATTTTAATTTACTATTGTTTATTTGGGTCAGAATGTGATGCTCAGAGTTTGAGTGAGCACCAATAAAAACAAACAGATCATCAAACAGAATCTCCTCTGTTTTCCTCCCGTTGCAATGTTTCCTCCCGTCGCTCTGTTTCTCTTCCTCCTCCTCTCCCCCGCCGTCAACTCCGCCACCGAATTCGACTTCGGAACGCTAACGCTAACCAGCCTGAAGCTCCTCGGCGACGCCCACCTCCGGAACAACAGCGTTTACCTCACGCGCGACCTCGCCGTCCCCAACTCCGGATCCGGCAGAGCACTCTACGCCAGACCTGTCCGGTTCCGACGACCCGAAACCGATTCTCCGGCGAGCTTCTCCACCTTCTTCTCCTTCTCCGTCTCCAATATCAACCCTTCCTCCATCGGCGGCGGCCTCGCCTTCCTCATCGCCCCCGACGACCAATCCGTCGGCGGCGGCGGCGGGTTCCTGGGTTTACAGAGCCCGGATTCGGGTCGGGCGAACGGGTTTGTCGCCGTCGAATTCGACACTCTAATGGACGTGGAGTTCAAGGACGTCAACGGAAACCACGTGGGGCTGGATCTGAACGGCGTCGTTTCGACACAATCGGCCGATCTGGGCTCGATTGAGATCGATTTGAAGAGCGGCGACCTGATCAACGCTTGGATCGAGTTCGACGGACCCAGTAGAAGCTTCAACGTCTCTGTTTCGTACTCAAATCTCAAGCCCGAACAGCCTCTTCTCTCACTCGACCTCGCCCTTGAACAGTACGTGAGCGATTTCATGTTTGTCGGGTTTTCTGGGTCTACACAGGGGAGCACAGAAGCTCATAGCATTGAATGGTGGAGCTTCAGCTCATCGTTTCAAGGAGCTTCGCCGCCACCAACTTCCACTCTGACTATTCCGGCAGCTGATTCATCCCACTCTGTTCCACCAGCGCCGGCGCCGGAACAGGGGAAGAGTATCACTACCAAGCCTCCATCTTCTTCAAAGCAGGGCACGGGTGCAGTTGCAGGGGTGGCAACAGCAGGGGCGTTCTGTTTTGCTCTGTTTGCAGGAGCCCTAATCTGGGTATACTCAAAAAAGTCGAAATTTCCGAAGAAATCAGAGTCATTAGCATCGGATGTGATCAAAACGCCAAGGGAATTCAGCTACAAGGAGCTGAAATCCGCCACAAAAAGCTTCGATCGATCCAAAATCATCGGCCACGGCGCGTTCGGGACAGTCTACAAAGGAGTTCTTTCCCTAACAGGGGAGATTGTGGCTGTAAAGAGGTGCAGCCACAGCAAACAGGGGAAAACAGAGTTCCTATCAGAACTCTCCATCATAGGATCCTTAAGGCACAGAAACCTTGTCAGATTGCAAGGCTATTGCCATGAGAAAGGAGAGATCCTTCTTGTGTATGACCTAATGCCAAATGGAAGCCTTGACAAGGCGCTATTCGAGTCTAGAATCGTGTTGACATGGCCACAAAGGAAGAAGATTCTACATGGTGTGGCCTCTGCATTGGCCTATTTGCACCAAGAGTGTGAGAGTCAGGTGATTCATAGAGATGTGAAGAGCAGCAACATAATGTTGGATGAAGGGTTCAATGCTAGGCTAGGGGATTTCGGGCTAGCGAGACGAACCGAGCACGACAAGTCACCGGATGCCACGGTGGCGGCTGGGACAATGGGGTACCTTGCCCCTGAGTACCTTGTCACGGGGAGGGCGACCGATAGGACCGACGTTTATAGCTTTGGGGCAGTGGTTTTGGAGGTGGCTTGTGGGAGAAGGCCAATTGAGAAGGATAGAACAGGGGATTGTGGGAGTTTGGTGGATTGGGTGTGGGGTTTGTATAGGGAAGGGAGGGTTTTGGAGGCAGCTGATGAGAGGTTGGAAGGGGGGGAGTTTGATGAGGAGGAGATGAGGAGAGTGTTGGTTGTGGGTTTGGGGTGCTCGAACCCGGATCCGAAGCAGAGGCCTGGGATGAGGAGTGTGGTTCAGATGCTGGTTGGGGAGGCTGAGCTGCCCTTGGTTCCAAGGGCTGTGCCTGCAGCCAGCTTTAGCACTTCTCAGTTGCTGTTGAGCTTGCAAGATAGTGTGTCTGATTGCAATGCATTGTTGACTGTCTCATCATCATCATCCTCTTCCTTGGAGAAACATCTCATGGGAGATGATCTTGTTTGATGGAATTCACAATATGTATCCATGATTATTGGTTTAATTGTATGTATAGAGTTGGACAATAATTGATTGGTATTCATTTCTCCATAGAGGAGGATCAAGGAATCTCAAAGAGGGTTCTTTTTTGCGTGTTATTGTAATTAGGGCTCGTTTGGTAATATAATAAGAATCGAGTTAGGTATAAGGAATTAGGTTATGCGATTTCTATGACTTTATGTTTGTTATAATTTTGGAGAGATGAAATCAAGTATAAAATAAGGTATGAACCATACTTCTAGTTTTATATGGATATGAAATGTAATATCGTGGGTTTGTATGAGTTATATTTGGGAATCAATTCCATACTTATTCATATCTCTACCAAACATTAAAATCGAATTGACCCATTCTCATACCCATTCTCTATACCAAACAAACGGCCCTTTAAGGAATTTGTTTTGTTGTAATGTTTTGTAGTTTAGAAACTAGATTGGCGTGAGGTTTGTAATTGGATCAAAGGTGAAGATGACTAGGATTGCAGGGAAAGGTTGGAGATTGGAAGAATTTTCATGGGAAAAGGAAAGGTAGGAAATGGATAGATGGTTGCTTTCACAAGTAAACCTTGTAGTCAAAAAGGGAGGCATAGAGTGCGACATAATTCACAAATTTTGTTATAATGACCAGAAAGAAAGGTACATTTGCTTCGCCTTTTAGGTGTGTAGTGTGTGGTGGAATCAATGCAATCTTGATTTTGACGGTATATGGGGCTATATAAAGCAATTTCATTAGTATCAATCCGCTGGGGTCAATTTATTTTGATGACGAGGAACCCAGCTTCTAGTGGCAAATCAAGATACTACTACTTACTGGTGTGTGATACTCTCTCTTTCTCCTTGCATTTTAGATAGGATTGTTCATCGGTTTCGTTTTTTTGGCCTGAACCGAATCCCAATTGATTATATTTGGTTCGTATAAAAATAATATTCGGTTTTTGGCTATTTAAAAAAAATAAAATCCTAGATTTCTAGAAAAAACTAGTACAATCTTATTCGGTTCGATCCATATTCGGTCTAGTTTGATTCCGTTCGATTCGGTCTAATTCGGTTTTGTACACTAAAATCCGCTTTAATAACCTAAATTAATCTAATTTCAAAATGTTCAGTTATTTCGGTCCACAAAATTCCGAACGGTTTTAGACCGATGAATAACCCTACTTTTAATGGTTTCCTCCTTTTTAAAAATAGGTCTCTTAAGGGTTTTAAGAAAAGCAATTAGTTGGTACTCCACACTCTCCATTCGACAAAAAATCACAATTCCAAACATTAAAAACAGTTTTGACACATCTTCAACGAATGACTAGAAGTATTTCAGCATTTTTCACCTTAGAAAATAATCCAAACAGATAAGAACACAAGCCATTTTTCAGTCTCATCCAATGTTCCAACTTCAATGATTTTGTCATACTATCTGGCTTACAAACTAATCAGATATCATGAAATTTTCGGACTTATTGGGTCGGGAAAATTCAAAGTAGGGACAAGTGGAAAATAATGATATCTGCCAAATAAACAGAAAACCATTTGACATGTACTTAACGCAGACATAGGAATTGGTCATCAATTGATGTAGTGTTTTTAGCATGTAGTTTGGGTCCATGCTAGCTAAGGAGAAAAAGAAGTTCACGCAATCTAATCAATTCAAGAGAAAAAAGAAAGAGTTTATACTTCCTGATGCAACATGTCATTTATTACAGTTGTTGGAATATGAAAGGAAGGTGTGAAAGATAGTGACTCAACATAAAGATTTTCTCTCCCTAAATATCATGTATAATGTAAAATTATGTTCAGTACAGTCAAGCCTGAGAATTAACCAGGTGTTTGAGGCTAATAAAATCAAAAGTACTTCACAACTTCAATTTACCTTCAAGATGTGCTAACAACTGATTATCTTATCACATGTTATTTCACCAATCAGAAGTCAGCAAAAACCATTACAAAGTGCAAGGATTCACCCATGTCTCAGAGAATACAAATTGTCAATACAGATCCTTAATGAAGCTTATACACATACAAGTTGCAACAGTAGCAGTAGCCAGTAACCCACATAAAAGAAAGAAAGAAAAAGAACCAGTATGTAATAGAAACAGAAGTCATCATATCACAAGATGGGTACTAAAGTTACAGCACAGGAAGGAGAATTTACTCACAACACATCACATTATGCCAGGAGTTGATTGAAGGTGACTTTCATGGCAAGTTCCTACCCATGGTCTGCTCTGTGGGAGGGATCATGCCAAGAACTGGCTGCGCATTGAAGCCTGGGTGGGGTAGCCTGCGCCGAATCTCACGCCCCTCTTGACAAAGGGCACATGGGTGGCAGAAGACGTGAACAGCAAAGTCGCAAGCTGACTCACACTGCTCACGCTGCACATCATCCTCGACAAAGCTCTCACCGCAGCCATGCGAACGTGCAAGAGACTCAAAAGTTCCCTGATTGGAGTAAGGCAGTAAGAATGAGAGGCCAGTGGTGTTATGACTTCCATAACTCCTTATGATATGATCAATGACCAAAAAATCTTTAGTTGTTCATGTACTAAGTTAACCATCTGATAGCATAAATCATGTTCTTTCTGTGCAGCTATGTGTTCTTACTTCTTAGGACTTTTTCATAATTACACAAATGCTTGACAGACTATTGCAAAACAAAATTAAAGATAAAAGTCCAAGTTGAGGTACTGGAATGTTATTTGCAGAGGACCAGACAATAAGAACATGCAAGCTTGCTAGGAAATATGCAAACTAGACTAGAGAACAGAGAACCAGTCAACTGAAAGCAAAACTACGTTCACACAGTTTTATCTTGGAAAACAACTTCAAAGAAAAATTCCTAGAAAACTAAAGTATTTAATCTATGATAAGATGGTGCAAGCAATGGTGAAGGAACAGCAGCCCAGGTACTATTCTGGATCTCTCTGAACACATTGGCAAGCCAAGTACAAACTAATTTGTTCGAATCAAATGTGAAGCAACACATGAGGATGGAATAGGGAAAGAAGAGAGTAACTTACTTCAAGGTTGAACCTTCGACGTAGAGCAGTACGACTATTATAGGAAAACCAAGGTGCTAAGCAGTTCCAACCAAAGAATGAGTGTCCAATCAGGTAAAGAGCCGCATAAGAGAAACAGTGAGTTGTGAAAGCCCTAGGTGTTGAGGTCAGTCTCTCGACATTGCTTCCATAAAGAACACAAGGAGCCACCGAGCCAAGCAGACCTGAAAAATGGCACATAATTGATATTCACACAACAAAGTGACACTACGCAATGCACAGGACAATAACATAAGAATTCCAGAACAAGTATTATTGTAACTAAATGTGTTCCTCTCATGCATAAAATATCCATATTGATCTATAAAGGGCCATGGAAGAAACCTAGAGTTTCTTGCTTCACAATCTTTGGGACATTTACCTTATTCTAATGGTTCTACAAACATAGCTCATTATGGAGGAAAAAATCACTCCAAAATCAATGTAATCAAAGTATGAAACTCATAAACTGCCCCTACACCAGTCTATAAAAGCTTAGACCTAGATATCCCTTCTTGATCAAATTGATTGTGAATAAGCTGCAATAATTACTATCTCATAAACCAAATTCTTATTTCCATAGCCGTCAAGTACGAGAATCAATTGAACTGCAGAAGTCGAATCCCTATACCGACCAGAATTCCGTCGATGTTTAAGCCAAAATTGGGGACTCCAATTCAACGTCAATCATAAAACCTAGATCTCATACGATCGCAAATGAAATATACAGTTCTAAAGCCAAACCAAAATTTGGAACAAAATCAACAAGAAGATACTCACAAACTTCAAGATCGCTGCTAAAGAACTCATCCTGCCGTCCCAGACAATGCGAAGCGCTCGTCACCCACGGATTCCGCCCTACAGTTTCCCCCACCACACCCAACGGCACTCCATCGGCGGTCCACTCCGACTTCTCCGGCGCCACGAGCGGTGGCAAAGACAGCGGTGCCGACAGTTTGCACGGCGGGGGAGGCGATTCCTTCCGTTCGCAGCTCTCAGGCTTCGCGACCTCGAGCTCGTCATTCAATGGCTCCTGATTCTCCAAAAGAGGGCTGGATTCTTCGTCGTTGTTGACACCGTGGTGGTCGTTCTGCTTATCGGCCGCCATTGATGGATTATCGACGGAATTTTACCAGAACAAAAGAAAAATCGCCTAATTCAGAGGTGAAATGATCTCGAAATCCTGCAAATTTTTATGTGGAGAAGAGAATTTGACGAAGAGATTGGAAGGAGGGAGAGAAAATGGTTGGCACGAAAGGGGAGAGAACGAAGGCGGGGAGTTAGAAACGGTGACAGCTAGCTACGGGAGGTTAGATTTTCCCGGTCTTCATACGCGTTTTTTAGGAAGAGAAAAAAATAAACAGAAAAGGAGTGAGAAATTATTCGGTGCGACGGTGCTACGAAATTCAATACTTCCAAGTTCCATCATATGATCAATCCTATGACGTTGATTTTGCGCGTGATCGACTTGATCAATTCGCCATAGCATTGCAGGTTTTTCACGAATGTGCCGTTCTCATTTTGGTCACGAATGTGATCGACTTGAAAATGTTTAGGTTGTAGATTCAGTTTTTTTTTTTTTTTTTTTTTTTTTTTTACATTTCGGGGTCTTTTTAAGGGGCACAATTTTCTTAAAACTATTTTTTTCAACAAAAAAACACATAAAATTATTCTCAAATTGCGATAGTATTTCGTATAGTTATAGCAATATCGGTGAAAACAACATTGAAACTAAAAACACTAATAAGAATAACATTGAAAAAAAAACGTATTGTTTCAAATACTATTGAATATTGAGAATTACTTCTACCACTAATTGTCAAACATTCTTATTTTTCTCAAAAATACTAAACTCTATTTCATAAGTTTTTTTTTTAATCTTGGCAAACACACTCTTAGAAAAAATCTTATTTAATATATTTATTTAGAGATTTTCAAGTTTTAAAAAAAAGGTTTAATAACAAAATTAAAAATCAAGGCCCATTGGGCCCCAATTGACTTTGCACTTTTTATGCTGTGTAAAATTGCCTATTTTTTGGATGAATCATCAAGGCCCATTTGTCTACTAGAAAATTAGAAATGACTCAAAAATAGCCAATGGATATCATCAAATATTTCTACCTAGCTGCTAAATTGCTAATCATAACATCTCATAATCACTATCGTAACATCTTATGATCATTATGTTACGAGTTTAATTTTATTTTTTTTCCTTGTAACGGTTTAAGAATCTGTTTGGATACTCCCAATACAAGATAATATATTTTAATGTATTTTATCACGAAATCCAAACAGACCTTAAGTTAAGGTCTCAAATACTTCAAAAAAAAAACAGTACACCCGATATGAAATTGCTTCACAATCTCTGATAAATAATTCACTGACCATATTATTACTATGATGGATATATTTCATGAATGACATTGTATTCAATAGGAAAAATCTAATGCCCCATTTCTTCAATCTGTGGCATAGGGTGAGAATCTGAGATAGTGTATTACAGTATTCAATATGAAGTGGGACAGAAGATTATAATTACAACAAGAAAGGAAGAAACAAAGAAGCTACTTTCACTTTCACTCTTTCTTATACTCATGTTGCCCTGTGAAATTTGTGTGTTTGATTTCAAATCAGAATTGGAAATTGAGAAAGAACAATATCATACATGTCAATAAATCAGGCAAGAACTTATTTAAATTTCAGTATTGGCCAAATTCAAGCATAAAAAATAACAACAAAATATGAAACCATTTAGTGCTACAAAATTAATCACTATATTAATGCAGCAATTAAATCTCTCCTAACCACGTGGTGGATGCAGAGGGTAAATCAGCCCCATTATTTTATTAATGAACTGGCGCCAATAAACAAAACCCTAAAAATTACTTGGAAGTTGGAACAGATTCAGCCACATTATTTTATGACTACCACCTTTGTCAAATACACAAAAGGGTCAAACACAGAGCATCCAAAGGTGATTAAACTAATCCCTGAATCCTAATTATTTTGATAAAAAACTACTCCGTAAAACAGAAGACTGAAAACTGTTAAAAACAAATCATGGAAAGTAAAAGGTGACAACTGCTCTAATTACATAATTAAGCCAATTTGCTTGTTTTTAATTGTTTTTTCCCACATAAATTAGCCTTAACTCAAGGCTTCCCTGGGCCACATAAATCAATCTTCTTCCTCTTACAGTCCTAGTATCTGTCAAGAAACCCAGAAGTAAAATATTAAAAGAAAGTTAAAATTGTGATTTTTTTTTTAATTGTTCAGAGAAATTTTTAATGGGTATCTTACTATCTTTCATCATTTATTAGAGCTGATATGCCTTAAACAAAGATATTACAGTCCCAACTGTCAAAAAACCAGAAGTAAATAAATGTAAAGAAAGAAAAAAGTGAGGCTCAGTTGAGTAAATTTTTTTTTTTTAGATTAACGGAATTTGATTTTTTTTTTAATCTAGTTAATAAATATTCGATAAAAAATATCAATTGAGATTAGGAAGCTTATAATAGATTAATAATATAGCTTAATTTTTCCATTTTTCTTAATGTAATCCCCTAGATTGTTTAAAATTAACAAGCTGGAATTTACATTTATCTAATTTCAGGTTATAATACCGAACACCAACTATATTTATTAAATAATTAAGCTAATAAACTCAGCTTTAGATCCAACTATTAATTCAACTCCAGTTTCCATTTCAGCTAAATTTACCAAACAAGGCCTTAGTAAGAGTGTTTTTATTTTCTCTCAACATAATTTTCATACAACTGGTGAAAAGTGCAAATAGAAAAAAAAAATTGTATACATTTTCTCATATCAAACAAGCCTATACCAAGAATTTCATCAAATGTAAGGCACAATACCAAGCAATTTTAGCTAAAAACTACAAGTAGAAGAATAAAATGGCTTATATATGAGTAACAATGTCAAAGATTGAATCTTTTTTATGTAGAGTTTTAAATGTTTTTGCACTTACTTTCAACTGAATTTCTACATGACACAGTAGATTCCAACCTCCTCTCCCTCCAAAAGCTACTGCTCAATGGATCTCCTGAACTCCTCGCTGGCTCTGATTTACACCTTGTTAATACCACAATCTTCTCTTCTTCTTCACTCTGTTTTTCCCCTGCATCAGCTTTTTGTGTTGTTGGGGTTTTCATGGTGGTTGTCCCTGCTTTGCTTGAACATCCGACAGATTCTGTTTCGGCTACCTCTTCTTTGGAAATCTCCAAATTGCCCTTGACTTCTCGATCTATTCTCGATTCCGCCGCCGAGTCTCGCTGAATCTGCGCAATTCCCGAGGAACCTAACTTCTGCGCCGCTTCCTCCGCGGTGATTTCTCTGTTCTCTTGCTCCCCTGTTTTGTCCTTGTCCTCCTCCCCTGTTTTCTCCTTGTGTTCTTCTTCCTCCTCTGTTTTCGATGGCGGCCCCCAAAATTGACTCGCCAGATACGAAGATCTGTGCGGGGCGGATCTGCATCGGGTCAGCAGTAGCGCGTTCTTCGGCGGGGTTGTCGATGCACCCGACCCGTTTACCCGACCCGGACTCTCTCTCGCACAAAACTCTTGATCTTCCTCTGTTTCATCATCGTCGTCGTATTCCTCTAATCGGTCTTCAAATTGGTGTCTTCTTAAATCGAAACTATCACTATCACTGTATATTTGACCCGACCCGGTTGGATTCGACCCTTTCTTCGGCGATTCGGTTTTGACCCGGACGGTCCTGCAGCAGAAGAACGAAACCCATTTGCGCCAAAGAGGCCGGAAGCAACTGGATTTCCGCCGGCAGCAGAGGCTGAAGCGGAACGAACAGCAAATCGCCGGCGGCTTACCAACCCAGAAGCAGAACCAGTTTCCGGCGCCGGAGTTGGACGAGGAGGTTCGGCGCTTCAGCGGTGGTGGGTCCCTGTTTTTGAGTCCGGGTTGTTTCGATTTGGAGGAGGAGCGGCGAACTCTGACCTGGCCAATGCAGGTGACCTTGGGAGAAGAAGGCTCTTGTTGCTGGGCGTCAATGGAGGATCTCTTACGGCGCGTGAAGAGAGGGGTGGCGCGTGACCGTCCCCTGCTGCTTTTGCTCCCCGTGTTGCTCCTCAGAAACCTCATTAATGGAGGCTGGTACTTGACTGCCCGACCCGGGCTCGGAACGGGTTTGCTCGCCACCGATGACTTCATTTTGTTTAAAGGGAGGAGAGATAAATTCTTCTCTCTTGTGGGTTTCTTATGCTGTTTGGTATGAAGAGAGAAACAAGCATTGTGTTGTTGTGCTCTGTAATGTTTGAATGGCATCTTCTTTTTCTTTTCTTTTGCTGGTAATAAGATTAGTGTCAGTATTTCAACCAAAAAAAAGATTAGTGTCAGTATTTTATTGTTTTTATTTTCACTTTTTTTGAAGATTTTATTGTATTTTATCATTAAATTTTGCACGGATGGGTGATTGAGATTATGAGGACAGACGTGAAAATTGAATTTTATATTTAGAAGTTTGCAAAATGCCAGGTCTCTTATTTTTCTTCTTCTTTTTTGTCAATTTTTACAGCACTATGAGTCTATGACAGTTTACTCAAATTTAATTTAAATAATTTGTTATATTTTTATTTAGGAATAGAAAATAAACTGCTAAAAAGAGTGTTTATGTTCTAAAAATTTCCGTAATCAACAAGGCCAAATACAAAGTTCTAGACTTCTAAAATCTGGATAATAGACAACACATTTTGAGGAACATTTTTATCTTTTCCCTTTTGGGCAATAATTCATTTCCTTTAGACACTAGAATCTTAAGAGAGAAATGTTTATAATTAGAAGGAAAAAATGACACTGGCATAAAAGATCCAGTACATTCTAATGCAAATGAGAACAGACTCAAAGTGCATGTATGATTTTTTATACAAAGATGGCCCAACGGAGTTACTTGAAACATATTCGAATTAGTTTAGAATTTATAATTCTCATCCGTAATAATGTTATAGACTGAAAAATTATTTTTTTTTTGTAGTTTTCAGTCTAATTTTTATCTATTCAAAAAAAAAAAGAAAAAAAAAATGCATGTATGATTGTATGGTATGTGGGGACATTATTTTGTTGTATTGTTTGAAAGTACATGAATGAAAAGTCGGTTGATTTGAAAAATGGGATTTGATGTGATTTTGGAGTGTCAACAGCAAAAGCTGGGTTTCCTGGTCCAGCCCAGTCACTCTGTTCTGAATTGCTTCACAAAATTTTCCAACTTCCTATCCAACTAAACAAAGCAGATACCAATTCAGCCATGTAGAATTGAGTTCTGTTCTGAATTGCTTCACACACAAAAAAAAAAAAATTGAGTTCCCAGAACTTGTCTAAAGAAAGTAACAATATGAAGCAAGACAATAACAAGAAGCTACATTTAAGCAAGAAACCTGGAAAGGTATACTGTGGGTTATGGTAACACCAGAAAGTTAGATAGGGACCCTCTCTAACAAGCAAATCTCTCCACCCAAACAGATTTTCATGGCTTCACAGCTTGTATTATTATGTCTTCACCAGCAATAAAATATATTGTTTCTCCCATGCACCTTCATAAAAAACAAAACCAACTACCAGAGATGCTCATTTGGATACCACAGTCCAATTTGTTGATATGATGGAGGCAAAGATGTGGGACAGGACAACAGATGCCAAAAGATGGAAAGTTTACACTAATCCATATGAACAAGATGTATAGAGGTTGCAGTGCAGTTTTTCATAGCAAAGTTCAAAGTGCACCCAAAATTTCAGCTCGTGTTTGAGCTTTTTTACCAAGTGCATGTAGCAATGCCTTTTTTTCAAGGAACCATTCAGATCTGCTACAACACTTCCATACAAATTTGAGACCAGGCACTATTTATGAACCATGGTTTCACTCACTCAGCTCTTTGTGCTTCAGGTACCTCGTCTGATGAGGGGTGCATAGAGATGAAAATTTGTTGTAATAGGATCATGCAATGAACAACTTTACAAATCATGATATGTTACCAATTTAGCATGTTTTTAATAATGCATGTCAGAAAGCAAGACTCCCACAACTTCGGTTCTGTCTAAAATCATGAAGTTTTATCCTCGTTACAAGATAAGACATTAATAATCATTCCAACCAAAGCAAAGTAAAGGAGGTAGAAGCTTGCCTGAGGTATTTGTGACTTGTGAGACAGAATTCAATTAGACTCTTTAGACAAGTCCTTCAGTGCTTTGAGCTCAGCTTCATTCTCCTCCAGTTTGGAATAAGCCACAACTTCAATTCAGATTCCAGCTATGATATATTACCTGCTTCTGATCACTCCAATAAGCCAACTCGAGTAATCATAACTTGCTCTGTCTCTCCCCCAAAACTCCAGTTACAGCAGAAACACAATACATTTTTTTTATTTAATCTACCATGCTCAATTGAGATCTAGCAGCTCCATTTATTTCAGGAAATATAAAAAAATCTATCCAAGGAACATCCATCATGCCAAAGATTGGATTCCGCATAACTCAAGGCCCATCATAATATATGCCCATCGTTTCTTTTCTTAGTTCCTTCAAAGTTTTACAACAGAAAAGTGTGGCGACAATGACATCAGAAGCATGAGTGTTTGACAATACTTGAACTTTATGTGCTTGTCACGAAGAGGGATGAATAGGAATTATCTTCCTGTCCGGCCAGGACTCTACCTTCATGAAATATTTGACAGGGACAAGACCATCAAAGCCTTCAGTGAGGATCACCCGGTTATCCGATATGTATAGCTTCATTCCCTCTGTGCACACACACATTAAAGGTCGTTTACTGACTTACTGATATGAAAGATAACTACCAGATTCTGAGTTAAACAAAGCACTACCTTCCAAAACCTTATTAACATCAAGGAAGATTAGCACATTAACATCCCGCCTCATACCTGAGAATGAGCAATTACATGGTGTTACTACACACATGTTTAACTAATTCCATCGTATAGTTTTGCTGCGAAGAAATAGGTAGAAGAATTTCCATTTCCCTTTTTTCTTTCTAGGAGAGAGGATAGGATAGGATATTCAGATTCATGAAGAAAATTTTATTTTTGAGTATACAAGAAATTGGACAAGATTCAGAAATTACAAGTCAGGAAGCTATATGCAAGGAGAAAGATCATACCGCTAATTACTTCTCCATCAGTTGGCAAGCCATGCGAAAAGTGAACATGTAACCTATTCATTCGCTTGAGACCAGACTGGAGTATAGATTCTAGATTTTTCCTATATGTTCCATGTACACAAACTAGGAAAACAAAGAAAAAATTATCAAGTTACACATATTTTCTATAGGACTAGCAAATGAGGTCTTTGCTGAAAAAGTAGCTTGAAGTACGATAGAGAATTGTTACAATTGTAAACGACAGCAATTACTCTTACCAGGCGCTTCTTCAGCAGAAAGGATTGGTTTCAACAAGCTTTCAGTTTCTACAGTCTGAAAGGAATGATAAACATAAGAAAATAATTTCATCTTTCTCAAACACCAATTACTAAGTTAGATCCAATTGAAAGGAGCATAATGAATAAACTGAATTGGGAAAAAGAACATCTGATTCACTAAACTAGAAACATATAGCAAAAGGCATATCAAGTATTTATTCTGAGCTGTTCCTGTAGACCTATTGCTCTCTTTGTGAATATGTCTTAACTCTCAACTAAGGTCAACTTATGCAGGATGTAACTGCAACGTTAGTTGTTGGTTATATGATTATATCTATTTCAACACTTAACAGTGTCACATATACACAGATTCAGCACATTCCAATGTTCTCCCACAATTCATAACCATAAGTTTTCTTAAAAATCATTTTGGAGGAAACAAAATTAAGAATGAGGATTACAAAGCAGCAGTGCTACACACCAATACTGAATGGCCTTGATTTGCTCGTATCAACAGCTCTCCGTCCTCTTCCAAAAGACTAAATCTCTGCTTATTATCCCTCTGCACAGCCTATACAACACACACAAACCAGTGAGATTTCCATGCAACTTCATAATTGTAAACTAGAGATCATAACTCGTAAGTATAATACATATATCAGAACCACAAAAACAAAATAACCAAAAACTGGAGGTTAAGAGTACGATTCATAGATTGCAGACCGCCTATAAGAAATTAGAGTATCTCTTTCTTAGCAGCCATACTGATCTAGCTATTCTTAATGGAAAACAACAAACGTAAAAATTTCAAGCATATGTGATCAGTGCAGGACATGTGCAACTCCTACAACCATTCTAGCATCATCTGTCACATATTCACATGCAATTATGTTAGAGGATGAAGTATGTCCTGTCACCAGCGATGAGTGAAGAAAATCTGTAATTGAATGCAAGTTTTGCCATAAAAAATGCAACAGAAAATAGAAAAGATGCAATCTAGCACATCAAGCCACGAAGAAACTAATCGCTTGTGCTTAAATTCATGTAATCACGGGCTAAGCAATGCTTGATTAAACACACCTCTTTGATCTCATCCACACTATGGGAACCCAAAGGCACATTGGCAAAAGTTTTCAAATTCAGTTTCAACAAATCCTGAACCTTCACGTAGCCATCGCTGCGCATATTCAAGTTGAGCTCAGACGCCATATGCCTCAATATACGCGTCCTGAGACCAATATCACTAAAATTAATCATACTTTTCGTTTCCAAACTCAATTTCCTTTCCTAAATTAAACCAATCCAGTTCATACATCAGTCTACCAAGCGCATCGATTCGGTCGTTTCCACCACCGCGGCCGCCTCTTCCGCCGCGACCTCTTGACCTTCCCCGATCAGACGCGTCAGAACGTCCTCTTCCCCGGCCACCTCCTCCGCTACAATCAACATCGGCAACGTCAAATTAGCAACAATCTCTCATCGTAGCAACCACTATTAAGAAAATTACAGAGACAGAGAGAACCTGCGAGAGGAATGGCCGGCGGAGGAGAAGGAAGAGCTCGGAGTACCGTTGTTCATTCTCACGCAGAGTGTCGAGGAAAGGAGTCTGGTGAGAGCACTGAGAGGAAGAGAAGAGGATGTCAATGGCGAGAGAGAAGGGAGGTAGAAGTAACGAACAAGTGCAGTAGATGCTCGATACGCCCACATTGGATGGCCGAATTGATCCAGTTTTGGTATGCTACAGAAAACCACCGCCAATAATCAAAACAATTTTACAAAAATAACCCATAGAATATAAAAACTGTACAAAAGCATCCATTCTAGGGTTTGCTTTGGTGGTATTTCGTATTTGTAATTTTGTATGCAAAACTTCTATGGCCTTGTTTGACAAATGATTTATAAATACTTAATTAGTTAAAAGTTTATTTTTTTAAATAAAAAATTATGAGTATCGGTATCATTAAGTTATTTTATTTTTTCTCAATATACACTTTATAATTAAAAAATTACTTATTAATTAAAAATGTATTTTTACCAGACTTCTATGGCCTAAATTGACAGATGATTTATGAACACTTTATTAGTTGGTTTTTTCTAGTGTGTATTCATGTACACAATATAATAATTTCTTTTTTAGTAATAAAACTCCATTTTTAGTAATAATTTTTTTAACAATTAGTTTAACTTTTTTTTACTAAGGATTTATTCATTTTCTTTTAGGAAATATTTTAAATATAATTTCATAATTTAACTTGTTAGCATGTGTCCATGAACACACACTAGAAAAATCGTTATTAGTTATAAGTTACTTTTTTAAATAAAAATTATGAGTTTTGATAAATGGTGTCATTAAGTTATTTTACTTTTTTCTCAATACACGCTTTATAATTAAAAGAAATACTTATTTATCAACAATGTATATTTTCACCAAACACATTTTATTACAGAGACTACTTTTCAACATTTTTTCATTAAAGAAGTCTTTATAAAAGACTTAACAAATAAACCCTAAATTGGTAGTTTTTATGTCAATTTTACCCCCTATAACCTATAGGTCTGCACTGCACATTCTCATCTTGGTGTTGGCTTGATGAAACCAACTCAAGAATGTGCCAGTCTAATTTTGCTTTTTTTCTGGTTTTAGGGTTTATCAGATCTGTCTCTCCAGTCTCCACCAAACCTCCTTGTATGAAGCTACAGTTGGGCAGCAATGAACCAAGTTTGCTTTTCTGATTTTAGGTTTATCAAAGATTAGATGTAAATTAAGATCGATTTTTCTATAGATTAAGATCTCTTATATATAAAATTTTGATTATGTATTAATTTTTTAGAGTTTTTTTTTTAAATGGATTCATCATTTCCTATTTAGGGTTTATATTCCTTAATAAGAATTATTGCCCTTAAGGCATAGGTTAGACAAACCGAATTAAGATATAGGAGCTCCACTTATCACAGAAACAAAATGCAATTTCTGTAGCTAAATCACCATGTTAATATTAGATATAGCAGCTCCAGTTATAGCAGAAACACAACAACTTCTCTTGTTATATCACCATGTTGACACTACAGATCTTGCAGCTCCAGTTAAACAAAAAGATATTGTTGCTATGATGCTGCTATCTACAGAACATCAATGGCATAGAACATTTATATATATCATCCTGCAACCCATGCCAAAGATTGGATTAAAGGCCATGGCAATAGTTGAAAGTTGAAAATGATAAATGAAATTATTTGGTATACATAAATGGTTTGTAAAGTGTCCAAAATACTATCTAAATCTCTTTCTTGAAAATAAATAAATAAAGATCAGACATAACTTTTGTAATTGTTCAAAATGCTATCTATAATAATTAAACCATCGAGTCTTCACATGATCGTGAAAGTAAATGGGCACAGCTCATAAACTACTACAAACTTTTGAACTGTATAAAGATAAACAAGGGACCCATATTCGACCAATTTGATCCATCTGCGGAAAGAAATCAAGGAAAACTCGGTCAGATTTAGGGAACTGAAGCTATCAAGGACAAGATCTAGCTCATGATCTAGAACTGAAAGAATGCCTCAGACAATAGTAGTTTGGATTCAGTAAGATGCCATTGTTGAAAACCTGGAAATTCCTATTTTTCCAAATCCAAACTGCTATTGACTGAGACAAGAAACCATATCTTAAACCTTCCTCTTATCATAACAAGCCGTCAAGAAGTAATACTTATTACATTAACACCTAAAGCCATCTATAGGATATGAATTATAACGTTGAATCATAAACTCGCAAAGATGACATAAAACAAAAGGAACACACATAGCAAGTTAGAATGAATACAGTATCATTGATTTGAAGCTAAAAATAACTACCCTCTTTAGTTCCAGATACATGAGCAAAGAGAAGTGAGAATGTACCATGATACCTCTTTTGAAGAAAGAAGACATTGGGTAACAAAATAAATGAAAATCACAGGGTTTTGCAGTATTAGCTTCAAAGTCACAATTTAGATAAGAAATTTGAAAGATAAGCATGAATAACAGAAGGCTGGATCCAGATTGATGCATTGAAAATGCAAGATAGACTAAACACATTAATTCTCAACAAGATTGACACTAATCCAGATAAAAATCTTTGGCAATTGGCATCCAAGGCACAAAGCATCTATCTTTAACTGAAACCACTGTGATGGAACAAATATATAAAGGGATGACTACATACAAATTTGCAGAACAAAAGTGAAACAAATTAGAGGTGACAAATGTTGCTTCTTCAGTCATCTATAAGGGATACTTTCCAAAGCAGTACAAGGGCAGAATCTAGAAAAAAAAAAAGCCTTAACACAAGCTCAACAAAAGCAATTCACAATAAATAAACATGGTTCCATGAATCTCAAATAAAGCATAAACTCAAGCTCAAAAAAAGTAGAGCAACAGAATTGGATCAAACATACCAGAGATCCCAAATTGTTATCTGCCAATGGATCAACAGATCAATCTACCAGCCAAACAGCTATTCAGCCTTATCAGCTACCTCCTTCCTGGCAGCTCTGGCATTATCGTACTCAAACTTCATCACATTAGCTATGTGCGAGGTATCCTTGATATACAACCTTCTTCCGATCACACTCTCTTCAATCAGCGTGAAATAGTTTATCAGCGTCCTGTAAACCACAAAAAACCACGACGCCCCGATCACGATCCCGGCGAAAGCGCCGGCAAACACCTGCGCAACGGAGTGGTACCCCAAGTAAACCCTAGAATACATGGTAAGCACCGCCAAGATCCAATTGATGAGCTCGACGATGATATTTCTGCTACAGCCGCGGGAAACCCTAGCTTTGCGAGCGCTCATGAGGGAGAAGTAGGTGGCGAAGAAGAACATGAATTGAGCGTGGGAGGACGGCCAGCCATGGGAATCGCACGCTTCGAGGAGAGCACAGGTGATAGGGCGAGCCTGTTGAACTGTGGTTTTGATGAATTCGTTGATGAATTGAGAAATGATAAGGCCGATTGCGAAGAAGACGCCTTGTAGATCACGACGGAAGATGAAGTGGGAGAAGAATCCGGCGAAGCTGATGAAGACGGGGACGAGGGAGATCCATGCGAGGAAGAGGCCCAGCCGGTCGCCCTTTGTGTAGCGGACGTGCGTTAGGGTTATGGCTTTATGAGGTGGATTCGCCATTGTTGTGGGGACGAAAAGGGAGATGAAGATGAGAAATCAGGGAAATCGAGACTTGGAAAAATCGAATTTGTGTTGATCTGAAGTAAGTAGGATAGCAAGATGGGGAATTTTGAGGGGAGATGGAAGATTTGGGGCGTTAGAGATTAGGTGTTGTTCAAATCGTATTGCTTTGCGTTTGCAATTCTCAGTTTGCAAGAAACCATTGACGGACGGCGGAAACGAAATGCTGAAGTACAGGGAGAAGATCTGCCCTGGGGAATTACACGTGGATGAAGATGGTGTCAAGTCAACTGAGCTCCTATTTGGTTTTTTGGTTTTTGCAATTCTCAAATAGATTGTGTAAATTATAGTATTATTTTATATTAAATTATATTAAATGAGTTATTTTATACTCTTTCGATTAATTTTAAGTATTGTTTTAGACACAATTTTTTATCTAAATTCGTTGACGTTTTATCCTTTTACTTAATACTTTCATTTCCCAATTCAAATTTTCAATTAAATGATTGTACCTTTTCTCATCCATTTTATAATTTCATTCAACCGCCGCCGAGTCCTCCCTTCTATCTCTCCCTTGGCCCTTGCTTCGTTGGACACCAGCACCGGCGATATCTCCATTCAGTCGCCCTTGCTTCGTTGGACACTGAGCACCGGCGATATCTCCACGAAGGTCAGGAGACTCAGGCTGGACATCGGGGCAGCGATCTCCATTCTCCACCGACTTCAGGCGACTTCCAGATCACGAAGGTCAGGCGACTCACACTGGAGGAAGCAGCCGCGCAACCGACTGAGACGAGCCGATGAGGGTTAGACGACTCGCACTAGAGCAACTGAGCAACTGGCCAAGTATGTTGCAATCTCTATCTTTTGATTGTTTCTTTGATTGGTGGCTTGAGATTTTAGACATGCTCTTCAGTCTTGAGTCCTGAGTGGTTGAATGAATTATCTTTTTCTCCTCATTTCTTATGGTAATAAAATGTGAAAAACTTGCAGGAAATCTCTGTTTTGACAAGTTTTTTCCAAAATAGTTGTGAAATAGTTGCTGAAGAGAAACAACTTTCTGTTAGTGGTCACAATTGGGGAGAAATTGAATTTAATGGTGTGTTAATTTCTTTCTATGCACCTCATTGGGGAGTAACGAGTAATCAAAGTATCTAATAATTTTTTAAATTGTAATTCATACTTCTTTTTATGTGTTTGATGTACTGTGCAAGAAATATGCTTAGCTTCCAAGTTGATTCTAAACAAGCTTTTGAAGTCTCATTGGCGGATGTTGCACAGACTCAGATGCAAGGGAAAAATGATGTTCTTTTGGAGTTTCACGTGGATGATACGACTGGAGCCAATGAGGTGGTGAATGAATTTCGGAAATGATGCAATAAATGAAGCATGTGTCTATGATACTTGATGCTCATGGAAAATCTAATTGCATGATTATTTTTTAATTGTTTACGTGCAAAAAGATTCATTGATGGAGATAAGTTTTCACATACCTAATTCGAACACACAATTTGTCTATGATGAGAATCGTCATCCAGGTCAAGTGGGTCTCTTTGTGATTCTATAGTCTTAAACTGTTCTTGTGGAAATGAAATGCTGACAGGTGACTTGTATATTCTTGGTAGGTGTTCTATGATAAAATCATGTCAATTGTTGATGTTGATGCAAAGGAGCATGTTGCTAACTTTGAAGGCATTGCCATTCTTACTCCCAGGTAGTTTATAGTACACATATTATGTTAGGATGTAAATTGGATAAATAGAGAAGGTTTAGTAACAATTAGGGACCTCAAAGTGAGGTGCAGCTGTTTAAGAGTTCGATTTGGTTGTTATTTCATTAATTCTTATGGAGATTTTTTCGTCTTTTTTTATCCAGGGGTCGGTACCTTGTTGAACTTCATATGTCATTCTTAAGGCTACAAGGACAAGCTAATGACTTCAAAATTCAGTACAGTAGTATAATTCGCCTGTTTTATCCAGGGGTCGGTACCTTGTGGAACCTACAAAGGTTTGTAATTTGAAAGATGCAAGCTTCTGTTATGCAAGTTATGCTATAGTGTTAGATTATTTGGATCATTGATAATTCTGTCTAAAATATCATTGATGTTTTCGATTATGAGAAACAGAACAAGAGGAAGTATTACTAGAATCTAGGACTTTAGGAAACAGCAAGAAAGTGCAGACTGACCCTTGCAAAATGTGCTTATGAATGTAATGCTGTTTTGAATCATATTCACAAGTAGTCCCATTGTGTTTTCACTTTTCACCAATCATAAAGGAAATTTGCATTCTAACTATAATCATTCAGACTGATAAACTATTCCACTCAAAAAAATTAGCAACACACTCTTAAGGAATTAGAAAACATTAGTTAGGTAAAATATTTTATAAGTTTTTTTTGAAGAAGCTTCCACTTCTGGCAACCATCTGGCCATATGAGGCAGATGTGGCCCTCCGTTTTGGAACTATGTGAACAAAACTAATTGGAGGTTTTTAAGTGCAGGTAATTGGAGGTTTTTGGATTCATCAAATAATTCCTCCAAGTTCCCCTACTTTAATAAATCCAGTGGCAACTCAATCCTTGAGTTGTTCAGCTCTTCAACTAAGATAGTTGGTGTACACTATGTACAGGTAGAAAGAACTTCATCAACTATATAATATTGATATTGTCATGTTTATGCCCTCAATTTTTTTTCTTATAACTTTTATGTTCCTGATTTTCCTTGTGCAAATCTTTTACACCAATGCGGGGTGTAATTATCTTCCATGATGTGTTTGATGATAAAGAAGAAGTCAGTGGTGCTCAAATTCGGGTTGAGGGTGTATATATATGGCCATTTAGGCAGCTCCGATTGGTAGCTAATAGGTGTTCTTTCCCTACACTTTTTTTTTCAATTTGTTTGCATTGCATTTATATATTTGCAAAAGTATCTCACTAATTCCTTATGCTTTTAATTTTGTGAATGGGAACTTGTGCAGTGGGAAAGAGGGAGAGTCAGGCCTAGATGATGAGTATTTTTTTATCAAATCCGTATCACATGGTAACTTTATTTCCTGCTCCTATCTCATACATCGTATTCACTGGATGTTTTCAAGCACCTTTAAGGATTTTGAATAGGAAACTAAAGGTGTTACAAGAATACAAGATAGATGAATTCTTTCCACCTACATGATCTTTGGTAGTGTTCAAATATCAATGTCTTGGAGAAATTATGGGTTTCTAAAACGTTCCTGACTGGGAGGAATCTCGCTTGATGAGTCAAAAATATCATGCTACTGAAACTTTCTTATATATCATATATTGGCAATAACTTAGCATTTTTTTATTCCATTGTGCAGTTGGGAGCTTTCTCATCACAAGTGTTCCTAGATTCTCCTCGGGACAAAACTTGGAAGAAGAAACACAGTAACGTCTTTATTGACTTCTACAATTAATAGTTTGTCTTGCTATCTTATAGTGGTGTTTCTAATAACATGCTATTATCGTGCAGCACCAATATATGATATGGAAAAACATTGTAACATTGAAATTGCAGCTCGAGTTTCACGTGTTGCATCTTTCAGAACTGGTATATATTTGAGACTACTTGTCCTTATATTCATTGCTTCCTTTTTATGTGAAAAGAAGAATTGAAAATGCAAGATTGTAAATTAGCCAATACCCGTTGTATTTTCCTTTCAAGGAACTATTTTGTGGGAAAATGATGTTTAGTTCACTTGCAGAATTAATGAAGAAAATTTCTTAATGTCTTGATTTCCATCAAATTTGTGGCTATCATTAAGGAAAGCATTAGCATAACTTTCGTCCTTGTTGCCTGGTGGTGTAGATGGAGAGCATGACTGTTATCACATAGAAGGATCTTTGGAATCTCCATCTACAGATGATGATGGTGACTATTTTTCCCCGTTACTCCTAAATGGTACCTCTGTTGATGTCGAGGCCTATTACAACAAAGCAGTTAATTACACCATGATGGTCACCTTTGTATCCTTTTTATTAGAGTTAGATGCATCCTTTATTGTGCTCTCTATAAATGGAATAAAATGAATTCCTTGACAGAATCACTTGTTAGATCTCTTTCCTTCAAGTTCTTTGCTTAATTAGACAAATGGAGCATGGCAACACACAATTTGTAAGAACAACCTGCCTTCTTGCAACTATCAATGTTTGATTATTTAGCAACTCTAAACTTTTTGTATGTGATCATTATCGTTAGGGGGCTGCCAAAGTTTCTATCTTGATGATCGGTCAACAGGCTATCATGGATGCTTATCTTTTCCTTCTTCATTTGACCGCTGGGATTCTTGTCGGTATGTATATGTAATGTTGCAGGTAGAAATGCATTCGATGATTTTACTTCATTCGGTCTTCAATTCATTGTGTACTATAATCCTTCAAGAAGTTTCATTCAGTGTAATTAAAAAAAAAAGCAAATTTGTTGTTGTAACTTCTGCAGATTGCAAAATCAGTGCCCCAAATATGCTTTCTTTCAGGTCTTACAGGAGAGGAGAGGATGATGTCTATTGACGCCTTCCCTGAAACTGGTATGTCATGTGGCTTAGGTAACCTATAGCAATTTTATCCTCAAATACCATCCCTTTTTTGTGTATATTAACTGAGGTAATGAAACAAATCTATACAATTTGGAAGCTTGGTGTTTTTTACCTCTGGAAGTTGCCTTGTAATTTCTTATTATCAAATGAGTAATGCTTGTCCCTCTATGTGGACTGTTATCCTACTGTAGGTTAGAATCTGTAGAGAAAAGTCAACCAGCCATGTGTATGCTATGAAGAAACTGAAAAAAATTAGAGATGCTTAGAAGAGGACAAGTATGTGCTTGGTCGTAGTTTTGAAGTAGTCTTCTGATCTATTGGTGGTGGTTATAGTCAGTTTTCTGACTGCTAACTTCCAATTATTTTCTTTGTGCAAAGGTTGAACATGTAAAAGCATAAAGAAATCTACTCGCATAGGTCGTTAGCAATTGCATTGTCAAACTTTATTGTTCGTTTCAAGATGAAGAGTATCTTTATCTAATAATGGAATATCTGCCTGGTGGTGATATGATGACTTTACTAATGCGAAAGGATATACTAACAGAAGACGAGGCTAGATTTTATGTTGCTGAAACAATCATGTCTATAGAGTCAATCCATAAGCATAAATATGTCAACAGGTTTCACTCATCTTTCTACTGTTTCATGCTTTATGGGCTCATGTACATCTTTCTTTGGCTTGAGTATTGTTGTTTTTTATGACTCATGTAACAGGGACATTAAGCCTGATAACTTGTTGTTGGATCGACATGGTCACATGAAACTTTCAGATTTTGGATTGTGTAAACCCCTAGATTGTCGGGATCTCTAGGAGAAAGACTTCTCTGTTGGGAATAACTACAGTGGGGCTCTTCAAAGTGATGGACGACTAGCACCCCCAAAACGCACCCAACAGGAGCAATTGTTGCATTGGCAAAAGAATAGAAGGATGCTTGTAAGTAATCTTGCCATTTGCCTGATTTAATCATCGAAATGGATACAATCTCAAACTACTTATTCATTTTGCTCTATATTGCAAAAGTACTCAACTGACAAGGAACGTTGAAGCTCTCATAAAGTGGTGATTTAAACCACAAAAGTTTAAGAGATCAACACTGCTGTTTTTTTGTAATGCTTCGATGTTTCATCTTGATTTAAATGTCATCTTCATAGAGAACTCAATTTAATAATTTTTCTAATGCATTTTATCTATGTGATTTGCATTTTATCCATCATACTTTTTTCCACTTCAAACTATTTACTTCTTTCATAAATTAATGACATTATGTAAAGTTGCTAAATATAATGATGTTATTTTGGAGCAAAGCCACTTGAGTTTTGATGCCCTAAAGCAGTTCTGCACAAAGTGAACATATTTCTAAAACAATTGACAATGTGCTGCATGCTTATTCTACAGTTGGTACACCAGACTATATTGCCCCTGAAGTCCTGCTGGAAAAAGGCTATGGGATGAAATGCGATTGGTTAGCCTCTAAATATTACCCTTTTCATCTTTGAGCTCATATTGTTGGACGGTCATATTGAGGTTGTTTAGCTTACATATAATTTATAGTTGAAAATTTGGAGAAGAACAAGTTAATAAATATATTTGACATCTTCTTTTATATGTTAATTTAGTTTTGTCACCGTGTGAAATCTCTTTAACAAAGTGAGAATCCTCAAACAACCAATTTGAAAATGACATCTTGGTGCAACCCTCAAAGTGAGAATGTTCTACCAAACATATAATTATTACCTTATAAAAAAAAATAAGACAAACAATGTCATCCTACATTAAAGGCAATTTATTACTCTATGTGTTTGATAATACTTGTAATTTTAACATTTAAAATAAATATTAAGAAATATGATAATTTAACTAAAATATAAAATTCTATAGATATGGCCCGTGCGAAGCACGGGCTTCGATTTCTTGTCTTTTCAATGTTGTTATGAAAAAACAAGAAGATTAATTGGTGTATTCTCTCATCTTTAATGTATAAAGAATAAAACAACCCAATAGTACACGCACATCTAGCACCTTTCACAAATTAAAATCAATGTAAAATTAATTAATGCTGAATTTACTTACTAATTGAGTGACTTTAGAGAACTAAGTAATATTTTCTTAATTTTTGTGAAATTTTGTAGAACTACATTTAAACATAATCATAGGGATTACAAAATAATACAATTTAATGCATTTTACTATAAATTTAAAAAAACCCTAATTATCCACAAAACGGATATTAGATCACCTTAAGGCATTCTTTGGATGAGCCGAAGTAGCAATGGGTTCTCCATGATGTCAACAACAAAGATTGTATGATCAATATTACAATTTTATCAGTCACGCGATTAATTTTCTTGAACACCTTAACAAAATTTAGCTAATACTTCGAAATGAGTAATTCAATTTATCATATGCACTTCTATTTTCATACATGGGCACTAATAACACATGGATTGTCACCCTTGATTTCTAGTTCTATTATGTCCAATTTTTTAACTACTAACAATCCTTTATAGAGTCTCGTTACTTATAAAACTAATAACTAAGATGATGCATAAGATCATGTGTTCATGCTAACCACATTAGCATGGAAGTCTCGAATGACAAGTCCAAATGTATATTTTCATCGTTATCACACGAGTCGTCGAAGTTAAGTTTGAAGAATGATGGTTTAGGTCTTATTCTACGAATAGATATAGGTACGATACTCACTAAGATGGTGTATTGTGGTTATTACAATTTATAACATTCGGGTCATCATCATCATTATTCTTCTTAGACAGTTTTCATTGTGCTTTATGGTCTTTTTTTTTTTGATAAGATAAGAATTCAAAGTTACAAGAACTTCGAGAGGTCGAGAAACTCGGCTGTCGGAGAGACTGACAAAACAGCAAACACAAACAAAAAGCAGAAAAAACAACAACAGACCACAACAAATACAAACTATGAAAAATAAAGCACAACAATCCAGGAACGAGGGGAGTAAAGCACATCAAACTGTACCGTCGGGAGGATGGTCATCCTCGATCTAGTCCGGAACTACAACTCGGTTCGCCGCCTGGAAAAGCTTCATCACCACAGGGATGTATCGGAGGAGGTCAGAAGAAAGGGTTGTTCACGAAAAAAAAAGGTGGGAGCCGGCCCAAGCCATAGCAGATTCGGGTTCGGTTGAACGGGGTCTTGGAAGGGGGTCCGTTGCGGAGTGACCGTAGATCTGGCGGAGCGATCGCCATGGCTCGCTGAGAGCGGGTGCGCAAGAGAGGAGCCTCAATTAGGGAGGTCCGGTGCGAAGGGGGGCGGTTCGGGTTGGCCGCAGATCTGTCGGCCGGAGGTTGAGAGCTCGGTCGGAGCTCGGAGGTTGACAGCTCGGTCGGCGCTCGGAGGTTGAGAGCTCAGTCGGAGGTTGAGGGCTCGGTCGGAGCAAGGAGGGAGGAACTTAGTCGGAGCAGGGGGAAGGAGCTCGGTCGGAGCAGGGGTGAGATCTCAATCGGAGCGGCGGGGCTCATCGGCAGCCCAGCGGAGCTAGGGAGCGGCAGGGGTGCTTTGTGGTCTTTGATAAGGTAAATAACATCTATGTTATTATTTAATCATAAGTTTTGATGATTACGAAGTATTTTTTATAATATACTGAGTTTTTTAATGAAAGTTATTTTTATTAATCGATTAATAATTTGTGAATGATTATCAAATTTTAAAATTTAGAAAATTTTAGCTTAATTATTGTAATTTTTAATACGGAGTAATAAGAAGCCGCGTCATAACATAAAAAGGCCGATAAACCGCGCAGTCGATTTTTTTTAGCCGCGCACTTCCTCCTGGGCGGCTCTACATGCCGCCCAGAATACCCTTCCAAAAACCCGGTTTGCACATGGGCGGCACCTAATGCCGCCCATGCAAACCGGTTTTTTATGAACCCGAATTGTACCTGGGCGGCACATATTGCCGCCCAGATTTTTAGGTTTTTGTAAAACCCGGTTTTGTAATTTAATTTATTTATTTTAAAATTAAAAATATGGTTTTCTGGAAACCGGGTTAAAACTCGGCGGCACGGTAAGCCGCCAAGTGTAAACCCAAAATTGTGGGCGGCACAGCTTCCCGCCAAAGGGCGAATTTGAAATTGAAACGTGGGCGGCACATCTTGCCGCCCAGGGTCGTCTTCTCGGCGTTAGTAAAAGCCGCCCAGGGTCGTCTTCTCCGATCGCGATTTCCAGAGTTCGAGAGCGAAAATGGATCCCGGTGGCGAATTTTCGGTTGACGACATATGGGAGTTCTTGGCGGAGGAAGAACGGACGGAAAATCAGATGGCTGCGGCAGGAGTTCTTGGCGGAGACGGCGACGATGTACCAGAATCGACGGCTGATTCGACGTTGGCGGCGGCTAATCTCTGTTTGACGGGGGGCAGCAGCGACGAGGCGTTGGAGGAGGCGAGGCTGGGGGAGAGGGGTGGCGACGCGGCGGAGGAGGCGGCTGAAGCAAGGGACGCGGTGGAGGAAGCGAGGCTGGCGGAGGAAGGAGGCAAAGCGGGGGCCGAGGAGGGAGGCGAGGCTGGGCTGCACAGCGTGCCGCCCACTATGGAGGAATCTGGGCCGCTCGTGGTGCCGCCCATAACCGATGTCGAGGAGGGCGATATTGGGGGGTTTTTGGGCGAGGAGGGCGATATTGCGGCAGAGAATGCCTTTGACGTCGCGTGCGCGGTTGCTCATCAAGCTATGTCAGACTTGGGTGAAATTCCCGTTCGCCAAAAGCGAAAATATGAACGGAGGCCAACTGAAAAGGTATGGTGTTTTTTAAATTTATAATCGTTAAATCTAATTTATTTAATTAAATTGTTAATGTACTTGTAGATTTATATATACTTGGATTTTAGATTATTAAATCATTATCTGATAAAAAATAGTATAGGTAATAGACTCAATTATAGTGTTAAATAATATTAAATATATCATTGTAATGAAAATTTAATATATTATTTTGTTTGTAAGAAAATAATATTTGGACATATGTAAATAGGTTATAGTGGGTAAAATGAATATAGTTATATTTGTAAATTTGGTTTTTATTGTATTTAATCATTATAAAAAATAGTATAGGTAAATCGCGATAATTATACTGTAATATTAAATATGTCATTGTTATGAAAATTTTAATATATTGATTTTGTTTGTAAGAAAACAATTTTCTATTTTTTTATGCGAAAATAGGAAGTTTTGGGTAAGATCGCACGGTCCGATCGAGATAGTCGCCCTACTACTGCATCTGCTCGCAAGAGGAGGGTTGGCGGTGTATTGCAGGGCCATAGTGAGGCCGATAGTGAGGGCGTTAGTGAGGACGATGTTGGTCCCGTCCGTTCAGTTGAGGACGTGATTATGGAGGACCCACCTCAGCAGTCACATCAGGAGGACCCACATCTTGATGACTCACCTCAGCAGCGGCTATCTCTGGATGAGTCACATGAGCAGCATGTCCCATCTCCGTGTGAGGCATCTCAGCAGGCCCCGTCTCAGCCTGAGCCAGCCACACAGGAGACTCAGTATGGCCCATGTCCATCTCAGCATACCCCATCTCCACATCATGAGCCATCTCAGCATGCCCCGTCTCAGTCTGAGCCAGCCACACAGGCCCCATCTCCGCATGAGCCAGCTGAGCAGCTTGTATCTTTGTTGAGGAACTTTGATACGCACATTGCAGAGCTGATATGGACGAAGGCGTCGTTGGACCCACCCGAGGACGTTGTTAGGAGTTTGAGGGTTCAGACACGCCCTATGCAGTTTGCATTTTGGAGGGATCGTATTCCTAGAGGGGTCCCTGTGAAGGGTTCCTGGTTTTGGATTGCGCAGCAGACGGGGTTGACAGGTTTACTTGATTTGCAGTTCGGCAATGTTGATCACAACCTCATTTCAGCATTCGTTGAGAGATGACATCCAGAGACGAACACCTTTTACTTTCCTTGGGGCGAGATAGCTCCTACTCTACATGACGTGTTGATGATTTTAGGGCTGTCGATCGAGGGATTTGAGGTGACGTCACCATGGACCGGTCATGATAGGGAGATGGCGGAGTGTGAGGCTTTGTTCGGCTATTTGTTTGGGATAGATTCGGACTACAGCTATGATGAGGATGATGCTGACATGGTCCGCGACCTTAGGAAGGGTTGGGTCAAGCAATTCCAGCTTGGGAGGCATGTGATGCGGATGATTGAGGAGGGTGCCTACCCAGAGGATATAGCAGCCGGTTTCTTATGACACGCCATGTTGGCTAGCATCTTCGTTGACAAGTCAACGAACGAGCTGAAGACCACACTGCTACCTCTTTTTTGTGGACTGGGAGCGTGTTGTTCATACTGCTTGGGGTACCGGGGTTCTGGCTCTCCTTTATAGGAACCTCGGAAGGGTTCTCGGCACGGAGCTGCACAGTTCGCCGGCTGCGCACGTCTTTTGGAGGTAGTCCTTTAATATAGTTAAATTATAATTTAGATTATTAATATACATTATTGAATTGTTTATAACTAATGGTTTTCTTTCTCTGTACGCAGGTTTGGATTTGGACGTACTTTGTATACTTTACGGGCAACCCTAACCTCAAGGAAGGTGCGGACAACGACCTCCGACGCGCTGGGCGATACTGCATTGGCCGGACACCTCTCCGGTCCTCCCGTGACCAGTCACACTACAGACGAATTCTGGACGAGTATAGGCCAGAGGATGTACGTATTGTTTTTCAATTTTAATTTACAGTAAGATAGCTTAATGAATTAATTTATGGTCCATCGTGTTTTGTTAATTGCAGATACGGTGGATGCCGTACGAGGGTCTTGATTTTCGAGGTCGTCACAGGTCCTCCACTTATCGAGGGATTATTCGTTTTCTCGGTGTAGAGGAGCCATACATGCCAGATCGGCTTACACGCCAGTTCGGTTATCGACAGAGCAGGCCGATGGATATCATTGAGCCTCTGATTGCAGTTCGTCCTCCTGATTTCAAGGGGACGAGGCGATACCAGTTGCACTTTGACCCGCGTTGGCACAGGTGGGACCAGCGTGAGCATCATCTTTGCCCCCACATCTTGGCGAGTCCTCCTGCGACGATGGCTTGGGATGTCCACGACGCATACCTGGACTGGTATCTACAAGTGTCGCATCCTTACGTGAGTCCGCATGCGCCAGTCCAGCCTCGTATCAGTAGAGGACCACCTCCGACTATCAACTTGCAAAGGGTATGTTTTTTTCCCATTTTATTCTTTTAAATTACTTTATGAAAGTCTATGTTTTTAAAATGTTTGTTTTCATTTGCAGCGTCATGCGATGAGCCAGGCCTATCTTCAGGAGCTTATGTCTGGAGGAGGTTGTTTAGGGTGTAGGGAGCACTTTCAGCATTTGCATGACATCCTTTTCAGTGACGTCATTCCTGTAGCTCCACCGCTTGTACGGGCTTCACAGATGCCTTCCCATGTATATAGTGCATACGCTACTATATTTGAGAGAGTCGAATCATCTAGGATGGCGGAAGAGCGTGCAGCAGCTCAGCAGGCATCGTCTCAGCCGACCTCTTATGTTCCTCCAGTATGGGCACCGGACGTGGGTTCGGGTGTGTCCTTAGCTAGTGCTTCCACTCCACATCTAGATGACTCATCTGATAGTGAGACGGAGAGTTCGTAGTATGACTTTTGACTTTTGTGTTTGTACGTTTTTGGGGATTGAAATTCCAGTAAATTAAGTATGACTTTTGGATTTATTGGTTTCGTATTTAGATATTTGTTCCGTCGTTTCTAGTTTTAGTTCTTTGCTTATTGGTTTGTTGGATTTTCGTGCGTTATTTCTAAAAAACACATGTATATTCTTAAATTACATACACATACTAAAAACACGTACAAATTCTAAAAACACATATACATTCACCGATGGCTTAAATTACATACACATACTAAAAACACGTACAAATTCTAAAAACACATATACATTCACTGATGGCTTACACACTTAAAAAAAATACATACACACTGGAACAAATGACATACACAACTCTTGCACTATACATATACATTCACTCAAGAGCCCATGATGAACCTCCTAGGACCACGACATTCATGCTGATATGCTCCTTCTCCTAGCTGCATCACAGAAAAACTTGAAATCCTACAAATACTGAAATATGGAGATCCCATGTTTTTCTGTGCTGCAGCCAGGAAAAAAGAGCAGATCAGCATGTACGCCATGGCCCAAGGAGGTTCGTCTAGCATTTTCAGAACTTCAGTCCTTGAGGAACACAGTCAACCGCCTTTTCCACATTCACTAGTGAGCTTAAACCGAACTGTCTTGTATTCATTGTAGACTCACGTCATGTTGTGGTCATTTCTAACAGTGCGTTAAGATGAATGTGATTGCCTTGTGGACATTATCCTCTTGACCGAGTCAAGAGTCCTAGGACGAACCTCCTTGGGCCATGTCGTTCATGCTGATCTGCTCTTTTTTTCTTGGTGCATCACAGAAAAACTTGAAATCCTACAAATACCGAAATTTGAAGATCCCATGTTTTTCTGTGCTGCAGCGAGGAAAAAAGAGCAGCTCAGCATGCACGACATGGCCGAAGGAGGTTCGTCCTAGGACTCTTGACTCGGTCAAGAGTATAATGACCACAAGGCAATCGCATCCATCTTAACGCACTGTTAGAAATGACCACAACATGACGTGAGTCTACAATGAATACAAAACAATTCGGTTTAAGCTCACTAGTGAAGGTGGAAAAGGCGGTTGACTGTGTTCCTCCGGGACTGAAGTTCTGAAAATGCTAGACGACGAAACCCACGATATTGAATTCTTGTATCTGAAATAAAATATTATTTAATTAGATTCCAACGAATACTACAACCTAATAGCGTAAATAATCAATAAAATACATATATTTATTTTTCTTACCGCGATCAAACACATCCCTTCCTCTTGGATGTGAAAGCTTGCCTCTTTGGGTGAGACAAACTTGGTAGAGAGGGGACCCCGTATGGCCTATTTATAGGCATATTGGGCGGCACAGTGTGCCGCCCATGGGCTGTACAGCGGAGTTGTGGTGATGAAATGATATGGGCGGCACACAGTGCCGCCCATGGGCTGTACAGCGGAGTTGTGGTGATGAAATGATATGGGCGGCAGCTATGATGATGGCGGGGAGGCCGATTCGGACGGGGATTAGATAGCTTTTTTTATGTTTCATGTTAAACTAATGTACGCTTTAATGTTTTCGTGAACGTGTTTTTGTTAATGATTAGTAATATTGTTGTCTCGTATAGCATTTTCCCGATTTTTTTCAATTCTCAAAAACAAATGATTAAAAACACAATATACGATCAATCTCAATCAAACTTTCACACAAAAGGAAATACAATATCATATATAAAGTCGATTACAATCCAAAAAACCTAGGTAAGTATGTCAGGTCGCCCATGATATGCTCGCTCCTCTACATAATTCTTGAACCTATCCTTGAAGCGCTCATGACTATCCCATCCATCAACACTTGGATCCTTGTAAATGCGCCACTGTCTTGGAGGCGGTGGAATGGGACAATGGTCATTAACAAGCCAAATCTGTACACGTAAACAATACAGTTACTAAAAAAATTATGAAAGAATAAGTAAATACGAGAGAGTAGGACTCCACGTACCGGTACGTAATGGTCTCTCCTGCCTACATGTGCTATCGCATAAACCTTTGTCGGAGGCTCGGCACCCGGGGGGGCCCACAATGGAAGACATGTGTGCGGTCCGAACCATGATAAGACAACAACAGCCACTTGGTGTTCCGTTGCAAACGCCAACCCAGTAATAAGCATTATACACCAGAAGTTTGCCGTGCACGGTGAATGAATATAATTCAATTTCCTAACAAATTCTTCCAACGTCAACGCTTCCTCCGCAAGAATCGCTACGTAGTTCGCTCCATGTGCCTGGACGTGCTTCGAAAGCCCTAACCGGACATCAATGTACTCGTCTTCTTGGCGACACAGCAAAACGGCAAGAGAACGGAATCCACAATGACCATCACCTTTGACATTTTGAACTCCAGAAATGTAGGCGAGCATGAAATGATCAATATTCTCGTGCCCCCAGTTGAAGCCGAGATACTTGACCGGCTTGTTTGAACCCGACTTGGACTTGGTTGAAGCAGATTTCGGCTTTGCAGGTTTAGTGGCACTCCCCTTTGCTGTTGAAACTCCACTATGAGGTCGTCCGCTAGAAGGGCATCCTTTCGATCCCGGGGATCCAACGGACGATTTCACATTGGTCGTCTCTTTCTCTGCAGGCTCATCCTCCTCATCCACTCCCAACTCCTCATCCTCCATCTTCATCTTCTGCTTCTCCTTCTTCATGTTTGCATCCACATGCTCGTCCCAACACATTTTCCTCTTCGTACCGGTCTTTCTCGCATTCATCCTAGGCCTCCCCTTCTTGGTCTCGCCACGTGGCGGGTCTTGAATTTCGCACGATGTAGGGTCCTTTGACTCACGCCACTTTTCCGCCATCTTCTTCAAATCAAATCCCTCAACTGTCCCACATAAGTACTCTTCAACGAAGTCATCCACCGTGACATTGTCCGCTGTCAGTGAAACACCATCATCGACATCAAGATCCTTAGCATCCACCCCTTCCCATCGGATCTGCTTCCAGAAAATATCAACCTCTTCAGGCACTAACGGATAACCCGTCTCCACGTAGACCTTAATTGTGTGTGGGCAAGGCAGCCCCAGTGTGGACCTCCACCAAAAATCAACACATTTGTTCCCAATTTTCCCCTCCTTTGCTAACACAGCTTGGGCATACAACATCCTCATGCATTTTTCAGAGCACTTTTCAAGGATGCGCTTGAAGAACACCTTAACCCACTCAGGGCCTTTCACTATCTCCATGGGAAAGGCAGTGCAGTTCTTGGTCATCTCATATCGGATCTTCCGATGCTGATCAACAAACATGTTGTCGATGTGCTGCACAAGTGTGTCGAACCCTCCGACGGATGTCTCAATCATGTCCTTAAGCATAGAGTGCTGACCCTCAACCCTGAAAATAATATATTCGTATACAATTAAGTAAATAATTTTTATAACCCAATTTGATTGCAAATGTTTGTATGAAAGTTACCTGTTTGATGTTCTTGTGGCAAAATGGAGAACATCATCACACCATGCCGCAACCAGCTTCTTCTTATGCTCATTAAACCAAGTTTGCTCCACATATCGCACCAAACCTTCACTCCATATCCCCTTAAAGTGAGCAAGCCGCTCTCTGTACTCCTCCTTTGTGTGAGACCTCATCACCCGACGAACACTTCCCGAGAATTTCTTCTCGTCAATCTTCATCGTCTTAGCATATGCCTTCACATTACGGTCTACATGGACCTGACACAAGTGATGACGAACCTTCGGAAACACCAGTTTGACAGCCTTGATCAGTCCTAGCTCTCGATCAGACATGATGCATACGAGATTTTTCTCCCCGTATAACCACTTCAATCGTCTCAGCGCCCATGCATAGTGGTTTGTCGTCTCCCTTTCCATGAACACAAGAGCAATGCAATATGTGTAGTTGGTGCAAGTAAACCCAACAATCTGGAACAGAGGCATACCGTACCTATAAATACAACAACAACAAAAATAAAACCCGTAGAAAATACCATTATCTACACATAATACAAAAAAGACTAAGGTTTACCTGTTGGTTTTGTAGGTCGAATCCATAATGACGACATTAGGAAACATGCACAGCAAATGTCGAGCGTCTGGATGAGAAATAAACAAGCACGCCAAAACCTCATTCCCATCTTCCCTCGTCTTAGTAGCAGTGTCCAACAAATAGCCTTTCTCATTCAAAAATCCCAATGACCATTGTGTCACATTCAGATTGCCCAGGGATTTCAACCTCTCCTTAGCCCTAACAGTGTACATCTGATTCCTCGAACTCGTTGCACTCGAATATTCATTCCTAAGCTGTGTAGAAATAACCTTGGGTCTTGCACCCGCCGCAGTATCAATCATCACTTTCCTACGCTGCTCCTTCGTAAGTCGGGTAGCAAATGCATGGCCGGTCAAGGTGGTAGAAAGCATATGGTTATTGGATCCACTAACAACCGATAAGGTCCACCTAGGATCTCTAATAACATTTCCTTCCCTAAAAGTACCATGCAGCAAAAAGGAACAACCCTTCTTTTTTGACCTAGTTTTATTCACTCGTATCGGGCTGACCTTTATACCATCGACTACCACCTTTTTCTTGTCGGACCTAGGTAACCCGGATCTCTCACAGTGAAGTATAATCTTTTTAGGATTTGATGATTTAGTAGTGATCACCATAAAAAGACTAAAACCTACCCTTTGCACCCAATCTCGCAATCCTTCCTTACTAGGAAATATCTCAGTAGTAGTAAAATGGGATGAGAAGTCGATAGCTATAAATCCATCATCACTAGAATCACCCTATTTATATACAAAAATTACCACATTAGAGACTAATTAATAATTAAATTTCTAAAAACTAATATCAATAAATTAAAGATTATTTCAAAACAGTTTAACATTTCAAAGACTAAGTACATTTAAGATCTAATTATTTTATACAGTAAAAATTACAATATTACATACCTTGAAGTACTCGGGAGAAATTGGCGCCTGCAAATCACCCTCATCATCTACAGATGTGTTAGCGCTCGAAGAGGACTCCGACAATCCCCTCCAACCAGAACCGCTTGACGACGACATTTATTATGAAAATGAGTTTCTAGATTTGGATACAATACAATACATCCCTAATTTATATAGCCGGCTACACCTGTACTGGGCGGCCCTACGTGCAGCCCACATCGACCGTTGGGAGTGAAACGTATACTCACTGGGCGGCACCACGTACCGTCCATGAACCCTAGGCGGCACCACGTGCCGTCCATGAACCCTGAGCGGCAGGAAGTGCCGCCTATGAACCCTGTCCCCCAAAAAACCCGGTTCACTGACCCAGTTTCGTGGGCGGCACGAAATGTCGCCCACAACCCCGATTTCAATGAACCGGTTTTTAAAAACACACATTTATTTATTTCAAAAAAAAATCCTTAAATTGAACCCATGAAACTCGGGTTTTCTCGGCGGCATATCGAGCCGCCCATGGAGAAGTGCGCGGATAAAAAAAAGCGACTGCGCGGTTTTGCGCCGCATAAAAACCCTTCCATTCCTTCAGTACTACACTCGTAAAACCCTTGCCAGAGATACCCACGGCGAAACCAAGCTGAAAAAAAGGAGGAGAAGAGTTGCACGCTTTGCCCTAGTTCTTCCATCCTTGCATATTCTGGAGATTTTTCTCAGTCGAGTGATTGAGCAAAACCGATCAGCAACTACAGATTTAGACAGCGCTTCCGAATTGCGCTTCAATGAGTAGAGACGCTTCCTTCTTGTTTGCCGGTATCAAATTTAATCGGAAAACGTTCGCCAAGGATTTCGAACTGTTCAAGGTAGACATTGACTCGTATTTCATTCAATCAACGCACAAGGAGCATATTTTTGTTTGACAGCTTAGCTTACAATTCTTGAGATTGTTTGAATTTTGTTATTTTTAGATTTATTTTATCCATCGGTAGGGTTTTGGGACGCTAGAACGGTTAGGTACCTTTTGAGTTTTGAGATTTAAAGCTTATGCTTTTGTAGGAAGAGATTGAGACTATTTTCAACTTTCTTCCCCCTATATGGTGGAAATTCCCTTTGAGATCATGTATTAAATGTATTGCTTGTAGTTATTTGAGCTTTGTTTTAAACGTAACAAGAGAGACATGAGATCGATTGAGGCTGAGATGTTTGTAGCTGGATGGAGACTTGATTCGCCTATAATGAGTTAAAACTTAAAAGGCTTTTCGAGATTATCATTGCAACTGAAGCCCTGTGTAATAGATCGCCGAATTTAGCATCGCTGTCATAGAAGTGTATTGAAAAACCTAGGAGAATTTGTAGTGTCTTTAGTGGTTGTTTTGTTCTTATCTTACTGTGGATATCCATCTTGCATTCAGGAGAAGAAGGAAAGTGAAGATGTTCAAGACAGCTCGACCCTTATCGAGTTGAAGAAATATGAACCAGATGAGGATAATTCATCTAGTAAAAAGAGGAAAAGGAAGGCGGCGGCTAATGGTGATTTGTAGTTCCCTTTTGCTTTCAAAAATATGTAGTGATTGAGACTTAAAGCACGGGGTCTAACATCCGATTTGCCTTTCCTGATGACATTTGTCCCAAATCAGTACAAGGCTTTAATGTTTTTAACAAATCAAGCTCACTAGATAAAGCTGAACGCAATCATAAGGATGAGGATGAGCTCATGCGGAGAAAGAAGGAAGTTCATCGGCAAATTGAGGTGTTAATTCTTTTATAGTTTCTTACAGAGTACCTTATTTCTGGTATACTATTCATCACACTGTTTGTATGCTTTCTTATATTGGCACTTTTGGTGTTTTAAAGATATATTCTGAATTTTTCTTTGATGCTATTTTGCTGTGTGTTTTTCAGCATGACGCAATTATGCGCAAGAACCATAATATCCATGTCACTGGGAGTAATGTTCCATCTCCACTTCAAATTTTTGAAGACTTGAAAACTAGGTAATGGACAATGTGGAAGCTTGCGAGACTTATCAATTTAACGAATGGTTTTCATGTCAATAGTGACTGTGGCTTTGGAACCCAGAACTTCCATTTGATTGTATGATTTATATAAAGTGTTGCCTCGGATTTTGTATTTTGTGATCACAATGTGCAATCTGGAAATAAAATTTCATCTTGTAGCCATTATCTGAAATTGGATATTGATGATAAACGTGCTTTTAACAGATACAAATGTAAGCAGTATCTACTACGAAAATTTGTGGAGCTTGGATACAAGGATCCAACTCCAATTCAAAGGCAGGCTATTCCAGTCCTTCTATCTGTATGATCTTCCATTCTGACTATCCTCGTCAATCCCTTGTGTTTCTTTCTGGCATATATCATCATGATACTAGCTCTTAATTTTTTGCATGACTGTTAGAAGTTCTATTGTTTAATCCTCACTTTTCAATCACCTTTTGTCTATAGGGACGAGATTGTTTTGCCTGTGCTCCAACTGGCTCTGGCAAAACCATGGCCTTTCTATGTCCTATGCTAATGAAACTAAAGGTATTTCATGGACGTAATAAGATGATATTTTAATGATTATACATCAAAGGTGTCTAGGGAGAGACAAATATATGTCTGGTTATCTGCTTTTATTAATACCTTTTTTTTGTTCAGAATGGTCTAAAAGATGGTGTCCGCGCTGTTATAGTTTGCCCAACTCGGGAGTTAGCTGCTCAGACCACAAGAGAATGCAAGAAGCTAGCTAAAGGAAAGAAATTTTATATTAAATTAATGACGAAAAGGCTTTCAAGAAGTGCTGATTTCTCAAAACTGTCATGTGATATTCTGATTTCGACACCACTTCGCCTGGCATTCGCAATCCGCAAAAGGAAGCTTGATTTGAGTAGGTCAGTGTAAATAATTAAATATAATAAGCAACACACATAGTTAACATGCATATTGATATTGTTTGGACTCTGGAGTGCATGCCTTGTAGCTACTGTCAAGCTCTACTGAACTTTAACCTGCTTCCTAAAGAAAACATGAGCTGCTTTGTGGTATACTTATCTATATAGAACATTATCAGTTAGTGTGTGGTTCCTAACATGTAGCCTTCAGCAATTAGATCTTGAAAACAAAACAAAATGTACATTATGACTGCATTGCAAGTCTTAAGTGATGCAAGAAAGGTAGGTATTCGACTCCCTTTTCGTATATCCTAGTAAGGGAAAGGCCACTGTGATTGGGAATTTTTTATGATGTGAATATGATTGTTGAAGACTTGCAATGCAGTCAGCAATTAGATCTTATCTATATAGAACATTATCAGTTAGTGTGTGGTTCCTAACATGTAGCCTTCAGCAATTAGATCTTGAAAACAAAACAAAATGTACATTATGACTGCATTGCAAGTCTTAAGTGATGCAAGAAAGGTAGGTATTCGGCTCCCTTTTCGTATATCCTAGTAAGGGAAAGGCCACTGTGATTGGGAATTTTTTATGATGTGAATATGATTGTTGAAGATTCTTATAGGCATATATAATCAAAATCCTGATGTCAAAACAATAAAAGCAAGAAGAATGGGGAGAAATGGTCTCGGTTAGAGTAGAATGAAATAGGTTTGAGTAAACATAATAGAATCATATTTATCTTGTCCCTCAAATAAAAGCAGTGGGTGATGTTGAAAATTCAGGCATGACAATAGCTGAGTCAGTTTTATTGCTGGTTAGTTATCATTTTGCATCATCAGATGTATATCCAGATATAGATTTTGACCTGCTTTTGACCTGTCTTGCATAACACGCAGGGTTGAATACCTTGTTCTGGATGAATCGGATAAACTCTTTGAGCTTGGATTTGTAAAGCAGATTGATTTGGTGGTCAAAGCATGTTCAAATCCTTCAATAATACGATCATTGTTTAGTGCTACACTACCTGATACAGTGGAAGAGCTTGCAAGAACCATAATGCATGATGCTGTCCGGATTATTGTGGGCAGAAAGTAAGATAAGTTTATTTTACTTTGTTGTTCTTAATATGGTCTTAAAATTACAATTTTGCATTTGAACGACATTACTATGATCAGGTTTTACTTTTTAATTGTTGCTATAGAACTGCTATGATATTAAGCTGCTCTGACAGTATATCTTATACAAAAGAATTGGTAATTTTTTTTTAAAGATTATGTAAAATGTTTTCCTACCTGAGTTCTATCTATGCTCTCTTCATTGATCATTGAATGAATGATGATGAGAAAAAAGCAATATCTTTGAACTGTTCATGTCAGTGATCTATTGTCTTTGCTGGCATACGATGTATCTATTTTGTGTATGCTCGGTTGTGCTTGAATTTTGTGTTCATTTTTTGGTCTGATGAAGTGTTTTTTATGTACTTAAACTTGTATAAATAGGAATTCGGCTTCTGAGTTAATCAAGCAAAGGTTGGTTTTTACTGGGAGTGAACAAGGAAAGCTTCTAGCACTTCGTCAGAGTTTTGCCGAGGTATACTTTCTGATATATAACATAAACTAGCTTTATATATAAAACCTTATTTCAGAGAAAGTGTCTTGCAGGTTTAATTTTGTTTGAGATGCCTCTTGGTATCATCCAAAATTTGCTCATGCACCATGCAGTTATTTTTCATTATGTGATTTGAGTTCTGATGTTACAGTTATAAAAATGAAGGACATTTACGTTGAAATGGATATGTTGTTTAGAGGTCTAGTTGGAAAATAAAGAGTATAGTTTGCCTCTCAAATTTTCCAACTTGTGCTTTCAGGCAGATAAACTTTTTTTGGTTCTGCATATCATTGTGCTATCTAAACCAGAAGCATAATATGGAGTTCTGTATATATTTGATTGATTTTTTTTGGAAAAACTAATTACCTTTGTGTTTTTTTCTTCCTAGAGCTGGAATCCACCTGTACTAATTTTTGTACAAAGTAAGGAGCGAGCTAAGGAACTATACAAAGAGCTTGCATTTAGTGACATTAAAGTTGATGCAATTCATGCTGATCTTTCCCAGGAAAAGGTAATTAGTTCTTCCTGTAAGCTTGAAGCGACTTACCATTCAAAATGTTAATGAGAAAAGCATCTGAGTTATGCATACAAGTAAATTTTGTTCCTGCATAACATTTATCAATGGGCCAATATAAAGTTGCACTTTGCGTAGTACAGTGTTAGAAACTCCAGTTTGTACTTACCATTGCTGTTCCAATTTTGGTGGGGTGGCTGGGTTGGGAAATTCATATTTCAGTATCATCCATATATTGTACATAATTTTGTTTAGACAAAGTAGATATACTATCTTTTTCTAGTGGGTGATGAATATATTTCTAAAGGAGTTCATTTGTTGTGATAATTATGCAGAGAGATAATGCTGTTGATAATTTTAGAGCTGGAAAAACTTGGGTTTTGATAGCTACTGATGTTATATCTCGGGGAATGGATTTCAAAGGTGTCAACTGTGTGATAAATTATGATTTCCCAGAGTCTGCAGCTGCTTACATTCATAGAATTGGTAAGTGACTAAACTGAACTTCTATTAGGTGACCTTTGAAATTTGATATTCAAGTGTTAGACCTGTGATAGCTGCAATACAATTTAATCTGTCTCTTTTTTTCTCCTTCCCCCTTTTATTCTTCTGTTCTCGTTTTCTCTCATTCTCTCTCATTCTCTTTCCTTTTTCCCTTTGTGTTGGGTGGAGGTTTATTCTTCTGTTCTTGTTTTCTTGCAGGACGGTCTGGAAGAGCTGGAAGAAGTGGAGAAGCTATTACATTCTACACAGAAGAGGATGTACCATATTTACGAAACGTGGCAAACGTGATGGTCCAATCCGGGTGCGAGGTTCCATCTTGGATCCTATCTTTGCCTAAGAAGAAGTGGAAGAAGCACAGACCACACAGGGATTGTATCACTACTATGCCAGAAAATGAGGATCAGGTGGAGTAGAGGCAACACAATTTTGTTCTTTTTGGTGGCATTTTAAAGGTCATATAGACATAATTCATCAGCTTGTTCTTGGTGAGTGGTGTTTGTTGTAGTAACCAAAATATACTTAGTTTTTGTTTGGTGCATGTAGAGATTCTTATATACATACAAATGCTTGGTGCATCTCTCATTTGCTTTATGCCTAAGGGTTTGTTTGTTACTATCATTTATAAAGCCATTATAATAAATAATGTACTTAAAAAAAAAAACTTGGTTATGTAACATTGAAAATTGTGTACAAAATTACCACTTTTATTTTAAAATGAGGGGGGTTTTGAGAAAATTTGTTAGTGAGAAAAGGTATTTATGTCCTATAAATATTTTTTGAGCCAAACATACTTCTATGTTATAATTACCTTATCATAAATAATGTCTTTATAAATTAATCGCCAAACAATCCCTAATATGTAGACATCAGTATTTTCTTTTCTTTCTTGTTTTTGGGCTAATTGTGTGGCGCCGAAGACTGAAAGAAATGCCAAGTTCCAATCCCAAATTTCAAACCCTAAATTACTCTTGTGAACAGTTTGGGAATTAGAAAAGTAGTGGGTTATGACAAATTGACAATACTTAGCTTGAAAATAAATTACTTTTACCAGTACAAAATATTAACAATTCGGCGAGTTTTGATACAAAATTATTATAGTATGACGCGTAAAAATACATACTAAGAAGCATCCTATTTGAACGAATTCGGTTTTGTTTATCGTTTATCAATATTGACCAATTTTAGTATATTGTATTGGTCAATAATCAACGTTCTTCACATGGAGTTTGTTGGTTGGTTCATATAATATTTTGAAAAGTAAAAAAAGCAATTGAGTAACATAAAATCCTGACTTTTAACTCGAGTATTTGAAATTAATTGCCAAATAGGCATTCGGATTATTAAGTATTATCCCAAAAATTGTTTCCACTACAAGACTTTATATTATCTTTTCATATACACCAAATACCATTTGACATGAAATAACCTACCATTGTAACGGTTAGAATTTCGTTTGACGGATGTATTTATAAAGACTTTTAGTTGTTGAATTTTACATTGTGAGTGACATAAGAAAATATAAGAAAATGTAAAAGATAGATAAAAAAAATACTTTTCTTAAAAAAAGTCTTTTAATTGCAATATTAAATAAACCCTAGGTGTAAAATGTAAACAAAAATCACTTACATTTTCCCCGTGAACTCTAATTTAAATTTTATAATATGGTCAACAATTCATAAATGCACTAATCAACCTCATTCAAAATTCACATTTTAGGTGAGTTGCACACATCTCTTAACCACCATTTGGTGAAGACAACTCCACAAGTCACCCTCTTCCCATTGCACCTTCCATAAAGCTTTCTTTTACTTCAAGAGACGACTTGTTGAAGCAACTCCTAACCCCACTCATCCAACCAAAATCAGCAAATACAAGACAGATTCCTCAACCTCAAAACATTATAATATTACCACATTAGAGTTAGCTAGTACCAATCATTGACTCTTACCCTCTTTGCCTTTCCAAAAAACCCTCTTAAAAAAAACAAAAAAAACTTAACACCTTGCAAATAAAAGAAACTCCACAAGAACACAGAAGAAGAACACATCAATCACCTTGATCCTTGCCATTACCACTTCTTTTCTAAGCTGAATCCTTGTTTCTTGAGTTTTTCCTCCTTCATGGAGAGGCCAAAGAAGAAGGTTCTTATGTGCAAGAAAGCCTTCATCCATTTCTCCTTATGCTTTGTCATGGGATTCTTCACAGGCTTTGCTCCAATGGGTAAGCCTTCGTTTTCGTCGAGCCCTTCAATGGTAAACCTCCAACAACAACAAACCCAACATCAATTGGCATCGAAACCCGTTGAAGAGGCACAAACACCACTAGAGCAACAGGGCAATCTCAATAGAAGCCTAGCAGAGAGAAGACATACTTTTAGACCCTTGGAAGAGGTATTAGAAGACAGAGATACGAGGCCAAGAAAGCAAGTGATTGTAATCACTCCAACGAACGCTGGAGACCGTCTAAGAGAGGTGTTGTTGAGGAGGATGTCAAACACTCTGAAGCTGGTCAAGACACCACTGCTGTGGATTGTTGTGGAGCCGATGCTGGAGACGTCGAATGTGTCCCATGTGTTGAGAAAAACAGGTGTTATGTATAGGCATTTGGTGTTCAAGGAGAATTTCACCAAGGTAGAAGATGAGATGGATCATCAGAGGAACTTGGCTCTCAATCACATTGAGCATCATAGGTTGAGTGGGATTGTTCATTTTGCTACTCTATCAAATGTGTATGATCTCAGCTTCTTCGACGAAATCAGAGCTATAGAGTATGAATTCTTCTTCTTCCTTTCTCTCTTTCACTGTTTTTACTCTTTAGTAATTCTGTCAAACAGAAGCTCCTAACAATAGGGACTAACACACATAAAAAAAGTAAAATATTAGTCAACATGATAACAACTAACACTAGAAAAAACCAAGAAAGATATAATAAATGATGACATGATTCACATTTTTCTGGATGAGAGATTCTGATTTTTGGGTAATGGAAAAGGAAGGGAGTTGGTGAGGTTATAGCTGGAGAATATTTGCCCCACAGCTTCACCAAACCTTAACTAACTTACTTTGTTTTTTGGAAACAATAAGTTTTTTGGTGTCTGAATTAGTTAAAACATTTTACAGGTAAATTAAGGGTTTGTTTGGATTGTGCATTATAATGTATTAGGATTTTGCATTAAATCCTGCAACAAAATGCATTATGATGCAATCCAAACATACCCTAAGAGTATCATATCTGTTATTATTATAAGAAAATCATGCATATGAGAAAATATTTCTGATCTTTGGATAATTTGGCATTGCAGGGCATTTGGAACATGGCCTCTAGCTAAACTCACAGGAGGGAGGAAGAACGTCCGGATTGAGGGCCCGATTTGTCGATCTTCACGTGTTGTTGGGTGGCATTTGAAGAAGCTAAATGATCAAACAGAAGAAGAGCTTCAGATTCCAATCTCAAACTTTGCATTCAACAGCTCAATACTTTGGGATCCAGAGAGATGGGGTCGTCTTTCGCCAACCCAAGGCACCAAGCAGGTTTGTCTTCATTCTTGAACCATTCTTCTTCTTTATACAAGAAAAACATCTTGTAAAGTTAGTATAAAAACCTGTATGAGAATGAATTTTAAGTACAATTTGTCATTATATACAACTCATAGTTAGATAAAAGGCACAAAAAAACAGATTACTTGAGCAAACAAGTAATTTAAGCAGGTACAGGTTGTTAGGAAGACTCCAAACAAATCAGTTGTCTCATCAAAGATAAAGTGAAAATTAGAAAAATCTCTGACCATTTTTAAGAGTAGGCCCAAATAAGACATTTTTGTGGGCATGTATATATTCCAACAATTAAAATAATTAAACTGTTTCGAAAAAAAAAAAAAAAACTGGAAAAAAATTAGTCAAAACAATGGTTTTATTTTTGCTAGTTTGAAAAGGATGTTAGCTAAAATAGCACTATCAATTATTATATTTCTATTGCATATAACAGTAGAATTTTTTCCTTAAAATTCCATCTGCAGGATTTGCTGAAATTTGTGAAACAAGCAGTTGTTGAGGATGAATCATTCTTGAAGGGAGTCCCACAAGAAGATTGCTCAAAACTCAATCTTTGGCAACTCCATCTGTCAACTAGAGCCAACAGAAAGTGATGATCACTTCTTTTTACCTCATCTATCAGGTGAAAATTGGATTTTTACAGTCAAGACAGAAAGTTAAGAATCACAGACAGGGAAAGTTAATGGGTAAAATGAGCATTAAAGATCCACCTTTATTGTTTGCTTCATCCTCCATTTGATGCATAAAGTGGTCCTAGATGAATCAAGATCATCAAAGGTGTAGTAGATTTAAGTACTACATACTCAGCAAACAATATAAAGAAGATCAAAGAGGGCTTGCACAAAATCTCTGAATCCATATTTTTTAGTTATTTTTGTTTTGGAAGCATTGTTTAGAATGAGGTTAATCAAGAATGTAAAGGAAAACAGTTTCTGCAACATTGATTGAATTTGAAATATTACATTCATTTACACCTTAAGGCTACAATTTTGTTGTTTTTCATCCTACAAATACACCATTTTAACATACAAGTATCCGGCTAGAATCATATATATGTACATTAAAAGGTATGTATCACATCAAAGAACCTACCGAAAAGAAAAATGTTGCATAACAGTAGTGTAAATATTAATAAAGTGAATAGATTCCGATCTTTCTTCCATTAACAAAAAAAAAATTCTGGTCTAGGATGAAATACAAATCATTTGTAGCTCACTCTTATCTCTTTCCTAATTTCCTTGTCCAAAAAAAACATCTGATATTTCTCCTGCTGGGTACCAAATGCTATTACCAAAATACTATCTAATCCACCATTGCTAAATTCTGCCTGCATTTAGAATCCTAATATAGATCTATAATCTATACACAACCTCTCCTGCATACCGGGTCAGAAGTCACAAATTTACATGATTCCGGAAACGACCAAAAGAGACGAAAGAGTGGAATGTTAACCCATGGCAGAAAGATGTATCACTTGATCTAGTCAGGGTTGAAAGAGCGGGTCCATATTTTTGTCGTAAATCTCAAACAACTCATCGACGTGCAACCTGACAATTTCCCTGCATTGGATGATATCATCCGAATATTCCCGTTCCCAGTCAGCTACTGTCTTCTTCATCCTGCCTTCAGGATCCCCACCTGTAAAGAGCTGACCCAGATACATACCCCTGAAAAATATGCAAGAATAGGTTCCTATGAGGTCTATGCAGATTGACTAAACAAGTTTGTGGCACTTAGAAAACTCAAATACATGAGAGCAATTTGGTGGACATTGTTTTGTGTTGTACATTATATGGGGTAAGAAGCAACAAGGAATATTTTTACTCTACCAGAATATTTAGGTATCTGAATCACCTTACAAGAATGAGGAATCAAGTATCCGGCTAAATCTACGTATTCACCTAATATTCTCAGTTAGAGCAACAAAGGCAAATCATAGATACAATTCTGATATACATAGAACATCTGTTACTAAATAATAGTATATCATACCTCTTACAAAGTGGCAGGAATACTTTGCATTCATTGGAACCATTTTTCCAAACGCCCAGAGACTTGTGCTTCCGGTAGAGAGCACAAATTGACTTGATACAGAGGTTGCTATTGCTAAGAGCATTGAACATCTTCTTAGACGTCTCCCACAATTTACCCTCTTGAGGAGCATTAGATTTGCACAATCTAGTTTTGGCCTGCTTCTCTGCAGAGCATGTTGTAGCTTCTAATTTCCGTTTTAGAGGCCATTTAGCAGTTGATGGAGAAGCGACACGGTGAATTTGTTTCTCTTCCTCTTCATCATCACTGATTTGAACAATAGAAGCTGCCGACTTTGGAGCATATGTCGCCTCCTTTCCAATGTCAGGCACCATAGAGCTTAATTCCTTCCTGTCATGCCCATTTACCTGCACATCAGCCTCTATAGTCTCCTTCTTTGGCTGAATGAGAGAAGCACCGGCAGATTTTGGACCTACAAAAGAAAGGCAAGACATTTCGCAAAACCCTTGTGAATAGCGGATGGCAATTGGCAAAAAGCAAGACAAACTATTACATAGAAAACATCTTATAGAAAGACATCACTGAAAACAAGTGAGAAGTTGCTCCTTGAGAGAGACGAAACAACTATTCTCTGTGTAAGATGAGATTTAATCAGCCCCAACTATTCTCTGTGTAAGATGAGATTTAATCAGCTTAGAGCAAGGTCTAGTTTTGAACATTTCTAAGTAAATAAAGCAAATTAGTAAAACAATTGATCTTCAGTAAGCAATGAAAACCTGCAGGTTCCAATAATTAGACCGAAAACCAAGTTGTTATGTGCAGGCTTGAACATCTATCAAATGGAAATCTAAGTGGAAAGAGCCCACTCTCAAGTAAGGGATGAGCTAAATACCAAATGCCTCTTTGATTTCCATATGAATCACAAATACTTAAACAAAGGATCAGCACTGAAGCCAAGTGTCTTTCACCTACTAACATTCACCAATCACCAATTATAGAGTTTTAAGAATCATACCACATTTGCTAAGCATTCAATAACATAGCTAATCAATCATCCACAGGCCACAACAGTACCCTTGGTAAGTGGTACCTTTTTCATTAAATCAGTTTGGACCAGTCCATAATTACCGAAACACAGTGACTAATCTAAGATTAACAGCTTGAAAGAGTTCAAATTATCCGAATTGAAGCACTCAATATACCTGAGTTCTGCATATCCCCCATTCCCTTGCCCTTGCAAGCCATTCCTGCAGCTGTTGACCTACTCTTTTCAGCCTTGCCGACCATCCATTTTGCAACTGCTTGTTCTAGCTTAACGACACGTCCTCCTAACTCCTCTTCAATCTTCATCTTCTCCTTTTCCAACACCTCATTCTTCCTCACCAGCTCCGAAATTGCCGCCTCCTTCTCCTCCAACAGCCGCTTCAGCTCCTCAACGGCTTTCATCTTCTCCACCGCATCACCACCACTTCCATCCGCTCCTTTCCTCGCCGCGTGAAGATCAATCTGCAGCTTGCTCTTCTCCACCTCCAACAACCAGCATTTCTCCTCACTGTTCTTCGCTTCCTCTTTCCACTTCCTTTCCTCCAACTCAAACGCCTCCCTAAGATTCTGGTACTTGTCGTTCAATCTATCGTATTTCTCCTTCAGCCTCCCTTCCGTCCCGCTCATCGACATTGCGTCTTCCTTGAGCCTGATTATCAGCTCCTCCTTATCTTCTAATAACCTCCTCTGCTGACGAAACTTCTCCTCCAGCACCAGATTTAGAGCACCGAGCCTCTGACTCTCCTCTTTAATCCGGACGTTTAGCGCTTGAAGCTCGAAGAAACGCTTGGCCAAATCCAACGGAATTCCTTCGCTTTCCATCCTCGGCCGCTCCTCCGCCTTCACGCCTCCGCCGTCAGGTGGCTGGAGAGACGAGCATGGCTCGGAGGTGGAAGAGAGAAAGTTCGCCATGGAAAGATGTGCTAGGTCTCTCAGGATTTGGGGGAAGAAGAAGCAGAAAAATCGTGGGAGAGCAAGGGACGGGAAACAGAAACCACGATGGTTACTGATGGCAATTCTCGCAGACTCGCAGTGCATAAAAATGGTAATTTTCGAAAATTTTCTAAATATGATGATTGGAGAAAATTTTGTTTTTGTTTTTCGGTGCGATATTGACGCGGAAAGACTGGGATCCACCATTCCCAAACCTTGTTGAGTAAGTTTTGGCATTACAATTTTTAAAAGATAAATAAGAGGGGAAAATGTATAAAACTATCCATTATTTATACTTGTTTGCAATAAATCACTTCTTATAAAAAAGTTTGTATAAAATTATTTTTTATTTGTTATAAACAATCACTCTAGTTTTAATTTTTGTTAAATAATTTAATTTAACTATAATTCTAGTTCATAGTTTATACAATAAAACAACTATGTACATAATGTATAAAATATATGCACAATTAGAAAAAATATACATTAAAAAACAAGCATATATTTTTGTCTAAATACACATGAGTTTCCATAGTGTAATTTTTTTTGTATGTGCATATATTTTATATCGATGTGATGTTCGTATTTTGTACGAGAGTGACCGTTTTCACGAGTTTCATTCCCTAATTTTGATTATACTAAAATTTTCTACTGATATGCTAAATATAGCTTAATTGGAATTTTATTAATATTATGTTTACGTCATCAAAAGCATTAAGAAAACAAATAACAAAAGAAAAAATTAATTATATTGGTTCATAATCGAGTCTGAAATGATTTGGACCAAATCGAAATTGTAACGAACTGAATTATTTTGGTCTGGTCTTCTGTGTAGGTCTTGAAAAGATTCTGGATCGGTTACAGTTTGAACCAGTGACATCTCTAAATTTGGGGTGTTTTATCTTGTTCGGGTGAAAGTACACAAAAAGAAAAAATGTAAATAAAAGATAAGTGTATTTTGGTATTTTAGTATATTTAATATTTTTTTTATTTTTTTTTATTGATACAGTAAGAATTCAAGAATCCAGAACAACCAAACCTGGAAACTTGAGAGGCCGAACAAACGGCGTCGGAACACCCGACAAGAACAAGCAAACAACAGAACAACAAAAACAAAACAAAAATAAAAGACAACAGACACAAAAAAAAAACGAGCAAGCAAACCAACAAGGCTAAATCAACGAGAAAAGGCTTCAAACATGGGTTGGAAAACACCAACAAGGCGTTTGAAGCAGCCGGAAAGAAGAAACAAGACACATCTAGAGGCATTTCGTCAGTAGAAACCACCAAGAATCACACGATCACTATCTTATTTCGAACCGAAACAACAATTTTCAGACCAACCTACAGGAAAACCTGCAACAGGAGGACTGAACACAAAAGAAACAAGAGACCGAAAAATCAAAACAAAGGGTTGAGGTAAGCTCGAAGGACGCAGGAAGTCTCAGTGCGGAGGGGGAGAGGTGAGCAGGTGGGGTTGGCGTCAGCGGAGGAGGGGAGGCGACGACGTGGTGGCGAGGCTCGGTCGGAGAGGGGCAAGTCTCGGTCGGAGCGGGGGCTCTTCTGGGAGCAATTGGTTCCAGATCCGGCTCGTCACCGGTGGGCGGTGGCTTGGCTTTCTGAGCGGTGGCGGTGGCGGCGGCGAATGCTCATTGGGAGCGTTTCAGGGCTAACAACGGGAGGCGCAGATCTAGACTCGGAGGAGGCTCAGATCTGGGCGGGGAGGTAGAGGCTCGGTCGGAGCGGTGGCAAGGGGGCTCGGAGGAGCAGCCGGTGGACGGTAGCGGCGGTCGGCCATGGCGGCTCGATGGAGCAAAAGCAAGGGCCGGCGTCTTTCCGGCGAAAGCGAGGAGAGGCAGCATGCCGGAGAAGGCTGGAACCGGGGAGGCAGTCGCCGGTGAGGCTGGTGCCGGGGAGGCGGTTGCCGGTGGGGCGAGAGTGGGTAGGGGCATGTTAGGGCCGGCTCCCAGAAGGGAGCTTTTCCTGGGTTTATGTTCAAATATATATATATTTTAGTATATTTAATATGATTGTTATACAAAATAATAATTTGGGTAGTTGTTTGCAATAAAATATGAATAAGGGGTGGTTTTGTACAAGCTTTTTTATAAGGGATGGTTTTGTGCAATCAAGTGACAATAATGTGTGGTTTTATGTAGACCTGTCAACTGGGTCGGGCGGGTCGGGTTCGGGTCAAATCGGGTTCGGATCGATAAAATTTTCGGAACGGGCGGGTCGGATTCGGGTTGACCCAGCGGGTCGAACATGCCCTATTATTATGATTTTTAACTTTAATAAAATAATTATAATAATATAATTAATATTATATTATTATTTAATAAAGTATATTAAAATATTTAATATAAATGAAATAAAATATACAAAATAAAGAGGACCCGCGAGCTCGGATTTGCATTCGGGTCAAGTCGGGTCGGGTTCGGGTCCTTTCGGGTCGGGTTTTCGGGTTGGGTCGGTTTTTGACAGGTCTAGTTTTATGTCTTTTCCCTTAAATAATAAAAAGGATGCGAATCAAGTGAGAAATAGTGTTTAGGTGAGAATATGTACATACATGCAAAAATCCATACACATTTTGTATGTATATGAATTTTTCCTTACACACAATCACATATATAGTAAAAAATATATGCACATACAAGCAAAGATCCATGCACATCTTGAGGTGTTCATGCAATTTTGCTTGTATGTGCATGAGTTTTAACTTACACATAACTCATACATATAGTAAAAATATATGCACATACAAGCAAAAATCCAAACACATCTTGAGGTGTTCATACATATTGTGTCATGGATTTTTACATGTATGTGTATGAGTTTTCAATTACACATATCACCATATAGTACAAATTTATGCACATACAAGCAAAAATGTATGCACATTTTGAGTTGTGCATGAATTTTTACCTGTAATTGCATGAGTTTTCACCTATCAAAGTCATGCACATATAGTCATAAATCTATACACATCTGGCATTCTCACATTCTCAACTAAACATTCATTCTCACATGAACTTTTTCCTAATAAAAAATGATATTATTATAAAGTCTGTTTGAATTTTAAAAATAATACATTAAATTGTTATTTTAATGTAATTTATTCTATTATCTCGAAAATTTAAAGCGACCCTGAAATAACGTTTTCATTTTCGATTATCTTATCTTAAAATGACAATTTAATGCAAGAATATGTTATTTAACGTAATATCATTGAAATCATATTCTAACGGTATTTTTATGAAAAAATTAATAAAAAATTGAAAATCCAATTCATCATAATGAATGAAAATTTCTATTAATTTTATAAAATAATTCTAATTGAATAAAATCTAACCTTCCTAAATAAGAAATTTATGCATTAGGTTCAAAAAAATCGTTTTACGAATAGAGATGATTCAGATGAAGGGTCAAAATTATCTATTTCTTTTGTTAAATCTATTTGTTACTTCGGAACAATGGGTAACAAATACATTTTTGAATTTCTCTAGTACTTTTAAAGTTGTGTATTGAATTGATGTCATGCACCGGTATTTTTATAAATTTATATTATAATAAATATGCTATGATAATATAATAAATTTTTTATATGTATGAATGAATAAAAACAATAATAAAATTAATTTAATGTTAGAAATAAACTATATATAAATTGTGCTTTCAAAAATTATTTATTTTTTAATAAAGTTTTCTTATCATAAAATATAACAATATATTGTTGTTAATATTGTTCATATTATAGTGATAATAATCAATTTTCATATTTTTAATTATATATTTTTAGTATATGTGGAAAAAATAAGCAAAGACCGAGAACTTTAATACCTAATTAATAAAATTTCAAATCTAAATAAAAAGTTGGGGATTTAATTTACGAATTATAGTTTTATGATCCCAATTCCAAGTTTAATATTCTATTTACATTTTTTCTGAAAAATTACACATGTCAACACAATATTAATTTACTTTACTTAGGATTTTTGACCCTTTAAGAGGGGTAAAATAGTAAATTTGATATTCTAATAAAACAAATTAGCTCATTGATCCCTTAAGTCATTAAATTCTCTTAAATCCTAAATCCTAAAAAACATTTCTAAAATGACTTTGGGCCATATATATAACAATAGAGAGTCATAATTACAATTTTGAAAAAAAATAAACCTAAATATGTTATTTATGTGAAAAAAGGCCCTTCCAATCTAATTTTCTCGTTAACTTATTACAAAAGCCCAATGATTCAATTGGGCTGACCGGGTCAAAAGCCCAATGAGTCACATGACAACAGCTTAGCTGTGAAATTTTAGCATAACAACAACAACAATTTGTATCGATCTTGATTGATTACAATGATCAAATTATTGGAAAATACTGATTCTGATGATACAAAGTGTATCCTGAATTCCTGATCCATGACTTTTAAGTTTCGACGTGTATTCTGATGTTACAACGTGTATCCCCGATTTTTCCGGTTATTTCTTGCGCGAAAAGCCAAGACAAAAACTAAAATCCATCACGGCCAATAGCAAATGTTTCGAGCATCGAAGATTATCATCCTATCTCCCGATACCCCGATTTTCCATCGCTAACAAATCAACCAGTGTTTCGCACGAATTCCTCCGAGATGATCCAAGTTAGAGTTGTAATAGAGGTGAAAAGTTCTTCACACTTTAATTTATCGCTTCTCTTGTTAATTCAAAGTGCTGTGTAAGCTCTTCCATGGCGTGAATCTAGGTTTCTTTCTTTCGTGCCTTGCCTGAAATGTATCGTTTTCCCCCTTTTAGAACGCAGTGCCTGCTTTGTGTGCGTTAGCTGCCATTGCAGCTAAGCATGGAATTGAAGCTTGGCAAGCGTACAAAGCGGCATCACCTCGCCAGCAGAGAATTCACGGACGATCTCAAGCGGCCGCTTTTCAGCAAAAGATGACAAGGCGAGAGGCAGCTCTGATTCTTGGAGTAAGGTATAGCTTCAATTTGTATTTATGTGAGATTAGCGGTGGAATTGCGTTGTTTCAGTACAGTATCTGGTCATCTGTTAGCCTATATATGGTATTTCACTGTTGCTGGTGAAGTCTAATGATAGTTGTTTGTCAGTTCTTGTTTTGGAGAATTAGCCTGTGTTTGGTACTTCAATTTGTATTTCCTTTGTACAGTTTTAATGTTTTTGCATCAAATTTTGCTCTTCGATTTGTGGTTCTTTGACTGCTTGTATTAGCCGGATACTTCATTGATAGATGCTTGCTCAACTTGCTGAAATGCAGTGCTTAGGGTTTCTTGAGGGTACAACATAACCGTTTAAATCTGCTCAGAAGTCCAAATCTTTTGGCTTTGTCCTTCTAATAAGCTATGGCCAATCCTTTGAAGTCATTGAATTAGTACTGCATTCACATTGCAACATTTTTTTGTCTTGTTCAAATGTGTGCATCTTACATCCTATGCTTTTCTTTCCTGTGTATTTTGTGTGAAGTATCTTGCAACTCAACTAGTATGAAAATTGAATCTCTGTGGAGCTCCATTAGATACACATTTGATTTGTCTATAAACTGGACTAGTATGTAGGTATTTGTTTGATATCTGAAAAAGCATATTCCATAGGAATTTGTTCATTGTCTTGTACATGAAATACTTTTTAGTTCTCATCTTCACCGACAACATTCTTGCAGCGAGAGTGCGGTAGAGAAGAAAATCAGGGAAGCACATAGGAGGGCAATGGTGGCGAACCATCCAGATACCGGTGGAAGTAATTACCTCGCCACAAAGATTAATGAAGCTAAAGACATTATGATGGGGAAGAGCTAGAACACTGGATCTTGCTCTCCAAATTCTAACTGGTGCTTCTTGCTCTTTTCCATTTACACCTTCGTTGACAATTTTGCCATATCCGGCCTTCATTTCAAAGGCTGCTAATCTGACATGTTTATACCAAATCTTGATTTAGATTGTTAGATGTGTTATTCATGGTTTTTAGACTGATGTCAAATATCAAGTTTTCATGCAGTGGTTCTGATTATTGTCATTACTGTGAACTTTTGGGGCTACAGGCATCAAGATTTGGCATTTTTCCATGCCTAGAAATCTTGTTTAAGAGCAATGTAGCCCCAACAACGAAGCATTGACAGAATAAGTAGGCAGAAGAGCAAGTTCAGTTGAAAAAGTTGATACTGCATCTTATAGTCAACAGCACTATGCTCCTAGATCAATCAGATCAATTAGCACTCTGAATCAAGAAGGCAATCAGAGTTCATACCTTATCTTTCTAGAGCTCCCATAGCAGAAGCCTTTGGTATTTACAACTCCAAAAGACAGTTTTAAAGGAAAGAATCAATGTAGTTTAGAAGCTATTCCTTGTCAATTTGTGGAAAGGAAGTTGAAGGCATCTCGTCGAATTTGTGTGTCTCATCTGGGTTGTTATCTATCACACCTTGTGGGTCTCCAAGAAGTGTCAAAAGTATGTTTTTGTGGCACTCTTCACAGAAGTAGAAATATGAGAAGTGGCCCTCATTTGGGAGTCTATGCACAGTCGCCCCGGGTAGAATCCGACTAATGTAATCTGCCATTGATGATGAAACTACCCAATCATCCATTCCCTGCAAAATACATCCATAAATTGGGAACTTATATTGGTGAAGATGCATAAAATGTTTGAAGAGAGTGCAAGAGATGGTGCTACACAAACCTGCCACAAGTGTATTGGTCCCGGGAATCCGGTTAGTTCACATTCAGCTTGAGTGTACATGGATTTCAGCCATGGGAGGATGCCCTTAGCAAGGCATTTTCTTCTCATCTGCAAATCAGCTAAGCTGAATCCCCAATCTGAGACTTGTAACCGAGCTTCCTCAATGAATGGCCGCGCACTTTTCTGCCTAATCGATTCTTCAACATTCCTCTGCCAGTTTTCTTCGAATCTCGGGTTCTCAATCAGAGCCTTGTCCTGCAAAGGGAAATGCAATATGTTGCTTACCCCAGGTATTCTAATGTTACTTTCTCTTGTCTTTTGCATTCCTCATTTAAGGGTCCGTTTGGATTGCCACCATAATGCATTAAATTGCATTAAATGATGACATTTAGGGTATGTTTGGATTCCCGAGATAAGGCAGCATCTTGCATTAAAATGACAATTTAATACAAGCGAAAATCCAAACAGACCCTTAATCCAAAATAATACAACTTAATGCATTATGGATTTCTGGGTGGCGATCCAAACGCACCCTAAACCGATCATCCCTTACGCTACTAGTACAATATTATATCATTGATGTGCAAAACCATAGATAAGATTCATGGTGTAACCTTTTCTCCGAGTGATACGGACAACAATTTCTCAATCACACCATGGTTTCCAGAGAGGAAAGTTTTCCTGTAGAAGTATGAGAGAAAACTTGGGAATCTCCTGGCAAGAAAGTACATAAACTTCCTTCTTCCCTCCCAATTCTCCCATGTCCTGCTGATCTCGTCTTTTGTCATACTCCGATCATACGGATTTATCATAGGAGCAACCAATGCTGCACCTGCAAACCCAGAAACAAATCCATCTATAAGCAACTTTGCATCTTAAGAGATGAAATTATCAGCAGCTGAATAACAAACCTGAAACTCTTTCAGGAATGTATCTGAGAGCAGCCCAGATATGTATAGCAGCATGCGAGTGGCCCAACAACCAGAATTTGTCATGAACGCCTGCTGCCTTAGCTAAGTGCATGATGTCGTGTGCAGAAGAGTTGAGGTTCCGTTGGGGATGAGGATCACTCTCCCCGAACCCAGGCAAGTCGTACGTGATTAAACGGGCACCAAACTCTTCCAACAATGATTCTTTAACTCCAGGTATACCTGAGAAAACCAAAATTGGCAGTCAACTACCAGAAGAGTTCTTCCTACAAAAAATGATAATAGAATTCACAGGTCTTCAGATTGGAACCTGCAAGTCTGGATGATAGAAAAGCATGAGGAGTGATCAATGTGAATCTAGCTCTATCAGCTAGAGCGCCTTGTTCATGATACGCGATGCGCCTTCCATCTGGAAGTGTGACGTGGCTAGCGCTGGGAGGATGTATAAGCATTTTCTTGATGACAGGTATCGTGCTATCGTGCGTGTTATTTATATTCAGTACTGTAAAAATCATAGCTATGTCAGTAACCAAATTTGTAATTGTAATTGTCTTTAGTCTAAACAGGAAGCACAAACACTGTGAAACAGGCAGGAGGGATTATCACAGAAAAAGGTAAACCAACTACAAACTTTTACTAGTTTTGATAGCTAAGTTACATTCTTAATCCAATTCTACATATTTGATTTTTCAGATGAGTGGCCTTTTAAAAACTAGAAAACCAACATTCTCAGCAAGAAAAGTTAACTAATTTTCTTTCGTAAATTGCTCAGAAGCTCAATCTTCCTGAAACTCAGATAATTCGTATTAGAAACAAGAGAATGCTCTTAAAATTCCATCAATCAACACAATGTATGACTACAAAGTTAGACCCAAATGCTCAGATTATCCCAATTCCACATAAATGAAAGTCAAAGAAACTCAGATTCAAATGCTCAGAAAAATCAAAACCCAAAGAAAATGCAACAGAACCCAGATCACATAAACAAGTAAATCAACAAGCAGTAGCAGTATTCTATCAGAATCATGGATTTACCAGATAAGGCAAGAATGAAAACACACAGTATGACAGGCCAAGCGTGAACCGGATCTCGATCCTCAGGCAAATACTCATTCAGAAAGCTCAATCTCCCAGAAACCTTAGAAACAGGCCCTCCCAATTTCTGCACAATGTATGAATCCTTATCCACTAAGCTCTGCTGCAGAATGTCCCTACACCCTCTAGAAAGGTCCAATAGCAGCTCACCCCATGATTCTGCAAACCCTTTGATTTTGTCCTTCAAATTCTCAGGCTCAGACACTTGACCCTCAAGAGAACTACTAGGGTAGCTGAAATGGGCTTGCTTCAGATCAGGAGATTGTGTTATTGGTGAAGAGAAGAAATCAGTTGTGTACCGGATTTCATGGTCTTCCAATAAGCTTGTCATCTCCTCTCTCCAATGCCCAGATCCTCCAAATTCAGACATTTCAAGAAGGGAGACAAGCTAAGAATTTCAGAATTTGAAAGAAAGAAGACAAGAACTAGATGATAAGAAGGTGAATCTGGCTTGGAGAAGAAGTTTAGTTGGGTAAACTGAAAAAAAAAAGGTAAAGCTGAGTTCTGACTGTATATGTGGAAAGAGGGGATTGCTTGATTTGAAAGGTTTACAAAGAACAATGTCAAATCCACACTTTAGTTACCCACTGCAAAAAAGCATCAAAACCCAGAAACTATAAGAAACCCCAAATCATATAAATCCCTAAAACCCATCATGATTTCACACAAAGCTGAAAACCGTTCGCTTTGAGACTAGAAAAAAAAGAAAAAGAAACCAGTACTTTATCTTCCTGCGAACATGATTCGCATCCCACAAACTTTTATTTCTTGTCCTCTGCTTTTTTCAGACGAATCTCACTCTCTCAAAATTGAAAATTGCAAAAATCCCCAAATGCCCCAAATGATTGATATAGAAGAAGCAACCCATTACCAATCCACTACCTCTCTGCAAGTTCAACAAAAACAAACTTGTTTCAGGCTTTGCCAGAAACACACATCAAAAAAGGTCCCTACAAGGCCAGAAATCAGTGGGCCCACCATGAATCTCGGTAAGAATGGAAAGATAAGGAATTTTTCACTTTCGGCGGAGGTCAGTAGTAGTATAGGTTGACAGCAACGGTAGTAGTTGTATTCAAGTTTTTAAGTATGTGGAGTTTAGAGAGAGAAACGTCGTCGTCGGAGAGTCTGGAAGGGGGCGGTGGCGGTGTCCGCGGTGGTTGAGCAGGCGGAGGGAGGGTGGCGTGGAGTTGTTGTCGGGCTCTGACATTCTGAATTCGATTTCATGGCAGCGCAACAGGGTGCATCAGTGCATGTGACCCTGGGGAATGTGGTTTTCTTTTCTTTTATCTTGAATTTTGTTTGTTTAATTCTTCCTTCATACTTGATTATGGACGACTAATCCAGATTATTGCTAATTTTATGTACTTCCCTCTCAAGGGATAAAATGTACGGGTAGAATGTTCGCATCCGGATTTTCTGGTGGTGCACCCTGTTTTTGTTTTCAAAAAAAAAAAAAAAATTCAAGTGAAAGAACCGGGTTTTTTTTGGTTCATGGCCAATTTTGTTTTTTTTTTTTAAAAAAAAATCTGGTTCACCTTGGGCGCATCCACGTTGCGCCCAGAAGGAAAATTTTTATTTTTTTAAAATAAAATAAAAATTAATTAATTAATTAAATTTTTTTTAAAAAAATTTCCCTTCTGGGCGCATCCACGATGCGCCCAAGGGGTTTCTATTATTTTTTAGAGTTTGTGATTTAGGGTTTTTGGACGCAACCAGGTTGCGCCCAATGAGTTTTTAGTGTGTTTTAGGGTTTGGGGTTTTCGTCCATTCGAGTACAAACCCCTAAACCCAACACACCCTTTGGGCGCAACTAGATTGCGTCCAGAATTATGGGCGCAACTAGATTGCGTCGAGAATTATGGGCGCAACTAGGTTGCGTCCAAGGGGTTTGTAGCGTTTTTTAGGGTTTAGGGTTAGGCCTTGGGGTTTAGGGTTAGGTCTTGGTGTTTGGGGTTTATGGTTATATTATATAGTTATATACTATGCTTATATCATATAGTTATATATAATAATTATATCTTATACTTATATGACTTATATCCAATTTGGTTATATCATATCGTTATATTCTATAGTTATATACAATGATTATATGTTATAGTTATATCCAATTTGGTTATATCATATCGTTATATTCTATAGTTATATAAAATGATTATATGTTATAGTTATATCCAATTTGGTTATATCATATCGTTATATCCTATAGTTATATACCGTGATTATATAGTTATATCCAATTTGGGTGAATTATCTGGGCGCAACCACGATGCGCCCATATTTTTTTTTTTGAAAAAAAAAATTGGGCGCATCGTGGTTGCGCCCAAGATCAACCGGTTCAGACCCAAACCGGTTCAATAATCTTTAAAAAATTATTTCTCAAAATAAAAATAATTCACCCAGACCTTGGACGCACCCTGGTTGCGCCCAAGGAATTGATTTTTTTTTTTTTATAAAAAAAACCCAGTTTGGGCGCATTCCGAATGCGCCCAAACTGGGGTGCGCCGCAAGAAATTGCGGGTGTAAACAATAATCCCCAAAATGTAAGGTTAGGCCTCCTTGCATGAATTGAATATTCATTTATAAGTCATCAGTTTATAATAAAAAATAGAATATGTGTCCATGTTCTGCACGACTTTAATTAAATATATATTTAAAATAAAAGTTTTAAGTTTATAATAATATGTGAACTGTTAAGTTTTGTTAATTATATTAGAGTTGGTTTAGGATTTGCATATATTAAGGCTTGAATTCCCTATAATTTATTGTAACGGCCTAATGTTTCTTATAAAACAATAAAAAATATTATTAATATGATTTTGTGCAAGTCAACTTGCTATATTGATTAAACGTCGTTTATCCTTGTTCTTAAGATCGACTAGGGTTGCGTTCGGTTGGGTTGAAGGAGAGGTTGAAGTTGAAGGGTTTGCTTAATGTGTGTGTGTGGGGGGACATTAGGGCTCCGTTCGGTTGGGTTGAAATAGAGGTTGAAGGAAATGGGTAATGTGGGGGGAGGGGGACATTAGACAAAAATTGGGTTTAAGTGGTGGTTGAAGTTGAAGCAAAAGTTAAACTTCAACTCCATCCTCACCGAACGAGCCCTAGGCATTTAAGTGGGGTTGAAGTGGGAGTTGAAGCAAATGCTTCAACTTCATCCACTTCCACTCATCCACTACCGAACGCAGATCAAGTTTAAATGGACTAAAACCTAAGCCGAATACACCTTTAGATTTAGGTGTCTCTTTGTATAATTCCACCTTTAGTTGAGATTACTAAGTGTTCGTTTGGTTGAATACAGGAAGTGTAATTTCTAAGAAATTATTTCATGTGAAATTAAATCATGGAAATTGATAAATCATGTTTAGTTAAAATCTAAATTATGGAAAATATGGGGGGAGAAAATCTTACTTATATCTCTCTAAGTGATAAGTAAGATATATTTGTTTTGCATGAATTGAAAATATGTGTTTTGCATGAATTGAAAATTACAATAATTAAAATATATGGGTTTTTAAAAAACAAAAATTCAATCAAACACATATATTTGATATCATTTTTTACAGTATTTAAATTTATGGAATTTACTTACCAATCAAACGAGCACTAAGAATCACATTTTGGACTAAATTTCTTAACAGGGCTAGGGCAAATCTAATTTTCTATCTGGCCCAAAACTAGCCACACTCTCACTACCAAAAACAAAAACAAAACTAGCCACTCTTAAATAGGTCATTCATTTATTTTTTGTCAAGGATTTGAGTCATTGACCACAAATCTGCTATAAATGGATTAATACGTACAATCAAGGTTATCAAGATCGAGATTCTAGGATCGGATCGATAAAGGTTTTTCGGGATCGGATCGTGAATCGTAAGATTCTACATTTTAACTAAAAATATGTTGTAATAACCTAATATGACTATATGAGTATTATATATTATGTAGAAAAATATTATAAATAATAGATTTTGGGTAAGTAATAATGTTATAAAAATAAATTAGAATGATAATTAACTAATTTTGAGATATAAATTTTGATCATATTAATATTTGATAATATAAAGTCTTACTTTTTACTATTTTAGTGTTGTTGTCTAATATTAATATGTACATGAATTAAAACTTATGTATGTCTAGCTTAAATCATTTTCATACTTGAATAGTATAATATATTTTAATCATTTATAGATGATCACAATAATCACTTTTAGGATCGTTAAAATCGTATGTAGGATCGAAATCGTACACAAGATTCTACTCATTTTATTTTGTCAACTAAGATCATACCTCTAATAAGATTTCAACTAGGATCGCGGATCGTTTCGCCTTTCTTGAATCTTAAGAATCGTAGATCCAGATCGAGATTCTAATAACCTTGCGTACAATGTTGGTAAGTGGATAAACCGGTAAAAATAAGAATAGTATGAAACATATTTTGCTTAATTATTTTAAAGTATAACCCCTTGTTTGGTTGAACGTGGAAATTAAGTTTCTGAGAATTTAGTTACTTCCTAGGAATTGTAAATTGCTGAAAATTGCGAAATCATGTTTGGTTCAAAATTGTTGTTTTTATATTAACATAGGAAGTAATATGGTTCCATTTAAAAACGCATGAAGTAGATCTTACATACCTCTTCAAGGTAAGTACAATTCCTTTGATTGGAGAAATTACAACTTCGTAGAAAGTAAATTCTCACGTTTATTTTTGAACCAAATACAAGAAATAAATGTATTTCCTGAAAAACTTCAACTTCATGAAAAATGTAACACGAACGAAACGAGAGCTAAGTATATAAGGATTATAAAGTATTCTACCAAAGAAATGACACAACCGTCCCAAAACATTTAACTAGTACAAGTATATATTTCCATAACAAACAATTCACTCTATCTAAATGTGGATAAAAGTTATTAGAAATTAAAATCCTAGAATGAAAATTATAAACCCGTCATTTTCTGTTTTGACATCTTATTTGTCACCCTCAATAGCAAAATGTATATTAATCTTGAGGCCTCCAACAAGAAACAGCGTACAAAATCCTACCCTTCCAACCCTGAACCGCCCAACCACAATCCTCCTCCATCATAAACTCCTTCCTAAAGCTCCTTTGCACCATGGCCTTTGCCCTCCTCAGCATCTCCCTCTCTAAGGGCACCTGCCTGAACCCGGCCCTCGCCTTCCTCGTCTGCCACCTCCGATACGTCTCGGGCCTCTCTAGCCTCTCCCTCCCCTCACACGCCACCACATTGCGCATTGTCTCCCCGAAGATCCTCCCCTCGAGGATGGCCCTGTCGGGATCCTCCCGGGGCATGGTGGCCTCGAAAACCTCGAAAATGGCCGCGTAGTGGGCCGCGGCTTCCTTGAACCTCATTATAAAGAAGGGCGCGTTTAGGTTTCCGTTCACCACCCCATGCACGAAGCAATCCGGCCTTATTCTCTTCACAGCCTCCAAGAATGCGTCCCTCGGGCTACTCTCCGCCTCCACACTCTCGTCGTACAACTCCTGTGACCTGTACGACGTTTTAGAATAATTATGATCAAGTCTTTCTAACTTAGCTGATAAACAAGTAAGAATACAAGTACCTATAGAGGGAGTTGACGACGGTGAACTCGTCGCTTCGGATCCCGATCTCCTCCACCGTGACGCTCTCCCACCTCTCCGCCACCACCGCCCTGTACTCCAACTCCACCTTGAACCTCTCGCTATACTTCCTCAGGCATCTCCCCGTCTCCTCCAGCCTCCGACCAGGGCGGAGCCCGCTCTCCGGGAAGTCAATCCCGGTAATCCGCAACCTAGGCGGAGCGGGCTCCACCTTCGAAAGATTATATATTATACACGGCCATTGTAATCCATAGGCTATGCCAAAATCAATTATATGAACGGCCGTTGCGTCTCCAGCCAACCGGCATATAGTCTTGTTGCAAACGTAGTACGACATAATGTTGAAAGGCGCCGCCGCCACGTATACCCGGCTGGCCCTGAGGAAGTCGGTGGCCGACGGCGGCGTCTGGCGTAGCAGCGACGATGACTTCGACCATGACGTCAGCCTGTGGTCAAGGGCGTTGACCAGGTAATGAGACACCCTTTGGAGGCTGTCTCCGTATGGAGACGAGTGTTTTCTTATCAGATTCAGCTGATCCTGTGCCGTGTTTATGTCCATCCGAGAAACCGATTCCGCGCAATTTATCAAGTGGCTCATCAGATCCACCACCTCTGATTTTCCTCTTCTTACTCCCCCTTGATTCTTCTTGTTTTTGATTTTGATTTTGTTCTGAATCTGATTGTTGTTGTTGTTATCATACTTGCCTTCTGGGCAGAAGATTCTATCCTCGTACTCTGTTATTTGATCGTACGTTTCGGTGGCGGCGATCGAGTTTTGCTTGCTTAGCCGCCTCTCGTCGTCGTCGTCTCCATCTCCATCAAAATGCTTTCTAATTTTAATGGCGTTTGGGCGGAAAAGGGCTTGTTGGAGTAGAGGAAATTGAGAAAGAGAGGATTCCAAGGAACAAGGATTCGTCGTTGTTGTTGTGAGGTTGCTTTGGTTTTCGAGAAGGCAATCCTCGGCGGCGCCGAGGCTATTGCTTCCGTGGCTACTGCTGCAGAAGACGCTGGTGGAGAGATCTTGCTGGGGAAACGGACGGCTACGATGATCGGAGAAGGTTGAAGACGGAATCGACGGCGGGAAACGATTGGATGAGTTTTGGGGCCGCGGAGAAGGATTAGGGTTTGAACCGCTAAGCGTGTCGGTCAGCGATTGGTAGTACGATTGGTAAGCCATGTAGTCTTGGAGCGTGCCGAGTACGGTTTGGTCTTCGGGATTGTCGTCTCTTAGCAGCTCGGTTATGTAATTGAAGCACGTGTCGGGGATTTCGGGGACCTCCGATGTGGCCCCCCCGCCGGCGACTCCGCCGTCGTTGTGGTGGTGGTGGAGAGGGGTTGGAGGTGGAAGAAAGTCATGGAAATGGAGTGTGTTTTGGTTGACATGATCATCATTTGGGTCTTTGTTAACAGGGACCCAACTCATTTAGGCTAAATTTGGAGAGATCGATCAAATCAGAAGCAGTTGAAAATGAAGCTGAATTAATGCATCACTGAAACCCAAAACTGCACTGAGGTGGAAGAAGAAACTGAGGTGATTAATTAATTAATACATCGAGTTGTGAAGCAGAGGAGAACAGAGCATGGGGACAATAAAAGTGAACATGGGTTTGATTTCGAGGGAGGTAGAGTATTAGGATGCGTTTTGATTACACATATATTAAAAATGTCGGTTTTTGATATTATAAGAACAAATAATATACTTTTTCTGTCTCATATAAGGTTTGTTCTTCTTTCCGAACGTTCCAAAAAATACTATTCATTTTTAAAACTTTTCATTTACAATCATTAATTTATCTTTTAAATACCCTTATCAAACTTATACCATTTCAATATTATCCCATTTAATTTTGTCTTTTTTCTACCCACCAAATTAACCCTTATCTAATCTAATTACTCCCCCCACCAAATTAACTTTCTTCCTCTCTCTCCCTCTCTCGAATCTTCAACTGTTTTCCTCTCTCTCTCTCACACAACTCTCTCCTTCTCTGAATCTCTCAAGAACCCTAAATCTAATATCGCCGTCGCTCTTCCTCTCAAGCTCTCATTTGCTCTCGATCTTTCAAATCCCTCAAATCTGGCTCTCGATCTTCACTTTTCTGTCGCTCTCGATCTCATTTGCTCTCGATCTTCATCTGGGTTTTGTTCTTCATTTGGGTTTGTTCTTCATCTTGCTCGATCTTTGCTTTTCTGTTTCTCAATCTCTCATTTCTTCTTCATCTAGGTTTAGATCTGAGTCTTTCTCTGCGTCTCTGCAGATCCACTCTTTGTTATCCCCTGTATTTGAGTCTTCATCTTTCAAGAACCCTAAAAAAGAGAGGATGAGTGCATATCTGATTTTCTCACGGGAATCCCCCCTGGTTCTCCTCAATCTTCTGAATCTGAGAGTTGGGTTTGCTCGATTTCAGATTACTCATGGGGTCCTAATTGCAAGGCTATGCACTGCTATAGCTCTGAGCGATCTCTTGATACTATTGAAGGCGATCTGCTTCAGCAAACCTCTCAAGAGACTGCGGTGGTTGATCGGTCTCCCCCAAAGTCCCCTGGTGGAGGTATTGATGGAGCCAATGGTGATGAAGGTCTGCATGGTGTTGATCTAGAGGAAGGGCATGATCTAGTTGTTGAACAGCCTCCATGTGACTCTGATGCCGAGTGTGCTTGCTAAGTCCCCTATTACACCTCTTTTACTGTTGAATGCATGTTTATATGTGTTGTCCTTGGATCATTGTATGCATGTTGATATTGATGCATGTTGATATATGTTGGGATGTTTATTTCTAGATTCTTGCATGTTGTGGTTGAGGCTTGTTGTTCTGGATTGATTAGTTGGCATTGTTGCATGATTGTTGATGATTTATGTCCCTTAGAATGATATACCTATTGAGTGCCTCTCTCTGTGTTGTGACTATTGTCCCTCTGTGAATTTAGCATGAGTAGTATCTCTATTTTGGTGCTTGTTATTGCATGGAATCAATGATGAAGTCTTTCCAAGATCTGAGATGCAAATGCATGTAAATTCACTGCATTAATGGGGCATAGGAAACCAATATATTTACTGAATGAGGCTTGTTTATTGATTAGTGTAGTGACAATGGGGTTGTGTCAATGATGAATGGGGATATCTGAGATTATGTTATTGTAATCACTTATGAAAACTTGATATACTTGAGATGCAACCTCATGAATTGTCACTGCATTGATTTGTCATAGGAAACCGGTAAATATTCACTGAATGAGGCCTATGTATCTGTTAGTGTTGTGTTTATGGTGTTGTGTCAATGATGCATATGGGGACATCTGATATTATGTACTAGATTCAATGATGAAGTCTTTTTTTTGCCTGAGATGCAATTTCCTATAATTTCACTACACTAATGTATCATAGGAAACCAGTAAGTAGTTGTTGAATGAGGCTTATGGTATATTATTGTTTTGTGAATGGGTTGTGTCAATGATGCTTGTGGGGACATCTGAGAATTCATAAACTTCCTAAATGCATGAACTCTGAGCATGTTAATTGATGTTACAAAAGTTGTTGACTGCCTACTTGAGTACCTCCTGTAAACATAATTGATGTTATAAAAGTATATGCATGCTTACAAAAGATGTTAATTGGCTGCATGAGTATAAAATATATCAAGTCCCTACATGCTTACAAAACATCTATTGTTCCTGCATGATTACAAAATCACTTAACTGACTGCATGCTTAAAAAAATCTTAACTATATGCATGCTTATAAAAGATCTTAACTTCCTGCATGAGTATAAAATATATAAAGTCTCTACATGCTTACAAAAGATCTATTATTTCTGCATGATTACAAAAAACACTTAACTAATTTATTCTTGAGTGTCTTGTTGTTCTTCTTGAGTGGCTTGCTCAATGAATGGCTGTGTTGATTCTTCACTTTGTTGTGGTTCAGTGTCTTGTACTGGTTGTTGTTGTGCACCCCCATGGATAGTATCCCATGCTTCAATGACATCCCACATTGGAGTTGTGACTTATAGTTGTAGATTACCCTGTGCCTTTAGTCTCTTCTTGTTGACATGTGGTATATCATATTCATTGCCTCCTTTATATTTTAGAATCTCATTCATGACATATTGTAAGGTCATCCACATATCCTCTAGGGTTTCTGGTTCTAATTCATAGAATGCATGATGAACAGCCTCTAGCATAGCATCACTATCCTTGGGCATCTTTTTATGCATTAATGACTGAATACTTCTAAAAAAACCAAGATCTAATATGTTCAAATCAGGACTGTTTGGTGGTTGTCGGATTAAAATGAATGTAAAATCATCTTGTTGATATACCTCTTGCCACTCTACATCATTTTGATTGATATGAGCTTTTGCATTATCCTGCTGTATGAAAATGACTTTGTTGCCTCCTCCCTGTGGCCATTTTGCCTTGATTGCTGGAATGATTTGGTTGATCAAAACACTCCTTGTCACTTTCTTGTTTACTGATTCAACGCACTTTGTAACTAATGTCCCCTTCTGTCTGTTCTTTGATGATCTTTTTGCTGCTTCTCTGTAAACGAATGGGAAAATTCATATTTTTTCATCAAAAGTACAATGCCCCTCTGAATTGAACCTAGGCCTAGCTATAACAACAGTGAACATAACTTTGGGTACAAACTTGCTTGAACTTGCTACTCTATATTTGCCTTTTTCTGCTCCTGCTAGATAAACTCTGTGTAACTTCTTGGTTAGATAAAACCATTTTTCATCTAAGTGAATAAGGTCAAACATTGTGTAGTATCGCTTCTTTGTCTCTGCTGTATCCCCTATTAGAAGCTTCAGGATCCAATCTAACCTTGTAAGTTTGTTGGCATCCTTTAATCCTGGGTGAAGAGGATTTGTGTGTGACTTTATGGTTCCTCTTTTGACCATCCTGTGGGCTGTGCTTTTTGAAATGTTGAGTTTGGTTGCTAAATCTTTTAAACATGATCTGTCCCCCATATTCAAACTTGATATAGCATCACTTGGTACTTGAATTCTTTTCCTACCTGAATTGTGATACTGAATAGAGACATTGTATCTTTGATTTGCACTTTTCTGTCTCTTGATCGTGTTCCATATTTTACTGATGCTTTTTCTTGATACTTTGAACTATGAGCATGCTTCCTTGATTGATCCATGATAAAGTTTCACATTTATTGATCTGCTTAGAAGCCATATTAGAATATACATTCTTTCAATACTGTTGAGCCTTCTCCTTGATGACTGGGGATGACCTTCTGGTTGTGTTTCATTCTCTGTTTCTGAATCTGTTTATGGGTGATGAAACTGTTCTTCTTCTTCTTGGTTGAGATCTAAGGAAATCTCTTCCTCCAAGTCCCCAACTGGCTCATTAAGATCAATCTGGAAAGCTAAATCATCAATTTCTTCATCATCACCAAGGAAATCATGTTCTTCATCAATATCATCATCTAGGAACAGAGTTTCATTCAAATCGAAGTCTGAAGTCATCAAGGAGTCCGCAATGATGCTTAAGGGTAAAAAACAGCAATAAATGGCTTTGTTTGGCAGCAAGAGTGAATGTTTTATGCTTTTGTGTTTGACAACAAATGTAAATGTTGTGCTTAATAAGCTTTTGGTTTTAAGTACCCATTTTGGGAGGGAATTTCAAATGTAATTTTGACATTTCAGATTTTGATTTAGGCTTAATCTGTGTGCCCCTTGATATAGATTGTGATTGGCTGAAATTTGTAAAGCAAATGTTATCCCCTGCAAAAATACAATTCGTGTGCCCTTATGCAATTTTATCCCCTGTAACTTCTCTGAAATGTCCTGCAAATGCCTTGTACTTTATTTGTTATTCCCTGCAAATCCCCCCCCCCCCCCCCCCTCTCCCCCCTCTTAATTCTCCTTAATTTTTGTGCTTTTCTTTTAAATAGTTTGATCAAATGGGGACAGAGGGGGTATAATACAAACACACACTTAATTTTATTGTCAGAGATATAGACTTATAGGGGATCAAATCAAACTAAATAATTTTCTTTAATTTTCAAGTTTTATCAGCTAATTAAAAATAATCTTAAACCTCAAAGGGTTGACCTAGTGGAACATGACAGGGTCTCAGTCTGACAAGTCGTAAATTCAAGTCTTCACTAGTCTCCTTGAGGTGAGACATATATAAATCCCTTAGTAAGTGCTTTCTGAGTCATTTTTTTCATGTCCTTGGACTAGAACGTCACCCCTTCCCCCTAAATTTTGTTAACCAAAAAAAAAAAATTGAAATTTAAAATCAGCTAAAAATATGTTTTACTGTATATGCATAAACAAAAAAAATGATACTCATAAGTGTTATTTTAACATTTTATTTTTGTTAAAAAATATTTTTTTATTTTTCATATTAGAGTTTTAAGTAATGATTTATTGATGAGTTTATGAGATATTTTATAAAAAAAATGTAATTTTTTTTATATAAATTATTTTTATTTATTGGTTAAATATAAGGCTAATAATTATTATCTATAAATTTTAGACAAAAAATTAGTATTTATATTTTTTAATAATTACATTAAAATCTAAATGATAAGTATGATTAAACAGATTTAAAGATGTAAAGGGAGTATATATGATCGAATCTTCAAGAAATGGAGTGGTTGGCATATTGGGAAAAAAAAAAGTTATGTGATGCTAACTTATTGTTTATTCATTGGTGGTATCTTTGGGGGACCAAAATTGGGTTTGGAATGGGATGAATGAATTAAGAGTATATATTCACTCCAAGATGAAAACAAGGAGGCGAGTTAAGTGGCCACGTGACAGCATCACACACCTGAAGATGGTTTTGGTAAAAGCACATCTGGAATCCAAGGAATATAAAAAGGGTTTTGGTATTTGTCGTTCTCATGGCAATGAATAAGATACTAAATATAAGAATTTATTTAATTAAAAATTTTGATTTTAATTTTTTTAGCTATTATAAATATATCTTTTTTTAATAAGTAATTTATTATATCTAAATATTGGTAAAATTTAATAGAAACTAAAACCCTAAAATAAAAATTATAAATCCGTCACAAAAAATATTTCTATTTTTGATATCTTATTATCGTCGCTCCATGGCGATAAATAGCAAAATCCATATAAAAAATAACTTTGGTTTTTGATGGGTTGCATTTTTCGAAATCACTACATTATTTTAAATGCCCATTATCATTTTAAAAATGGGGTTTATAGGTCTCTTATTGCGTTATTTGCGTAGAATATCTTCTTGGTGTTTACTTGCAGAATTTGCTGTGAAGTGTAGCGTAGATGGGGTTCAATTGTTCAGTCATATCGATCATGCAACTTCTTGCTAAAAGATGTTATAAATATATATTTATTTTCCGATCCGCGAGGTTGTATAAATTATTGTAGAATGGCTGACACAAAGATATAATGTAAGGCAATGAGTATTGAAGGGATAAATTTTCAAGAGGTAAATTATTTATTATATTAGATGATTTACACCCTTATTAAAAGATAATAATGAAGCTCATTAAAGATAATGGATTAATTAATGTTTTTTTCATAATTAAGAGGTAGATATTAACTTCCAAAACTCTACTTCCTTTTCTAATTCACATTGATTAAACGTGGTGGTTGCATCCATTGAAAAACCTAAGAGTTTTTGAACTAATTTGAACGTCAGAGTGCCTTAGGGAAGATCTAGTCCTCCCGTGACGTGTTCTTTGAATGCAGATCGTCAAATTGAAGAAGGATTGTCAGATTGAGGATATAATCAAGTTCTTTTCGTGGAGATCAATCATTTCTTTCCCAAATCTTCAAGTGATACAAATTTTTGTTACCACAAGTTTATATCATAGAAAAAAAAAGATTTTTGCAAGGCTAGAATTTGATATTTGATTTAAATCATCTTTATTAATGGTATTGGTATCACAAGTTTTTTTTTAAAAAAAAACAACGTCATGAAAATGTAGAATACTAATATCATTATTAATTTAGTATTTTTTAATATTTTTTATTGTCTATAATATTCACGTAAACGATCACTAAGATGCTATAACTTCACTGTAAGCCAAGCATACTTCACTCCCTGCCTAAGCCTTACAAACACCAAAGTTCTTAAAACGAGGACCGGATTAAAATAATTCGATTTATGTATGGTCCAACTTCAGTTTTGCACCGATTGGATCAGTTTAATTTTAAAATAAAATTCACTTATTTTTATAAATTAATTGGATTTTGATAAAAATGATTTGATTTAGACATCTTGATCGTTGTCAGTTATCACCTCTATGTAGTCACCTCTGTGTAGTATGATTGTCTAATGTCAAGGCTTTTTAAGAAGGAATTGACTTGTCCAAATCAAACATATCTATTGAGAGGGGAATTCTGTCGCACACCACTTAACTAGTATTATTGTTTTTTTTTTTCCGTAGGCTTTCATATTTTGCATATATAACATTCATGTTAGTGTTATTTCTCTTATACTTATATTGGAGGATTTAAGGGGACAAACTACTCCCATTTAATTATTTAAATAGCCTTTTATGAATAAAATTCTAAAACGTATCGTCTCTAGCTTCTTCGAAAAAAAATAATAATAATTGGACTCTGGTAAAAATAAAGAACTCCCTTATTTTCAATTGTAGTTTTTTCATTTCACTTACTATGAAATGAAATTCACTTTCACAAAAATTACCTTAAAAAAAGGTAAAAAGAAAGGTACGTACACTAAGATTGTGTTCGGCAAAATAAGATTTTTTAGAATGTTTTTTATAAGGTGGAGATTTTTTAGAGGTTTTTTTATTACCTTTTAAAATCTAATACAAAACCTATTTAAGTGTTTCGTGAAATAAAGTTATTTACATGTTTCAAATAAAATTTACCATAAGGTTAGTTTTTCTTTAAATAAAATAAAATTAAGAGTAATATGAGATTTTAGATATTTTGGGAATAAAATTATGATAACCTTATCAAACCTTCGATAACATTTTTCTTATAAAATTTCTATTTTTCAATTTTTAACCTTCTCACAAACCTCTTAAAATTTTAACCCTCTTAAAAACCTTATATTATCGAACACATATAAAAATACATTTTGAATAATACAAATCTCTAATAACCTTCTATCACATACACCGAACACAACCTAATATAAGTTCTTCACATTAATATAACATCTTATCAAGGATTAATCTTTACTACAAGTCTTGAACGTCATATAGAACCACAAAACAAGGAAGAATAGCACTAACATTAAAAACCAAAAGCTCATCGTGTGCATCAGAATCACTTATCGGAACCAACACAGAATCGAAGTAGTCATCTTCCCCAATCTTCACACTCGACGAATCATCATCATCATCATCATTCCCTTTGATCCTCCTCCGTCGACGATGATGATCCGCCACTCGCCCCGCGATCACTCTACACACGATAACAGCCTTCCTGCAATCACCGCCTCTGCTAACGGCCTTCCGGTGTGCCATCCACGCGCTCTCTGAAACCGACACCGAGCGCAGGCAGTCGGAAGAGCTCGACTCTATCGCTCCGATCAACCGGCAAACCCCGCAGTATCTCTTCCTGCAAACCCTATCATCATTTCTTGATGATGATTTTTCCCGGCAAGCAAGCTTGGAACCTAAAAATTAAAAAATTATGACAGAAATATATAAAGGACAGTTATTTATGGATTTATGCATAATATTTGATGGTTAACCGAACTAATGAATTATGAAAAAAGTAACCTTACCTATGAAACACAGCAGCTCGAACCCATCCTCCATGAACTTCTTATAGTAACGCTTGTTTACAATAACATTCTTCGACGCCTTTTGCTTGACCAACTCCCTATACTTTTCGAATTTATCGACGACTCCTTGCTCGTGCGTCACCTTCAATACCTCGTCGATCACGAGCCTCGAGTGGGCCCCCCACCCGCGTCGTAGGACGGCCTCGAGCGCTCGAATGGACACGTACTTGCTCGACTCGAGACGGTCGTATACTAATCTCAGCTGAGTCGTCGACGTGGCTAACTCCAATTGATTGATCTTGCGAGGTTTTATCAGCTGTGGAGTTGTTACTGTGCTCCTCCTACTCCTACTACGTTTTTGTTGCTCTTCTGGCTTCGGTTTCGGTTTTGGTTTTTTGGCTTTGCAGGAGTTTGAACATTTGGTGTTTGAGTTGGGGTGGCAGAGGAGCAAAGCTAGAGAAGTTGCCATCATACATTTCTCCATTATGATAATGTGATGTAGATAGGTTTTGATTTGCTTAATTGTGTTTAATACTTTAATGGTGGTGTTTTTAAGTGCATGTTTATCTTATTATGTGATATTGGCTTATAATAATCCGATCCCTTTGATTGAGGGAGATATGAAATCGTTTGTAATTTGATCCGGTGTTCACTTATATGATCTTTCCATTTTGATTTGCATTAAATTGGAAGGTTGGAGATTGATGATGATCATATGTGCAGAATTAGAGGGATGCAAATTTCAAGATTCAAATGTGTATTTTCCTTATCTGGGATATTGGGCCTAAAAGAGGATATTGGGCCAAAGTGACCTGTATTAATGGGCTGCATCATCAGTGTGTGAGGTGTGGTCGGTGATCATTTAAAAATTTGTTTGATAGGTGTATTTATAAATTGTTTTTTTTATTTATAAACAGTTTTTTTTTTAAATATAATTTAAAATTTGAATATTAAGTGATATAAAAAAATGTGAAAGAAGTGAAAAAAATGGATTTTGTTTATAATTTGTTTACAAACTAGGGGCCAAACGAACCAGAAATCATGGTAAACATTTTTTTTTCAATCGCTCATTACAAACATGATTTGAATGTAATTTTAATCCAAACTCACATAAGTGAGATATAGTGAAGTATGTTGTAGTAGTCCCATGCAACTTAGTTGGTTTCGACCCAACAAAATGTTAGTCACATTTATCATGCGTTATACACATTTTGAGATTATGACAATTTATATATGATTAAACTAAATTAGGGAAAGATATGGCGAGAATGAACGATTATACTCTCTCCATTTAGTTTTAATTGACATTATGGGGTTAAGTCTTTGGTAAGTTTTAATTATCGTTTTAGATTTTTTTACCAATTTTTTTCAGATTTGCCCTCATATGCTGAATCTTTTATTTTGACAATTCAGAATTTGAGATTTAGCTTTTGATTTTCTTTAGATTTCATGAACAATAATAAAACAGTAATTAGTCATTAATTATAAGGATAATTTTGGGGGAAAAAAACTGGTTTTTTATTTTGTCTGAAATTTGCTAGAACGTCGATTAAAACTAAACGGATAGAGTAAGAGAAATGAGAGCGGTAAACACACCAATAAAAAGTGAAAATAAAAAGAGAAACACACTAATAAAAAATCAAAAGAAGAATCAATGAATTGAGGTGGATAACACACTAGCAAAACGCCCTTATAAGAAACTATCTTCTTGTAATCCTACCAAGAATAATATATTAAATTTAATCATACCATATTTTATTGTAATAAAGAGTTTATGATGAAAGGACATATAAGATGACATGACTTAGAGAGTACTTAAATAGAATTTACACCCTAACACTTTCAAATGCATACTTTTATATTATGTTTTTATTTTAAATAAAAAAAATCGGCTGCTCATACATAAAAACATTTTGGAATTGGTTCGTGTTTAGTACGGAGTAACACACTTAACTTCCTTTTCGGCCTAAATTATCAATTGCGGGACCCATTAAAGAAACAACCACGTGGCTCCTCCCACAGCCTCACTCACGCTATGGCGCGTGGTAATAAGCGCGTTGCCCGTGGAAAGCAAGTCAGCAAAATCAAAATATCAAATCAAACTCCATGGAAATTGTAAAGTTGACAAAACACCACACTCCCTCGCTTTCTCTTCCCTGTCATAGCAAACCCTCTGTTTTCAGGAGGGAGAAAGCTTCACTGCAATGGCGATTTCGCCGCTTTCCAACTTTCCACTCTCTTCAATTCTCTCTCCCGGAACTCAAACGCCGCGTTAGCATTTCGTAGTACCTAGGGTTTCTTCTTCGATTTCTATCCGATTACAATCTACGGAGCTCATGATCTTCTGGAATATACCGTATCGGCATTGATCTCTTTCTCTCTCTCTCTCTGTGCGACTATGGAGATTTCTGGACTTCGATTTTGTCTGTGATAATTCTTCATTCCATTACGTTTTGATATTTCCTCTTTTCCGCCTAATTTTATCCTTTCAGATGTTTTGCGTGGAATTTGAATTTTAACTGAAAATCCGGTTCTGGATTATCAGGCACATTCGGTGTTTTTGTTTTAACTTGATTGGCTTGTTATTTTTTATCTAGAGTATGAACTTAGCAAAGTGATTTTTTTTGTTCATCAGTGAATTGAATTTCATCTTTCCACTGAGATTTAACTAGTGTCACCTATCATCCCATATTAATATGAATTCTTGCTTACTGAATTAATCATTTTTACTTTAACGGCAAGCTTTTGTCACTTTGGGGGTACGCCCTCTTTGGAAGATAAGAGTGGAAGTAGATAGTATCATAGTAAGGTGTAGTTTAGCTTTCAAGGGATTGCATTCCTTGATAATATTAAAGACAAAAAAAAAGTTAGCCACTAAATAATTCTGTTTTTGTATGTGGGTCATTTTGTTGTTCTTTGCTTCTGGGTTACTTATGCCATTAATAATTATATTCTTGAAAACAACGTGTATGTATGTGTAAGTCATGAAGTAGAGACTATTTTTTTTTCCTCATTTGCCATTTTATTTTACAAACCTTATTGCTGTTGGGCTGGTTGGTGCAAGTGGTGGTAGTTTCCATGGAGTTTCTTTGAAGGGATATTGTTGTTTGTTGGTTTAGACTTAAGCTGGACAACTAGTTCTTAAGACTAGTAGCTGATTAGCTATATTTATTTCTCATTTTGTACTTATATGTTAGGTGTCTTATTGCAGGTATAAAGAAACTGAAATTCTGTATCAGCCATTGCTTGGTCTAGATAAGTTTAGCATTGGAAGTAGCCAACATTTATTACACGACTGCTGTAATTGTTATTAGATCAAATGAACGGGACAATGCAGGCGACAAAGTCAAGGTAATTCTTCCTTTTATAAGCACAACATGGTTTTATATTATCTCTAGTGTAGGAGATGGTTGTATGACCGTCTTTCGTATCTTGTTCATCATTCATGAGAGTCACATTTGATATTCCTAGCTTCTTAATACTTACCTGAAAGTGGATAAAAAAAAAATTACTTTCGTATCTTTGTTATCTTATTCACTCTTATGATCTTGTATATATGTTATAAAGCATCTACTTTTCTGCTGTACACTTGTACATACTTTCTTGTGGGAAAAAAGAAAGGTGTAGAAGAGAAGGCGGAATTTCAATGATGAATTGCCTTGAAAATATGTCATAAAAATTACCAAACTGTAAAGATCAATGTTTTGTTGGATGAGCGGTGATTAGCCTTAAATTATGTTCCGATTCTCTACCATGATAAGGAAGCCATGTATTACAGATTATGTAACTTGAGCCTGACATCACAGTTTTTTCTTATGTTCATGAAGTAAGCAATTTAGATTTTTAAACTCGATGCTTCCTCGTTTTCTATAACAGAAATGGAACTTCTTCACCAAACCAAAACAAGAACCCGAAGAACCGCGGTTCCAAAACCACAGACCGGGCATCTCCAAGAAGCCCATTGCCTGAGGTAAACTACAGAATTCCTTTTGCACTACATTTCTGACATCTCCAAAATGACTATATACAAAAACATTGAGTATGTAGAGTAACTTGATAATAATGTCCTCCAAAATTGATTGAGGAAAATGAGAAAGGTACAAAATTTTAGCTTGTTTTAATTCTTTAATTCCTCCTAGATCATGTGTAGTCCCTCACCTTTTTTTTATAAATTTTCAGAAGAAGCTTACAAGCAAAGTGTCTGAGCTGGAGTCTCAACTTGCTCAATTCCAGGAGGAGCTGGAAAAGGCTAAAGATCAGCTGAGCTCATTAGAGTCACAGAAGAAGCGAGCTCAGCAAGAGGCTGAAGAGAGTAAGAAGCAGATATCGTTCTTGTCGGCTAAGCTGGAAAATTCCCAGCAACAACTTATAGAGCTTTCTGATTCCGAGGATGCTAGACTCCAAGAACTCCGTAAACTATCACAGGAAAGAGACCGTTCATGGCAATCCGAGCTCGAGGCGCTCCAGAAGCAACATGCTGCAGACTCTACCGCTCTATCATCCGCCATGAATGAAATCCAAAGGCTGAAGAAGCAGCTCGAAACAACTTCTGAATCTGCACATGTGGAGATTCAAAGCCTGAGAATCGAGCTCTCTGAAACGCTGGAGCTCGTTGAGAAAATGAAGCATCAGCTGACGGACGCTAAGGAATCCGAAGCCCAAGCTTTTGAAGTGATGAGTGAAGCTCAAATGCAGCTAGAAGCAGCCAAGGCAACTGCCGAAGTAATTCGGTCAGATAGCTTGAAAAGTAAGGAGGATTATGATAGCTTAGCTTCAGAGTTAGAGCAATCAAAGGCGCAAGTCAACACGTTGGAGAAACTCGTGAGCCAACTTCAGGGAGATTTAGACAGCAGCAATGCTAAGAATTCTGCAGACGAACTCAAGACGGAAATTGACTCCCTTAAACTTGAGATTGAACAATTGAAGTCTGCATTAGACGCCTCTGAGGCCAGGTACCAGAACGAGTATATCCAGAGTACGCTGCAAATCAGAAGTGCTTATGAAGCAGTGGAGCGATCGAAGCTAGAAACTGGTCTCAAGGAGGCTGCACTAGTTGAAGAGCTGAAGAAGGCTAAAGAAGCAATTGAACAATTGAAATCTGATTTGGCATCAAAGCAGAACAATCATATCAGTGAAATGGAATCTGAACTAAGGGTGGAGCTGAAGAAACTGGATGAAGACCTCACAGAGATGAAGTCAGCCTTGCTTGATAAAGAAACCCAGTTTCAAACTCTGGCAGAGGAGAATGAGATTCTGAGGACCGAGATCGCTAATGCATCGGCAGAGCCCGCAAAAGAAGGCGAAAAGGAGGTTATAGTGAAACTTGGCTCTTTGGCAGAAGAAGCGAACGAGAGAAGCCAGAGATCGACAAAGTTTGCTGAATTACTAGACACGACACAGATGGAGAAGGCGGAACTGGAAGCTGAGTTAAAGAGGTTGAAAGTGCAGGCAGATCAATGGAGGAAAGCTGCTGAAGCAGCTGCTGCAATTCTCTCCCCTGGCTGTGATGCAAAGGTAGCTGAAAGAACGGTTTCGGTTGACACCATTACGATGAAAATGGATTCGCCCTTTTCTGATAACATGGACGACGATTCTCCTAAGAAGAAGAATGCAAACATGTTGAAGAAGATTGGTGGTCTGTGGAAGAAGGGTCAGAAATAGTCTTGAGTAAGTCCTACTTAATTTTTCAAATTGCATCTTTAATTTTTACAATGTTATGTACAAGTTTCTGATGGCACACATTGTTGGCAGGTTCTTTGGTGAGTCTCTGAAACTATGAAGGCAAGCCCATGTGAAGATGCCACCTCTTTTGTGGGTGGTGTATAGTTAAATCTGGCCTTGATATAAGGCAAATTTGGTTCATATGACAAATTATGGCATGTTATGCTGAGGGATCTCTGAGAAGTATTTAGGAGGTTTTTTTGTTTCTACAAAATCTTTATCCATGAAATTTTAGCTAATTAAGATCTCTGTAAGGATAAAACTCGTCTTGAAATTCTCATGTTGTATGTTCCAATTTCAATGTGATATTTGTATTGATAAATGAAACCCTCTTCAATTGCAATTTTAGTTTTCATTTCAACAAACTTGTATTTAAAGTTCTAAACATGCAGGGGAAACACACAAAAATAAGAGAAAATTGAGCGTAAAGGGTCCTTTATGAGAAAAAATAGCAAGTTTAGGTTTATTTTTTTTCAAAATTGTAAGTATGACCCCCTATTACTACACATATGGCCTAAAGGAGGGTGAAAGTGTTTTTTTTAGGATTTAGGAATTTTTAAAGACTTAAAGAATCAAAGAGCTAATTTATTTAATTAGGAATCTAAACTTGTTATTTTACCCGGTCAAAAATAGTAAGGATAGTAAAAATATAGCATTTTACCTCTTAAAAAAAAAACTAAGATTATACTCGTAGTATAATAGTTGGGTCGGGCTATAAAGGTGGGGGTTTGATTTAAATTGGAGTGGTCAATCGGGTTATAAGGTGGGGGTTTGATTTAAAACGGGTCGGGCTCGGATTCGACTACATGGGCTAATTTTAGCTAAAGCCCAGAATCGAGGCCCATATTTAAATGGGCTAAAGATTATCCAATTTACTGGTTATATATAGTAAAATAGGTTCTAGGGTTTTCACTTTTCTCTATCTAATTCGCGCCTCTGCTCTCCCAAACCCTCGACGCCGTTTTTCTTGCTCGAAGAACTCATCTGTTGCCATGGGGTACGTTCATCATTTCGTTCAAGCTATTATTTTTAATTGTTTTGTTGCTTGAGACGAATTGGAATGGATTTTCATGTTCTGCTTCTCTTATAGTGTTTTTTGGTGCAAGATTCAATCTTTCACCAATTTTTTTTATGTTTTGCTTCTTTGGTTGCCAACTGTTATTGCGACATTCCTTACTACATCGTATTGTATCTGGATTCGAGTCTTGTTCCTACTGAGGATTACTGGTCTCCAAACCCTAGGAATTTTTTTTTAAGTCAATTTCATATAGAACTGGATGTGATAGATATCGTGTTTGAGAAACAATGTTCATCTCGTTTTCCATTTTTTACAACAATAAGCTTGTTGATTTTGGATTACTGTGATTTTAACAATTCAGAAAATTATCAGTACATGAGTAGTTACTGTAATTGTAACACTCAATATAATCATTGTGTGGTTTGTTATTAGCCTTTAGATCTGCTTATTTATATTGAGATTACCTTGGTATGCGGGTTACAAATGTCATGGATCTTTTATATTCTTATACCGGGAAATTGTAATTGATAAGATTTAGGGTAAAAGGCCAGAACTCATGAACTACAAAATTATTTTTAGCAACATGTACAAGATTATCTTTTAATAAAATTATCTTCTAGCACCATATATATTTTACAGAACGTTTAGCAATGGTCATTTTTTGTTTTGTTTTGCTTCTCTTAGATTGTGGTTGTGAACTGTTATTACGACATTCTTTACTACATCCTACTGTATCTAGTTTTGAGTTCCTTTTTTTCTGATGAGTATTACTGGTCTCTAAACCCTTGGAATTTTTCCCTGTGTCAATTTCATATGTTTGCTATTGTTTTAGAGAAACTATGCTTATTTGTTTTGCTAATTTTCACAACAATAAGCTTGTTGATCTTGGATTATTATGATTGTAACAATTCATGGAAAAGAAGTGCATTAATCAGTGCCTGAATAGTTACTGTAATTGTACCTGCTGCATCTGATTTTGATGGATTTTCTTCTTACAGTAAGACACGTGGTATGGGAGCTGGGCGCAAGCTCAAGAAGCACCGTAGAATGCAGAGGTGGGCTGACAAATCCTACAAGAAGTCTCACCTTGGAAACGAGTGGAAGAAGCCATTTGCTGGCTCTTCCCATGCTAAGGGCATTGTTCTTGAAAAAATGTGAGTCTTCAACAACTGTGGTCTTTGAGTTATCTCAGTTCATGGCTTTAACTTATGCATTTGAAAAACTTTGCAGCGGTATTGAGGCTAAACAGCCTAATTCCGCCATTAGAAAGTGTGCTAGAGTTCAGCTCATCAAGAATGGGAAGAAGATTGCTGCCTTTGTTCCAAATGATGGTTGTTTGAACTACATTGAGGAAAACGTAAGTGTGCTGTCATTTAACTTGTCATTTTACAAGCTTCCTGATACAGATTGAATCTCCTCTATAATGGATAGTCATTTTACAAGCTTCCTGGGCAATGTGTTTCTGAGACATTTTGTTTGCTTTGGTGAAGAAAAGTTGTATTGAGAAAAAGAGCACCATTAATCTTTTCTTATCAAATTTCTGTGTTTTGCAGGATGAAGTATTGATTGCGGGATTTGGACGTAAGGGGCACGCCGTGGGAGATATTCCTGGGGTCAGGTTCAAGGTGGTGAAGGTTTCTGGTGTGTCTCTTCTTGCTTTGTTCAAGGAGAAGAAGGAGAAGCCAAGGTCTTAAAATCTTAGTTGAATTATGAGCATGGCTCACAACTTGCAGAGAATAGTTTAATATCTTTTTTGTTGAGATTTTGCTTTGAAACTGTGATTTCTGGATTAATATCTTTCTTATTGAGATGTTTTGAATCTGTGATTTCTAGTTGTTTTGTTTTGTTTTGTTTTGACTTTCACTTATCTAGAGAAAACACACCTTGTTCTTGAATGGAGCTATTTGAATTTACATCAATTTCATAGATTTGCCTTGATTGCTTTTTGCTACCATTATGTTATATGACCCAAAGAAGAAGTTTATCCCATATATATAAATCACACCAAATAGAAGGATATTTATATGACTTTTTCATGTTCGTCAATGAAAACATGCAACTAGTATACGTTTTATGTTGGCATGAACAATTAACAATCTTCTCCTGAATTGAAGGCAATGATTCCTTATTATTTGTCGCCATTTTCATGGCCAGTTGATCTCATACGAAGTCAATTTCATTGTTTTCGCTCTTCCTTGTAATTTTGATTGTTCTTAATCGCGGTTGAAGAATATAAAATAGTTGTCATACAGTAAACATATTAGGAGAAATTGCAGGGTGAATGCTAGATGATGAAAAATATATTAGGGCACAGCCTCAATTAAAAACCCCAAAATGGGTTGTTCATTTTCCCTTTTCTTTGCTCTCCTTCTCTTTATTTGAAAACGTTTTGTTCTTTCAAAATTGAGGTAGTTCTTTACCAAAAAGCACAGAGAAGGGAGAATATTTGGGTGAATCTTATTTTGTCACAGAAGATGTAAAACTGTGATAGATTGTTGTAATGAATGGAATTTATGAATGTTAAAAAAAACTTTTAAGACAACTCTCTAATGAGACAATATAATAATATCTTAACCGATTCACAAATAATGTGTAAGAAAAATTGAAAAATACTGTTCCATGAAGGACACCTTATGATTACATGCAGAACACACGTACAGTTCATTCTCTCATTACTGAAAGTAGATATTTTCTTACCAACTGTGCTAAGCACTGCAACACTCTAATTTCAGCCATTAATGGAAGCAGGAACTTCATATCTGCAGTAATTTTCTGCAACCAAAAACAAAGAATGGTTAGACAGGCATATATTATATACCAACAAATATCAGTGTTGTGGAGTAAACATACCTTGGAAGGTTAAAGTGAAGAAAGTAATGCTAAGCCATTCCTGTCTCAACATCTTTTGCCTGAATATTGTCCAGAGAAAGAGAAGTGAACCTCTTCACTAGAACATCCACAGAAAACACATCAGGCGACGAGTTCTTATCAGCAAAAGGCGTTCTTGGACAAGGCTTAGATTCTAGTATCTTGGAAGATACACAGAGATCAGTTTTCTTAGGCAAATCTGCTGCATCTCCCTCTTGGTTCAACCCTGAAAGCTCCATAGTACATGATAGTGCTGGTGATTGAGAATCACCGACAGAGCTAGCATTACCGTGAGGTTCAAATTTTCTGGCCAATTCATCACACAACCCCCTCTTATTGCCCACAGCTTCCACACTTTGCTCATCAGTGATCATAGCACAAACTGGATTATTCTTATTAGTTGCTTCACATCCTCCACTCAGAACCACTGTATCCGCATTTTCAACAACTTTAATTGCATTGCCTACTTCAGACATGTTGATCACAGCACTATTTGGATCATTCTTCAAATTAGTTGTTTCACATCCTCCACTCAGTACCACTGCATCCGCATTTTCATCAGTGCTAATTGCATTACCTACTTCTTCAGACATGTTGATCACAGTACAAAGTGGATCATTCTTCTCATTAGCTGGTTCACATCCTCCACTCAGTATAACTGTATCTGCATTTTCATCAGCGGTATTTGCATTACCTACTTCTTCAGACATGTTGATCACAGCACAAAGTGGATCATTCTTCTCATTAGCTGCTTCACATCCTCCACTCAGTACAACTGTATCTGCATTTTCATCAGCGGTAATTGCAGTACCTATTTCTTCAGACATGTTAATCACAGCACAAAGTGGATCATTCTTCTCATTAGTTGCTTCACATATTCTACTCTGTACCCATGTATCTGCATTTTCATCGACTTTAATTGCATTACCTGCTTCTTCAGACATGTCGGTCACAGTACAAATTGGATCATTCTTCTCTTTAGTTGCTTCACTTTCTCCGCCCTGAACCTCTGTATCTGCATTTTTATCAACTTTAATAGCATCACCTACTTCTTCAGACATGTTGATTGGGTGAAGCTCAGTGTTAACTGTATCTCCATTAATTAGCTCGTGCAAAAGAAGTGTGTTGAGTTCTATTGCATCATCATTCATTTCCTTGATATGGTGGTCAGCTTCTACAGAACTGCTAGCCTGATTACCCTGAAAGTGAGATTTCCCTTGTGGGGTTGCATTCTTTGATGGACAAACCAACCCACTCTTTTTCCTTGCACTTGATCCAGATTCAAAGTGATACTCCTCTCCAACTGGTAACTTAGCAGCTGCAGGGTTATTCTCTTCATTAGTGTTCAGTGAAGTTGTCTTCGTAACATCTTCACTAGCTGTGACATTTGACTCCTTCTCAGCCGTCGATATTCCTTCCAAGTGTCCCCCACCAGTTGCAGCCATCCTTGCATTACTCTTTCGTGTGCCAGAGTTGGTATTCTGAGCTGCTAACGCTACTGGTTTTACAGTAGCATGTCCAATCCTGCCCTTATTTGGGACTCCACACGGAGATGAGCTTCCAGTTGTGGACTTTGGCAAGCGGCTGCTTGATAAACGAGAACGAGACTGCATACTGCCTGCATTTTGAGTTCGCCCCCCCGGTTTTACCTGTATCAAGTATACATCTTAGCTCACGCCAGAGATATCTGTTTTGTGCATGTGAAATATTAAACACCATAAACTGATCACTTTCGAAAAGGATCAACTAATTTTTGTAACAGAATAATAAATATAAACAAATTTGGTGTTTATTTGATTTAAAGGAAAACTGACCCCGTCAAAGAAGCCGATCTTTGGTGATGGCATTCGCAAACCAGAAGGTTTTGCAGAAACTGGATTTGAAACAGATGCATTGCCTGCTGATAATTCTTGGGCGGATATGTACGGCACTCCAGCCTCAATTTCATCTCCACACGAAGCTTGTTGATTAGGATGCATTTGCATATCCTGGGAAGCATTACTGTCTAAGCTATATGTTCTATGCAAACTGGAGCAATCTTTTAAAGCACTGTGCTCTTGATTAGCAGTAACAGTAGAGGAGCATGATGACCATTCACTTATAGAGCTAGTAGGTGACACGCTAGGAGAAAGCATTGATGCAGACAACTTCCCCGGGATGCGATGAGTGCTAGGTGGTTTTTTGCCCTTCAGAGGAACTCTGGAGGGGGTTCTACTCTTCACTCCAGGAGGAATTATACTTGCAGGTTTATTAGTTTTTCCTTGCATGCAAATCAGTGGCAATATCCGAGAACTCTGGGAGGAAGAACTACTAGTGCTGTCATAAGAGGATCTAGTGCTAGATATTCCTGTCCTGGTAGTAGTTGATGAAACTGAAGAAGATTTAGCATATGATGCGACCTTTGGAATGATGCTGCGGGAACCACCAGCCCGATCACCCTTTGACACAGTAGTCACACGCCCTGCAGCTAGGCATATTAAGTCAATAAAACCTCAACACCAAAAAACACACGACTTCTATGTAGTTCTATATAAAGCATATCATGTATCTATAAGGTGATAGTATAAGAGTCTCACATACCCATCTCATTTCCCACGTTGCTATTATCTGATTTTGTACGTCCTGCAGAAATAGACATCCTTTTGGCTGGTGCTTTGGCAGGTGCGATCACCGTTGAACTTCCTTTCCCAGATGCTGCAGCTGGCTTAAGAAGGGATGAGCTTGGCTCCCTCCTACTACCCACAGGCTTCACTCATAAAATGTAGAGTTAGTGTAAAAGCTGACATTAGCCTAAACTTTACAGACTAGCACTTCAAAAGCATGGTATCAATTAGGAAAACTTACAAGATCAATCAAGTATAATATAAAAGTCATCAATGATGGAAAACCGTTCCTGTTATTTCAATAAGGGTATGATTTTGCAAAAAAAAAGTATCTACATGAATGGACACAAACATTTACCTTTTTCACTTGCTCACGAGAGGGCCCCAACTTCATCAATTTTCCATCTCCTTGTAGATTAGTGTTTAGCTTCTTTGGTGTAGATTTTGGCTTGACCTAAGATGTAAAAATGAACTGTTGTTTAAGACACATCAACATGTTTACCTTCTCAACATATAAAAAATAAAATAAAATTGAGCATCCATTAACTTACCATATTTCCATGCTTAATCTCAGTTGTCTTTTTCCCTGAAAAGTTAATTGCCCGGAAATTAATTTCATATATCAAGAATATGCACATGTATCTTTGACAATCTATAAATCCAGAGGAAACTGATAGTTGATCTTGTTTAAGACGAAGTTATGTGGAATTTGATGACTAAAACAAATGATGATCAAACAAACCATTTGCAGTTACAAAGTAAGAGGCTAAGAGATAACTTATCCTTTTTATAAAGAGAATCCTACAATTTGAGATGAATATTCTGAGCATGAATGAAGAAAGTAATATACAATCACAACCCAATTTTACAGGAAAATGTGGGAGAAAGTGGATGCTAAGTGTTAGATTAACTAAAAATACTAAATGATACAAGAGGTTGGAAACACACAAGAACCTTCTTTTCAATAGAATCAGTAAATAAAAAATTCAAAAGTTGCCTCTTCTTAGTATTCACACATTGTTTTCACACAAGTCATGAGCAGAGTAGGATGAAATGATACAGTACAGTACTGGAATAAGAATTGAGAACTATACTCACCTAGCTGACTTGTTTCTTCTAGTCTACCATTTAGATTTGACTTTCTTAATTTGGATGACTCACCACTCCTCTGGATTGATGCTCTTATATCAGAGAAAAGGTCAGCCTCTAGACTCTCAAGTGTCAAATTATCACTATCTAAAGTAGATAATGAATCCGTAGATTTGCTAATATCCTCTTGAATTCCTGGTAAATGTTGCAATTGTTGTTTACCACCATTGCCTCCTTCCATAATGCTAGACAACTCCTCAGCATCAAGAACACCTGCAGATCCAGAAGAGAAGGGGAACAAACAAATGATACTACACTTAATCGAGCACTCAACACGGGAATTCCAACTAAGATATGCTATCACACCTGCACTCGTGAAGAAGGCACTATCCCAGGCTAAACTTTTGCGCAGATTATATTTTTCATTCTTTCTAGGCTTCTCTGCTTCTGGTCTTTCCAGCATATTTACTCCTCCATCTACTAAGTTTGCCTTATTATCCCCCAAGCTGGACCCTAAAACCAGAACAAGGCATAATTTCATAATAAATATGATTGTCAGAGATGTGCATAGAAAACATAACAACTTTCAGAGGTTCAAATGATAATTGTTGCCTCCCAAAATCTGTCGAAATTAGAGAAGATGGGTTCCTGTTATATCTCTCTCTCAAAATGAACAAAGAAATGCAAACCCAGACCCTCGCGTAGCACCAAAGGGGTAACACTAGAACCTGGTAAGCTATGATGTAAAACTAAACCTCCTCAATAAAAATTCTCAATTCAGTACGACTGGGAAAGCAGAATCCATAAAGTGAAACATTCAGGTAGCAAAAACAACGTCCGATAACTTTAACGAAGCAAAGGAAGAAAAGCCAAAACCTAATCTGGAAAACTAGCCGCACAAGTGTAATTAGCTACAATAAATTACGGATCCCGAATTGATTGACAGGATACAAAAAGACATCCTTACTAACAGCAATATCAATCAATTAAAATGCACCTGAAACTCATTCAATCCAAAATCCCACAGTTAACACAGAACACTTCCCCGAGACAAAACAATAACCGCTAGAAGGCGTAAAACGAAATCGGCATAGTTTTAACAGTAGTGGAAGAGTAATCCAGCACCTGACATCGAAACGAATAGATCGTCGAGTTCCGAGCCGTCGATTAGAGAGAAGCCGTCTATGTCAGTGTCGTCAAGTTCTCCTTCAATCAGCGGATTCGAGGAATCATCCATCTCAAAGACACAACCAGCGGTTAGATCTGTGAAAACCCTAAACCTGTTCGGTGACGCAGAAGCTGAATTGCAAGCTCTGATGAAAGAAAATGGGGGCGAGGAGATTAAAAGTGGAGCAGAGAGAGAAAGAGAGAGAGGAGGGAAGCAATAAATTTTGAACTGAGAAGAAGAGGCGGTTTCTGATCTCGAGCGTCTATTGAAAGGCTGGAGAGCGGATTCCCTACACGCCAGTACACAAAAAGGGTTTCATATGATTCAAAAAAATATTATTATACTAGCTCAATACCGTTCGGAATAGGTATAAAATTTAAATTTAATATTTTATATAAATTTGAACAAATAAAAGTGATTCCAAATTTAGGAAAATAAATGCAGCAAAATTTTATAGTTAAATGACATATAAAATATTAAATTAAAAATAAATATAATAACTAATAAGATGATGTTTTAGGATGAGGTTTAATCATATATGAATGGTGTCTCTTATGTAAAATGAAAATAAATTTCCACTATTGGATAAGTTGTCATTCAAGGGTGAAGATTATAATTTCATTTAAGTGGGTTAGGTGCACTTTTTAGTCATTATCCATACACATACACGCAAAACGTATGTATTTCACAAGTCAAACACACATTGTTTAAAAAACGTATTCACACACAATATAATTTAGGCGCACATACATGTCAAAGTCTATGCACACATAAAGCAAAACATATGCCTATTTCATCTCAGGCGCACATACGGGTATATTTGTGTACACATAGGCCAAAATATGTCCACGTTTCATCTCAGGTGCACACGCAAAAAGAAACCTTTTAAAAAACTGGGTATATCAAAACGTGTGCACATACAGAACAATATATATGCACACACAAGCTAAAACATGTGTACATTTCATTTTTGGTGCGGACGTGGTCTGTCAAAACTTTTGCACATACGAGAATATTTATGCACACACAAGCCAAAGCATGTGCAAATTCGATCTTAGGTGGGCGCGCGAAAAAAAATGGCCCCGAGAAAAAAAAATGGTTTGTCAAAATGTGTGCACATACGAGTCAATATCTATGCACATACATGTCAAAATACGTGCACATGAAAAATTGAAAAAGTTAACGTCGAAGGCTTGTTTGCCCAAACCTTGTGAATAAGATCATGTGTGCATGTTTTGATATCTGCGTGCATATATATTGACTTGTATGTGCGTCTAAATTGTATTGTGTCATTTGTGTGTGTATACGTTTTTCTGATAAAAATGTGCATGAGTTTTAAAATGTGAGTGCATGACTTGTGAAATGCATACGTTTCTACCTGTATGTGCACGCATAATGACATGTATGTTCATCTAATTTATACTACGTGTGCATATGTCGTGTTTGTATTTAATGTGAACTTTTAAATTTGTGTGCATGACTTATGATATGCATATATTTTGACTTGTATATGCACGTATAATGACTTGTTTGTGCACTTAATTTGTACATATATCGTATTTGTATTGAAATGTGCATGGATTTTAAATTGTGTGTGCATGAAATTTGAAGTGCATACGTTTTTTACATATGCACATAAATTAGTCTACACATGCATCTATATTTTGTACTAGATGTGCATTTCATCTAAATTTTGTACGTGCATAGGTTTTTTAAAATATGTACATGATTTTTTGTCTAAATGTGCATAACTTTTGCATTAGATATGTATAAAAAAATCCCCATAAAAAAAAAAAAAAGAAGGCTCGAGAAAAAAGTTAGCCCAGTTTGATGTGCATAAAATTTTGTCTGATTGTGCATACACATTGGCCAAATGTGCACAACTTTTTTGCACCGGATGTGCATAATTTTTTCCGACTTGGACTAAAAAATTGGCACAGATAAAAAATGGTCGAACCGACGACATGTCAAACCGTCGTTAACTAGTTATGTGGCCAAGTCAAACTTAATTGAAAGTCTAATTTCCACTCGTGAAAGGAAACTCATCTAAAAGTGGAGATTTATTTTCATTTTTCGTATGAAATTTAATTATTATGTGATCTAGCCCCTAACAAAAATTAATTTATAATGTATTTTTTTTAAATGTTATAATATAATATAAATGAAATAATATATAAAGTAACAGAAATGAGTCGACCCAACTCATTTTTCTAGGTCTATGAAATTCGAATCACTTATAATCTATTGATTTGTAGGTCTCAATCTAAAATAACTCGGGCGGATCATGTTGCAGCGTAAGACCATGTTTAATCGAACAAGGATCTGTTTAAATTACGCATTATCTGCATTATAATATCAAAAAATGACATTATAATGTCAGTTTTTGACATTATAATGCGTAATTCAAACAAATCCCGATTTACACCAACATATAGAGCTAACGTTATTTGATCAACCTACCCCTTTTTTTGGGGGTCTACCGGCTACAATATTATAACCCAACTTTCTTCAACCTAATTTACAATTCTAATTACTAACTACTAGTCCACCACTTAAAAATTGAGGCTTACTTCATAAAGATCATATAACACCGAAAATGAAGATATGAAAAATCAATGTTTCAAGGGCGGTACCATATATTCAAAGAAGTTTCCTAAATAAATTGATCACTATTTACTAGTCATAATAACAAGAAAAAACACTAAAGTTTTGTATTCATTTCTTTTCAAATAGCCATTTTGTTATTTCAATTCAATGTAATATATTCGAAATAGAAAATCGAACAATTCAACTCGATTGACGATTTCTTGAGTGTGTTTGAATTACGCATTATCTGACGTTATATTACCAAAAACGATAATATAATGTCAGATTTTGACATTATAATGCCAGATAATATGTAATTCAAACACACCACTTCTCGTTAAGGAGTTCGATCTAATCGCTTTCATTGTAAAAAAAAATCCATAAATTATTGCAGATATTATTTAATTAGCTCTAACTCTAATACTACTTTATTTATTTTTTATAGCTCCTTTGGCCTCTCTTGATGATCGATGGCCCCTACCCTAACCAAAAACTTAAAAATCCTTCTAATCCAGGACCAAGTTCGGATATTATTACAAAGGCCCAGTGGCATTTCCGTAGATAATACATAAAACCAGGCCCATTTACCCTGGCCCACCACTCAAGCCTATAAATACCCCGCTCTTGGTGACTTCAACCCCATTTGTTTGAAATCGCAGGAGCGATAGAGAGAGAAATCAAAAGGAGAGAGAGGAAGGAGAGAGAGAGAGAGGAAGGAGAGAGAGAAGGCGTTTCGCGTGGGGCGCGAGAGAGAGAAAATTCAGGAGAGAGAAAGAGAAAGAGCGCGCACGAAACTTGTCACTGTTCTTGAGCGTGTGTGTGTAGAGAGAGAGAGGGGAAATTCTACAGAGAAAACTGGGAAATCAAACTTTCTCCCAATTTCAGTCCCCACATTTGACCCCTCCAACCAAATTTCCTTCGCATGATTGGAAGAAATGAGCCGTTTAGGGTTTAAATCGGTGGCGGTTTACCACGGCGAAACGTTTCTCGGCGAGCTCAGAGCCGTTCCGGTTTCGAAAGATGCGAACTCGAGTTTCAGCTTCCCCAACAACGAGATTCGAATCTCACACATCTCCCCTCCCAGTGAACGCTCCCCTCCTCTATCAGTCCTCCAAACCATTTCCTCCTATTCCGTTCGCTGCAAATTGAATTCGCCGCTCCCTCCGGAGCAACAAACCAATCTCCTCACTCTCCACGCCACCTGTTTCCACGAGCGCAAGGTCATACTCGTCAATTTAGATCCCATTCGCTGTTACCGTACAGATTTTTGATGTTTGAATTTCAATTTTTGTTGTCTTGTTGTGTTTCAGACGGCTGTGGTAGTGCTTGGCAATGAGGAGATACACCTCGTGGCAATGCCTAGCAAAGAGAAGAACTTCCCTTGCTTCTGGTGCTGTTCGGTGACCGCTGGGCTCTACAATTCTTGCCTTGGAATGCTTAATTTGCGTTGTCTGGCGATCGTCTTCGATCTTGACGAGACGCTGATTGTGGCCAACACCTTGAAGACGTTTGAGGATAGAATGGAGCATCTTAAAGGCTGGATCGCGAGGGAGGTGGATCCTGTTCGAGTCTCGGGGATGTCGGCGGAGCTGAGGCGAGTTGCGGATGACAGGGCGCTGTTGAAGCAGTATTCGGAGTATGATTGTGTTACGGATGGTGGCAAGGTTTATAAGGCTCAGATGGAGGAGATCGAGAACCATGAGAAGGGTGCACGGCCAATCATCAGGTTGCCTGAAAAGAACATTGTCCTCACTCGCATAAACCCCGAGGTTAGATAATAGAAATTGCCTTAAACTTGTCGTTTTCTGGGTGTTTGTCTGTGTTTCATAAGCGGAGAAGGGTTCAATTTGTTTCGTCAAATTTGGAATCGGGTGTTCACTGCAGTATGTTTGGAATGTGTGAAACTTGTGAATGTGCATCCCGTTAATGGGCTAAATATCAAAGGTGTTCCGTTGTTGTTTGTGTGTGGTATGCACGCTGAAGACATTCATATACTCTCAGTTTATCATCTCTCCTTCTGGGATGACGCCGGGCTATCTAACTTACATGTGTAGACAGATATTGCTCTATGCTACTGTTCAATTTCATTGATTAAATGGAAGATGGTACATGATTTTCATCATCTGTCATCAGTTCAGCTGTAGATATTCAAAGCAACTCCAGTATCCATATGATGGAGGACTATGGAACATGGACCTTAGCTTGTTTGTTCCTTGTACATACATTGTTTTTCCATAGGACCGTTATGTAAAATTTAATTAATTGTGAACAAATTATGATCCTTGTGTTGATTAATCTGCAAAGCTCTATCAGTTTGTAAGTGTTCCTCCTTCCACATCTTCTTTGGGTTATTGTGATTGTGTAGATTCGTGATACTAGTGTACTAGTAAGGCTGCGGCCTGCTTGGGAGGATCTTAGAAGTTACTTGACAGCAAAAGGACGCAAACGGTTTGAAGTTTATGTTTGTACCATGGCGGAAAGGGATTATGCTTTGGAGATGTGGAGGCTTCTGGATCCAGAGGCAAACTTGATTAGTTCAAAGAAACTCTTGGGGCGTGTTGTATGTGTAAAGTCAGGTAAGGATGCACCCGTCTTCAATAGCACTGAAGTTGATATATTATTGATGACAATACTGAGTTAGTAGATTTATGTGTCTTGTATATGGCTAGCATAAAGGGGCTATATGATTCTTTTTATATTTGGGCCACTTGACATGAAATGAAATCAGGATTTGCCAAATAGGATTATAACATGAGACTAATTTCTTCTACACGTGAGATTTTATGTATTAGTGATCGTCATGGTTTGTTTGTTGCTTTAATGGCGGTAGTGGATATGCTGTTTTTTCAGATATGGTGTCCTTGACATGGCTGAATGAACTCAATGTTGGCAACAAATTAACCTCTAAACTAGCATGTGTTATTAATTTCAGGCCATTTGTTGAAGGCTTTCTTAAATGGCTTGGATAAAGTTTCTTGTATGATGTTCAATGAGAGTGTTTGGAAAATGAGGTTCTTCCTGAATTTTGGCTACTAGGATCATGATTGAGGTTCTTCTTGGATTTTGGTACTAGGATCATGATTGAACTTGAAAAATTACACTAATGCATCGTTCTGCTTTTTAGTGATAACCCTAAATGTGACGAATATCTCATCCTAGGGAGTTATGCATATTTTAAACAGTTCCATGTCATCTAAGAAAAATCAATTTCGTTACCAGTTTGCTGATTTCTTCTTTTCATCTCTGAAGGCTCAAAGAAATCTCTGCTAAATGTATTCCAAGATGGTATTTGCCACCCAAATTTAGCGATGGTGATTGATGATCGGATGAATGTCTGGGAAGATAAGGATCAACCAAGAGTCCATGTAGTGCCCGCTTTTACACCATACTATGCTCCCCAGGCTGAGGTGACAGATTCTGCATGTTCAGAGACCTTCAATTGTCAAGATTTATCAATATCTAACAGATAATATTTTTTTTCCTTTAATTCATAGACAGCAAATGCTGTCCCTGTTCTATGCGTTGCCCGAAATGTAGCATGCAATATTAGAGGAGGATTTTTTAAGTAAGAACATATTTCTTACTTTACCATCTTTTGCTGTGCTTATTTTTTCTGAGATACTTAATATTGGCCTTTTGATGTTTGTATTTGACATGAATTGCGTAGAGAGTTTGATGAAAGTTTACACAAAAGGATTTGTGACCTCTTCTATGAAGATGAGATATCAAGTTTACCTCCGCCTCCTAATGTTAGCAACTTTTTGATGTTAGAGGTATACTGTTTTCATTTAATCAGATTATTATGGAGGTTTGCTTGTGATAAAGAGTGCTCTTATTTTTTATTTTTTTTTGTATTTCATTTTGCCAATAAAGGATACTGGATTTGCACCGAATGGAAATGTAAGCATTCCCGTTCCTGAAGGCATGTATGGTGCTGAGATTGAACAGAGATTACATCATCAAGTAAGTAACTGCCTGCACTTGATTTTATAATATTGTTATGACATATGAAATGGGTTTTGACGTAATGTTAGTGTACTAATGTGTTTGGTGGCGAGGAAATGGTGGGATAAGCAATATTTTTAATCCTTCTATAGTATTGGTTGTTGAGGGGAAATTAAAATAGATGTGCCCTTCTGATATACAAAGTTTTTATTTGAGCCAACACAAGTATGTCAATGATATTTATACATTATTTTCTTTCCTTACCCTTTTAGGATAAAAAAGTTGCTGTAGATTCAGCGAGCAATTCAGTGGCAAATGTTCCAATGAAGCCTGAGATTGTTCATCTACCTCCAGTTTCTGCTTCAAATGCTGCTCAACCTTATTCGAGGACACCTATGTCTATAATGAGTATGAAATATGTTATTTATTTTTGCTTAATTGCTTTTTATATGTACTCTTTGGAAATCATGAGGAGCTCTAACACTTGTCTTGGGATTAATTTACTTCCATGCAGAGCCTAGTTTGCTGGGGGCCCCAGGTAAGAGAGATGGCTTTTCTTATGAATCTGATCTTGATAAGAGAAGAAGACTCTTGACGATGCATCATGGGTCAGATGCGCGAACACCAATTTCTGGCGATCCACCCATTCTAACATCACCTGCACAAATATCATCTGTGCCATCACACTCTCAAGGGGGCTGGTTGGTAGAAGAAGATCCGAGTAAGGGATATTTGAACAATCAAGCTTCTCAAGTCCCACAAGATAGTAATATGTTAAAAGCTGAAAAGCAACGAGCTTATCCAAATACAGTTGGTCAGAGTCTGATGCCATCAGGCCAAGTCTTCGATGTGCCCAGGAGAAGGCCTGAGGTTTGTCTGTATCAATTTATTTGATATTCAAGCATGGTACCTGACGGTGATACTTATCTGTTGTATTCACGTTGCAGGTAGGCATCAGACATGAAAGGCAGAAGCAGAATCTGCCAGCAAACCAGATACCAGGTCTGAGTTCGATATATTATTAGTTATACCTCCAAATAACCACTATTCCGTGTTATGTTTCCTTACAAATTCCTTCTTAATGTACTGGTGCTTGGTGGATCAATGCTAAAGATGATATTGACAATGCCAACAGTTTTTTGTAGTTCAACTATTGCTACTTTAAAAAATGACGTGAGTGCTTTGAAGGTTTGAGATATTATTTATTAAATATCAGGTGATCTCTGGTAACATATTTTTTTGATATATTTTCTGTAACTTGGGAAATGTGAAACGCAAGTTGGAATTGCCAACGTCTAATTCTAAATTGGTCCGAGTGTGGGTGATGCACTTGAGAGTTCTCTTTTTGCTTGTACCTCAAATAGAGGGGTGTAGCTTGTTAACGTTCTTGCTGAAGACTTTGTGGTTCCTTACATTTGTTTCCTCCAATTAATGGATGCAGTTGGTGGGACTTCTGAGGTTGCTTTTTCTCATAACCATATATCTTCAACTAATAAAGAATTTCAAGCAGATGCATCAAAAGTAAATGCATTACATTCCAGCTTATCTATCAGTGTGCTGCAAGAAATTGCACGGCGGTGCAATGCTAAGGTTTGCAAAATGAAACATGTTAATATCTAGTTAGTTATCAACTAACAAACATTTAAAACAAAAAGCTGATATTATCTTCATCTGAACAGGTTGAGTTCAGGTCTGTTGTAAGTACAAGACATGACTTGCAGTTTTCTATTGAGGTACATCATTGCTGCATTTGATTAAAGTCTGTTAGTGTATTGACCTACCTTTCTTATGGAACTGTAGAACTGTCAGACTGGTCTTATAAACTTTGTCTGTATATTTAGTTCTGATTAGCATAATACTGATAATACAGTATGGTCTGGATATAGTTTTTTTCTTTTTTTTGTTTCTTTCTTCCCGTTTTGCAATTTATACTGGTTTGAAGTTCTTAGCCATTGCATATATATGTAAGTAAACATCTACTCTTTGATTAGGTGTTGTTCACTGGTGAGAAGATTGGTGTTGGGATGGGGAAGACCCGAAAGGATGCTCAACAACAGGCAGCTGAAAATGCTCTCCGGAGTTTGGCTGATAAATATGTAGAGTATGTTGGATATACTTCGGGCACCGATGAGAAGAACTTTGATATGCACTCTATTAGGAAGGAAAATGGGTTTATCTGGGATGATGTCAACACTAAACCTGGAAACCCATCAACAGATGAAAAGCTTCCCAAAGAAAGCAAATCTGAGGTTGTCAACAGTAGATTCTTTTCATAAGATGTACATGCTATAAGTTCTCCTTTTTACACTCATGAAAATGAGAGATTTCTATTGTCCAAAAAATGTAAATATCTTGTGAAAGTTGGAAGTGTAGAAGATATTAAATATTTAGTGAGTGAAGAATATTGATGTCAGGGAGATGCAGCAGCAGTGTTACATATTCCATGATCGGTTGAAATAACTGTTTCTTTGTTTTAATGTGGATTTGATGATAAGAAAAATATAAGCTGATACATCTGTTCTTACCCCAGATTTATTGTAATCCTTAGCAAATACAGTCTGTTAGCTTTGTGTATTATTTGACTTCCATCCACAGTAGTTGCGGTATGTTTTTACTGATATTTTTTGTTGTAATGTGGATCAAATCATGAGCTATTATTATTTTTGATGTCCAGCTAAATCAAGTTGACCTTCCCTGTTAATTTTTTTCTCATTTCCTTGGTTAATACTTTTCAGGCTACTGAGATGGCAATTGAAAGTTCATCCTCAGTGGTTAATCAGCAAGAGTTTGACCATTTTATTTCACCCAGGTACTGTGAGATCCTTCCCTGAGAAATAGGTCATTGTAGCTCTTTTTATATGCCTCCTAGTACTACTGGCTGCTTTCTTTCAAAATTACCTGCTGTCTGATCAGTATCATCATATACTCACTAATGTGGCTACTCATCTGATATTATGAAGTGTTGATTCTTATTGTTGCAATGACACCTCGTGTGAAATCTGTTAAAAGAGGGTATCTCCTGAATTATTTCTAGGGGAGAAAGAAAGTTCTCTGCCTGAAAGAACATTACTAATCTATTACTTTTTGCAACTCGCTACATTATGGGCACAGGGCACTATGACCTACACGTTTGTTAACTGTCATGTATTCTTCCAGGTTCCAGAAGCCTAATCCTAGCAAGCACGTGAAGGATGATTTGCAGGGTGGATCACAGAGTATATTATCAACATTACCTCAGAAGAATGGTCGTTCTTGATTGAGATACAGCTCGAGACAAGATGGCTGATTGAAGAAGGATTTGGAAAACCCGGCCTCTATAACCAAGGTATATAGAGTACAATTCTCATGAGCATAGTACACCCTTTTGGTGATGATGTCTTGCTCCACTTTTGTTTGTCATATAGTCCTCTCTCTCAACCCCCCTTTCTTTCCGTTCCTCCCTGTCTCCCGTGTCTCTCTGTCTGTTATCTTTGCCTGCTCATGGCCAATCATGTTCTGCCTTTTTTTGTGTGCGTGCATGCAGGCAGATGATATGTTTTAGGTTGTATGTAAAAGTTGATAGTTGTTTTTATAGAATGCATAATTGTAGTGTTTCTATAGAAAGCCTTCTGTTATTGCTGTAGCTCAATTTAATAAATGTAGTTGATCATCAAATTCAGCCCTAAATTTTGGCCCATGTTTCACTGGATTTCTAGCAAGATGTTTTTGATTGGAGGTGTTATGCCATTCGGAATGCAGAGATTGAGTCTTCTAGGCCCTTGAAGCTCAACCTAAGAGTACCAAATGATTGAGCATGCTTCTGTCATGACTTGTGGCATTAGTAGTGGATGAACTTGGCTTGGTGCAGAAGATCTTAAGCTGGTTTATGGGGGGTCTGATTCACTAATGAGCTATGCTGGTTGGCATTACCATATGCAAGCTAGTTGGTAAACATGCCGTTTATGATTAGCTTACTTAGCTTCAAAGAATGGCTGAAATGCTCAAAGCTGGTGATCGTTGGATGGCATCAAGTATGAGAAGGTTTTGAGTAATGATGAATTGCCTGATTAGGAAGAGAAGAATGAGGCTGGTTTAGGTCATTCACCTCTCTGTTGGCAAACACTTGATTAATGTGATATTTGAGAGGGTGAACTGGAATATTTGTCCAATTAGGGCAAGATGAATGGCTGAACCTTTTGGTTATTTGGTAGCTGTTCAAGGAAAAGAAGGGGAGCAAGTCAGGGTTGAAAGATGTATTATCTTTTCAGAGAAGTTCTCAGTAGTGTAGAATATAGATGTATGAATTATTTCAAATTCACTTGCTCCCTAGGTTTACAACTTGATATATATTACTTATTTTTATGTCCTTGCTTAATTTGCACTCCCACTTAATGTTCTCAAAGTTTATGGTCTGTGTTTGATTCTTTGTCAAGTTTGCTAGTTTGGCATTATGCTTTGCTGAAGGATCTCTTTTGGATTAGGCATTAATGTCAAAAACTATTATTATAATGCAAAAAATGATATTATAATATTAGTTTTTGACATTTTGATAATGCGTAATTCAAACAAATTTAAAATGGATATGATATTTTTGTATTGAACATTTGTATGCTATGTTTGTATTCCATACTTCGACTAATTGAACAGTTGACTTGACTTGTGATGGGCTTTGTATTTGCTTGGTTTAGGTGGGAGATATAATTAGACATTTGACTGGATTTGTGATGGGCTTTGTATTTGCTTGGTTTAGGTGGAGATATAATTAGCTATTTGACTTGACAGTATTTCGTTGGTAGGGAAACATTTAGGTAAATAGAGTTTAAATAAAAAGTTCTGTTAAGACCCGAAATTAAACATTATTTAGTTCGATTATAAATTTACACAACGATTATTATGCAACCAACTTCAGATACTCCAGGTTGTATTGTTTTGTACAGCAAAGTTAAGCTGTGCATTTAGATATAATCAACCATCAATAAGTTATTTCCATGTTTTTATCTTTTAATGCTAGCTGTCCCCACGAAACGTGCAAAAATAGAAAATGTCTAAGGTCATATTTTCAACTCTATCCCCTCAACTTCATTGATAAAAAATCATATAGGAAAACAATATATATGCATACCAAAAACCAACAGAATATTTCCAAAATAAAAAATCAAGGATTTGGATCCATTAGAGTATTTGTCTATCTCTATAGGGAGATTTGAGACTATCTCAATTATAAACTAATGCTTATATTAATGGGGGGGAACATGTGAGAATGACTGCTCATTTGCAGGGTAAGAATGATTAGTTTTTATGAATATATGTAGAAAGCATATGTACACGCACTCATATATGTACAATTAGAAGTCACTTATGAACATATAAACATATGTTAAAAAAAACCTATAAACACATACTAATAGTATATCAATATAGCATATGAATGCAATTATACAAACACTTTCTATATATACACCCTCCGTCCCTTTTTCTTCTTCCTGTTTTCCTCTGGACACAGGTATTTAGGGATTCTGACATTCTAAAATCTCGCCGAAATCCTAGATCGAAACCCACAGAAATCCTAGAAATCAAAAGGGACAAATCAATCGCTGAAAAAGGGGACAATCAGAGGATACAAGCCAATCCAACTCAAATCCACCCAGGGATTCAAACGAGAGTCAGAAAAGATCGAGATCTAGGGTTTTTTTGAGGGGCCGATTCAAGATCTAACAAATAAGACCACTAAACTCTTTATATAGTGCCCTACAAAGAGAAGATCGAGAGAGATAGGATGATAGAGAGAGAGAATGATCGAGAGAGAGGATGATCGAACACTTGAACATATCGAGAGAAGAGATTGAGGGAGTGAAGGGAGGGAGTGAAGAGAGAGGTTCCTAGAAAAAGTCTTTATATAGTGTCCCGATTTAGAGCCGTAATTTCGTAGTGGTATGAGGGTATTTTGGTTATTTTGCATTATCCCAAATGAAAAATAAGAACAATAAAACGGGATATCGGACAAGGAAAGGGAAATACAACGTTTTCTTGTCCGTACTTGAGTGTCATCCGTTTATTTTTCTTCTAATTTTTTTTTAATTATGAGGGAATTATAAGCGCCTACAGAAGCTAGTCAACTCTTCTCATTTTTTTTTTTTTATGAAACTCTTCTCATAGTTAGTCGTCCTATAGTTGCATAAAATAGCTAGCAATTTGCTCACAATTTTTTTTTATGCATAATACTCTTTTTTATTAGCTACCTACCATCTTAATCTAATTCTTATAGATCTATATTCTGACAACCAAGTGTAGTATGATTTGTAACAATAGACAATTACAAAGTTTAATAACAATAATTTTCGAAAAAGACAATAATTCAGTGCCGGTCCATCTATAATCTTGTTATCCAAATATAAAATAAATGTAATATATCACAATAATCATCGAAAAAACAATAATAACTCAATAAGTTTCTAGTTCAATTAATTAACGCATTTTATTTCAAAAGCTTCGTTTATTATACACCCGGGCTTCTTCCTCAGCTCCTTCCCTCCACTTCTTCCTTCTCGACTGCCGTTGACCTTACAAATTTCCTCCATTAAAACTCTCCTGTAACTACACAAGACCACACCCAATTTCCTCAGCATTCGTTTCAATTTTTCTCTGATCCGCCATGAAATCATCTTCTTCTTGGCAATGAAGCAGCAGCTCCTCCATCCTTTCAAGATGCTTCAAACCAGAAAAACCAGTAAAGGTTTCATCTTCTCCTCCATTTCGCTGGCATTGATCTTCTTGATCGCCATTTTCGATCTCTCCTTCCTCTCCAGCAACCTCTCTCTCCGTTCTCCAACCTTCTTTTCTACCAAGAAACATATCCTCATCATCGCTCAAACCTCCCAAGAACATCATCATCATCATAGAGCAAATCTCAGTGTCATCCTCCGATCCGACGACTCAGCAGTAGAGTCGAATTCCTTCGATCGGCGCATCGAAGATTTCATCAAATCAAGCGCCTGCGAATCCCAATTCTTCATGACATGGATTTCCGCTGCTCCCCTGTTCGGAAACAGAGAAACCCTAGCCCTCGAAACGCTCTTCAAATCGCACCCAAACGCGTGCCTAGTCATCCTCTCCGACACGCTGGATTCCCCCGCCGGGAATCGGATCCTCAATCCGGTATCGGGTCTCGGGTTCCGGATCCTCCCGATTTCGCCCGACATTCCCCTGCTTCTCCGCCACACCCCTGCTCTGGAATGGTACAGGAAGGTCGAAACAGGGGAGGTCGACGTCGGCCAAATCCCCTTCTCTCAGAATCTCTCGAACCTTCTGAGGCTCGCGGTGCTGTATAAGTACGGCGGGATCTACTTAGATACCGATTTCATCGTCTTGAGAAACTTCTCCGGGCTGAGAAACTCCATCTGCGCGCAGAGTATGAACGCTGAAACAGGGGAGTGGTGGAGGCTAAATAACGCAGTCTTGATCTTCGATAAGCACCACCCGCTTGTTCTGCGATTCATAGAGGAGTTCGTGAGGAGTTTTAATGGAAGTAAGTGGGGCCACAACGGGCCATACTTGGTTTCCAGGGTGATTCAGAGCGTCAGCAATGGCGGTAGTCAAAATGGTTACAATTTTACGGTTTTGCCACCGGTGGCTTTCTACCCAGTGGACTGGAGCAGGATTTCTGGGCTTTTTGTCAGGCCCAATACTACGGCCCATATAAAGTGGGCCCAGTCGAAGCTGGCCCAATTGAAGAGTGAGAGGACTTATGGGGTGCATCTGTGGAACAAGCAGAGTAATGGGCTGAGGATTGAAGAGGAGAGTGTTATTGGGAGATTGATTTCTGATCGCTGCTTTAATTGCAAAGAGATTTTCATTTCTTGATGAAAAGTTGCAATTTTCTGGTTGAATTTGACCTCAAAATAGCATGTGTAAATGGAATGTGTTCAAAAAAATGTGTATACAAGTATATCATTTTTTTTTGAGAAAGACAAGTATATCATTTTAGTAGATAGCTTGAGCTTTTTGTGTGAATTGTTCTTTTTTATTTGAATTTCTTGACATTAAAATAAATGCTAAGAAAAAACATTGGCATTTGCTTTAAAGGGTATTTTATTGGTTCACATTAAAGGGTCTTTAAACAGTCATTAATTCGCGACGATTGTGGTAGAATAACTACCTTTCACAATCAACCCATCCCACCCACATCAGTCCTTCGAACTGAAGCCCTTGCTGCCAAACTAATTTAGTAGTTATTAATTCCATCGGAGGCATATGAAAAACTACCTTTCAGCAAGCGGCCAAACTACCTTTCAGCAAGCGGCCAAACTAACTATCTCTCACGTAATTGTTGAGGGCGATAATTTAGTAGTTATTAATTCCATCGGAGGCATATGAAAAATTCCTTGGGAAATTAATACAATTATACAGGATATCATTGTGCTTCTGTCGTCTTTCGTTTTTTTTCAGATACACCATAGTTTTCGTGAAACAAATCGTGCGGACGATTTTCTAACTTGCCACCCTCTTCCTCCGAGTATCCTCCACAAATTCCAACAAGTTTTTCTTCCCAACTCACGCCACCAGCCTCAATCTCCTTTACACGAGACTAGATATGAGTTTTTAAATCTGAATTCTACCTATGATTTTTTCGATTTCGAATTTGTAAAGATCGTCCATTTGGATGATTTAGAACTGTCATCTGGTTAGGTGAGTCTTACAAGTTTGCTATAATAATAATAAAAAAATGAATCCATAGAAGTTGGATTAATTTCCTCTCATGGCATAATACTATGAAGTACTTCAATTTTCATGTGATGTAAATATGGATAGAGGAAAAAGCACGTGAACAGCACGTGAGAGAAGAATACAAGTCCAAAGGTGCAGACTTAAATCACAGTGCAGCCCATGTGATTATGTGAATGGGACCCACCACATGGGTCCACTCTCCACTCCTCCCCCAACCATCATTGAGAATCTTAAGGCCAATAAAAGGTCTAATCAACACCATGTTGTAACTTTCACCTATTGAGTGTAATGATAAGAAGTGCAACTTTGACAGAAATTAATATTTATAAGTAATTCTTCTTTTTTCCCAAGATTCAGCATATAAGCCTTCTGCAGTTTTGCTAGGAATCAATACCAAACATTATCATCCTCACAAAGCTGAACAAAACACACCATAAACACAAACTATTATATCTACCACTATGCAACAAATAAGAAAAAAATCCCAAGGTTGAAAAACCCAAAACCAAAAAAAATGAGCATCTTAAGCCACACATTAACATTTGGGAGGAAATATTACTATCTCCCCTGCTTCTGCTATGATATTGATATACCAAAATACTAATTCCAAATGCTTCTTTTCCTGTTCAATTAAACCTTGATCCTCTAGTTAACGTTGAATGTAGGCCCGGGCTCGAGCTTGGCTCAGTGGTGGGCTGGAGCCGAGGCTGCTGGGTGGGCTGCGGGCTTGCACTGGTAGCACTTGGCAAAGAGCCCAAAGGTGTCAACTTGCCTAACAAAGTTGGTCACGCTGGCCCATCCACCGAACCCGAACCCCACCACAAGAACCCAAGCCACCACAAAGAAGTTGAACACGTACATCGCGGCCCAGTTCGGTAGCCAGAACGGTGGCTTCTCCGCGGCATTCTGCCAAGAATACGCGACAATAAGGTAACTGATAAGGTGATAATGTGTTGGTAACGAATCTAATTGACGTCATAATTTTTATTTTTATTTTGATAAGGAAAGGAATTAGGAGAACTCCTCTATCTCGAGGTAGTCCGCCCTAGAGTATCCTTACGGATGAGATCCTAAAGATCTGGAATGGCTGCACTATTTGAATTAGCGTTATAAGTGTTGAATATTAGAAAATTCAAGTCATGACAATATATTTTATCTTAACAAAAAGTGATGTTGCAAGGTAAAATCCAGCTGTGGATATATTTAATGTAAAGGTGCAATGAGGAGAAAGGGCTTGCATTGAATGAGGTGTGAAAAGGCATAAACTTTGGCCAGCTCAAACATAAGGACACTTTATAGTAATATTTACACTAGGCGGACACATAACTAAAAATATGATGGAGACACCCCACCTATCTTTTTTTGAGTAGAGCACCTTCTAAAGTCACCCCCCACTACCACAATTTTTTCAAGTATTGCCAAGCCCATACCTTAAATGTTGATGCTTCAACCTCTCATGGGGTGTTGGGAGACATGGCGGAAAGTGGCGAATGTGCGTGTACGAAAAAAAATTGGCCACCGGATAGCAACCGAAAAAAGAAAACCGGGTACCCACAAGCCCATTCCTCCTTCCTTAATGACCCAACAACTCAATGCTCGGGAAAATTAACTTTTAGCCTCTTGATAGAAAAAATATTACAACAACAACGGCCCAGTGAAATCCCGCTTGACCACTGAGACCCTGATCACGCGGGATTTCATTTAGCCGTTGTTGTTGTCCAAAAAAACCCTAATGCTATTAGCCTTTGCAATTGGAATCATATCATACTCAAAACATAAAACTTCATGTATGTAGAGATCATAGTGAGTGAAATATGTATTACCTTTCTAGCAGAGGCTGTTCTATAAGTGAGCATATGGGCAAGAGCTGGGATTATGTAGACAGTGAAGCTAACCAAGAGGGCCCCAACTGCAGAGTTGATGGGCCCAAAGAAGGGGAAGATTATGGCCAAAAACCAAATTGGTATCACCACTGGAAGCCTAACTAATGCCCTCAAGCACATGCTCTTTGTGTCATGCATTCCTATCACCTTCTCCCACACAAAGTAGAGTGGTGTGCAAGCAAATCCAAATGTGATGAACTGCATAAGCAACAACACAAAAATCAATCAATTCCACTAAAAAAAAACAGAGTTTTCATTTAATGCAACTTAATGCATTATCCCTGGCGATCCAAACGCACCCTTACCTGGTGGATGAGCATGAGGACAACAGCGGCGTCACGCCAAGCGTTTTTCGGGAGGAGAGAGAAGGCGTTCGAGTGGTCGAGGAGCTCGTCTCCAAAGGCCCAGTAGACGGCGGTGGCGGAAGGGATGGTGAGTGTGAACACATAGAGTGTAGCTAGTAAATAGATGTACTTGAACTTCTGAGGCTTCCACATAGCATGCATAATTTCACTGTTGAGATATAATTGAATTAAATTAACATTAATAGATTGGAAGAAAAAAAAAAGAAAAAAAGTAATTAATGCCTTGGATTCTACTATAGTCAAGTGATTAGGTAAAAATTAGGAATTGGTCAAGGGAACTGACATTGACTGACAATTTACCAAGAAATGTTGAGTGGTGAAATTTGGTTTGCAGTTTGTTTTTTTCCCTTTCCTTATTTTAACTGTTTTTTAAAAATTCTTTTTGGGGGCAAGTAAACAAAAAAGGCAAATTTCTGTGTTATTGTATAGTGGAGTTTTGCCCCATTGAACCCAAGATGACCGGCAAAAGCTGCAAACAGAAGCAGCCTCAATAGAAGAGAAGAATGAACAGATCCAAAGTTTGGTAATTCACACAAGTTTTGAAATACTATACTATAAAAACAACTGATACTGTGATACTTATATAGTTATATACTATACTTTAACAGAAAAATTATAAAATAGAGTGCTTACACTGTGACAGCGTGGCCACCAAATGTGTATAGGATGTTAGTGGCTCCTGTAAAATACAGCACTACCTTATTTGGTCCACTGTGTGTTACTCCTTCAGCCTGTACTTCCACCCCAACCCAAAAAAATAAGAGCAAATATTAACACTAAAAACCCACAAAATAATAATAATAATAAAAACACAATTTTGGACCCAAAAGAACTCTAAATCACACTTTGAAAATGCCTAGCTCTAAAAATCTCAAAGTGCATCTTTGTTGGCAAGCATTGAGATTTTTATGAGTGGGTTTAGGGTGTGTTTGGATATCTTGAGATAATGCATTATTAAGCTGTACTAAATTTGGCGATCCAAAAATTAGTAGGAAAAAGTTACATGGCCATGGGTAACGACAGTAAATATTAACACTAAAAACCCACAAAAACAATACTAAGAAAAACACAACTTTGGACCCAGAAGAACTCTAAATCACACTTTTTAATTTTATAACATCACATTATTTATAAATGCCTGTTTATAAAGGGTGTTGTTTGGATATCTTGAGATAATGCACTAAATTGCTTTAAATCTTAGGGTGCGTTTGGATCGCGTGTCATAATGCATAAGTTGCATTAAATCTGGCGATCCAAACAAGCCCTTGAGGGATTTGGAGTGAAAAATAGTAGAAAAAAGTTACCTGGCCATGAACAACGGCAGCAATGGTCATATACCAAGCAGTGTAAGTAGTCATGCCAAGTCCAAGAAAAGACCAAATTCTGTAGTTGTGGAAGGATGGGATGAACACTGTTGTTGCACAACAAGCTCCAAATATGTATGTCCATGTCCTCTTGTCCAAGTGATCATTTATGTAGTATATGTTACTGTTATCATATCACCAAATTTCACTTTCAGGGCACACACAATATATATATATATAACTTACAAAATATGGGTTTCAATTTCAATTTTCAACCCTAATCCAAGAGAATTTGAGAAGATGAGTCCAAACCTGGCACAAGCTATCAGCTGGATAACAGATCCAAACAGCAGGAAAGTACAGTTGAAGGCAAGTCCTAGTGCTTTCCAATAAGGACCCAATAACCCATCAAGCACTTCAAACCACTGCAATTCAAAAAAAAAAAAAACATATTCACATAATCCCAAATCAATTTCTTAACACCTATGACTTTACTAATTAGTGGGAAAAAAATTGCTTAAAAATTACACATATTGATGTATTATTAAACAGATGGATTATTAAGTTGGTGTATGAGTTTACCTGAATAACATGGTTCTTGAAGTTGACATTCTCCTTTTCTTTTCTTGATCTATATTCAATGTAAAGAACACTGATAAGATAAGCAGTCCAACTGCCAAGAATACCATAGAAAATCTGAAGGATGATGCCTGATAACATCCCCATCTGGGAGAATGAGTAAGGCAGAGTCAATAGAACTTGAGCAACCTGCAAACAGCAACACAAGATTTAATCTTTGAAGGGTGAAATTCAATTTTGAGGTTACAGTAAAGTTTATTTTTTTATTTACTTGGTTGGAGGAACAGCTGAACCAGGCATCCCAAGCAGAGCCACCATGCCAGAGGGCGTTCTTGATATTGAAGAAGGAGGTGTCTTCATCAATGGCTGCTGCTGAATCTTCCTTGGAGATATCTAAATCTGCTGTGCTTTCATTTAGACTGGACACAATTGCTTCCTCTGCTTGCTTCTGTGGCAACATTTTTCTGAGGTAGTGTGTAGAAGTAGATCTGGGATGTATATAGAAGACAAGATATTAAGACAAACGAATTAAGAACAAAACAAGATAGATAAATTTAAAGATTGTGAGATTTTGATAGTTTCCAACTACCCAATTTGACCCAGATCAAGAAAAATCTGGACACCCGTAAAAGTAGTGGTTTAAGAGAAGATTAAAGGAAGTTGAAATCTACCCACTTTGACCCAGATCCGGAAAAATACAAATTTTAGAAGAAATTGAGGGGCTCTTTTCTTGATTTTCAAAATGGGGAAGAACATCTGAAAGACTAAGTTGCTGGAGAAAAAAAAAACAAAGACACAAAAACACTTACGCAGAACGAACACTCTTTATACCAGACTCCCTTTTTCAATTTCCACAAGCAAAGTAAGCATAAATTTGGTATGGTGGAGTTCAAGAACAGAGGGATTTAATTCATGCTCTGTTTTTGTGTGTGAGAGAGAAAAGCAAAAGCTAATCTTAGGTGGGTTAGCAATAAAACCGAATTAAACGCGCCTCCAAACCCGTCAGAAAAGCGCGGTTTCCGGGCTTTTGCCCAGTGAAGAAAACAGAGCAACAACAACCACAAAAAAAACAGAGAACAACAGACCCTCAAAAGCAGAGCACAACCAGTGGCGTTTTCTCCTCCTCTCTGGATGTAGTAGTATAAATTTGAGAGAATTCAATCCCAATTACAACCCATCAACGCTTAAAATAAGCTCAGATGTATTTTTTAAAAGAAAAAAAGAAATTGCGAACTGGGGAGAAGAAAAAAATGTACTTTTTGTTGCTCTCCTGGGTGCTCTGTTTCAGCCGCTCCTGAGAGCTACTCTGTTTCGGCTCTGTTCTTTATGGAGTACAGTGGAGAGAGAAACGGAAACCCCTGTTTCCCCTTACAAGGGGATTCGATTCCTTAACAGGTGTTTGGAGAGAGAAACAGAGAAATGGGATCCGAGTAAGGAAGAAAGATGAGAACCATTTATGAATACCCATTGCTTTGCATTTTTATAGACTCCTTCACTCTCCAAACTAGCTAACGGCTGTGTCTTTTTTTCTAAAAGTATTTTGCTTAAAAGACAATTGAATACAAACATATATATATATATATTTTTTGATAAGATAAGAATCCGAGTAACCGATAAAATATCGGAAAATTGGAGAAATTCAGTAGAGAACAAATAAAATAAAAAACAACAAAACAAAAGCGAGCCAAACAAATTAAGGAGATAGAGAGTCAAGTACAATCAGTCCATAGCGCAAGCAGAAGACTTAAATTCTTATTTAACTGAAGGTTTAGTTTTTTTTTCTCCAACTCTACTAGCAGTAAACCCATATAAGTCTATTAAGTGAACTAACTAATTTTCTATTAAAAATAATTTAATCCTAATTCTTCGAAGATTGAGTTATTAGTCTCTCGATACATAAATTTATTCGGTGAATTGAATATTTTTTCTAATAAAAAGCATATAATACATTTACCTTTTCGCCAAACACCGTGCCAGAAAAATGATTAAAACTTAACAACCCATTGAAAAATCTTCCCCAAAACGCCAAAAAAAAGATAGTTGTAGTTGGTTGATTATGATATATAGTCCCACATGAGTGGTAAGTGGTAAGTGGTAACTGATAAGAGTAACACTAGATGTACTCCTACACAAATTATTTTATACTTATATATGTTTGTCATCAGATATTGCCAAGGTTATATCATATAATAATACTAGTAATTGGGAAATAAAAAATGTAAAATGGGTATGGGAATTGGTTGATTCTGTAAATGTGGTACAGTAGGAGGGTGGGCAGTGAATAATGAAATCAGAGTTTGTTTCTTATTTTGACATCCACCATCATTGTATTTGTCTGCTCTTTAGCTTTCATTCTTTATTACCAAACCCATGTCATCAAGAAATTTTGATAAATATATTTTCCAAATTAATTATGCTTGTTTTTAAAATATATAGAAAATGTTATGTTATTATAATAAAAAAGTAAGATTTAGAACTCGTAATCACTAGGTTATAAGGCATAATGGTTATCGGTTAAGATGAAAAGACTTAAAAAAATTAATTATAATTAATTAATTGGTTATAATGGGGTACTAGTTCAAGTGGGTAATATAATTTTGAGTTAATTATAAAATGGTTGGTGTAAAAAAATTATATTGCTTGTTAAATGTATTTTGAAAAAATTGGTTTGTCACACTTTCAATCTAATGTAAAGTATTTGCGATTTTTTAGCACGTGGTTATGAGAACATGCTAACAAGTTAAAATTTTAAAAATATTTCTTAAAAAAAAAACTTAATAAAAAAAATTAAATTAATAACTAAAAATATTATTACTAAAATTGGAATTCTAAATATGCTCATGGACACACACATTATAAAAAACCAAATACTTGTACAGATAATTTTCTATCCTTATTTTTTAGTTAATTCAAATTTGTGAATTAACTAGCCTGTTAAAACTTATAACGAAAATCAATTTTATTATCCAGATCATTTTTAAAAAATTACCGATCTAATTCGACTTTCTTTAAGCATGTTTTCCTCTGCATCATGATCGTTTGTGGGTAGGAATGGCAATATTATAGCTCACTTTATTGTTCATTTGTTGCCCGAGTTGGGTTATGATTTATGAACAACTCTTTATCTCAATATTCCTCAGGGTGTGATTACCTTGGCGAAAATAAATATTTAATATATGCAAGGTTTTTCCTCTAGGAAAAAAAAAACTAAAGGGACATCACCGTATCAGTACCGTTGAAAAGATGAAGTTGCAGTTAGAAATTTGGAGGGAGGGTGGGACTGAGTTTAACGCGCGTGAAGAGCGAGTGGGTCCTCCCCATTAACCAAAAAAAGTTGCTTTGCGCATTTTTTCTAAAAAATAATATTGCCTTAAATTCTCTGAAATTAGCAGAGTAGGAAAAGAAAAAAATCATTGATACGGCGCGGCGCTGCCGGAAATGTTTCTTTTTTGACCAATCAATTTCCTTTTTTTATTACAATAAATGGCCTCAAGTACCTATCGAGATTTAGGAGTCATGAATAAGTAGGAAAATAACAAAATATCCGTTTTAAAAGTATATAATTAGATAATAAGGAACATTTCATTTCAATTCTCATATTGAAGGTTTTAGTGTTTAGGTGGCAAAATGAAACACTATTAAAATTTAAGTTATTATATTAATGTGTTTTTTTTTATTTATGATGGCCACTTGATAACTCTAAAGTAGATTAAGAATCATCAAAATAATTATACGATAATCATATATAGATCTCGTTCTAAAACGCATGAAATTTGGTCTAGAATTTAATGACTCTTTTTCAAATGGTCGGACGCCTATTTATAGCTGGTGAGTCATGCTTTTGCTTAGTGGAAAGACATTGAAACGTGGTTGATGGCGATTGATCATGTTCTGTGAGTCGACGCCCACGCGTAGTATGGTGATTAGACCGTTCAAGAGTGTGTCACATGGGTTGGGAAGACGACGTAGCAATGACACGTTCCTATATATTGGAGCTTCATGTCACCCTCGTTCGACGACGTGTCTGAGTCATGCGTTTGTCTAATCGCCGCATCGTTCTTAGAGCATCTCATTTGGGCTTGCCTTGTCTTGTATAAATGACGCGGTCTCATATTTGTCGTGTTGTTTTATGTTGTGTCGTCTTCTCTAGGAAGCTTTGACAATTCGCGGTGATGATTTTAGACAGCTAGTGTCATTTATCATAAATGATGCATTCCATCACTTATTACAACACTCAAATATACCACACCGTATTGTTTTCCTTAAATTTGACCTATTATGTTGTGTTTGGTTATTATAAGTGGAAGTGAGTGAAAGTGCTTCCACTTTCATTTTCACTCCACATTTTCTCTACTCTTGAGGGTGAGAGTAAGCAAAATGCTTAATTTCAACTCTTTTATATTTTTTTATTATCCTTCATACAAGGATGCGTTCCACTCTAAGTGGAAATGTTTTTTTTTTGATAAGATAAGAATTCAAAGTTACAAACGATGCAACTTCGAGAGGCCGAGAACATCGGCTGTCGGAGAGACCGACAAGACAACGAACACAAACAAAGAGCAGAAAAAAACAACAAACAACAACAAATACAGACTATGAAAAATAAAGCAAAACAACCCAGAAACGAGGTGAGTAAAGCACAGAAAACTGCGTCGCCGGAAGGATGGTCATCCTCGACCTTGTTCGAAACTACAACTCGGTTCGCCGCCTGTGAAAGCTCTATCATCAAAGGGATGTATCGGAAGAAGTCAAGAGAAAAAGATTGTTCACGAAAAAAAAAGGGGTGGTCAGAGCTTCAAGCTCGGAGGTGGTCGCCAGAGGCCAGCAACTGCCCGACGACCCCTAGCCACCGCACCGCCTCCGCTCACGGCGTTGGGCGATGGCCAAGTCTTGCATTTGGTAATTATTGTTGTTGTTAGGGGTTGATTTTGGGTTTGAATGTTTTTTGTCTTAAAGTTAAAATGAATATTAACAGAGGACAAAAGTTGAGAATATGCCATAATGTAATACCCCTCAATTTCAGTAAGGGTATTTGGGTAATTTTCCCAACCCTCGACCTGTAAGCGAGACGCGTTTGGCGTATTCGGAATTTCTGTAACTTTTATAGTCTCTATAAAAATCTTTTAAACGTTATAATATACGTTTGATGTAATATCGGGTCTTAGGATATTTTATGGATACTGAAAATAAATTCTAGCATAAGACCGCGAGTGAATCCGCGACCAAAAGCCAAGTGACGCGCTCGCGGCATTTCTGCGACCGCGGAAACACTGTGCATCGTCATCTTCAGATATGAAGACGTTTCGCCACTTCGATTTCGCCTCGTGCTCTTCAATGCTCGCCGGTGGAGGGAGTCGAAACGGTTGGCTTGCCATTGGAAGGTAACATCTTCGGATTGGGGGCTATAAAAGGAGATGGAGGCCCTCAGATCTCTCATCCACAGCTCTCGATCAACCTCTCTTCCTCTCGTTTTCTTCGTCGCCGGAGTTTTGCCCTCGCCGGAGCTCCTGGTGGTCGCCGTGGTTGTAATATCCCTTAATTTTAGTAAGGGTATTTGGGTAATTTTCCCAACCTTCGTTCAAAATAATTATTTCGCTTCCAGTGGAGTTCGGATTTTTCGTAACATTCATGATATCCGAAATAATTACTTGAGTGGTATAAAATACATTCGATGTATTTTCGGGACTTAGAATATTTGTTTAGATACAAACATATAATTTCCGGGGTTTAAAACTCATACCAAATTTTTCTCCCGCGTACGTGTCCCCTGTGTGGCCCATATGGTACACGCATCCTCGTTTTCTCCCATACGCGTGTCCATGCCTGTATGTGGTCGGGGAGGGATCCTCCATGAGATATATATATGTGGAGCCGATCGAAGGAAGCTCTACACCTCCAGCTGCTCCATCTCCCTCTCTCGTCTCTCCCCTGTTCTGTTCTCGGTGAGCTCCTGTGCACCGCCTCCCCTGCTCCATCGTCTCCTCCGGCGAGCCCAGCCCAGTCGGAGTCGTCGAACCTCCCGAGCTGAGCCGCGAGCAGCTGGGGCTGGTGTTCGTGGTGGTGTGCAGCTCGTGCTGCATGTTGTGCTCTGTTCTTGCTGTGTTGTTGTTGCTGTGAATTGGGTGAAGGTTGAAGATGGTGAACAATAGAGTGGGTCCCCCTTGTTGAATTGTGTTGTTGTTGGGCCGATTAGCCCAAAACCCTTCCGGTCCAGATTTAACCCAAAATTATACGAGCGGTATAATTTCGATTCCCTTTCATCCGTATTTTTCTATAGGAAAATTTAATAAATATTTTTATGATTTATAATCATAAAAATTTATTAAATTTAATTCCTTAAATTCGTCCAGGCAAATTAATTGATAATTAATTAATTTGTTAGTTAGAACGTGATTCGTTGGATCGCGTGTGGACTCGTAATCTGCTAGAGCAATCTGAGGCATAGGCCATATCCTCGGAAAGGATATTTTCGGTAGTCGTCTCGTCTAGATTCATCGCCGAATCTACTCCAGGCAAGTGGCGGTTCGCTCTTGCTTATCATTCCATATTTTCATTAATTATCAATTGCTTAATTGTTAATTAATTTGGACTGATTATTGTTCATGTCTGGAAAAGGTTTTATAAACTGTTTTGGAAAATCATATAATAGGTTGTATATCTGCTAGAACGACGCTATTATTGATGATCGCCTTTCGGTCCTTTATGTGGATTTATCCTAAATTATTATTGTGCTATGACTGTTAGTTAGCACGAGTATTTGTAGGAACGCCTGGATTCTGAGAGGTCCATGCGCGTTTCTTTATAATTGTAAAGGGCGATTAAGACCCTGCGATAGTAAAAGTTTGGACTCTGAGAGGTTCATTCTTTTTAAGGGCAAACAAGACCCAACGATAGTAGAGGCTTGAACTCTGCGAGGTTCATTCCTTCGATAGATATAGAGGCTTGGACTCTGCGAGGTTCATTCCTTCGATAGATATAGAGGCTTGGACTCTGCGAGGTTCATTCCTTCGATAAGTATAGAGGCTTGGACTCTGTGAGGTCCATTCCTTCGATATATGTCCTGCGCGATGGGGCATGTATTTAAAAGCTTATAACAGGATGTGAGTGTGTTTTGAAACATAAATCAGATAAGTACCCGAGCGCACATAATTAATAAACCTTCGACGAGTAGTGCAGCTAAGTAAATAGTACAGCTAGGAAAGCTCGTCTCGACTTGAATGTAATACGTTCTCTTTCCAATCTGGATTCGCTGTAAGCGGTGAGGTTGATCGTGAACTGAAGCATCTCAGTCAGCTTTTAAATCATTGTTGAGTGATTCTTTAAATGTTCCAGACTTGTCATGTTTCCTTAAGACTCAATCTCTTGGAGTCTCTTTCGGGTCGGTCTCTGTGGAGATTCAGTCTTCCAGAGTCGTCTCTTCTGTATATCTCTTGTTGTATTCCAGTAGGAGTGTGAAGGTTGACTATCGTACTCGGTTATTATTCGAGGGATGATGAGTTTAAACCTAGCACGACTACTTCGAACCTTCTGCTTTGGTCACTTGCTAGTCTATTCAGTAGACTAACCCACGGTATTTTTGTTATCTGCATCGTCATGGTTGGTGTCGTCCGTCCGTTTCGACACATCAGATAGGTTGCATGATCCATGAAGGCTAGAACGACTATGAAGATGAACGATGTTTTGACAATGTTTTAATCAGGCTACGATCTTTGGGCGTTGACTACTGAAGTCAATACTCTTGTAAATTATTTTAAGTCTTCCGCTGTATTGTAATAACTTTATATTTTGTCGCATTTAGAATTGTGTTGAAATTCCGCGACTATGTTTTAAATGAAAGTTATGGTAATTTTGTATCATAATTGTTCTTATGAATTGTGTTTCAATGGTAAAGCCTGGGGTGGCTTCGATGTGAAAACCGAGGTCACTGGCGGTAATACCTTTCCAAATGGGTTAAAATTTGGGGGTGTTACAAATTTGGTATCAGAGATAAAGTTTGTTTTTAAAACAGGTTGGGTGTTTTGAAAGGTTTTATCCTTCTAAAACTATTTCCCGTTTTGAACTGGAAAATGTCGTCCAAATGAATTCAAAATAAATACCGTTCATAGTCGTGCATTCTTTAGTCTGATATGAGAGGTATGGGGGTTACCTCTATATCTAGAAAGACTGATTTTTTCTTGTTGTTGTAAGACATAGGTGTTTGTCTATTCTTTTGAAAGGACTCGGAAGATGCCGAGATGATTCTATCATCTCTAGTAATGTTAAATTTCCCTGTTTCTCAGAGATATTTCGAGGTTGGAGGACCTAGTAGTCCCCTCGAAGGTATCAAGTATGTACTTCCTGAGTTGATAGTACTAATATCCTAGTGTTGTAATCTCCGAGTAATTTGGTGTGAACGCTCGGGAGATTAGTGTAGATGAATCTTGTGCTCTATGTTCATAATTCATCTATAGAATTATCAAGTTGATCTATTTTAAGTGATTTTATTACATTGATATATGTGATAATTAAGGAATCACTCTTAGGAGTTTTGATGTCTAAGTAGGATGTCATAGTCGTTGACATTCATTGTTGAGGAAACGAATACAGAGGATTAATGCTCGATGCAGTCGGGATTTGCCTCCATATGAGAATTCGTGGGTTGAACCTATGGTAGAGTTCATTGAGCCGTTAAGGTAGGCCAACTAAATATTGTAATAACGACGTTTAAATGGAAGTGATTTCCAAGGGAACTCTAAGGAAAATCCTGAGGAAAATCCTAAGGAAGATCCTCAAGGAGAGGAAAATCCTAGGGGAGATCCCGAGGAAGATCCTCAGAAGAAGGAAGATCTGGAGGAAGATCCTCGAGAGGAGGAAGATCCTGCGGAAGATCCTTAGAAGGAGGAAGATCCAGAGGAAAACCCTGAGGAAGATCCTCGAGAGGGGGAAGATCCGAGGGAAGATCCGGAGGGAACTTCCGATGAGAACCCGGAGGAAGACCTTGTAAGGCAAGGCTAGAAGAGTCTGATGCCTAAAGTGTTCATTTATGAGTATCTTTTAGGAAATAAGGATATTGGGAGAAGTTATGGAAATATTTGTTTCTTCTTGAGACATCATATTCCTAGTATTTGGAGGTATATGAGTTAATGAGATTAAGAGTTATATCTCACTTGTGTACTTGAGATTTTTTTTTTGTTCCACTAGAAGTATATAGAGGTGGACTAGTGCAAAGTCCGGAATGTCTAGTAGTGGAATAATGCTGTAGGCATTAGTATGGATAAAGTGTTGTGAAGGAATAAGTTGATTAAGGGAATAGTTCAATAAGAACTCGTTTTCCCTATTTTGCGATCTTGAGTAAGACTGTGAAATCCGGAGTTATGATGGTCGGGTTCATAAGTAAGTATGGCCAATGTAGGACCAATGGTTAAAGCTTTTGAAAAAGCCAAGTGTGCGAAATCATAGGTATCCTTTGGGGAGATCTATTTGAGATTCGTTTGAGGTAAAATAAGGAAATGATGCGATTAAGTCCTGGATGGATAGTAGATTGCGTGATGAATATAAGGATTTTAAGTTAGAAATAAGTCATTTAAGACAGTACGAGTCGTTGGACTCGATAAGTGGAATTTCCAGAGGATGAAGAGTTATGACTCTTGGGAATTGTCTAAGATTGACATCTTGTGAGTATGTCATCTATAAGGCTTATGGTATCACTCTCTTGGAGGAGATAGGAGTAATATCTTATGTGATACGTTTCGAGGAACGTAGGAATAAGATATTGTGATTATTCTTGAATCTTAAAGGAGTTAAGTTAGGAATTGTTTAAAGAGATGTGTTAAATTATTATTGTAAGGATTTTAAGTTAGAGATGGCGTAAAGCCAGTCTTACTTTAAGATAAATGATGGGATTATATAAAGTACCATTAAGGGAATTAAGGAAGTTATGATTCGAGGTTACTAAGATTTAATATCTGAGTTGTAAGAAGTTAATGTGTAAACCTTGGGTTTGTCTATAAAGAGATTGGAGGAGAAATGTGTGTTCTCCTATTGAAGGTGCATTAATATCGTAATGATGGTTGTGGAAGGCCATTATTCTAAGGTAGACATGATCTTGTGGAGGTAGTAAGAGTTATTACCTGGTACGTTGTAAGAGATAAAATTGTGAGATAAAGATATGGCATAATGGCCGGTTATGATTAAGATATTAAGTTCAGATAGTAAAATTGATGTTGAGGCAGGTTCCTCATTAGTTTAATGTAAGTTTCGGGGTCAAAACTTTTTCTAAGGGGGTAGTAATGTAATATCCCTTAATTTTAGTAAGGGTATTTGGGTAATTTTCCCAACCTTCGTTCAAAATAATTATTTCGCTTCCAGTGGAGTTCGGATTTTCCGTAACATTCATGATATCCGAAATAATTACTTGAGTGGTATAAAATACATTCGATGTATTTTCGGGACTTAGAATATTTGTTTAGATACAAACATATAATTTCCGGGGTTTAAAACTCATACCAAATTTTTCTCCCGCGTACGTGTCCCATGTGTGGCCCATATGGTACACGCATCCTCGTTTTCTCCCATACGCGTGTCCATGCATGTATGTGGTCGGGGAGGGATCCTCCATGAGATATATATGTGGAGCTGATCGAAGGAAGCTTTGCACCTCCAGCTGCTCCATCTCCCTCTCTCGTCTCTCCCCTGTTCTGTTCTCGGTGAGCTCCTGTGCACCGCCTCCCCTGCTCCATCGTCTCCTCCGGCGAGCCCAGCCCAGTCGGAGTCGTTGAACCTCCCGAGCTGAGCCGCAAGCAGCTGGGGCTGGTGTTCGTGGTGGTGTGCAGCTCGTGCTGCGTGTTGTGCTCTGTTCTTGCTGTGTTGCTGTTGTTGTGAATTGGGTGAAGGTTGAAGATGGTGAACAGTAGAGTGGGTCCCCCTTGTTGAATTGTGTTGTTGTTGGGCCGATTAGCCCAAAACCCTTCCGGTCCAGATTTAACCCAAAATTATACGAGCGGTATAATTTCGATTCCCTTTCATCCGTATTTTTCTATAGGAAAATTTAATAAATATTTTTATGATTTATAATCATAAAAATTTATTAAATTTAATTCCTTAAGTTCGTCCAGGCAAATTAATTGATAATTAATTAATTTGTTAGTTAGAACGTGATTCGTTGGATCGCGTGTGGACTCGTAATCTGCTAGAGCAATCTGAGGCATAGGCCATATCCTCGGAAAGGATATTTTCGGTAGTCGTCTCGTCTAGATTCATCGCCGAATCTACTCCAGGCAAGTGACGGTTCGCTCTTGCTTATCATTCCATATTTTCATTAATTATCAATTGCTTAATTGTTAATTAATTTGGAATGATTATTGTTCATGTCTGGAAAAGGTTTTATAAACTGTTTTGGAAAATCATATAATAGGTTGTATATCTGCTAGAACGACGCTATTATTGATGATCGCCTTTCGGGCCTTTATGTGGATTTATCATAAATTATTATTGTGCTATGACTGTTAGTTAGCACGAGTATTTATAGGAACGCCTGGATTCTGAGAGGTCCATGCGCGTTTCTTTATAATTGTAAAGGGCGATTAAGACCCTGTGATAGTAAAAGTTTGGACTCTGAGAGGTTCATTCTTTTTAAGGGCAAACAAGACCCAACGATAGTAGAGGCTTGAACTCTGCGAGGTTCATTCCTTCGATAGATATAGAGGCTTGGACTCTGCAAGGTTCATTCCTTCGATAGATATAGAGGCTTGGACTCTGCGAGGTTCATTCCTTCGATAGATATAGAGGCTTGGACTCTGCGAGGTTCATTCCTTCGATAGATATAGAGGCTTGGACTCTGCGAGGTCCATTCCTTCGATATATGTCCTGCGCGACGGGGCATGTATTTAAAAGCTTATAACAGGATGTGAGTGTGTTTTGAAACATAAATCAGATAAGTGCCCGAGCGCACATAATTAATAAACCTTCGGCGAGTAGTGCAGCTAAGTAAATAGTGCAGCTAGGAAAGCTCGTCTCGACTTGAATGTAGTACGTTCTCTTTCCAATCTGGATTCGCTATAAGCGGTGAGGTTGGTCGTGAACTGAAGCATCTCAGTCAGCTTTTAAATCATTGTTGAGTGATTCTTTAAATGTTCCAGACTTGTCATATTTCCTTAAGACTCAATCTCTTGGAGTCTCTTTCGGGTCGATCTCTGTGGAGATTCAGTCTTCCAGAGTCGTCTCTTCTGCATATCTCTTGTTGTATTCCAGTAGAAGTGTGAAGGTTGACTATCGTACTCGGTTATTATTCGAGGGATGATGAGTTTAAACCTAGCACGACTACTTCGAACCTTCTGCTTTGGTCACTTGCTAGTCTATTCAGTAGACTAACCCACGTTATTTTTGTTATCTGCATCGTCATGGTTGGTGTCGTCCGTCCATTTGGACACATCAGATAGGTTGCAGGATCTATGAAGGCTAGAACGACTATGAAGATGAACGATGTTTTGACAATGTTTTAATCAGGCTACGATCTTTGGGCGTTGACTACTGAAGTCAATACTCTTGTAAATTATTTTAAGTCTTTCGCTGTATTGTAATAACTCTGTATTTTGTCGCATTTGGAATTGTGTTGAAATTCCGCCATTATGTTTTAAATGAAAGTTATGGTAATTTTGTATCATAATTGTTCTTATGAATTGTGTTTCAATGGTAAAGCCTGGGGTGGCTTCGATGTGAAAACCGAGGTCACTGGCGGTAATACCTTTCCAAATGGGTTAAAATTTGGGGGTGTTACAGTGGTGCCTTGGAAGCTTGGAGTGGTGGTGAGCCTCGTTCGAAGCCAAGACGTTGTCATTCGATTCGTCGGTGAGCCTCGATTCGATTTAGAACCGCGTCGGAAGGAGGCATCCGCGATCGCGGGTATGAATTCTGCGACTGTGGAAGTTGCCCAGAATTCCGCGACCGCGGAAGTCCAAAGCGCGATCGTGGCTTGGACAGCCACGGTCACGACTCATGCTTATTTTCTTCGCCTCGTATCGTATTCGTTTACCCTCGTTATTCGTTCGTAACGAATCTAACCTAGGGTTTCGCTGTTGTTTCGTTGTTATCATAGGAATCCGTAGGCAGATTCCAGTTTCCAGATCCCGAAACCCGACATCTTCATTCGTCTAGATTAAGGCAAGTGGCGATTCGCTCTTGCTTAATCATTCCATATTTCCTTTAGTTATCAATTATTTTGATTGTTAATTAAATTGGAATAAAATGTTGTTTTCGTTTGGGAACATATTTTATAAATGATGTGATTAAAATGTGATATTATAATAGGTTGTATATATTGCTAGAAACAACGCTATTATACTTGTTAATTATCGTGATGGTATTGGTGTGGATTTTATGTGTGAACTTAAATGCGTAGTTAGAACGAGTATTCGTAGGAACACTATGTACCTTGCGAGGTCTAGTCGTTTCCTTATAACTTGGTGCTTAGGATGATTTTTCCCTAACACTTTCCTGGTCATGACTTACCCCTATCCGAGTATAGGTGGTGGTGCACACAGCTGGTGCCAAACATTCGGGAAATGTTCCCAAGATATCTCTCGTATCGAGATGATATATATATATTATAAAAGCTTTAAACGTGAATATATGTTTTGGAATTAAACAAGATAAGTGCGGTTATGCACATAATTAATATACCCTCGGGTGAGGAGTATAACGTGGAAACCGCCCAGACTTCGGTTAGAGTAAGTCTTCTTTCCAATCTGGATTCGCATTGTGCGGTGAGGTTGGTCGTTGACCCAAACGATCAAGTCGTTTTTAAACGCTTGTGTGAAAACTATAACGTTCCCAAACATTTGTCATACTTTCCCATAAAACTCAATCCCTTTGGAGTCTTCTTTTCAGTGCATGTCTGATTCTAATCATTCCGTGAGAATTTCGGGTTATATATCGTTCCTTCGGTTATTATTCGAGGAACAATGATAGTAAACGGTTACGATCACTTGAACCTTTTTATTTCTACCCTTGCATAGTCTTTCATTAGACTAACCAACCGGTTAAATTCCTTTGCATGGTTGGCTGGTGTCATCCGTCTCATACGGCACATCAGATAAGTTTCCGCATCAGTAAAGGCAAGGACTCGACGTGAAGGCAGTTGGCGTTTTATGTGTTTCTCCAAGGTTGAGATCCTAGGCGTGAGATCGCAAGGTCAAGACCTCTTGAGTCGTTTTATTTCAAGACTTCCGTTGTAATAAATATTTGTACTCGATTTTGTTATCGAATTGTAATTTCAACATTTGTAATAAAATATTATTTGGGCAGTCTTTAATAAAGCTTATGTTATTATATAGTTTGTTATAAAATGGTTAAGCCTTGGGTGACCCCATACGTGTAATCTGAGGTCACTGACGGTAATATTTCCAAAGGGTATTTTGGGGGTGTTACAGACTTGATATCAGAGCTAAAAGTTTTTAAAACTCTAAAACTTTTAAACCATTTTGCGTTTTATTTGGGGTTTTATAACGCAAAAACTTCGTGTATGAGATTTCTTTACTATAAGCCCTAAGTAAGGTTTAAAGATAAAAACGTTTTTGAAGTAGATTTTAAATCACAAATAATTTGGTAAGAACCAGAACTAACTGACGAGTCTCGGTTTGTTTTTAAACAAGTTTTATGGAAAAGACTTTCAGATTTAACAAACGAGTTTCAGTTTACCTTAACGGTTCTGTGGAAAAGACGTTTTCAAACTTCTGCCAACGTACGTAGTCCTATCATTCCTGCTTGTTATGGAAGATATAATTTCTATAAACAAGAAAGTTCTAAATATCTCCTTGTCTCTTCACAGACAATGGTATTCCCTAGAGATCAACTTAAGACCCAAGATGAATATGAGACCACTCCGACAATTAAGTCTGAGCCTGATTTTGTAGAAGTTCCAGTGGTCGGCGGATCGGTGCGTAAGTTCACCCCGTTGACCGAAGAGTCCGAGTCCGAGAGCGGGGAAGAAAGAGAAGTGCAATCCAAGCAAACCTCTACCCCCGAGGTCTCTGATGAAGATGAGGACTCAATGGAGGATCCAGAGGATGAGAAGGAGCCGGTGGATCCCTTCCACGAGGAGTGGGAAGGATTTTTCTGGATTTTAAATCAGCCCGACAATGAGGATCTTTGGGGGAAAAGATGGCAGAGCTCCGAGCCTCAGAAAGGCGATGTGGTCAAGTCCGGGGAGCCATCAGTTCCTACTGAGGGATCAAGTGATCCAAAATAGAAGAGGTTAACTGATGAATCGGAGAAAGAGTTACCTTCGGTAGAGAAGATGAATAATAGGCCAGTAATGGTTTTCTTCCTAAGTATTTCCCCATTTGAACAATAATGGAGCAGAAGTCTCCTAATGTTCTTTTTCCATATTTCCCTTTCAGTTGTTAAGTGACGCTTGGTGTGTGTTTCATTAATGAAAAGTGGAGTTTATTAGACGACTACCTCATATATTGCACTTTAAAGTAGTTATTACTTGCAACTTAAATTTGTTGGTACCTATCTAATATACGTAGACACAATCAGATGATGAACGCTAGAAACACCGCACGTCATGCGGCTGGACCGAGTAATGCTTCTCGGATTCCGATTGGAAATGCAGCGGACCAGGAGGAAGTTGGGTCCGGTTCCCACAACAACCCAGCGAGGAATGCTCCACCCCAGATAGGAGGGGAAAGGGTACAGGTACCTCCTGTCATTCCAATAGTTTTCAGTACAGCTGATGTAGAGGTAATCAGACAGATCGTAATGCAAGCGGTCACCGAGTTGGTGAGGCCAGGGGTTCAGCGAGCCTAGGGGAATCCAACCCCTCAGGGTACTACTAACGTTGAGGATACAACAAATAACCCGCCTCTAATGAGTACTCCGAGAGATGGAGGAAATTATGGTCGTGCGCTGAAAGCGATCAACTTCATGAGGCCTGACCCGTATGACGGTATTGGAGAACCCGTCAAGGTGGCATACTGGTTCCTTCACATGGAGCGTTTGTTTAAGAACATTGTGTGTACTGAGGCTGAAATGGTACACAATGCTTCGTTCTATCTGAAGGATGGGGCCAGTGAATGGTGGGAGAGCACGAGATTAGTTGATCATCCCGAGCTGAGCTGGTCAATATTTAAGACCAAGATGTCTGATCGGTTCTTCTCTCGGCTTATGAGGGAGGAGAAACGCAATGAATTTCTTTACCCAAAGACTGATGGGTTGAAGGTGACAAAGCTGGCTGCCAGGTTTAACCACTTGTTGTACTATGCTGGGGCGGAAGCATCCAGCGAAGAACAGAAAATCTGGTACTTCCATGGATGGATGAATCCAGAAATCAAACCTCTAATGGTGCGTCATGGTTGTTCTACGTTAGGGCAATATGTGGATGCAGCCTACAAAATAGAGGCCACACTGGAGGAATCCGCCCGAAAGCGGGAGAAACAGATTAAAGGAGGGGGTGGGCAACATGATTGCCAGGTTGGTACATTCAAACGACCGGCATCGCCCACCAAGTTTGAGAAGTCTGGTCGTGCTAAGACCGAGATGACTCAGTCTGACTCCTCCAAAGGCTCAGGTTGGAGTAGCGGAGTGATTCAATGCCACAACTATGGTGAGGCTGGGCATAAAAGTTTTAACTGCCAAAAGAAAAAGAGGGTATGTTACAGTTGTGGGAAGGAAGGCCACATGAAAACATACTATAGGCAGAAGGGTCAAGGACCAACGCCGTCTATCAAGCATCAAATGTTGGCAATGGGCAGAACCCAAAGCTAGGGGTATCCGCTCCTGAGCAATCTATTACTCGTAATAAAGGCAAGACGCCTATGGAGTCTTCGGGTCAGGGGCAACGACTCTTTGTGATTCGTCACTCCAATGAGAATGAAACCCTGGACGAGTAGTTGTATTTTTGTTGAGCCTTTTTAAGAATATGGAGCAATGACTTGTGTCGATAGTCTCCATAGTTTAGTAATCTGTCTGTTGGACTTTCTGTCAGTTGTTTTAATGTAATGTTTCGAATAATAAAGAAGTGTTTCCTTGTTTCAGAAATTACTAAATTCGTTACTATTGCAAATTATTCGCTCATACGAGACTCCGTGAGTGCCAAACACAATATATGTCACGTGTGGATAAGGGCTGTCAGGACTCATAAAGGAGGGGTAACGTATGGAGCCTAGGTGTTCGTCCCCTACGTGGTTAACACTAGGGTCAACTCTATTACTTAATTCCTAGATCCATTCTTAGGAATCTCGCTTTATTCTTGGAGTAATGTCACATTGGTATGACATTAATTGCTCCCTCAGTTGAACTGACGAGCGTTATCTCGTAGGTTGAGTTTTACCAAAATTCCTTAATTCAAAGGAAACAAATGTGTGTGGTTAATGCTCTATGGGATTAAGGATTATTCTTATATGTCTACCCTGTACATTTGTTCGGGTAAAAGTACGGAAGAGTGAACTAATACGAAATCCAGAATGCCTAGTTGTGAGGTCATACTGTAGTCATTTATGTGGATAGATTGCTGAAAAGAGAATGAATGTATAAGGGAGATAGTTCATAAGGAATTCATTTTCTCTAAAAAGACCGTACTATATTACGATCTTAAGTAAAACTTTAGAACCCAAGGGTTATGGTTATGGAGTTTGTAAGTGAGTGTGCTCATTGTGGGCCTAGTGGTTTAAGCTTTCGGAAAGGCTAAGGGTGTGAAGTCATAAGTATTATTTTGGAAGATTTATCTGAGGTTTCGTTATGAGGTTTTCTTAAGGGAAACGATATAAGGATAGGAGGGGTATTAGGACGATCACGTCTTGGATGAATATTGAGTTCCGATAAAGCAAAAGGTCGCTTGAGGAATAAGGAAACAAATTGGCTTGGAGAAATTGACTTATGTACTTTTAAGGAATAAGGAAACAAATTGGCTTGGAGATAAGTAATGGAATTGTGGGGTGTACCTTTAAAAGGAATTAGAGAATGTAATGTCTCGAGGATTACTGAGATCTGATATTGGATTATAGGGAGATAATGTACGAGCTTGAATTTGGTTATAAAGAGAAAAGTTGAAAGAGAAATGTATGTTCTCATGCTTAAGGTATAGCAAGTATATTACGAGGATTTTTGGAGACTATTATCCTAAGATAATTATGACCTTGTGAATGTAGTCACGAGTTATTACAAGTATAGCACATGACGATAAGATATGCGAGATAGTGGTATGGTAGAGGAAACAGATCGTTTTCCTAAGAGCAAGTACAATGATGAATTGATTAAGGATATTAAGTTCAGGTAGTGAGAGTAATGGTGAAACCGGTCCCTCTACCTTAGTGATGCTAGTTTTGGGGTCGAAACTATTTTAAGGGGGTAAAAAGTAATGTAATAACCCTCATGTTACCATAGGGGTAATATGGTAAAATATATGTTTGGGGAAAGCAAGATATAGAATTCCCTTAAGTTGTGAAAGGTCTAAATTATGATTAACCTTACGTTAACTGTAATTTGACCCAACTTATAACTTTTAAATTCGAAATGCTTGAACCAATTTACAAAGTGTTAAATGGATTAGGCATGGTTAAACTTATAAGGTTGGGTAACTTGTTGTAAGGTCGCTTCTCTGAGCTGTTATCGGCCAAGTTTCGGATCAAAACTTCTTTTAAGGGGGTAGTGATGTAATACCCCTCAATTTCAGTAAGGGTATTTGGGTAATTTTCCCAACCATCGTCCTGTAAGCGAGACGCGTTTGGCGTATTCGGATTTTCTGTAACTTCTATATTCTCTGTAAAAATCTTTTAAATGTTATAATATACGTTTGATGTAGTATCGGGTCTTAGGATATTTTATGGATACTGAAAATAAATTCTAGCATAAGACCGCGAGTGAATCCGCGACCAAAAGCCAAGTGACGCGCTCGCGGCATTTCCGCGACCGCGGAAGTGTTTCCGTGACCACGGAAACACTGTGCATCGTCATCTTCAGATCTGAAGACGTTTCGCCGCTTCGATTTCGCCTCGTGCTCTTCAATGCTCGCCGGTGGAGGGAGTCAGAACGGTTGGCTTGCCATTGGAAGGTAACGTCTTCGGATTGGGGGCTATAAAAGGAGATGGAGGCCCTCAGATCTCTCATCCACAGCTCTCGATCAACCTCTCTTCCTCTCGTTTTCTTTGTCGCCGGAGTTTTGCCCTCGTCGGAGTTGTTCGTCGGAGCTCCTGGTGGTCGTCGTGGTGCCTTGGAAGCTTGGAGTGGTGGTGAGCCTCGTTCGAAGCCAAGGCGTTGTCATTCGATTCGTCGGTGAGCCTCGATTCGATTTAGAATCACGTCGAAAGGAGGCATCCGCGATCGCGGTTATGAATTCCGCGACCGCGGAAGTTGCCCAGAATTCCGAGACCGTGAAAGTCCAAACCGCGACCGCGGCTTGCCCTGACAAGCGCGATCGTGGCTTGGACAGCCATGGTCACTCCAAGCCACGGTCATGACTCAGGCTTATTTTCTTCGCCTCGTATCGTATTCGTTTACCCTCGTTATTCGTTTGTAACGAATCTAACCTAGGGTTTCGCTGTTGTTCCGTTGTTATCATAGGAATCCGTAGGCAGATTCCAGTTTCCAGATCCCGGAACCCGACATCTTCATTCGTCTAAATTAAGGCAAGTGGCGGTTCACTCTTGCTTAATCATTCCATATTTCCTTTAGTTATCAATTATTTTGATTGTTAATTAAATTGGAATGAAATGTTGTTTTCGTTTGGGAACATATTTTATATGATGTGATTAAAATATGATATTATAATAGGTTGTATATATTGCTAGAAACAACGCTATTATACTTGTTAATTACCGTGATGGTATTGGTGTGGATTTTATGTGTGAACTTAAATGCGTAGTTAGAACGAGTATTCGTAGGAACGCTATGTACCTTGCGAGGTTTAGTCGTTTCTTTATAACTTGGTGCTTAGGATGATTTTTCCCTAACACTTTCCTGGTCATGACCTACCCCTATCCGAGTATAGGTGGTGGTGCACACAGCTGGTGCCAAACATTCGGGAAATGTTCTCAAGATATCTCTCGTATCGAGATGATATATATATATATTATAAAAGCTTTAAACGTGAATATACGTTTTGGAATTAAACAAGATAAGTGCGGTTATGCACATAATTAATATACCCTCGGGCGAGGAGTACAACGTGGAAACCGCCCGGACTTCGGTTAGAGTAAGTCTTCTTTCCAATCTGGATTCGCATTGCGCGGTGAGGTTGGTCGTTGACCCAAACGATCAAGTCGTTTGTAAACGCTTGTGTGAAAACTATAACGTTCCCAAACATTTGTCATACTTTCCCATAAGACTCAATCCCTTTGGAGTCTTCTTTTCAGTGCATGTCTGATTCTAATCATTCCGTGAGAATTTCGGGTTATGTATCGTTTCTTCGGTTATTATTCGAGGAACAATGATAGTAAACAGTTACGATCACTTGAACCTTTTTATTTCTACCCTTGCATAGTCTTTCATTAGACTAACCAACCGGTTAAATTCCTTTGCATGGTTGGCTGGTGTCATCCGTCTCATACGGCACATCAGATAAGTTTCCGCATCAGTAAAGGCAAGGACTCGACGTGAAGGCAGTTGGCGTTTTCTGTGTTTCTCCAAGGTTGAGATCCTAGGCGTGAGATCGCAAGGTCAAGACATGTTAAGTCGTTTTATTTCAAGACTTCCGTTGTAATAAATATTTGTACTCGATTTTGTTATCGAATTGTAATTTCAACATTTGTAATAAAATATTATTTGGGCAGTCTTTAATAAATTTATATTATTATATAGTTTGTTATAAAATGATTAAACCTTGAATGACTCCAGACATGTAATCTGAGATCACTAAGGGTAATATTTCCAAAGGATATTTTGGAGTGTTACACATAAGCCCATAAGAAATGAAGTACCAAATAAGTTGGCAAAATTGGTTCTGTTTGTTTCTATTTCTATTTTTAAAAAAATTAAAATTCCCCTTCTCTTCCCAAGACTTTCACAACAAGCTCAAGAAAAAAGAAGATATGGGAAAGAGATTTGGGGTTTTTGGGTTAAATTGACAGGCTCAAGAACCTAAGAAGCTCAATCTCCTTTAATCCTCTTCTTCCCTTAAGCAGAAGGCAATGAAAGAAAAAAAATCAAAGAGATGGTGGTGTGTATTGAAGAGCACGAAACCAGATTTTCAAGAGTGGCCGAAGACAGATACCACGGTGAGACGTGGTTGCCGGTGAGGCGCGGGTGCCGGTGGGTCGGTGCGGTTCAGCATGGGCCGTTTCGAGGCGCGGATCTGAGCTCAAGAGCGGATCTCTAGATCTGGATCACTAAAGCTAAACCGGATCTGGAATTTTGTTGTTGTTGATGTCGGTTTTGGGTGGACTTGGTTCATGAGGTTTATCCTCATTAATTAGTTGTTGGTCTTGTATGCTTGTTTTTTTTTTTTTTTGGGGGGTTACCCACTGAGGATTCAATGAAGATGGTGCTTTTGATTTTGGAGTTTCCCTGTAGATAGTGGAAACAATTTTCAAAGATTGATTTTGGAGATTTTAATTTGGTGTTTCATTTTCTATTGGTGTTGTTGGTTGTTTGTTGATTATTGTTATTGGGTTCTCTTTGTAATTTGGTTTCATCCAGATGAACTTTATTTTTTGAGGGATTTCCTCATTTAAGAAAGATTTACTCTTTATGAGGGGTTTCCTCCTTATTAGTGTTTGACTGTAAACTATAAGATTGCTGATTGTTGTTAGTTCTTGAAGTCATTGTTGTTGATGGAGGAGGTTTGCTCCTTTGATTGGATGATTTGTCCTTGTTGTTGATTTTGGGGGATTTAAGTGGAAATGTGTTGAAAGGAGTGAAAGTTGGTGAAATTCTCTTACCCCTACCTCCTACGAAAAATAGAGTAAAAATAGGAAAAAGTTAGATGCACACGATTTTTCGTCTAAATGCACATTATTTAGTGCGTTTAGACTAAACGTACACTTTAGTGCGTTATGGCTAAACGTATATAGGGACAGAAGGATCCTTTTAGGCAAAGTTGGGAAAAAAAATTATGCGTTTAGTCATAACGCACAGTTTGATTGGGCCAACATTTACAAGCCCAAAAGAAATTGTAAAGCCCAGCACAACTGTGCGTTTAGGCGTAACGTACAGCTGTGCGTGAAGACTTAACGCACAAATGTGCGTTAAGTGCCGAAGACCCTTCCCTTCCCCTTTCCCATTTCCCATAGCGGCGGCCGGAATTTTTCCGATTTCCAACCATTTTCCTCTTACTCAACCTCAAAACCGAGCATGGATTCGACAAGGGGGGCTTCAGGCGGTCCGAGTGGTGGTGGTGAGGTGGCCGGAGGCGGTGAGGCGGCGACCGGATCTTCTGGGCAGTGGACGGCCGGTGGCGGTGGTGGTGTTTCTTGGGCGAGGGATGTCGGAGGTGAGGGAGGCGCCGCTGTCGGAGGTGACGTTGTGGGAGGGGTCGGCGCCAGTGTCGGAGGAGCTGTCGCCGGTGAAGCTCCGGTGGCGTCTTGGATGGCCATGGAGGAGGAGGAGGCGAGTAGTTTAGTCCGACGGACGAGTGGTGGCGTGAGACGTCGGTTGACCCCATCGATCCCATCGGGTGTACCTACCGACGTTACACCCACCGACGTTACACCCACACCAGGCATCCGTCAGGTAAGTAATGCATTTTGTCGTTAAATTTTATTCGTTATATTTGTTAGATTTGCTTAGAATTCATCCAAATTAGATATAAATTAGATAAATATGATAATATATATATAATTTAGATAAAATTCAAATAAAATTTAGAATTTCATATAAAATTTAGAGAAAAAGATATGAAATTTAGATAATTCCGAACGGAACAATAAATATGAAATTTAGATAAATTAGATATGAAATTAAATTATTTAGAAATTGAAATAAAAATAAAATTTAGATATTAAATTATATAATTTAAGTTTCATATAAAAATAGATAATTTACATAAAATTCAAATGAAATTTAGAATTTCATATAAAATTTAGAGAAATAGATTAATGAAATTAGAACGGAATCAAATAACGTCTATAATAAATTACGAAACAATAATTTTAGGCATTACGGGACGCCTTAGGAGGATTTGAGGGGATGACACATCCGGCTCCGGTAGCTGATCGACGCGGTGCGCCTAGAAGGCACATCTCAGCGACAGTGCGGCGTCGCGTGGTGCAGATGAGGGCGGACTTATTAGCAGCAGATTCGTCGGTTCCAGCTTCTGGTCCGACCGAGGATGGAGGACGCATACGTCACATCTGGTGACAATATGCTAGTTGATGAGGCGCCCTGTCAGGTGTGAGAGGAGGACGAGGACGTGCTGGGAGAGTACAGGGTTTCCTTTGACTTGATTTTGTCGGATGAGACCGACCCTCCACCTCCTTGTTCTGTCCTATCCCCCGTTTCCTCCCCGGTCCCGTCTGGTCCTGCTGCCCCCTCCCCCATTCCTTCCCCTGCACCAGCTCTAGCTCCAGCTCCAGCTCATGGCCCCGTTCTAGGGCAGTTTTCTTGGATGCCTGGAGGGCCGCGCATCCCTATCCTCCTTTGCAGCTACACCACACATATCGCGAGGGTAATTTTTGACTTGACTCCTTTGGCCCCTCCTCCCCCTCGTGCCCCCACCCTTCCTAGACAGCAGCGACGACGCAAGAGAGCTAGAGGATAGGACGATCCAGAGGCTGCGCCAGAGGAGGCTGCAGATGCTGTTCAGGCTCCCCGTGTTTCGGGTCGTCAGTTGCGCCAGTAGACTCAGGATTTGGTGCGTTTGTTGTTATCCCATATTTGTCTTGTATAAAAAATGTTGTTAATTTCGTAGCTAATATTAATTATCGAAATGCAGACCCGTAAGGTCTTGAGGGTTCACTTCCACGTCGGCATGGTCACTGAGCTAGAGCAGTTCATCAGACCCGAGGCAGATTCATGGTTTCGGCTAGCGGAGCATAGTGTCCCCACACATCTCCGTGTTCTTGGCACCGGGGCAGTTGATCGCGTCTTGGTCTCTGCTTTTGTGGAGAGATGGCACCCTGAGACGTCATCGTTCCATTTTCCTTGGGGCGAGATGACGATTACGCTACACGACGTTTATGAGATACTCAGGATGCTCATTGACGGGAGGAGCTGTACGACACCAGGTGTGACGGATCCAGAGCTTAGACGGATGATTGCGCTGGACCTTTTTGGGTTTGACGATAGTTCTCAGGTGGATAGGTGGTAAGGGTGAGCAAATGGATCGATCCGATCCGATATACCGGATATCCGGTTTAAAAAATTTACAAAACCCCGATCCGTATCCGGTCCGTTTTGAAACGGATGTCCGGTAAAAAGGACCCGGATCGGATCGGATATCTGAGCCGGATATCCGAATTATCCGGTTACTACAAATCTATTAAAAATAAATCAATATATTCATTTTTTAAATTCAAAAGTAATAAATTTGTAAATTAAGAAATAAAATTTATAGGTTGTTTCTTAATTTGTTCGTACGATTTAAATTATATACACACTTATTATTCATATGAAAATGTATTTACAATATTTTACTTGGACAACAATATAAATATGTGATTAAGGATGTAAAATTTATTAATATATTACTCAATATATTAGTTATAATAAACAAATTTATGATTATAAATATTATATGAATAGTATCGGATATTTTCGGATATCCGGTAAGCTAAATATCTCGATCCGTATCCGGTTCAAGTATCCGGCAAAATCACCCGGATCGGATCGGATACGGATAAAAACTTAAAGGATATTTTCGGATACAGATTTTTAGGATACGGATCGGCGGATTTTCGGATCGGATCAGCCGGATCGGATATATTTGCTCACCCCTAATAGGTGGTACTCTACTGGCGGTATCCCTATCAAGAGGCTGCAGGACGATTTGACGCGCATGATGGGTAGCGAGCAGAGGGACGAGAGCATCTTGGCTTCACTTTATCTGTTCCTGATGCTCGGCTCCACAGTGTTGGTCGACAAGTCTACCCGTCAGATCAAGCACAAGTGGTTGGCACTGCTGTTCGATCACGAGGCCATAGGCCGATATGCATGGGGGGCAGGCATTCTGGCATTCTTGTACCGGAACTTAGGACAGACATCCAGACGAGAGACGCATGACATTGTCAGTTGTGGCATACTTTTAAGGGTAAGAAAAAAAATTGAATAAATTTTAATTAATTTTATACGTTAAAATTATTTATTTTCTAATCTTCTACTTCGTTCGATCTTCTTATATAGTCCTGGATATGGGCGTACTTTCCTCATTTCCGTGGACATTATGTCACAGATCCAACTGTCATAGTCGACGATGCTTCTGCCATCAGAGACGGCCAGGAGGTCCCACAGAGCAAGGATCCTGGGCGTTTGATGTGTATGCGCCAGTTGCTCGACATCATTAGATATGAGGAGGTATTATCTTCCGTTATATTAATATTTTAATTTATAATATGTATGTAACACCCCAAAAACTTAACCCTTTTGGAAAGGTATTACCGCCAGTGACCCCAGTGTTCTTTACCGAGATCACCCAAGGCTTTACCAAATAATTACAATTTATGAAATGCAATTGATACACAAAGATCAAGCAATAAATTCCAAAACATAACATTGTTGAGGAAACAAGAGTTACAGGATTACAACCCAATCCCGAATAGGCCAAACACAGAGTTCAAACAAAGTACAGCGGAAGACAAATAAAAGATTTTACAAACGGGGTTGTGATCGTGATGATCACCTGCCCAAGGATCTCAACCCGATTAAAAGCAATTATTAAAACATCCAAAAACAACCGTCGTCTTCATAGTCAATCTAGTCTCCTCAAATCTTCACTCTATCTGATGTGCCGAATCGAACGGATGACACCAGCCCACATGCGGAGAACAAAGTTCGTGGGTTAGTCTACTTGAATAGACTAGCAAGGGTAAAAAGCAGAATGGTTCGAGTGATCGTAACCGTTTACTATCATTGTCCCTCGAATAATAACCGAAGGGACGATACATAACCCGGCACTGTCACGGAATAACAACAAGAGGTATGCATGAGAGAAGATTCTGGAAGACTTCATCTTCACAGAAATCGACTCGAAAAGAGACTCCAAGAGATTGAGTCTTTAAGGAAAAATGACAAATCTGGAATGATTACAGGATCATACAACAATGATTTAAAACTGACTGAGATGCTTCGGTTCACGACCAACCTCATCGCCTACAGCGAATCCAGATTGGAAAGAGAACGTACTACATTCAAGTCAAGACGAGTTTTCCTAGCTGTACTGAACTTAGCCGCACTACTCGCCCAAGGTATATTAATCATGTGCACTCGGGCACTTATCTTATTAAATTCCAAAACGAGCATTACGTTATAAGCTTTTACATCTCCACACAAGAGATATCGGATCTCCTCACAAGAGATATCAGATCTCCTCACAAGAGATATCAGATCTCCTCACAAGAGATATCGAAGGGATGAACCCTGGAAGATTTGGCACTAGCGAAGTGCGCCTACCCTGTGAAAGGGTATGGTCATGACCAAAGAGAAAGTACTGGGGATGAACCACCAAGTATCAGTTATAAAGAAACAGCTAAACCCCCTCAATGTACATAGCGTTCCTAGCCACTAGTGCTAACTAAACAGTATAGCACAACAACAGTTACTGGATAAATCCACATAAAGGCCCGAAAGGCGATCACAGATAATAGCGTTGTTCTAACAGATATACAACCTATTATATGATTTTCAAAACAGTTTAACAAAACCGTTTCCAGACAAACAGAATATTCATTCCAAATTAATTACTCAGATAAACTACTGATAATTAATGTAAATATGGAACGAATGAGCAAGAGCGAACCGCCACTTGCCTTAATCCGCAGAGTTTGAACGAAGTCTAACGACGGAATTCCGGGCTCGACACAGAGACGAATCTGCCAACTCCGGTACCTTCGGATCGACCCATACAGAAACCCTAAGTTAGATTCGACAAACAACAATACCGATCTACGAAAGAACGAAAGGAATCGAAGGAAACGAAACCCGAACGAAGGCTACGGAAGCCAACACCAACAACCCGGCCAACAACAACTCGCCGGCGGGTGCCACAACAATCACGGCGGGCACCGCCCAATTCACTGCGGGCGCCGCTCAACCACGGCGGGCGCCGCTCAACCACGGCGGCTGGCCTCCTTCATCACGGCGGTCGCCGTGGTGGGCGCCGTCTCATGCCGGCGGTCGTCGTGTTCCTCACGGCGGGCGCCGTCTCATGCCGGCGGTCGCCGCCTTCGAGCCGGCGGTCGCCGTGATCCTCGCGGCGGTCGCCGTCGCGAACGAAAACAGAAATACGAGAGGAGAAAACTCACCCTCGACGATCGATTTGGCTCGTCTTTCGCCTTGCTTGGTTTCTAGGCTTCTAAGGGCCTCCCAAGCTTCCCCTTGGCCACCGAGAACGACACTAAACGATCCACTTAGAGCCACTTAGAGCCTTCTCGAGAGAGAGCGTTTTCTTTGAGAGCGTTTTTGAGAGTCGAGAATTTGAGAGCGCTTCCGCGTCTTTCGCACCCTCTTCCACCCTCACCCAACACCTCTATTTATAGAAGAAATTAGGGTCCTTGCCTCTTGGACAATATCCAAACCCTTTTGCCCCTTGGACAATGGCTCTTGGACAAAAACATTTGGATAAAGAATCTTGTACTATTGCCCATTAGATAACAACTCTTGGGCAATAAACTTGTACCAATCTTAATCCGCATTAACGAAAGTCGTACACGAACGAGTATAAACTCCCAACACACCTCGACTGTATAATTCTTCACTGAGAAAAATATTACAAATACAGAGCACATTACAGAATGTCTTAAGCTCTCATAATTAAATCCGACGTACCAAACGGACGTTCGGGAAAAATCCATAATTCCCAAAATAGCCTTACAAAATTACGGGGTATCAGATCACCTCCCCCTTAAAAGAAGTTTTGACCCCGAAACTTGGCCGAAAAACAACTCGGGAAAGTGTCTGAGCATCTCTGCCTCGGTTTCCCAAGTAACTTCCTCAGTCCCAGACCTGGACCACATAACTCGTACCAACAGTACGATCTCGTTGCACAGTCGCTTCACACGGCGTTCGAGAATGCACACTGGCATCTCCTCTCAAGTACCATTTGCCTGAATCTCGACGTCCTTATAACTCAGCCTACGAGACTCATCTTGGCACGGATATCCTTAGCAATGATACGTGGAACACATTATACACTGGGTATGCCGATGGCGACAATGCCAAACGGTACGTTAGAGATCTTACTCTATCCAGAATTTTGAATGGTCCCATGTAGCGAGGGTTAAGCTTCCCACGCTTACCAAACCTGAAAACATCCTTGGGTGGCGATACTGTGACAAGTACCTTGACACCAACCTTGAACTCAACACTTTAACATTTCTGATCTGCGTAAAACTTTTGTCGACTCTGAGCGGTCAACAACCTCTGTCTACTCAGAGCAATGTTCGAAGTTGTCCTTTCGACCAACTCTGGTCCAAGTAGAATCTTGTCGGCGTACTCAACCCAACAAATCTGAGATCTACATCTGTGCCCATACAAAGCTTCAAACGGAGCCATCTTGATTGTAGCATGCCAACTATTATCGTACGTGAGCTCAATCAGACTTAGGCTGTCTTCCCAGCTAGTCGGATGATCGAGTACGTATACTTCTTAGCATATCCTCCATGGTCTAGATGGTCTTTCAGACTGACCATCTGTCTGAGGATGAAACGCTGTTGAATCTCAATTCAGTTCCCATGGCCTTGTGAAGTTCTTGCTATAAACTTGACATAAATCGGCCATCTCGATCCGATACAATGGTCTTAGGAATGCCATATAACGGACAATCTCCTGGTGGAAACTTCTGCTGACCTCTGAGTTACCCAAGTAACCTCAGTTTCCAATGTAAACACTATTGCTGCTAGTTCTAGGTCATGTGTTGGTTAGTTTGCTTCATAGGTTTTCAATTGTCTAGATGCGTATGCAATATCCTTGCCTTTCTGCATCAAAGACACATCCCAACCCATTTCTCGAAGCATTAACTATAGACCATATAGCCATCATTCTTTCTGACAATGCCAAAACTGGTGCATAAGTCAGACACTGTTTCAACTTCTTGAAAACTGGTCTTGCACTTGTCATCCCAGACAACTTCTTGTTGACCTTGTGGAACAGACTGGTCATAGGTGGAGTGATCTTAGAAAAATCCTTCCATGAACCGTCTATACTGCTCAGCAAGCTCTGGGAAACTGCGCACCTCGCTCACACCCTGAGGCCGCTTCCAAACAACTACTGATTCACTCTTCTGGGGAATAACCATAACCTCATTCTTATTGATCACATGGCCTAAGAAAGCCACTTCTAGATCCAACAATCGCACTTAGCCCACTTTGCGTACAACCGACTCGGTCTAAGGACCGATAAAGCATTCCGCAGACGTTCCCTGTGAGCTTCCTTGCTCGGGAAAAATCAAAATGCCATTGATGAAGACCACTATGAACTTATTCAAGTACTGGTCATCGATGCACTAGGTTCATGAAAACTCCTAGAGCATTCGTAGATCCAGATTGCATGACTACAAACTCGTAGTAACCATCTCTTGTCCGGAACGCAATCCTCGGAATATCATCCTCACGAATCCTGAGCTGATGAAAACCAGATCTCAGGTCGATCTTGGAGAAAACTTTTGCTCCATGTAGTTGATCCAACAGATCATCATTCCTTGGTAACAAATACTTGCTCTTGATCGTGACTTTATTCAACTCTCGAAAGTCAAAACAAAGTCAAAACGGTCCATCTTTTATTTTGACAAATAAACTAGGGCACTCCTACTTAAGGTGATGCACTCCGCTTTATATAACTTTTGTCAAGAAGATCCTTGAGTTGCTTCTTCAACTCTTGCATCTCAACAGGAGCCATCCGGTACGGTGCCTCAGAGATCGGCGTGGTACACGGCTCGAGATCAATTGCAAACTCCACAACACGATTCGGGGTATCCAAGAATATCTTCTGGAAAGACACCCGTAAATCCTCTAACCACATGAATATCAAAAACTGAAGTCGATCACTGCCTTGTGACGCTTCCGTCAATCCATACCGAGAATAATTATCGTATGGACCATGGTTATTTAGGTCAAATCGCTTTGAATTTCTTATCCTTGATGGTAATTGACAATCCGACAGACGATTGGTTTCCACTAAATGGTCACCATCTTGGACCAGCCCACTACATGGTTCACAGACGACTCACTAGTGGCTCCGAGTCCAGGCCCAGCCATTACCAGCGTCCTCTGTTGTTATGAGCCGTTGTCCATACATCTCAACCCATCTTTGATAGCTCCACCTAATTAATAGGCAGCCATCTCCTCAGAGGTTGTTGGTGAGTCTCGAACACGAGACCTTACTCCATCAACAAGCAACGAAACATAACTTGGTATAAACCAAAGGTTCGTATATAAGAAGAGTTACAACGAAAGGTTCGCAACCTCGTTGCACACGCAACTTAACTACAACCATCCAAAATGAAAGTCTGGGTAGCACCCACATCAACAACACATTAACAAAAGTGTAATGCAGATACAAAGTACTCTAAGCATTAGGAGCATAGGGTCCATCCACCTCACGTATCACGTACAGGCGTTGACCTTGACTTCCTGAAGCCATCGGGGCTTTCCCTTTGTTCTGCGCAGTCGTCTACATTGAAGGGCTAGGAGCTTCCACCGGACTGAACTTGGGTCGGTTGTTCTGATTAACAGACCCTTGCCGTGACTCAGCTCCTTTCACATTCCTCCGCTGACAGAACGCATGCATATGACCCTCCTTTCCGCAGTCAAAGCATGTCTTTTTGTCCTTCAGACATTCATTGCTCTTGTGCCCGTGCGTACCGCAGTTGTAGCACTGGATCAGATTATTGCCTTGGCCAGAACGTTGCGTAGACCCATCCTGAGTCATATTCGTTCTTGCTCGGCCAGATTTGGCAAAATCTGATGGTGGCGCGGGGCATTTGAACCCACTTGCCTGAGGCTGGTACTGCACTTGCCTCTGGCTGTTACGCTTCTTGGTCGACTCCTCTAGAGTCACCTCCAGCTTGTAGGCTGTATCCACATACTGCTCCAGAGTAGAGCATGTGTGGTGCACCATCATCGGCTTGATGTCTGGACTCATCCATTCGTGGAAATACCAGATCTTCTGTGCCTCACTGGATATCTCAGGTCCAGCGTACTGCATTAGATGATTGAATTTGGTTGCAAGCTCGGTCACCTTCAATCCATCCGTTTGCGGATACAGAAACTCCTTGTGTTTCTCCTCCCTCATAGCACGAGAGAAGAAACGATCAGTCATCTTGGTCTTAAACATAGACCAGGTCAATACCGGGCTATCAGCTAAGTCGGTACTCTCCCACCATTCACTAGCTTCTTCCTTTAATTGAAGAGAGGCTATATGCACTCTCTCCGCTTCAGTGCACTCAACATTACAGAAAAGCCGCTCCATGTGGGAAAACCAATTAGCCACCTTGACTGGCTCTCCTTTCTCATCGAAGCTGTCAGGCCTCATGGAGTTAACAGCCTTCAGGGCTCGGCCATACTCCCCTCTATTCCTGATCACCCCTCCCTACAGCACATGGTTATCTTGTTCCTCAAACCTCGGAACTTCTCGAGATACTGGCACTCTTTGTGCCTGATGCACATTCGGGCGTAACGCGTCGGCAATCGCTTGCATGACGATTCCCCGAATTTCTGCAACAACTGCTTTATCAAATATCCTTGGAGCGTTGTCCCTAGCTGGGTCGTTGCCTCCAGGATTATTATGGAAGACAGACTCACGCTCTTCTGATGGGTCTGCAACATTCCTCGGATTTAGTCTGGGGTCATTGCTTGGCCCAGCACCAGCACGGATAACGTTCCTCGTGTTCACCATCTGTTTACCGATCAAATTCCAAGGATTTTATCACATTAATATCATTCTGATATATTTATCATAATAAAATCAACTTAGAATAGATCAACTTGGTAATTTCTATTGATGAACTCAAACCGAGTTACTAGGTTCTACAACCTCAACTCACAACGAGCGAACTGAGAATCAAGCCTAGCTAGAGATGGTAAAACCACCTCGGCTTCTCTCGGGTTCCTCTGAAGAGAACAGAATGCACCCATATCTAACGGGACAACGGGAAATGAATTAGTCTTTCTAGACATAGGAGCAAGCTTACTATATCAGACTGTACAGAAGACATGACTATGAACGGTGTTTTGAAATTCTTTACACTTTGAAAATTCAGAGCCCTTTTGAAGCATTTTCAAAAACGGATAAATGATTTATAAAATCCCAAACTCGTTTTGAAACCTTTGGCTCTGATACCACAACTGTAACACCCCCAAAACTTAACCCTTTTGGAAATGTATTACCGCCAGTGACCCCAGTGTTCCTTACCGAGATCACCCAAGGCTTTACCAAATAATTACAATTTATGAAATGCAATTGATACACAAAGATCAAGCAATAAATTCCAAAACATAACATTGTTGAGGAAACAAGAGTTACGGGATTACAACCCAATCCCGAATAGGCCAAACACAAAGTTCAAACAAAGTACAGCGGAAGACAAATAAAAGATTTTACAAACGGGGTTGTGATCGTGATGATCACCTGCCCAAGGATCTCAACCTGATTAAAAGCAATTATTAAAACATCCAAAAACAATCGTCGTCTTCATAGTCAATCTAGTCTACTTAAATCTTCACTCTATCTGATGTGCCGAATCGAACGGATGACACCAGCCCACATGCGGAGAACAAAGTTCGTGGGTTAGTCTACTTGAATAGACTAGCAAGGGTAAAAAGCAGAATGGTTCGAGTGATCGTAACCGTTTACTATCATTGTCCCTCGAATAATAACCGAAGGGACGATACATAACCCGACACTGTCACGGAATAACAACAAGAGGTATGCATGAGAGAAGATTCTGGAAGACTTCATCTTCACAGAAATCGACTCGAAAAGAGACTCCAAGAGATTGAGTCTTTAAGGAAAAATGACAAATCTGGAATGATTACAGGATCATACAACAATGATTTAAAACTGACTGAGATGCTTCGGTTCACGACCAACCTCATCGCCTACAGCGAATCCAGATTGGAAAGAGAACGTACTACATTCAAGTCAAGATGAGTTTTCCTAGCTGCACTGAACTTAGCCGCACTACTCGCCCAAGGTATATTAATCATGTGCACTCGGGCACTTATCTTATTAAATTCCAAAACGAGCATTACGTTATAAGCTTTTACATCTCCACACAAGAGATATCGGATCTCCTCACAAGAGATATCAGATCTCCTCACAAGAGATATCAGATCTCCTCACAAGAGATATCGAAGGGATGAACCCTGGAAGATTTGGCACTAGCGAAGTGCGCCTACCCTGTGAAAGGGTATGGTCATGACCAAAGAGAAAGTACTGGGGATGAACCACCAAGTACCAGTTATAAAGAAACAGCTAAACCCCCTCAAAGTACATAGCGTTCCTAGCCACTAGTGCTAACTAAACAGTATAGCACAACAACAGTTACTGGATAAATCCACATAAAGGCCCGAAAGGCGATCACAGATAATAGCGTTGTTCTAACAGATATACAACCTATTATATGATTTTCAAAACAGTTTAACAAAACCGTTTCCAGACAAACAGAATATTCATTCCAAATTAATTACTCAGATAAACTACTGATAATTAATGTAAATATGGAACGAATGAGCAAGAGCGAACCGCCACTTGCCTTAATCCGCAGAGTTTGAACGAAGTCTAACGACGGAATTCCGGGCTCGACACAGAGACGAATTTTCCAACTCCGGTACCTTCAGATCGACCCATACAGAAACCCTAAGTTAGATTCGACAAACAACAATACCGATCTACGAAAGAACGAAAGGAATTGAAGGAAACGAAACCCGAACGAAGGCTACGGAAGCCAACACCAACAACCCGGCCAACAACAACTCGCCGGCGGGTGCCACAACAATCACGGCGGGCGCCGCCCAATTCACGGCGGGCGCCGTCTCAACCACGGCGGGAGCCGCTCAACCACGGCGGCTGGCCTCCTTCATCACGGCGGTCGCCGTGGTGGGCGCCGTCTCATGCCAGCGGTCGCCGCCTTCGAGCCGGCGGTCGCCGTGATCCTCGCGGCGGTCGCCGTCGCGAACGAAAACAGAAATACGAGAGGAGAAAACTCACCCTCGACGATCGATTTGGCTCGTCTTTCGCCTTGCTTGGTTTCTAGGCTTCTAAGGGTCTCCCAAGCTTCCCCTTGGCCACCGAGAACGACACTAAACGAGCTCTGATGATCCACTTAGAGCCTTCTCGAGAGAGAGCATTTTCTTTGAGAGCATTTTTGAGAGTCGAGAATTTGAGAGCACTTCCGTGTCTTTCGCACCCTCTTCCACCCTCATCCAACACCTCTATTTATAGAAGAAATTAGGGTCCTTGCCTCTTGGACAATATCCAAACCCTTTTGCCCCTTGGACAATGGCTATTGGACAAAAACCTTTGGATAAAGAATCTTATACTATTGCCCATTAGATAACAACTCTTGGGCAATAAACTTGTACTAATCTTAATCCGCGTTAACGAAAGTCGTACACGAACGAGTATTCGCACAGTGATCCGCCAGAACGACCTCAGATATTACGACATCACATTCGACGCTCATCTGTTGGGGGCATGGGATGAGGATCTGAGGCCTTTGATCCAGATTGAGGCTCCACCAGCCACGCGTTATTGGGATGTGACAGATGACTATCTGGACTGGTTGGACGAGTATTCGCATGTGCTGGTGGATCCCAGATCCAGCAGAAAGGATCGTCCTCAAGGCCCTGTCCATCTCACACCATCGGTGGACACTCTTGCGGTATGTTTAATTCGTTTAATTCAATTAATGTCATTTATTAATTTGTCATATTTAAATTCTAATGGGTATTTACCCACTACAGTGGAACCAGTTGGTTGCTGGTGAGATCTGTGCCTATTTGCAGAGGCGGAGGCATAGGGACCTTATCCCCGTTCAGGAGGTTGACGAGATAATGAGTCGGCTATTGCATATGCTGACTGATGAGACTCCTCCGATGCCCCCCCTCCACCTCGTGCATCACAGATATTTTCGGATTCTATACACGAGCCCGGGGAGGGTAGTGGGAGTCAGCCCGGTGGAGATTAGTGATGTTATGTGTTTTTTTATATACTTTTGGGATTTTATAAACTTTTTGGACTTGTGTTTTGTATTTTGTGTTACGTATATATATTTTTAAAGGACTACGCCAGAAATATGCCAAAAAAATGCGAAATAGACCAAAAAAAGCCTAATGGGTCCAACTAGGCACAATAGTATCAAAAAACGCCTAATGGGCCCAACTAGGCCCAATAGGATCAAAAAATGCCTAATGGGCCCAACTAGGCCCAATAGGATAAAAAAACGCATAATGGGCCCAACTAGGCCCAAAAAACGCCTAATGTTTCGGATGCTCCAAGGCCATGTACAACTCACTCAGTTGCCATAACGTGGCTTGGGTCAAAGTACGGCTTTGCACTCTCGACCACATCTCACGCAATCTCAACTCTGGAATGGAAATAGATACACTGTCATCAGCAAGCGCATATGTTGTTGGATCCTCTTCCCAATGCAAGTCCTTCCAGAAGTCGTGAATATCGTCTGGAGTGAGAGTCGTCCTTGTAATGATGGCTTTTGCAATATCGTGGACGCACGGCAACCCAAGGCAGTCTCTCACCCAATGATCATCGCATACTTTTGAATACTCATCCTTCACTAGACCATTCGGGCAAGCTCATCAAAACACCTATCCGACACTCTGCAAAACAGCCTTGAAAAGACCATTCGGGCAAGCTCCGGAAACCCTGGATCGTTGAACTCCATTGGACGTGTAGACAACGACTTGTTCATGGTCGCTTTAATCGTGTCTATTTGAAGAATGATTGCATGGTGGATCCTTACGATCACTCTGTTAAAGCCGCCTCTACTAAACCCTACAATATCTTTCAACACACGATGCATCCCCTCAACCCTATCAAAACAATAATATTTTTCCTTAGTACAACATTCATACCAAATAGTAAACTCTTCTAATTACACAATGTTCAAAAGATACATGTTTGAAGTTCGTGTGAAGAAGTGAAGGGTGTCATCCGTCCAGGCTCTTACTATACTTTCCTTGTAAGGAGTCAGCCATTCCTTCTCGACGTATCCAACAAGGCCGCTCTTCCACGACTTTCTCAATGCTCTGAGCCTCTCCTCATACCTTTCCTCCGTGGTCGAGCAAAATAGTCCCTAACACTAGTTTGTAAACATATCGACTTTGGCACTATCTTTTATAACCTTGTCCGCATGTGCCTTGATGTTGTTTCTAATATGGACCCAACACAAGAGCTGTCTAACCGGGGCGTCTTTGAATACTACCTTAATAGCTTTGATGAGAGCCTTTTCACAATCGGTCATTAGAGCATTGGGCATAACTCCTAACTGCTGAAACAAGTTCCGAAGGGCACTCACTATCCACTGATAATGGAAAAACTTCTCTGCTCGGGTGAACGCGTACGCAATGTTGAACGTCTTGTGAGTGCAGGTAAAACCAACAATCTCCACCAAAGGCATATCATACCTATTCATACACAAAACAAAAAAATGTATTAATACTTGTCAATATAACTAATTAAACCCTAGCACATAAAAAAACTAACTATTATTAAAATGTTTTACATACTTATTTGTCTTGTATGTGGCGTCAATGATCACCACATGCGGGAACTTCTTCAACAAGCGTAGCGACTCCGGATGAGCAAAAAATAGGATCTCCACCTCTTGCCCTTTCTTCACATCCCTAAGAGGATAAAAAAGATACCCGTTCTCTTTCAGAAATTGAAGGGACCACTGGGTAACCGTCAATTTCCCACGATCCTCGTACTGGAGCTTTTGCAAAAAGTTTGCAACCTGCTTCATTGATGTCACATTTCCCGGAAAGTGTTTCCTCAAGTCCGGAACAATCTCTTTCGGAGTCTTCCGACCATCACCCCATCTCCTAGCCATCACCTCCTCCTCTTGGGTCATTCGACTCATGAATGCATTCTCATGAAAACTAGCATAAAGCTTGTGGTTGTGGGTGCCATGTATAACATCCAAGACCCATTTTTCAGTAAGGGATCCTGTCTTGTTTTTCAAACGGCACCCGTATAGCTCGAATCTACAACCGCACTTCTTCGATCTACGTTTTCGAATCCTCTGAACCGACAACTCTGGATTTTCTATATTAACTTTAGGCCTCCCAGATCTCGGCTCACCATATCTATCGCATGTCAAACTAACTACGTACGGATTTGAGGTACGTTTCACCAAAACTATCATCAACTCTTTTGCTGTAGCTCTAGCCCATTCAACCATTTCATTCATACTCCCCCACTCTACGCCAGTACGAAAATAATCTCTATAATTTCCCCCCTATAATTAATTGTTATTCTACAATTATAACAAACTAAAAATACAACAAATTTGCAAAGACATTAATAATTCATAACACAATTCAGGAATTTTATGCGCAACTAGGGAAACTACTACTTCATACCTAATATCATATTAGTGGCTAACATTCATAATAACTACTTCATACAAAATTAATTATATTCGATATTTATCGTATGCCAGTCGAAATTAATTGTTATATTTCATTATAACTACTTCATACAAAACTAGGACATGATTCATTACTCAAATGAAAATTAAGTCAACACTAACCGTGAATAAATCGCCGCTCGAATCGCAATCGTCTCCTTCGTCTTCGGAACCCGACATCCAAGAGTCGTTCGCTTCGTCTGCTTCTTCATCTTCTCGTGCTTGTACCCAATTGCATTTCTCACTTTCATGATTAGAATAGTTCATGTTGAATGTTGTGATTTGGTGTGCAAGAGAAATGCAAATGAAAGTGTGTGTATATAGGCTGAAATCGGGGCTTAGAAAAACGGACCCTTTGGTGCATTATGTCTTAACGCACCCAACGGTCGGATTTTTCCTGTTCATAGCCGTTGGAGTTTGAAAGGCTAAACTTGTACGTTATGCCATAACGCACATGAACAGTACCGTACGTTAACCCTAAACGCACCAGGTCTGGACATTTTTTACTATTTGTGCCAGTTTTGTCCCTTGTACGTTAAGTCTAAACGCATCAATCTGTACGTTAAGTCTAAACGCACAAAATAGTGTGTATTTAGACAATAAAACGTGTGTATATAAACATACCCTAAAAATAAGAGTAGAAGCACGTTTATCCACTTCCATCCATAATAGTCGAACGTATCCTAAAACGTACCCTTGGTAAGTGCAGCTAGTATATACATTAGGCACATAAAACTTGATTAATGCATCTTATATTTTCAAGTTAACATAAATCTAAGTATATAAACTCTGCACTCAAAAACAAGTATATAAAAAATTGTAATAAAAATGACATTAATTATACCAAAAAAAATTCTAATTAGATAAAAATTCGATTTATCACATTAACAATACTATTACTTTAATTAGTTGGTTAGCTGAAGCTGGCCCAACCATCAAATGTGTGGCCGTCTTCATAATTAACTTCATATGATTGAATATCACTTTAATCCGACGGTTCATCATAATCCTACTCTCTAATTTATCATTTTTATTCTACCCTACCATGCTTCTATAATTCATTCCTTCCATTCCATTCTTAATTCCATGTAGAAAAAGGAAAAGAGGAGTACATAGCAGTAATAATTACGGAGTATATAATAAAATATAGTGTTTGCTTTTGTTGGGTCAAAGTTACCGGTAAATATATATATATATATATTGAATACTTATATATCGATAGTGTTGGCTCTAGTAATGTATTCTTTCATTCTCCATGCCTTGCACGATTTGTAATTATTAGAAAATAGGCGTGCTTGTAAGTATATATATAAGAGAAATAAATTTTAAAAAGGATATATCGAAGGCATGCAAAAAATAGTGGGTGATATGTATCAATGTATCATATATATATATGAGATTGATTGTTTTGTGGGGTAATACAAGTACAATGGTGCATGCCACGGCATGCACTTAGAAAGTTGAGTGATAAGTATTTGTTTGATTCACGCTTGCTAGCTAATTAATGAAAACTATCTCTTTTGAAGTGCAAAAAAATCTTGTTTACTAACTAAAAAGCATATGTGCTCTTACCCCTGCCTCCGATGACTGGTCCGACTGCCTCCCTGCCGCCGGAGAAACCCCCTGATGATCCTCCACTCATGTATGCCGAACGTGTTGCTGGAGGAAGAAAACAATACCATGCTCCTCTCGCGAAGGATGATTTATGAAAGGCCGAAAAGATCAAGATTTCTTATCCTGACGGTGATGATGTCAATCCCCATGTGGCCATTGCTGATGATGTGATGCACTCGCTCTATGTTGCCTGGAGCAACTCGGTGGTCATAAAAGTGCTTGGTAGCCAGGTCTCGCATGCGATTATGGATCGACGAGTCCGCCAGATGTGGAATCTCAAGGGCAGGATGACACTTATGGACATTCCGAATGAGTACTTTGTTGCTCGCTTTGAGCTCGAGTCTGATTTCCTGTATGTTCTTACAGAGGGGCCATGGATGATTTTTGGACACTACATTGTTGTTAGGCAATGGGATCCTTTGTTCAAGCCGGAGTCGGACATTGTCGCACTACCTATGCTTGGGTCCGTCTTTCGGGATTATCTATGACTCTGTATGAGGAGCATGTCTTGTTTGGCATTGCGGCTGCAATTGGTTCGCCAGTTCGTGTTGACCTGAACACCTTGAATGCTGCTCGTGGGAAATTCGCAAGATATTGTGTGGAAATTGATATTTCTAAACCTTTATTAGGGTCGATTATTGTGAATGGGGATAAGGTTTTTTTGGAGTACGAGGGACTTCAAACGATTTGCTATCACTGCGGATTATATGGACACCTCGTGGATAGGCGTCTGACGCCTGCACCTGCTACTGTAGTTCACGCCACCAATGGGGATCCCTCCAGTTCTGATAAAGGCCGATCGGCGGTTGCGCCGGGAAAAGTTTTCCCCGGTCGTGATTTGGGTACTTGGAGTACGGTACACCACAAACGACGCCAAAGGAAAGAGAATCAGAAGCCTGCGGATATCCCACCACAAAATTTGGACAAAAATAGATTTGCTGAGCTTGGGAATATAGATGCTGAGGTGGAAAAGATTATTCTGGATAATATGGAAACTGAGGGGGATATGGCTGGAGATTCGGTTATATTGGAAAAGATACGGGAGGTGTCTTCGAACATAAAAGCTCCAACTGCTAAGGGTAAAGACGGGGGAAAGAATACGGAATATAAGAGGATACAAGGAGGTGCTGATGGTTATCAAAGCCCATCAGGCGTGGATCATATGAAAGGCACAAATATGCCACGATCTGATAGAAAGAAGACTAGTCATTCGGCCAAGCGGGCTAAAACTGATGTTGCAAAGGACAAGAACTTGGGCCAAGTCGTTATTCATAAGCCTATTGGGAAAATTCTGCAAAAGGGCCCTCTGGCAGTTGCAAATGTATCCCTTGAAAATGATTCAGATACTCTGCAGATTATGCACCGGATGAATCAACAAATGGATGTTGATTTTGGGCGTCTACAACACCAACGGGAGGTGGGTGCTCAGGTTGGGGGTAAGGAGAATGAGCCGCCTGATCCTTACAATGTGATTGTTGATCCGGAATATGTGGACTTGGATGGTATGAATGGGGATGTGACGATGGAGAGGATTGATATGGATGGACATGTGGATGTCCAACCTAAGGCATAATCTTGGAAGGATCTTTCTTCTTTGCGTTTATATCTGGATGAAGATTTTTGTGTGGAATGCACAGGGCGTTGGTAGTAAAGGTTTTGCTCGGGCATGTCGTTATATTTTGAATAAGAATAATGCTGACATTGTTGCTTTGATGGAGACATGTGTTTCTGGGGAGGAAGCTGATGTTGCTTGTAAAAGATTGGGATATACTCATAATGTTCGGGTTGAGGCGATTGGGTTTTCTGGCGACATCTGGCTTCTGTGGAATGTGGAGGCTACGAATGTGCAGGTGATTGGTTTGCACAACCATTTTATTCATGTACGTGTTAGGGATGGTACGAATTGGTTTCAGTACATTGTGGTCTATGGGCCCCCTACTTCTATCCGGAGACAGGCCTTCTGGACAGACTTGGAAGAATGTGTTGCTCCTATTACTGAACCTTTGTTCATTGGTGGTGACTTTAATTGTATTGTGCATTTGGATGTGCGTAATGGAGGAACAGGGGGCCTTTCGGTTGACTCTGCTGTTTTTGCTAATTTGATTAATCGGCTGAATCTGGTGGACTTGGGTTTCAGTGGTGCTCGTTTCACTTGGAGTCGGGGTTCGATCGATAACCCGAATCGGGTTGCCAAGCGACTTGATCACTTTTTAGCTAATCTTCAGGGGAGATTGGAATTGGATGAGGCTATGGTTCGACACTTGCCCACTATAGCTTTAGATCATAAGTCGTTGTATTTAAATCTTAGTCCGACGGATGGTCAGATTCAGCGTCGTCGGCCCTTTCGCTTTGAGGCGATGTGGCTGACTCATCACCGATTTATGGACTTCCTGGGTGGGAAATGGCAGCAGAATGTTGATGCTCCTGAAGCCCTTGAAAATCTCACCATTGATCTTCGTCAGTGGAATAAGGAGGTGTTCGGTAATCTCCAATTTAGGAAGGACAAGTTGACGGCTTGTATCCATGGTATTCAGGTTGCTTTAGATAACGGGGCTCATTCTCGTCTGCTTCAGCTTCATGATACTCTCCAATCTGAACTGGCCGAGGTGTTGCTTCAAGAGGAAATGCATTGGTTTCTGAAATCTCGTATGAACTGGATTGAGTGTGGTGATCGCAATACTAAGTTCTTTCATGCTAGCACGGTCATTAGACGACGCCGTAAAAGGATTGAGGATCTGAAAAATGATGAAGGGGTTTGGGTCGTGGATGATGCTGAGTTGGAAGGTATGGTTCTTAACTATTTTTTGAATATTTATACCCTTTCTACTTCAGATATCATCCCTCCTTCGCTTCCGATGGGGGGGGGGGGGTTAAGAGGGTGTATAATCCTGACATGGCTGGTTTGATCACTCCGGTTACAGATGATGAGGTTTGGAGAGCTGTTAAATCTATGGGGGCTTATAAAGCCCCTAGTATGGATGGTTATCAACCGGTTTTCTATCAGAAGTGTTGGGGTACTGTTGGCAGGTCCGTTTGTACGTTCATTCGTGGTTTCTTTGCTTCCAGCAAGCTGTCGTTAGGGGTGAATGAAACGTTGATTCAACTTATCGGTAAGGTGAGCAACCCGGAGCTTGTTACTCAATTTAGGCCAATTAGCTTGTGCAATGTCTTATATAAGATCACTACGAAGCTCTTGGCGATGCGGTTGCAGCCCTTGATGGGTAAGCTAGTGGGGCCTCTTCAGAGCAGCTTCATCCCGAGGAGGTCAATTACTGACAATATCATTTTGGCTCAAGAGATTGTGCATTCTACGAAGATGAAGAAAGGTCGTAAAGGATGGTTCCTTTTGAAGCTGGATTTGGCTAAGGCATATGATATGATTCGTTGGGATTTCATTATTGATACTCTTAACGATGTGGGTTTGCCTGAGTGTTAGGTTCAATGGATTTCGGAATGTGTTTCTACCCCGTCTATGCGTCTTCTTTGGAATGGGACGTTGACTGAGCCGTTTTTACCTTCCTATGGGGTTAGACAAGGTGACTCTTTATCACCATACCTCTTTGTTCTTTGCTTGGAAAGATTAAGCCACCTTATTGGCCATGAGGTGGAAGCCAAAAGATGGAAACCAGTCGTGGCCTGTCGAAGAGCTCCTGCTCTTTCTCATCTGTTTTTTGCAGATGATATTATTCTGCTTGTGGAGGCCTCGGTGACTCAAATTCAGGTGGTTATGAATATGTTGAACTGTTTCAGTGCGGCTTCTGGGCAGTGTGTTAGTAGATAGAAGTCTTTGATATATGTGTCGGAGAACGTTAGTGGTGATCTTGCCTCTCAGATTCAACAAATTAGTGGGATTCGGGTTACTAACGATTTGGGTACTTACCTTGGGATGCCCATACTTCATAAGAGAGTTAATAAACATACCTTTACCAGTCTACTTACTAGAGCTAACAGTAAGCTTGTGAGGTGGAAGAGTAAGTCGTTAAGTTTTGCGGACCGGGTTACTCTTGACAGGTCGGTGCTCTCCTCGCTCCCCTTCTATGCCATGAATACAGTTAAGCTTCATGTTTCTATCTGGAATGGACTCGACAGGATCACTCGTGCTTTTGTGTGGGGAAGTACGGAGGAGAGAAGGAAAATCCATCTCGTCTCTTGGGATGATGTGTGTTTGCCTAAGAAAAATGGAGGGCTGGGGCTGAGGAAGGCCAAGGAGACGAACATGGCTATCATTGGGAAGTTGGGTTGGAGACTTCTCAATAACAAAGCTGGTGTGTGGGGCACACTCTTACAAGCCAAGTATTGCCTGCAGAGAGATGGTTGCGAGGTGATTCAGACAAACAAGAGACATGGCTCATATGTTTGGTGTAGCATTAATTGGGGTATGCAGGGCGTGGTCAAGTTGGGTACTGGATGGAATTTGGGTGATGGTAAGAGTGTCAGATTTTGGGAGGACCGATGGGTGGACCAATCTCCATTGCTAGACGTCGCAATCGCTGATATCGACCAAAGCTTGAGGAACCGGAAGGTGGATGATTTCTTACTGTCGACCGATACCTGGGATTGGCCCCTTGTTCAGTAATTTGTTGCCGGCGGCGACTCTCATGAAGATTTCGGCTACTGGTGTTCAGTTGGTGCGGGGATTGCCGGATTCGTTTTACTGGAGTATCTCTGCCTGTGGCGACTATACTGTTGCCTCCACGTATACGGCTCTCCGCAATGAGATAACTGCAACGTTTAATCCTTCTCGCATGTTTGATATTATATGGAAGCTTCCAGTGACGAAGCGCATTCGGCACTTTCTATGGTTGGGTGTTAAGGGTAGGCTATTAACGAATTCAGAGAGAGTTAGGCGCCATTTGGCTACCGATGCGCTGTGCTTGAGCTGTGGGGATAGTGCGGAGACGTTGATCCATGTCTTTCGGGATTGCGCAAGGGCGAAAGAGACCTGGAATCTCTTCTTCACGGGGTCTCGTAATTTGCCGACGTTATTTTTCCAGGATACGGCAGAGGTGTGGACATGGAAAGGGCTTACGAGTGCATATACTTTGAAATCTGGAATGAAACATGGCACATTGTTTGCTACTGTGTTATGGTGGCTTTGGAAGTGGCGGAATGCCAAAGTCTTTAGGGATGAGCATGTGGTGGTGGATCGTCTTCCCTTTTTGCTTCGCCAGGCTCGTGAGTTTGAGGAGTGTTGGGCTGGGCGTCCTGCCATGTCTTCCATTCGTAATCGCCATGAACGATTGGTTGCTTGGTGTAGGCCAGCGAGTGGATGGGTCAAGATTAATACAGATGGGGCTCGGAGGGACCCTTTTGGTGTCACTACTGCGGGTGGTGGTGTTAGGGACTCCTCTGGGACTTGGGTTAGCGGATTTGTGAAGAACATTGGTATTTGTAGTGTCCCTATGGCTGAACTTTGGGGCATTCACCATGGTCTTCACATAGCTTGGGAGAAGGGTTGCCGCCATGTGATCTTGGAATCAGATTATGCTCTCGCGATTAGTCTTATTGCCAAGAAGGTTGATAGCTCGCACCCCTTGCCAACCTGGTACTGTATTGCCAGAGCTGTATTACTAGGGATTGGATTGTTCAATTCCGTCACATCTACATGGAGGCTAATCGGGTCGCTGACCACTTAGCCAACGTTGCTTTTGATTTTCTTGTTGGTTTACATGTCTTTAGTATTCCTTTTAGTAGTGTTTTGCCCTTTCTTTTGGATGATTTACGGGGTGTTGCCATACCCCGTATGACTCGTGTGTAATGGGTTTTTTTGTTTTAATAACGCATGCGAGAGTGTCGCCTCTCCTTCTATCAAAAAATTAAATAAAAAAATCTTGTTTACTGCTAATTAAACATGTTTATATATTACTCCGTATTACATTATGGTTTAATACGTACTCCTCCATTCGTCTAAATATACTTGTTTTTCTCACATTTTTCACACTTATTAAGAAGAATATTAAAAATACAAATACATTATTTTTATTATAATATTATTTATTTATTTAAAATCACTAATAATAACATTTCAATTAATTTAATTATAAAAATAAATATGTAAAATAAGAAGTAAAATAGCTAAAAAATAAATATTTTTAGATCAAAATCAAAAACTAAAAAACATGTTTTATTATTAAGTATTCCCTTCGAAGGGAATACTTGGTAATAATATTTGCGATTTGCCTAACTTTGCGGGTTTAGTAGTTGTTTGTTGGTCTGCACTATATATAAGACAGGATTAGCCGATTAGTGGACGATTTACCATAGCTTGTTCTTCAATGATCTCGTGTTTAACTAATTATGTCATTAAATATTAAAATAGTATTTTTTTTCGATCTTGTTAGAATGAAACACATATGTAAGAACGTGGTTATATATTTGTGTTCTCGATCAAAAGAAAGGATATACGGAGTATTTTGTACTCTAATTAGAAAATTCACTCGATATATCAGATAAATCTGATGCATCGATTCACCGGATAAGTCGATAACTGAACATCTTAACATAAAAACAAACTATAAATTTTGGATTATTTTTTATCCCAAAACAAAATTAGTGCAGTGACTAAGATATGACATTTTTTTCCGTACATCGTCTTTCCAATTCATATTGCTTCAAAGTAAAATAATTGAGGACATTTTGACAAACTAAATAATTGAAGATCAACAAAGAAACAACTCAACCTATCTTTATGTCTATTATGTGTCCCATTTGCCTAATCATTTGTTAGTGGTTTAACTTTTAACTCTGTAACAAACGAATTACTTCTGTGATATCTATAAGAATTAGGGTTGTTGTTATGGAGGTTAAGAGTGTACGAGTACATGAATAATTATTGAATCTGACAACTTCACAAAGATAGAAAATGTGCATGATTGAGTTAATGAAGAATTTATTGGTAGAGGATCATTCCAAGTTGTTTCTTAAATAAAATTGTGGAAGATTAGATGTGGAGAAATAATCTCATATCATAAATATAAAAAAACCAATATCACTATATAATACCATGAATCACTCCACCCATTCTCAATTGGTTTTGGGTTTGAATCTCATGGGTTTGTATGGTGGGCTTGTACGCGGACGTACACGTCCCTCCCTGACCGGCCCACGGACTTTAACATGGTTGGTGAGCGGTCGGTATGGGTTTGGACTCCTGGTTGATTTGGGCTTGTCGGCCTTAAGGCATGATGTCAAGTGTCAACCGGGTCAGGCCAGTTGTCACTTGAGGGGGCGTGTGTAAGATAAGATGGGGAGAAACAATCGCACATCAGAAATATAAAGAAATCAATACCACTAATAATACTATGAATCACTCCACCCATTGCCAATTGATTTTGGGTTGGAACCTCATCGGCTTGTATGGTGGGCTTGTGCACGGACATACACACCCCTCCTTAACCGGCCCACAGACTTTAACAAAAACTTAGGGCCGAGTTATGTAACTCGACACAAGTTGAACAAGAAACGGATATCGGTAGCTGCAGCTTTTAATCATCCTATACGTTATTGACAATAAGTTTTTTGTCCTCATTTAAATCCTAAAAAGAAAGAACTCTTATTAACATGGTAATATTTTTATTCATTTCGGTACTAATCACGCCATAACACGCTTAATTTTAAAAAAAAAACTGAAAAGAAATAATTCTTATTAACATGAATAACACTTTTAATTTTTATAAAGGATTATAAATTCAGAGTGTTACGGTTATAATCTAGTGTGTAAAGATTTTGGAAGTTTATCTGCAATTCTGAATGCTCGATAGATAAACAATCACAATTTAAGAGTCTGCACTTGTTTCTAAATGTTGTCAATAATCGATGTATCGTAAATACAATATTTCTCTGTAACCCTAAACTTCAAGATCTGGGTCAAATTTTCGCAAAGTGTTATCTTAGTCATAAAGCCTAATGCACCATTAACTTGCATTCGCAATTGCATGTAGTTCTTCCTTTTGTTGTGGTTCATAACTATATATCACACATCTCTCCAAATTAAACTAAGAGATTATTAATGATACACACAAACCGACATGTTTAATCTTATATACAAAGATCAAGAACATAATCGAAGATCTACATTAAAAAATCATGATAATTAACCACAATCCAACAACCTAACAAGGCGGGATCTTATCAATTGATGATGATTTAATACAGTATGATCTAAATCTAATTGAGATTAAATGTTGTACAGTAAAAAAGAGACAAAAGAGAATTATGGGTGGAGAAATATTGCAGCAATTGAGGCAAAACGAAGGAGAGGAATTTGAGAAGGTGACGTAGTCTTCCCTCTTCTAACGGAATATTGTCGGGATTTTTGCTCGGTCAGTGCACGCACTCTTTCGCCCACCAACATATATGCTAATTAATCGCTAAGTACAGTTTAGTTTCCTCCCTCAATAATTTCATACTCTTTCCGTATCAAAATATTTGTTTTTTTGGACAATTGCATGTATATTAAAAAGAATATAAAATGTAAAAATATGTCTCTATTTCATACTTTATTTTATTATTTTTTCAATACAATTACTAACAATTCTTCTCTCATTTATTAAAAAGTGTTAAAAACTATAAGATCATATAAAGTATATGTAAAATATGCTAAAAAGACAAGTATATTGAGACAAAAAATTAACACTACAAAAACAAGTTTATTGATACGGAGGGAATATGATATTTGAGCTAATACGGAGTATTTTTTTTAATTTCAACAAACTTGTATGCTTTTCTTTCAACAATTAATTCTTCTTAAGAATATGGTTTGACCCTATTGTAAAACAACTACTAGCTTTGTTGATCTCATTGTGTCACTCATGGGGCTTTTGTTAAAATCAGTATGTATGTATTAACAATTATGTTGATTTAAGAGCTTCTTAGTCCATGCTCGCCGTATCCGGAGGGGGTTTCGGGTCCGGTGACCCTCCTTCCCCGAGCTTTATATTGTTATATATGTTAAAAAGCATTATTATTATTAAGCTAAAAAATAATAGTTTAAATATAAAATGTATATGAAAGAGATATTGATATTATTTGTAAAAAGATGGTATATGATTTTTTTCACTGATTATTTAGTGTGTTACATCGAGAAAAATGTTTTTCAAAACATTGGTATTTGATAATGAAGTTATCATTCAACATATTTAGAATATGAAAATCCGCAAACTGAATTTACATGCTTTATTGTCTCAAAACAATGACTTGTTGAGTTTCTATTTGTACGTAGTAATGAACTCTTTTATGAATTCCTTTATTTAATATTAATCTAATATAATTTAAATTTGTGACCCTTTCGAGATTCTCTGACTTTGCCACCGATCGTATCTGTGTCGTTGGCAAAAAAAAATTGGACTAACAACAACCACCACCGCTAGGAAAAATTACCCTCCAATTCTTATGGGTTGCATTTTTTTTCTAACATCGGAGGATTTTTATCAATAAATTTTAATATATAGAACCCACAGCAAAATAATCAATAGGAGTGATGTGATATCATTTCATTGTTAAGGTCAAATTGTGAAAACAATTATTGAGATATGTATATTGATGTTTCTTAATTATTGACGTGTAATAGTCTTTTTTTGGTCGAAATTGACGTCTAATAGTGCTAATTTGATTATTCAAATTGTTTAAGGGGAGTTTTGTATTATGATGTTTGGCCATATATGTACCCAAAAAATGTGGCCGAATTTCAGATTTAAGTGGGAAGCACTAATCAAAACAGAGGTCAACGAAGAGTCTATTCAAACATTCCAAATGCACTAAAGCCATTGATCGAAAATCATTTTATTGATAATATTATCACGAATTTGCAACTTTTTATATCAAGATTATAGTTTAATTCCAATGGAATTTTGGAAAATGACGATATCTCAAATTATAAAGTATCATACACCATTTTTCACAAATAGAATTTACCAAGAATTTATTTATAAACTAAAAATGTATTTATAACTACAATTGTTAGTGTCACGCTTTCTCTATCTCTAGGTTTCATTTTGCTTTCCATTTGTATATATGTATGTCTTCTCTTCTTTGTCTCTAGGTTCTCTAGATATATATTATCTGCATAAATTTTATTTTGAATCAAGTTTATTTCATCTTTAGAAAAATGTTCTCTATAACTATTTTTCCAATATAAGATATTTGTAGCTAGCTAGTTAATGAATTAGAGTTATTATGGTAGAATATAAAAATTGTACAACAATTTGAAGATGGAGGGTGGGAAATGAGAATGGGTTGTGAATTGTGATTAGTGGAGAAGCAATGATTAGAGAAGGGATTTGGTGGCATTAGAACTACCAAGTATCAAAATTCGGAATATGTTCCCAAGGTTGCCCCTCACATGGGTCCCTCCTTTAATTCAACCCAAAGCTAATGGGCCCACCCACCATTTTCATCTTAATTATATGTTTATAGAGGGAGGATCAAATGAGCACAAGGTTTAAAGTAAGTATTGAGCATTTACGGTAGTCGTGTATGTGTCTCTATCCAACGGCTGTGAATGTTTCACCATTTAACAACAAAACCCTACACGGAGGGGCTTTTTCGTCATTTGCCCGTTCATTTGCTCTGTTGGCTCGCTCCCGTCTCTCTTGGCGAAGAGAGTTCTTCGTTGGCTCCCTCAAACGGAATCGAGACGGCGCTAGGGTCGACGCACTCGAGACGGCGCTCCGAGGCGGCGGCGGCGATGGGAAATCGAACGGAAAGGTTTGTTATGCGGCGAAATCTATGGCTTTGAATTTGTCGATTCGCGAAATCTGTGGCTTTGAATTTTTCGATTCGTTAAATATGCTGTGTTGGTGTGCCGGCGGAAGAAAGAGGGCCATTGAGTGGCCCACCACTCAACCAGGGGAGTTTGCCGTCCCGCCGCCCTGGTGGTTTAATTAGATGCCACAGTCGTGTAAGTGGAGTCTGGTATCTTAATTCCTGTGCTCACAACGTGTTTGTGAAAATGCCAGTGAGAACTTCTACTGTGTTCATCTATTAACAATGAAAGGCATTTTTGCTGCTTCTTTTCTGTGTTCTTGCTTATCAAATCTACTCTACTGTGTTCATCTATTCTGATGAATTTCTCTACCATGGAAACCATATAAACATCACGTGTATACCAACAGTTCATAGCATGATTTTGTTGTTTGTTTGTGTTTATTTTGGGTGCTTCTTGGGTGTGATTGAGTAATTCAGAACTTTCTATTTCAGTCTGTGAGTATAGATTGTCTGTTAATTCAAGTTCTTCTTTAACTACATAGCCTAATCTCACAGTTCATAGCAGGATTTTGTTGTTTGTTTGTCACTGCTCTTTAATCAACTCATAGAATCTTTTGAAATTGAGTTAATGGTGTTATCTGGTATTGGTTGATTGAAGTGCATTCCTTACAAGTGCTAGTGTGTCTTTCTACCCGATTTTCACAATAAAATGTACCGTTAACAAATATGTTCCTGGGAGGAGGCTTATTTCACATGATTTTCTCACTCTTATTCTCTCTAATGTCCAATCTTCAGTTCGCATTTCCTTTCACATATGTGACGGGGCTTGGATAACGTGATGGGGCTCCATATTGAGGTGGACGAGACTGTGAAGAAGCTGAATCAAGAACTGGAAATTTTCAGTAGTGATCGATCGTCGGATGGTGGGCAATCGAGCAGTGATTCAGTGAAAGCCTTTCTTCTCTGTGCCCCCGTCGTTTATTTTCGGAGTCAAGCCCAAGAAGCAAAAGCCTTTCTTCTCTGTGCCCCTAGCAACTATTTGCTTGGAATTTCTATTTCTGCATTGACTAGAGATGGTGGAAGTGATGATGGATTTTGCTTATCATCTACTTTTGTGAAATCCGTTCTTGCAATGGAGGGGATTGAGGAGGCAAGAGAGTTGTATAAGAGGTATGTGCCCTAGCAAATGAAGATGCTCATATGCCTGCTGGGTTCAAATTCTCATGTTGCAGAAGTCTGCTTTGTGGCACTAAATCCTGAAACTTATCTTGCAGGTATTTTGCATTACCTCAACCTGCTGGTCTTGTGCTGTATAAGTTTTGCATTGAGCTGGAGACGAACTATGCATTGAGTGGGGACAAACTTGGCCTTTGAAATGCTCGAAAACTATTTGAATCTGCACTTACAACGTAAAAGCAAGATATCAGAATCGGACCAAGATTGCTGAGTTGCTCAGGTATCACTCAAGATTGTTAGAGTGGAGACGAGTTGAGAAGCTTGAAGGACTATGTCACAAGGATGAAGGAAAGCCAGAGTGAAGCGAAGCTTCACAAGATATGGGTCTGAAATACTCAAGCCAGAAGGAAAGCCTGAGCAACACTCCAATTTTCAATCTCAGGAATAGTTGTTCAAGATCATTGTTGTTGTTACTTGTTACATGTAAAAATAGTATCACTCTTATTTTTCCTTGTTCGTGGAAAAAAGATATATTAATGTTGAACCTATTAGTTATACATGATGAACCTGTTACTTATACTCAATGAACTTGCATGTGAAAAGCAATGAACCTGTTACTTATACTCAATGAACTTGCATGCGAAAAGTAATGAACCTGCAAGACAACACCAATGAACCTGTTACTTATACTCAATGAACTTGCATGCGAAAAGTAATGAACCTGCAAGACAACACCAATGAACCTGTTACTTATACTCAATGAACTTGCATGCGAAAAGTAATGAACCTGCAAGACAACACCAATGAACCTGCTTGATTTTTGAAGTGTACAACCTATTCTATGTGTGATGAACCTGTTACTTATACTCAATGAACCTGTTAGTTATAAATGTTGAACTTGTTACTTATACTCAATGAATCTGTTAGTTATACATGATGAACCTGTTACTTATAATCAATGAACCTGCATGCGAAAATTAATGAACCTGCAAGACAACACCAATGAACCTGGTCGATTTTTGAAGTGTACAACCTATTCTATGTGTGATGAACCTGTTACTTATACTCAATGAACCTGTTAGTTATAAATGATGAACTTGTTACTTATACTCAATGAACCTGTTAGTTATACATGATGAACCTGTTACTTATACTCAATGAACCTGCATGCAAAAATTCATGAACCAGCAAAACAACACCAATGAACCTGGTCGATTTTTGAAGTGTATGAACTTGCAATGAAAAACTCATGAACCTGCAAGATTATCGGCTTAAACTTCTCTTGTAGGGTTTATCAACCTCTAAAATGTAGCCTATGAGGGATTTGAACCCACATCCATGTGAATAAACACATTGCTCTACCATTTGAGCTAATAAGCTATGACAACCAATACAAGGGAAAAGAAAAAGAAAAAAAAGCATAAAACAATATGACCATAGAATAAGAGTATGCATATTTTCCAGCTTCTTATAGATCTCTTTATCAGATTTTCCAGAATGGATCTCATCAGACCAACAATGACCATAGAATAAGAGTATGTAGATTCCAAATGCCGGGTCTATACAAATAATATAATGAGTTGTGCCGAACCTTGTGTGACTAAAATTGTGCTCAAATGAATAAAATCATTATAGGATAGAATAATTCTTCTTAGAACAAGGAAAAAGAATTGCATAGAAACTATTCAAAATGCGACTACCAAAATATCATACTCACAACAATCCACCAAGAGTCCAAGACCACTGCTTAAGAAGTGACATAATCCTAAAGAATCTGAACTGAAAGTCCAATTCTTTTGCTTGCAAACTTAGAACTGACAAGTAGAAGTTGCGAAAGAGAAAGATCATTACTTGCAACCAAACCACCACCATCCTCGTTGTCATAGACCATAACAGCTTTGAAGTCGGCCCTCTGAGCTCGTCTAACTTTCTCCTCAAAGCTACAATTACCCCTTACTATCAATGCAAATGGAGAACTCGAATTCCCACTAGTGTGCATCTTATTTGTCAACTGTGAACACGCATCAAGAGGCTCTGCTAGATACAGTTGCCCACATATTCCCGACGACTTTACATGCGGTGCTAAAATCATACAGAGCAATGAAATAACCTTGTGTGCACTTACCTCAGTTTTTCTCTTTGGCAATTCGTCAAACACCTTGTGTGCACTAACAATTCCAAAAATTTATACCACCGGGGATGAATTGTACCACCGGGGACCGGAATCTTGGAAGTCTCCCATAGAACGGCGTTCTCAAACTCCGATAAGATCCCACGCGCCGCCTCCGCCAACCGGGAGACGATCTCCTCCGCCTGAACTCTGATCGAATCCGCCGGCTTAGAGCAGAATACGACGTCGACGTCAGGGAGGAGCTCGACCAGAGCGTCGTGGAGGTCTAGGATCTTGAAGAGCTTCTCCGACGACCTCCTACTGATGCTTATCGCCTCCACAAAGTTGAAGAGATGGATTGCCGACGCTTTCACCGACTCCAGGAAGCACTGATATCGGTTCCTTCCACGGCAGCAGCGCCGTAAAAGATCTGCTCGATGAGACGCTTCTCGCTTGCAAAGAGGGTGCAAACACATACCTTTGCCGCCCAGATCCACCGCCGGGTCTTCCCCTCTAAGGCGTCCCATTCGAGGCGCTGCACGTCGCCGATTGACAGCTTCCGCCTCGTCGAAGCTGCTCCATAACCAGATCCAATCTCATCTCCGTCTCTTGTTTTTTGGCTTGTTTTAAACGGAAGGGTATTTTCGTCTTTCAATCAACTTTTGTCTTAAATTGCAAAAATATCGCCGTGTAACTACTTTCTAGAAGTTTGCTTTTTTTTGGCTGATTATCTTAGAGTCAATCTGGGTTGTTGATTTCCTTCATCCAAGGACTGTTATTAATGCTTAGTTTTTATCTTAAGGGAGTTGTGTATGTGAACGGGCCTCTATGTTTATATACTTGATTAATACAATCAAACAAGTATAACACTTGTTTTCTCAATACATCCCCTAAAATAACAAAGTTCTTTTATGAAAATATGCTTTGATTGTCTTAGACTAATTAAGGAGAAGTAGGTCCAGTTCAACTTTTTAGAAAGAAATTGCATTTCCCTCATTATATTAATAGTTTGTTTGTACATAACCTGAATCAAATTAAACTAGAGCTCATAATTTATATTTTTGTACCTTATAGTTGAAAAAATCAGACTAGCCCCTAAATTAATACCAGTTAGATGACTATTTTAGAGCATTTTTACAGGTGAGAGTGCGAAACTTTTTAAACTAGACTGACGATCTGTCGAGAAAAATTCAAGAATATGTTCCAATCAGCAACACGATCGATTCACCTTTCAAAATTGTGGATGAATTACGCGTACCTCTTTAACTTAGCCTATACATGGTATTTTTGAAACTATACACCATTTCTGAAGGAATTGTGTCCTTTAATCAAATGTGTAATTACCGAACATGGAATATGACCATTAATGAAGATTTACAATTCGAGAATTTTAGGAGTCATAGTGCTTTGCTAGAAGCCAACTACGATCGATGTGCTTAATCGGATTAGGCTCACGGCTATAATAACCGGGTCCTATGAGGTCATACACATAGAGTTATCGGGCTGGATCAAATCGAACCGAAAGCCCATGTGGGACATGAATTTCGGTCCATTGGCTTTAATTGAGATATTGACTTTTATTATTAATAGATAAAAGTTACCCTTTATAATTACTTGATAAGGAGACATCTTATTAGAAGATATATGAAAACAATATAAAGATATTATATACATAACTAAATATAAAAGAGATATATATATGATATATTGAGATTAGATAGTGAATGATGATTCACGTACAGCACATTGAATTCTCCTTCAAGAAGTGAACGGCCGTGTATCTCCCAATTCAAGTCTCGTTCGTTTTCCTCCGTTCGTCGTTTTAGCAGATGAGATCAAAGACGATTCAGATTCCAGACTCGTGTGGATCAATTAGAGAAGTCGATCTCCGCTGAAATCTTGCAGAAACGTTTCAGGCTCGCATCAAACAATATGTAACTCTAATTCCTAATTGATTCGTATCAATTCATGCATGAGATCCTTGTTAGATGTAAGGAAATAGTTTCCTGCAATTCCGCTTATACGCATCTAATTCCCTTCAATTTCAAGATGAAAACAAAAATTATAATCAAATTGCACCATCGCAACAAACAGTTTCTAAGATATGTCTTGGGTTAATATTAAGTATAACAATGAAAAGGTAAGGCAAAAGTAGATGTTCCAAGATTATGCCTTGGATTATTCGAACTATTTTTTTGTTAAATTATAATATGATGGATCGAAAAGATAAGATTGTTCTTACTCATGATAATCTACTATATCTACTTTATATATACTAAACTATAACTTAGTTACGCCACGTGATATCTCCTCATTAAAATCGTCATATGTCATTTTTTAATTTTCTATTTTTTTAAAATAAATTTAATTATAAATCTTAATTAAATCAAAGATTTTTATCCTAAACTTATCACTAATCTCTTTCTAATTTAAATACAAATCAAACACAAAGATAACAAGTAAGTCACAAAAAATACAAAATCAAAATTTCATAATTATTACAAATGCAAAATTTTGTAATTTTATAAAAATCTAAATTTTTTTAATTATATGGATGATTGAGATACACAATTATGATTTTAATCTGATTTTAATATCAACATTATATAGATTTGTTTTGTTTAAATACATATATTAATTCTAATAGTTATTAATATTTGTTATTCAACATATATGACGTAAAAACTCGTGTCTGGTACGAGAATTACACTAGTGAGTATATAATCGGTAATAACATTAGCTCGATTCTACATGTGCACAAATAACGTATTAGTAATACCCAACAAATACCCCGACTCTAGCCATCATTTATGTAAAGACATCCTCTATATATAATTAATGATTCGAAATACAGTATGAAGTAGGATTTGACCCTCATTTGCACCTAAGAAAATATTCCAGTTATATCAATCATCTTTTTCTTTTATAAAGAAAAGTAATTATGTTATAAGAATCACCCTTGAAATCTCAAATAATGTGTTAAGCTTTGCAATGAATTGAAAGCATATACTATGTAATTTCAAATATATACGCGCTACTAACGTGAATTTTCAACACGTGGCAGGTAGAGCTTTCAATTCCACGTGCATGAGGAAAAAGGAAAAGAAAAGTGGATTGCGTTTGTTGCATGAATAGAGCAAGCGCACATCATCCATGGTGTGATGTTCTTAAGATAGAGGGAATGTATTTGAACCTAACTCTTATGATTTGGACTTTCATACATATAAAATAAAGTTAATTAATCTGACTGGATATTGGATCTACTTTCATTTTTTATTTATAAAGTGGGACTCTACTGAACTAATTAAAGCTTCATTAATAATTTTTCATTTGTATTTTATGCATATAGCAAGGTTGTTCATCAGTGCAAAGCCGAATCGAACCGAAATTGAAACCGAATTTCATAATTTAGTAGACGAAAAACTGAATCAATCATACTCGGTTTGTTTCGGATTCGGTTTTATCCGATTCGGTTATAAACCGAATAAGCGAACATTTTGAAATTATGTTAATTTAGGCTATTGAAACCAGTTTGAATGCACAAAACCGAATTAGATCGAACCGATTTTGGGCCGAATTGAACCGAACTAGACCGAATCGAATAAGATTTTACTAGTTTATCTAGAAATCTATGTCTTTATTTAAAAAAAAAAGCAGTTCTAACCGAAACGAACCGAACTGAAAATCGAATATTATTTTCATCACTACTACAAAAATGTCCAAATAACCCGGGCGTTTAAGGGCAAATAACCCGGACCTGGTCCGGGTTAAAGGTCAGCGCTATATTTGCCCTGCAAAAAATAACCCGGACCTAAATCCGGGTTATTTGCCCCCCACAATTTTTCCACCTAGTGTTGATATCCGGGTTATTTGGATACTATATAACCCGGATATATGTACATCCGGGTTATATAAATCTCATGTAAATCCGGATTATTTGATATGAAAATACATCGGTTTTTATAGATCCGGGTTATTTGCCTAAGCAAATACACCAGTTAACCCAAAACCATATCCGGGTTATTTGTGGTGCAAATACGTCGGGTTTAACACGTCCGGGTTATTTCCCTCTACAAATACACCGGTTATATGAAAATCAAATCCAGGTTATTTGAGATATCATACGTTTTGCTCATGTCATATTAATTAACACCATTATCAAATTCAATGTCAAAATACCATACATTTTTTACATTATCCAACTACTTCACTGGCCAAATCAATGGCACAATTACAAATAACTAAAACAATATACGTCATTGCCAACTCAATGTCACAACTATAAATAACTAAAACAATTAGTGTAGCTCACGTGCCATGTATAGGTGAATACAACTCATTAGCTAAAAAATGAGTTAATTGTTATAAAACTTTAAATATAACTCCTAACAAACACAAATATAGAGCTTAACCCTCAAGTTAAGAAAATAAGCACAATGTGCAGCAAATGAGATCTCTTCCTGTTTCCTATCTCTCCCAAAAGTAACTAAATCAGACAGATGATCTATGTTCTGTGAAAAGAAATTATATGAAGTATTATTATCACCAAAACAATCGTGTTGGATGTATCATCAATGATAACTCCTGTACAGTTCAATTCATCTTCTCATGCAGGAAGGCATGTTAAGACTTCTTACTTGTAATAGAAGATTGTACAAGCGGACAACTTCTTCAGGCTTGGTTGCTTTTTCATTTTTTTCATCGCGTTGCCTATTGAATTTGCTCTTTGCTATGCTGGCTAAAAGCTGGTTGCGCTCTATTGTGCGTTGGTCCAAAACAGCACAAACAGCTTTGTCAAGTCCATTCAAATCATCTTTAACATTTTCATTGTTTCCTGCTGTCATCTATGTACAAAAAAAATCAAAAACATTATCATATGAAGAATGGAATATCATGAGATGGATAGAGGAAGCTCAATAGAAAATAGGGAAGACATGCAAAAAGACAGTACATTCACATTCTGAAAAATGAGAAGGTACGAAAAACATCATTATATTAAATTTAGTGCCATACCAAATCGTTGCGAATGCAGCTCTTTGCCTCATTATATGCAGTAAATATCTTATCAAACACAACACGTCTTTTCTCTGCTGGCAGTGACTCCACAGTGGAACTGTGCAGACCCTTCTCTAATTCCTGAGCTGGTATGAAGTGGATGGAATTAGAATTTAGAAAGCCTTTAGACACGAGGAACAAAAATATGCACAACTGTCTCATGGAAAAAGAAAAACAATAAGCATGATTAATGAAATTACATAATCATATATAACTATAAGCCTGGTAGGAATAGATATCAGATCACCACAGGCTAGAGTGAAAAATCTAAATATGCATGTTGAATTATCTTCATGAGGATAGGGATTAGAAGATTAAACGAAAAGAGATTTAAAACCGGCATTGATACTGCAAAGTTTCCATATCAATTGAGCGAGCATGCTTTAATTTTACACTACAACCTAGCCAGTAAAAAAAGCCCCATGTATCTCCCAAGACACTTCTAAATCCAACAGGAATACATGTTCCATGTTCCTTGATTTGTCAAGGAGTACAAATCAAAAGGATGCATAGGCAACTACAACATGGAAGTGTTCAATTCAAGGGAAACCAGACAGTGATGAAGGATGTAAAGTTTATGGTTTCTAACCAAATATAATCCGAGCGTTTATTTTTATTTTTACTAGCAAATAACCCGGATGTAAAGTTTATGGGGCATATATCCACATACAAATAACCCGGGCGTTTACCAATACGGGTTATTTAAATGTCTCATTTTTATATATAACCCGGATTAGGAGATATCCGGGTTATAAAATATATTATCTATCTTCCTGACACTTTTATAACCCGGCAACTGAACGCCCGGGTTATTTTGTACGAGTTATTAGGCAAATTTTGTAGTAGTGCATGTGAATCAAAACCGAACCGAATATAATCGATTCGAGTTCGGTCCAAAAATCGAAAAACCAAAACCGATAAACAACCCTATTAACAATGTATACAATTGTATAATTAGTACAAACATCTATTTTTTCCTAAATTAAAGTATTTATAATTATATAATTACAAACATAATGTTCAAAATGTAACTAGCTCCTTGCATAAATTATAATCAAGCTGTATCATCTAAGCTAGATATGTAGATAACTTTTCATAAGATGCTTATTATATATATATCCAATACAAAATTAGCACAATGATGAAGGTCACTCTTATAATTTGACATGATGCTCCTCTACCATGAGCTTAATCAGTTTTAATTGATTAATGATGATTAAGTGCACAATCTAAAGAAGGAGAAAAAGACTATTGGTTTAATTAACTTACTAGGCACTGTATTAATTATGATGGGAATCATCAAACTACATATTCTTGCTTTATAGAGGCTACTCAGTGATTATAATTCAAGCACAACTCAATTAATTAAGCTTTTTTCTTTTGCAATAGTACGATAAGGTGAGGTGGCATTCATGTATATATTATGAAGGTCTTTTCTCGTCACTTTATATAGACACACTCTAATAATTCTATTTTTAATAATAATTATTTTAGTTATTAGTTTATTTATTTTTACTAAGGATTTATTTTTATTTTTTTTTAAAAAAAATTAATTTTTTTATATTTTAATTTATTAACATGTGTCCATAGACATACACTAAAAAAACCGTATTATGAATTGGGGGCCTCTTCTGAATTCATTTCAAGTGTCCAAATTAAAGACTAAGGGTATGTTTGGTTGGGCACACATATAAGGTTGGGAAGGAATGAGAAATCCTAATCCAAAATTATTATTATTTTAAGAAATTTTATATGTGACACTGGTTTTTTACTAGCAAAATATATAGTGTGTATGAACTCAAAATATATGATAAGAGATAGAGCATTGTAAAGTTAAATCTATATATTATCGGGAGCAAAGAACGTTTATTTGACCAACCCATTTTCTTACTCTCTTTTTTTGTTTTTTTCATGTATATGCATTCTACATATTTTATGAATGGTTTGTTGATTTGTAAGCTACGAAATTATATAATGATATCTGAAATTATGATATGGGGCCCGATATATACGATTGATTATTGCATGTTTCAAATATTTCAATCTATTGATTTTTCAATACCTTATGTACATAAAATACTTGAAAATTGAAATTAAAAATGACCTTGAAATCCGCTAAATATGTATTTAATGAAACAAAAATTGTATTTGACTTTTAAAAACGAATACAATTGTATGTTTAGCAAATTTCATAGACTTGAATTTGAATATATAATACATTATGCTTTAAATATCAGCATGCCCCATTTGGAGCTGTAAAACTAAGGTAAAATATTAGGGAACTTAATTGTGATAATTATATATGTAAGATAAATATGATTTTGTCCACATATATGGTATACTAATATGGAAAAAGATAAGGTGAGGATGAGGCTTAGGAGAGGAGTGAGGACGCTCCAAGACCGTCAGATCAAGAAAATGAGCGTCCAGATCAGCCAAGGAAAAAATTCGGAAGAATTCAGATACAATTCGACACGACCGAATTTTTCGCGAAAAAAACGCGTCTTGTGTGCACACACATTTTAGTCTGTATGCACACATACATTGTTTTGCATGCACACACACGTTTTCATGTACACACATGTCATTTTTGTATGCACACATAGGTTATTTTCGTATGCACGCATATGTTATTTTCGTTGGTTTTCATACGTATGCACACATGTTATTTCGTATGCGCTTGGAGTCATTTTTGCATGCACACAAATACTATTTTCATGTGCACATGCACACCTATGTTGTTTCACATGCACACATAGCACGCACTGCATTTCGTATGAACAAACATGTCATTTTCACATGCACACAATAGTATATACTTCGCATGCAAACGGTAGTATACTTCGCATGCACACAGTCGTGTTTTCATGTGCACATGTTGTTCATTCCATATGAACGCACGTACGTGCTTTATGCATGTACGCAAAAATGAATTTCACATGCACACCGTAGTGTATTAGGCATGCACACAACATTGTATTTGACATGTACACAAATGTGCACTTCACGTGCACGCGGATTCGTCTTTTTTCGCGAATAATTCGATCGTGCCGAATTTTTGAAAAGCGATTTGGACACTCTGTTTGCTTCTCATTCAACGGCTCTCATGTGTCCGCATTCATCTCCTTCCTTCCCATCCTCCCATCCTCACCGGATTTCAACCATACTAATATTATGATTTAATCGAAAAATAATATAATATGATGTAAGACAAATTCTTATTTTCTAACTATATTAAATTAGTCATTTCTATTATAGAACCCAATCTCTTATTACATTAATATAGTAATGTTTTGTGATCTATTATGTATTAAGTTTACATGAGTACCACGAATTTTTGTAGTTACATTCCTAATTTTTAATACAAAAGGAGTTATTTTTTAATATAAAAAACTTAGTTTATACGGCATATCATTTTAAATATTGTTTATTGTGAAATATATATATTGATGGGAAAATTATGGACTTGGATACATTATTCTCAAAATCTTTTAATAGTTCAAATATATATTCTCCTTTGCAAATCAATTGAGTTCAGTCGTATACTAGATACTCGATCGTATAATAAACGTATCCTATAATTTGTCTGTAGTGCATCAACGGAAACGTCGTCGTTTAGCAATGAGGTCACTTTCCTATCTTATCCGAAGTTTGAACCAAATATTAAATACAATTTATTGGCGTGATATTCTCCATCTTTTTCCCAAACCAGATATATCGGTTAGGCCGTATCACATTATCAAATTACTATGTCTACTGAGTTTTTCTTTAATCTCTTTGTGGTATCAAAAAGATAGATTACTGTAAGAATTGACAGATTTTAAATCAGAAAAGTAAGGTCTTTTTTCTACCTTTAAGTTTAAAAAAGTAAAAAGACTAGCACATTCATTTTTAGAAAAGAATTTGTTTTCCTTTTGAATGATGATGCTTATACCAAACCAAGGATAGGCCAATTTATTTAGGGACATTTGGTTAAAAATAAATATCGGATTGGATTGATATATCGGATGAAAAATGTATGAATTTAAGTGTTTAGTTAATTAGATTTTTTTTTTAAATGAGGTATTTTTCTTATCACCTCACTCCTTTTTCAGCTTAAGGGTTTTATAAATTGACTTTGAGGGTACGTATTTTTTTTATGTTCACATCAGCATGACGACTGTCATGATATTATATATGTACGTGATTACTAAATATATATTCCATAAAAAAAAAAAATATATATATATATATACTTTCAAGGGGGGCAATCTATAATGATAGCAAGATGATCCATCATCCAATGCTTATGTGATAAACAAAAGATGTGATAAAAGACCATCATGATTCATGAGAAATCAAATATGTAAAATTGAAAAGAGACTAACTATTTTTTTCTCGGACAATAAGCTTGTAAAAACAGAGGTCCGTTCACATACATAACTCTCTTAAGATAAAAACTAAGTATTAATAACAGCCCTTGGATGAAGGAAATTAACAACTCAGATTGACTCTAAGATAATCAGTCAAAAAAAACAAGCTTCTAGTTAAACGGTGATATTTTTGCAATTTAAGACAAAAATTGAGTGAAAGACTAAAATACCCTTCAGTTTAAAACAAGCCAAAAAAAACAACAGACGGAGATGAGCAGGGATAATCGTCTTGCCAGACCCAGAGATGAGATTGGATCTGTGGAGCAGCTTGGACGAGGCGGGGCGCTGGTGCGCACGGTGTGGTGGGGGTGTGCGTGGTTCAAGGGCGGTGGTCCGGTGGAGCACACTGATCTGGGTTCGTGGTGGGTGAGGTGAAGAGGCGGAGATGGCGCCGGTAAGCGTCGATCCGGCCATGGACGCCGGCCAACGCCGACAGTGGAATCAATTCCAGTGTCTGATCTGCGCTTCCTCACCCAATCGGAGCTCACCGCTCTCTCTCGTTGCTCTTTCCACGCCGTCGACCTAAGCCGCTGCGAAGACGTCGTAATCCCCAAATTCGACCGCTCCGTCTTCAACGAGTCCGCCGAAAGCTGCAAGCAGACCTACTCCCGCTTCCGCCTCGCTTGTCGCAAACCCGATTTCTCCACCAAGCCCCTCCGCTCGCCCCCGCACCCGACGACCCTGAACACATCGACAACTCCAATATCATTGCTCTCTTCAAGCAGCTCTTCAACGCCAACTCTCAGATTTACAAAGTACAAAAACCAAGGAACGAGTCCAAACTCCAAACCCAGTTTAATTGGAGAGAAGGATAAACAATCTGTGCCATTCAAACACCTTCTTCTTCTTCTTCTTCTTCTTCTTCTTCTTCTTCTTCTTCTTCTTCTTCTTCTTCTTCTTCTTCTTCTTCTTCTTCTTCTTCTTCTTCTTCTTCTTCTTCTTCTTCTTCTTCTTCTTCTTCTTCTTATTTTGTCCCCATTAGCAGCAACTACAATCCCAGAAGAAACCTCCACATTTGCTGATTCTCTCTTCGCTATCTTCATCGTCACTCAAATCACGACATCAGAGACACTTTTATGTATGAATCTCGAAACAAAAATCAATTTTGTTGTAGCTTTCGATCAATTGTTTAAGCTACGTTGATGAGTTTTTGATCTATTTTCTCCAATTTTGTTCTGATGTTGCAGTAAATGGAGATAAATGAAGCCGTTAAAGGATGCGACGATCGAAGGTTGAGAACCAAGTACCACAACGATGTCTATGTAATTCAAAGAGCTTTGGCTCTCTATCGGTAAGTCGTAGTCTACTTGAAGTTGCGTTTGATACCTCAATTAGTGCTGAGAGCTGCTGATTTATGCTTAATTTGGGGCTGTAATGGATTATCCTTGATGACATTGAGGATTGTGTTTCCTGCATTTCTTCTGACTTTATCGATTTCAAACGCTGAGTTGTTCCGAGCATTGAATTTGTAATGTGTCTTCATGTGGAGATTTGGACAAGTAGAAGAAGTATAGGTATAAGGAATCTTTGTTGAACTCACAAATGAAACGTAAATTTCGCTGCCTGAGTTTAACACTGGAACTGATATTATGTTGAAATTAGGTTTTAAAACTGCTTCATTTTCTTTCTGGGAGATCTGAAATTTCCCTCCTTGTGCAGTTCTGAAGAGTTAGCCTTCGGCTTTAATGGTGGGAAAGATTCAACTGTAAGTTCTCATGTACTGAACACCATCTGAGACACCATCTTCTGCTTCTATTTGAGTTTTGACAAGATTGCTCCTACAGGTTTTGTTACACCTGCTCAGGGCGGCCTATTTTTTGCATGAGAAGGATAGAAAACAGTCGAATGTGGATTTGAATGACAAAAGACTAGCTAGTTTGATTAATTAGCATGAACCTAGCTAGTTTTTAAAAAAATCTAGGTTATTTATACTCTTGGACTTGAATGTAAAACTTTGATTTTGGGTTTGTGTAGTTCGTCTTTCATGTGCTGAATTTGAATGACAAAAGACTGAAATTGTGTATTGGTTGTCATAGCCTATTAGCTCAAATGGTAGAGCAATGTGTTTATTCACATGGATGTGGGTTCAAATCCCTCATAGGCTACATTTTAGAGGTTCATAAACCCTACAAGAGAAGTTTAAGCCGATAATCTTACAGGTTCATGAGTTTTTTCTTGCAGGTTCATGCATTTGAACTTGTAGGTTCATGAGTTTTAACTTGTAGGTTCATGAGTTATGGCGTATAGGTTCATTAGTTTTATTTTACAAATTTATGAGATTTTTCTAAGGTTCACGAGTTTTAACTAGCAAGTTCATTACTTTTGTCTTACAAGTTCATTACTTTTGTCTTACAGGTTCATTACTTTTTCTGAGGTTCATGAGTTTTTCCTTGCAGGTTCATGCATTTGAACTTGTAGGTTCATGAGTTTTAACTTATAGGTTCATGAGTTATGGCGTATAGGTTCATTAGTTTTATTTTACAAGTTTATGATATTTTTCTAAGGTTCATGAGTTTTAATTAATGAACCTCATGTAAACTAATAAACCTCAGGTAAACCTGATTTTTTATCACAAAGGCATGATGCATCTCAGGTTCATTGGTGTTGTCTTGCAGGTTCATTACTTTTCGCATGCAGGTTCATTGAGTATAAGTAACAAGTTCATCATGTATAACTAACAGGTTCATTGAGTATAAGTAACAGGTTCAACATTTATAACTAACAGGTTCATTGAGTATAAGTAACAGGTTCATCACACATAGAATAGGTTGTACACTTCAAAAATCAACCAGGTTCATTGGTCTTGTCTTGCAGGTTCATTACTTTTCGCATGCAGGTTCATTGAGTATAAGTAACAGGTTCATCATGTATAACTAACAGGTTCATTGAGTATAAGTAACAGGTTCATCATTTATAACTAACAGATTCATTGAGTATAAGTAACAAGTTCATCACACATAGAATAGGTTGTACACTTCAAAAATCGACAAAGTTCATTGGTGTTGTCTTGCAGGTTCATTAATTTTTGCATGCAGGTTCATTGAGTATAAGTAACAGGTTCATCATGTATAACTAACAAATTCATTGAGTATAAGTAACATGTTCATCATGTATAACTAACAGGTTCATTGAGTATAAGTAACAGGTTCATCATTTATAACTAACAGGTTCATTGAGTATAAGTAACAGATTCATCACACATGGAATAGGTTGTTGTGATACCCCGTATTTTTGTAAGGTTATTTTGGGAATTATGGAATTTTCCCGAGTACCCGTTGTGTACGTCAGATTTAATTCAGGTAGCTTGAGACATTCTGTAATGTGCTCTATATCTGTAATATTTTTCTCAGTGAAATAATATACAGACAAGGTGCCTTGAATTTTAGATTGTCGTTCGCGTACGATAATTTTTATCCCGGTTTATCGTCTGGTTCGTTCAAAGCTGAACGGGCGGGAAAAGGGAGAAACGGCGACCGCCGTTCAGAAACGGCGACCGCCGTATTTGGGGCCCGAGGAGTCAGCGTGTCAGCTTCTAGCTGGCCGCGACAGACCTGGCAACGGCGACCGCCGCGGTTACGGCGACCGCCGTGTGCCCGTCGTGGGCAAAAACGGCGACCGCCGTGATTGTCCAGTGGGCATTGCCCGTTGGTCGCCGGCGGAAATCAAGGGCGCCGATCTTGCTTTCGGCCGCGTCTCAGGGTTTGGTTGAACGCTTCAGACACCTTGGCTATAAAAGGAGGTGTTGGGGGTGAGGTTTTGAGCCATCCCAGCACCAAACCTCTGCCAAATTCGCCTATCACCGGAGTTTAGTTTTCGCCGGTTTTCTTGTGCTCGCCGGAGGTCTCGCCGGTGTTGCCTTGGTGTGTTTCCAGAGTGCCTTTGTAAAGCTTTTGGTTAGCCTTGGAGGTTAGAAGCCAAAGCCAGTCGAAGGAGGCCAAACCGCTCGTGTTTTGGGGTGAGTTTTCTCTCGTTTCAGTCGGTCGTGTTCTTAACGGCGACCGCCGTGTTCTTCACGGCGACCGCCGCCAAGAACGGCGACCGCCGCCAGTGCCCAAAACGCCTTCGTGGCTTTGGCTTGGTCGGTTGTCGTCGTGGCGTCTTTCCTTTCGTGTTCTTTCGCCGTGTTTAGATTCGTACTGTTTATGTCGGATCTAACTTAGGGTTCTTTTTATGGGTTGACTCGAAGGTTGTTGTGCTATCGGAACTACCGTGTCGAGCCCGGAATCCAGTGACGTCTTTAGACTATTCTGCGGAGTAAGGCAAGTGGCGGTTCGCTCTTGCTCTTTCGTTCCATATTTACATTAATTATCAGTAGTTTATCTGAGTAATTAATTTGGAATGAATATTCTGTTTGTCTGGAAACGGTTTTGATAAACTGTTTTGAAAATCATATAATAGGTTGTATATCTGCTAGAACAACGCTATTATATGTGATCGCCTTTCGGGCCTTTATGTGGATTTATCATGTAAATGTTGTGGTGCTGTAACTGTTTAGTTAGCACTGTTAGATAGGAACGTTACTCGGACTCTGTCCAGTCGTTTCTTTATAATCTGGTATCGGGATGGCTCGTCCCCATCTGGTACTATTCTAAGATCTTGATCGGTCTCTTACACATGTGTGTAGAGACAGGACACTTAGCTGGTGTCACAAACCTTTCGGTATACGTCACTCTCGACGAAACGTATACTAAGATGTGTCGTCCCATTGATGAGGTACACATGTAAAAGTCTATAACGTGATGTGTGTTTTTAAAACATAAATCAGATAAGTGCTACCTTGACGCACATAATTAATATACCTTGGGCGAGTAGTGCAACTAAGTTCAGTGCAGCTAGGAAAACTCGTCTTGACTTGAATGTAGTACGTTCTCTTTCCAATCTGGATTCGCTGTAGGCGATGAGGTTGGTCGTGAACCGAAGCATCTCAGTCAGTTTTAAATCATGGTTGAATGATTCTGTAACTTTCCAGATTTGTCATACTTCCTTAAAGACTCATTTATGTTGGAGTCTTCTTTCGAGTCATTTTCTGTGAAGATTCAGTCTTCCAGAATCTTCTCTTGTACATACCTCTTGTGTATTCCAGTAGGAGTATGGTGGTTGACAAGTGTACTCGATTATTATTCGAGTGACGAAGAGTCTAACCTAATACAACTGCTTCGAACCATTCTGCTTTGTTCCCTTGCTAGTCTATTCATTTAGACTAACCAACCAATATTTTCCCTTGCATGGTTGGCTGATGTCATCCGTTTGATTCGGCACATCAGTTAAGAAGTAGCTCAGAAGATTAGAAGGACTATGAAGTCGGCGGTGGTTTTTGAATGTTTTAATTATTTCTTTAATCAAGTTATGATCCTTTGGACAATAACTCTGATTGTAACTTACTTTCTTAGTCTTCCGCTGTGTTTGGTTTAAACTATGTTTTGACCTATTCGGGATTGGGTTGTAATCCCGTAACTCTTATTTCCTCGACAATGTTATGTTTTGGAATTTAATGCTTGATCTTTGTGTATCAATTGTATTTTATTTGGTAAAGCCTTGGGTGATCTCGGTAAGGAACACTGGGGTCACTGGCGGTAATACCTTTCCAAAAGGGTTAAGTTTTGGGGGTGTTACAGTTGTACACTTCAAAAATCGACCAAGTTCATTGGTGTTGTCTTGCAGGTTCATTAATTTTCGCATGCAGGTTCATTGAGTATAAGTAACAGGTTCATCATGTATAACTAACAGGTTCATTGAGTATAAGTAACATGTTCAACATTTATAACTAACAGGTTCATTGAGTATAAGTAACAGGTTCATCACACATAGAATATGTTGTACACTTCAAAAATCGACCAGGTTCATTGGTGTTGTCTTGCAGGTTCATTGAGTATAAGTAACAAGTTCATCATGTATAACTAACAGGTTCATTGAGTATAAGTAACAGGTTCAACATTTATAACTAACAGGTTCATTGAGTATAAGTAACAGGTTCATCACACATAGAATATGTTGTACACTTCAAAAATCAACCAGGTTCATTGGTCTTGTCTTGCAGGTTCATTACTTTTCGCATGCATGTTCATTGAGTATAAGTAACAGGTTCATCATGTATAACTAACAGGTTCATTGAGTATAAGTAACAAGTTCATCATTTATAACTAACATGTTCATTGAGTATAAGTAAGAGGTTCATCACACATAGAATAGGTTGTACACTTCAAAAATCGACAAGGTTCATTGGTGTTGTCTTGCAGGTTTATTAATTTTTGCATGCAGGTTCATTGAGTATAAGTAACAGGTTCATCATGTATAACTAACATGTTTATTGAGTATAAGTAACAGGTTCATCATGTATAACTAACAGGTTCATTGAGTATAAGTAACAGGTTCATCATTTACAACTAACAGGTTTATTGAGTATAAGTAACAGATTCATCACACATGGAATAGGTTGTACACTTCAAAAATCGACCAGGTTCATTGGTGTTGTCTTGCAGGTTCATTAATTTTTGCATGAAGGTTGATTGAGTATAAGTAACATGTTCATCATGTATAACTAACAGGTTCATTGAGTATAAGTAACAGGTTCAACATTTATAACTAACAAGTTCATTGAGTATAAATAACAGGTTCATCACACATAGAATAGGTTGTACACTTCAAAAATCGACCAGGTTCATTGGTGTTGTCTTGCAGGTTCATTACTTTTTGCATGCAGGTTCATTGAGTATAAGTAACAGGTTCATCATGTATAAGTAACAGGTTCATTGAGTATAAGTAACAGGTTCATCACACATGGAATAGGTTGTACACTTCAAAAATCGACCAGATTCATCGGTATTGTCTTGCAGGTTCATTAATTTTCGCATGTAGGTTTATTGAATATAAGTAATAGGTTCATCATGTATAACTAACAGGTTTATTGAGTATAAGTACCAAACCAGCTATTTATACAAATTGAGCAGATTTCAATGAAAGATTTCATTATCAAACCAGCTATTTATACATAAATTCAACCAAGGGGAAAGAAAGATGCAAACTATCTACAATTTAAAGCAAAAGCCCGACTGTATCGTATGGCTAATGGTTGTGCAATTTGGTTTCCTCTTCACAGGTTTGCAAGTTTGTATCAGATGCTGTATTCAAATCAATGTTGCTCCTCCACCTAGATCCTGGAAGGTACAAACCCAAAAATCCAATACAACTCACTTTCAAATAATCTTATACGTTCTTATTCAAGGGGAAAAAAAACAAGTACCAAGAGATAAACACATCTGTTGAATTGCAATCTTCAAACTCCTCCCACAGTGTGCCAAGAGACAACTATGTCTCCCAATCCATACTTGATCTCACCCCAATGAGTCTCTTCAATCGCACCACCACCGCATTTGCCGCCCTGCACCACCTTGATCTCCACCAGCAACTCCGGCCCCATCTGCAAGGCCTCAATAACAAGCAGCAATTTCCCCCTCCCAAGCCAGATCTTCCCTCCTTTCCCCTTCTCCACATCATACCCTAATTTCCCACCCACCTCTACCACCTTCTCCGCCGGAGAACTCGATATGAACCGCCTCTCCTTCTTCCCAGCTACATCGTCAAACAAACCCGACAAATCAAGCTTCGAATTCATTCCGATTACGTCGAAAGCGTTCATAGTTGAAACCCTATCGAAATTGGTCTCGTTTAGGGATACCAAATCGCCCAAAGACATGCTCTGGGGGCCGAATTTGCCGGCGTTGACCCACAGATTCTTGGCAATGTCGTCGACTGCGAGTCGGGTATTCGGATTCGGGTCGAGGAGTTGGTATATCAAAGCCCTAGCGGACCGTCGTAGCGGCCGTGGCGGGCAATTACCTCCGGAGCAGCGAACGCCGGGGTTCCACACGCCGTCTGGAGGAGGAGGCCGTCGGATCCCTCGACAGCGATGGCGGCGAGGCCGAAGTCCGAGAATGATGATTGTTCAGGGGTGATAGAGAGAGAAGAAGACGGGTTTGTGGGAAATCATGGTGATTTTTGGGACACCAAATTACTCTTATGTCCCTCCGTGTCTTTTTTAATTAAAATTGTGGCGTAATTCTAGATCATTGGATGATATATCTGGACGGTCTACATACATGCTCTCAGCTTATTATAAGATTATTATAAGAGATACGTCCATTTGATCCTTCCTCTGTAAAAGCATAACAGGAAAAAGGGCAAAAGCCAAATCTTTAATGTATTAATAAAGGTACATAGTACGTCTTTAACTCTTTATTCTTTGTTCATTAGTTTTACATCAATAAAATAATCAGGAATTAAAGTGAAGATTTCATCAGTATATATCTATGTGAATATTATTATTATTATTATTATTATTATTTAAAAAAAAATCAAGTGTACAATAAAAGCTTATACGTACAAACGTGAGAACGATGTGCAAATATTTATTAAAATAATTTTTTTATATACTTTGTATTTTATATGTAATTTTTTTATTATTATATATGTTTATATTTGTACTACTTATACAAATGTTTTATATATATTATGTGTGCATCTAATTATGTATTGAATATATATGTATATATTTAGTATCACATATGCATAGTCTTTTTCTACCAAAAAAACATATGCATAGTCTTTGTACTATAGGCATATATGCTTTATATATATGTGTACATATATTTTGTTATTTCCCATATAAACGTTCATCCTAACATATTTTTTGTGTTATAAAAAAAGAATTGTCATTATTATTTTGTACTTTTAAAATTCGATTATTCTATTTTATGTTTTTAGTGCATACATTAAAAATATTATTGATTTTTTTATTAAATATTATTATTTTCATGTTTTACTTTTTAGAAGAGTAAGTATATCTGTAAGCAGTTTATTAACAATGAATTCATATATAAATACTGTTTTTTTATTAGGAAAGAATTTGAATTATCCGACATAACAATGTTGGCTAGATCGAGAGGCCGATAGATCGGCGCCGGTTAAAATCGGACATAAAGGACAATAAATCAAGCATGGAAAATACAACAAAGCAAACAAAGAGCTTAACGACCTAGATCGAGTTGTGAGCAAAGCACGATCAGAAGAAAGCGTCACCGGAAGACGAGTTAGACAGGAGCAAACCTGCGGAAGTGTTGAACGGACTACCATGACGTTGCCTTCTCTTCTAAGAGGGGTCTTCGGGAGCCTCAAGCATGACGTTGCCCCCGTAAAAGGAGGATCTTCATTGAGTCACAGACACAACCACGACCAGACACTCAAGCATCACCTTAATTCAGCTCCACGACCGGACACTCAAGTATCACCCTATATAAATACTAGGGTTGTTCAAAAACAACCCGGACCGGAAAAATGGACCGGACCGAAAAGGACCGGAAAAATGGACCGGACCGAAAAAGACCGGACCGGTGAAATTACGGTTCGGTCTCCGGTCCATGTTTTTCCATTAATCGGGGTCTGGTCCGGTCCAAATCCGGATTTTAACCGGTCCGGAGGATCGGATTTTTTAAAAATAAAAAAATAAGGAGTTTAAATGTTTTTTTTATAGATATTTTTCTTAATTTAATAAATTAGGAGTATAAATTTTTTATATATATTTTTAGATATTAAATAAAAAAAATTTTAAATAAGGACCGGTCCTAGACCGAAATCGGACCCGGACCAGACCGAATCGGTCCGGTCCGAATGAACACCCCTAATAAATACCGTTTATAATTTGCTTTTATTTCATCTTCTTGGGCTATAATTTTTTTTAACTCTTTCTTTTGCCCACGTGGATTTTCTTCTTTATCTCCCACCAGTTGAAGAATCTCCTTTTCCGGGTTGGTGGGGGTTAAAAAAGACATTTTTCTAATGGCTACAAATTAGGTTTATGAATAAACTTGGTAATTTCCTCTTTTTTTTTTGATGAGGAAAGAATTAGGCGAAACCTATCTGCGGTGTAAGGTTCGTCCTAGAGCATCCTGACGGATGAGAACTTTAAGTTCTTGGTTGGATTCTAAGGCAGTACTCGAGGTTGCGTAGCTGAGTTTGGCAATGAAGTCAGCTGATCTGTTCACTTCTCGGAAGACATGCCTTGTCAGGACTTCCTGGAAAGAACGGAGATCGATGAGGATTGAGATCGATGAGGATATGAGCGATTACCATTTCAATTTTCCACGGGCAAGTCCATATGCCTAGAATGGAGTTAATTAGGCACAAATTATCTCCTTCAATTTCGATCTTGTTAAGATTGAGTGAGATAGCTTTTTTAATGTTGTTTCTTAGTGCTATGGTTTCAGCCATGAGTGCTGATTGATAATCATATTTTTGATTGGACATATGGATAATTTCAGCATGATCATTCCTGATAATGTGCCCAGTTCCTATTTGACCGTTTGGTAGTCTAGAGCCATCGAAGTTTATTTTGTAGAATCCATGTCGGGGTTTTTCCCATTTAATGTTTCTGGTTTTTCGTCGTTGAGCCGGGTTCGGCTTTTGGTGCGTTGATTCGTCTGTTTCAAGTTTCTTTGTTTTGTTCCAGTTGAGTATAAGAGTTTTTATGTACAGGGTTAGATCTTTTATGCTATTTGGCCCTGTAGTTTGGAAGATTTTTTGGTTTCTGTGGATCCAGATGCCCCACCAGGTTGTTGCTAGGCAGACCCATTCTTGCTTGGTTAGCACCGATTGGAGGTCACACATAGTATCAATTGGTTTTTTTCCGTCGATGTTAAGGCTTTTAATTTGGCTTTCGATGTAATTATTTTGGTTTCTAAATTGTTTTAGGGTGTTGGGACATTCAAACAAAAAATGATTTAGGTCTTTATATGGGTTATTACATGAGTCACATGCGAGTGGCACCGCCACATGTTTTTGGGCTAATCTAGCCTTCGTGGGTATGCCATCATGGCAAATTTTCCATAAGAAGTTTTTTACTTTGGGGTATGTATCTAGATCCCAAATCCAAGAGAATTTGTTATTGGTTGGGCTGGTCTGTTTGGTTATGAGTTCGAAGGCGGTTTTGGTGGAAAACCAACCGTTTTTATTGGGAGCCCAGAAGAGGCGATCAGGAATGTCATTTTGGGGTAATTGTATGTTGGTGATAATTTCAACAGCTGCATCATTGATGATTTTTGATAGTTCGGTTTTGTTCCATTTTTTGTTTGTAATGAAATTGCTTACTTTTGTTTCTGGGTCGATGGTGGTATTTGGGTGAGTGTAGTTTGTGAGTTTAAGGTTAGGCGTCCAAGGGTCTTCCCAAAAGTTAATAGAGCGTCCATCTCCAATTAGCCAGTGCAGGCCGGTCTTGAACTCATTACGGAGTTTGAGAAGTTTCCCCCATTGCCAGGAGTGGTTGCTTTTTCTTGTGTAGTTGAGAATGTTAACATTCTTTAGGTATTTTTCATTGATGATTTTAACCCAGATATTGTTTGGTTCTGCAAAGATTTTCCAGATAAGTTTCATTTGGAGTGTTTTGTTCATATCTTCTGTTTTTTTGATTCCGATCCCTCCATTGTTTTTATTCCTGCAAATTTTGTCCCATCCTATTAAGGGTTTGTACGTTTGTTCTTTGTTCCATAGGAACCTTCTATTGATTTTATCTAGTGTGTTATGTACCCCTGTAGGTAGCATAAAACATTGCATGATGTAATTTGGTTTGGCTGCCAGATTAGCCTTAATGAGGGTTGCTCGTCCTTCAAGGGATAGGGAACTAGCTTTCCATTTTGATAATTGTGTAGTGGTAGCCAACACTGTGTTCTGGAATGTGTCTTGATTCACCTTCCCATTTATAATGGGGCAGCCAAGGTATTTTTCTAGGGAGACCGAGCTCGTGATGTTGAGAATAGATTGAATTAAGTTTTTTGTGCTGTTTGTTGTGTTTGGTGTTGCCTGAAAGGCAGATTTATGGTAATTGACACATTGTCCTGATATGGAGCAATAGTCTTCGATAATGCTTTTGACATTCTGACATGTTGTTTGGTTTGCTTTGGCGAAAATGAGGATGTCGTCTGCAAATGCTAAGAATGGGATGTTTGATCCCATTCGGGTCATTTTGAACCCTAGTTGATTGGTATCAATGTTTGCTTCGTGTTGGATTTTCCTGGCGAGTACTTCGGCACCAAGGATGAAAAGGAAAGGCGATAGAGGGTCCCCCTGACGGAGTCCTCTTTTGGGGTGAAAGATATCTGTGGGTCCGTTATTGACCAAAACTGAGAAGGTGACTGTTTCAATGCATTCTTTGATCCATGCAATGAATTTTGGAGAGAAACCAAATTTTTCAAGGACTTCAATGATGAAGACCCATTCTATTTTATCGTATGCTTTTTCCATGTCTAGTTTGATTGCTATCCAACCTTCTTTGCCCTTTTTGGCACGAAAGGAGTGGAATATTTCGTGTGCAATAAGAATGTTATCTTGGATTGCGCGGTCAGCAACAAATGCTCCTTGTAAGGGGTGGATGAGTTTGTTTAGAATTGGTTTCAGTCTTTCTGTTAAGATCTTGGATATGAACTTGTATATTGTTGAGCAAAGACTTATTGGTCGGTAGTGGTTTGTGGAGTTTGGGTTATCGCATTTTGGTATTAGGGTAATAAAGGTGTGATTGATTTGTTTAAGAATTTTTCCAGAATGGAAGAAGCTTTTAACTGCTTTGGTTACAAGTGGTCCGACAATGTGCCAATATTTTTGGTAGAAAAGGGCGGACATACCGTCCGGACCTGGTGATTTATCACTGCCAATGTTGAAGACAGCTCGTTTCACTTCTTCATTGGTTACATTATTGGTTAAGTTGGTGTTATCCTGGTCTGTGACCTCGTTTGTTATATTTCTCAGCATGTTTTGTAGATTGTTATTGTTAATCGTTCCTTGTTTAAATCTTTTTTCAAAGTTTGTTCTAATTTCATTCCGAATGTTTTCGAGACCAATAATGATTGTTCCTTCCTGGGTTTTAATTTCCCGGATAATTTTCCGGCTTCTTCTCCCATTTGCGATGCGATGGAAATAGTTTGTGTTGGTGTCGATTGATTTGATATGTTTGGTCTTGCCTCTTTGACTCCAATATTTTTTCTGGAAAGATAAGAGGCATTCCTTTTTGTTGAGGAGTCTGCTTTGTTTGCTGATTAAGACTTGGTTTGGGTTGAGAATGATGTCTTTTTGGATATTAGTTAGTTATGTTTCTATTTCTCTGATTTGGTTAAAGATATTCCCAAATGTCGTTTTGTTCCAGTTTTTGGTGCTGATCTTGAGAGCAAGTGTTTTTTTTTACCAGGTTGTACATATGTGATCCTTGGTTATCAGACCGCCATGCTTGTTTGACCAGGTTTTCAAAATCTTTTCTTGTTGTCCACATTTTCTCAAATTTAAATGGTTGTGCCTTGATAGGGTTGGGGTTTTCTAGCTCTACAGATATAGGACATTGGTCTGAAGTTGTGAACGCATGGTTCTTGGTGAAAATGCCCGGAAACCATTGGAGGATTTGGTCGTGGACAAGGGTTCGGTCTAGTTTTTCATAGATATTATTTATTTCTGTATTGTTTTTCCGCCATGTGAATTCTCCACCTTGTGTTGGTATATTGATCAGGTCGCATTTGTTTCTAAATTCAATTAGTCTTTGGAATCTAGATGGGTGATTTGAGGAACCACCCACCTTTTCCGTAGTTGATTCAATTTCATTAAGATCACCAATGATGATGCACGGTATTTGTGTTTGGTGGATAAAGTTTGTGAGTAGGTTCCAGAAAACAGTTTTCTCATTTTCTTTTGGTGGTGCATACGTAAATATGAGCATCAGACAGTAGTTTTTGTCTATGATTTTGTATTTGATAGCTATGAATCTTTTGTCAATGTGTGATAGCTCACAGATTTCATTTTGTAATTGGTAGGATTTCCACATGACGCATATGTCACCTGAGAATCCGTTGGCGGGTGCGAAATGAAGAGTATCAAATCCGGTTTTAAGCCAGAGATTTATTTCCGGTTCTTGGTTGGTTCTTGTTTCCGCAAGGGCCATTATTTGTATTTTTTCGATTTTACAGAAAATGTCAATATCAGTCCACAAGTTTCTACGACCGATACCGCGACAATTCCATAGGCTTATCTTCATAAAAACCTAGGGAGTTTTTTGGCAAGTGAAGTTGGTCTTGCCCAAGTTTGATTTTTTTTTATGCTGATTTAGGGAGTTTAGGTATTGAATTTGGTGTGGGCCTTTGATTCTTCTTTCTCTTATTTTTATAAGGTGTTTTTGGTTGGTTTCCAATCTTTTTAGACTGGTATTGTGTTGCCCCCAAGTGATTGGTATACCATTCTCATCCTTGTTTTGGTAGTGGTGCATTTTGTTGGTAATTACGTACCCACCCAAGTTTAGTAGTTCAAGGTAATAACAATTGAGAGTATGTGAGAGTATATGAGTACATAATTTAGGGGTTTGATCCCTTGATAGATAAATATAGGGGGTGACCCTTTTGGTTATGATAACAGGATATTTCATTCCCAAGATGAGAGTTATAGTTGTTTTTGATGCTTGTGAAGCATTTTTGACATGTGGTTTACTGTAGAGAACATCAGAAAAGGGTCGGTCCCTTGCTAGTTTATTGTAGGGGGTGACCCTTTTATTCCTGATAACAGGATAATTGTTCTCCAAGAGTGTATACACATAATTTGGAAAAGGGATTAGGCATAAGTAGCTCCCTAATGGTTGGTTGTTGATCCAAAGTCGCCATTTCGTTGAGGTCAGGCCATAAGACGAGTCGAACAGAGTTGGAGACATTTCAGATAAGCACCACTCAGTGGACTTGTGAGTCTTCCGGTTGTAAGGATAATACTGCAATACAAGAAGGCAATTAGAGCACAAGAAGTTACTGATTACAATAGTCAGGGGTAACCCTACAGGCTTAGCAAGAGTAAAGATACACCTTAAGATGTAACTCCATATCACGGTTTGTGCAAATTTGATGTGAGGGTTAACCTCAGTGACAATATAATCTGACCAGGCTTGTGAAGCCTTAGAATCAATTATGATAGGAGTCAACACAAGATTCATGATAGAGATCATAACAACAGCAAGATTTTCCACACAAAGCACTGGACTCTTGCAAGACAGATAAGTAAATAACAGATACTGATAACAGTAACTTGGATTCATGCGAGAAAACTCCATGTGATGGTTCACCAACATAGTATAGATGTTAAGAGCTAAGAGTACAAAGCACCCAAGTAGGGAGAAAATCATAAAGCACCATAAGCACAAGAAATTATGAGATCTTAACAAAACAGATCAAAATGGTCAAATAGAGAGAATCTAAGGAAATCTCAACAATAGGATTACCCCATAAGGTGTCGTGCCAAACCGCTTTTTTAAACCAGTTATTGTTTTTGAGGGATTTAGCAGTAGGTGAGGATTTTGAAGCCTTATGAGGCCAGACATCATTAAGGCGAAAGTATTTTCCCCTCAGATCAAAAGGATGATACGAGTTAAGAAGATTGTGTCGTTCTAACATACACATCATCTCAGTAGCCAGGTGAGCAAATAGAGTAAAGCACAATGAGTTGGGTAATTGGTAAAGTAAGAGATAAAGTTCAAGAGTGGGGTTAATACACCTTGGATTTAGGTAGCTTTGTCGGCAGGGAGGAGCAACGATCGTAGCCCCATGTCCCTCAACCGCTGTCGGGGTCCAGATTTTTTTCTAAACCGAATGGCCTTTGGAGAAGACGTCTTCAGGGAGGAGTGGATCGGTGAAGCCCGAGGGACCCCCATGGACACACTGGTGCAAGGGCCGCGTGGAGACAGAGCTCGAGGCTTTGGAAAAGACGTCCAAATTCGATATCTGAACCAGTTGATTGTCTCCGAGATAGTCAAATCTTGAAGCCCCTTCCAGAGAGAGCAGCCTTCTTGAGCAGATTGTGTTGACAACTTCTTGTTGGCGGAGATTTGGGTGGATCCGGGAGCGATGAGGAGGGTGTGGAGCTCATGGATCGAGGTCCAGCAAGAAGTCAGGTGTAATAGGTTCGGCCGGCGTCGCAAGTTGGTTTTGGAGCTCGTAGATCGGCGGAGCGTATATCTCCATTGACGCGATCGAGGTCCAGCAAGGGTTGAGGAGGGAGCCATAAAGCTTGATTTGTTTCTTCCACTTGGAAGAGGGGCCTCTTATGGAGGAAGATCGATCACTGATTTTGGTGGGGTTTTGTGTGGGTTTGGTGCGGCGCCGGGAAGAAGGCAGTAGGGAAAGGGAGTGTTTGCTGCTAGGGTTTTCCATTAGGGTTTGAAGTTGATGCCTATTCACTAGCCAGTTGATTTTGGTAATTTCCTTTTCATATTGACAATTGAACTAACGCACATTTTTTCTGTGATGTTGCCATTTCAATATCGGTTTGTCTAATATATGTCTTAAGGATTCCGATTTAGAAAAATAAATCTTAAATAAGAAATGATAAATCCTTTTAAAAAATACTAAAAAATCCTAAATAATTAAAATCTAATAAAATCTTACTATATATGGACTCTTAACTAGGCATAGATTAGAAAAATCGTTTCAATATTTGGGAACTTTAGAGAAGAATTTCGATCATCGTTCTTGTGACGTAATTTGTAGGCATATTTACCAGGCCTGACGTCTATAATTATCCACTTAAATATACTAGTTTTTTTTGTGGAAGCTTAAACATATTAGTTCATTATTATATACATGCATCCTGTATCTGAAATTTAAAGTATGTTTAAAAAATTATTTTTTAGTGTTAATCAATATTAATATACGTACTACTAATGATGTCTTGTCAATCATTATAGCTTGGTTTGGGGTTATAATTTATAGTTGTACTCTATAATTTTGTATTAACGAGTAGCTGCAATTGCATGGAGATGAAGTAAACATTTACGTTACTGATGTGTTAGGTGAATTAAAAATATCAGTGGTCGTTCGGCTGGGAAGTTACTTTCCATAATTTTAAATTACTTGAAAAATGATATCAATATATGTGTTTGGTTGATTTTTTTGTTTTAAAAAAATATAAATATTTAAATTATGTGATTTTCAATTCCTATAAAACATAAGAAGTGCAATCACCTAGGAAGGGACGGATAAGATTTTATTCTCCCATATTTTTCATGATTTAGATTTTAACCAAACATAATTTATAAATTTTCATGAATTTAAATTCCCATATTTCGATTTCACCATGAAATAACTTTCTAGAAATTACATTTTCCACATTCAATCAAACAAGCACTCAGTATGTAAAGTAGCTTTATTTGCAATGTATTAAGTCATAGATTAGTCACGCGTACGGCGTACGTTTGATCGATTTATAGTTACATGTAATAAAATTGCGTAGTAATATATAAATTGCGACCTGTACGTAAGATTAAAAAAAAACAGTATAAGTCCGTTCACACTTCACACATACGTATTAGTGGCGGAACCAAAATAATTTAAAAAATGGGACACACTAACATATAATAGTAAATATGTAAAGTGGAAATGACTTATAAATATTATTTTTATAATTAAATAATTTATTATATTATCGATTAAAGAAAGTTAATTCAACTTTTTTATAAGAAAAATGTAAATAAAAGCATAGTTTAAGACTCTCCAAATTTTACAATCTATATATACATAATAAGTATATATTGTTTTTGAATTTCTATTATTATTTATCTCTTAATTTGATTGTACTGACATTTTAATATAAGACTATGTTTTATTATACTATAATTAATGAAGGCTTTTTAAAATTATAAATATATATAATAAGCTAGAATTAACTAACTATATGTTAACACTTAACCAACTAATATATTGAATAAAATACAAAATGAAGAAAGAAGAAGTACAAGAGCAAAAACAGTAAAAAAAAAGCCTCCTGAAAATTTGAAGACTCGAACACGACACTACTTTTTTATTATTATTATTAGGTAAGAATTAGACTGAAAATCACAGAAGAGTCGATTTCTCAGTCTATAGCATCCTTTCGGATGAGAATTACAAATTCTAAATTAGCTCGAATATCTTCCAAGGAACTCAGCTGGACCTTCTTAGCGATGAAGTCGGCCACCACGTTTGTTTCTCGGAAGACATGAAAGATCTGCACTGAAGAGAAAAGTTGTAAAACACACAGGATATTAGAAATTAACATTTCAATATCCCATGGACAGTGCCAGATTTGATTCAGAACATTCACAATGGTAAGGTTATCGCATTCAAGATGAATGTCGGTAATTTCTAATTCATAGGCCTTTACCAGTGCATTTCTTACTGCAAGTGTTTCCGTTTTTAAAGGGGTTAAGATACCACATTTATCCCCAAAGAGGAAGATTGGTTCACCCATTTTGTTCCTGAAAATGTAGCCAAAGCTAGATTCACCATTAGTTTTTCTGGATCCATCTGTGTTGATTTTAATTATGTTATCCGGAGGCTTTTTCCATTTCTTTATTGGTCGTCTTACAATGTTCCTTTTATGAGTTTTTTTATTGTCTTCTATAAGACAGTCTGGGTTCCAGTTTTTCGTTTTATTCCAATTTTCAATTTGTTTCTTAATGTATATTGGTACATCCTTAATGGCTTCGACATCATCATTTGTTCTGCCAAAACTTAGTTGATTTCTATAGAACCAAATGCTCCACCAAGAGACCATTAATTTTGAGAATTGTGATCTATTAGTTTTTTGTCGAATTTCTTCAATGATTTCATTATTTTTTTTGTTTCCTAGGTTTAGGGATATGATTATGCCAAAGGTGTCATGATTCAAATTTTCAATTGTTTTTAAGGTATGCTTGCATTGGAAGAGGAGGTGGTTCAAATCTTTCAACTGAGCATTGCAGCGTATACACCCCGGGGGGGGGGGGGGGTTGCAACACATTTTTATGCTAATCTAGCTTTCGTTGGGATTCCGTTTTTCATTATTTTCCAGATAAAATTTTTAACTTTGGGATACATGTCCATTTTCCAGATCCACGAGGAATCATAGGCGGTGTAGCTCTTACTATTGTTAATTAGTTTCATAGCAGAATGTGTAGAAAACCAGCCGTTTTTGCTAGTTTTCCAGTACATTCTATCATGGATCTCATTTAAGGGAATTGAGATCGAGGTTACTTTTTCGGATAAACCATTTGGTAAGTATTGTTCAAGTAAGTCCTTATTCCAGGTTTTATTTGGCAGCATGAAGTCTACCAGGGCATCCTTATTCAGGATTGACTGGGAGTTTATGTCATCACATAATGGGGTGTTCAGAACCCAGTTATCTGTCCAGAATTTGATAGTTTTTCCATTACCAACTTGCCAAATTAGTCCAGATTTGAACTCAGGCATAAGTTCAATCAATTTGGACCATTGCCAGGAGCATTTTCCTTTTTTTCTCGTAATGAAGTATATGGTTTGTTTTTAGGTATTTATCAGTAATAACTCTAACCCAGAAGTTATTTGGTTCGGCTATAATTTTCCAAAGTAATTTGAATTGAAGGGCTTTATTCATGTCTTTAGCTTTTCTCAAGCCAAGACCTCCTTGATGAGTTGGTTTGCAATTTTTTTCCCAACTTATAAGAGGTTTATAGGAGTTGTCTTTGTTCCAAAAAAAGGATCTGTTTAGTTTATCAAGTTCATTGTGTGTGTGAGTAGGCAACATGAAGCTTTGCATAAGGTAATTTAGTCTTGAAGCCAGATTGGTTTTTATTAGTGTTGTTCCTCCTGCTTGGGAAAGGGAATTTGCTTTCCATTTAGATAATTGTTATTGGGTGTTAACTAAAAGGTCAGCAAATGTGTTCGAGTTAACTCTACCATTGATGATAGGACAACCTAGGTATTTTTCGAGAGATATCATGTTTGTAATTGTGAGAATGCCTTGTAGAGCTAGTTTCTTTTGGTTAATGACCATTTTTGTAACTTGAAAGGCCGATTTATGAAAATTTACTTTTTGTCCTGAGATGTTGCAGTAGTCATCAATAATATCTTTGATTTCTTTACAGTTCTCATGTTTGGCTTTTGAGAATATCACAATGTCATCCGCAAATGCCAGAAACGGGATTCGTGTTCCTTGTTGATTGATTTGAAATCCTATGGGATTTCGAGTTCGATCTGAGGTTTTTTGGAGTTTTCTAGCAAGGATTTCAGATCCTAAAATAAACAAGAAGGGCGAAAGGGGGTCTCCCTGTCGAAGTCCTCTTGAAGGTTTGAATATTTTTATGGGTCCATTGTTAACAAGTACCGAGAAAGATACTGTTGTAATGCATTCTTTTATCCAGTTGATAAATTTTGCATGGAATCCATACTTTCCCATAATTTTTATAATAAAATCTCATTCGATTCTATCATAAGTTTTTTCCATGTCTAGTTTTAAGGCAATAAAGCCTTCAGTTCCTTTTTCGATTTAAAGGAGTAAAAGATTTCATGAGCAATTAAAATATTGTCTTGAATTGCTCTGTTAGCAACAAAGGCACCCTGAAAGGGGTGTATCATTTTTTCCATTGTTCCTTTGAGTCTAGTTGTTATAATCTTCGAGATGATCTTATAAATAGTAGAACAGAGACTTATGGGTCTATAGTGATTTATAGAGTTTGGATTGTCACATTTAGGGATTAAGGATATGAATGTGTGATTTATTTGTTTAAGTAGTTTTCCAGAAAGAAAAAAACTTTTAACTGCTTGGATAACAGAGGGGCCAACGATGTCCCAATATTTTTGGTAAAATTCTGCTGTCATTCCATCCGGCCCCGAAGATTTATCCGAGTCAATGTTAAAGACCGCCTTTTTAATTTCTTCGTTGGATACATTTTTAATTAACTCCAGATTATCCTATGTAGAGATTTCAGACTGGATTAATTCAAGGTTTTCTTGGAATAGTCTCTAGTTCATATCTTCACTTTTGAATCTTTTTATGAAATCATTTCTGATTTCATTTCTGATGTTTTCTTCACCAGTGATGCTTGTTCCTTCTTGGATTTTGATTTCCTTTATAATTTTTCTGTTTCCTTTTCCACTTGCTATTTTATGAAAATAGTTGGTATTCGTGTCATTATATTTGATATGTTTTACCTTAGCTCTTTGATTCCAGTAAATTTTCTGGAAACACAGAAGTTTTTCCTTTTTTGTCTATGATTCTAGTTTGTGTTTTAATGAGGTCATTTGTAGGGTGATTGTAGATCTCAGTTTGGATTTCAGAAAGTTGTTTTTCTATAGTTTGTAATTGTGTGAAGACATTTCCAAAGGTAGATTTGTTCCAGATCTTAGCATATTTTTTAAGTAGTTTTGTTTTGGATACCAGATTGTACAATCTAGATCCATGGTAGTTTGTTCCCCATGCTTGTTTTACCATGTTTCTAAAATCCTTTCTAGTCATTCAATTTTTTTCAAATTTAAACGGCTGATTTTTAAAAGGCACAGCTGAGTCTAGCTCGATGGAGATTGGACAATGGTCTGAGCTGGAAAAAGCATAATGCTTAGTACAGATATCAGGATATCATTGAAGGATCTGGTGATGGATAAGAACCCTATCCAGTTTTTCATATATGTTTTCTATTTCTGTGTTGTTCTTTCGCCAAGTATAGATGTTTCCCTGGAAAGGAGTATCCAAGAGTTCACATTCATTTTTAAAATGACGTAATCTTGTAAATTTCGATAAGGGTGGTATGTTCCCTCCTATTTTTTCAGAAGAGTTTTGAATTTCGTTCAGATCTCCCATAATAACACACGGAAGAGAACAATTTTTAATGTAGGAGATAAATTCATTCCAGAACACATTTTTTGCAGACTCATTTGGAGGGGCGTAAGTAAGGATTATCATAAGTTTTTTGTTTGTGAGCAGCTTTGTATACTTAATACTAATGAATCTTGTTTCAATTTGTTCAATTTCAAGGATTTCATTTGTCAGTTGGTAGGTCTTCCACATTACGCAAATGCCACCCGAAAAACCCGTAGCCGGGACACAGTAGAATTGATCAAATCCCGCATTTTACCAAACTTTTTCACTAGGTTCTTTGTTTGTTCTTGTTTCAAAGAGTGCAATTAATTAGATTCGTTCAATTTTGCAGAAGGATTCAATATCCATCCAAAATGTCTTCTTCCCTATTCCACGGCAATTCCATGCTGTGATCTTCATAAATAACCAGTTGAGTGATTGCCCCATGTCCAGTGACAATTAGGGGTCTTGTTTCGGAGTTCATAGTAATGATAGTTATGACGAGTGCAAACCGTCAAAGAGTCGTGGTGATCAACCCAGTTCGTGTAAACCACATTTATTATACTAAATTGTTCATAATTTCCCATCCAAATTTCAGTGTTAGTGTTGTTCACATAATATCTGAAACTGAGAAGAAGAAACGACACAATCTCACATACCAAATAAAACAACAATTTATAGTTGTTCGTTAATACATAGCTCAAATTTGGGTGAGTCATGGAGCTAAAGTTAAACATATGGTTGTTCATGGAAACATAGTTTGTTCTGTTATTTGCTTTTCTCAAGCGGGGTTGTTCTGTGGATTTGTGGGGGTTACCCATTCCAGCTATTTTGTTATGTGTTCTGGCACACACACATTTTCGCTGAAAGAAACAAAGTTTCCAAATGTAGGGATTGCGAAAGCTCCTCACATAATGTTGGGACAAGGAGTTATACAACAAGTACAAATTGCGATAGAATTTGTGCAGGGAGTTGAAATTCCAAAGAAATTTGTTCAAGGTATGAGATTTCAGACAATAGTTTCTCTGGTGATGCCATAAGTCGAGAAAGGCCATGAGGCCGAATTTGATATCTTCAGATTTGGAGGTGTTGGTCCATTTAGGACTCACCTGAAAGAACAACCCGAAGGCAACGGATCTAACGCAATTTGTATAGATAGTGCATTGTTGGCAAGAGAGATAAATCAACAAAATGTAAAAGTTGTTCAGGAATTTCAAGGTCTTCTCTCTATACTGATAATCAAGCCACCACAATCTGGAAAGTGAAGCCAACCAGCACCTCCATTTCCAGAAAGTGATCACATTCAAACTATCGCAGCATAAGACAAGATCCCAGAAGATTAACAAGGGGGTAAACCCTTAGCACAAAAATAACAGATTTAACATAGTAATAGTACGCAAAAAAAAAACAAATAGCCAGGGATGGTGACAGTGGAGGATTTGGTCTGATCAAGAGGGTTCACCTCGATAGTTCTCAAAACAAAGGGTTCAGGGGACAGGGTTTTCACAAACTTAGGCCCAGGTGAGTCAAAGGGCTTCTCTTTCGAAGTGTCCCTACCGTCAGGACAGTCAAGGTACCCAAAAGAGAAAGCAAAGAGATGGTTAACAGGGTTCAGAGGTTGAAGAATCAGATCTAAACAATCAAGGTCAGAGACCACAAGGAAAAAAATCACCACACAAACAAACCAGAAAAAAGAAAGGAGGGCGTAGGAATGAGCACACCTAATTTTCGGGAAGAGATGGGCATCGAGGTCAAGCTGGGGGTTCCAGCATCTGTTCCGGGTCTTCCATTCTTCCGCAGAGGCGAAGAACAAAAACCTGAGATCGACTTTCGCACCAAGGAAGGGCTCAGTGAGATCAGCGCAGCACTAGAACTGACTAGGAAGAAGGCGAAAGAATGAGGAGAAGATTCTGGTAGGAGCACCGACAGCACTCCTGAAAGAGACGACAAGGGAGGCGAGCCAAAGGAGAACTCCGACTAAGTCCCGACGGCAACGAACAGCAACAATACCACCCCAGAGAGGGTCAGACAGAGGATAGAGGAGAGAAAAAAACCCACCCCCTTTCCAGGTCCACGAAAGGAGGGATAAGGAAGGACCAACCGCCTCTGCTTTCATGGGAAGGAGACCAGCGGCGGCATGGAAGGCGAAGCAGCACCGCCGTTCCATCGTCCAGGTCCAGAGCAAACTCAGATCGTGTTGTCGAAATTTCTGAGCTCGGTTTCGATATTTTTGAGTGAGGATGGTAGAAGGAGAATAAGGAAGAAGATTGAGCGAATGATTTCGAGGGGTTGAGTTGTTGATTTTGGAAGGGTTGAGCCTACTTTCATGGGCAGCAGAGAGGTGTTCAGGCGACAGCGGGTGCACAATTAGGGTTAGGGGGTGGGTTTTCTTGGGAGCGTTTTCTTTTCTCATTTTTAAATTCAGTTCTGAACACGACACTACTTAATTGCCTAAATGGGTGCATTATCACTTGCATAAAAAATCCGATAGGCGGCGAAGGGGGGGCAGCGGGGTCCTTGGTTCCGCCTCTGCGTAAGATGATAAAAACATTTTTACGTTGTCATTATTTTATTTATGATAAAATTTACTGAACTTATTGTGATACCCCGTATTTTTGTAAGGTTATTTTGGGGAATTATGGAATTTTCCCGAGTACCCGTTGTGTACGTTGGATTTAATACAGAGAGTTTGAGACATTCTGTAATGTGCTCTGTATCTGTAATATTTTTCTCAGTGAAATAATATACAGATAACATGCATTGGATTTTAATTGTCGTTCGCGTACGATAATTTTTATCCCGGCTTAATGTCATGTTCGTTCAAAGCTGAACGGGCGGGAAAAAGGTGTCACAGCGACCGCCGTAAAGTCGCGGCGACCGCCGTAGTGAGACCCAAGCACGGCGACCGCCGTAAAGTCACGGCGCCCGCCGTCCCAATGCTCGAGGAGGCAGCTGGTGTGTCAGGCCGTGGCAACCGCCGTAAATTACGGCGCCCGCCGTAAGTGCCGTCATCGTTGCCCAACAGTCGTTGCCCGTTGGTCGCCGGCGTTATTTCTGGCGAGCGCCGAACTAGCTCTAGGCCCTTCGTTTTTGAACTCCATACGCTTTGGCTATAAAAGGGGGTGTTGGGGGAGTGATTTGAGCCATCCCAAGCACCAAATCTCTGCCAAATTTGCCTCTCGCCGGAGTTATGCCTTCGCCGGAAATTTCGAAGCTTTCGTCGGTGTTGTTTAGTGGTGTTTCCAGCAGCTCTTTTGAAGCCTTGTGGTTGCCTTTGGAGGTCAGAAACCAAGCAAGGCAGAAAGGGGTCGAAACGCGCTTTGTTTTGGTGAGATTTCTCTCGTCTCTGTCGACCGTGTTCTTCACGGCGACCGCCGTGATGAATGCGGCGACTGCCGCCAATAACAGCGACCGCCGCCAGTGCCCAGAACGCCTTCATGGCTTTGGCTTGGTCGGTTGTCGACGTGGCGTCTTTCCTTTCGTGTTCTTTCGCCGTGTTTAGATTCGTACTGTTTATGTCGGATCTAACTTAGGGTTCCTTTTATGGGTCAACTCGAAGGTTGTTGTGCTGTCGGAACTATACCGTGTCGAGCCCGGAATCCAGTTGACGTCTTTAGACTATTCTGCGGAGTAAGGCAAGTGGCGGTTCGCTCTTGCTCATTCGTTCCATATTTACATTAATTATCAGTAGTTTATCTGAGTAATTAATTTGGAATGAATATTCTGTTTGCTTGGAAACGGTTTTGATAAACTATTTTGAAAATCATATAATAGGTTGTATATCTGTTAGAACAACGCTATTATCTGTGATCGCCTTTCGGGCCTTTATGTGGATTTATCCTATAACTGTTGTGGTGCTGTAACTGTTTAGTTAGCACTGTTAAATAGGAACGTTACTCGGACTCTGTCCAGTCGTTTCTTTATAATCTGGTATCGGGGTGGCTCGTCCCCATGTGGTACTATTCTAAGATCATGATCGGTCTCTTTCACAAGTGTGTAGAGACAGGACACTTAGCTGGTGTCACAAACCTTTCGGTGTACGTCACTCTCGACGAAACGTATACTAAGATGTGTCATCCCATTGGTGGGGTACACATGTAAAAGTCTATAATGTGATGTGTGTTTTTGAAATATAATCAGATAAGTGCTACCTTGACGCACATAATTAATGAACGCTCAGTGAGTAGGGCAGCTAGGTAATAGTGTCGCTAGGAAGACTCGTGTTGACTTGAATGTAGTACGTCTTCTGTTCGATCTGGATTCGCTGAGAGGCGGTGAGGTTGGTCGTTGGCTGAAGCATCTCAGTCAGTTTTAAATCATTGTTGTATGATTCTGTAACTTTCCAGATTTGTCATACTTCCTTAAAGACTCATTTCAGTTGGAGTCTTCTTTCGGGTCGATTTCTGTGAAGATTAAGTCTTCCAGAATCTTCTCTTGTCCATACCTCTTGTTTATTCCAGTAGGAGTATGGTGGTTGACAAGCGTACTCGATTATTATTCGAGGGACGATGAGTCTAACCTAATACAACTGCTTTGAACCATTCTGCTTTGTTCCCTTGCTAGTCTATTCATTTAGACTAACCAACCAATATTTCCCTTGTATGGTTGGCTGGTGTCATCCGTTCGATTCGGCACATCAGATAAGAAGTAGTTCAGAAGACCAGAAGGACTATGGAGTCAACGGTGGTTTTTCAATGTTTTAATTATTTCTTTAATCAGGTTGAGATCTTTTGGACAATAACTTTGATTGTAATATACTTTCTTAGACTTCCGCTGTGTTTGTTTTAAACTCTGTTTTGACCTATTCGGGATTGGGTTGTAATCCCGTAACCCTTGTTTCCTTGACAATGTTACATTTTGGAATTTAATGCTTGATCATTGTGTATCAATTGCATTTCATAAATCGTATTTAAGTGGTAAAGCCTTGGGTGATCTCGGTAAGGAACACTGGGATCACTGGCGGTAATATATTTCCAAAAGGGTTAAGTTTTGGGGGTGTTACAGTTGTGGTATCAGAGCCAAATTTTTTAAAACGGGTTTGGAATTTTTATAAACCATTTATCCGTTTTCGAAATGTTTTAAAAAGGGCTCTGAATTTTCATTCTGAAAAGAATTTAAAAACACCGTTCATAGTCGTGTCTTCTTTATAGTCTGATATAGTAAGTTTGCTTCTATGTCTAGAAAGACTAATTCCTTCCTTATTGTTCGATAGGATGGGTGTCTGCTTTTCTATTGGTAGGGGGTCGGAAGACGCCAAGTCGGACCAGCCGAGGCTAGATTTTCCGTTACCTCAGCGATGTTTCGAGGTTGGAGGCCCGAGTAGCCCGCCCGAAGACATCAAGCACGTTCTCCCCGAGTCGGTTGTCCTTGTAGCTAGGGATGCTATGGTCCTTGAGGCTGTACCTATGCCACCACCAAGGGTGGAGGAAGTACAGGAATGGGAGCAGGAAGATGAGTTATCGAGGTATGAACAAGGGGTTTACCAAGACGACTTTCTACTGGGATCAATTCCCGAGGAGATCGAGTACGAGGAGGAGGAAGAGGAGATGCTTGAGCAAGATCATGTCGAGGACGAGGATATGATCGAGGATGATTCTGAGGATGAGGATCCCATCGAGGATGATTCCGAGGATGAGGATCCCATCGAGGATGATCCCGAGGATGAGGATCCCATAGAGGATGATCCAGAAGAGGATCCGGAGTTGGACCTTGGAGGGCAGAATCAGGAGCCCGGTACAGAATTGCCACCAGTGCCAGAGTACGCACCCATGTCAGAAGCTGATTGGGAGGCACTGTATACCGAGTACGGTATTAGGAGGAGTGACAGGGAATCTCAGCCTATCCCTACTCCAAGAAGATGGAGGTCGGAATCCGAGCTGTAGGAGATCCTCCGCCAGAGCGAGGTAATCTCTGCAGAACAGCAGAGTCAGTGGGATGAGTTGACCGCCAGTACTCAGAGGAGGGCTGGAATAGGAGGACCAGTCATGGACGACCCATACTTTACCATGACTGAGCTAGGACTATGTGCTTCAGGGTCAAGCAGGGTGCGAAACCCATCGCCAGAGCTCGATGGTGAGCCTAGCCCGAAGAGACCATGCACGAGTAGCCAGTCGTATGGGAGACATTTTGGAACGCCTTGAGGAGGAGTGGCATTGCCTATCGTAGTAGTTTCATTTCTTAGTATTCCAAGTTGTACTTTGTGTAATATTTCAGTATTGCGGCAAGTACTCTGAGAAACACTTATATCTTCGAGCAATGTTGTCCAAACGCTCGAATGATAAACTTATGTGTAACTTGTGTAAGAATTTGAAGGTTCATCTATAAAATACCAAGTTGATCTATTCTGAGTGATTTATTTACGTTGATATATTGCATAAGTATATTGCATAATATTAATGTATTGAATGCTTGGAATTGGATCGGTAATCAGATGGTGAACCCAAGAAGCACGAGGAACTCGACTCGAGCCGGTGCTGGGACTAGCCAAAACCCCAGGCCAGCAGGAAGAGGTGTTCAGGATGAACACGAGTCAGAGTCTCGCGTCCAACAGAGGCGTGAAGGTCAAGATCAGACCCAAGCGCCGACGCTGTTTGACGCCGCAACTGTGGAGGCGATTCGTGGAATCGTGATGCAGGCTATTGCAGATGTATTGAGACCAAGTGCGCCTCAAGCACAAGAAGTGCCTACTCACGCAGCGGTTCCTGATGTTATGGAACCCAGAAACCCTGTGATTCAGGAGACTGCCGTCAGGACGAGAGACAGCTATGGTCACGCCCTTAAGACCATCACTTCCATGAAGCCCGATTACTATAACGGGAAAGGGGAGCCAGTGGCAGTGACTCATTTGTTCTCCCATATGGAGAGGCTGTTTAGGAACGTGGAGTATACGGAGGCCGAGAAGGTCCATATCGCTTCTCTTCAGCTGAAGGAGGAGGCTAGCGAGTGGTGGGAGAGCATTGGTTTGGCTGAGAGCCCAGTGTTGACTTGGTCGATGTTCAAGACCAAGATGGTTGATCGTTTTTTCTCTCGTGCTATGAGAGAGGAGAAGCATAAAGAGTTCTTGTACCCTCAGACTGATGGTCTGAGAGTGACCGAGTTGGCATCTAAGTTCAACCATCTTCTACAGTATGCCACTGCCGAGATTACCAGCGAGGCCCAAAAGATCTGGTACTTCCACGAGTGGATGAACCCGGATATCAAGCCATTAATGGTGCACCACACATGCTCTACCTTGGAGCAGTATGTGGATTGTGCCTATAAGCTGGAGGTAACTCTGGAGGAGTCGACCAAGAGGCGCAACCGACAGAAGTCAATGCAGAATCAGAACCAGGGAGGTGGTTTTAAGCGCCCTGCGCCACCGTCTAACTTTGCCAAGTCCGGCCGAGCTAAGACGGAGATGACGCAAGGGGGATCGACTCAGCAGTCAGGGCAGACCATGAGTACAGTTCAGTGTTATAACTGCGGTACTGCTGGGCACAAGAGCACTGAGTGTCGGAAGGAGAAGAGGCCATGCTTTGGGTGTGGACGTGATGGTCATCTGCAAAAGTTCTGCAAGCAGGGGAAGCAGAAGGGAGTAGAGTCGCAGCAAGGGTCAGTTCATCAGAGCAACCGACCTAGGTTTAAGCCTGCCGAGACTCCTAGCCCTTTAGTGCAGACGACTGCTCAGAACAGGGGAAAGGCCCCAGCTGTTTCTGGAAGTCAGGGCCAACGCTTGTACGAGATGCGTGAGGCAGATGGACCCAACGCTCCGATTGCTCAAGGTACTCTATACCTTCACTCTACTTCAGTGTGCATTCTGTTTGATTATGGTGCTACGCATTCCTTTATTTCGGATAGCTGTGTTAGCAAGTTAGATTTAGTGTGCAACGATTCGTGCGACCCTTTTGTCGTTAATCTTCCTAATTGAGAACGTTTGGTGGGAACCAAGCATCTATCCGACTTTCCGATTACCATTCAGGGTAAGGAATTTGAGGCAGATTTAATCTGTATAGCCATGGCTTCATACGACATTATCCTCGGTATGGATTGGCTGACGCGTCACAAGGTGGTGATCGACTTCAGTTCAAGAACGGTGACGGTGTCATCCGGGGGCCAGTTTGTGTGCAAGTTCAAAGGTCGAAATGACGTTGATAACGGCAAGCTGATCAATGCGATGGCTGCGTTTAAGCTACTACGACAAGGATGTGTCGGGTACCTTTGTTACTTGGATTCGCCTGCGAAGGATGGACCTGAGGTTCTTAATATTCCTGTAGTTAGGGAGTTTTCGGATGTCTTTCCGGAAGAAATTCCTGGATTACCCCCAAATCGTGACGTAGAGTTTTCAATTGATCTCGAGCCTGGTACGGCGCCGATTTCCAAATCCCCGTATCGGATGGCTCCAGCTGAGATGAAAGAATTGAAGAATCAACTTGAAGATCTTCTTGACAAAGGTTATGTCAGGCCGAGTGCATCGCCGTGGGGTGCCTCGGTATTATTCGTCAAAAAGAAGGATGGATCGTTCCGACTTTGTATCGACTACCGAGAGTTGAATAAGGTGACGATCAAGAACAAGTATCCTTTGCCTAGGATTGATGACTTGTTGGACCAATTGCAGGGAGCAAAGGTTTTCTCCAAGATCGACCTAAGATCTGGATATCATCAACTCAGGATTCGTGAGCAGGACATTCCTAGAACTGCGTTCAGGACCAGATATGGTCATTACGAGTTCGTAGTAATGCCTTTTGGGCTTACAAATGCTCCAGCTGTCTTTATGGACTTGATGAACCGATGTTTTCACCAGTACTTGGATAAGTTCGTGGTGGTCTTCATAGACGACATCCTGATTTATTCTCCGAATGAAGAAGTCCACGAAGAACATCTACGGATTGCCTTGTCAATCCTTAGACAACATCAGCTTTATGCTAAACTGTCCAAGTGTGAATTCTGGATAAAGGAAGTGGCTTTCTTAGGCCACGTGATCAATAAAAATGGGGTTATGGTTGATCCCCAAAAGATTGAAGCGGTGGCTAAATGGACACAGCCCCAGAATGTGAAGGAGGTGCGCAGTTTTCTTGGACTTGTCGGGTATTATAGAAGGTTCGTAGAAGGATTTTCAAAGATCGCTCTACCTATGACCAGTCTACTCCACAAGGTCCACAAGAAGTTTGTCTGGAATGACAAGTGCGAGGTCAGTTTCCAGGAGTTGAAGCGACGGTTGACCTCGGCACCCGTGTTAGCACTCCCAGAGGGGAACGACGATTATGTGGTCTATAGTGATGCTTCCAAGTGTGGTCTTGGTTGTGTTTTGATGTAAAGGGGCAGAGTCATTGCTTACGCATCTAGACAACTCAAGACTTACGAAGAAAACTATCTGACCCATGATCTTGAGTTAGCAGCGGTTGTCTTTGCGCTGAAGATTTGGAGGCATTACCTCTACGGTATAAGATGCCAAGTCTTCACCGACCACAAAAGTCTCAAGTATATATTTACTCAAAAGGAGCTAAATATGAGACAACGCCGCTGGCTAGAGTTGCTCAAGGACTACGACATGGAGTTGTTGTATCATCCGGGCAAGGCTAATGTAGTAGCTGATGCACTAAGCCGGAAGACAACGCATGAGACTGTAGTTGCTCTACTTACTGCTCAGACCAAGCTAAACCAAGAGTCATGCGACATTGAAGTCTTATATGACCAGCGTAGAGGGTACCTGAGTATGATGGAAATTCAGGCTACACTGCTGGATCAGATCAAAGAAAAGCAAGTCGATGACATCATCTTGGTGAAGTTAAGCAGTGAAGTGATGGATGGGAAAGCTCCCAGTTTTGTGGTTCAGGATGATGGATCACTTTGGTTTCAGGATCGGGTCTGTGTGCCTGATACAGAAGGTCTTCGTCAGTTGGTGATGAGAGAAGCTCATTCATCTGCTTACTCTGTGCATCCTGGCTCTAGCAAGATGTACAAGGATCTCAGGAAGAAATTTTGGTGGCCAAACATGAAGTGGGACGTAGCAGACTTTGTGGCAAAGTGCTTAACTTGTCAGAAGGTCAAGATCGAACACCGCATGCCAGGTGGTGAGATGCTACCTCTCCCCGTACCAGAATGGAAATGGGAGGACATTTTCATGGACTTCGTCACTGGGCTACCCAAGACTCGAAGTCAGAGAGATGCTATCTGGGTAATTGTGGATAGGCTTACGAAGAGTGCTCATTTCATAGCCATCAAGACCACATGGGAAACCCAGAAGTTAGCAGAAGTTTACCAGAAGGAGATTGTCCGCTTACATGGCATTCCTAAGACCATTGTATCGGACCGAGATGGCCGTTTCATGTCAAGGTTCTGGAAGGAACTTCATAAGGCTATGGGAACCGAGTTGAGGTTCAGTACAACTTTTCATCCTCAGACAGATGGTCAGTCTGAAAGGACCATCCAGACTCTGGAGGATATGCTTAGAGCTTGTGTGCTCGATCGTCCGACTAGCTGGGAGGACAGCTTGAGTCTGATTGAGTTCACGTACAACAATAGCTGGCATGCTACAATCAAGATGGCTCCGTTTGAAGCTTTGTATGGTCGCAGATGCAGATCTCCGATTTGTTGGGATGATAATACCGACAAAATTCTGCTTGGACCAGAGTTGGTCGAAAGGACGGCTTCAGACATTGCTTTGATCAGACAAAGGATGTTGACCGCTCAGAGTCGACAGAAGTCCTACGCAGATCGGAAGCACAGGACTGTCGAGTTCGAGGTCGGTGACAAGGTTTTTGTCAAGGTATCGCCATCCAAAGGAGTTTTCAGATTTGGTAAGTGTGGGAAGCTTAACCCTCGCTACGTGGGACCATTCGAGATTTTGGATAGAGTGGGATCTCTAGCGTACCGCTTGGCGTTGCCGCCATCGGCTCACCCGGTGCATAACGTGTTCCACGTACCGTTACTCAGAAAGTATGTACCAGATGAGTCTCATGTGCTTAGTTATGAAGACATCAAGATTCAAGCTAATGGTACTTATGAAGAGTTGCCCGTACGCATTTTGGAGCGTCGGGAGAAGCGTTTGCGTAACAAGATCGTGCTGTTGGTACGAGTGTTGTGGTCCAAGTCAGGGACCGAAGAAGTTACTTGGGAGACGTGGGAAACCGAGTCAGATATGCTCAGGCGTTTTCCCGAGTTATTCTCGACCTAAGTTTCGGGGTCGAAACTTCTTGTAAGGGGGAGGAGATGTGATACCCCGTATTTTTGTAAGGTTATTTTGGGGAATTATGGAATTTTCCTGAGTACCCGTTGTGTACGTCGGATTTAATACAGAGAGTTTGAGACATTCTGTAATGTGCTCTGTATCTGTAATATTTTTCTCAGTGAAATAATATACAGATAACATGCATTGGATTTTAATTGTCGTTCACGTACGATAATTTTTATCCCGACTTAATGTCATGTTCGTTCAAAGCTGAACGGGCGGGAAAAAGGTGTCACGGCGACCGCCGTAAAGTCGCGGCGACCGCCGTAGTGAGACCCAAGCACGGCGACCGCTGTAAAGTCACGGCGCCCGCCGTAAGTGCCGTCATCGTTGCCCGTTGGTCGCCGGCGTTATTTCTGGCGAGCGCCGAACTAGCTCTAGGCCCTTCGTTTTTGAACTCCAGACGCTTTGGCTATAAAAGGGGGTGTTGGGGGAGTGATTTGAGCCATCCCAAGCACCAAACCTCTGCCAAATTTGCCTCTCGCCGGAGTTATGCCTTCGCCGGAAATTTCTAAGCTTTCGTCGGTGTTGTTTAGTGGTGTTTCCAGCAGCTCTTTTGAAGCCTTGTGGTTGCCTTTGGAGTTCAGAAACCAAGCAAGGCAGAAAGGGGTCGAAACGCGCTTTGTTTTGGTGAGATTTCTCTCGTCTCTGTCGACCGTGTTCTTCACGGCGACCGCCGTGTTCTTCACGGCGACCGCCGTGATGAATGCGGCGACCGCCGCCAAGAACAGCGACCGCCGCCAGTGCCCAGAACGCCTTCGTGGCTTTGGCTTGGTCGGTTGTCGTCGTGGCGTCTTTCCTTTCGTGTTCTTTCGCCGTGTTTAGATTCGTATTGTTTATGTCGGATCTAACTTAGGGTTCCTTTTATGGGTCGACTCGAAGGTTGTTGTGCTGTCGGAACTATACCGTGTCGAGCCCGGAATCTAGTTGACGTCTTTAGACTATTCTGCGGAGTAAGGCAAGTGGCGGTTCGCTCTTGCTCATTCGTTCCATATTTACATTAATTATCAGTAGTTTATCTGAGTAATTAATTTGGAATGAATATTCTGTTTGCCTGGAAACGGTTTTGATAAACTGTTTTGAAAATCATATAATAGGTTGTATATCTGTTAGAACAACGTTATTATCTGTGATCGCCTTTCGGGCCTTTATGTGGATTTATCATGTAACTGTTGTGGTGCTGTAACTGTTTAGTTAGCAATGTTAAATAGGAACGTTACTCGGACTCTGTCCAGTCGTTTCTTTATAATCTGGTATCGGGGTGGCTCGTCCCCATCTGGTACTATTCTAAGATCATGATCGGTCTCTTTCACAAGTGTGTAGAGACAGGACACTTAGCTGGTGTCACAAACCTTTCGGTGTACGTCTCTCTCGACGAAACGTATACTAAGATGTGTCGTCCCATTGGTGGGATACACATGTAAAAGTCTATAATGTGATGTGTGTTTTTGAAACATAATCAGATAAGTGCTACCTTGACGCACATAATTAATGAACGCTCAGCGAGTAGGGCAGCTAGGTAATAGTGCCGCTAGGAAGACTCGTGTTGACTTGAATGTAGTACGTCTTCTTTCCGATCTGGATTCGCTGAGAGGCGGTGAGGTTGGTCGTTGACTGAAGCATCTCAGTCAGTTTTAAATCATTGTTGTATGATTCTGTAACTTTCCAGATTTGTCATACTTCCTTAAAGACTCATTTCAGTTGGAGTCTTCTTTCGGGTCAATTTCTGTGAAGATTAAGTCTTCCAGAATCTTCTCTTGTGCATACCTCTTGTTTATTCCAGTAGGAGTATGGTGGTTGACAAGCGTACTCGATTATTATTCGAGGGACGAAGAGTCTAACCTAATACAACTGCTACGAACCATTCTGCTTTGTTCCCTTGCTAGTCTATTCATTTAGACTAACCAACCAATATTTCCCTTGCATGGTTGGCTGGTGTCATCCGTTCGATTCGGCACATCAGATAAGAAGTAGTTCAGAAGACCAGAAGGACTATGGAGTCAACGGTGGTTTTTCAATGTTTTAATTATTTCTTTAATCAGGTTGAGATCTTTTGGACAATAACTTTGATTGTAATATACTTTCTTAGACTTCCGCTGTGTTTGTTTTAAACTCTGTTTTGACCTATTCGGGATTGGGTTGTAATCCCGTAACCCTTGTTTCCTTGACAATCTTACGTTTTGGAATTTAATGCTTGATCATTGTGTATCAATTGCATTTCATAAATCGTATTTAAGTGGTAAAGCCTTGGGTGATCTCGGTAAGGAACACTGGGATCACTGACGGTAATACATTTCCAAAAGGATTAAGTTATGGGGGTTACACTTATACATTAGGATTATATATATATATATATATATATATATTGGCTGATACAATTTTCATTTATCGATCTATAGAACTTTAACATAATCATTGAATTGAAAAAGGGTGTTATATATATATATATATAGGATCCGGTTCTGGTGAGAACCAAATTCTAGGAGAGAACTGAGAACGTACGTATCAGCAGCGTTTCCTTCCTCGCGCGCGTGTCTGTTCCCAGTTAATACGGATGTTCACTGTTTTGTTCGTATATGTTCATCGTAGTATACAACGATGTTCACCACTTTACACTAAAAAATATTGAATTTTCTAGTGTTTTTATTCTTTTTTTTTCCTTTCTAAACTCTCAAATCTTTATAAAAATAATTATTTAATGTTCACTGTATGTTTATATGACGCAATATTAGTAATCTTTAATATAAAATCAAGTTTAAAGTAAGTAAAATGTACTTTTTTCTTGTATGTATTTTGTGATACACATGTAGGCATAGTTATTCACATGTTTGTGTAAAACAAATGATGGACATCAAAAAAATATTCACAACCCCTCAGTGAGCACAAATGTTCGTTATTTTATTCGTAAATGTTCATCACAATATAGTGAGCATCTAGAATGAAAGTGGTGAAAAATTATGGACAAAGTGATGAACAAAAATTTGTTCACAACCCTTCAGTGAACATAGATGTTCACTGTTTTGCTCGTAGATGTTCATCACAGTATACTAGTATAAAACATATGGATTAAAAGTGGTGAACATTTATGGATAAAGTGATGAATATCAAAAATATGTTCACACCGAGTGAAAGCGTTTTTCCAAAAAAAATGCGCTTAATAAAAATTTGGGTAAATTTTGGGGAAAATACGGGTAAAATTCAACTGAAACAGTGAACATATTGTATGAAAGTGGTGAACATTTATGGAAAAAGTGATGAACATCGAAAATATGTGCACAACGAGTGAAAATATTTTCCCCCCAAAACGCGTATAATACGGAAAAACTTCGGTCAAAATTGGGGGAAAATACGGGTAAAATTCGGCTAGAATATTGAACATCTTGTATGAAAGTGATGAACATTTATGAGAACAGCGATGAACATCAAAAATATGTTCAAGGCGTTGTTCAATGACAGCGAACAAAAAAAGTGCCCAACAAAAAAATAAGCAAAATCACAAGTGTTCAAGGCTTGAAACATCAGTGTTCATGGTCCTTGATGCAAGTGTTCAAGGCGTTGAACATAATTGTTCAATGCCAGCGAACAAAAAAAGTACCCAGCAAAAAAAAGAGCCAAAATCCGTATTATTCGCCAATAAAACGCGAATAATACGGCCGAAAAATTCGGCACGCCCGAATTATACGGCTTTTAATGAAAGTCTAATCTGGAGCGTTGATTCCACTCCGATCCGACGACCTTCTTTTATTCTCATTTCTCTCCTATTTTACTCTTTGATGCTTCTCCTATATATATATATTCCACGCACTAAAGTAAATTGATCCGTACATCAACCCGCTATATAGATGCGAACAAATTATTTTTATTTTTTAATACATCTTTTGTCCGCTAACTTATAGCGTACAAATTCAGAATCACTTTAATTTGTTTGTAAGTGTTCACTCTGTCCCATAATGTTCGTCCTATTTTTGTTTTGGGCGTCCTTTTTTGTTTGTCCTATTTTCCTTTTTTATCCATTTTTTTTTTCAATATTATCCTTATTCATTCCATCTTTTACACCATTTTATTCCTCATCCAAAAACATCCAATCATTCACATCCAATCATTATCACCTACCATCTGCATCCATCTTCATCCATCTCAAACTCCATTAATATCCACCATTTTTATCCATAACCTAAAACTTAATAAACCATATTCCATTAACCTAATTAATCTAATTAATTAAAATTTTAATTAATTAATTAAACTAACAAAATTAATCAAACTACTCCTAAATCCATTAACTTAACCCAAATTATATTTTTAACCAAACTAACCCAAATCCATATTTTAACATAACCCAATATCCCTAACCCATATTAACCTACCCCTAATCTACCCATTTAAGCCGGCCTAGTCTACCCAGCCCAATTAACCGAAACCCTAATCTACCCAGCCCAGCCCATTTCCCACCCTAACCCTAAATACCCTAATCTGAGCTCTCACCCCTCACTCTTTCATCTCACTCTTCGCCGCTCTCTTCTCTTCTCCTCTCTCATTCTCTCTGAAACCCTAGATCTGAGCTCTCTCGTCTCCTCTCTCGTCTGAGCTCTCTTCACCTCTAGTTCTCCTTTGTGCTCTCATCTGACCTCTCACTCTCCTTGAAGGTGCCTCTCCTTCTCTACTCTCTCGTCTGAGCTCTCTCTCTCGTCTGAGCTCTCTCTGAAACCCTAACTCATCAAAAATGATTTCGATCTGTTGCAGATCTGCTCGCCGACGATTAATCTGCTCCGGCTGTCCCCAAAACACAGAAAAGGCTTGCTCCTCGTCTAGATCTACCCATATCTCCCAAAACCCGCCCAAAAAAACCCTAAATCTCATAAATCGTTGCTTTGAAAACCCCGGTCCCCTGGGTTCCCTTCTCTGTTTGCATAAAAAATGGGTGATTCGGACCTATTTAAGTCCGATGGGTCCTGGACTTCTGATGCACTTTTTGTTGCTTGCTCTCAAGCTCCACAGTGCGAGTGAGGTGGCGATTGTGTTGGGGATCACAGCTTCACTCCTGTTGGCTCAGAGGAAACTGTGGAGGGGAAGCTGCGAGAAGAGCCCCCAGAGATCGTTGAGCTCCATGCTACCCCTGAGTTCGTTGAGCTCTTTCCTACCCCTGAGATCGTCGTCCTCCCTGATTCCCCTAAGATTATCTTCATCCCTGATTCCTCTGACGATGAAGCTGGGAGATGATACGTCCCCGGTTATGGTGATGTTGCCTCTAATTCTGATTTTTAGCTAAGTCTCACTCTTTTTTAGTTGTTTATGCATGGGTACTTTTGCTGAGATTATTGCTCTGAATTATGCATGTTGTTGAATGAGTTTGTTGTGCTGTTGACTGAAACATTGGTATTCTGTTTTGTTGTTGATGTTCTGATGACTAAGACATTGGTATTCTGTTTAAGTTGATTCTCTGTTTTGGTGTGTTGGTGTTCTGTTTTGGTGTTGATGTTCTGATGTTGGATTATGTTGTGTTGCCTCTGTGTTGTGATCGGTGATGATGCATGATAACTGAGATGCAAAACCTTTATGTTCACTGGACTTCTGATATGCCATGGCAACACTGTGTCACATGTAATTGATTGATGCTTATGTGTATGTTAAGGTACAGTGATTGGTATTGTATCTATGAGGGTTATGGGGACATCCGAGATTATTTATGCATTTCAATGATGAAGTCTTGAAACTGAGATGCAATACCTTTAATGTCACTGCCTTAATGTGCCATAGGAACACTTTTACATGTGGTTGATTGTTGCTTATGTGTATGTTGAGTCTTGTGATTGGTCTTGTGTCTATGATGGCTATGAGGACATCTGAGATTATTTGTGCATTTCAATGATGAAGTCTTTTTGCTGAGATGCAAGACCTTAATATCACTGTCTTAATGTGCCATAGGAACACTTTCACATGTGATTGACTGATGCCTATGTGTATGTTAAGGTCTTGTGATTGATCTTGTGTCTATGATGGCTATGGGGACATCTGAGATTATTTATGCATTTCCCTTGTCTGTCCCGAAATGTTTGTCCTAAAGTTCTAAAAGCTCTTGTGATTGGTGGTGTTATTCTCCTTGAGTCTATCTATGACGAAGTCTTGAAACTGAGATGCATTCCCTGCATGTTCACTGTCTTAGTGTGCCATTGGAACACAGTCAAATGACTGATTGATGCTTATGTGTATGCTAAGGTATTATGAATGGGTTTGTGTCTATGATGGTATTAGGGACATCTGAGAAATGCATTGTCATTGTTGTGCCATTACTTGTGCTTGTTTACAAAATTACAAAAGTTCTTGCTATGTACACAAAATGTTCAATCTTTGTCATATATTGCTAAATAAACTGACTGTCTTCAAGTGCTTCTTCAGTGTCTTGATCTTCAACTTCTGTTGTCCCTTGTTGACTTTGTTGACCTGCTATTGATGTTCCTGCTTGATCTGCTTGTTGTGCACCCCTATGCACTATGTCCCATGCTTATATGATAGCCCACATAGGTGCCTTGATCTCTCTTGGTAGATTTCCTTGAGCCATTAATGTCTTCTTGTTTACATGTGGCAAATCATACTCATTGCCTCCCTTGCATTTAAGTATTTCATTCATAACAAATTGTAGTGTCATCCACACATCTCTTAGAGTTGTAGGGGCCAATTCAAAAAATGTTTCATGCACTGCTTCTATCATATGATCAATACTTTTTGGCATATTCTTGTGCATGAGTGACTGAATGCTTTTGAAAAATCCTAGATCTAAGATGTTTACATCTGGACTATTAGTTGGTTGTTGTATTAAGATGAAAGTGAATCCATCCTGAATGTATACATGTTGTCATTCTGGATCTCTTTGAGTTATATGGGCCTTTGCATTGTCTTGTTGTATGAATATAACTCTTTGAGCTCCATCTTGTGGCCACTTTGCCTTGATTGCTGGAATGATTTGGTTTATCAACATGTTCCTTGTCACTTGCTTGTTGACTGATTCAACTAGCTTTGTAACTAGTGTCCCCTTCTCTCTGTTTTTGGATGACATTTTTGCTGCTTGTTGATATGTGAATGGAAAGATTCATATCTTCCCATCAAAAATGCATTGTCCCTCTGCATCAAATCTAAGCCTTGCTACAACTGCAGTGAACATAACTTTGGGAATGAATTTAGATGAATTTGCAGCTCTGTACTTGCCCCTTTCATTATGTGCTAGATATACTCTCTGTGATTTCTTTGATAGAAAAAATCACTTCTCATCCAAGTGTACAAAATCAAACATTGGATAATACACTGATTTTTCTTCTACTGTATCCCCACAAAGTAACTTCAGTACCCAATCCAACCTAGCATTCTTATGTCCCTCACTCAAACCAGGATGAATTGGATTTGTATGTGGCTTTATTGTACCTTGCTTGACCATCCTATGCACTTTGGTCTTTGAAAGACTAAGCTTGCTAGCTAAGTCTCTAATGCATGACATGTCTCCCATGCCTAGTGCTGTGATTGAATCCATCTCTACTTGAATTCCTTTTCTACCATAGTTGTGATATTTTGTGCTTAGATTGTACCTCTGTTGTGCATTATGTTGCTTCTTTGCTGTGTTCCAAAGTCTGCCTATGCACCTTGTTGACATTTTGAACTCTTCTGCAACTTTCTTTATTGCACCATGTGGTAATTGTCCCTCTCTAGATATTGCTAGCAGAGCATTCAATATGTGCATTTTTTGATCACTGCTGAGCCTGGTATTATGTGTTGGCTGATGATGTTGTGTTGCCTCTGTGTTGTGCTCTGCTTCTGATGACTGTCTCTCTTCATCTCCTGGTTCCTGGTTGAGATCAAAGTTATGTTCACTATCTTGTTCTATGTCTCCTGATGATTGTCCCTCTTCGAACTCTTCTCCATCATAAATGTACTGTTCATCTGGAAATGGAGCTTCATTTAAGTCTCATAAAGCTGAGGCCATGACACCATCAGGCTGTGATGCAGAGATTGTATTCTGTCCTTAATTTCTCTCTGTGATTTACTGAAGCTTTGAATGTAAATTCTGTAAATTTAGATGAGAATGTTGTAATCCCCTTTTAGGTACTGTTTAGGGGCAATTTTGGCAGGGCAATTATGCCCTAAGTCCCCTTTTGTTTAGGGCAATTTTGTCCCCAAAATTTGTAAGTGATCCGTGTGCTCCTAAAATCAGCATTTTATTGGCTGAAATTTCATCTGTGGTAAATAACCACAGATTGCACTGTAGCAGGTCATGTCCCATTCTGCCTTAATGTTAATTTTCACTGTAGCAGGTCATGTCCCCAATTGTACTTTGTTAATTTTCTTAATCCAAGAGTTTTTTGTACTTTAGGACAAATATTTCGGGACAGATGGAGTAATATATAGCGGGACAACAAACTATAGACAAATTCAATGGTTTTTTTTCATGATATTTTATCAAGTACTCCATCCGATTATAATTAATCGTCGTTTTAGACATTTTATTTGATTCAATTTAAGTGTCGTTTTAGATTGGTTTAATGTTTTCTACTTAATACCTCAATTTCCAAAGTCATAGTTAATGGAGAAGTTCATAAATTCACTAATTAACTACAGATTTCCAAAGCTAAAAGAGTAAAAATTATTTTGTTGTAGCCAATAATGGAGTAGTAGTACAACAACATTAAATGAGAAAATAATTAATTTCAGCAGAATTTAAGATTTAGTTGGTGAGTTCAGAGAGTTAATAAATATTTCCTCAGTATCAAAATATTTGTCTTTTTAGTCTTAATTTTTGTCTTAATATACTCGTCCTTTTAGTATATTTACATCTACTTTACATATATGTATTTATAGTTTTTAGCACTTCTTAATAAATAAGAGAAGAATTGTTAGTATTTGTATTGAAAAAGTAACAAAATAAAGTAATAAATAGGGACATATTTATACATTTCATACTCTCATTAATATATGTATAATTGTCCAAAAAGACAAGTATTTTGATACGGAAGGAGTATTACTTAATTAGTATACAAATATCTAAAACGACAGTTAATTATAATTGAAGGGAGTAGCGAATAAGATAAAAATAAATAAATAGACAGGTTAATAACTTACTGTGGTGCACGTATCGACACACGTACACATGCAGAGGCGGATCGAGGGGTCTGGTGACCCCCCTTCCCCTGGATCAAATAATATACTAAAAAAATAATATTTAAAATATATATATATTAATGTCTTGTGTATAAAAACAAAAAAAATTATTAGCTCAATTGGTTGTGGAATATGAGTTTAACCCAAAGGTTTGGGGTTCAAGTCTCTATCTTCCATCTTTTGTATTTTTTCTTTTTAGATAAATAACAATTTGTGTCCTTTATTTTCTCTTTTATACAAATATTTGTATTCCTATTTTTGTCTATCATGATTATGAAATAAGTTAAAAATTTTGTAAGGTAATTGAATTAATCTTATTTAAAATTCTCACAATATATTTGATACTAATATTTTCTAGGTAGTTCTCCTTACTATTTGTCCAAATATATTTTCAAAATTATAAATTAGTTAAAAATGTTTTTTCAAAACATAATAATCCATCTAGTATATAAGATTTGTAAAAAAAATTATACAATTAATAATGTAATTAATACTAAACAATATTATATAATTTTTCATATACGATTTTGTGACCCCCTTCGAATAATTCCTGAAACCGCCAATGTACACATGCGAACGATGCCCATGCCTCTTAAATGTGATGTCACAATGGCAGTTAATTAGAGACAAAGACTTGCATTAATTATTGCATGTGATCAATCTTATGAAAGATAGAAAAATATGGAGATGCGGAGTGTTTAATTAGTCAAAGATTGGTTCGAATTCAAATATTCAATAGTGACAACACAAGCTAGCTAGCTAACCCATTCATCGTTTCATTTTGACAATCTCATCCCTTTAATTCTAGCTCCACACAATCTTTCAATCCACACTCAAATCAAATATTGACCACTCTTCTTCAATTTTGCTTACATTTAATTCTTAGGTGTGTTAATCTCATAGAATGTCTCCGATTATTCAAATCGTAATTGATTCAAAGTTAAACCTACGTACACCCTATCACCGAATAATGTCATTCTAGCATATGTTTTATTAATTGAACTAAAATAGATGTTATAAGGTCTCGTTTAGTATCATATCCTAAGTATCAAAATTCGGTTTATAAATCATTCAATCTGATTCTTGTGTGTGGTTTGGATTTTTTCTATAGAATAAGTCATTTCTGAAATCACTCATTCCAGCAATTTATACAGACTCTTATATTCTCCTCCACACCAAGATATCATTAATACCTAACTTCATCTTTTTAATTGACATTCAATTTACTCTCATTTCATACCCAACAAATCCAACCAATCATAATCATAAATTAGAAAGTATCACTCAAACTCATTTCTCATACCTAATCAGATTCATATCATCGTACCGAGCTCTAAAGGTTTTCAAAAATTTACAATATATGAAATATAACTCTCTATTTTTGCCAATTAATATTTAAAGAAAGATTTGTACGAAATTAAAAAAAAAAACTCAATATTTACAATTTTTAATACTGCCACCGTTAAGTTTTAGTTGTCTTTTTAAGCCCAAATTTTTTGTTCATAATTAGATATTTTGGACAACATTTATCAAAATGTTCCTTACATATATTCATTCGCTCTAGACTCTTTGTATCTCTATACATAATAATTAATATACACACCGGCCAATTTTCAATATAATAAGTTAAGGGTATATTTTTGGTATAAATTATAATTTTTAATATATCATGTGTTGATTGCTAAAACGACATTTAAAACTTAACGAAGGAAGTAACACATAACTTTAACTAATCACTAATAAATCATAAAAAAAATTGAAGATAACTACTCGTTTCTTATAGTAATCAATTAGAAAGATAGAATAAATGGGGAAAATGGTGTTATTGTAAGGTTAATTGGATTTGGGTTCCTCGTCCAAATGTGAGTTGAGAGCATCTCTATGGTGGTAAAGCTTTTCTTTAGGGTTGGGAGTTGTAGTTATTAACAATGTAAGCATATTTTCTTAAATAAAGTGTAATTTTCTTAAATAAAGTGTATGAGAGTGTTGTCTCTCCTTTTAGAGATCTTAATATTTTATTAAATTGTTTTTTTTGTCGGATTTTCCAAACACCAATTATTAATCAATAGATCGATATTTTAGATATATCTGGACATAGAATCACAATTTTTTATGCAAAAAACTTAGCGATCCTTATTTTCATTGGGTATCACCCGGGACCGAAGTTATTTGGTAGTTTAAATCAAATATATGTTTAAAGTATGGTCTAGAGATTTGATCTAAGTATATATTAATCCATGAGCATCTATGTATAAATTATGTCGGTCAACGGAAGGTGCAAACTATGGAACTATTGGAATGTTAATGGTTCATATCTAATCAAACGGCTTAATTCACGTAAGGTTCAGAAATTGGCAGCAATTAGATAATGCAAATCTATAAATATTAATCAAAATTTTCGTTCAAATTTCTGCTTTTACACGTGACAAGTACGTGAAAACATTATATATGTTAAGTTTTACTTGTCTTTGTAAAGTTTTACATACATGTTAAGAAATTTATTAACTATTTTTTAATTATTTTCAAATTTAATCAATTAGCATAATTTACAATCAATAGATAAAAAAGTCAAATATAACTAAATTTTAAGACAAATTATATAATTTATATACAATAAATTGTCACAAAAATCTATAAAAAAATATTGAAGTAAAAAAAGATAAATAAAATTTAACGGAGAGAATAACATTTACAGTTGTTGTTTTACACGAGAGAAGTAATTAATTAGGTGCCAAAAGTTTTACCCAGCAACTTTCTGATTTTTTTTCCAAACTGTACACTTTTTTAAAATTTATACCGAATATACGCTCGAATTCAAACTTATTACGAGAATAGGCTGGCTCATGGAGGTTTGGGATAAGTCGTTGTACGGACAAGCGACTTACTTAAATAAAGTCGCTGTACGGACAAGCGATTCTATCCGAACCACAACTTTAATTTTTTTTTTTAAAAAAAAGGTAGAGTCGCTGGCCTGGCCAGCGACTTTGCTTTAAATTTTTTTTTATACTTTTCGATATTAGAGAGTAAAAAAAAAATTAAAAAAAAAATTGCAAAATCGCTGGCCAGTCCAGCGACTTTGCTTTAATTTTTTTTTTTTACTTTTCAATATCAGAGAGTAAAAAAGGCTAGCGACTTTGCTTTAATTTTTTTATTTTTACTCTCTGATATTGAAAAGTATATAAAAAAAAAATGGCCAGCGACTTTGCTTTAATTTTTTTTTTTTTTTTTTACTCTCTGATATAAAAAAAAAAAATTAAAGCAAAGTCGCTGGACTGGCCAGCGACTTTGTTTTAATTTTTTTTTTTTTTTACTTTTCAATATTAGAGAGTAAAAAAAATATTAAAAAAATTGCAAAGTCGCTGGCCATGCCAGCGACTCTCTTTTTTTTTTAAATAAAAAATTAAAGTTGTGGTTCGGATAGAATTGTTTGTCCGTACATCGACTTTATTTAGGTAAGTCGTTTGTCCGTACAGCGACTTATCCCAAACCTCCATGAACCAGCCTATTCTCATAATAAATTTGAATTCAAACGTATATTCAATATAAATTTTAAAAAAATGTTTAGAAAAAAATTCCAACTTTCTTTTCCACGATCAGTAGTTCTCTCTCTCAAGGAGAATCATAATAAGATTCGTGTGTGATTTAATAAAACATGGCTTGACGAATAAAATATCGATTATCGAATGTTTGTATATGGAATATTTGACGGTTGTATATAACTCATTTGCATGCAATATGTTGCGTCAAATGAGTTGGACATTTGATTCACAAGATTCTTTATCTTCATATATATATGATTTATTCAGTCATTAATCGTTGATGTGTTATGCAACTCAAAATAATTCTATATATTCCTTCGTGAAAAAAACAATTCGATTTAGTACGTATTTTTTAGCTCGATCTATTAAAGGGTATACTATATATGTGTATATACAATGAATATATTAGAATACTTTATCTATCTAGCTCGGTATTACACTATTGTTTATTTCATTTATACATCAAACATGATTAATTATATATAGATCGATCGATGTAGTTAGCTATAGCCAGTTTGGTGTAAAAAGGCAGTTTCTTTCGGAAATTAATTATGCATATAGTGAATCGAATTATATGCTTTCAATTATATGAGGGAGAAAGGATGAGAATATATGTCCAGTGTGGTCCTTTTTTCCAATTAAAACATATACCGGCCTCATGTTACACAATAAATACTCCGGATATATTTGAGTATTAATTAATGTCACAAAATTTATTGTGAGAAAGATGGAGGATAAAGATATAAGAACTACATTTCTTGAAATATTTCAATGTTAGACAAATAAGTCAATACATATAATTTTTCAAATTAGAGTCAATTTCTCACTACAATTAATCTAAACTTAATAGTATAATTAATGTTTATATTAATATACTCGGTCTCTCAGTTCGATTTTAATTGTCCTTTTAGCTATTTTGGACAATATTACGTACCAAATTTACCTTTTGTATTCATTTACTCTAATCTAGATTTAATTGTCCTTTTAGAATTTTTTTCAGATTAGAGCCAAATTCTCACTACGGATGAAGTATGATATTATATGAAAAGAAAAGTAAGGAATTTTTTTGTAGCAAGGAAAAACTTGCATGTAAGTTAATTATAAAACAACTTATACATAACGTGTTTTCTAGGGAATTGATTGCAATTATGTAGAGAGTATGTATGATATCAGTCAAACGATAGCTTTGCTGAGGAATCCACTATTGAAAATGGGTGGCTCTAGTTCTCTGTCCATTCTTAGTGATTGAGCTATAGTGTGACTAATTTCAAGTGGCGGGCAATTAAGATATGCATATCTCCAAATCATATGAAAAAAAAAACACTTGCCATGATCAATCATACATAATGTAATTTCCATCAATCTTTGTAAAATAAATGATACCACATCAGTTAGCCTCTATAGTCTTTAGGTATAGCCTTTTTCGATACGGTGAAAATCTTCGAATTTATAACCCAGTTAACAAAAATCAAGAATCTTGCAAATCAAGTTGCGCCAACCAAATGGGTAGAGACACTAATCGAAACCAAAACCTCTCAATAGCTTTTACTCACCCTAAAGATTTGCATTTCAACCATTATCATAACGTCTCATATCTAAAGTTGAGATATAAATTGCCTAGTATATAAGCTTAATGGACTTCTCCTCCTATTGTCAATTGGTTTTAGGATGGAAATTCACTGGGCTTATGTACTGGGCCTAATCTGCGCTTATTCGCTCGTGTCCGCACGACCCCCAGTCTATGGGCCCATGGACTTTCACATGGTATCAGAGCTGGTTCGGTCATGGACCCCTTTCTTGGGTTGATTGAGTCTGGCTATAAAGAGATTGAGATGCCCACCCACACTCGTTTGTCCAAGTGTCAACTGGGTCAGGCCAATTGCCCGCCCGTTGCACTTGCAGGGGCGTGTTGGAATATAACGTCTCATATCTAAAGTTGGGACATAAATTGCCTAGTATATAAGTTTAATGGACTACTCCTCCTATTGTCAATTGGTTTTAGGATGGAACCTCACTGGGCTTATGTACTGGGCCTAATCTGCGCTTATGCGCTCGTGTCCGCACGACCCCCAGTCTATGGGCCCATGGACTTTCACAACAAAAAAGATTAAAAGATCTGAATTTGCTGACTTGAGGGACAACTAGTCAAAGTAAGACGATCCAATACGTACAAGATCATAATTGATAATAATAATAACAATAAAACTTTGAATCAAATGATATATTGAATCGAAATACAAATTTATCTTTCCATTAATATAGCTTGGAGATCGAGATTACAAGTGCTTCTAGATGATCTGATCGCTACAGATCGAGTTTGAATATCCAGTTCGAAAATTAAGTCAGAATGCCAAAGTAATGTGCGTTTCCTCTTTTTTTCATCTAGCTATATCAACAGAAGGTTAATTTCCAACGTCTCTCTCCTGCGTAATCTCGGCCTTTTCACCTCGATCATAAATGTAATCTCCTAAGAAATCACAGTTTGCCTGCGTGATCTTCTTTTTCATAACTGCCGCTTGATCATGTTACCGTTGGTCATCCCGTCATGGATCGATCGACTATCGACTGGCTTGATTCTTCAACAATAGTTATGGGTTAGTGACCCAAAATTAGCTATGAGCTTAACTTGAAAACCAAGTCTCAACAAAAACCTAAAAAGTAATTTTTTAGCTAGAATCTTAGTGATATATAAACTACTTAAGTATACAATAAGAAACGTCCCTTGCAAGCTTATAGCTAGCTCAATTGGCTATTAGAGGACGTCAAAAGTGACAATATGAGGATAAGATGGGGCCATTTTCAGAGGTACTACGTACATTAATGTTATGAATAATACATTGCTAACTAGCTAGCTAGGTATGTATATATCTATATGGTAGGACGTACTATATATTGAATGTCATCAACTTAAGTTTGTAAGCGTAACGATTACTATATCCATTTGGGTCCCACAAATTTAGATTCGAGTAGAAGAGAAGAGCCCACCATCTTAAGTACGTAGAATATGTCCCCTCCATGTTAGCTGAACGGTTAAGCCGGGGGACATCCTTGGGGCGTGCCTTCTCGCCCCGGGTTCGAAACTCGGTGGACGCAATCCCGCGAAGCATGGTGACTTATCCGTCAGGGAGGTGTGGGACCGCCGGCTCTAGCCCTTCGGTTTATAGGGTCTCATGTGGTTGGGTGTGGACTTGGCATGTAGTCTTGTCTGCCGGATGGGTCCATGGCCCGGGACGTGGGACGATTCCCGGAGGTGAAACCCCCTCCCCTCCAAAAAAAAAAAAAAAAAAAAAAAAAAAAACGTAGAATATGCCTAGCTACCACCTTTAGCTTTATGGCTTGGTTTAGGAGTGAAAGGTCCATGCTACCTTCCTAGCTAGGGCCCATGCATTTACCTATTGCTCAAATTGATTTATATTAATTTTAATTTGTATACATATATATATGTGTGTTCATGCATGATTGCATCTATGTTGGATGATATATCCAAATCTACTATGCAAAACGTACCACCCTGATTTAATTAGGTCAATTTGACAAAACAACATATCTCTCCTAGCCTTGTTAAGTCTCAAATATCCAACCCATTTTATCGGTTTCAATCAACACATTCATTATTGTAAATTGTAATTGAGGACATGTGTCCTAGCTTATATAGGAAAAAATGATCATATGCGAATAAAGCTTCTCCATAGAATAAAGGGTAAAAAACGGCATTAATGTATTTTATTTGAATAATATGTGTATTAATGTGTATTATTGTGTGAAAATCCAATGCATTATACTTATATTAAATTGTCCATCATAGTTATACTGATATGTGTATTATAGTGTAAAAGATTGTCCATATATTAGAAGTTATAATAAATTGTATGTTAAAATATATAATTAATTGTGCATTGTAATTATAATAAATTGTGTTTCGTAACTATAATGAAATGTGTAGTGTATGAGAGAAGTGTGTGCACCAGTGTGTGTAAGAGAATGTGTATATCACATATCACATATATAATAAAATGCACATTGATATATAAGAGTATATGTATCATAATAAATGTGTAATGTTTAGCACTCGGTTAATCCTCTATGTGTATATTAACATTTTAATAAGGACAAAGTGCTATGAATGATAAGTAACATAATTGCTAGATTGAAAGCAGAATTTATAAATAAAAAAATGATATTGTATCTGTATATTAATTTAAATTAGATATATATAATTCTATAGTCATGTACATCGATCAGTACGTACATTTGAAAATACTCAATAATGGTTATATAGTCTCTTTCACTTCAAATGAGAAGATAATAATTGGGTTTAATCATTTCTTTAGGTGGCTGTAATTAGTAGTATGTACATATGTCGTTTTAGTTTTTTTTAAGTAATAGTTGTTATTTTAGAATTTTTGGTAATAATTTATTGGTAAATTATGAGATATGTTAGTAAAAATTATTTATATTGATATTTTGTGTAAATTTATTTTACTTATTGATTAGAAATAATGTAAATAATTATTACTTTATAAATTTAAAAAAAAATTATATAATATTTTAGTTTAATAATTGTAATTTTTAATAGTTTTGTCAAATACTAAAATAACAAATATTATTAAATAGATGAAATATATGTATTATATATATATGATCATACTCCGTATTATCATATAAATAGATGGATGAATTGTAAGAGACATATCTTGTCAAGCATTAAATATGTATGGGGCTACGGCCATCAGTAATGGTGTATTTTCAAGTACATAAATATTTATAATAATTAAAATTATATATTACACATTATTTTATATTATTAAGTATCTTTATTTTTTTTCTCTTTCCATAACGAATTCATAAAAAGGATTTTAATGTACTCTTTCTTATTTTTCCCTTTCTTACTTGTCTCTTTTTCTTCCTTGTATGTGACATATCATGTGAATCACATATCGTCTATTTTTCGGATACATACGAATAACTAAATTACTACCAATTAATCAAGAGTATTTATAAATTAATTATTTTATTCTTATTAAGGATGTGTTTGGATTATGTATTATTTGACATTATAATGTCAAAAATGATATTATAATATCAGTTTTTAATATTATAATATCAGATAATATGTAATTCAAACACATTCTAAATACTCCGTAGCGATACAAACCCCTATATATACACTCTCATAATCTCATTGCACATGGCCTTACACTTAGCGATACGAACCTAGAGCCTAATACAAATATTAGGGACCATTTTTCATTTTGGACATTAATTACAATTTTTTTTTTGGAAAAATTTTCGGTTATAGATTGAAGAAAGGGGGATATACAGGCCAAAAACCAGCACACGTTTAGTGACTCCAACAAGTTTAGTGACTCAACAAAAGCATAACCAACATGCAACAAGGACAGGGAAAATCAGAGTTGTCTTCTAACTGCGCCTCCAACTTCTGTAGTCATGAGGCCTCCTACAACCCTTGACTCTGGCTTGATCTTTCATGGTAGCAATAATCCAATGTGCACACTCTGCAGCCGAGACATTTCGGTTCTGATAGATGGCAAGATTTCTGCTCTTCCAAGTGTAATAGACAAAGAAAGTAAAGCAGCTGCTTTTAAGGAGAGAGATGAAAGATTGTCTAACACTGCTTGGAGAGAGCCATCGTCTCCATTGATTGAGATCCGTGAATCTTTGCGTTATGCCAAGCCAATCAAAAACGAAACTAAGAACATTGATGGTGTAGGGGCAGCCAATCCATAGATGTTCCTCAGTTTCAGGGGCGGCTTAGCATAGGATGCAGGTGTTGGTTTGTCTCCTGCATTGATCATAAGACTTTCAAGATTGTTAGAGGTATGGTGGGTAAGAAGCTCGTCTCTAACTTGTAAGATGGTCTTCCAAATCCAGTTGTCTTTGTCTCGAGGGGTAGCATTTCAGATGTTGTGAAATCTTAGTCTGTAAGCTGTAATTCATTCGTGCCATATGCTGCTCCCATTAATTACATTTTCATGATCAGAGGACAGACATTCGAGAAGGGCCCCCGTGCCACTCACGTGATTCTAATCTCCCCTTAGTTAAGTTGGGAGTAGCAAATTAAATAGTAATACTATAGCTACTTAACTGATTAAATAATATTATTTGTACATCCTTAGTAGCACAAAACTAAGTTAGCAACTTAATTAGTACTGTATCACTCATAATAAAAACACTATTGTAGGTTGAATATACATTTCTGTACGTAGTGGATATATGTATATAGTGCGACTAGAGACAAAATAACAACTTCTAAGCACGCGAATTAGTTATAGATTATGCATTATAGATTAATTAATTAATGCCAGGTAATAACTATTCAAAGTGTAGTTAGACATCCGTTGACTTTGTAACGAAATGATACTCTTTCTATGTTTTAAATAGGCCAATGGATCTTTCACATGATCGATGATCGATCGAGTTTACAAAGCATGCAATATTAGCTAATTAAATGCTTTGATTTAAATGCTATTTTTTTTTAAAAAGTCATATGAGAAAGAGATTTGAGTATATGTACTAGTCATAAAATCATAAGCACTTAAAAGCAAACAAAAAATATGATTCTATGACATTATATATTCTAGCTATTATTGTGTAGCTAATTAACTAGCTAGCTGCGTAGCATATGATCGAGTTGTATGATCTAATATAATCTAAATTATTAATGTACGATTAAAGCAAGAGAATATGAATTATTAATTAAGGATATTCATCATTGGACTGGTCATGTGATTATTAGGCCCATTAATTCACAATTAGTGGGCTTCGTATAAGTTGTTAAGCCATTTCTTTATTTTATTTTATTAGTTAACCGGGCATATAACACATAATTCAATTTCCCATGTTTTGTACGAGAACGTTGATTTCAATGGTTATAAATGTTGGGTTATAGAGTATAATGGATACCAAAATCCAAAATGATTATTCTAAATAAAAATGTAAGATTTTGTGCTTTTTGTACGGACGAGTTTTTTGGACTGGATTAGGTTTCGATCTTTAATATTTATACTCACTTGATGTATTGTAATCGTTATTACAAAATAGTAGAAAATTCTAGTTTTACAACACCTTCAGACGTAGTCACTTTTATGACGAATTGTCTTAACAATTCTCGTATTTTTTGTTTCGTTTTCTTCCATTACTGCATTTAAATCCTAATAATGTGAACTTATTAGCATATATACTCCCTCGTTTTACCGTATTTATCTATTTTTCTTATTTCACGATTTTTACAAGCTATAAATCTTTACCCAAAAAAGACAAGCTATAAATAATAGGTAGATGAGATTCTCCACGAGTTCTTATCAAAAAAATAATTAATTAAAGTTAAAAAACAAATGACTAGAAATAACTATTTTTATAATAATTACATATAAAAAATCAAATATTGTGAAGCCGTTGGAGTACTAATAAAACTAGCTTAAACATAGATCTTATGTGAATCTAAACCATGCTTAAATGGCTTAATTGATTGATTTGTTGATGAGCTATGTATATAACCATCGTATAAAATTACATAATAATAATTTATCTCCTGCTAACATGATGTATATATAATTATATATGCAATCAAAAGTGTTTTTATTTATATACTCGAGTTGAAAATAGAGGTGAGATGGCACGCGTTTTTATGTGATTGTGTTAGGTGTGCTTATACAAAAGTGTCTAAGTATGATTGTGTTAGGTGTGCTTATATATCATACTATAAAGTATCATATGTAGCGCATAAAGTATTGATTATGAAAATTTTGTCGCCACGTCAATATATGCATACACAATTAATGTAGCTAATGAATTGATTATAAATCAGATTAAAAAATGAGTTGATTTGAAATCAATGGACAGCCCTAATTATAAAGAATGAAAGTGAATTGGGTAAGTTGTGTTATTTGATGCGCAAACATTGGATCCCCATAAGCCACTGAATTCATGATCTCCATGTTTTAGGTGATTTTTGTGTTGTTTTAATGGCCTACAAAAGCACTCCAAAGCACCATTTCAACACTCGAGTTTTTTTCCACATTGCAGCTAATTCAATTTTAATGTATGCAAGACAATTAATGGTTGCACCATGTGAATAAAATTGAAACTAGCAACCACATTTGCTCGTGCAATTAAAGTATAACTAAGGTATACCCTCGTATTTTATATGAGTCTAGTATAAAATATTTTTGAATATATCTTATGTCATATATGGGTGTAACAAAAAGATAAATATTAGAAAAAAATATTAAATTCTATATTTATATGAAATATACATTTTTTACAAAAAACAGTGAGGAATAGTTAAATATAAATTTTAACGATTATAAGGTGAAATTAAAGAATTGATATTGTCAAGATCGACAAATGGGTCTAGACGGGGGCCCAGATATAAGCCCAAAGAAATTTCATCCTAAAACCAATTGGCAATAGGGGGAGTAGTCATTTGTCTTATATACAAGGCAAGTCTTCACTAATTATCCGATGTGAGACTCTAACACATCCCCGCAAGTGTGACGGGCCATACACGGCAACAAGTCACACTTGACCCAACAACCAGGCTCTGATACCATGTCAAGATCGACAAATGGGCCTAGACTGGGGCCCAGATATAAGCCCAAAGGGATTTCACCCTAAAACCAATTGACAATAGGGAGAGTAATTATTTGTCTTATATATAAGGCAAGTCTCCACTAATTATCCGATGTGGGACTCTAACAGATATCAATATTATTAAGAAATGGTTAACAAAGCCATCTAAAATCGTGGGTCGATGTGATTTGATTATTATAAGTTAATAAAAATTATACATGTCGATCCATTATCTTATCACTTGGCTCAATTTTTTCTTTGAATTTGTCTACTATTTTAATATATATATATATATAAAAGGTTAAATCAGATTGTTAATTTGAGTGGCTAAAAAACCTAAACTAAACATATTGTATTGTTTGGTTAATATTTTTGGTATAAATTTCTATGTATAGTGTACAAGCCACAACTTTTAAATTTGATGTTAAAAACTCCACGGCAGCTTTTAGAAGGTGCAGTTTATTACAATTGAAATTGCACGAGTGGATTGGACAGTAGTGGCAGACATCAAAAGCACGCACTCTTGCCAAATTGCAAATTATCTTCGAGGGGTTTGAGAATTTTAGAGATAAGAAGAAGAAAAGTGGAAGAAGATTCCTCCTTAGAAAATGGCAAAGTTGCCTTTCTTATCAACACACCAAACCTTCTCTCAAAGGCCAAATTTTACCCACACTTTATAATTAACAAACCATCTCAATTTTAGGGGCCGTTTGAGATAGATGAGCTTATTCGAGTTGAAGATGATCTAATAGAATTCTAATTTTTAAGATAAGTATGATATGGGTGTTTTGAATAAACAACACGCTTCTCATTAAGATTTCAAATTAATTAGCCTAATTGATGAATGCAGGTTCGACTTTTACTAGTCTAGTGGACAGTGATAACGTAGCTATATTTATGGAGAAATAGATATCTATGGTATGTTTAAATTACGTATTATCTAACATTATAATATTAAAAATTGGCATTATAATATCGTTTTTTGTATTATAATGTCAGATAATGCGTAATTCAAATATATCCCTAATGGGAGAAAAGCCGGTCAAATTCGAACCTCGCGAGTCATAAATAATGGAAAAAGGGAAAAGGAAAAATGGATAGTGTGTTGTCATTCAAATTTCATCTATTGAAGGGGTAATGGTTCATAACTTCATATAAAGAGGTATCAGAATATTATGGGCCAGCCCATACATATTGGACTGTCTTTGGGCCGGACCAGACCTATGGGATGACAATGGATGGTTAGATTTTACATGCTTTTGAAAAAATGGTTCGACAAAAGTCTTCGGCCCAGTAGTAAAATGGGCTTGGCCCAAAAGATCACACCAAAAACAAAGCCTCATGATTTAATCAGCTATTCCGCAAGTATGATCCATTTTTAATTAGATCCTTAGTATTTTTGACCCCTTTAAGAGGGGTCAAATAGTAAATTTTGACTCCTAATTAAATAAATTAGCTTTTTAATTTTCTAAGTCTTTAAAATCTCATAAATCCTAAACCCTACACCCTAACCCCTAAAACCTAAATCCTAAAAAAAACACTTTTACCCCTTTGAGTCATATGTGTAGTAATAAGGGATCATATTTACAATTTTGAAAAAAATGGGTCTAAATTTACTATTTTTTTTCTTAAGAGAGTCCAATTTTCTCTTTTTAATTTGATTTTAAAGGGCGATGGATATATACATGGAATAACGACTTTGTTAACAACAACTTGTAACACTGAATGATTATAAAAACTAACAATTATAATACAATAAATAGTACTATATTATTCTCCAATAGGTGTACTTATATACAAGACAAGCTAAGATAAATAGGGAAGAATCTGTTGATACACATGTTATTTTGTCGTGATGACAGTGCTTTAACAATGATTAGGTCTCCAACCACAAGAATAATCAACCAATGTACGCTCTTTGTTTTATCAGTTAATCAAATTATGATTTAGTACTTTCATAATATTTTAAATAAGAGACTATTAATCAATTGCCAAAAGATTGCCACTATCATTTCTCTCTTTAATTTTGTGTTCAAATGTACAACTTTTTTGTAAAAAGTTACATAATCAGTATATTTTAGTTTTTGACATAACAATTAAAAAATACAATTATTAAGTTAAAACACTATAATTTTTGTTCTAAAATCTATAAAATAATGATATTTCATCTTTTTTAACCAATAAATAAATAAAAATATATAAAAAGTGACAATATGTTTAATTTTCAATAACATACCTCATAACTTACCAACAAATCATTACTTAAAATCCTAAAATAACAAATTCTTAACAATAATCTATCTGTCTATCTATATCTTCTATATACTATTACTAAAGTCATAAGTCTCTCTCCTATTTGTCACACATCTAGCTATACCAAGTCATCAATTTAATTTGTACAATTACATATCCACCCTTCTAATTTTCTCCTAATTGCTCCATCTTTTTCTAGCAAAATTACATATATAGTTTCCATATATATTTTTATAGCTAAATTTTGGCATAAGTTATATTCTTAATTATGTTATAGCTCTCTACTAATTTTCTAGCAAGATTCTATATCTATTTCTTCCACATATATTTCCTTACTCATATTATGGCAGCATACTATATGATTTTATATTTATTTATGGTACATTTTGGTTAGCTTATGTTCAATATTTATAAGACATATTCTTCACATATTGGTTAGTTATTGAATACTAGGATTTCATATTTGATAAAATTATTGTCAGACATATTTTTATTATTAGTCTCTATTTAATATTTATGGTATTATATATGATAAAATTAGTATTAAACGTTTTAATTTTATTTTAATGTTATTGATTATTATTATTTTAACATTATTATAAATTATTATTTATAAATAATAAAGTCTTATTTTCAAGATCATGTGCAAGGCACGGGCTTATCTACTAGTAAATGACTGAAACAACACTTATTACCGAACGGAGAGAGTACATTATATATCATTATTAATACAAGCTCTTTGTGAATTTAAAAAAAAAATGTACATGTAGCTTTCATTCTATATACAAAAGTGACAAGTGCAACACTTCAAAAGTACCAGTAAGAAAGAAAGAAAAAAACTCAAACCATTTCCTCTGTTTTATTTACATACAATCTTTTGATTTGATTAATATACACAATCAAAGGAAGATACAAATCTTGGAAATCTTGATTCATTCCACTACTCACAAATGACAATGGATTTATCAAGCAGAATAAGAAGAAGAGTTCAAGAACTCAATGCAATCTTCAATGGCCTGTGCTCTGTGTGAGTTATCAGTGATGGGATCAGCACAAGATCTTGACCTCACCAGAGTAGCCGAGGAAGACGACGAAACCTTACACGTAGTGGACCCCATTCTTGTAGCCCTTGCAAGCTTAGCCCCTAGCTTCTTAAGGAACTTGCCTGGTTGGAGACTTGGCCTTCTTTTCGGCAGCCCGAACCCGCACGTTGTGGGGCCCGGTTTCTTGCTCCGGGCCGCCCCTCTGCCGCCTTGTTTGAGCGGCATGGGCGGTGGTGGGTTGGTGGCGGGTGTGGCGGTTGGTTTGCTTGACATATATAGGAGTGGAGGAGAAGTGAAAAAAAAAAGTGTTGTCTCAAAAGTGGAAAAAGAATAGAAGAGGCTGTTGAGACTTTATAAGAGGCAAAGGATGCAAGAAAAGAAAAGGTTGGGAATAATCATAAAAGTTCAAGGCAAATGTATTTCTACTTCCATAACATATTTTAGTAGTAGAATTGTACTTTATACAAGTATTTGTCTTTCTAGCAATTTTTTTTTAGTTTTTAAGAAAATTATTAAAAGTACTAGTATATCACTACTTATTACACTACATTTTTACTTTCTTGAAATCATAACTAATAACCTTCTATTAATTACAGTAACAAATATGTGAAGTGAAGAGTAAAATACTTAGAAGGGCAAACACAATTTTAAGGCTAAAAAGACGAGTATTTTCTTATGGAGGGAGTAATAAACAAAAAAAACATGTTAATGACTGAATGTGTTTAAAAGAAGCAAGTTTGATATCTGGCATTGTCCTTAGGATATATGAGTTTAAAAAAAGCATGTTAATTCGACAACCTCACTATCGTGAACGTCCTTAACAAGATCTGGCATTGTCCTTGGGATATTGAAATCCTTATTTCTGATATCCTTTGCCTTTTACAACTGTTTTCTTTAGTGCAAATCTGTCATGTCTTTCGAAAAAACAACGCGATGGCCGACTGTATTGCGAAGATGGCCCAGCAGAGTTCCTTGGAAGACATTCAAGCAAATTTATAACTTTTAGTTCTCATCCGCAATGATGTTATAAGCTGAGAAACCGTATCTCTGTTTCCTGTCTAATTCTTACTGTATCAAAAAAAAAAAAAAAAGTTTGATGAGGAAGGTAGAAATGAGTAGGGGTTTGGTCAAGGGAAGGTAGTGGAGTGGGTTAGAATTTATGTGAAATAGAAATTGTGAATGTCTCCCTTGGGCCTTGGCTATAGAAAAGAAGTAGAAGATGCCAACAAAATAAAAAGAAATAAGAAGTAGAAGAAGCCGAACCGCCTTGGATCATCAAGTGCGATGGATTGGGCCGCAGCCCAACATTAGTCAGGCTCTCTAGTCAAGGCCCATTTGGGATATCCTTCCTATGGTAAGATTATAAGAGGATTTTGAACCCATTGGCCATTTAAGAGTTTTCAATTAATAAAATAGACCCCTATTAGTTTTTAAGAATTTAAGAGGTAGGATTTAGGGGATAGGGAGTAGGGTTTAGAGAGAAGAAGAGGGGTCCATTTTTGCTAAGGGTCCATTTTTTAAAAAAAAAAATTGTCAAAAGGTTATTTATTTAACTCACCGAGATTATAATGGGTCACGGCCCATAATCCATGTTATGTTATATAGAGGGTTTTGGGTCCATTGACATTTTAAGAGTTTTAAATTAATAAAAGAGACCCCTAATAATTTTTATGTATTTTTCCTACATCATACTAGCTTATTTTATTTATTTATTTCTCCTTCTTCTTTGTTTTTTCTCTCTCTAAAATATTATTTTTTGGGGTTTAGGGTTTAAGGGGTAGGATTTAGGGAGTAGGGTTTACGGAGGGGGAGAGGGGTCCATTTTGGATAAGGGTCCATTAGTTTAAAAAAAAGTTTGTTAAATGGTCATTTACCTAACTCACCGTGTTATATATAAGATAAATAAAAATGGACAAAACATTTTTTTTTTATCGCCTGGTTCGATCGGTCGAAACCGTTCTATGTTCAGACCACGAGAATCGAACTCGAAACCTCTGAATAGAATGTTAAATGAGTCTAACGTCAAATTATTAGACCAACTGAATGTTATGACATTAAGTCGTTGAAAGAATTCGGTAACGGGACAGCCTGACATGTAAAAAACATTGAGAGTTTTTCTTTTGATTTTTTTGGATTCTATGTAGACATTTTTTAATTTATTTTTAGCAGAAAAAATACATTTTACAAATCCTCATACACTTTAGTACGTTACTAAAAGAATGCTTGCTAAAACAAAATGATCCACTAAGATTTGGATCGATATTTCTTACTCCATCAGTTTCATAATGTTTATCCTGTTTTGACTCATAATATTTATCCTGTTTTGACTGGACATATTTGTCGAGATAAATTTTGTATTGTTAATATTTTTAATTACATATTAATAAAAATTATAATTTTTTGATATTATCAAAGTACTCGTTGAGACGAATTAAACAATACCCAATATGACTATATTTTTTCTTATATATTAAAAAAAAATATTAAAAACTCTCTTTAACTATGAATAGTATATAAAAATAAAATATGATAAATATTTTGGGACAGATAGAGTATTATTTATTCCATTGACACCCAGCACATAGCTAGTAAAAAATAAACGTTTTCTGATCATCACCAAATCCAGAGTATACATATATAATAAATCAATATTATATTGTGCTTTGACAAGTTCAATTTGATGATACACTTTAGTACGTTACATATCATTTAAACACATTCCGTATCGTAAAGAAGGATATATATTAAACTGGCACGTTAAACTGTAAATGGTTGCTTTTGGTTGAATGAACTCATAATTAATTCACAACTTTATATTAAATCTTATGATAGCGTGGTTCATAAGTTACACACGTACAAGGCTACGTATGTATATCTAGAAGTGGGATCGGGTGAGAAATAGTCTTAGGGTGTGAAATACGAAGTGATTTCGATTGTTGTTTTTTTTTTGTTAACAATTTTATTTTCGTTCCCTGATCATTCTGGAATAACCTATATAGAAGATTCACAAATGAGACTAAATGTTCATTTATTTGTACATTCATGTTCACAAATAAACACTAAATATTCAAAAACATGTGTTTGAACATGAGCATGTTATATGTGAACTTTACGACACATAAAATAAACATGTAGTGCTTATATTTGAAAGTCAATAATTGTCTATTTCAGAATGATCAGAGATGTAAATAAATAAATAAATTGTTGACCGAAAAAAAGAAAAAAAAAAAGTTCGTTGTATTTACGATTATACCATCATATCACTATTTACTTTTTTCCCATTTTTATCTCAATTTTCTATTTCCTTAATCACAATGCTCATAATGCTTACTACTACTTACCTCAGAATATGTGATTATAAATAATTGAAATACTATAGAAAACTTATATTACAAAATTAATTTTTTTCCTCTTAGAGTAAACTTATGAAATCAAATGCGTTATGTAATTAAAAAAAAAAACTCAATTTTAAAGTAAAAATATTTAATCTTAATTTAAATAAACATTATTATGTAATTATAAAGTAATTACTAACTTGATATAGGAGCAAATACATTATGTGTACTTGATCTATGCTTATATCTTATACTAATAATAAAAAAAATTAGTTCTCTTAGAGTGAACTTAGGAAATCATTATATTTTAATCAACTTAATAAATCTATATGTAATTATATTACATACATGATAACTTATTATTACATTACATAATTATTAATATAGAAAACATAAAATAATTGACACAAATTCTACATAAGAATGCATTTTAAAAGCTATGGTTATACAAGGTTGAAAATATATATTTTTTGGGGGTACTTATACAATATATTAATTTAAAGGCTATACAATATGTATTAAATTAAAGGCAGAACTCCTAATTGCGAAGCATATACCAAGGAACCCCAAAAAAATTCCAACTCGCCAATCATTCAAATCAGAATATCCATTCCAAGTTCTTCAATTTGATTCCTTTGATTTCCCCTTTCTTCTTCTTCTTCTTCTCTCCTAAAACATTCTCAAATCTTTCCAACTCAATTTCACTCGTATCGTATTCAACAATCAATCACCATTACCGATGACCTCTTCTTCTCTCTCTATAAATCACTCTCTTTCTCCTCCTCCTCCTCTCTCTTACACCTCTTCATCTTCATCTTCTTCTCTCACTTCGCTCTGCATTCCTCGCTGCAATTGGCCGAAATCCGTTTCCTCAATCAGCTCCGGAGCTCGGGAATTTCGTGTTAGAGCAACAGAGGAGGAGAAAATGGCGGTTACGCTGACTAATTTGACAGGTAAAGAGAACGAAGAGGAGCCAATTTTGGAGGAAGTGGAAGCAGAGTCTTCCTCTAAGCCTCGTCGAATTGCTCTGTTTGTCGAGCCTTCTCCATTTGCGTGCGTATCTTCCCAATTTGAATAAATTGCTGATTTAAGCGTTTGTTTCTTCGCCTGTATAATTTCTGCTCCGTAATTTGCTGTTCTGGGATTTGAGTATTGCTGTTGTGTTGTATGTCTCTGGTATTCGATTCATCTGTTTCTGCAACAGCAAAATTTGATGATTTGGAATGTTTTGAGATTTCAGAGTTGTGTTTTCAGGTTCGATTTTGAGGGTTATTGACTGTTTAGTGGCAACCTAGGGTCTGTTTGGATCATTATAATGTCAATTTTTTGCATTATAATGTCAGATAACCTTAATTTTGGATAATAATATTATTAATTAGTTTAGTGGTAGCCGTGTGCAAAATTGGGCAGGACCGGAAAATCGGACCGGACCGGGTTCATCATTTTCAAGATTCCGGTTTTCGGTGCGGTCCGGTCCAATCACGGCCGGTTTTCGGTCTAGGCCCATTTTTTATTTTAATTTCTATTTTATGTATTAATTACACATAATACTATTAAAAAGTATTTTTCTATTATAAAAATATACTAGTAACAAAATATATTGTCAAATATTATGAACAGTAGTTATAAAAATTAAATTTTAATTGATATAAAAATAGAAAATAAAATTTCGGTCCAGTCCCGTCTCCGGTCCAAGAATCATAGAAATTCCGGTCCATCGGATCGGAAAAAACTCCGATCCGGTGTAGATTGGATGCATTTTTCTCACTTCCATGACAATTTGTCAGTTTTTTTTGGCAACTGTATTATACAGCTGATTGAACCTGTTTGAGCTGAAAATACAAATAATATATCTTGTTCAAATGTCCAATCTGTGAAGGCTTTTACTGTTTTTACTTTTTAGGGCTTGTCTTTAGGCATTAACTTGACAACTGAAGTGTGATATTATGTTGAATTAGGACTTAATTAGGAGGGTTAATGCTTTGTTTCACCATCAAATTGTATTCATGTCATAATTCAAATTCACCATAGAGTTGCATAAGTCATTATAATTTTTTTCATTGTATATATGTAGTCTGATTAAACTTTGTTTTACCTATATTTTATTTTGCAGTTATGTGTCTGGATATAAAAACAGGTTCCAGAATTTTATCAAATATCTCCGTGAAATGGGGGATGAGGTATCCTGCAATATCTAATTTCTTCCAATGGATAATTTGGCTTCTCTAACAGCCTTCCAAGTTGTAGTCACTAGCTATTTAACACCATACATTCCATGACTGCATATTAGATCGTTCATTGAAGAAATTGGTTGTAGTTAGTGACTTGGTGTAGTCGTGTAGAGATGGCACGGTTCCGGAACCGGAAAAATGAAAACCGGAACCGGAGGTTTCGGTTTTATCCGGTTCCGAACATAAAAAAGATTTTTTTTTAAAACATTATTTTTTTTAAATAATGATGAAAAGAACAATTTTTTAAACTTAAAAGATTTATACTTAAAATTCAACTTAATTTGACTTATAAAATCCGGTTCTCCGGAGGTTTATGCGGCTCAGAACATCTGATTGGAACCGGGTAAATCTGCTTCTCCGGTTCTGGGTTTTGCCAAACCGAAACCGGATATAGAAGGTTTTTCCGTTTCGGTCCGAGCCGGTTCCGGTTCCACCGAACCACGAGCCATCTCTAATCTCTATCTCGGTGGTATGTTCAACAATAATACTTGGCACTTCATAGTTTGTGATTCCGTGCACTCGTGCAGGTTATGGTTGTAACAACACATGAAGGAGTTCCCCAGGAGTTTTATGGAGCTAAAATTATTGGCTCACGCAGGTAGGAGCTCACGATGAAACTTCTCATTTTCTTAATCATATTTGTTTATGCATTCTACTAGAATTGGTGCTGCTAGAGAACATCTATGTTTTACAGAATCTATAATTAAATCACTATAAATCCACTTGTTTTTTATGTCTCTTTGCAGTTTCCCTTGCCCCTGGTACCAAAAAGTACCCCTCTCTCTTGCCCTCAGCCCAAGAATAATCTCAGAAGTCGCCGCGTTCAAACCCGATATAATACACGCATCTTCACCTGGTGTGATGGTACGCTTCAGAAACTTCTCTTGCTACGCTTATTAGGATTCAAACGCAGTAATGAGAGAAATTGAAAACAAGGAACACGAGAATTGTTAACTAAGAAATTGACTATGTTTGGGGACGCTGCTTTCGGTGTACAGTACATCAGACTCCATAACCCAAGAACGCTTTTGAAAAAAGGTTGGCTAATGAGATGCATTTTATATGGTTGTTTTCAGGTATTTGGCGCACTTGCTATTGCGAAAATGCTGAGTGTTCCTATAGTGATGTCCTACCACACTCATGTACCTGTGTAAGTTTGTTGTGATCTAATATTGCTTTTTATCACATGCTAATATTGCTTTTTATCATTCCTGCAGATATATTCCAAGATATACTTTTAGCTGGCTGGTGAAACCAATGTGGATGGTTATAAGTATGCACTTTTTTTCTTCTTCTACTAAATGGCTTATCTGTCTAGTTAATTAATTTCTTAAAATGATAAGTTTATTTCCCTCTTTTTTCTATCAGAATTTCTTCACCAAGCAGCTGATCTCACTTTGGTCCCATCAGCTGCACTTGCAAAGGATCTTGAGGTAGCCCAAGTAGCAGCAGGTACCCGAAAAGAAACCTAAACAATGTTTTCCCGGATGTTGGTTAATTTGGGGTTTGTTTGGATTCTCATAGATAATGATTTAATGCAAAATAATACTCACTCCGTTTTGAAAAGGTTGTCATTTTAGCCCATAATTTTTGTATAGAAAATATTGTCATTTTAGGTGTTTAGGTAATAATTTATTGGTGAGTTACGAGGTTTGACATCGAAAATTGTATTTTTTTATACAAGTTCTCTATGTTTATTGGCTATAATTGAGATTAGTTATTAAATACTTGTAAATTTTAAGAAAAATTTATGAGAATATAGGGTAATCATTGTATTTCTTAATAAGTGTGTTAAACTCTAGAATAACAATTTTTTTCATACGGATAGAGTATATTTTAATGTATTATTATGGGAATTCAAACAGACCCTTGATCATCCCTGAGTTTATTTTTCATTTTGGTTGTTTATTTGCAGCCAACAAGATCCGTTTGTGGAACAAAGGAGTCGATTCTGAGAGCTTTCATCCGCGTTTCCGCTCTCCTGAAATGAGAGTAAGACTCAGGTGAGCTTTTTGCCCTTAATATATCAACATTTAGGATTCGTTTGGATCACCTAAAGTAATACATTAAAATGTATTATCTTGATAATGCATTATTTTGAAAATCCAAACCCACCCTTAGTTTAATGTGAGTCTTTTTCTTGTTGATTTTTGGCTTTACTCAGCAATGGAGAACCAGATAAGCCACTAATTGTTCATGTTGGTCGGTTGGGAGTAGAAAAAAGCTTGGATTTCCTCAAGAGGTAATACTCTCTATTATATTTACACCTCTGTTTTCCTCAGCTATGAACTCACTATTCTTGTATCCTCTCCTTTGATCCTAGACACGAAACCATCAAAAGAACACCTCTTTCCCATTCTGTTTTGTTTTTATATTTGTTGCATATTGATCACCTTGATGCAACTTATAGTTTTTAATTATTATATTCTACTTTGTGTTATTTAACAGGGTTATGGAAAATATCCCGGAAGCTCGGATTGCTCTCATCGGTGATGGCCCATACAGGTGAGTTCATTTATCAGTTTTGCTTTACAAATAGGTTGAATTAAGTTGTTTCATTCTAATAGAGTTTTTTTAGAAAGAAATCAGAAATCCTGCCACTTGTGAAATCCAGTCTAGCTTGTTATAGATTCAGCTGGTATAAAATGCTTATATGATGATGTTTTGGAAATGAAGAAATCTGTATTGACATGAGCTAATTCCACTAAGAGTATGTTTGGATTTCAATTAAAATACATTAAAATGTAGATTTAATATAAGATAATGCATTTTAATATATTATTTGAGGAGCTCCAAACAGACCCTAAATGAACAAGAGGGTCTATTTGGAAAATTTGACAAATACCGCTATGTTTGGTGGAGTAGTTTATAAACAGTTTCTTTTTGAAAAAGTATTTATTTATTCCTTGCACAAATTCCCATAAAACCCATATTTTAAATTTCAAACCCTACTTTTTTACAAAAAAAAAACTCTTTATAAACACACCGATCAAACAAACTCTACATAGGAAGGAGCTGGAGAAGATGTTCGCAGGCATGCCAGCTGTCTTCACGGGGATGCTCTCCGGGGAGGAGCTGTCGGAAGCGTACGCGAGCGGGGACGTGTTCGTGATGCCGTCGGAGTCGGAAACCCTAGGCCTGGTGGTCCTGGAGGCGATGTCGTCGGGGATCCCCGTGGTGGCCGTCAGGGCGGGCGGGATCGTCGACATCATTCCCGAGGAGCATGACGGGAAGACGGGCTTCTGCTATGCCCCGGGAGACCTCGACGACTGCCTCTCGAAGCTGACACCGCTCTTGCGGGACCCACTCCTCCGGGAGAGGATCGGCCTGGCCGCCAGAGCCGAGGTGGAGAAGTACGACTGGAGGGCCGCCACCATGAAGATCCGCAACGAGCAGTACGATGCCGCCATTTGGTTTTGGCGGGAGAAGAAGGCTCAGCTCATCGGACCTCTCCAGTGGCTTGTTAACTTCTTCTTCAAGTCACCGGAAACTGCCAATTGCTGAACCAAAATGTTTTTTTCTTTGTTTTGATCCATTGATTTGTATATCCGTTTAGTTGGTTGAATGAAAACCATTTGAAAAGTCCATTAGTTGATTAGGCATGTTTGTGTAAATAAACTGATTTGGATTTGTAGTTGTTTGTTTGTGTGTCAAAACTGTCAATCACTTTTTTTATTTGTATCATTTGTGCTTGGTGTAATTATACAGAAGATACAAAACCGAGTATTATCATTTGGTTTTTTTTTGTTAATGTCGTTTATAATAACTTTAGTATTTATAAAGATACTTATCAAAAATAATTATTTTTAAAGCTTTGAAATTTATAGAATTAATATTTTACAATTTACTATATAAAAACACAACACTGTTATATTGAAAAAGTCAATCATAAACATGTATAACAAACAACCCTTTGACATTGAACAAGCAATGTAGATTTGGTTAGGCCTAAAACATTAAAGGATAAATTATTAAAAAAATGTATCAAATCTGACGATTTTTTTTATGACCAAACCCACCCTGTAGAGCAAGCTAAGAAAGGTTAAGATAGTAAATAAACTCGGGGTCGTTTTCCAAAGCAGTCATCGTCGCCGGCTTCAGCACCACCTCCATATCCACGCCGCCGTCGCCCTCCCTTCCCGGAAACGCCGAAAACATGCCGTCACACTTATTCGCCTTGCCGCTGCGAACCGCCACCGGCCGGCCCCACCCGAAATCGTTGTCGTACATCGGGAACCGCGGCGAGCTTCCAATTACGATGTCCGCATCGTCCGTGTTTCCGAGCGGGAAGCACCGTGGGTCCCTCTCCCAGTCTTCTACCCCCTTCCTCACCGTCCGATCATCATGTGCCACGACGCTGCGATGCAGCAGATCCGCGCTCCACCCCAGCTTCTGAGTTACCACATCGCCTGCTGACGCTACAGTTGGGATGATCTGGATCGCGTTGCCGAAGTACCACGGGTCCATCTTTGGGTTGACCCGGGCCCGACAGTTCACCGCCATGCTAAACGTCGTCGTTTTGCTTGGCGCCAATTTCCTGGCGCGTGTGACGGACCGCCACAGCTGCGCGCATAGCGACTGGAAAGAAGAAATTACATTATTATTAAATTTATTCTCAGCCGTAGGATTCAGCGACTCGTTCGCCCTTTCCTTGATCGCCAAGACAGATCGGCGGCTGAAATGGAAGATCCGCTCCCTGAGCGGCTCGTCGCCGGCGATATTCAGCGCCGGACGACCACCGGGAAATTGGATTACGGCGTCGGTGAAGAAGACGCTGTTTCCGCGGGAGAAGCAAGGCGGCGGCCGCGAGACCGTCGCCCCTCGGCAGATCTCGGCGAGCGTGTTGAAGAAGTGCCAGAACGAGGTGCCGTCGACGACGGCGTGGTTGACGGAGCAGCCGACGAAGAAGGCGTCGGCGAGTTCCGTGACCTGCACGGCGGCGATCGGCTTCGAGTGGCCGTCGAAGCTGATCGTGTCGTCGAGAGCGAAGAATCGCCTGAACACCGGCGGAACGTCGCCGGAGCCGGCGGGATCGAAAATTTCGGCGAGGCGGAGAGAGGAGGCGCGGGCGTGGATGAAGAGAGCGCCGGCGCCGGAGCAGGTGATGGACATGTGTCCGGTGGCGGAGTCGGTGGAGAGACGACCGGCGAGCGGGGGGAAGACGGAGAGCGCCTTGGAGAGGGAGTTTTTGAGGTCGCCGGAGAGGGAATTAGGAGGCTTCCCGGAGAAGAGGCATCCCTTCTGGATGTACTGAAAAGTGAGCATCGGGAGATCGGAGACGGCAAGTCTTAGGGTTTCGATTGACGATGATTTGAATTCCGGCACGACGATGCATTCGGAAACAATAGAAACAGAGTCGTAGTGCTCCGATGAACCCATTTTCTTAATTTCTTTTCTTTTGTTATGGTGTTTTAAAGGTTGAGTGAATATGAGGTAGACATTAATCACAACTGAAGCTATATATAATTATATATATGTGCAAGCTATGGGGTAGATGAAAAGGCAGCCCATGGATGTTGATAACGTAGAGGATATATATAAGTAATGGCTAAATACACTGGAAATACTATATATATGGACGTTGTTTTACCTACTTAATTTAGGCGCGTGGTTTTACGAGTTTAACTTAGGCGCACAGGGATATAGTGAGAATTTTAAAAAGACAGATCACAGATGCTTTAAAGAAGAGGGAAAAAGACACGCTTATCTAAGGTGCATGGTCATGCGCTTAACTTAGGCGCATCATAATTTATTTATTTTTCTGTAATTACTTATCTAGTGTGCCTAACTTTTTTTTCCTTCAAAATTTGCATTTTTTTTCCCATAATCACGTAGATTATTTCAATACGAGTCCGTGCATATAAAATTCGTCCAAAAACGGACATCATTTACCCCTTCAAAAGCCCAAAAAACGAAGCATTCTTAATTACTTTTTTTTTATAATTTGGTGTCCATTTAGACGTACATTCGCGTACATTTAGCTTTTTCGTATATATATTTTCACATTTACGTACTATGAAAAGAACACGTGCATATTTAACACCCACTTGCGAATATACTAGAAAAAACTATAAAAAATAGTCATAATTTTTACTAATACACTAAAAATAATATCAACTTTCAAGTCAACTAAAAATAATTCCAACTTTAAATCTATAGACCAAAAATAGCACAAATGATTTTTTCGGTTGAAATTCTGGCTACTCTGATAACGTGTGTTCGATGTCTCTTTGTAGTTGGACATTATAAACGATTCTCCATTGTATAAGATCTCTTATTAAGTGTAATTTTGTTATCGAATTAGTTGGAATTTCAACCCAAAAAAATCATGTGTGTTATTTTTAGTTCAATGAATTTAAAATTAGATTATTTTTGCTTCACTTAAAATTGGGATTATTTTTAAACTATTAATAAAAATTGAGATTATTTTTGATAATTTTTCCAATATACTAAGAAAGCATATAAATATATATCATGAAATTGTACGAATAAATATTCTAAAGTATATGAACAAACATATAAATATATACACTCTAAATAATAAAGTGTATTAACACATTATTAATACGCTTTCTTTCACCAAGTATACATATACTTTATTACTAAATGTTATATAAACACTTTCCTCACGTCCGTATTTGAGTGATCATCAATATTGAGTTTTTATTATAATTGTGCAAGCGTAGACATTGATTTAGAAAGAAACTAAAATAATAACATGACATCAGACTTGTGATCGGATTAATTTGTTTTTATATGATGTATTTAATCTGTAATATTTTTATTTCATTTTTGCTTTGATTCGTTGATTTGGGTTTCCGTGCGAAATAGGCTTCCCGTGTGAAATGCGAAACAATCTCGGCCGTACGTTTTTTTTTTTTTTTTCATTTTTGTCTCGTGATCATTCTGGAAAAGCCTATATAGAAGGTTCACGAATAAGCACTAGATGTTCATTTATTTGTACATTCACGTTCACAAATAAGCACTGAATGTTCAAAGACATGTGTTGAAACATGATCATGTTATATGTGAACTTATACGGCACATACAATGAACATATAGTACTTATATGTGAACGTTAATAATTGTCTATTCCAGAACGATCAGAGACAATAAATAAATAAATAAATAAAAATGTTGATCGAAAAAAAAAATCGTCATATTTACGGTTATGTCACCGTGTCACTATTCACTATCCCCCTTTGTTTAACAGTACAGTGCCCTTGAATATTACCCCCAGATAATGAACATTACCGCTCAGAAAATGAACACGTGGTGTCTATTTATGAACTCGAACGAACGCGACCGCTTCGCATTGCGCACAGTAAGCATATTTCGCACTTGAAACGGACTCTTGATTCATTATCATAACATGTATCGTAAGATTTTGTAATGCGTGCTATTAGCCTTAGGTTGTTACGTATGAAAACTATTTGGCATTTCTTGTAAGAGATAACTATTAGGGTCAATTACCGAAAATCACCCGTTCAATAGAACACATTGCCTGAAACCACCCGGATAATCACTATTTACCGGAAATCACCCGTTAAACTATGTCCGTTACACTGTTATCACCCAACTCGTCATTCTGTTTAAAATTCCGTTAAGTAATTACAGATTTAAGCCAAATTTTTTATTTTCATTCAATTTCTCCACAACTTCAAAACTTGGGTAAAAATTGTAATTAAGCTAAAAATTAGGGTTACCCTAATGGAGCATTCTCCTTCCCGCCGCGTCGTTGTCCTCCGATCCATCCTCTGTTTGACATCCCCCGCCGGCGACGAGAGCCCGCCAGACTCCCTCTCGGTCGCCGATCTCCCAGCTCGCCATCGTTGTCTCCCCCGAGCTCCTTCTCGTCTCCGACTTCCCCTGTGCGAGCTCCTGCTGCTGTCGTTCTCGCCGTCGCCGAGCAGAACTTTTCGGCGTTCGTTTGGTTCGTAAGCGGAATTTCCTGCTTCAGACTCAAAGTCGCAACTAGTGGTACTCTCAATGTCTCAAACAAAGCTCTACAACTCTCGAATTTGACAGAGGAACAACTCGATATCGATTTCTAGGGTTCAACGGGAATTCGATTGAAAATGGATGCCTTAGATGGTCGATTAGGATGGGTATTTATAAGATTTTGGTAGGGATGTATATACCCAGCATTAACCATCTCTTAATTTCCCCTAATTCAATCCAAATCGGATCAATTTTGAATCGAGGTGAATTTGCCCTAGAAAAGTGACGAGGTGCATTTGGGCAAAATCCCGGATTTTTCGTCCCCAATTAAGTCGATTAAATGATGATTTACGTGTAGGATAATATTATCTTCAATTCCCTATAGTTATTAGTCCCAATCGGATCCAATGAGCATGTCCAATCCGCCATTGAAGCTCCAAGGAGCTTGCGTGCTTCTACTGTTCGGGTGAGAGAAAGGAGATGATATCCTTTTCGGCTAATTACAAAATGGCACAACGTTATGGGCTTGTGGCAGAAATGCCCTTTTTTACTTTGCAAAAATTACAAAAGTTGCCCAAATTAATATTAATTTTATAATATTATTTTAGCTTAATTACAATTTTACCCAAGTTTTGAAGTTGTGGAGAAATTGAATAAAAATAAAAAGTTCGGCTTAAATCTGTAATTACTTAACGGAATTTTAAACAGAATGACGAGTTGGGTGATAACAGTGTAACGAACATGGTTTAACGGGTGGTTTCCGATAAATAGTGATTATTCGGGTGGTTTCAGGCAATGTGCCCTATTGGACGAGTGGTTTCCGGTAATTGACCCTAACTATTAATGTTTTAGGATTCAAAGTCAGAATTATAGCATGTCCTCTACTTAGGGGTGTCAATCGGGCGGGTCGGGTTCGGGTCGGGTCATTTCGGATTCGGGTTAGTTCGGATTCGGGTCAATGTCTAATATTATAACAAGTCGGACCATATCGGGTCGGGTCGGATATTCATTTATCGGGTGAGATCGGGTATTCGGGTCAATTTCGATCGGGTTAATTTGGATTTCGGTCAAACTTAGGACTGTCAATCGGGCAAATCGGACCGGTTTTGGGTCGGGTCATTTTGGTTTCAGATTAATTCGGATCCCGGCTAATGACGTATTCGCGTGTATTTTGATAACTCAATCCAATTCGGGTCAATCGGGTCCATTGTTCATTTTATCGGGAGAAGTCAGATATTTGGGTCAATTTCGATGGGCTATTTCGGATTATGGCTGAACTAGATTTTGTGTAAATCAGATTTCGACTGAGTCGGAATTCATATGAATATGAGTTCGAATGAATAAGATTTCGTTTAAGTACGATCTCAAAAGAATCGCATTTCGTATAAATCGAATTGTGGTTGAAATGTATTTCGATGGAACCGGTTTTCGATTGAAGGCAAACATAATTACAATAAATATATATATTCACTATAAAATCTCCTATCATTGAAGTTCTATATTTAAGAGTGAGTTTTGGTAAGGATGATAATGGGCTAGTCCGTTCGGGTTATTTTTTAGGTTCGGGCTAGTCGGTTTGGGTCGGGTCGGGTTCGGATATACAATTTTTTAATTCTTTTCGGATATCGAATGGGTTCGATTTCGGGCGGGTCGGACGGGTCATTCGGATCGGGTCAAGTTTTGACAGCCCTACATCTACTACATAAATTAATTAAACGGATTCACACACGAGAAACGACTTTCAATTCACTTCGATCTTAAAATGTTTTTAATTGAATTAGTTTTCAGTATGATCAATATCTTAGTAAGCCTATGTAAGTTCACGAAATAAAATGGATAATATTATTAAAATCAATACAGATGGATTCATCAAAACTAATGATAAATCTAGCTTTGGCTGTATCCTCAAGAACAACACGGATAAATCAATATTTCTCTTTGAGGATAAATGTGGTATCTCAATCTATCTAAAAATAGAAATAATTACCGTAAGAAATGTCCTGATAAAAGCCCATGAATTAGGCATTATCGACATTTATCTTGAATGCGATAACATTACCATTGTGAATGTTCTTAATCAAATCTGGCATTGTCCATTGGATATTGAAATGTTAATTTCTCATATCCTGTGTGTTTTACAACTGTTTTCTTCAGTGTAGATTTTTCATGTCTTCTGAGAAACAAATGTGGTGGCCGACTTCATTGCAAAGAAGGTCCAACAGAGTTCCTTGAAAGATATTCGAACTAGTCTAAAATTTGTAATTCTCATTCGCAAGGATGTTATAGACTGAGAAATCGTCTCTTCTGTGATTTCCAGTCTAATTTTTACTTAATAAAAAAAAATGGATATAACTCACCTTCGTATCAAAAAAAAAATGTTTTCAAGTGAAATGTGTGCTATCATGTGTGATTTGCACCTCCTTTGATTATTAATCCAATCCCTACTTTTAATTGGCTAAATGAATTACAATTATCGTTACATTTTAAAGTAAGTCTAATTTAATTTTTGTTTCATTTATGTACTAATTGATATAAAAAGGTAGCTATAGCAAAGCACTAACACTCTACTTAGATATGATGACTTGTGTATAATTTCCTTCACAAAGGGGAGCTCTTACAAGAAGCTTCAAGAAAGACAACTTTCAAGTCTCAATCAATTATTTTTTCTAAGAAAACATATGGCTGAAATTTCTTTGAAAAATACAAAGTCAGTTTTTTTTTTTTTGATAAGTTTTTTTTTTGATAAGGTAAGAATTCGATTTACCCCACAAAACAATGTTGGATAAATCGATAGGCCGATAAATCAGCATCCGAACAAACCGGCATGAGAGAACAAACAGAAACAAGCAAGAAAAATACACCAAACGAATCAAAGAGTCGAAGAAACTTAGGGAAAGAAAGAGAAAAGCACTATGAAAGTGCCACCGGAAAACGCAGATCAGACTGATCAGTACAGAATGGACCATCATGACGTTTCCCTCGCCTAAATGAGGGATCTTCAGGAGTCTCGACCACCTTGATGTTGCCCTCTTTGGGGATCTTCAAGAGCCTCGCACTCAACCACAACCACGCCCGAAAAACTCGATCTCCACGATAGATTGGCTCCACAATTGCAAAGTTGTATTGATATTCAAGCTTGAATCAATGGATCAACAAAAATGTTTTAACAGCATGAGTTTCTTGTTTGTGTGTGTATCTCAGAGTAATGAATCTGAATCTGTTTCGATTATTACGTTGGTCAGTAGGTATGTCTAATCAATGGTCGATAGGTATGTTTTTGCACAAAGTACAAAGGCGTTTGTTTGTTCGTGTTTCAACTAAAGTTAATAATAGAAATTTTCAAAGAATTGAAGCTTATGGGATGAATGGGTCAGCTATTACTAGTTGTATTTTGTAGTGGTTTTGAGGTTTGAGAAATATAGGACTTGGGCATATTATATCGATAGATGTCAAAGTTTGTTCATAGTACAATAAAATTTGTTGTAAGCAACAATACTTGTTCTTATGGAAAGTGATCTAGGCTTAATGAGTCTGATGATCGTTAAAATTTGACCATACATTGTACTTGTTCAATACCAAAAGGGTTCTAGATCGAAATACCAACATGCAACATTGGTACTTAAGAGGGGCGATTGTTCAAGTCCAAAAAAGGACATTTGTTCATTGTGATACCAGACAATTCAAAGACAAAATTCAAAACAAAGCAAAAAAGGGACATTTGTTCATTGTGGCACAAGATGTATAAAAATGCAACCATGCATGAATTATTCAGAGAGAGTGGTTCCTTGTGGCAGCAAAAGAGTGTAAGTTTAGCATGATCTGAAACATTGTTCTTGAAATATGTCAAGTTCACGATCATAGTGGTTAGTCAAGAAGCAGAACAAAGAAGGTTCCAAAAGAAAGGGATCAAAACAAATGGAATACCTTTGCAAACATAAAAAATAACATGAAAAATAAAAAAAAGTACGAGTTGAAGGTTCAAGATAGGGTAATTCTGGTCTCTAATTTACATTTCAGAGTACAAATCAGAAGCAGAGCAAAAAATATCATAATTTCAGTTTGCAAGTCTAGTTTCTAGGACAAAAATTTCACAAGAGATCAAGAACAAAGTTCATCCAAAAATTTCACAGGAGATCAAAAAAAATTCACAAGGGTTTTTCTGGTCAATATTGTCCATGTCAGAGTAAAGAACAGGTTCAGAGCATATCTCAAAGTTCACCCAATAATTCAAAGTCTCCAAAGACAAGATGTTCACAAGATACCACAACCAAAGACTCCGAGCAAGAAACAATAAACTAAAAAATTCAGTAACCAGTGCAAGGAAACACAAATTCATGTCTGCAGAGGCAATGAAACACACAGACGATTTAGTCAGAGGTTCAGTTTGCAAAGAAAGTTCAGTAGCCAGTTCAAGGAAGAGCACAAATGATTCATGGTTTTGAGCAACATCAAACCAAGAAACTCCCAACCAGTTTAATGATTTAGTCAGAGCTATAAGTTCATGTCTACAGAGGCAATGAAAAAGGATCAAAAGCGCAAAGATCAGAATAAATCCACCTGGCTATCCGGTGAGTTGGTGTTGGGACACAGATGCTATGGGATTTGACGGAGCAGCAAGCCATCAACAACTCTTCCGAGAGAGCGCATCAGGCTGGATACCCGTAGTGATTCAAGTGAAGGGACCCGTCTTGTATCATTCAACGAGAATGAAGCCACGAAGGCGAGTCGGAAAGGATGAGGACCGATGTCAGGGGTGGGGGAGATCACTGACGCCCTGTACAAAGTTCGTAAGTGAATCGTTGTACACCTCCAGAATACGTCGAACACCAGATCCAGAGAAGAGTGAAAGAGCAGGTGATCGAAAAACACGCCGACTCCCAAACGCCACCACCAGATCCAAGGGCCACCACACCAAGAAAGCTCCCACCAAGTCTTCGTGAAGTCGGACCACCAGCCACCATCGCAAGGACGAATGACGAGAAGAGCCCAATCAAAACGGACAAGAAGGTTGGGGTTAGGTTCAGCAAATGGGGTTGATTTGCTATGTGTTTCGCGGTTCTTAGCAAGAAGGTTAGGGTTTGAAGGCCAGATTGGGGTTGGATTCAGGGGGCAAGATCGGCGGCGGTGTGAGAGGCGAGAGCGTTTTCATTTTAGGGTTTCTAGTTTCTACTATATATCAATCGGTATACAAAGTCAGTTTTGATTGCACTTGAAAAGAGGGATTTGGAAGATGGGGTGGGAAGCATAAATGGTTAGAAGGCTTGGTTAAATATGTGAAATTTAGAAAGTTATTTATTTTATATGATATTTTATGAATTTTATTTCATAAATTTTTTAAAATAATATTTAATTAAATTTCAAATTATGTGAATTTTGATGAAGAAAATTTTATCCATTTTTCCGATCTTAAGTAATTGAAATTCATGTATTTTATACGATTCAAAATCTTAAAAAATATATTTCCTCTTACTTCATGAAATATTCCAATTTACTAAATTTAACTTTCTACCAAGCAAGCACTAAAAATAATAAGTTAATTAGTGTTCGGGGAGTTGAGCGAAATTGCCGGGAAGATGAGCCAAAAAAAAAGTGGATAGACTGATAGAGGGAGAGCACATACATACTCAATTTTGGTGGAATATTTTGGATGTGGAGTTTTGTGCATTCAAAAGGTTCAAATATTTTATCTTTAGAGCAGTTAACATACAAATTCCTTCTTTTTTTACTTTATAAAAAGTTAGAACTAACATAGAGTAAACTTTATTGACCCAAAATAAATTTCTGCAAACCTTATTTGAAAGCAAAAGCCGAGAAGTATGACTAAAAGAAACATAGGAAAAGCGAAATCGCGAAAATGTACTTTTTGTAAAAAGGAGTTTTTTATAAATTAAACCTAACATCAAAATGTCAAACATGGAAATGTAGGGTTGAGCATATTCCGTTTCGGCCCGGAAATTTGGACCGGTCCGGTCCAGAGAATTTTGAAGTGTCGGGTCTGGTCTGGTCTGATCCGGTGTTTTTAAAAAATCTTAAAATTTTAGATTTTTTTACATTTGAGGTTTATGATTTAGGGTAAATTATATTTAGATTTGAGGGTTTTTTTTCATGTTTAAATATAAGTAAATTATATTTAAATTTAATAAAATCCATATAAATTTAATAAAACCCTAAATCGGTCCAAATCCGGTCCAAATAGGACCGGTCCAGACCAGATATTTCCGGTCCACCATTTTTGGTGTTCCGGTCTGGGTCGGTCCGGTCCGGACTGAGTTTGAACCGGTGATCAACCCTACGGAAATATACTTTTTGTGAAAAGGAATTTTAGACATAATAATCTCTTTATGTAGGATAAAACTAAACCTAATTTTAGACATATTAATCTTTTTTTCTTATCCCTGGCACATAGTTTGTGTTTAGTAGTAGTTTTCGAGTATTTAAAGGCTGATTTGGAGATGATAAATACGATATCGTTGTCGGATGAGTTGGGTAAATGACTTATGTGCGACGTTTTTATTAAGAAATTAACATTTTAGGAAATTAATCTCTTCCCCCTCCTCTTAAATCCCAAACCTTACACCCTAAATTCAAAAAAATAATATTTTAGAGAGAAAAAAAACAAAGAAGAAAGAGAAATAATAATAATAAAATAAGTTAGTAGGGGTGCATGAAAAATACATAAAAAATAGTAGAGAATAGTTTTATTAATTGAAAACTTTAAAGGGTCAAATGGGCCCAAAATCCTCTATCTTACCAGACGAGTTGTTTTGCAGTCATGCTCAAAGCCCATTAACAGAATTGAAAAAGGCCCAATAGATAGATGACCAGTCCATTATTCAAGGTCCTACAAAGATTTCAATTGAAAGATTTGAGAATGGGGTTTTAGATTTTTTATTTTTATTTTTTTGGCTTTGCCGAATAGGATTATTTCAACATTGAGTCCAATTTCTCCTTATTCCATGCTTATGTTTTTTTTTTGATAAGGGTAAAGATTCGAGTAACCGATCAAAAGTCGGACCATTTGAGAGGCAGATAAATCGGCAATTGAAAAAATCAGTTAGTATAACACAGACAAACAAATGAAAGTATAACAAAGCAAAAACGAGCTACAAGATTAGTGAGAGAAGTGAGTCCACCACCAGACGACGGGTCAAACAGGAAAACAATCATGGAAAATGTTGAATGGACAACCATGACGTTGCCCCCACACAAGATGAGAGATCTTTAGAAATCTCGATCACCCTAACATTGTCGTTTGGATTTTCAGGAGTCTCAACACAACCACAACTGGAACAACTCGATCTCCACACAAATCTGTTTTTGCCTTGTTTCTATGCTTATGTTGAATTATACGACGATGACTTGTTTAAATCTTTTTGTTATTTTTTCAATTATATGATGATGTACGTACATAAAATTATATATTTTCATGAATTGAAATGGTTTTGACCAAAAATAATAATAATTGAAATGGTATATAATTCAATCTTGACTGTTTTATGCAATATGCAATAGTAGTTCATGTGAATTGAATTCCTTACAGGTTTTAATTGAAAGTTGCATATTTTATTATGTAGTGAGATAGGATATGAGATCGATAAATGATTAGTTGTGTAAAAGATTGTTAGATAGGGTATGAGATTGAAATGTGATTGTTATGTTCCATTGGATCATTAGGAATTGAAATCTATGTTTTATAATTGCATTAACATTTCAAATATCTTGTGGATGACTATGTTTGAGTTGGATTTAACTCAACATGAAAATATATAGTGGTTTAATTTATCCCTAAATTCTAAACGCTTTGAGAATTTAGATTCGATTAGCTTACATGACGGCAATAGCCAATAATATAAGCACATTTAAAATATATGATTAGTTTAGATAGTTTACCTTCTTAATTTTGTTTACTGAAACATAATTAAAGTGATTCCTAATTTTAGACATATTAATTTATTTGTTTTTTACCCTTTATTTGCATTATTAATCGTTATCTTAATTATACATTTCACTCGTTCCTAATCTTTATGTAAAGATTCAGTCAATATTATATTGTTCCAGGATTCATAAGGTTAAGCCATTTTTCCAAAAGGAAAATCAATGCGGCAGTTTAACTCAGGTATGAATTTTGTGTATATTTTGAGGATGCATTTGGAGAATCAAAATCAAAACAAATCAAACAAAACACCAAATTCATCGGGGGTAAAAAAGTTGATAAAATATCCTCCTCCATTTTGGGTTGAGTGGTTAATATTGATGCTCATAAATTTTCTATGACCAGCAAAAGTACAAGAGCTAAGATTTGATGCAATCTACGTACGAAAAAGCATCTATCTATAAATATAATGAAGATTTTTTGAACAATTAAAGCACATTTTTTAAGTGTCTTTTATCTTTTATTTTCCATCAATTTTAATAATTAAATCTGTTTCTATCTAATCTCAAAGAATTGTATGCTTTATTGTTTGGCCTTAAATCTAATTATATTTTATTTAAACTCAATTTTGATTACCAATCAATACTCAAATAACATTAATCATTTTTACGTTACTATTTTTGTCGGTCATATTTTTATTTCAATCACAATACCGACCCATTCATATTCCAAAATGTTCTAAATCAAACGTCTATTTATATTCTGAACATAGCACTTATCTATATAATTAGTATTACATAGAAAGGGGTAGAACCGTAGAACACGAGCATCAAACATGACATACACAATCAACTTTCTATTACTATTATCATCATCAATTAGTATCTATGTGAAATCTCAATCTCATTTGACATTGACTTCGTACAACAGGTCACCACAATATGAGGTATTCTAATTTTAATGTCCTCAATCTCTTTATCTATACTTTTTTGTTATGTTTTTCTTACATTAATGTACGTTTTGATATGCAAAAAAATGTATGTTTGGAATTTTTTTTTTTGCTTTTGACCAACAAAAATCTTTTATTTGTTTTATAAGTATATATTTTAAGAGTTGTATCTTAAAATAATGATTTTAATTAATATAATACATTTAGCTTACAATATCACAATATAAAATAGTAAACTTGACTACAAAATCAATTTTAAAAAATAACTATTTATGTTGCAATGTGAATTGTGATCATTTATATAATCAAAATTAAAAGCATTATGAACGTGATTAATGATTTAGTGCCAAATGTCAAATGTTAATTAGTGTAGCTCCTAAAGACTAATTTTACTTCCATTATAAGGACTCAAGTAACTCAATTACACCAAAAAATGAAAATAAAAATAGATTATAATTTTTAATGTCGTGAAAATATACACGAGATAATTGCTAATAAATATTGATGACAACGTCTCTTGAAAAAAAATCTTCATATTTTCATCTGAACATTCTCGAAGCTATAAAATTTTGTATTACTTTTAAAGAAAAAATTAACGTTAGATAACTTAGATGTATATCTCTATATTAGTTTTTCCATACTAAATTCATATATAAAAAAATTTAACATTCTCTAATGTTTTCTTTATCTCTTTTGGATATTTTTAATCTGGAAGATTATTTATATGCTATGTTAACATTTAACAATTCTTAAATTTATCTTAAATTTTTTTAAAATATACAAATAAAATTATAAATTAAATTAATATAAAAAATTCGAACCCGTACATAACACGAGAATGAATACTAGTACCGAAAAAAGTCCTATTAACAAAAGCAACTGATTTTTTGGGTTTTAGGATTAGTACCTAATTAAATACAAAGAATAGGTCCAAATTAAATACTAAATAGAGATTCTTGTATACTCCCTCTGTCCCGCAAAGATGGTCCTGATTTGACCGGATTTAAATGTCGAGGCGAATTTTATATCGTTAATATCTCTAATTACATAATTCTAAAAATTATAATTTTTTGATATTATTAAAATACTCGTTGAGACGAATCAAACAAGACTTCACATAACTATGTTTTTTCTTATATATTGGAAAAAATCTTGAAGATTCTCTTCAACAATGAACAATGTCCAAAAATCAAACATGACAAACATTTAGAGACGGATGGAGTACAATAATACAAAGATATTCTTTTGACTCCAGTATGTATAAATTTAGACTTCTTATTAATTAATATAACTTCATACTTTAGACATAAACCTTTTGTGATCAAGATAAAACATTTTTTATTGGTAAAATAAAAACATAACAAAATAAGCAAAAAGCAAATAAACAGTCACATACTTCGAAAAATTCAAAACCAACTTAAGTAACTGACCCAAGTCAAGTCACCGACCTCCGAACAATATTTTTTAAAACGCGTATTATATTTCCACGTTAAATTTGGAAACTTTTGCCACAATATTCATCTCCTCTTCACCTTTCGCGGCTTTTCCATAACGCGAAGTCGAACCTCCAATCCGATCCCTCTCTTCCTCCTTCGATCTCTCTCCAAATTCTCTTCAACGGCGCCACCTCAACCGGCGGCATTCCACGCCGTCGCACGGCGGCCGATCGAACCCGATGACTATCCAATTCATAAGCAACGGGGATATTGTAGGCGTCTGTCATCTAGCGCCCTCATCAACCGGTGAATCCTTCTGGATTCGATCCCTTACCTGCAGAATTGGATCTACCCTAGATCAATTTGGTCGATCTTGCAATCTCGGCTCCTACTTTGGCCAACATTCCCCGTTGTATTCTCAGAGAGCTTCCAAAGCAAACCCTAACCCTAATTTCGGTGCGGATTGGTTTCGATCCCTTTCTTGCAGAATCGCACTTCGAGGACGGCGGTGGCAGGGTTTTCCCGCCTCCTTCGCATACGCAGAGTCTGATGGCTGCGGCGGCGACGGAGGATCTGAAGGTGGTTTTCAGAAGAAACGCCACGGCAAAGCTGGTGGAGAAGATAGTGTCTCTGAGCCCTGCGATGTGCTTTCAAAGAAGATGATGGAGTGCAGTAACTCGGATTTGGCTATAGAGGTTGTCGTTGATGACTTGTCACGCAGAGGCCGATTTCTGCCAGGTCTGAGAGGGACATGGCAATTCTGAAACCATCTGAGAATAATTTCTACTTGAGGTAATTTCTTTTCCAGGGCCATGTATAGTACCTAAATGCTGGATTATTTACTATTTTTATGTATAAGTAATATAAGACCACATATTGTCATATCCCTGTTAGCAATCAGCCACTTGGTCCCATATTCTCCCTGTGTTTCTATAGTCCTTTGAAAGGTAAATGGAGTGTGATAGGATGGTTATCTATGATTTCATCTTAATGGGTGATTAAGTGTCATTTACCCTAAAATGTTTCTAATGTTCAAGTTGAGTGGTAGAAGAAGACTCACTCAACTGAACCAGTGTTAGTAGCTAAAAGTTCTTATGGGAAACCAGTATAAGCTTATTATAAAGAACTAAAAGAAGTGATAGGTGGTAAGTCTTCAATTGATATAGCTTCTAGGACTACTTTGTCATGAATATTTGTTAAAAACAAAGCTTATTTGTTGGTCCAGTTGCTGAAGCAAGACCAAATAAGAGGTTTTTCTTTTTTAGTAGAAGTGGTTATGTTTCCTTGAGAGTTGAAGACAACTCTAAAATTGTATGGAGATGTACTTTAAGATCTTGGAGAAATTATTCCAGAATCAAATAGTGACAAAGTAAGCAACAATGTATGGGTTTGCATTCAAACTTTTAGTTGTTGCTTGGTGAAAACCAGTTAAACCTCCTGTGTAAATTGATGCATATCTGAGAATTGAATGTGTATAATAGTAATTGATAATTGTTGTCCTGTGGATGCCCATAGATACCAGGTTTAGCTGATCCTTGGTATTTTGTAGCTTACTGATCAACATATGTAACTCCCGACTTGTGAGTAGTAGCGAGCTAACCTTCAATAGAGAGAATATTTTCCTATGGATGCAATATGCCCATTGAGACATTAGCCCTTTCCTATGTACTTTTGCACCTCAAATTTTAGCAAGTCTAAACTTGAGGTGGGTGAAATTTCTGTATGTCCTGCCTATGTGCCATTCAAACAGTTTGAACCATAAAACTTCTAAAAGTTAGAAAATTAAAATGGGAAAGTTAGTTTGAAGATAAAAGTGAACTCAATAAGTAGCAAGGATAGGTTTTGGTTTAAGAAATCAAAGTTACTTCCTGTCATTTTTATGATTGTAAGACCTGGATCAAATGATATTGTTTTTTTCCTGCATTTAATATGGTTCACACTCTTATAGTTTGAAATTTTGAATAAGAATGTTTTTTTAATAATTTTAAGGTAGCAAGCTTTGATAGAATAAATGTTCTTAATGTCACAGGAATAAGATCCATATCTTGCAAGTTTAAGATGTGCTGACGGAATTCTCGCCAAAAGGAGGAAGTTGGTAATGTGTGGTTGATCATGTGACCTTTTTGTTTCATGAGATCCTTCTGTTTTGTGTGATTGCTATTTTTTAATTTGTGTTCTATGGTTTGCAGATTCGTAATTTGGTGGGAAGGACTTTGCTGAATCCTTGGCTCCTGATGTTCAGAAGCTGCTGGCAACGTATAACACAATTTTAACATTGCAAGTTTTAGGTAACATATCTGAATTGCTTACCCCAAATGTCGTGTTGCTTTAGAGTGTAGACCACTAGTGAGGTAAAAAGCAACATTATGTCTTCTTCACCTGTCAGAAAGTACCCAGATGTTCTAATTATAGATGGCTCGCATGCTTGAATATTGTTAACTAACAATTGATATTTCCTTGATTCACTTACCCTTGTTTCGAATTAATTCTACTAGTTATTAATGCTTACTAGACCGGACCTTATGTCATAACTTCTCGATGAACATGATATGGGTGTTCTGACATCTTCAATGAGTTTGCTAGTTGCTTTATACTCCTATACTGTAGTATTAATCAATCATGAAACTTATTGGAGTTGTTTTCCAAAGTGAGTGAAGAGACTGGAAGTCCAGTGGTCTATGCTTTAAGCTTGAATCAATTCAATTTAGATTATATAGGTAGTTATTACAATTTTGCAGATAAACTTTAAATAAGACTCTCAACTTGAATTTTTTTAGAAGAATTTTGAGGTTGAAAGCAGTGATATTTACAATTGTCAAATTTAAGGTTTGAGCTTGTCCATTGTACTGCTTCTAAAACCTACGGAGTATTTTTTAAATTACTGCATTGTATGCTTGTTTCACACCCATGATACTTTCCTTAATCCTTATTGCCTATCAAATAACTTTTGTTTCTTTTTAACATCTGTAGCAAGGTTTTATTATTGGAGTTTTTCTGGCTGCACGACGTTATCGCAGGAACAGCAAGCCTTAAATAAGCAAATCACTCAGGTAATTGCATTGCCCTCTTTTAATTTTTTAGAATAAGGAAGTGCTTGAATTTATAATAAATTTCTAGATATAGGTTATTTTATTTAGTTGCTACATCTTGCTACACCTTACCTTTTATTGCTATGAAAGTAATTAAATACTTGATATAATTCTAGATGTAGGTAATTTCTTTTGATTGTATGCCTTACCTAATTTACCTTATAATTCTATGAAATTAGTTATAATTCTATATGTAAGTTAATTAACTTAACCTACATATAGAATTATTTCTTTTGATTGTATGCTTTACCTTATAATTCTGATTAACCTTTGTTTTGCAGTTATGTGCCCGGATACAAAAACAGGTTCCAGAATTTTATCAAATATCTCCGTGAAATGGGGGATGAGGTATACTGCAATATCTTATTTCTTCCAATGGATAATTTGGCTTCTTTAACAGCTTTCCAAGTTATATCGTTAGCTCTGTAACACCATACATTCCGTCACTGCATATTAGATTGTTCAGTGAAGAAATTGGTTGTGGTTGGCGACTTGGTGGTATGTTCAATAATTATTATACTTGCACTTCATAGTTTGTGCTTTGTGTACTCTCGTGCAGGTTATGGTTGTAACAACACATGAAGGAGTTCCCCAGGAGTTTTATGGAGCTAAATTGATTAGCTCACGCAGGTAGGATCTAACAATGAAACTTATGATTTTTTTAATCATATTTGTTTATGCATTCTACTAGAATTGGTGCTGCTAGACCGAACCTTATGTCATAACTTCTTGATGAACATGATATGTGTGTTCTGACATCTTCAATGAGTTTGCTAGTTGCTTTATACTCCTATACTGTAGTATTAATCAATCATGAAACTTATTGGAGTTGTTTTCCAAAATGTGTGAAGAGACTGGAAGTCCAGTGGTCTATGCTTCAAGCTTGAATTAATTCAATTTAGTTTTCCTATGGGAAATAAAGGTAGTTATTACAATTTGGCAATAAACTTTAAATAAGGGCTCTCAACTTGATTTTTTTTAGAAGAATTTCGAGGTTGAAAGCAGTGGTTCCATTGTACTGCTTCTAAAACCTACGGAGTATTTTTTAAATTTACTGCATTGTATGCTTGTTTCACACCCATGATACTTTCTTAATTCTTATTGCCTATCAAATAACTTTTGCTTCTTTTTAACATATGTAGCAAGGAACAACAACCTTAAATAAGCAAATCACGCAATTTAGAACACCAATTTGCTCAGGTAATTGCATTGCCCTCTCTTTTTTATTTTTTAATAAGGAAGTGCTTGAATTTATAATAAATTTCTAGATATAGGTTATTTTATTTGGTTGCTACATCTTGCCGAACCTTAACTTTTATTGCTATGAACGTACTTAAATATTTGATATAATTCTAGATATAGGTTATTTCTTTTGATTTTAGGCCTTACCTTATAATTCTATGAAATTAGTTAAGTATTTAATGTAATTCTATATGTAGTTTTTTTATTTTATTATTGCAACTTACTATGCCTCGCCTTTTAGATATGAGATTCTAGGTTATTGCTTTTGATTGCTATAGCTTGTTATGCTTTACCTTTTATAGCTCTAAGTGATGGGTGATCCAAAGGGCTAGGGATAGACCCCGACCCTTGACCCGAAAGGTTGGGGATAGACCCCGACCCTTGACCCGAAAGGTCGGGATAGACCCTGACCCGTGATCCGAAAGGTCGGGGATAGACCCCAACCCGATGCTTGACCAAAAAGATGGGGATATGACCTTACCCGACCCGAAATCATGCATGACTCGAAAGATGGGTACAAACCTTGACCCAATATGAGCATAGAAGTGTGACCCAAAAGATTGGGGATAGACCCGAACCGGGTCATAAATAGGGCTTGACCTAGAAGTTGGGGATAAACCCCGACCGAATCAGAAATGAGGTGTTAGGGATAGACCCTGACTAGACCCAAGATGAGGGCATACAAATGTATGACCCTAAAGGTTGGGTATAAACTCGACCCTACTCGAAATGATGCATGACCCGGAAGGGGTAGACCCCTACCCATGTCCCGAAAGGTTGAGGATAGACCTCGACTTGTCCCGATATGATGCTTGACCCAAAGAGTTGGGGATAGACCCCGACTTGTGACACGAAAGGTTGGGGATAAACCCTAACCCGATGCTTGACCGAAAATATGGATAGACCTCGATGACTAGATCCAAGATGAGCATAAAAATGTATGACCCTAAAGGTTGGGTATAAACCCCACCTTATTCGAAATGATGTGTGACCCGAAAGATGGAGACCCCTACCCATGACCCGAAAGGTTCAGGATAGACCTCAACTTGTCCTCATATGATGCGTGACCCAAAGAGTTCGGGATAGACCCCGACTTGTGACACGAAAGGTTGGGGATAGACCCTAACCCGATGCTTGACCGAAAAGATGGATAGACCTCGATTACTAGACCCAAGATGAGCATAAAAATGTATGACCCTAAAGGTTGGGTATAAACCCGACCCTAAACGAAATGATGCGTGACCCGAAAGGGGTAGACATTGACTTGTCCCGATATGATGCATGACCCAAAGAGTTGGGGATAGACCCCGATTTGTGACACGAAATGTTGGGGATAGACCTCGACTTGTCCCGATATGATGCATGACCCAAAGAGTTGGGGATAGACCCCGACTTGTGACTCGAAAGGTTGGGGACAGACCCCAACCCGATGCTTGACCGAATAGATGGATAGATCTTGATTACTAGACCCAAGATGAGCATAAAAATGTATGACCATAAAAGTTGGGTATAAACCCCACCCTACTCGAAATGATGCGTGACCTAAAAGGGAAAGACCTTGACTTGTCCCGATATGATGCGTGACCCAAAGAGTTGGGGTTAGACCCCGACTTGTGACACGAAAGGTTGGGGATAGACCCAACCCATGACCCGAAAGGTTGAGGATAGACCTCAACTTGTCCCGATATGATGCGTGACCCAAAGAGTTGGGGATAGACCCCGACTTGTGACACGAAAGGTTGGGGATAGACCCCAACCCGATGCTTGACCGAATAGATGGATAGACCCCGATGACTAGATCCAATATGAGCATAAAAATGTATGACCCTAAAGGTTGGGTATAAACCCGACCCTATTTGAAATGATGTGTGACCCGAAAGATAGAGACCCCTACCCATGACCCAAAAGGTTCAGGATAGACCTCGACTTGTCCTGATATGATGTGTGACCCAAAGAGTTGGGGATAGACCCCGACTTATGACACGAAAGGTTGGGGATAGACCCCAACTCGATGCTTGACCGAAAAGATGGATAGACCTCGATTACTAGACCCAAGATGAGCATAAAAATGTATGACTAAACCCGACCCTACACGAAATGATGCGTGACACGAAAGGGGTAGACCTTGACTTGTCCTGATATGATGCGTGACCTAAAGAGTTGGGGATAGACCCTAACTTGTGACACGAAAGGTTGGGGATAGACCCCAACCCATGACCCGAAAGGTTGAGGATAGACCTCGACTTGTCCCGATATGATGCATGACCCAAAGAGTTGGAGATAGACTCCGACTTGTGACACGAAAGGTTATGGATAGACCCTAACCCGATGCTTGACCGAATAGATGGATATATCTCGATTACTAGACCCAAGATGAGCATAAAAATATATGACCATAAAGGTTGGGTATAAATCCCACCCTACTCGAAATGATGCGTGACCCAAAAGGGGAAGACCTCGACCTGTCCCGATATGATGCGTGACCAAAAGAGTTGGGGTTACCCGACTTGTGATACGAAAGGTTGGGGATAGACCCAACCCATGACCTGAAAGGTTGAGGATAGACCTCAACTTGTCTCGATATGATGCGTGACCCAAAGAGTTGGGGATAGACCCTGACTTGTGACACGAAAGGTTAGGTATAGACCCCAACCCTATGCTTGACCGAAAAGATGGATAGACCCCGATGACTAGATCCAAGATGAGCATAAAAATGTATGACCCTAAAGGTTGGGTATAAACCCAACCCTATTCGAAATGATGTGTGACCCGAAAGATGGAGTCCCCTACCCATGACCCGAAAGGTTCATGATAGACCTCGACTTATCCTGATATGATGTGTGACCCAAAGAGTTATGAGTTGTGAGTTGTGGATAGACCCTGACTTGTGACACGAAAGGTCGGGGATAGACCCCAACCCGATGCTTGACCGAAAAGATGGATAGACCTCGATTACTAGACCCAAGATGAGCATAAAAATGTATGACCCTAAAGGTTGGGCATAAACCCGACCCTACACGAAATGATGCGTGACCCGAAAGGGGTAGACCTTGACTTGTCTCGATATGATGCATGACCCAAAGAGTTGGGCATAGACCCCGACTTGCGACACGAAAGGTTGGGGATAGACTCCAACCCATGACCCGAAAGGTTGAGGATAGACCTCGATTTGTCCCGATATGATGCATGAAAGAGTTCGGGATATACCCCGACTTGTGACACGAAAGGTTGGGGATAGACCCTAACCCGATGCTTGACCGTATAGATGGATAGATGTCGATTACTAGACCCGAGATAAGCATAAAAATGTATGACCATAAAAGTTGGGTATAAACCCCACCATACTCGAAATGATGCGTGACCCAAAAGAGGTAGACCTCGAATTGTCCCGATATGATGCGTGACCCAAAGAGTTGGGGATAGACCCCGACTTGTGACACGAAAGGTTGGGGATAGACCCAACCCATGACCCGAAAGGTTGAGGATAGACCTCAACTTGTCCCGATATGATACGTGACCCAAAGAGTTGGGGATAGACCCCGACTTGTGACACGAAAGGTTGGGGATAGACCCCAACCCGATGCTTGACCGAAAAGATGGATAGACCCCGATGACTAGATCCAAGATGAGCATAAAAATGTGTGACCCTAAAGGTTGGGTATAAACCCGACACTATTCGAAATGATGTGACCTAAAAGATAGAGACCCCTACCCATGACCCGAAAGGTTCAGGATAGACCTCGACTTGTCCTGATATGATGCGTGACCTAAAGAGTTGGGGATAGACTCCGACTTGTGACACGAAAGGTTGGGGATAGACCCCTACCTGATGCTTGACCGAAAAGATGGATACACCTTGATTACTAGACCCAAGATGAGCATAAAAATGTATGACCCTAAAGGTTGGGTATAAACCCGACCCTACACGAGATGATGCGTGACCCGAAAGGGGTAGACCTTGATTAGTCCCGATATGATGCATGACCCAAAGAGTTGGGGATAGACCCCGATTTGTGACACGAAAGGTTGGGGATAGACCCCAACCCATAACCCGAAAGGTTAAGGATAGACCTCGACTTGTCCCGATATGATGCATGACCCAAAGAGTAGGGGATAAACCCCGACTTGTGACACGAAAGGTTGGGGATAGACCCAAACCCGATGCTTGACCAAATAGATGGATAGATCTTGATTACTAGACCCAAGATGAGCATTAAAATGTATGACCATAAAGGTTGAGTATAAACCCCACCCTACTCGAAATGATGCGTGACCCAAAAGGGGTAGATCTCGACTTGTCCCGATTTGATGCGTGACCCAAAGATTTGGGGATAGACCCCGACTTGTGACACGAAAGGTTGGGGATAGACCCAACCCATGACCCGAAAGGTTGAGGATAGACCTCAACTTGTCCCGATATGATGCGTGACCCAAAGAGTTGGGGATAGACCCCGACTTGTGACACGAGAGGTTGGGGATAGACCCCAACCCGATGCTTGACCTAAAAGATGGATAGACCCGGATGACTAGATCCAAGATGAGCATAAAAATGTATGACCCTAAAGGTTGCGTATAAACCCGACACTATTCGAAATGATGTGTGACCTGAAAGATGGAGACCCCTACCCATGACCCGAAAGGTTCAGGATAGACCTCGACTTGTCCTGATATGATGCGTGACCCAAAGAGTTGGGGATAGACTCCGACTTGTGACACAAAAGGTTGGGGATAGACCCCTACTCGATGCTTGACCGAAAAGATGGATACACCTCGTGTACTAGACCTAAGATGAGCATAAAAATGTATGACCTTAAAGGTTGGGTATAAACCCGACCCTACACGAAATGATGCGTGACCCGAAAGGGGTAGACCTTGACTTGTCCCGAAAGGGGTAGACCTTGACTTGTCCCGATATGATGCATGACCCAAAGAGTTGGGGATAGACCCCGACTTGTGACACGAAAGGTTGGGGATAGACCCCAACCTATGACCCGAAAGGTTGAGGATAAACCTCGACTTGTCCCGATATGATGCATGACCCAAAGAGTAGGGGATAAACCCCGACTTGTGACACGAAAGGTTGGGGATAGACCCCAACCCGATGCTTGACCGAATAGATGGATAGATCTTGATTACTAGACCCAAGATGAGCATAAAAATGTATGACCCTAAACGTTGGGTATAAACCCGATCCTACTCGAAATGATACGTGACCCAAAAGGGGTAGACCCCTACCCATGACCCGAAAGGTTGAGGATAGACCTCGACTTGTCCCGATATGATGCGTGACCCAAAGAGTTGGGGATAGTCCCTGATTTGTTACACGAAAGGTTGGGGGGATAGACTCTAACCCGATGTTTGACCAAAAATATGGATAGACCCTGATGACTAGACCCAAGATGAGCATAAAAATGTATGATCCTAAAGATTGGGCATAAACCCGACCCTACTCGAAATGATGCGTGACCCGAAAGAGGTAGACCCCTACCCATGACCCGAAAGGTTGAGGATGAACCTCGACTTGTTCCGATGTGATGCGTGACCAATAGAGTTGGGGATAGACCCTGACTTGTGGCACGAAAGGTTGGACCCTAACCCAATGCTTGACTGAAAAGATGGATAGACCTCGACTTGATGCTTGACCGAAACGACGAGGATAGACCAAGAGTCAACCCGAAATCATGTGTGATTAGAAAGGTGGGAATAAACATTGACCCAACATGAGCATAAAAATGTGACAAAGAATGTTGTGGATAGATCCCAACCAAACCCAAAATAACGCTTGACCGAAAATTTGAGGATAGACCCCAACTGAACCCGAATTATGGGTAACACAAAAAGTCGGGGATATATCCCGACCCTTGACCCGAAAGGTTGGGGATAGACCTCGACTCGATGCTTGACTGAAAAGATGGGGATAGGCCCCGACTCGAAATCATGCGTGACCCGAAAGGTCGGAACAGACCTTGACCCGGCATAAGCATAGAAGTGTGACCCTATAGCCTAGGTATGAACACGATACTCGAAATGATGCGTGACTCAAAAGGGGTAAACCCCAACCTATGACCCAAAAGGTGGAGGATAGACCTCGGATTGTCCTGATATAATGCGTGACCAAAAAAGTTAGGGATAGACCCCGACTTGTGACCCGAAAGGTTGGGGCGATGCTTGACCAAAAAGATGGATAGACCGTGACTTGATGTTTGACCGAAAAGATGGAGATAGACCATGAGTCGACCCGAAACAATGTGTGCTCGGAATGTGAGAATAGACATCGATTCGATATGAGCATAAAAAGGTGACAAAAAATGTTGATGATAGACCTCTCAACCAAACCCAAAATAGTGCTTGACCAAAAATTTGGGGATAGACCCCGATGGGACCCGAAGTCATCAGTAACACAAAAAGTTGGGGATAGACCCCGACCCGTGACTCGAAATGTCGAGGATAGACCCTGACTCGATGCTTGACTGAAAAGATGGGGATATGCCCCAACCATACCCGACCCAAAAACATGCGTGACCCGAAAGGTAGGAATAGACTTTGACCCGTCATGCGCATATAAGTGTGACCCGAAAGGTTAGGTATAGACCTCAAGTCAACTGAGCCATAAATAAGTTGATCGAGAAGTTGGGGATAAAGCCGATCAGATTCAAAATGACGTGTAACACAAAAAGTTGGGGATAGACCCTGACTAGACCTAAGATGGGCATAAAAACATGTGACCCTAAAGGTTGGGTATAACCACGACCCTACTCGACATGATGCGTGAACCAAGGGGTAGACCCCGACCCATGACTCAAAAGGTTGAGGATAGACCTCGAATTGTTTCGATATGATGCGTGATCCAAAAAGTTGGAGATAGACCTCGACTTGTGACCCGAAAGGTTGAGGATAGACCCCAACCCGATGCTTGACCGAAAAGATGGATAGACCCTCACTTGATGTTTGATCGAAAAGATGGAGATAGACCATGAGCTGTCCCGAAATCATGCGTGATTCGAATGGTGGGAATAGACATTGACCCAACATGAGCATAAAAATGTGACTAAAAATGTTGTGGATGGACCCCAACCAAACGCAAAATAGTGCTTGACCCATAATTTGAGGATAAAACCCGACCGGACCCAAAGTCATAAGTAACACAAAAAGTTGGGGATAGACCCGACTCGTGACTCGAAAGGTCGAGGATAGACCCCGACCTGATGCTTGACTTAATAAAAGATGGGGATAGGCTTCGTGTGTGCCCCGAAAGGTGGGAATAGACCTTGACCCGACATGAGCATAGAAGTGTGACCTGAAAGGTTGGGGATAGACCCCACCTGTTACTCGAAAGGTTGGAGATTGATCCTGACTCATGATTCGAAAGGCTGGCGATAGACCTCAAACTCGTGACCCGAAAGGTTGAGGATATACCTCGACTCGACCTCATATGATGTGTGATTTGAAGTTTGAGGATAGACTCGACCCATGATCCGAAAGGTTGGGGATAGACCCCGACCGGATCCGAAATGATGTGTAACCCTAAAAGGTTACGAATAGATTTCGACTGGACCCGAAATGATATATATCGCAAAAAGTTGGGGATAAACTCCTACTAGCCCCAGTATGAGCATAAAGTGTATCACTCTAAAGGTTGGGTATAAACCCCGACCTTACTCGAAATGATGCATGACCTGAAAGGGGATAGACCCTGACCCATGACTCGACTCGATATGATGTGTAACCCGAAAGGTTGGGGATAGGCCTCGACTAGACCTGGGATGAGCATAAATGTGTTTTGACTCAAATGGATACACCTCGATCAAACTCGAAATGATGGTTGTCCTAAAAGGTTGACCCTTGAACTCGAAAGGTTTGGGATAGACCTCGACCGGAAATATGGAGATAAACCTTGACCCAACCTGAAATGATGCATAATCCGAAGGGAACAATAGAAGTACTAAAATCAACATACTGAAAACTTGTTACTCTCCCTTAAACGATTTGCCATATAAGCATACATGTTTGAGAAGTACGGAAATCTCGCACTTGAATTAATTGGAGTAGCTCTTCCTAGTTGATGTTATTTGGTCAAATTTCTCTAACGAAGCGTTTTATTAGGGTTGAAATTTGTTCATGAAGGAGTATAGCATTCAAGGGGACATAGAAGTAATTTCACACAACTGCAAAATCAATGCTGGATAATCATGGCTTGTACTATACTCGGCAAATATATATATATATATATATATATATTGATAAAGGAAAAAAATTAGGCTGGTCCTAATACTTGTTAGAAAACCATCCTAGAACATCCTTACGGATGAGAGCGAGAACATTCAAAACACACAGGTTGTCACCCTCAATGGAAATAGTCTTGAGACCCAGGGTTTTAGCACAAAGTATACTCTGTCTGACATCAAGAGCTTCGGCCATGAGTATACTAACTTTTTCACATTTAAAGTTTTGCATTTTAATGGGATCAGCATGTTCATTTCTGATGATAAATCCAGCCGAAGCATTACCATTATTCAATTTGGATCCATCAAAATTAATTTTGAAAGAACCAGGGTTGGACTTTTTTCATCCTAGATTTTTTTTTTCGGAGATTTGGATTTTTCCTTGTACTTGGTATCCCGCCCTCTTCATTAAAGTCACATGCTTTCTTCCAATTCTGGATTTGGGTTTTGATGAAGTGCGTAATGTCTTTAATAGGCACTGAAGTGTCATCACCAAAGATTTCCTGGTTTCTCTGAAACCAAATACTCCACCAGATAGTCGCTAATTCTTCAAATTCAGCTTTGGATAGTTTTTGGGAAATATCATCAATAATCTGAATAAGTTTTTTATTATTAATAACAATATTTTTAAGGATATCTACTAACTTCCGATTTATAGAATAAATAATGTCTATTGTGTGCGGGCAAGAGATTAAGAAATGACAGAGATCTTCAAAAAGATTATCACAAGATTCGCAATTCAACGGGATATGAACACCTTTGATTGCAAGTCTGGTTTTAATAGCTAGACCATTGTTTACAATTTTCCAGATAAAGTTATTAATTTTAGTCTATAGATTAAGTTTTCAAATCCAGGATAGATTGACTGGGCTTGTATTGCTGCTATCAGTAATAAGTTCAAAAGCAGATTTAGTTGAGAACCAACTATTTTTACTTTTATTCCAATAGAGGCGATCTTTTATATTATTTTCTGGTATTGGTATTTGCTTAATAGTTGAAACTATATTTTTTGGTAATATTTTATTAAGTTCAACAATATCCCATGTTTTATCATTCTTAATATATTTACTTATTGTAACGTCGAGATCAATTAAGTGTTGGTCATGAATTTCATTACTGAGTTTATAAGCGAAGACCTAGTTATCTGTCCAAAATTTTATACGGTTCCCATCTCCAACAAGCCAGCGGATACCATTAAAAAAATTATCTTTAAGATCAATTAGTTTACTCTATTGCCATGAGCAGTTATTTTTTTCTTGTAGTCAAACAATGTTGAATTTTTCAGATATTTCTCAATAACGATTCTAACCCATAAATTTTCTGGTTTAGCTAGTATCTTTCATAGGAGCTTGGTTCATTGCTTTGGCTTTCCTAATGCCAAGCCCACCTTGGCACTTCGGTTTACAAATCTTATCCCAGCTAATCAAAGGCGTTGATTTGCCTTCTTTGTTCCAGAAGAAATCACTATTAATTTTATCAATCTCATTATGAATGGAAGAAGGGAGCATAAAGCTTTGCATAGTGTAATTGGGTTTGGTAGCTAAATTTGATTGAATTAGTACAGTTTGTCCTGCTTGTGATAGAGAATTAGCTTTCCATTTTTTTAGTTGATTTTTTGAGCTCAGAATGATGTCTTGGAAGGTATTTTTATCAACTTTCCCATTAATAATGGGACAACCTAGGTATTTTTCCAAAGATGATGTATTGACAATATTTAAAGTTTGTCGTATTGTTTCTTTGATATTATTAGAGACATTGGTAACCTGAAAGACAGACTTATGATAGTTAACTTTTTGTCCTGAAAAAGTACAATATTCTTCAATAATGTTTTTAACATTAGCATAAGAGGTATGATTGGCTTTTGCAAATATTACGATGTCGTCAACAAAGGCTAGAAAGGGAACACTAATACCCCCTATCCAGTTTAAACCCGATTTGGTTTTTGTTTATGTTACATTTTCTCTGAAGATCTCTTACTAGTATTTCAACACATAGAATAAAAAGGAATGGTGACATTGGGTCGCCTTGGCGAAGACCTCTTTCTGGAAAGAAAAGGTCTGTCGGACCATTATTCACAAGTATCGAGTAAGAGACTGTTTTAAAACATTCTTCAATCCATCCATTAAATTTTCTGTTGAAGCCAAAATTTTCAAGGGTTTGATTACGAAATTCCAATCAAGTCTATCATAAGCTTTTTCCATATCCAGTTTGATAGCAATTCAACCTTCTTTTCCTTTTTTTACTTCTAAAAGAGTAGAAGATTTCATGTGCAATCAGAATATTATCTTGTATAGCTCTATCCTTTACAAATGCACCCTGTAAGGGGTGAATGATCTTGGGGAATATGTTCTTGAGTCTATTAGTTATAATTTTTGAGATTGTTTTGTAGATAGTAGAGCATAAGCTTATTGGTCTATAGTCATTAGTGGTTTTTGGATTATCTCATTTACGTATTAATGTTATAAATGTATGATTAATTTGTTTAAGTAGTTTACCCGACATAAAGAAGCTTTTAATTGCTTTTATCACTGTAGAACCCATAATATGCCATAATTTCTGATAGAAACAAGCTGACATACCATCAGGCCCTGGGGACTTATCATTACCAATATTGAAAACTGTATTTTTTATTTCGAGATTGGAAGGAGGTTGTGTTAGATAGATATTGTCTTCCTCAGTAATTTCCTTTTGGATTGGATCTAGGTATTTTTTCATATTAGTTAAATTGATTTTTTTTATATCGTCTCTGGTAGTCTGTTTGAATTTCTTTTCTTATATTTTCTTCACCCGTTATCAGAGCTCCATTACTACAAGTGATTTCCTTAATAATTTTCCTACTTCTTCTTTCATTAGCAAATCTATGGAAATACTTTGTATTAATATCCGCTGATTTGATATGACGGAGTTTCGCTCTTTGTCCCCAATAGGATATATGAAATTTATTTTTTTCCTAATGAGGTTATTTTGTGTTGTTATAAGAGTTAGAGATGAATTAACCAGAATCCTTTTTTGGATATCAACTAATGAATCCTCTGTTTCTTTAAGTTGTTTGAAAATGTTACCAAAAGTAACCTTATTCCATTTTTTGGCACTTGCTTTTAAAGCTTGTGTTTGTTTAACTAACTTATACATATTTGATCCTTCTACATTTAATCTCCATGCTTGTTTAACTATATTTTCGAAATCTCTTCTTCTCAGCCACATTTTTTCAAATTTAAAAGGTTGATTAGTTCTTTGTTGATTGTTATCTAATAGAATTGAAATAGGGCAATGGTCAGAGTTAGTAAATGCATGGTTTTTTGTAAATAGACTAGGGTACCACTGAATAATTTGTTCACTAATGTAATACCTCTCATTTTTAGTAAGGGTATTTGGGTAATTTTCCAACCATCGTTTTGTAATTGTGACGCGTTTGGCGAAGTTTGGAATTTTTGTAACTCGTATAATCTCTGTAATAATTCTTTGAGCGTTATAATATACATTCGATGTATTAACGAGGCTTGGAATATTTTTATGGATACGAGTATTCAATGTTGGGGATGAATTCAAGTGTAAAACCTTTCCTAGAGGTCCCGGATGCGCGAGTGGCATTTCCGCGATCGCGGAAACCTGTTCATTGTCTTCTTCCAGAAGCTCGGTGTTTCGCCAGTTCGGAGGCCGCCATTACGCCGGGGGGAGGCCGATCGATTCGTTTGGCCGACGTTACTCCCCTTCTCACCCTATAAATAGGGCCTTCATCCCTTAGATTCTCCATCCACAGTGCTCTCGATCTCTCTTTCCTTCTCTCGTTCCCTTGTCGCTGGAGTTCGTGCCATCGTCGGAAGCTTGTCGGAGTTCTCGCCGAAATTGGTGGTGTTCCCCTAGTGCCTTGGAAGCCTGGAGTTGTAACATCATTGTTCGAAGCCGAGGAGCATCGTCGTCGTCGTCTTTCAGTGAGCCTTGTGCCGATTTAGGGCCGCGTCAGGGAAGGATCCGCGATCGCGGATATGAACACCACGACCGCGGATGGTGCCCAGAAATCCGTGACCGCGGAATCCAAAACCACCGCGATCGTGGCTTTGGACGAGCCGGTCACGGATGGGACCCTCGTTCCTTTCGTTTCTTTAGATTCGTATTATTATTCGTATCGAATCTAACTTAGGGTTTCGTCGTGGGTTCGTTGTCGTCGTAGGAATCCGTAACCAGATTCCGTTTCCAGTTCCCAGATACATGGAACCCGACAATCTACGTTCGTCTCGATTAAGGCAAGTGGCGGTTCGCTCTTGCTTATCATTCCATGTTTTCGTTAATTATCAATTATTTTAATTGTTAATTAAATTGGGATGAAGTGTTGTTTTCGTTTGAGAACAGATTTTATAAATGTGTGATTTAAAATGTGATATTATCATAGGTTGTATATACTGCTAGAAACAACGCTATTATATCTGTTATTACCGTGATGGTATTAGTGTGGACTTTATGTGTACATGAATATGTAGTTAGAACGAGTATTCATAGGAACGCTATGTACCTTGTGAGGTCTAGCCGTTTCTTTATAACCGTGGTGCGTAGGATGTTCAGGCCCTAACACCCTTTCCTGATCATGACCGTCCCCTATCCGAATATAGGGGTGGTGCACTAAGCTGGTGCCAACAATCGGGATTTATTCCCCAAATATCTCTCGTGATAAGATGATATTCCTTAAAAGCTTTAACGTGAATATACGTTTTGGAATTAAACAAGATAAGTGCCGTTGTGCACATAATTAATATATCATCGGGTGAAGAGTACAACGTGGAAACCGCCCGGACTTCGGTTAGAGTAAGTCTTCTTTCCAATCTGGATTCGCATTGCGCGGTGAGGTTAGTCGTTGACCCAAATGATCAAGTCGTTTTTAAACGCTTGTATGAAAACTATAACGTTTCCAAACATTTGTCATACTTTCTCATAAGACTCAATTCCTTTGGAGTCTTCTTTTCAGTGCATGTCTAAATTCTAATCATTCCGTGAAAGTTCCGGGTTATATATCGTTTCTTCGACTGTTATTCGAGGGACAATGATAGTAAACGGTTGCGATCACTAGAACCATTCTATTTTTACCCTTGCATAGTCTTTCATTAGACTAACCAACCGGGTTTTATTCCTTGCATGGTTGGCTGATGTCATCCATCCTATACGGCACATCAGTGGTTGGTCCCCGAAGACTTGAAGTAATCAATCGAAGAAGAGGCTTGCAGTTGAGGATTTAAGGGACAGTGTTTTAAGGTTGTTAAGTATTACTTTAATATATATATTTATAACCTAGTCGTGTAATAAGTTTATTCGTAAAGTCTTCCGCTGTGTAATTTAAAGTCTTTCGTTGAAATTTCACTCTGCTGTAAAACTGTCACTTCTCATTTCATGAGAAGTCTGTTAATAAAAGTTTGAGTTTTCATTTAAATATGTCTTCCGATGTTTAATCTTTCGTTATTTAATACGTATAATTAAGATTAATTGTTCCGATTAAAGCCTAGGGTGACATCGGACAGTAACGTCAAGGTCACTGGCGTGTGGCACTACCGACGTAAGTCAGGAGTGTTACAACTAACAAGAGCACGGTCTAATTTTTCATAAATATTATTAATTTTTGTACTATTTTTTCTCCATGTAAAGTTACTTCCTTGGGTAGGCAGATCAATAAGATCCATATTGTTTTTAAAATTGATGAGTCTATCAAATCTCGAGATATAAGGGATAGATCCTCCAATCTTTTCATTTCTGTTTTGAATCTCGTTTAGGTCTCCAATAATGAGGCAAGGGAGGCTAGTTTGTATGATAAAGTTCGAGACTGACTCCCAAAAAAAATCCTTATCTCTAGACTGAGGAGGTGTATAAATAAAGATGATAACCAAAACCCGGTCGATGTCCAAGGTTTTATATTTTAAAGCTATAAATCTCTCAACTGTGTGCATTATTTCTAAGGTTTCATTGTAGAGTTGATAGGATTTCCATAAGACACGAATACCACCAGCAAGACCAGCAGGGGATCAAGCACAATTGTCAAACCCTGCTTTTTTTAAGATGTTTTCGTTAGGCTTTTTAATAGTTTTAGTTTCTAAGAGAGCAATAACTTGGATCCTCTCAATTTTACAGAAAGTTTCTATATCCAGCCAGAAGTGTTCTTTGCCCATATCTCTACAATTCCAAGAGTTAATCTTCATAAAAAACCAAAATTTTCTTTTTGCAAGTATTTTGTTCTTGCTTGTTTTTTTTATGGATTTTGAGCACAACATGCCAACAGAAGACAAGGTTATTAAGCATAGTGAATCTAGAATTGTGGGTACTGAATCTATTTCTAATTTCAATGTTATAAATATTAATTTTCCTCATAAAGAGCATGTAATCAAGTTCCATTACTTTGTATAACATCTGTTTCCTTATAGTGAGTTCACAAATAAGAGAAAATAGAGTCATATAAGATTAAGCTTATAATAATAGTGGTAATAATTAAATAGTAAACAGAGGAGCACACCTCCCCCATCTCTGAGTAATGATAAGGCCCCCGTCCAAATACAGAGAGTATGTATGGCTACATTGAGGTGTAAAACTCTTGCATCCTGTTAATAATGTAGAGAATAGGTTAAGAGATAGAGTCTTGGGATGTTTATACAGTCCAAGCAGATACCACTGCTTTGTAGTTTGATAATTTAAGAAAGAAAGTTGCAGTTTAAAAGTAAGTTTGCAGCGTGGACAATTCACACTAATATTTGACAGATGAAGCTTCGATCCCTTATGAAGCAATAAATACAGAAGTCTAGTTGTAAAAAAGTAACTATAGACTATATTAGCATTAATTTCGGATTTGGTGGAATATTCACAGTGAAGATTTGTAAAATGGAGAGCAAGGAGGAAATCAATCCTATCACGATAGTACAAAAAATAGATGTGTAAATAGGTAGTTTCAGTTTGTCTTGAAGCTTCCTCAATGGGCTTGTCCTTGAAAGCAGCATCCGACCTAGGCAGGTAAATTTGTCCTTCAAGGGAGCATCTCTGCAATGTTAAGTATTTGAGTGTAAAGGGTGTGTGTATTAACATAAATATTGTTTAAGAACCAAAAAGTAATCACAACACCAGTTGGATAATTATAGTAACAACAGATAAGGGAGAGGAGATTGAGTTTTAGAATAATATCTAGAATCCGTAGACCCTTTCGATTTACACAAAAGACTTTGTTTATGCGTGACATTATTTTAGTAAAAGAGTGGGAGGCTTGGCAGACCAGAATAAACTGACAAACCAAAGGCTAAAAAATAATATCAGGATTTGCAGAAAACCATCCGTTAAATATGTCACTTTGCCTACAACCACCTGTTATACAAGTAATTACTTATAATCACCCCTTAAATCAATTCCGTTAGCAAAGAGTCACCCATCAGCCCATTTCGTCCATTTCCACCGTTAACCCCTATAAAATTATCAATATGCCCCTCATTTTTTCCGGTTTGCCCGGTTCTTTTAATTTTCCACTGGTTTGGTTTTTAAAATATTAAAACCGGTTTGGTCCGGTTTAGAGCTGTCAATTTTTAACCTGACCCGCAAACCCAACCCGATCCGCGTTTTCTGGGTCGAGACCCGACCCCAAAAATATTGGATCAAAAGTGACCCAACCCGTTCGACCCGAAAATTTCTGGGTTGGGTCATTGACCCGTTGGGTCGACCCGTTGAGTCATTACAAATGTGTTTTTATTTTATATATTAAATATTATAATATATTTTGTTATTAAAATATTATATATATTAATTTTTGTTATTTATTATTTTTTGTTTTAATTAAAATATTATTTTAATAATTATTTTATAAAATTTTGAAATAGCGCTCTCGACCCGCTGGGTCGACCCGAACCCGTACCTGACCATTCAAAATATTAAAACCGGTTTGGTCCGATTTAGAGCTGTCAATTTTTTACCAGACTTGCAAACCCGACCCGACCCGTGTTTTCTGGGTCGAGATCCGACCCGAAAAATATTGGGTCAAAAGTGACCTGACCCGTTCGACCCAAATTTTTTTAGGTTGGGTCATTGAGGCGTTGGGTCATTACAAATGTGCTTCTATTTTATATATTAAATATTATAATATATTTTGTTATTAAAATATTATATATTAAATTTTGTTATTTATTATTTTTTGTTTTAATTAAAATATTATTTTAATTATTATTTTATAAAATTTTGAAATAGCGCTCTCGCCCCGCTGGGTCGACCCGAACCCGTACCTGACCATTCAAAATATTAAAACCGGTTTGGTCTGATTTAGAGCTGTCAATTTTGTACCTGACCTGCAAACCCGACCCGACCCGTGTTTTCTGGATCGAGACCCGACCCGAAAAATATTGGGTCAAAAGTGACCCGACCCGTTCGACCCGAAAATTTCTAGGTTGGGTCATTACAAATGTGCTTCTATTTTATATATTAAATATTATATTATATTTTGTTATTAAAATAATATAATAAAAAAAAATTATTATTTTGTTATAATTAAAATATTATTTTAATAATTATTTTATAAAATTTTAAAATGGCGCTCTCGACCCACTGGGTCGACCCGAACCCGTACCTGGCCATTCAAAATAAAAAACAATTGGGAAAAAATTAAAATAAGGGGCATATTTGTAATTTCGCAAAGGTTAACAGTGAAAATGAACGGAATGGGTTGATGGATGACTCTTTGCTAACATAATGAATTTAAGGGATGGTCACAAGTAATTAGTTGTATAACGGGTGATTGTAGGTAAAATGACCTATTTAACGGGTGATTTTCTGCAAATTCCTCTATAAATATTGAGTTTACCGCAAAGGATAGTATTCGACAGAAAGCACCAGCTTGTCATATAAATGGGCCATATAATATTACAACATCTAGAGATTTTAAATTTCATGGCTAGGTGTAGAATTTTCCAAAGATTGGTTAAAGGAATGATTTTCATAGGTAGGAAGCAAGTAAATGGAGGGTGAGTGAATTCAAGACAAAAAAAACCAAACCCACCAGAGATTCTTATTTGGGCAACTATAATAATTATATTTAATAGCATCAATAACTGATTTATGACGGTGATAATTTTTATTGTTGAAAATAAACTTCCAGTGATCCTCTAAAATTTTCCTGCATATTGGGAGCTTAGTATCATAATTAAGTGTATTCCAGCCAAGGTTAAATATTCCAGCCAAGGTTAAATATGGCCATGTGAAATGGTAATTAAACTTTTACCTATGGCATATAACCCTTATGTAGGGACATCATGGCCTTACGAAATGGCACTGACGCATGCCCAATGTACGGATTTTGGCTCAAAATTTGACCTCAAAAGCATTGGCAAATGACCCTTTTGTGCACACATATGGTGAAGAAAGAGATGATACTACAATACTAGCATTAACCCAACACTAAACCTGAACTCATATATATGTCAACCATTGTGGCTCCATCTAGTAGATCTATGTTCTAGTAAAACGGACTCTTATGATAAAACGAATGTATTAATTTAGGACGTTGGATGAGAGGAGGATGGATGGTTGAGATTGAATATAGAAAGATACAAGATTAGGGGGTAGAATCACCCACACTAGATTACCTAATTTTATGGGATTTATTTTCCCTAATTTACTCTCTCTCTCCAATCATAGATTCACTTTCCCATTAAATCTTCTCTTTCTTTCTCATTCCAAAAACCGTACTGCTCCCTTCCTCCTCTCTCGTTCGACCGCATCCCCCATTGAAGCGAGAACGAAGCTTCACCTATGCTCCCTCGCCTTTAATCCATCTCTGTCCCGGCGGCGGCGTTCGAACCCTAGGAGGATGCGAAGGTGGTTCAAGCCGCGACAGCCCGACGGCCCCTCTTCTCCATCTCACCCACCACTGCACCGCCCCTGTTCTCCACCGATCCATGTACCAGACCGCCGACGATCCATCCTCTCCTCTCCGACCACACCTTTGCACCGCTCGGACGACCTCCACCACCAACATCACCCCACCACAGATCCGGCGAACCCGAGCAACCACACCGCAGTACAAACGCCGTTTCGTCACCGCCGGTATGGAAACCCTAACTTTTGGTTGATATATATTGGTTCACTTATTTCGGCGACTTGAACTGCTAATTGTCAGTGAGAAAGGTTGAAAATTCGATTCGACTGTCTGCGGGTTAAACTCATGTTTCGTTTTTGTGATTTCAGTTGTTGGATTTGGGAAGAAGAGGGCACCTAACTAATCAGAGAAGTAAGGATCTGAGCTAATAGGCGAAGATGGATTTCTTACGGTTAGGAGAATTGTCTCTTGATCTTTCTCCTTGTACTTTTTTGCATGTTGAGATCGTTGAATTTTGTAATATGAGAGTTGTTTTGATAATCGGATTAAAGGTGGATATTTTCTATCTTATGCTTATTCATATGTATCTATTTGCTGTGTTGTGCTACTTTTTTTACTTCACATGGCATTTGCTGTGTTGTGCTAATTTAGTATATGAAAATTCGATTCGACTGTCTGCGGGTTACTTCACATGGCATTGTTGTTCTATACATTGATTATCTTGTGTGAGGAATATGTGTTTAAATGTGTCTGAATAAACGAAACTGCTGTATGATATGCATTATGTGATTATGGATTATGTTTTTGGCCGTGAATGTGATATTCAGTTGTATGGAAGTGATATGCAGAATATACTTGTATGATATGTAATTTGTAATTATGGATTATTTCTTTGGCCGTAAATATGATATTCATTTGTGTGGATGAGATATGCATTTTTCATAAATTGATATGCAGAATATACTTGTTGATATGCATTTTTTATGATAGATTATTTCATTGGTTGTGATTGTGATATTCATTTGTGTGGATGAGTTATGCATTTTCTATATATTGATATGCAGAATAAGTCATGGGCGCGGCAAGGAAGATCTTGCTGAGTGATATTCTCGTCAGAAGCTGAGAAGAATAAACCGCGGGCACGGAAAGGAAGCCGCGGGCACGACCAAGGAAGATCTCGCTGAGTTCGGCCATGTAATTATGTGGATGAGATATGCATTTATTGTAAAGTGATATGTAGAATACACTTGTATGATATGCAATTTGTAATTATGGATTATTTCCTTGACCGTAAATATGATATTCATTTGTGTGGATGGGATATGCATTTTTTGTACAGTGATATGCAGAATATACTTGTATGATATGCAGTTTTTCTCTCTCCAATCTCCTTCTCCTTGTACAGTGATATGCAAAATATACTTGTATGTTTTAAATTGTAATATCAATTACCACAATGTGCATATTTGTTCAATGTTTTTGAATATCAGTATATATACGATTGACCATGGTCCATGATCACGAATAACAGTTATTCAATAATACTTGTACAATATTCATCTTTTTCGTGTCGATATGCAGATTTTTCGTGTCGATATGCAAATGTTTCGTGTCGATATGCAGAACGGTTTATAAATTTCTGGACCAAAGCTTTGCGTGGAGGATCTACGTTTTCTCTCTCCAATCTCCTAACTGTCTATTTTGGAGGATATTCTCTCTCCTATTTTAGATTTTCTTTTTTTTTCTCATCCGTTTTTTATGATAACTGATTATTATGGGCCTTGTATTATGGAAACCCTCCTACCATAAAATCCCTACAACCCCTCAATCCATCCATCCATTTGCTTTAATCCAACGATCCTCATTTATGCACCCGTTTCACCACAAGACTCGTTTTACCTGAACGCCCCTCCCATCTAGTATATATATATATATATATGGGAAATGGGAATGGATCAAATGAGAATCATTATTTAGAAGAGAAATGAGAACGATCGTGGGCTGTCAAATATGAGAGAAAGAACATCCAATATTAGACTTTCATTAAAAAGCGAATAATTTAGTCGTGTCGAATTTTTTACGTGTATTTGCCGAATTTTTCGCATTTTATTGGGAAAATTTGTTTTCACTCGCTATGAACATATATTTTATGTTCGTCACTTTTGTCCATTAATGTTCATTAAAAAGCGAATAATTTGGTTGTGCCGAATTTTTTTCGTGTATTTGCCGAATTTTTCACATTTTATTGGGAAAATTTGTTTTCACTCGCTGTGAACATATTTTTTATGTTCGTCATTTTTATTCATAAATGTTCACCACTTTCATACAAGATGTTCACTATACCAGCCGAATTTTACCCTTATTTCCCTCAATTTTACTCTATTTTTTTCGTATTATACACGTTTTTTGGGAAAATATATTTTCACTCGTTGTGAACAAAATTTTGATGTTCATCACTTTTCATAAATGTTCACCACTTAGATGTTCACTATACTGTTATGAACATATACGGACAAAACAATGAACACGATGAACATATTTTCGATATCATCACTTTGTCCATAAATATTTATCACTTTTATTTCAGATGTTCACTATACTGTGATGAATATTTAAGAACAAAACAATAAACATCCATTTTATCACTTTTGCTTATGAATATTCACTATTTCAGATATTCACTACTTTCATTTCAAATGTTCATTATACTGTGATGAACATCTACAAACAAAACAGTGAACACAAGACCACTATGCACGTCGGCGGAAAAACTTTTGATGCGTTCTCTGAACTTTCCTTATATGTATATATACACGACGTGCCAATTAATTATCCCAATTGACAATATTAAGCTACCTATATATCTAATCACTTTTTTAATTAACATGGTGGAATTGGAATGACACTTTCTTTGTCTTTTACCTCTTGTTTGCATTATTAATCGTTATCTTAATATACATTTCACTCGTTCCTAATCTTTATGCAAAGATTCAGTCAATTTTATATTGGTTCAGGATTCATAAGGTTGAAGCCATTTTTCCAAAAAGACAATCAATGCGGCAGTTTTACTCATGTATGAATTTTGTGTATATTTTGAGTATGCAGTTACAAAATCAAAAGCAAACTCAAAACAAATTAAACAAAATACCAAATTCATCACGGGTAAGAAACTTGATAAAAGATCCTCCTCCATATCGAGTTGAGTGGTTAATATTGATGCTCATAAATTCTATATGACCAGCAAAAGTACATGAACTAAGATTTGCACTAAGATTTGATGCACTAGACGTACGAAAAAACATATAATATATACGACAAGCCAATTTTCCAAATTGACAATATTAAGCTACCTATATTTCTAGTCACATTTTTAATTGACATGGTGGAATTGGAATGACACTTTATGAATATGAGACGCTACACGTGTTAGGTTGAATTACACCACACCACCGTAATCATTCCTACCAATTTAAATCTTTTTATTGCAATTTTAATTTTTCTATTTTCGAAATCAAAATTGATGAGTGGTTTTCACAGATTCGGAGTAGATATTTATCTAGCTAAACCCAACACACCATTTACTACCAAACACACATTCTCAAATTTTCCCATACTAATTAGCACTTAAATACTGATGCAAGTAAATGAAATCTTATTATATTATACATTAATCAATTACCGTAATTATCAACTAACATTACATGTTATACAAACTGATGGGACGCGCTATCTTCATATAGCACTCAACGCGTTCATTTCCTTTATAACCCTCTATCAACGGGAAAGATCGTGATATTCTCGTCTGCACGCCATGATGTCACTCAACCAATGAAAAGAGGCCATGACCCGATTGCCATTGAACGCCGCCTTACTCGCGCACGACACGTCGTCCCATGCAAATCATCGACGCGACACGTTACTACATGCAAGGCTCCATTGGCTGACACGTCTGCTCTTTGCCAGCAATCACAAGCAGGACTCGAACACTATAAATAAGCTTGAGGCTGTATTTTTTCTGGGACCTTTTGTTGGATCGCCCATTTGTTGGAAAGAAAACGAGAGGTCTGTGTATGATTCTCGTGTAAAGATTTGTAGAAATATAATCGCCAAATGAGATATCGCGCCAATTATGAATAAAATGTCTTATTTTCAAGTATTTTGTACTTTGTCTAATATTATGGAGATCGCATTCTGGTTTATGGATGATCTATGTCGCAACGATTTTATATTTTAGCAGCTCAAACGTACGGGAACCATCACAAACAACTCTAATTATTTTCCCATCACATATAATGAGTCCCGTTCTAGTACTCTTGTTTCTTAAGATAAACCATGAGTATTAATTTCAACCATAGGATGAAGATAATTAACGGTCCAGATGAAGCAACTATAAAAAAACGGAAAAAGCCTACAAACTAGTTAGAAAAAACACGGTGGCAATTTTGTAATTGTAGTAAAAATAAAACAGAAAGACGACTCTAACCTTCCCTCTCACTTTCTCCTCCTTCCGCTTCGTGGAGGTCTTCGCTGCCATGGCTCCTCACATGGCTCTCAGCTCGCGCGCCGCTCGCCGTCAAAGCCTCCGCCGACTATCCGCCGCCAGTCCTGTCTTCGTTTTCTTCCTCGGATACGCGATTGTCGTCGCTCTCCTCGCCAAGTTCGGCCACATCACTCGCTCCTCCGGCGCCGCCAACGCCGAGACAGAGATCCACGAGGAGTTGAGCTCCAACGTCGCGACGGAGTTGCAGCCCTCGCCGGAGAAGGCGATCGTGTTTCAGGACAAGAAAATCATATGCGAGGAGGTAGCGAAGCTCAAGGCGCCGAAAGAAGATGTGACGAAGAATCGAAATCCTAGGGTTTCTGATTCCGAGCCTCGGGGCTTGCGATTGTACAAAAGGAAAGAATCAAACAAGATTGGGAGAGGAAATCGCGAGGAGAAGTCGCTGGAGCTGGCGAATCGGAGTGTCCGGAGGACGGCATGAGCAATGACGAGTTCCGGCGCACGATAGAAGAGTTCATCGCTACAGGTAAAATTCATCAGAGATGAATCGCATTCCGTTCTTGTTCACACTTGAAATCCAAGCTTAGAGAAAGAGAATTTTGAAATTCCGTGAAAATCAATAGTATGTGCTATTGTATTAGTAAAACCTAGCGATTGCAGACTTCCATGGCGAAATGTCCACCATCAAAATTGCAGTATTTTGCCTTAGGTAAGTGATCACTGTTTACCTATCTGAAAAAGAAAAATGAGAAGAGAAGGAAATGTGTTTGACTATGAATTCTTAATTGATTTCTCGTCTATTCTTACCTGCTAAGGGTACTGAGTCTTGTGATGGAGTTTATGACATTTATACAGGCATGCAGTTACTGATGATAACATGTGGATTCTTTTTACTTCGGAAAGTAGCATTAGCACTATGTTACTTTAGAAAAATGATGAACTGGAAGCAGTAGAATTTCTTAATGTATTGAGTTCTTGATGGAACTTAAAATTCTTAATTGCTCATTATGTCATTCCTTGAGTATAATACACTGATGATTTTTGATAATCTGCAGCTTATTCGTGATGAGATCCAGCCATTCCTTGAGTACAATACACTGATGATTTTTGATAATCTGCAACTTATTCGGAAAGTAGCATTAGCATTATGTTACTTTAGAAAAATGATGAACTGGAAGCAGTAGAATTTCTTAATGTATTGAGTTCTTGATGGAACTTAAAATTCTTAACTGCTCATTATGTCATTCCTTGAGTACAATACACTGATGATTTTTTCATAATCTGCAGCTTATTCCTCGAGCTTCTTCTTGATGTTTTTTGATGTATGCATCTGCAGTCTCTTTGGGGGTATTGAAACTGCCCAACCACAATGAAGTCTTAGTAATGGGATGTCGAATTGCATCGCCCCATTTGCCTGATTTTGTTTGGGAAATACCTCAGTGATCTCTAAAGTTTGTATTATTTGTTAGCCACAGAGTCAGGATGGCAAATGCCTGATTTTTAGTATTTGTCCGACCGCTGCACTTTACATCGGTGTTTCTTTGCTATGTAACTTGCCTTGCTCTTGTTGTACATTGCTTTGTTATGTACCTTGACTTCCTCTTGTTGCACTTGCATATGGATTTTATGGACCACGAGCTTCAAAAGCATGATTTGCCTATAATGCTGGTAGGAATAAGGTTATATTGTCTGAGGATTTTGTGTGGAAACTTGATGTGTGTTGCATTGGTAAGAGTACTATCTAAAGCCTCAAGCATGTAACTTGCACGTCTTGCATTACTAAAATACTCAGCACTCATCAGCTATGTTTTTTTCCTTATGTTTGTGCACGTGTGACATTCAGGAAATGATAGTACTCTATGAAGGGGAATTGAGTAATGTCATTGCTTCCAATCTGCAGGTGCCTATCTTTCTTGGTATGGTGTACATACATTAAATCTGTTATTTGACAAGGAAGTTTCCTCATTCATTCATCTCATAACTTGCAGGTGAACTCAGATCTGAACCAGAGAACTCAAAATCGTCACAGCTGATTCTGTCTCCAACACTCTTAACTCAACATCTGACTTCATGCACAGAATCCAACAGATCATCATGCGGAACCACACCGCTTCATAGGAGCGCCTCTGCAGCCGCTCCAAGACTATATTCTAACAACATTGTCGCCACCACAAACTCTCCTCCACCCGAGGGCCGAGCAGAAGAAGAAGAAGAGCAAGAAGCTCGGGGATCTCTTCCGAGAGAGCATCAGAGAGAGGCAGGCAGAGGAATTTGCAGCCAATTCAGAATCTTACTGTCAGAATCTTACTAAATCTCAACCTGAGATAGCAGTGAACAAGGAGAAGCATGCTCAGGGTTGCCTCCCTCGTCTGCACTCGGCCCGGTTCTTGAGGAAGGCAATGGCTCCTCAGATTGCTGTAGATGTCTAAGAAGCCATGATCAAGATACTACAAAGTGTGTCATCTATGTATAAGTTGTTTGAGTGTAATTGGTGTATTTAACAGTTTGTGTTTTGTATGTATATAGAATCATCAACCAAACATGGATGAATATGTTAGGAAATACAAGTGGTGTTGGGATCATAAGAGAAGCAATAATATGACTCTACAACCTCTCCTTCCCTGTACTTTCGTTCTCATTTGTTGGTTTTTGCTAGCAACACTTCAACATGCTAGGTTCATTGAAGTTGTTTTGCAGGTTCATTAATATCGCATGCAGGTTCATTGAGTATAAGTAACAGGTTTATCATTTATAACTAACAGGTTCATTGAGTATAAGTAACAAGTTCATCACACATGGAATAGGTTGTATACTTCAAAAATCGATCAGGTTCATTACTACGGGTTCATTACTTTTGTCTTACGGGTTCATTATTTTGTCTTACGGGTTCATTACTACGGGTTCATTACTTTTGTCTTACGGGTTCATTATTTTGTCTTACGGGTTCATTACTTTTGTCTTACGGGTTCATTACTTTTATCTTACAGGTTCATTACTTTTGTCTTACGAGTTCATTACTACGGGTTCATTACTTTTGTCTTACGGGTTCATTACTTTTGTCTTACGGGATCATTACTTTTGTCTTACGGGATCATTACTATGGGTTCATTACTTTCGTCTTACGGGTTCATTATTTTGTCTTACAGGTTCATTACTTTTGTCTTATGGGTTCATTACTTTTATCTTACGGGTTCATTACTTTTGTCTTACGGGTTCATTACTACGGGTTCATTACTTTGTCTTACGGGTTCATTACTTTTGTCTTACGGATTCATTACTACGGGTTCATTACTTTTGTCTTACGGGTTCATTACTTTTGTCTTACGGGTTCATTACTACAGATTCATTACTTTTGTCTTACGGGTTCATTACTACACTAGTATAATTACACACAGGCATGAGCCCTCGTTAAAGCAAATAAACCTCCAACTCCCAAAATAAACCTCATGTAAACCTAATCCAGTATTACTACACTAGTTCATGAGTTTTGCTTTGAGTCTATAGATATCATTATTACTACACTAGTATAATTACAGCCATGTGAGAATAAAAGAGAAGGGAACCAATCCAGTATTATCCAACATTTAACACATTAAATGAACTAGTTTTTCTTTGAAGTGAACTCTTCTACCCTTGAGCGATAAACCATACACTCTACCTTTTAACTACTTTGTCTATCACAGGTTTACCAATCTAATCCTTGTCATCAACCACCGACCAAACAATGAGGCCTCTCTTCTGCGGAAATCTAGATTCTGAGATTTTTCCTTGCAGGTTCATGAGTTTTAACTTGTAGGTTCATGAGTTTTAACTTGTAGGTTCATGAGTTATGGCGTATAGGTTCATTGGTTTTATTTTACAAGTTTATGAGATTTTTTTAAGGTTCATGAGTTTTAACTAGCAAGTTCATTACTTTTGTCTTACAGGTTCATTACTTCTGTCTTACAGGTTCATTACTTTTTCTGAGGTTTTTCCTTACAGGTTCATGCATTTGAACTTGTAGGTTCATGAGTTTTAACTTGTAGGTTCATGAGTTATGGCGTATAGGTTCATTAGTTTTATTTTACAAGTTTATGACATTTTTCTAAGGTTCATGAGTTTTAACTAGCAAGTTCATTACTTTTGTCTTACAGGTTCATTACTTCTGTCTTACAGGTTTATTACTTTTTCTGAGGTTTTTCAATTTTTCCTTGCAGGTTCATGCATTTGAACTTGTAGGTTCATGAGTTTTAACTTGTAGGTTCATGAGTTATGGCGTATACGTTCATTAGTTTTATTTTACAAGTTTATGATATTTTTCTAAGGTTCATGAGTTTTAACTAGCATGTTCATTACTTTTGTCTTACAAGTTCATTACTTTTGTCTTACAGGTTCATTACTTTTGCCTTACAGGTTCATTACTTTTTCTGAGGTTTTTGAGTTTTTCCTTGCAGGTTCATGCATTTGAACTTATAGGTTCATGAGTTATGGCGTATAGGTTCATTAGTTTTATTTTACAAGTTTATGAGATTTTTCTAAGGTTCATGAGTTTTAACTAGCAAGTTCATTACTTTTGTCTTACAGGTTCATTACTTTTGTCTTACAGATTCATTACTTTTTCTGAGGTTTTTGAGTTTTTCCTTGCAGGTTCATGCATTTGAACTTATAAGTTCATGAGTTTTTCCTTACAGCCTTTCTGGTGTAATTCCCCACTGCTTTGGGAATTTGCCATTTGGATCAAAGTAACTAAATGTTCTGTTTACATTGGACTTGGAATTTGCATATGGTCATTGGCCTAACAAATTGAGTGTGTACATAGAGGGTAATATGGCAATATCACAAACCGGAAGACAAGAAGAAGTAGAGTTTGTAGCTAAGAGTATAGATACAACTCCTACAAGGGCGGTATCCTTTCGATCATGTCAGGGTTAGATTTGTCATGTAATAAGTTGACCGGTGTCATACCTCCTGAGCTTGGAGAGTTGAGACTACTCCATGCTCTCAACTTGTCCCACAACGGCTTATACCCGAATTCTGATTTGCAAATTCTGATTTGCGAGCACATAAATATCATCTTAAGATCAAGAAATGGACACAAAGCAATTGCACCGAGTCACACCAATATTCACATAGCCAAAATTGAAGATGTAGATGCAGATCTAGTGGTGCAAAAGCATTATTTGAAGTAAAAATGATACTCAGCAACTTCATTTCAAGTCAAATGATCTATAAATCAAAGGCGGCCATGGCAGAAGGTTAACTGATCCTACATTTTGCAACACTTAAAACACATTTAGCAATACAACCATCAACATTTTACCTGAAATACCTATCTAAAGAGCATCAGTAAATGGACTTTGATAATGAAGGTGGTCCAAACTTGATTAGAGTCTCCAAAACTGTCATTTAATCCAGTGCTTGGAAAACAAAGCAAGGAACACAATTCCTCATCCTCATCAATGCAGCAACATAAATAATTTACCCAACCAGATGTTAAGAGTTAAAACTATAGGATAATACCCGGCTAGCTTAAAGCTTTAGTCTTCCTCTTGACAGAAACCATCCTGCAACAGCAGCAATCTCCAAATCAGAAAGTAGATTTGCTAGTGCAGCAACAGCTGCTTCAGCTGCATGCATGAAAGAAGTTTTAGCCAGTTTGAATAGTGTCTTGACTTCTCCTCCTTCAGCAACAAAAAAACATCTTGCCTGAACTCCTTTGCCTGGTATGCCTGGACAAAGCACCTAAGGCTCGAGCTGAATTTGTTGCCACAACTTGCGTCTTGCTAGCTAGAAGCTTCATGCACGGTTGAACAATCTCATCAGTTGCAAGAATGCTATAGATATCTTGTCTGGCATTGAAAATATCAGCTAGCATTGATGCGGCAGTTTCTTGGCTTTCTTCACTAGAAGCGTGAAGAACCTTGACAAGGGATTTTAAAGCTGTGTTTGCTGTAGCTCCCTCCTGCACGAGATCATTGTGTGATGCCAAGGTAAGCAAGTGTCCTAAAACCCTAATTATGTGAACTTTTGAAGCTGGGATGTCACCTAAGAGCATTGCTAATAGCTGATTAATGATCGAAGAATCAGCAGTTCGAACAAGCTTTTGAAGTGCTTTAGCTGACACTTCTTGCCCTTTTGGCCCCCACTTCTAAGAAGCCACGGCAATGCTGGAACAACATCTGCACTTTCAACACATGCGCATATGTCTTCACTGTGACATCACAAATTCCATAAAACAAGTGCAGCATCTACATAATTACTATCATATATTATGGACTCTCTGATATTATTATCAGGCGATTGTTGTAGATAAGAAATAGGTTCACCTGCAAGAGAAGCTCCAATATTGCTGCAAGCTGTAGAAATATTGCTGCTAGCTCCAATATTGCTTCAATTGTGTGAACTTGAAGGGTGAAGCAACAGTTAAACCTTCGGCTTCGAGCATGGGAAAGGGCCTTCAAGGGTTTCTTCCAATTCCAAAATGTCACGGCCGATAGAGACACGAATCGGTACTGAGAGGCCATGGAAACGACGATTGCTCTGGCTATGGAGGTCTACCCGGTGCTCGGTGGCCCCCAGAGGACGATGGAAGGGAGGCGATTGCAGGTTATTGAGGAGCGAAGTGGGGAAGTGGACCCCAAAATGTGGTCTTGGCCGATCACGTCGTCGATTGTTCTCGGGCGCATGCGCTCAGCTAAAGGCTGATTCGGAGGCGACGATTGCGACGGAGAAGGAGGAGACGGCGATAATTTCCGGCGCTTCGGGAGAGAGGTATCTGGTGCGGCATCCGACGGCGACGGAGAAGATGAAGCTTGAGCAGATGGAGGGGAATCAATGGAGGATCGCCCATGGCAGCAACGACGGCGAGAGCGAATTCGGTTTCGATGAGATTTGCGGCGTGGAGACGACAGAGAAGGGTTTCAAATGAAAAATTATGTTTATACCCTTGAAAGCTTTTAAAATTTTTAAACACGTATTCTATCCCATCCGTTAGATAGCGATGATCCAACGACCTACAAATGTACTCATGGTTTACAATAAGCAAGATGCGCATTTGATCCACTCTCCACATATAATATCATACATAACATCAAATCTAAAAAGAAAAAAAAAACACCTTAGCTAAAAAACAAAAGAGTACAACACACTCGTTCCAACCGAATTATCCATCCTTTAGACCCTTAAAAGGGGCCCCACAGCTCTACCTATTAATAATTTTTTACCTTAAATGTAAAAAACACGCGGTAAAAATCCAAACCGATCAGCAAACGTACTGCATAAACTCGTCGTCTCTCTCCAACCCCGCCATCGGCTCCGGCGCCAAAACCACCTCCAAATCCACGCTCCCGTCGCCGTCCCGCCCCGGAAACGCCGATATCTTGCCGTCGAACTTATTCGCCTTGCCGCTCCGGACCGCCACCGGCCGGCCCCACCCGAAATCGTTGTCATACATCGGGAACCGCGGCGAGCTGCCCATGGTAATCATCGCGCCGTCGAAATTGCCAAGCGGGAAGCACTGTGGGTCCCGCTCCCAAGCCTCTACTCCAATCTTGACCCTCCGATCATCGTGCGCCCTCACGCTGCGATGCAGCAGATCCGCGCTCCATCCCAGCCCCCGCGAAAGCACCTCTCCCGCTAGCGCAACCGTTGGGATGCTCTGGATTGCGTTCCCGAAGTACAACGGGTCCATCTTCGGGTTGACCCGGTGGCGACAATTAACCGCTATCCGAAACGTCGTCGCTTTGGTTGGCGCCAAGTTCCGGGCGCGTGTGACTGACCGCCACAGCTGCGCGGATAAGGACTGGAAGGATGAGATCTCAGCCGTTAGTTTGTGGTCCCCGTTTATAACCACCTTTCCATTCACCGCCAGCCACGTGTCGTTGCTCTCCTTCCCCATAACCTCCTCCACCGCCGTTACCTCGCCGTTAACCGCTTTTAGCGACTCGTTCGCCCTCTTTTTCAGCGCCAACACCGCTTGGCGGCTGAAGTGGAAGATCCGCTCCCTAATCGGCTCGTCGCCGGAGAAAGTCGCCTCCGGCCGGCCGCCGGGGAATCGGAGGACGGCTTCTGTGGACAAGACGTTTTCCCGGGAGAAGCACGGCCGCGAGACCTTCGTTGCACCGCCGCGGCAGATCTCGGCGAACGTGTTGAAGAAGTTCCAGAACGAGGTCCCGTCGACGACGGCGTGGTTGACGGAACAGCCGATGAACACTCCGTCGGCGAGCTCCGTGACCTGCACGGCGGCGATTGGTAGCGTGTGGCCGTCGTAGCTAAGCGTGTCGTCAAAGACAAAGAACCGCCTGAACATCGCCGGAATGTCGGCGGCGGCGGCGGATGGATCGAAAATGTCGGCGAGGAGTAGAGAGGAGGCGCGGGCGTGGACAAAGAGAGCGCCGGCGTCGGAGCAGGAGATGGAGACGTGGCCGGTGACGGAGTCGGTGGAGAGGCGGCCGGCGAGCGGGGGGAAGACGGAGAGCGCCTTGGAGAGGCAGTCTTTGAGGTGAGAGAGGAAGGCGGAGTCGTCGCCGTCAGGCTTGCCGGAGAAGAGGCATCCCTTCTGGATGTATTGACAGGTGAGCATGGGGAGATCGGAGACGGAGAGTTTTAGGGTTTCGATTGGGGATTTGGAATTCGGGACGATTGTGCATTTGGAAACAATGGAAACGGATTCATAGTAGTCTGACGAAGGCATTTTCTTGGTATTGCTCTGTTTTTTGGGAGCGTTGCTCTGTTTTAATTGTTGCTTGGATTTAGTAGTGAAGCTGGGTTTATATAGGAGGAGGCGAGAAAGTGGAGATTTTTTGGATGCATGAATTTGGGAGATCGAATTAGTTAGTTTGGTGGTTAGGCTTGTCTTCACTTTTCATCCCTTCCCAAAAGATGGATCTTTTTATTAATTTAAGTAATGGTTTATACTATATGCACGACACTTCGATATGTCAAATCTTGACGTATAAGTTTGACTTATTTTTATCTGTACGTCAAAAGTATAACGTACAAGTATCGTGCGTATGGGAAGATTTCATCGTGTATATAGTAGTTTCGTTTAAGTAATATGCAAAATAAATAAATAATATATGAAGGTGGCCGGTTTTCTAAATTACATGATTTATAAATATAGGTTAATTTTTGTGATCCACCAATTATATTAGAGTAGAAAAATTATTGACACACAATTAGCCTTTGTGTGGCTATATCTATTTATCATTTATAAACGTTTTCTTTAAAAAAGTTTATTTTTATATATTTCGTATAATATAAATTATTATTATTTCACTACTCACACTTCTATAATAAATAATACATATTTTCATAAAAAATATATTTTTACCAAACATACTTTTTATACAACCTATTTATCAACTACTTAAAAATAAAAAAATTCTTTATAAACTTTTTCGCCTAACAAATCCTTTATTAATTACATAAAAACATAATTCTTAAACTAATTAGGTATGATTTATGGTCTCCCGGGCACCACCACAAAAACAGAAAGCACTGGCTCAATATCAATATTAATATTATTAATAAAAAAAAACCTAAGAAGATAAAAAAAATATCAATATTATTAATTAAAAGGATTATTATAAGGATACTGTACTTATCTCTATAAAAAGATATTACTCAAAGAAAAAATTAACACTTTACCTCTATTAAAGTCATTTAATTTATATATTTTTCTTTGAAAAACTCTATCCCTAATATCACGAAATAACTATTTTTTACTCAAAATATAATGTTTATGCTTGACTTCAAAAGTTAATAGAAAATATAACTGTTTTTCTGTATATGTAAGCGTAGGGTGGTGATGTGGCGAGTGAGAACTGAGAAGCAGGTTGAGAGTAAGCAATGCAGGACACATGGTTGTTTCTTCGGGTTCCAACTTCTGGGTAATTAATTTAATATATATCCCATAGAATTAAGATCTTAGTATAGGAAGTATTCACCCAATTGAAATCAAATAACCGTGTTTTATGGGATTCTAATAACTGAGAGCGATCCATTTCCTTTTTTATTTTATTCTCTCCCTTTCAGATCTCTCTCTCTCATCTCTCCCCGATCCCCTTTTCATCTTCCCAGATCTCCCTCCCAGATCTCTCAAATCTCTCTCGCTCTAACCCACCAAGGCGGAAGCGGAGCATCGCACAATCCCGGGTTTCCGACGAACTCAGACGCCGGCAACTTCGCCATGTGAGGCGGAATCTTCTCACTCAACCTATTATTCGACACGTCAAATCTTCGCCGGAATCCCTCCGCTATCAAGCAATTCGTTGAAGAGGAAGTGCAGTCGCCATCACCGATCAACACCGCCACCAGTCTGACGGCGTCCCTCTCGGAGTAGCGGCCGTTGGCGAGGACGCGATTGAAAAGGTCACCGCCGTCGCAGAGATCCGTGATGAGGTGGACGTGATCGGAGTCCTCGTAGGCGTCGAGGAAGGCGAGGATTATTACATTTGTATATTTCAGGTAAGGCATTTCTCCTCCTTTTCTTTCGTTGAATTGAAATTGTAGAGAGATTAAACTTGATTTGAATAATCGAAATTGATTTGGATGAGATCATCTGAATTTCAGGGAGTCAATTTTGGGATTTAGGGTTTTCTGATATGGCTCTGAATTTGGATTTACGGTTTAGTGATTCTCTGCCCGTCGTCATTGCTTCTTCCTACTCCATTTGCTAGAGATCCGCAGTACAAAGAAGAAGGGCCATTTAATTACGGTTTTGGTTGTTCAATTGCGGTTCCAATCGTAGCCAAAATACGATTTTGGTGTTCTGTTTTTTGGGGGTTGCAATGAAGAAGAAGGGCTATAAGGTTTTGGTGTTCTGTTTTCTGGAGGAAGTAAAATTGGGGGTTGCAATGGAAGGCGTGTGCTGGTCCCCTGGTCGAGATCCCTAGAGTTGGGGAGAGAGACTACTATTTCCCACAAGGCCCCATGGAGCAAGTAAAATTTGGGGGTTTTAGCCTTTTAGGTTTAATTTGTTTTCAATTTTGATGGTATTGTATGAGTTATTTATCATTGATATTCACGTTTTTTTATGTGATATTCAAATTGTTTATTGTAATATTCATACACATTTTTTTGATATCTATGTTGGATTTAAGTTTCATGCGTTGAGTACTTGATATTCAAATTGTATGATGTGATATTCACTATAATGTTGTTCATATTCATTAAGTTTCATGCGTTGAGTAGTCGATATTCAAAATTTATGATGTGATATTCACTATAATGTTGTTGATATTCATTATAATAATGTTGATATTCAGGTTGATCGTGCGACCCAAAATCGACGCGACAATATCATTGTTAAACCCCACCACCATGAATCAAAGCTTCGAAGATATTGGGTGGTGATATTCGTGTAGTTAGGTGATGATATTCATGTACTTGGGTGACTATGTTAATGTAATTGGGTAGTGGGCGATATTCACAAAATGGGTAGTGATATTCACAAATTGAGTGGTGATATTCGTGGAAGTGGATTTGATATTCATGTGATTAATTGAGATATTCATGTAACTTAATGTGATATTTATATTATCAAGTGGTGAAATTCATGATTTAAGTAATGATATTCACATTTTTAAGATATTAAATGTTCACTTATTAAATAGAAATCGATATTCAAACAAACACGAACGTTATTCATTAACAAATGATCGATATTCGTGAACACATTAACGATATTCACGAACGCTGAAAAATCATTAAACGAGCAGAACGAATTTAAATCTAAACGAATTTAAAATAATCTTCCCATTTAAATTTTAAATATTTGAAGAATCTCATTCTCTCTCCAATTACAAAACAACTTCCTATTTTGTAGGATATTAATTCCGATAATTCAATAAAGAAGGCAGGTTATTCAAATTCGGTACAATGCACCTCCATGTGGCTTATTTTGTTCCATCAAATCCAGCCCTCCAATCTCTTCAATCCAACGCTCATTATTTGTACTTCCGTTTTACCACAATTTTCCTTTTACCGGAGCGCGCCCCATATCCCATATATCTATTTCCAATAAATTTACATAAGCGATCAATTCAGTTAAATTAAGCCCTTGTTTGGTTTGAGGTTTATTTTTCTGGCCGTACAACTTTTTCAAGAATAATTTCTGTGTTTGGTTTATATCTGTTAACTGGGTCGGATGGGTTGGGTCAAGTCGGATTCGGGTCGATCGGATCCGTTAAAAATTTTGGGTCCGGTTCGGGTTGACCCAGCGGGTCGAAGATACTCATTTTTTATGATTAATATTATGATTTTTAAATTTAATAAAATAATTATATTAAAAAATAATATTATATAATTATTTAATGAAGTATTTTAAAAAAAATTAATATAAATGAAATAAAATATATGAAATAACAGGGTCCCTCGAGCTCAGATTCACTATTCGGGTCGAGTCCTTCGGTTTGGGTTCGGGTCCTTCTTAACCCAGTGACTTTCGGGTTGGGTCGGGTCGGATTTTCGGATTGGATCGATTTTTAACAGGTCTATGGTTCATAAAATAAATACAATAATTGATTTCACATGAATTTACACCTCCAAATCATAGGAATTTCATGATATCTACTTCATAAAATAAATACAATAATTGATTTCACATGAATTTACACCTCCAAATCATAAATACAATATCTACTTCCTGCGTTTTTAAATAAAAAAATTCTTAATTCCGTCATTTATACAAAATCACATAATTTTGAACCAAACATAATTCTCTACTTTCATGAACTTTAATTCCTAAGAACTACAACTTTCCGGGAATTAAATTTTTACATTAACCAAACGAGGGGTAAACTAATTGATACCTTCTTCTAAGGCTCTGTTTGATAAGGAGGTTATAAACACTTTATAAACAAAAAAAAAACATATTTTACAATCTTGCACAAATCTCAATATCTCACAATCAAATTTCAAAAACTGTTTTTTCACAAAAAAAAACACATTATAAACAATAAATCCCTTTTACCAAACAAACCCTAGGTCAAATAACTGATTTATTACAATTATACCGTAGCTGGGATGGAGATGGATCAAACACAATCAGCTGTACGTAACGTACCGCGTGCAATTAATCATGATATCGATCAATAGAAAGCATAATTAGTTAATTAATTAATGATGGTTTTAGAACGCAATCACATTAATGAATTAAAACATGGGGTAAGTGGGATATGATAGTGTAGGATGGTGGGGGGAAACATAACACATGAGATTTGGGTTGTGCCCGTGAGCTGCTGGTGCCGCTTCCTGGAAATAGCGCCCTGTTTGTTTGCCATTTTCCGATATCCTCGGGATATATATAACTAATTAATTAATTAATTAATTAATCATTCACACATGATATGTGGATACTGCACAAAGACGATACTTGTCTGATTCCGCTTTCACAACCCCCTTAATTTCAAAGTTAATTATTGCAAATTGTGCGCAATTAACATCATCATAATTGGAGATTAAGCTTCACGATTTAGTACTGTACAATTTTTAAAATAAAAGCTTTTATAATTATATTTACCAAACAAAGCCTTAATCGGCGTGCTGGTTGTTTGATTTGATATATATCGAACGTAGGGCTTATGTAGTATACATGTGGTATGGGCAAGTTGCTAGTCCTACGTACCTAATTAAGTATCTATATATACTTAAAAGTTGGTTTTCTTGCTCCAATTCAATTTTTTATAATTTTTTTGTTATATAAAAATTGAGTTTTTTTAAATATCATATTTACTCAAATTAGTTTTTGTTATAACAAGTGATTATAAATGTCATATTTATTCAAATTAGTTTTTGTTTTCTTAAAAAAGAAAATTATACTTATATAAAATTTGACATATTGCATCAATTAATGTACCCATTTAAAAGAATAAGAAGTTATAATAAATGTCATATTTATTCAAATTAGTTTTGTTAAATAAGAAATCTATATCAATCAATATATATTTAAAAGTTGGCTTTCTTGTCAATTTAATATCCTCCTTCAAACACTTAAAGCTTAAGCATGCAATTTATATTGGGCCAGCCCACTTTGTACACACTTAAAACTTAAAGAAACATAAAAATATATATTGGCTCAGCCGGATTTGTAGATTGTTTGTTACATGGGCCAGATACAAGAAGGGTCTAAATAATTAGCATTTTGGGCCCAGTTGAATTACAACATTTATGACGGTTACACTTCTTATAGAAACTGAATAGGTTTGCACAAATCGGCCGTAATTAGCATTATAGGTTGTCCTTCCAGCTCCAAGTGAGACGTTGAAGAGGATGTGAAAGGCTTTCACACATCTGCAACAACCGTAAAAATGCGGCCGAAATCGCTGCAATTGCTTCAATGGAAACAACAACGATAGCTCTGACGACGAATTTGATTTCTGGAGCGAATCAGCTACCAACGCTGCCTCATATGGCGATCTAATTGACGTTATCAAGGTAAATTTATCGATTGTCTTTTGCATCTTCAAATTGTTCTAAGATTACCTGGAAATACGAATGTATAGACGTGGTTGTGGCCGACGGAAGAGAGAGGTTGTTGATTGACGTTGATTTCAGATCGGAGTTCGAGATCGCTCGATCGACGAGGATGTATAGGACAATCCTATGCTCCATTCTCAGGTAAGCCTTTTTTATTCTTTTTTTGTAATTATGTCTTCATCGTCATTTTTTATGGAAGTTTATATACCACATTATGAGAATCACTTTATCAGATTTCTTGCAATTGTTGATAACTTTGCATGTATGAGCATTAGCTTACTTATAAGTAACTTATTTGGGGGCATTTTCTGATTTGTAGTTAACAAATACAACTCCTCTGTGCAGTTACCACTTACATTATCTTAGACAAATGTTGTTCTTATGACCAAAATTCCATACTGTTATCTGTTTTTATGGATATATGTATGATTTTCCTTTGTTTCCTCAATCAATTGACTTCTTAACTTAGGATTTAACTGTTGAGATTAACAGTTTATGGTGAATGCAGCTTCAATCCTCAGAAGACACTGCTGAGATGTTAAGAGAGAGGTGTTTGAAGTTTTAAAAAGGATGCCATAAGTACACGCAAGTCAAGTGTCGAACCTGCTTCAAACATGTTCTTTTTTTAGTTTGCTCATCATGATTTAGCATGGATTTGCAGGGAAGAACTCGGAGAATTTTATGATAGAGACGTTGCTTTTGCAAGCTCTCTTGACAGTTTTGGAGGCAGGAACAATGATCCTTTGGGTGTTTCTTTTGGAGGTACATTACTTAACATCTCACTCTTACTTCTGCAAAAGTAAAAAATAAAAGAAACAAAAAGAAATTTGTGGAAGTTGTGCTGGTCATTTGCTTATTGCAGGACCTTTCATGGCAAAATTCTCCACTGCATTGAGAGAGATTGCTACATACAAGGAAGTTTTACGATCTCAGGTAAATATTTTGTTTCCTATTGCACGCACCTCGCTTGATTGTACATTCAAACTGACATGTATATCCCTTGAATGAAATTACCCTTTTTCAGGTGGAGAACTTATTGAGTGCTAAGTTACTCCAGTTTGTGAATGTTGACCTGCAAAATGTTAAGGTACTTAATTTCACATATTCACATCACTTCTCATTTTGAAAATATTGCTTCCAACATTGCTATTTTAGTAGGAAGTTTGCAAGAAGAGGAAGCATATAGATGAAGATTCAACCAGTTTATTAAATCTCATAAGTGCAACTCATGAAAGCAGATGCAATATAACTTCAACTGAATATCTGAGTAATCAAATTTTCAGGACATGTCTTGATTATAGTTTAACTGCTGACATTTTTTTTATTGAAATCATAGGAGTAATTTTCATGTTTATTTTGCAATATTTTTTATATTGTAAATAAAACTGATGATTGATTGGAACATGAAGCTCGAAAGCTAATGTGATCCGAGCCCACCTGGGTCCGCCTTCCCATGGTCTGCCTCGATCGGCGGTCTGACCCAGCGGCCCAGCCCACGGTCTACCTCAATCGGCGGTCTGACCGTTGGCGCCCTGATCACAGAGCAGGGTTGCAGCCCCTACACCCCAACCTGGAGGGAGGCTTGCGCCTGTTAATCCCCCAGGATGTTGGAGGGGGGAATCGAACCCCCGACCCTTTGATATGAGGGCAGTGGAATACCCATCATATCACCAATTGGGCTACAGCTCAATTGGTGATATGATGGGTATTCCACTGCCCTCATATCAAAGGGTCGGGGGCTCGATTCCCCCCTCCAACATCCTGGAGGATTAACAGGCGCAAGCCTCCCTCCAGGTTGGGGTGCAGGGGCTGCAACCCTGCTCTGTGATCAGGGCGCCAGCGGTCAGACCGCCGATTGAGGCAGACCGTGGGCTGAGCCGCTGGGTCAGACCGCCGATCGAGGCAGACCATGGGAAGGCGGACCCAGGTGGGCTCGGATCACATCAAAAGCGGTTTGACAAGGCTAGCATCACTTATGAACATGTTAATTCATAGTAAATATTTGTGACTGATATTTGAACATGTTTTTCCTGGCAATGACTAATTATCACTCTTGCTCTGATGCAGGCACGGGAGCGATTTCTGTCCTTGAAGAAAAATGCAAGGAGGGATATAGCTATAATCATTGAAGAGGTGCATGAAATTTTATCCATCTTTCTTTCAAAATGTTAACCTTATGATAAACTAATCTGGTAGATGACTATTTCAGGAACTTAATACTGCAAGATCCATGTATGAGGAAACACGGTTCAATTTGGTAAAGTTTCTTTTTGCCAAATTCTATCTAGGAAATCTAACATTTGGGTATTTCCCAAATGCACCTAATTCAATATTGTTGTAATGCATATCACTGCAATTTCCAATGTGGAGGCTAAGAAAAGGTCTGAATTTCTGGAAGGTGTTAGCAGGATGATAGATTCTCATCTCCATTACTTCAAACAAGTTACTTTTATAGGGGCCATCTTTAGGTTCTCATAAACTTGATATCCTATTTGTTTTTAACATCTGATCAAGTTGATTTTCTCTTCAGGGATATGATCTACTGCATCATATGGAGCCTTATATTAAGCAAGTCTGAGTACTCACTAATTTATCCTTGTTGTTCATCTCTGCATATGTTTTTCAGAAATGACAATTTGTCTACCTAAAATCATGATGCTGCAGGTTCTGTCATATTCACAGCAAGCAAAAGAAAGCTCAAAGCAAGAGTTAACGACTCTAAACGAAAAGATGCAAGATTACAAACGCCAGATTCACCAGGGAAGTCGGCAGCCTCCAAGTAGCTCTCGTGATTTGCCCTTTGGTGACGTGTTGCAAGCTTTATCCAAAGGCACAAAACCTATAGAAGAAGTTATGCAGTCTTCTTTAAATGGAAAGGTGATTTCCTGCATTTCAATGATCTCAACTGTGTAAAACTGATTCTCAATTTCATCTCTGCATTTCTCACTGTTTCAGGTTCAGATAATCCGAGAAGGGTATCTCTGGAAGCGGTCTTCTAATCTAAGCGCTGATTGGAAGAGACGATTTTTCGTTCTTGACAGTCGCGGAATGCTGTACTACTATCGAAAGCAACGTAACATGGCGCCTGTATGTGACTGTGTTATAGGAAAACATGTAAATATATGAAATTCAAACCAACATTTTTAACCGACCGTTACTTTTGAATACCTTCAGGCGATTGGAGACATACAATCTGGTCAGAAAAACACGTACTCAGACCCTGGAACAAGTGTCTTTGGTCGATGGCTCGGTTCTCATTCTTATAGTCCTGTAAACGAGGAGAAGTCCACAGCACGCGACATAGTCAATCTTCTAACATCAACCATTAAGGTTGACTCAGAACAGTCTGATCTAAGATTTTGTTCCAGGATCATTTCACCATCAAAGAGCTACACATTACAGGTACCAATACTTCTTATCATTCATTAAAGCCAAATTATACCACAATCATATCTTCAATCCTTGCAGGCTGAGAGTGAACCTGATCAAGTGGACTGGGTTGAGAAGATAAGAGGAATTATTGCCTCATTGTTGACTTCACAACCAATCGACGGGGTATGTATGCAAGTTTTGATACTATAATTTTGTTGATCCTGAAATCATTTTACTGATTAACAATCAATTTGGCAGCAAATCAGTGCCAAACAAGAAGAAATGGAGCCAAGTGCAGCAAATGAATGTAGTAGCGTTGGAGTTTCTTCCAACTTTGATGTCTCAAGCAGGGAAGAAACTCCATCAAGGCATAATCTTGCACCAGCAAGCTATTCACATGGCCCCAAAAGTTTCCAGCAGCAGCGTTTGAGTATCCAAATAGAAAGGCCTATTAACCTTTTGAGAAGGGTAATGGGCATTGATAGATGTGCAGATTGTGGGGCACCAGAACCCGATTGGGCCTCCTTAAACCTTGGGATCCTCATTCGCATTGAATGTTCAGGCGTTCATCGTAACCTTGGAGTTCATGTATCAAAGGTTTAACCTTTATTTTACTCGACACCAATGCTTCAAATTCATGAATCAATATTACAAATCAATGCCCTTTGATTTGCTGCATGTGAGATCATTAACATTAGATGTGAAGGCATGGGAGCCTGCTGTTATATCTCTCTTCCAGTCACTAGGTAATCTCTATGCAAATTCAGTCTGGAAGGAGTTCTTGAGTAGCAGAATCAATTCCTTAGAGGACAAACCATCAATGTAGGTAGCACTCTGCAATTTCATTTCATGAATCAAACGTTTACTCGCTCTTTTCTGACACCGCTGAACCTTTTTTGTTGCACGACGCAGTATAGCCCGTGATGTTAGGGAGAATATAGATCGAAAAAATAGGTTTTACATAGATGATGTGTTCGATAAGTCATCAATTTGAACTATATATGTGTGAAATAAAAAAAATTGTAAGTAAAGTGCCTATTTGGAACATAGCCCTTGTACTTTGGGGGTTTCATAATGATTTTTTTTATTTTTTTTTATTTTCTCCACCTTATCTAAAAAAAATTATTTTATTACTAAAATGAGTGCAAGATTAAATCTTAACCATTTTTATTGAAAGAGGGATTCATTTACCTTGTTAAAACTCTCCTTCTTGGATTGCATATTAGGACTCTTTTTCCATTGGTTCCATTAAAAAATCATTATTTATTTATAAAATCCCTTATGAAACTCTCATTGTAATTACCTTATAATTCTACATAGTATTAGATTTTTTATTGCCACATTAATAAAATTTATAATTAAGGCTGGCCCTTTTCTAAGAAAGGCAGTAATAATGAACTCAATCAGATAATGCATATTATAGTTTTCAACGTACAAAATTATTACTTGGGTATTCTAAGCTCAAGTTGTTTTAATTGAATACGTTCGATACTTTCAGCCCCAAAATAGATATGTGCTATCAGTTCAATCTCTTAATTAGATACAAATTTCTAAAAAATATTTCCCAAATATTTTCAAAGGAAAAAAATGCATCCCTACAAAAAACAACTATCGTCTTAATTCAAAATTTAAATTGCACTTCTGACCAAAAAAATAAATAAAATTATACTTCGTACAATCATAGCATTTTATACCTAAAATACTTAGATATTACATTAAATACATATCAAACAATATATCATTTAAGATAAAACATGCAACAACACTTCATATATTACAAATTCACATTTCAACCGCGACAACATATACACAAAAGGCTCGTGCTTCGATTTCTAGTTAAACTAATTACACATCTAATCAAGTTGATTTGTGAATTAATCATCAATCCCTAAATCCAAATAGCTGCCGCCCGCCGGCCTAATCCTGCAATGAATTAACGCCGGCCTATACTTGCCGACGAGGATTATGGGGGCCAAGGCCAATACATTTTAAATACAAATTTTTTATATTATAAAATACTGTAAAAAATCAGACCAGCATGTTCCCATCTGGCAAACGAGTCGTTAGTCTTATTTCTGGGATGAGTTGGGTAAATGAACTATGTGCGACGTTTTTATTAAGAAATTAATTCTCTAGGAAATTAATTTTCTCTCTCTAAACCCTAAATCCTAAACCCCAAAAAGTAATATTTTTGAGAGAGAAAAAACAAAAAAGAATGAGAGAAAAAAATAATAAAATAAGTTAATTGGGATAAAAAAAATACATAAAAACTAATAGGGGATAATTTTGTTAATTGAAAACTCTTAAAGGACCAATGAGTCCAAAACCCTCATATTTCTGTAGTAATTAAATAATTTGATCTTTAAAAAACATTATTTTAACTTGTTCGTAATATGAATGTGAACATTTTGACTCCAGATATGCGACTACATTAGGTAGATATTGTTTTTACTAACTATTGAATTAAACTACTAGATCTCGGCGTTCGCTTCTCATCACACACACTCGACACTTATTTTTTGCTACTCTTTAGGGATGTGTCAGTCTATGTACAAGCTGTTCATAAAATCCAATACATAAGCTCAACGAAATTTTTATCTTAAAATCAATTGAAAATAGGAGGAGTAACACATTAACCTTATAATAAACATCGATATCCATCAGCTTTCGATGTCGGATGGACTTTATGTTTCAACACCCCTCTTTATAGCCAGACCAATCAATCCAATAAAGAAAATCAAGACCAAAGCATATCTGATACCATGTTGAGATATAATAAAAGTGTTTTATATTATGTAAGGGATTGATAAGTTGATATAGAGGTTACAAGACTTGCGTAATAAATAAGTTATCAAAGATAATATAAATATTAAAGTAAATTACAATAATATATTATTAAAGATAATAATTTACCTAAAAGTGAACTTTATTCAAAATAAAACAAATATAAATAATTATAACTTAATATAGAAACAAAATGAGATGATTTTAACCGTTTGAATTCCTTTTTTAAATTTTATTAATAACACTTTAATTTTTACAAATGCAAATCAGGATAACATGATTTTCATCAAATTCTTATTTGATGATTTCTCTCTCAAGTCTGGACTTTTTATTAATTATCATAAAAGTACATTCTAAACCTCCATTAATATTTCTAGGCAACCATCTCTCTCACTTGCAAGTATTCTTAACTTACAGGTTACTCAATCTATTGAAAAGTACCTAGGAATACCTATTATCAGAGGACGAGTTAAAAATCAAATTTTCTCTGATACAATTTCCAAATTAAAGAAGTGGCTTGAAAAATGGAAAACTAACTCTTTGTCTCAAGCTGGTCGCAGTATTCTTATTCAGTCTAATTTACAGTCTCAGACTAATTACTTAATGCAGAGTTTCTTTCTTCCAAAAGGAATTTGCCAACGTATTGACAAAATTAACAAAGATTTTTTCTTGAATCATTCAACCCCAAATTACCATTCCCTTATTAGTTGGGATTCTATTTGTCAATCTAAGTGTTATGGGGTCTTGATATCGAACTAACTTATAATATAAACATAGCTATGCAAATGAAGTTGCTCTGGAAATTAATATATGAACCTCAGTCCTTCTGGGTTTGACTAATCTCAGAAAAATATTTACGCGATTCTCATATTTTCTCCTATAAAAAAAAATCTACAGATTCATGGCAGTTTTCCAGACTTATGCAGCTACGACAACAGTTCTGACAAGGCCTGTACTGGCAAATTGGTGATGGTACTCATATGAATTTCTGGGAAGACCATTGGATTCCTAACTGTAATCTTTCTCAATTCGCGGGATTCCATGACCGCGAGACCACTGTTTCCCAATATACCACCCCTGACAAAAAAATGGGATTTGGGAGCTCTTCAGCTTCTTCTTCTAGCTCACATAATCCCTAAAATATTGAATATTTTTATACCTACGACTTATATACCTGATAAACTTATTTGGTACCCATCCGCTGATGGTAATTTCTCAGTTAAGAGTGCTCGTTCTATAACTAGTCGTAACTATGCCTCACCCAGCTTTCCCACTTGGTTCTGGAAATTTGAAATTCCTCCAAAAATTAAATTTTTTATTTGGAAATGCTTTTCTGACTCTCTACCTATAGCTGAACGTCTAAATAGACACTTTTCTAAGGTTTCGTCTCACTGTGTCCTTTGCAATTTCCCTATCGAGGATTCCAATCATTTATTTGTTGGTTGTTCCTTCACTTTACGATCCCTACAATTGTTTCAAAACCTCATTGGTCACACATACAGTTTTGACTTCAACAACGATTTCTATACTAATATGGAATTCTTCCACTCCAGGAACAAAGATATTATTCTGGTCCTTTTTCTCTAGTAGAGCATCTTGAAAGACCGCAATGCTTTAATCTTTAGAAAAGTTCCTATTAATATTCAGAATACTATTAATAGTGCGTACATTTCTTACAAAGACTGGACTATGTCTTTATCACAACATCATCGTTCCTTTGCCACTAAAAGGAAGCGCTCCCGTCAACTTTTGTGATGGCGAAAACCTCCTCCTAATTGCATAAAATTAAATTTCGACGCATCTGTTAAACATAATGGTTCTATACATATTGGATATGTATTCTGGAACCACTCTGGTAAGGTGGTCTTCTTAGACCATAGGCAGATTATGCTCCTCACCTAATAAAGTTGAGGCGTTGGCCACTCTTGAGTGCCTTCGTAGGGCTATTTCTCAAGGGTTTACGCGGATAGTTCTTGAATGAGATAATCTTTCTGTCATTAATTCTATCTGTGGGATTTGGAAAATCCCTTCAAAAATTTCTCCTATAATTATGGAAATTAGAACGTTGTTACATAGTTTGGATTATTTTCAGGTTCATCATTGCTACCGCGAGTCCAACAAAGCCGCAGACTTCCTGGCTACTTCTAACATCTCATCTACTCTTCTACGCAATGCTATTTCGGATTACCTTTTGCCGTACCATGACTGCGCACAGTTGCATCGATCTTGACTCCAATTTTTAGATTCGATCTCTACTGTTTCCTTAGCTTGTAAATCATTTGTAAAAATCATCTGTTATGATGATTTAGATATGCCTTCTTGTTTGTAAGGATACATTCTGTTTACCTGTTTAAAAAAAATAAAAAAATAAAAAAAAATCCCAAACTTTTTTTTGTTAGTCTATAAGAGACACCTGTCATTGTAATAGAAGAGGGAGATTTGAACTTGTAATCATAGAAAGTCATACTTGTTAGGGTTTGTTTGGTAAATCACCTTTATCGTTTATAAAGAGATTTATTTAAAATAAATGTTTGTAATGCTTTAGAGTTTGTGAAATTAATACTTCACAATTTACTATAAAAAGGGATTTATAACTACATTTTACCAAACACCATTATATAAAAAAAAGTCTCTATCTAAAAAAATGGCATTATAAATATATATAACAAACAAACCCTTAGTTGAGCTGAGAAAATCAAATATCTCATACCATTGTCTGGTGTCCTAGTAAAATCTTTTGGTTTTGAGTGAATACAATTTTTCACATGTCTAATAATCCAAAGTGCATGAGTTCGTCGCCTTAAATTTAGGGTCTATTTGTTTTAAATTATGGAAATGATAATGTCATTATTTATTTATCAAAATGATGAAATTATTTCATTTACCCATTCTATTGACATTATAATGGAGGTATTTGTATCCCTAATACAAGGGTGAATTGTAAAATGATGAAATCACTTTTCTTTCTCCATTCTCTTGACACACAAATTTTAGAGCCCAAAACAAAATAAAAATCTTGATCAATATACCATGATATTAAAGTAGACTATATTTATCTTGTTTCTTCTTTCCGGCTGCTTAAAACGCCTTGTTGGTGGTTTCCAACCCATGTTTGAAGCCTTTCTCGTAGATTAAGCCTTGTTGGTTTGTTTGTTCGGTTGTGTCTGTATTCTCGTTCTTTTGTTGCGTCTTTTTTTTGTTTGGTTCTTTGTTTTTGTGTTTGGTGTTGTTCTGTTGGTTGTTTGCTTTGTCGGGTGTTCCGACATCGTTTGTTCGGCCTCTCGAGTTTTCAGGTTTGATTGTTCTGGATACTTGTATTCTTACTTTATCAAAAAAAAAAAAACTATATTTATTTCATTTTCATTACCATTTTCATAACATCAAACCAAACATGTCCTTAATTCATCTAAAAAACAAAGTTGAAAACGAAATATTTCGTCGCCTTACATCCATTCATGCATATATGCAAGATCGGTATCGATCGCATCTGTTTCTGTACGTGGTTAATCCGTTGACTTTTTTTGATACTTTATTATATCGTTTTGCATATACATATATTTTCCGTGACAAAACAACTTGCTATATGAACACTTCTAAAAACCAAAAGATTAGTGACTAATTGCCATTTGCCAACTCAATCAGTGGATAACTTTATATAGTTTAATCACTTCAATGTATTTGTTTGAATTCAATCTGCATATATTCTCGTTATAGATATTATATATGCTGCTTCGAATATACCTTTTTCGGAAAATAAAACTATTGATCAATGTGTAGTCTTTTCGAAAAATAATTTGGTTAATTATGCTTAGATTTGAACATTTAATTAGTTTAAGAAATGACGTACGATTCTCCATTGATATAGCACTTGACAAATGAATTGGGTCTATTTGAGTATATGTAAATTTTGCATATCGTGAGTGGGTGAATTGAATTCTCGCGTATATTCCTTTTATGGGCGAGAAAAAGTTATTTATTTAATTTGCAAGTATAAATTCAATGTATATGTACAAAAAAAAAGTATCATATGGTCCATTCATTGTAGTATGGATAATGTATATTTATATACTGATATGATCGATCATCTATTCAAATGTTCAATGTATTATGAGTTACAAGACATGCAAAATTGTATGGGTACTGTTTTATTTTAACCTCTTTTGTATTTTTTAATATAATTGTAGGTAGGTTTAATTGTCAAAGAGGAAAATGCATATATGTTAAGGATAAAACAAACGTCTTATCCTACTACTTGCAGGCTAGGCTTTTAATCCTTTTAATAATCTCAATTCGTTTGGTGAGAGCTAGCTAGTGTTTTTTTTTTATAGTTCTATGGATGCTTGTTTTTTTTAATAAGATGATTAAGGTAACTAATTTTTTAAGTGTTTTCTAGAGTTCTATGAATGTTTGAAAATTACTTCATTCCATTTGTGAGATAAGGAAATGTTTTTCATATTTAGGATCCGTTTAAATTCTCAAAAATAATACATTAAATTATATTTTATTAAATTACATTAAATTATTATTTTAATAAAAGATAATACAATTTAATGTATTATTTGATGAATTGAAATAGACCCTTAATCTTTGATGTTAGGGAAGTAATAATTTTGTCTGCTTGTGTTAAAATTTTCTTAAAATGATAGTATAAGTTAATTAAACATGCAAATTAAACGTGATTAAGTTAATTGTATTGATCGATCAAACGGTCAATTCACCCTGCCGGCCACTAAACTTATGAGATTTGAAGCATGGTCAACTAGTAGTCTATAGTAATTACTAGATAATCAAAGTGATAATTAATTGAGTTTCGGGTTTCTTTTGGAAATTAAATAGTAGTGTATACTTGTTTAGTGGACTATCTCCACTCACTCCTCCACAAGTGCCAAATTTTAATTATGAATGATTTCCAATCAAAACACATCAATTTCGTTTTTAATTACACACGTTTACAACTTCCATTTGTTCTTCCTAAACTTTGGTTTGGGATTCATGCACCATCACCAAGCTGCGTACGTGGACTATATATATTAACTAATTATATCCTTATACAAATATTTATTTCTAGACAGTATATGTTGTACGTGGTGGTTGCGTTTTAAATTAGATGATTATTAATTCTTGATGGCAAATCAAATGATTCATCATGAGGATAAATAAATAAAGTTGTAGTTATGAACTTACACTATGTGTATTAGTATGAGTGCATGAACTAGACCATTAAAATGTCAAAAAAAAAACTATACCTAGCTAACTAAGGCATATATGCACATAGCTAGAATATATATATATATATATATATATATATATATATATATATATATATATATATATATATATATATCTCTCCGATCACATCAAAAATTTCACCCACCCAAAAATATACATATTCAATGAATGGCTACGGCCATATATACTTTATTGTATATCAACCAACCATATATAAAAATCCAAACAAAATGAGATAAAACTAGCTAGCTAGCTAGCTAGCTAGCTAGTACAATTGCTAGTAGCTAGCTCGTAGTTTTTTCTTGAGATAATTAAAGATTATTCTACTTATATATTTCATCTTTTCTTATATACATCATGTGGCACATATAAGTTTTGGAGGTATATATATTATCACTTAGGGAAAACTAGCATATGTTTTGTGCCTGCACGAGTTTTGATAAATATAGACTATATATGGTTTTGTTCGGTAAATACGAACTTATTCTATCTGAAGCTAAAGATGATTTGAGAGTTGAAGATGATTTGAGGCTGAAATATGTAGTTGAAGCTGAAGATGATTCGATAACTGATATTTTTAAATAAGTTTATAATGTGTTCAATAAAGTGAAGCTTATTTTTTTAAAATGGGTGATAAAATTATGAAAAAGGTATGTGAAATATATATATATATATATATATATATATATATATATATATATATATATATATATATAAAGGTCAACATGGAGGTGAGTGAGGAACAATTTACAGGGGCATATTATGTAAAAGAAAGTTTCCTCAATTTTCATCTAGATAATAAGTTCCTTAATATCCTACCCCAACATTATTTTTCTTAAAATTTCAGCTCCAAATAAGCTACATAAGTTCCCCCAATCTGCTTCAGCCGAACACACTACAGCCACATTAAATTGGAGCTGTTGTCCAATTTCATCTCCATAAGTCTGAAATAATGCTCCCTGAACGCAACTTATATTTAGCGGTGAACCATTTTTATTATATAATATATTATTGACTAATATATATACAATATTATAAGAATTATATTGTTTTGTGATGCTAAATATATGGGGAGATGAGACTGCTTAAAAATAAAAATAATATATGTTATTAAAGTAATGATTCGGGTATTAAAAAGTCATGTTGCTTTTGTACATATGAGAATGATTTATTTCATATAAGGTAAAGTTTTGGTGACAAATACAAAATTGATATTATTATTGTAACATGTTCCTTACCATCTAAAATCGAATCATTGAAAATATACTATGCATTTCATAAAGTTAATTTGGATGTATAATGTGGGGGGAAAAAATGTCATGTAATTTATAGTAAATATGAAGGGTGAAAAACTAATTGGTCAAAAAATAAACACGTTTAATGGGGTAACAAAATACACATATTAAAATTTAAAATAAAATTTATATAAAAAAAAGTAGACAAATTGAGAGTTAAACCGTAGTGAATATGTAGGAAAACTACACAAAATACTAAAAGAACAATTTCTTAATTGGAGTGATTGATAAGGTGTATTAAGAGATTATGAAAATTCAAGGTATAATTGAAAATTTATATAATAGAAGAGAATATAAAATAAAATTTTCATATAATTATTTTAAATAAAAATAATAATAAAGTGTTACAAAATATATTCAAGAAATAAACATAACATGTAAAAGATTTGAAAGTTTGTATCATTCATGAATTGTACGGTGATAAACATAGAATGAAAATATATTAATAAGCTATATTATTTATTATATCCAATTAAATATAATTTTTTTATATATATGGTAAGTTTTATTTGTCAAATAAAAAATTTGTTATATACGTATTATGGTCCAAACCACATATATATATATAAACTAAAGTATTATGGCTTACATTCTAGGCGTAGGATTAATTATTTAATTAAGCATGGCTACATGATGACTGTATTTTTTATATTAAATATCATAAAATGTTAATATGCACATTATATTAAATTTTAGGTATATGTATAATTATGTATTATTGAAAATACTTGCTTTCTTTTATTATTTATCATATTTTTTCTATTATATGTGTGGTAGAAGATACTTATTTCCTTATTTATTTATCATATTCTAGTAAATATATTTTCATGATACATATGATAAGTTATATTTGATAATTAAGAAGATTGATATAGGTAAAAGTTAATGTAAATTGTAAAAAAGGAAAATGGTAGAATGATAATAGAATATTCAAAATTACATATATGACATATCTCACAGACCGACACATAGGAAATAGAAGTATGACTTTAGTATCTACTAGTGTAATACCCGTGCCTTGCACGAGATTTTTTTATTTTATTTTACATTTGTAAAAATTATATATTTTTATTATCAAATAATGATTGTTTTAATATATATTTGATTAGTTATTTAAATTAAAAATGACAAATTGACTAAACAAATTAAAGATATAAAAACTTACATTATATAAAGAGAGACGGTACTCTCCATAACTTTATTAATCGTAAAAATTGGTTAATTAGTCTTATAAACAGGAATAGCGACAGTCGTTTACATCAATACTTCTAAAACGATAAAACATAATAAAAAAAATCATTTAACTCTAATACATGAAAATGACACGCTAAACATAATAAATGGCGCGATGTTCAAAATTGCTACAAATTATCAAAAACTTCTTGGTATACTACATTAGTTGTAGTATTATATCTCTTATTGTTTTTGTCACAAATCAATATCTTTAAACCTTTCTTGCTAGTCACCCTTGAAGAAGCAACATAAAACTGACCATGACTGAAAACAGGGCGTGGAAGATACAAACCAACATTGGCAAGAGATTGGCCTTGGCTCTTGTTTATGGTCATAGCAAAACACACACTCAAGGAAAATTGTCTTCGTTGAAACTTAAAAGGAAATGAAGTGTCTGACGATGACATTATCATGCGAGGAATCAAAACCGTATGTCCAATATTATTGCCTGATATAATTCTACCTTGTATGACATGACTGCCAAGCTGCGTGGTTATCAATCTCGTCCCGTTGCATAAACCCGAAGTCTGATCAATATTGCGAAGCAGCATAATAGGGACCCCAACCTTAAGTTTCAGTACATGATTCGGCAGACCAGAACATCTAATACTATTCAAGAAGTCGGACGAATAAATATCAGCATCACTATCTTTAACAGAACATGTCTTGCACAAACTATCGGAACTGAGATAGACCTTTTCATCACCAGGCAACGAAGACAAAATATACTCATTAACTTTATCTACCTCTTCGTGTGTTGGAGCAAGAATTGCTCGTTTTTCAAAGTATGCCGGAGTCAACTGATCTTCCATAAGAGAGGGATAAACAGATTTGACAACTGCTGGAATTGGATCTAATTCAAAATCCTTCACCAATAGTTCATTGGGAGTTTCAATTTGCGCTTCCCCATCATTGTCAACACCTACAGTCCCATCTCCGATGCTTAATACCCAAGCAGAAAATTTATTTGCCTCTTGGATCTCAGATTCAGATGTACCTTGTTGAATCATCATGTTTCTTGTTAGAGTAAGAACTTTGCAATGATCCCACAAATAAGAGGAATTAATTGTAGCAAAAACAACATCTTGCCTGCTACCTTTTGAGATAACGGTGTTCCATGCCGCTTATCTAAATAAGCAAACAATCTAAATAATTTTTGTTCTAATTAAAAAAATGAAATTAAATATATTTTAAACTTTAATTTTGTTCCGACACAATGCTATTATGTCTTAGAGAAATATTTGACACTAACTACCATATAAACGAAAAAATTGAAGTAAATAGATAATCTACTGTAACAAACATTACTAACCATTTGAAATATCGGACATTGGGATACGATCAATAACATAATAATTGCCAGTACCTCCAAGTGTAGATCCTGCATAATTAGTATTTATATTAAAGTTCATATTACTATTTAGTAGACAAATTTTCAACAAAAAATGCAAAATATTAACCTGATCCATTAGAAACTGTCTGTTGTCGTTTTTCTCTAACAACAGGCAATCTCAACGTTCTATTATGTCGGGTTAATTCGTCCATAACAAAATCACCCTGATAAACTAATATATAAATATTTAAATAAATATATCTACATAAGAATCATCTTATTCAAATACATTAACATGTTTACCTATATAATTTATAATATTAATTAAATAAGACATATTATTTTACAAATCTAATATTGGATATTAAAAATAATAAATTAATACATGAAAGTACTTTAAAAATATCATTCAACATTGCATTAATAAATGTCAATATTTATTTATTATTTTATTACTATATAATTGCCAAAAAAATGTAAAAAAAATTATTGACATTTTTTACCGAATTTACTTATGGATAAATGAGTTGTTAATACATCATTTTGCCATTCAATAAGAAGTTTTCCATTAAATCAGAAGCCCACAAAATTAAAGAGTGGCCCGGCTCAAAACTCACTCCCTCACTCTGGGCCACATTTCCCAACCAAGCCCATTAGCCCAAAACCCTAACCAATGTAACCTGATCCCTATCACCAAACGTTTGCCTCATTTGTCTCGGTCAAACCCTAGCTTTCCTTTCGAGATTTCTCTTTCCTTTTCCAGATCTCCTCACCTTTCTCTCGTTCCATTTCCAGATCTCGACCTCCATGGCGATTTCGATCCGAGTTGTCGCCATGGCCAGACCTCTCGTCATCCTCGCTTTCGCTCCATTTCCAGCCTCAAACCCTAGCTTTCCAGAAATCTTGACCTCCATGGCGATTTCGATCCGAGCTGTCGCCATGGCCAGACCTCTCGTCATCCTCGCTTTCGCTCCATTTTCAGCCTCAAACCCTAGCTTTCCAGAAACCTCTTTTTCCTTTTCCAGATCTCGTCATTGTGTCTCTCGTTCCATTTCCATATCTCGCCATCCATGGTGATTTCAAACCGAGTTGTCGCCATCCATGGCGCAGATCTGTTAGTCGGAAGTTTTGCAGAGATAAATAACCCCAAAAAAGCGTAAGATCTCTCTCTCTCTCTCTCTCTCTCTCTCTCTCTCTCTCTCTCTCTCTCTCTCTCTCTCTCTCTCTCTCAGTATATTTCTCTTTTTTTTTGATTCTCTGGATTTTCTTTTCGATTTTGCAGATCATCCGGAAGTAGGAGGTTGTGCTCAATATTACACAAAAAGCAAGATTACACAAAAGTAAGATTTCCTTCTCTATCGATAAATCTGTATTTTTCTATTTCTCTGGATATAATTTGTTGCTTGATATCATAAATTTCCTTCTTTTAAAAATTTGTACATATTTTGACAAATTTCAGTGATTTCGACTGCTTCTTTGATTTCATTGTTTTCAAATTTTACAAACTTCGGATTGTATAATATGAGGCTCGCATTTTTTTTTAAGTTCGAAATGTTTGCTTCATCTAGATTGTTCTTCATGAAGTTCATGTTCATGTATATTTTTCTTCCAGTATTATTACAACCGAGTTAGTACAATATAATAAAACCGGGTTCAATTATTTCATATAATTGGTTTAGTTATTCTATAATCGGGTTCAATAAAATCTACTATATCTATTAATGAGTCTGAATATAGTAGATTCTTACCGGCCTACATATTTTAATTAAAGAAAATGGGCTTATTGTCCCAATACTGCTTCTTCAATATGTAATTAATGGGCCTGGTGATATACTCCTTACACAGATTTGTTTATAATATCGGCCTTTATATAATGGGCTTACACAGATTTGGTTCTAATGGGCTAAAACGGCCTTTATATATTGGGCTATTGGTTATTATATCGGTCCATGACCGTTGGTAAATACAGACCATTCACTTTATAAAAATAAAACAGAAGCAACAAAAACCCTAAATCATTTCTAACTTTCCTTCTTCCGCCGTTTCCATTTTTATACTTGCCACCTTTACTCTTTCATCTTTCAATTTAGAAATCATACTGATAGAAACTAACTATTTGCTTTTCCACCGCCACAACTGAGATCTGTATAACACAAAGCAAAACGAAAAGGAGATCGATAGGAAAAATATTGATGAGAGAGTCTCAATGTTCAAGAGGAGACATGGAAGAACATTGTTCTTTTGAGATTCACAGTCCATAAAGGTAAAATCTCTCTCTCTCTCTCTCTCTCTCTCTCCTCTCTCATCTCTCTCTCTCTCTCTCTCTCCTCTCTCTCTCTCTCTCTCCTCTCTCTCTCTCTCTCTCTCTCTTGTTGTGTTAATCACTCCCTCTTTCATTTAACTATAAAACGTTTAAAACTTTCGATTCAATTAATGGGTTGTATTAACATTTTTTACAATGGTTTTATGATTGTTCATTGATTTCATACTATGAAAAATAATCTAATTTCATCTAGATTAAACTGTAAGTTAATTTTTTAATAAACTATTAGATATTTTGCGTTTAAGTATTATACTTATTATTCATAAAATGTTATTGATGACGATTGTTCTTCATGTTCTTCGTTGTCAGTTTAATAGTATATGTGTTTATTATAATGTCTTAAAACTATATAATTATTTCTTTGTAGTATTGAATATGTTGTTTTTGGTATTAAGTAATTTTTTTATATTTAATGTTATAACTTTGAATAATGTTATGATCTTAATACGGTCTAGTTAGTCTGAACAAATTTAATGGGCTAGGCCCAACGACACTAAACAAATCATAACTTCGGCCCAATATATTTGTACAATAGAATACTGTAGCGGAAGCATTAATTTCATATATGTTTATTTATAAGAAATTTAAAATTTATACTGGGCTTTAAAATGCAAAGAGGCCCAATCAGTTATTGGCCTTATAAAATTTACAACTTTTTGGGCCCAAACACTACGGTTTTAGTAAATCTGCAATGTAAAAGACAAATACTAAATCACTAAGGTAAAACACAAATACTAAATCACCTATAAGCCCACGTTTAAATAAATCAAACTGGTTTAAAATTTGCCCCATATAAACGGCCTTATTAAATCTCTCTCTCTCTCTCTCTCTCTCTCTCTCTCTCTCTCTCTCTCTCTCTCTCTCTCTCTCTCTCTCTCTCTCTCCTAAACAAAAAGTCATTATTATGTAAATGCAAAAAACCATCTCTAATTGCACATTATTTCTGTTCAGTATTTGCATGCTATATAAATGAAAAATCATTAATGGACAAAATCAGTAATGGAAAATGAGATCAATGTTGGCTGATATGTAAATGCAAAATATCAGTGCAGATGGGGAAAATGTCCGAACCTTTAGCTCATTATTGCGTAAATGCAAAAAACTCAGTCACAGTGTGATAATATGTTTTTAAAATAGCAATTTCTGAAATCTGTTAAGTATTTCCTGGTTTGATAATATGTTTTTTATTCAACTTAATTACTGAAATATGTTATTATACGAATATCCATACCTTTATGTATTGAAGCATATGTTCAGTTCATGATTCTATCAATGTAGTCCTTAATTTCTGAAATTTGTCTTTGTTTATTGTTGGTGTAGGAATACATATGGGAAATCAAACTGGGGTTTCAAACAACTCATGCAGTTCGAAGATGTAAAACTGAAAACCTAAAGGTACGGATACTATACTAACATTTAGATGAACGTGACAAATAAATATATTCAATGTTGCATAGAGTAGACTGAATGAAAGCCTAAAAAGTAGTTATTTAAATGAAAAATATAGGTCCTGAATTATTACCTTATAACTCTGTTTTGAATTTCCTGAGTAACACTGAACCAAAGAAAATAAAGCAATATCAGTTATGTTTGCAATATATATTCAAAGCTGCAAAGAGTAAACTGAATGAAAGCCTGAAAAGTAGTTATTCGATGTTGCATATGTTTAGTATTTCCTGGTATGTAAATGTAAAATCAGTAATGGACAAAATACATACGAAAATCAGTAATAGAAAATGAGTTCAATGTTGGCTGAACTGTAAATGCAGAAACTCAGTGTAGATGGGGAAAATGGCCGAACCTTTAGCTCATTATTATGAATTGCAAAATCTAATATGAATTGCAAAAACATACCTCATGTCATATTGTTTATGCCTGTGCTAGAAGTCAGAAAGGTTTAGAACATAACTACTATGAATTGCAAAAACATACCTGTTGTCTCGATATTTTTATGCCTGTGCTAGAAGTCAGAAAAGTTTTAGAACATAATTGAGGTAGATGCACTGTATTTATAAGGCATAAGTTTAATTATATTATATTGGATGATTTTATTTGATTGTGCACATATTCAACTGCCATAATGGATGTAATTGATTTTGTACGTGTATTGTATACATCTTCAAATTGGAAAAAATCTTGCCTTGCAGATTACACAATGGAGAAAAAGATATGCCTTGGGCCGAGATTGTTTATTCTTTATGTAATTGTTTATTCTTTATGTAATTTATGTACTCATGTCTATGTTGTTTTTTTAGGGTCATTTGAAGCAGCAGCTCAGTGTTGTATATTTGCATGGATGTAATTTTTTTCATTTATGTGTTCTTTGCATATATTGTAGGTTGGTTTGCAAGTTTTATGTTGCAGGTTGGGATTTTTTTATGGCTACCCTAATTGAATTAGGGTTGGTAAAATTATTTTGCAGGTTATTCTTACATTAGGAGGGATTTGCATGAATATTTAGACATTCATGTAGTACTGGAATTTGCATAAAATTATTTTCGAAGCATTAGCAGGGATTTGCATAAAAGTATTTAGACATATGCTATTTTGCAGGTTATTCTTACATTAGCAGGGATTTGCATAAAATTATTTTTGAAGTATTGTTTACAGCAATTTAGGTTTCGATTTAGCCATTTTTAGTGTGCTTGTTTATATATTCAAGATTTTCTAAATATTTGTGCGATTCTGTAATATAATTTCCGAACAAAAATATACAAAAATAGAGTAGCATATTTTAAGTAATCAATATGGAAAATATATGCTACAGATATTCTGGAAGATTGCGATTGGAAGATAAAAACGGCAAAAAACGGAAAAACGGATGAAATTACACGTGGCCAAATTGCTGAAAAAATGACACGTGACAGGAAAAAAACGGTGTATTGTAGGGGCGCCACGTGACATAGTCAAGCTTTTGCGTTTAGAAGATATATAGTAGATTATATATATATATATATATATATATATATATATATATATATATATATAGATAAACAAGAAAGGCTACCACTTGACTTGTTTACGTCAAATAAGATTTCCATAGGAAGTAGCACAATCACATGGTTATGTCTTTGTGTTTCTTCTTTCATACATGGTTAGATATATATGATGTACATATATAACTTATTGGTTTGTCTAACTTATGCCTTAAGGATATAGGTTAAGAATTTCAATTAAAAAATATAAACCATAAAGAAGAAAAGGTGAATCCATTTAAAACAAAATATAATATTATAAAAAGTTAATACATAATTAAAAATTTCTATATACGGGATCTTAACCTATGTCCTAAGGACATAGGTTAGAAAAATCGATAACCTATAAGTCATTCACAAATATTAACACTTTTTTATATGCAAAAAAAAAGGGAAAAAAACTTTGTTCTTTCCTCTCTTTTTTCTCCCTTGGATCAGTTCAAATGACCATTGTTAATCATCTTTCAGTAGGGTGGATCCTCTCAACACTAATCGATCTATAGACGTCGACATAAAAACTCGAACTCAAAATATCTAGATATAACGTTTAAGGGGCCTAACGTACATCAATACCCAGTACTAGACCAATTAGATGTTGGTTGTTCTTCCCTTATTTGTTTGTGGCCCAGAAGGCAACACATAGATACAAACAATTTTTTCTAACATATAATTATGATATCAGCTTTGGAAACTAAACCTTTAGAAGAAACTATAGTATATTAAATAAAAAATATACAATATAATCGATCTACATATGGGTTCTTAACTTATCTCTTTGATACATAGGTTAGAAAAATCGATACAAATATGTTATAATATATCAAGCACAACTGCACAATTATAAGTCGTATAAACTAAGCTTTAACTCTATTTCACACACATTGTACACAATTTTGTATAATTGTATAGATCAACAGTTTTGAGTATTGCCCTAGAAGATTATACCAAAATATTGTGGATGAGTTGGGTAAATGACTTATGTGCGACGTTTTTATTAAGAAATTACCCCATAGGAAACTAACCCTTCTCCCTAAATCCTACACCCTAAACCCCAAAAAGCAATATTTTAGAGAGAGAGAAAACAAAGAAGAGAGAGAAAAAAAAAAAAAAAAAAGCTAATAGGGATAATTTTGTTAATTAAAAACTCTTAAAGGACCAATGGGTCCAAAATCCTCAAATATTGTGTTGCTCGGCCTGAAAGATAGGTGGGTGGCCCATAATCTGTTATGGACCTAGGCCCAATACTGTCCATTAGAACATAACTGGGCCATGTAACTCACATTTATCAGCCCATTTAGAGAATCCTACACTTGTAAATGTTTTTTTTCCTGCCAAGAAATATCATATGAAGATACATTCACCGTTCATGGATGTTTCATACATCATTATCTTGTTTATTAGACCACTCACAACAGTGGTTTTTTAGTATTAAAATATAATAATTTTTTTAATTATAGTTTACTGTTAAAAAGCATTCTTTATGGTTTTTTATCAAGAAATTGCTAAAAAAAACCATTTAAGCTAAAAAGTTAGATTTTACAGCTATTTTAGTCATTTTCAGGTTGAATTTAATTTTGCTTATTTTAAAAAGTATATCCAATATTTATAATTATTTTTTATTTATCCATAGATACTCATTTATATATGTTTTTCATAAAATTTATAGAGTAAAAAAATCTGGATTAAAAAACCATAAGTATGAAAAAAAGTAAAAAAAAAATAGATGATGTGGAAGAAAAAAAAAGTAAAAAAGTTGACTAAAAACTTTGTTAAAAATAACCATTGTACATGCTCTTATAATTTATTGTAATGATATATGACGAACAGAAATATTAATATTCAACTGCAAGTCAACGACAATAAGAAAATTAGTAGTATATTGGAGAGGGGGAGGTTCTTTATAATTACATGGTTTACCTAATTAAAATGACGTCCTTTCATCACTATAAAGAGTCACCTATTATTATTTCGACCATAAAAAAGAGTCGGCTATTATAGCAAGTGGTTATAATTTATTACCACAAAAGGATATTTTTTTTGTAGTAATATTTTTAAAATACTGAAGAGACTCCCCCAACTTGCCACTTCTCAGGGAGCAGAATTAAAGCCCATGATGATGGTGATTGTGGTGGTAGTTATATAACCTAATTATGTGCTTAATTTGGCAATGTCTATGGATTAAAACACCTTAACATTTCCTTTATCGAAAATACTTGTACAAACCCAAAAAATTATCCGTATGGAGATCGAGTATCCAATGTCTATACACTATTAAATATATAAAGTCTGAATAATGTTGTTTAAAGTAGAGTTAATTAAGTATATAAAAATGACAATCTCAGCCGTATTCAATAGATAAATAAAGGCAGTTTCTATTTAGCACACCGGCAAATTTTTTATTTAACGCATTGGTTCATCCGTGACGGACGAAACATGTTCATTCGTGACGGACGGAACATGTTCATCCGTCACGGATGAACATATTGATCCGCGACACAATTTTGAAATCGTTATAACTTTTGATTCCCTAGTCCAAACGCGCTGAATTTGGAGGAGTTATAGTTGACATCTTGATCTTTATCTGACGTTGGAATCACTCAATTCAGAATTACGTAGAAAAAGTTATACTTCTCCAAAGACAGAAAAAAAAACATAGATCTCTTAAGCGCCAAGGCGAGTACAATAGCATTTAAGTCGGATTACAATAGCCTTACAATCATGGATCACAATAGCATTACAATGTGCGAGTACAATAGCATTTAAGTCGGCTTGCAACCTCGTCTCTTTCTTATAGAAGAAGGTTCGAACGCCATCAGCTGATAAACGAATGAATCATATAGACAAGCAACAAAGGATATTTGGTCTAGAAGGTTCTTGAAACGAATGGATCATATAAACGAAGGTTCAACGACCTCGTCTCTTTCTTGTGGAAGAAGGTTGTTGAAAGACTTATTGACTATTCCACATGGTAGTCTAGACACGATATTTGGTCAATATCATTCAAAGATGGATAACCAAGTAAAGGACATCAAGGGGACCTTCAACGAGAGTGTACAAAGCACGATGACTCTTGGGACATGAGCTAATGTTTTCAAGCGGTTGAAGTACAAAGTATCTAAGGTTGCACTTGACTACTTGACGGAGGAATACAAAAAAGGGGCAAATCCATTTTGTGACAAGATCTGCACATGCCAGATGAGGGTGGGAGATGGATTGTCGTGTGTGCATGACATCGCTAGAAATGTGACGAGTTCAATCCCTATTAAGCCTTCAGCGTTGCATCCGTTTTGGAGACGATTGAGTTTGTCAGAAGTGCAAGACGAAGGTGAGGTTGAGGTGAAGCGCAGAGTTGTGAGATATTTGATAGATCAATTTTATACGGATCATTTCCTCAATCTGTCAGCAAATGATCAAGAAAAATGTGTCTCGCGACTTTACGACATAGCTCGCCCCGAGGGGACTAGTCTGCAAAAGCCGGCTATTGTGATGCATAAAGGACAACCAATGAGAGTTCTAAACAAAGATACCACTAAAAGACATCCTTCTTCATCGGAGTACACAGACAAAGATACGGAAGGGACACCTCCCAAGAAGCAACGAGGTACGCCACCAATGCTCACTAGCACACCTTCACGAAACCCTAAAGCTCCTACCACTCCTTTGATGCCATCTCAGGTTAGAGCTCCCAAGAATTCAGTGGGTCAAATGTTTTCACCACCTTATATGCCTCCACAATCCTTCATTAAAGACTTTGAGCCGTATAAGCTTAAGACGATCTGCATCTGCCATGTTGAGAAGGAGAGACATTTCATTTCGGTATGGTACTAATCATTTAATTATTTTGTATTAATTATTTGAACCCATGAGTAGATGGTCCTATCAGAGGCGTCACCATTGCCTCCAGTATTTGTCATGTGGGAGCATGCACATGATGCCTCTGCTGCTTGTCTATATGATCCATTTGTTTCTCAGCTGATGACATTCAGACCTTCTTGCACAAGAAAGAGACGAGGTCGCAAACCAACTTAAATGCTATTGTACTCGCACATTGTAATGCTATTGTGATCCATGATTGCAATGATATTGTAAGCCGACTTAAATGCTATTGTACTCGTCTTGACGCTTAAGATATCTCTGGGTTTTTTTTCCTGTCTTTGGAGAAGTATAACTTTTTTCTACGTAACTCCGAATTGAGTGATTCCAACGTCATATTAAAGATCAAGATATCAACTATAACGCCTCCAAATTTCAGCGCGTTTGGACTAGGGAATCAAAAGTTATGGTGATTCCAAAATCGTATCGCGGATCAGCATGTTCATTCGTCACAGATGAACTAGTGCGTTAAATAGAAATTTTGCCGGTGCGCTAAATAGAAATCGTGTATATAAATTATATGATTTAAAAAGGGAGGTGCTAGCTACATTCACTTTTTTCACTAAATTTGTGTGAGCGAGACCAGACTCACGCCCTCACAATGCGAGGGCGTGACTCTTTTAATATAAAAAATTAAAATAAAATAAAGTCACGTCCACGCATTGTGGGGGCATGACGGTTTAATATTAAAAAAAAATTTTAAAAAAATATTATTATTTTTTTATTTATAAATTATTTTGTATTATTTTTTTAAAAAAAAATTATATATTCAAGATATGAGATTTACGGTCTTTAAGACTCTGAAAACAAGACAAGACAGGTTATGGTATGAGGGCGTGACTCTTCGAATTTAACGTTTTCAAACCGATTTTATTTTCATACCCTATCATGCTTGTAGCACATAGGGATTTGATGCCAATTTTTATCTTATTTCAGGATTCTGGAATACCTTAAATCTCATACCCTAAAAATCCTAAGGTGAGTAAGGTTTCAGATTTAGGACTTTCACAAGCATATTATTTTCATACCCTATCATGCTTGTAGCACATACGAAGTTGATACATTCGAATAATAATGTAATGAAGTCAAAATTACACTATACTTAACTTATTATTTCCATACTCTTAATCTTGAAATTCATAGAGCATCCATAACATGTCTTTTCTTATTTTCGGTGTGTCAAAGACCCTAAATCTCATATCTTGAATATAGAATAATTTTAAAAAAAAATTAAAACAAAATAATTAATAAGTAAAAAATTTGATAATAATAAACAATTATAAAAAAATTATTTTTTATTTTTTAAAAAAATTTACATATTTTTTTTAAAAAATTTAATATAATGCGTGGGCGTGACTTATTAAAAAAATTTATTATTTTTTTAAAAATATTTTTTTAAATAAAATATCTCGCTCCCGAACTATTTTGAGTGTAAAAAAAAAAAAAAATTGAACGTATCTAATGCTCGCGTTTAAAAATGGGTGAAATATAATTCAAATAGAATAGGGTGACAAATGGATGTTGGGCGCACGAACCGATAAACTTGAAATATATAAGTACAAAAATCATCAAATTATTTTAAGTTTTGTTGTTAATCTGTCTCTATAAAAAAAAAAGATAATATTTTGGCCTTTACAACTTAGAGAACTTCATTTGGTTTAGTATAAAAACTTTACTTTATATATTTTCTTATCTTTATTAAATATTGTTTATGTTCTATATATCTAAGCTAATTATATTATATTTACTTGATATAAGTTTTTTTATAAAGAAACTTTAATTTTGTATTACATGTGTAAAAATACCGATAAAATGAACTATAGGTAATACTTTTTCATAATTGTCAGTTATTCGATGGTTAACATATATCAGTTTAAAAACATCTTCTATTATATACTCCGTATAATAATGCTCCGCTTCTACTCCGAGTATTTAGATATGATTAATTTGGACCATTTTGGTATAAAAATGTCAAAAATAGAGTTCATTAACCGATAAAGCTAGATAGAGAGTACATAGAACATGTTGATTTGATAAAATTAATCGTTAACTAGTTTAAATTCTCGTGCCATACACGAGTAGATTATTAAGATTATATTAAACATAAGATGAAAAAAGAATTTTGTAACGAATAAACGTTACATAATTAGAGATCAATGACTATGTGATTAAGAAATATCATATATACGAAAAATGAGATTGACATGTAATTATATTATATTTTTTTGAAACATATACATATCAATAGAAAGGAAGTGGATGAATTTATATATATAAACATTAAAGAGAAAAAAAAATCACTCTAAATATACCCAAAAAAATAAAATGATTGTACATGTTACTTCACCAATTCTCAAGCACAATGATTTTTGTATATTTAGAATGAAGTAGTATCCGAAATTGAAATATGAAATGGAATGTACTATTTTTTCTTCAATTTAATAGGTTAGTAAGATACTATTTGTCAATCTTTCAACAATATCTTATTGATGATATGTTTAGATCTATATTTTGTTTAAACTTATTTAGTTTGTTGATAGAATATTACTTTTGTTAGTTTTTTTTACTGTTTATAATACGATTCAGACTTTAGACATTGAGATCATATTATTGAAAATAAAATAATATTAGTTTAATCATTGTTTTATTATTAAATGTATATATATGTTGGGGAGTTATATCTATTGTATTTAAATCTTAAAAATGTGAAATTTATCGATTAAAGATTTTGTTACTATAAGATTTATGTGTGTTTATTTAAATTTTAAAGTGTGAATGCATTGTAAATGAATTTTTTTATTAAAAAGATATGCTATCTAAAGAGTTTACCAATCTTATTGCTATTTCAATATACTAATTAACTTACGTGGTTTTATTTAATTGGCTTAATAGTTTATCACTAATTCATGATATTTACCAAAAAAATTATTAGAAGATATGCTATCTCAATATCTTGAGTTGAGTAACCTTATCTTAGATAATACTTTATATTTTATGTTAATTAACTAATTGATTTTTTTATGATGTTAAGTATTCGTTAATATTATTGATGCATTGACAAGTTAAATTGTTTGTGTAGCTAGCTTAATTTAATATTTAATATTTTAGTTATGTTCATAATAAATGAAAGAATGAAAAAAACTAAAAAATATAGCATCAACAACCTCCTAAAAACACTCTCATGGAACATTTCTGGAGGATTGAAAATGATTCATAGTCTCATAATTGTTAAAATTATATATTATAAATTCAGACCTATACTAATATAAGTATTAGTTAAACCTTATATTATATATCTTTACCAATCTTAACAAATTATAAAATACCAATTCCTAAATTCCCCACCAGGAATTAAGTAGCTCGACAAACTGTGTATTGTCATTTTTTTTTTCCGAATTTCCTCAATTATTTCGTGTAATTTTTTATTCCCAATATAAAGAGATTGGATAATACCATGCGTATGGCGGTTAATTTTTTCAATGGTTTTCAAAGTATGGTTACATGAGAATAAGATATGATTAGTATCTTCCATATGAGCCCTACATCGAATGCAGCCTGGAGGAATAGAGACTCCTTTTTCAGCTAGTCTTGCTTTAGAAGGAAGACCGTTTTTCATGATTTTCCAAATAAAGTTTTTAACATTTGGATATTTGTCTAATTTCCATATCCATGAGGAGTCATGTGCTGTATATCGTTTGTTTTCACTAATCATGTTCATAGCAGATTTTGTAGAGAACCATCCGTTTTTACTGGCTTCCCAGTACATCCTATCTTCTATGTTATTGACTGGGATTGGTATGGATGTGATTTGTTTCGCTATGTTACCTGGTACATATTGTGAGATCATGTCTTTGTTCCATGTCTTGTCCGACAGAATGAAATCTGCAACCAAGGCATCAATGTTCTGAGTTTGTTGGGTGTTGGTAATTTTGTTTAATGGGATTTTGGATAACCAACTATCAGTCCAGAACTTTATAGTTTTGTAACACCCCCAAATCTTAACCTATTTGGAAATGTATTACCGCCAGTGACCTCAGTGTTCCTTACCGAGATCACCCAAGGCTTTACCGTTTGAATACAAATCATGAAGTACAAAATGATAACTTTATTCATATAAAACATGAGTCCCGGGATTACATCCCAATCCCGAATAGGACAAACACAGAGTTTAAACAAAGTACAGCGGAAGTCTTTAACAAGGTACAGCGGAAGTCTTTCTTGAAATATTACAAAAAGGGTTGTGATCGTAATGATCACATGCCCAAGGATCTCAACCTGATTAAAAGATAATTATTAAAACATTCAAAAACAACCGTCATCTTCATAGTCAATCTAGTCTCCTCATATCTTCGCTCTATCTGATGTGCCGAATCGAACGGATGACACCAGCCCACATGCAGAGAACAATGTTCGTGGGTTAGTCTAATGAAAGACTATGCAAAGGTACAAAGCAGAAGGTTCGAGTAGTCGTATTAGGTTAGACTCATCGTCCCTCGAATAATAACCGAGTACGATAATCAACCTTCATACTTCTACTGAATATAACAAGAGGTATGCATAAGAGAAGATTTTGAAAGACTGAGACTTCACATCAATCAACCCGAAAGAAGACTCCAACGGAAATGAGTCTTAAGGAAATATGACAAATCTGGAACGTTTAAAGAATCAGACATCAGTGATTTAAAAGCTGACTTAGATGTTTCGGTTCATGATCAACCTCACCGCTTACAGCGAATCCAGATTGGAAAGAGAACGTACTCTGATCAAAAGTCGAGACGAGCTTTCCTAGCTGCACTATTTACTTAGCTGTACTACTCGCCAAAGGTATATTAATTATGTGCACTCGGGCACTTTATCTTATTTAATTCCAAAACTCACATTACGTTATAAGCTTGTAAATATATGCTCTGTCACGCAGGACATATAACTAAGGAATGGACCTCACAGAATCCAAGCCTCTGGACTTATATCGAAGGAATGAACCTCACAAAGTCCAAGCCTCTACTATCGTAGGGTCTTGATCGCCCTTTTCCCCAAGTTATAAAGAAACGAATGGACCTCACGGAGTCCAGGCGTTCCTACGAATACTCGTGCTAACTAACAGTTCGAGCACAACAATAGTTCAGGATAAATCCACATAAATGCCCTCAAGGCGAACATAAATAATAGCGTTGTTCTAACAGATATACAACCTATTATAATATCATTATTACAGTTTCCAAAACAGTTTATAAAATCATTTCCAGACAAACACAATAATCATTCCAAATTAATTACTCAGATAAACAACTGATAATTAATGTAAATATGGAACGATGAGCAAGAGTGAACCGTCACTTGCCTTAGTCCGCAGAGTTTGACGAAGCTTAATGATGAGTTTCCGGGCTCGACACAGGGACAGATCTGGCAACACAGATTCCTTCGAATCGACCCATAAAGAAACCCTAAGTTAGATTCGATAAAGACGAGCACAAACGAAAGAAATCGAAAGGAACGACGTCCGATCGAAGGCTACAGAAGCCAAATCCACAACAATACAAGAGATGAAGGGCGGCGGTCGCCGCCTGCCTTACGCGGGCGCCGCCAGCCTCACGGCGGTCGCCGATGTTCGTGGCGGCGGTCGCCGCCGGCCTTACGGCGGACGCCGCTACGAACGTCGGAAAATTTTACGAAACAGAAATCTTACCGACGACGATCGATTTGGTTCGCCTTTGCCTTGTTTTGGATTCTAAGCTTCTAAGGGCCTCCAAAGCTCCTCCTTTGCAACTGGAACGACACCAAAACGAGCTTCGACGATCGGCTTCCAACTTTCCGACGAGAGCTCAGAATTCCGACGAGACAAGAGTGAGAGATTTGGGCTTCGATTGTGCTCAATTCTGATCCCAAATCACTCCTTAAATAGCCCCAACATCAAAGGGGATAAGATTGGCCAGCAAAACCACGTGGAGGGCCAAGATTGGAGCGACGCTTCGATCGCCGGCAGCTGGCGAGGCTACGCCTGCACAGGTGCGGCGGTCGCCGCCGGTCGCCGCTTTTGGGCAGTGGTCGCCGTTTTCCTAGGCCACCTGGCGAGGACGAAGTTTCGACGAAGGTGACGAAGAGTTGACTTGCGGCGGTCGCCGCCACGTGGCAGCAGTCGCCGCCAAGTCAACTCTTATCCGATTAGCTTTTGGATAAGTTTGGCTTAGCCCGGGATAAAAATAATCGTATACGAATGAGTATTAAGTCCCAAAGTACGTCGACTGTATATTATTTCACTGAGAAAAATATTACAGAGATTGAGAACATTACACAATGTCTTTCTGTCTCCGAAATTAATCCGACGTACCAAACAGGCTTTCGAGAATAATCCCAGAACTCCAAAATATCCTTACAGAAATACGGGGTATCACAAGTTTTCCCATTTTCGACTTGCCAAACTAGTCCCTTTTTGAAATCATCTAAGATTCCTGTCATTTTGGACCATTACCAAGAGCATATACCTCTCTTTTTATAGTGTAGAATGTGTTGTGTTTTTAGATATTTTTTAGTTATGATTTTTACCCAGCAGTTGTCCGGTTCTGCTAAGATTTTCCAAAGTAATTTGAATTGTAGTGCTGTGTTCATGTCCTTTGTTTTTCGTAGGCCTAGACCTCCTTGTTGAGTAGGTTTACAGATTTTATCCCATCCTATAAGGGGTTTGTATGATGGATCTTTGTTCTAGAAAAACCTTCTGTTTAATTTGTCAAGTTCATTATGAGTACTTGTAGGAAGCATAAAGCTTTGCATTAGATAATTGGGTCTAGAGGCAAGATTGGTTTTGATCAATGTTGTTCTTCCTGCCTGGGATAGGGAGTTAGCCTTCCATTTCGTTAGTTGTTTTTGTGTACTTGTTACGAGGTCAACAAAAGTATTTGAGTTAACTCTACCATTAATGATAGGACATCCCAAATATTTTTCAAGAGAGGTCATGTTTGTGATTGTAAGGATTCCTTGGATTAACAATTTTTTGGTGTTTGTAACTTTCTTTGTTACATGAAAAGCTGATTTGTTGAAATTGACTTTTTGTCCAGATATTTTGCAATAGTCATCAACAATATCCTTGATTTGCTTACAATTTTCTAGATTGGCTTTTGAAAAGATCATGATATCATCCGCAAATGCCAGGAAAGGAATCCGAGTTCCTTGTCTGCAAATTTGGAAACCAATTGGTTTTCGTGGTCTAGTAGTTATTTCTTGCAATTTTTGTGCTAGGATTTCCGATCCTAAAATAAATAGAAACGAAGATAAGGGGTCTCCCTGTCGTAAACCTCTGGTTGGTTTAAATATTTCCGTTGGCCCATTGTTAACAAGGACCGAGAAAGAAACTGTTGTAATACATTCCTTGATCCAGCTAATGAATTTTTGGTGAAAACCAAACTTTTCCATAGTTTTAAGAATGAAGTCTCATTCAATTCTATCATATGCTTTTTCCATATCTAATTTAATTGCTATGAAGCCTTCATTTCCTTGTTTTGTTTTGAAGGAGTGAAAAATTTCATGCGCAATTAAAATATTGTCTTGGATAGCTCTATTTGCAATAAAGGCTCCTTGTAAGGGATATATAAGTTTTTCCATGGTTTGTTTTAATCTTGTTGTCAGAATTTTTGAGATGATTTTATAAATTATAGAGCATAGACTTATAGGTCTGTATTGGTTTGTTGAATTAGGGTTGTTATATTTTGGGATCAGCGTTATAAAAGTATGATTAACTTGTTTGAGAAGTTTCCCAGAAAGGAAAAAACTTTTAACTGCTTGGATAACCGAAGGTCCCACAATGTCCTAATATTTCTGGTAGAATTTTGCTATCATTCCATCCGGTCCAGGAGATTTATCCGAACCAATATCAAATACAACTTTTTTAATTTCATCATTGATACATTCCTAATTAGTTTTTCATTATCTTCTGAGGTTATTTCATCTTGAATCAAATCAAGATTTTCCCGTAAGAGTCTTTCGTTCATTTCTTCACTTTTGAATATTTTAATGAAATCATTTCTGATATTTTCTTCTCCAACTATATTAGTTCTTTCTTGTGTTAGGATTTCTTTTATAATTTTTCTATTTCGTCATCCACTAGCTATTTTATGAAAGTAGCTAGCATTTGTATCTACTAATTTAATATGTTTAATTTTTGCTCTTTGGTTCTAGAAAGTTTTATGGAAAGTGAGTAATTTTTCCTTTTTTTCAATAAGTCTCACTTGCCTTTGTATAAGAGTGTTGTTTGCATTTGTACAAATTTCAATTTGAATGTCAGATAGTTGTTTTTCTAAGTTATGGAGTTGGGTGAAAACATTACCAAAGGTGTTCTTATTCCAAATTTTTGCATATTTTTTTAATAGCTTTGTTTTTGAAACAAGATCAAACATTCTTGATCCATGGTAGTTTGTCCTCTAGGCTTGTTTAACAACATTCCTGAAATCCTTTCTTGTCATCCAATTTTTTTCGAATTTGAATGGTTGGATTTTGAAGTTAGTTGCAGCTGAAAGCTCAATCGAAATAGGACAATGATCAGAGCTAGAAAAAGCATAGTTTTTAGTACAGATGTCAGGATACCATTATAAAATTTGGTGTTGTATTAGGACTCTATCAAGTTTTTCGTAAATGTTATTTATGTCAGTTTTGTTTTTTCGCCAAGTAAAAGTATTCCCTATAAAGGGGATATCTATTAGTTCACATTTGTCTTTGAAGTATTTTAATCTGGTGAACTTTGTCAGTGGTGGGGTTAAGCCACCCATTTTTTCAGTATGGTCTTGAATTTCATTTAGATCCCCCATGACTATACAAGGATCGGAGCTGTTCTTGATAAATTGGATAATAGTCTCCCAGAATTCATTTTTGCATGTTTCGTTGGGAGGGGCGTATGTAAAAATAAGCAATATTGTAACGTTTGTGAAAATATTTTTGTATTTAATGCTTACAAAACGAGTGTTGATTTGATCAACTTCAAGGATTTCATTCATGAGTTGATAGGATTTCCACATAACGCAAATGCCTCCAGAGAAACCATTTGCCGATATGCAGTGAAAATTGTCAAATCCTGCTTTTTCCCATAGTTTTTCGCTTGGCTCTTTGTTCGTTCGTGTTTTGAATAAGGCAAGAAGTTGAATTCTTTCTATTTTGCAGAATGATTCAATATCCATCCAGATTGTTTTTTTTCCCAATTCCTCGACAATTCCAGGTTGTAATCTTCATAAAAAACCCATCTTTGAATTGCCCCTTATCCTAAGACTTTGAGGGGTCTTAATTCTGGTTTGCCATTCTTTAATCCTTATCCAAATTGACTTAGTAGTCTTCTTAAAAAGACACAAAATTTGTTGATAAAGTTTGCTCCTCATAGTAATACCTTTTCCACGTTGTGGATGTTTAAAATTTATATTTCATGTTGTTTTATTTTGTTCGGAATCTGTTTTCTTTTGGTTTCTGTCATAAGCTTTGGTAGCAAGATTTAAGGAGGTAAACCTATAGGAATATGCATACCCCCAATTGGGTTTTCCATACCAACCAGCAAGGGTGATGCTATAACAGTTTTCAATGTGTAAAAATAAAACCATAGAAACATGTATATTTGGTTTGGCTTTAGAAATATGGTAATAAAGATTGGTGTCCCAGTCGATCATATAGTGAAACTGGACGAGAAATTCATAGAAGATTGAAGGTTTTCTAATGAAGTCCCCTTTAATGGGATATTTGTGTACAAGCGTCTGTGATCTCCAGAATGTTTGTTCAGAGTTGTTTACTCTCCAGGAGTGAACAACTCTGTTTTCTGGAACCAAAATATTGTTTGGATGGTATTTATTCATGATAAGATTGTACATAATTTCATAGTTGTTCATCTTGTTCCAGCTGTTGGTATGTTGCTGGATTGATCTTCTGTGCTGGAAACTTCTTTTTGAGGGGTCTAGTCTTCTATCTGCCAAGGCAAACCAAGAGATAGTCAGAGGTATATGGATCAGGTTATGATTAAGCCAAATGTAATAGATGAAGGTAAAGCCCCTTAGAGGGTAGAGGTACCAATTGTGTGAGAGGATGGTAGTATTTGTAATAAAGATATGATCTAGATAAAAGGCTTGGGACACACAGGCCAGAATCCAGAGATATTCAAAGTTCATAGATAAAACTAATCGAATAGAGTAGTAGAAGTAGTAGCAAGGCAGCCAGACTTGACAACCAAACACCAAGGTAGTAGATAATATGCTCAAGAACATATCAGATTTAGTGGTGTAAGAGTTCATCATTAAGTTATAGAAATTCAGATAAGAGAAAGCACAACATTAGTCATAGCTAATCATATTAATCAAGGCATTTAAGCAAGATTTGGATAGGCATAACAGAATCACCCACAAAGAGTAGATAAAAACATGCCATTTACATTCAAAGGTTTGAACATCAAAGGTAGAGTCTAGAGGCCAACAGAGGGGCCAAGGACTAACAAAAGCAGACCTAAAACACTTGAAAAACACAGTAATCAAGATGGTTCTACACCATTGAACAAGAGGAGTCAAAAGGCTAGTACAGGGGGTTGCCCTAATAGCATCAAAGATGTAAAAGAGTTCAGCAGAACCAAACACTTGATAACTGAAATTAAACATAATCATTTTCTGGATTTTTTGGCACCCTTCAGCACCAAGGTGGTGGTTTCTCCTTCATGGGCCATGTCCTTGCGCTTACTGGACTCAAAGACCACAATAAGGGACATTTCTGCAGAATCTTTCTTTCCAAGAACCCCTTGACTGAGAGCAATGGAATTTTTGTTGCTCAAAGGAGGAGCAAGCTTAGCAGGCCCCATGAGTTCAGTTATCATTTCTTCAATATCCTTTTGAGGAATTTTAGAGCATTCCACAAATTCATCCAAGAGGTCGTCCTGGTTCAGAAAGTTATGCAGCTCCTTTTCATCCATCAAGGGCATGTCATCCTTTTTCAGCTCAAGAACCTGGTTTGAAGGAGCCCCTAGGCTCACATTTCTGGTCTCATCATCAGGGTGTGGGGTTTCAAGAGGAGATGTGAGATTAGCTGACATATCATCAGAAGGAGGGTTACCAATCACACCCTCATCAACAACAAGTTGGGGTTCAGTTGTAGAGATGGGGGTAGTATCCTTCACCACAGCAGAGGCATGCAGAGAAGGATCCATGTGATAACGTAATTTCAGTCGTGCGCGCTATCAAAGTAATCCTAATATGCAACTAGAGTATAGCATGCAAGTAAGGAGTCGAACCCAAGGGAATCAACACGTCAATTTCTATGTAAGTACTAATTTATCAACTTTAAAGAACAAATGGGGGGGGGATTGGTTTTCTACTAAGACTATACAAATGAAATAACACCAAAATCAAGCTTAAGAAAATAAGAAGAAAGGGAGTTTCACCTAGCAAGTTTCCACACAGAAGTTAACCAAGTTGATCATTGATTCCTCTCATGTTCATATTCACCCTTTTGATTCGTTCCTCTTCTGATCTTATTTATATTAATAAGCCAACCGATCCTGCTAACACTTACTAATTGATAATCCTAGAAAACCTCCTAGGTTTGGCTCAATCAGCAGCATGAAGTGTAAGATGTATGGATTGCATGCAAAAAACTCAACAACGCAAGTACGCCATGCAAATCAATTTCATTTTCACAATTGAATTCAATTTACCAATTTCATGCAATTGTAATCGCTACAAGTGATTAGGGATTCCACCGTATATCCCAAATTCAGCACCTAGATTACTATAGATTTAAACCAGGAGATCAATCTAGTCAAAAATATAGAAATCTGAAATATGCTCAAGGAAATTAATATCAAATCCAACAAGGGATGAACAAGAGAAATGAACCTTACAACCGAGTTAACTTTGTGCTTCCACGCTAGGCAAAACAGGAAATTAGTTCTGGTTCATGTTCTTCACACACAATTCAAATCCAAAAGAGACAAGAAAAACTAAGTGTTCTTGAGAGAAAAGAAAGGAAAAAAAAAACAGGTAAGAGCCCTCTCTGAACTCTCAGAGTTCTTCTTTTTCTTATTGTAAGAAAAAGATTGCCACTTGTTTAAAGCCTCTCCAGCTTCTTTCTTAGGCTCGTCAGAAGATGGAGAAACCTTAAGTTTCCGGAAGGTGAGTTGGAGTGTTTGAGGTTTAGCAACCCTAAGGGGGCAGTTTTCAAAAGAGTTCTCCAGAGCTCCACAATTACCACATCCCTCTGGAGCCTCTTCAAACCAAATGATATATTCCTTTTCAGTACGTTCTTCATTTGGAACAATGATAGTATTGAAGTTTATACTTTCAACATTAACATTGATACAAATTCTAGCATAGCTAACTCTCTATTTTTTCTCAGTAAAAGGATCAAGTTTTATAAGAGTGCCCAGATTATTCATCTCAATGATTGTGCTTATGACATCAAAACTGATGTACTCCATAGGTGTAATACCCACACCACATCGGGCCGGCCCATCACAGGGCTGCAGCCCATACACCCCAACCCATCCTTGTTGGCTACTCCAAATTAATGGAAGCCGTTTCCAAGAGGTTGTTCGTGAGGCTCGAACTTGAGACCTCCCGCTTTAACAAGAAGCCTTACGCCCTCTTGTTACCAATTGCGCTGCAGCACAATTGGTAACAAGAGGGCGTAAGGCTTCTTGTTAAAGCGGGAGGTCTCAAGTTCGAGTCTCACGAACAACCTCTTGGAAATGGCTTCCATTAATTTGGAGTAGCCAACAAGGATGGGTTGGGGTGTATGGGCTGCAGCCCTGTGATGGGCCGGCCCGATGTAGTGTGGGTATTACAATAGGTAAGTGAGGAATTCTGATCCACATATCAACAGTGGAGATGGGTTCAAAGAAAATATCAAAGTTAGAAATCCAGGGTTTAAGAAGTAACATTTTCCCAAAGACATGGTAGGGTCTGCCATCCCAGGCTTTTTTCTAATCAACAGGGTTTGTAAAACGAATTTCAAACCAGAGATTAGGCTTTTCAATGACCTCAAAGGAACCTTTGACAAATCTTCAGTCATTTTTGAGTTTTGATTTCAGTTTTGAAAATTTCACTGGATCTCCAATAACATAACCAAACAAAGAGGAATCTTTCAGTTTCAAAATGTTTTTTCTCACTCCAGAAAGTTTTGACAGGTACAGATCCATGTCAATAGTGGGTTTTGAAAGATTTTTGGAATTGGCTTTAGCCACAATAGGAGGGTTCACCTCAGTTAGCTCAGGGTCAGTGGGTTCATTGCTCATGTTTCTAGTTTTTGCAGAGGTAGTTGAGTCTCCCAAAGGAGAGCACAAAACCCCCTTCATTGTTTGCTTCCCTTTTTCCATGAGATTGGGAAGGGGAAGGAGAGGATCACAAGCACAAACAAAGTAGAAAAACAATACAGGGCATTCGAGACAAAGCACAGAGAGAAAACAAGCAAAGAGCAGAGGATAGCATGTCAAGTTCAACCGGCCAAGAACAATATATATAGTGAGCACAAAAGCCAGAAAAACAAACATGCTAAAGAGGGAGAGAGAGAGAGAGAGATGGAAAGGTAGCACCTGAAAAGTAGGAGCAAGGCCTTTCCAGAAAAAAGGGTGGAACGCAGCGGAAGGCAGCAGAGCCCATCACTCCCACCAGTCCTACGACTAGAAGAGGAAGCACAACACCGACTGAGGACCACCACGTAGCCCTGGAGGTACCACTCCTCTTGAGTCATGGCCGGAATAGAAAGAAAGGAGTCGTCTCTTCCAAGACCATACTCCTTCTGACCATTGCCAATCTTCTTCAAAGACCCCGGATCCCACCCAATCAGTAGGAAGGAGCTCGTGAAAGACATCTCAGGGAAGCATGTATTTAGGATCTCGAGAGTTAGTGTGTTCGAAGTAGAGTAGCTCCAGAGACCATATCTGATGGAGTAAGGGGCAAGCGAGCTCCCCCAAGAAACCCAATCTCCCCTCTGAGAAACCGTACAAAGGCAGATCCAGATCGAAAGAGGAGGAGTGTTGGACTCGCCATGTTGATTGTGAGAAAGATATTCATGATTGCAGGGTTGTGATTGAAGATTGATCTGGGTGAGGCACAGCGGCGCAAGTTCGAGGGTTAGGGTTTCAGAAGGGAGGGTATTAGGGCTCGAGAGCATTTTTGAGAGCTTTTTCATTTTCATTTTTTTGGGGACTGGGAATTCTGAATTGGTCTTAGGTCTTCTATGTTTTTAGACTGAACACCAGTCTATTCTTATTTTTAGAAATCACCTTGATTTATAACTGGTTTAGTAAACTTTTACAAAATATCCCTTATTTACTTCTTTTTCACATAACCATAAAAAATAAAAATAAAATATATCCTTTTTATAAATAAAATTAATTACATTTTGTTCAAAATATAAAAGAACACACATATTTCACATAACATCTTTTTTTCAATATTTTACAAGCTTGAGTTTTTTTAGAGGAAAAAATCACGCTTTTACGACTGATCAGGTGCGGACGTGAGAACGTTGTGTTCATATGAATACACACGTAGAAAACGCATGCACATATGTTTATTGAAAATATGTGTTTATATATCATATAGTTCGTGTGTATATGCTTTCTTAGTATGTGTCCATATGCTCCTAAGTAGTTACTAAGTGTGCATATTTGTCTTACGTTTTCATAGTAAGTAAGTGTACATATATATTCGTTATGTGTGCATACGTTTTCTATCTATATGTGTATATTAAAAATGTCATTCTCACACTTCCGCACCTACTCACCTTATCCTCACCCTTATAAAAATGTTGTCATTCGGAAAACGAGTGATATTTAACATTTTAACATATTTCAAATAAATTAAAATTTTCTTAGTTGTTGAATTTATGAAAATATTAAGATTAAGTGTTGTTAATCTTAGAAGAAACAAAAAAGTATTATTTGCAAAATTTGTGGCTTTTTTCAAAAAAAATGAGAACAATATTTTATTTTGTGTGGCAAGTTAAATATGTAAATAAGAGGTAGTTCCGTGAAATTTCCTTAAAAAATAGAAATTGAGGCTATCTTTTATAAAAATAATTATAATTTGATATTTTAATTTTATGAAACATCATAAAACATGGTTGTCTTATATAATTAATATATTGTAAATAATAAAATGATAAATATCGAAATAGAAATACTTTACCAAGTTAAAGGACTACACTTTTTTAGAGTTTGTTTGATAAGTGTATTCATAAAGACTTTTTTGATTAAAATGTATTTTTTTAGTAGAAGTAGTTTTTAAATTTTAAAATTTTAGTGTTATGGAGAAATGTAAAAATAATAGAAAAACTATTTTTTTGTAAAAAAATATTATATCACCTAGGTATATGTATCAAGGTATCTTTCTTAGGTTTGACCGTTACAACATCAAAGTTTGGTTACTTTCTCTATAGTTAGATATATGATCTTGTTTGCTCAAAAAAAGATATATATATGATCTTGTTGGTATATAATATTAAAACCTTAGAATATTTCATTTTTGTAATTCCTTTTTTTTGAAATAATGTAAATGCAATAATAAAATAGTTGGTTGCCTGATTGTCTTGCATGCGCGAGTGCCCATACCGCCAGGTCAACTCCAACCAATTCAATGTATTGGTTCTGAAACTCATTTCTCTTCTATACCTAAAAATAACATAAAATATGTTTTAAAGAATCAAATAAAATAAGATAACAACATATTTAATGTTTAAACTGTTTTTGTTTAATTTTCATCTTTGACCCATGAATTCCAAAAATATTGAGCTGTCGATCCAATTAATGGAGTTGGATAGTATGCCCATTTTGTGATTGTGGTTGCTATATATGTTGAATACAATGATATATATAAAGAGGAATTGATTAAATTTGCAACTTGATGCTACAAAATAACCACTTTTTATTAAGAAATCGTCAAAAGTATAATATGAAAGTTGATTATTCTTAGTGACTTCCTACTCTTAGTAGCATTTAATGATACATTGCGCCAACCAAAAAAGATTGACATATATTATTGATTGGCTGCATGCCAAATAAAGTGCTACATAATGATAGCTCACACAACAAAAAGAAAGAAAAAATTGCTTCAACCATAAAGGTAAGTTAGGCCTTTCAAAAACTGATCAGATTCGAATTTTTTAGGGTTGAGATCCGATCCGAAAATTACTGGGTTAAAAAGGACTCGACCTGACCCGAATAGTGAATCCGAGTTCGAGAGACTCCGTTATTTTATATATTTTATTTTATTTATATTAAAATATTTTATTAAATAATATTATTATTATTAATATAATTATTTTATTAAATTTTAAAAATTATAATATTAATCATAAAAAATGGGTACCTTCGACCCACTGGATCAACCCGAACCCGACCCGTCCGACCCAAAAATTTTAACGGATTCGAATCCGATTTGACCTGAACCCGACTTGAGCCGATCTGAACATGATCTGCCCGACCTAGTTGACATGTCTAAAGGTAAGTAAATAAAAATGGGAAAAGTGAAATATACTCCGTATATACCATCTTATTTAGGGTTTATTATGCTCAATAACCTAAGCTTTAAATTTCATATGAAAAATTATTAATTTTAGGTAGTCACTCTAATTATTTAACTATTCTCTTGTTTACTAACCAAATGTAATTTTTCGAGAACTTTACATGTAGACCAATCTCTTCAAGTAGAGCACTTTGAAAGTTCGATTTTTTGTATAATTTCTAAAATTAAGACTATGTATAAAGAATATCGTGGTTGAGTAATTTATTCATTGTGAAATAGCTCACCCCAAATTTTGGAGAAAGGAAGAGAAGGAAAACTAAGAATATAAAGTTTTGGATAAACAATTCTCCTCCATTCTACAACATTTATCCCTTTTGCAAACTTCACATTTATTAAAAAAAGCTTGATGAAAAGACAGAGAAAAATTTTAAATAGAAAATTAAAGTATTTATGGAAAAAATGTGTTTTCAATGACTTACAAATGAAGAATGTTATGAGTTGGAATTAGAAGAGGAAACACCTAAAAGATCAGGCCAATCACTTTAGAATATTTAAGTATTAACTATATTTAGAGTATTTAATAATATAAACTAAAAACTATAACTTAAAAGGATAAATATTGTGAAACAAATTAGTATAATTTACTAAAATCCTAAAAATCAGAAAAGATTGGTAATTTTTTAAAATGTTATAAGTGTGTATGCACACAGATTAGAAAATTCAATAAAAATATAGAAAATTTGCATCATGCCAACTATAATAGCTAAAAAAGTCAAAGCATGGTGAAAGCTTGTTTGAAGTCCTTCCCTTAGAGAAAAAGCAAGGATGTTTCTTTCTTTCTCCCACAGATTTTGCAATACACAAAAAGTAGAGAAAAATATCAGACCAGTGAAAATGGTGTTTCCTCTTCAGTCTCCTCCGCCATTTTTTTGAATAGAAAGTTCATCTGCTCCTCATGTGCGGTTGTCAGCTACTAGACAAGCACAACCTTCTGTTAATAGCATTTAATTCCCAAACCCTAATTTAATCCTCCCCTGTTTCCTTTTCAATTTTGAAAAGCAACCCCTCTCTCAGTTCTGATTGGTGCGTTCCTCAGATTCTCAATTCTTTATTGCAAATTGATTGACCACAGAGCAGGTGCCCACAAACTCCACCTCCTCCGAATTCTCCAATAGCAATTTGAAAACGCTTGCATTGACGTCTCTGTCTCCTGTTTCTTTTTGTTGTTGTTCAACGACTTCCGCTTGCTCTGTTGCTCGCTCGCTCGCTCTTTATAACACAGAGGAACGCAGAAGCTTCACATGTAAACTCCCCTCTCCAATTCTTCTACTTGAGTCGAGTACCAGATAATCGGAATCCGATACTCTGTTTTCTAATCTCTGGATGTGCGCTACTAGCTAATCTGGAATTTGGGGGTTTTGGATTTTGCTAGTCTTTTTTTTTTTTTTTTTTTGCCTGAGTGTTTTCAGGCAATTCCTTGGATCTGATACGACGGCCTCTAATGGGTTCATCGTTCAGTGGAATGCCCGCTTTTCCGTACATGATAATGCGTTGTTGAGCTCTCAAATACTGTTTCTTTTACAAAAGGTGGACAACTTCTCAAGATTCCTTGCCTTTTATGTGAATAAAAAGGGCTTGGGATTTGGGAAATATCTGGTGGGTAACCAAATGAGCTGCTGAGCTTCATTGAAGCTTTGAATTTCACCTTGCACACAACCTGTTCGACGAAATGACCAGCTGGTTGTTTGGTGATGGAAAGCCCTCAAATTGGACCCAGGAGGAGAACAAGATGTTTGAGAATGCTTTAGCATTGCATGACAAGGACACCCCTGACCGTTGGATCAAGGTTGCAACCATGATCCCGGGAAAATCGGTTCGAGACGTTTTCGAGCACTACAAGGAATTGGAAGAGGATATTAGTGATATTGAAGCTGGGTTAATCCCCATTCCTGGCTACACCAGCAGTGCTTTCACCTTAGAGTGGGCTGATGATGCTGCTCAACTCGGCTTCGACGCCCCCTCAGAATTCTACTCTCCAGGAGGGAAGAGAAGCTCATCAGCAAGGGCTCTGGATCAGGAGAGGAAGAAAGGAGTTCCTTGGACTGAAGAAGAGCACAGGTGATTGATTAATCATATTCAATAATCTTGTTGTCATGTACAATTGGTTCAATTATAGACTTACTTAGTTTGTTTCAATGGTTGATTTTCAGGCAGTTTCTATTAGGCCTTAAAAAGTATGGCAAGGGAGATTGGAGGAACATCTCTCACTATTTTGTGACCACAAGAACACCAACTCAGGTTGCTAGCCATGCTCAGAAGTTCTTCCTTAGGCAGCTTTCGGGGCCTAAAGATAAACGACGATCCAGCATCCATGATATCACCACCGTGCACTCGTCTGAGGACAAGGATCCTTCAACAAGCAGCAGCACGTCTCAATCGCCTGATCACCGTGTGTCGGAAATAGTATTATTGCCTCCACAAACCGACATCTTTAGCATGGCAAACGGGCCATTCGAATGGAAACCCGAGAACTCGTCTGTTGAGCCTCCGTGTCATATGTTCTCGTACGGGCTTACGCTGCAAGATCAAAGTATAAATAGAGGAGGAGTTGGAGGGTCTCAATGTGAACTGTACAATACAATGTTTCAGATGCAATCCAAGAAAAACAAGTGAGATTGTCAGGTATCAAAGCTCCAAACTTTACTCTTATGAGGTTGGTTGGAGTACTACGTTGTGCATGGCTTAGCTTTTGAATTTTAGGGCGAGTATGTGGCATTTTGTGTTGCATTTTGTATTCTTTTGGAAGACATAATGATCTGAATCCAGTGAATGGTGAAGTTACAAAGGCCAATTTCTTTTCGTTGGCTTGCCAAATTCGCCGTTTTGTAATGTCTTATGTTCTTAGAAGATATGTGGTATGAATCTGATCATCTTGTAATTTGATTTGTTTCACTATGGATTAAGAACTTATGCATAATATAAGCAGGTCAGGGGGTCGAGATGTACGCACCCATATCCCGAATAAGTTTTGCATGGTTAGTGTTATGGATGCTTGAAACTATGTGTTACACATTTTCTGCTTTGAGAACTATTTTGCTGGTCCCAAGTTTATTTTTGTTATAAAATCTTGTACATTGATAATTTGATATGTCATTACAATTAGGTATTATTCTTGATTAAGATTCTTGAGGTATTGGCTATGGTTGAAGATTACTGCTTTTAGTGTGGATTCTTTCCTTGTTTGTTTATAACCTTCCACGGAAGAACAATGGAGTTCCAGTGTTCTGTGAAAGTGGGTTTCATTTTGACTAGAGAAAGATAATATTATGGGATTAAATTATACCACCATCTTTTAGGAGAAAAAACTATGATATATTTTTTTATGTTATTAGGTTCTTAATGGGAAGTTAAATCAACTTTTTCACTTAATTAAACACATTTGTTTAATTTGTACAGTATAAGACTATAAGGTATCTAAGATAGATGCTGAAGCCTTTGCTTGTGAGCAAGGCTACCTTTCCCACTAACCCATCTAACCAGCTTTTAATTAATGCTTTTGACCGAATTTCAATGAATTAAATTCATTATCTCCTCACTTTTAAACACAATTAACTAATCAAATCTTCGCTGGCGAATAGTTTGGGTGGTTATTAAAAAAGACATGATTAGTGCTCTTCAATGGTGTTTCTTGAATTCTGTTCATGTTTTTTTCTTCTTCCCTTTGTCAAATGATCTATAAAAAGAAGAACCACAATTGGTGTTATCTCTTACACAAGGTTTGAGTTTTTGGTCCACACAATTGATAAAATAATGCTGCATTATGAAGTTGAAACCATGAATATTCCAGTTTGCCTTTCTATACCCTCTTTTCTCTGTATAATTATATATGGCTAGCTAGCTGTACTGTTACCCCATTCCCCTCCACAAAAAAGCAGAATGGAGATTTTTATTTGCAAGTTGCAATAGAAAAAAGGCATTAAAAGTTTGGACCCTCCAAATTCTGATTCTCATAACCTTCTTATCTCCTATTGGCTAATCTGGATTAGGGTTTTACACTTTCTATTTGACACTCATTTTAGTGGCATATCTTCTACTTTCTCCTCCATCTGATTGATTTTTTTTGCTCCAAGTTTACATGCACCATCTTGGACAGATACCCGAAAAATTCCGCGAAAAATAATCCAAAACAACCTAGTATAGCAATCAACCCAGTATAATCCCGCACAAGCAGAGTCTTGTCTAGTGTGTGCTTTTTAGTGTTAAAATAGATATTTCTAGAGAAAAGGCCATGAGAAAATGTAATGCTTTGCTAGATATCAACAAATTGTGCTTCTTTGGACAAGAGTGGGGGAAAAAAAATCTTGCAGTAGTGGTTGAGATGGGTTTGGGCCATATTTTCTCTCCATTAGTGAATATTGATGTGCTTTCTTGTGGGCCCAAAGAGTTCCAAGATGAATTCCTGGAGGTTTTTAGGCCTATTAAACCTTTAATAGTTTTCAATTAATAAAAGAGATTTCTATTAATTTTTATGTATTTTTCTTACACCTACTAGCTTATTTTATTTTATTTTTTTCCCCTCTTCTTTGTATTTTCTCTCTCTAAAATATTATTTTTTGGGATTTAGGGTTTAAGGGGTAGGATTTAGGGAGTAGGGTTTAGGGAGAGGGATATGAGTCCATTTTTACTAAGGGTCCATTAGTTTAAAAAAAGGTTTATTAAAGAGTCATTTACCTAACTCATCGAATTCCTGTTAGAAACTATTGACACATGTCTATATATTCATGGAAATATGGAGGTGGAAAGGGGTAAGTAAAGATGTAAAATTACACTCAAGGAGAAGAGTAGATTATATAGGTTAATGAGTTAATCAGTATAGACAAGAACTTGTACTGTGCTGAGCTAAATATTTTTTGTTGCCATAATGATCTTTTTGGTGTTACTAATGTAGAAAGACTTGACTTTTAGGGTGTTTAATTAGCACAAGAGTAAATCAGAAAGACAGCATTCAGAATCAATGGGAGCCTTTGTCAAAAGGGTGTTTAGATTTTGTTTATGTCATGTTAACCCTTTTTTGTTTAAGGGATTATTATGATCATAATATCAGCTGAATCCAAAATTGACCCATCTCAATCACTGGTGTCAAAGATACTCCATCCGTTCCAATAAAATTGTCATTTTAGTTCATAATTTTTGTTAAGAAAAGTTTATTATTTCAGGAGTTTATGTAGTAACTGTTGGTGAGTTACCAAGTTTATTATTGAAAATCGAACCTTTTAACTCTTTTTATACAAATTTTATTTTTTAATTGAGTAAAAATGAGATAAGTTATTAATTGATTGTAAATTTTAGATAAAAACATATAAAAATAAGATATTTATTACAGTCCTTAATAGTTGTGTAACTCACTAAAATGACAAACTTTACTAACCAGATGGAGTAGTAATTTGTATGGAAACCATCATTAGCAGTAATTGTACAATCAAACAATCTCTTTATCAATTTGAAGAAGAACTTTGAACCACAAAAAATACACAAAAAAAGAAGAAAAAAAATCATAAATATGCACTCATCATTATTCATCATCCAACTCATAGAGATTCAATTCCCCTTTTTTTTTTTTTATTTAACTAAAATTGAAAATCTCCTACTCTGCATTCTCTTCTTCTTTTCTTTGCCTTTGGTTTGATCATCTCAAATTCAGCATTTGGGAAGATCAGATGGTGGAGGAAGAATGGACTGATTTGGACCCTTTCCATTCTCCACTAAAAACGCCATCTTCAATCCCCATGTTGTGTGCACCTCCAGATGACAATGCATGAACCAAACTCCTGTCAAACCATTCATTTCAAATTTGTTATCCAACGGTCAAAAATCTTTTGAGTTGTACTACTTGTATACTTGTACTTTTACTTACCTGGGTTATCAGCACGGAATCTGATGGCTGTCCATCCACCAGATGGAACTCCTACCGTATTCCTCTCAACCGGATCCACCAAATTGAACTTCTTCGGATCCGTTTTCGGGTCATAATTCCCCACGCCCCGGCCCACTACGAAGAAGTTGAACCCATGGAGGTGAATCGGGTGGCTTTCGGCTGCTATGATCCCGGTATCTTGGAGCACAAGCTGGACCGTTGCGTTGTACGGAAGGCTGTAGAGTTTGGTGGCTGTGGTGGTGCGCATGTTAGCGGGCCCGGATCCGGTGTAGTTGAACTTATGCGGCGGTTGCCCGGGGAAATCCGTGGTGAAAACGCCGCTTATGTTGAAGAAATGCGCTTGCAAGAGCGCGGTTTTAGGCATCACAAACGTCACGTTGTTGATACCGGCCACCACGCGGCTCCCATTGGTGGCTTGACACGTGGGGCACGGGTTTATCCCGAGCCCCACCGTGAAGAGGAGGTCGTGGTCCACGTGTCGTGGGACTCGGGCCGGGTATTTTCTCGAGTTTAGGGCTTTTAGAGAGTTGACAAAGTTGTTGACCACGGAGGTTGAGTTTTGTGGGGTCGGGCTCGTGAGGAATGTTGGGACGGGCCCGTTGGCCCGGCCCGATCCCGAGTAGCGAACGATGGCGATTCCGGTGGCGTTGTCGACTGCCACGGGGGCGTCCATGAAGGGCGAGACGGCCACCATGTACTTGGCCCCTGGGGCCGCCTTGTCGGCCCTAAGGATGGCGTTGGTGGTTTGGCCTGGGGCGATGATGATGGTGTCGGTTTCGAAGGGCTTGACGTAGGTGGCGTCGACCTCGACCACCGTGAGCTTGTGGCCGGCGATCTTGAAGAAGAGCTCCTCGTTGAGTGCAGCGTTGACGATGCGGAGCATGTAGGTTTTGTTGGTGTCGACGTGGAGGTCGAACGTGCGTTGACCGTTGCAGCTCCGCAAAGGCCCCGGGTGGCCGTTGATCGTGTGGGCGTCCGATACGTTGGGCGCCAGGCCCGACTTCAACGCTTGGTTGATCACTGCCTCTGTGTCCGACTTCCACCACTCTCCTATAAAACCCAGTACAGAAGCCCAGTGAGGTTAAGCCGTCCATCTTATGGGATTTGGTTAGGTGAGAATGATTATTACAGATAAAACTTTACGCACATACAAGCAAAAACTTATGAACTTTAGAATCTCGTGCACATACAGATAAAATTTTATACACTTTAGAATGTACACAAGTTTTTGCTTGTATGTGCTTAAGTTTTTGAATGTGTGAGCTTGAATTTGTACACATTGGAGAAGTGTAAAAAAAATTGCTTATATGTACATGAGTTTAAAAGTGCATAAGTTTTTGCATGTACGTGCGTATTTTACTTGTATGTGCATCATTCTCATTTTACACGTTAATAATCATTCTCACCTGATCAACTTTATATTCCAACAGAATCATAGTTTAAAGAGAATTGTTAAGACTTATATGGCTGACCTAAGACAACCACGACTTCCTCGTTGGGCTTGGGGAAGGGATAGGGAACGCCACGCTTGGGCAAGATGACAAGGGCACCATGGACCGTGGCACGTAGCCAGAGGATGTGGGCGTGCCAGAAGAGGGTGCCTCGTTGGCCCGTGATGGTGAAGTTGTACACGTAGCTTTGGCCCGATTGGATCGGACATTGCGTGATGTACGCAGGCCCGTCAGCCCAGCCCGTTCGCAGCTGCCGGATCCCATGCCTATCAACACACCCACAATATAAGTACACCACATTCAAGCCTCTTTTTTCTTCCCCTATGGTAACAAAACTAAAACTAAAATGTGGTGTGTATACTTACCAATGAATGGACACATTGTATTTGACATGGTTTGTGACCTTAATAAGCACATTATCACCTTCCCTTGCATAAAGAGTGGGCCCAGGAAACTGGCCATTGACTGTCACAATGGGCTTGCTGGAGCAGAGCCTAGTGTAGTTCCTCATCACCACCTGCTCATTATTTGTTAATATTGTTTATTAATTGGGTGTTACCCACAACACAAGTTATCACTATTTGTTACAAGAAATAATGTCTCATATTGATTTGTTTATCTAATGTATATATGTACCTTCCTTGTGTTGTTACCAATTAAAAAATTGTATGTAGTTGATTAATGTAACACGATATCTTCTTAATGAAATCCATAGCTATTTGGGGTCCGTTTGGATTCCTATTTTAATGCATTCTTGATGAATCCAAACAGACCCTTGGACAGTTAGACTTACATTGAACTTGTAATGGCGAACCCGAGATTCGACCAAGACGGCTGAAAACCAGAGGAAGGCGAGAAAGACGAGAACTCGAACCCCAGAAACCGCCATTGTTTTCCAATCACTCTTTTCTTGATGAGCTTCTTCTTATGGTTTGTGTGAAAGTTGTTTTGCTTTGGAATGTTTTTTGAGTGTGTATATATATATGTATGTATTGATCTTACTAGGTTTGTTGCTCAACCCAGAAGCAGCAACCCTGTTGCTACGCTGTCGTTTTACTTTAGGTGAAGGAAAGGTGTACTAGTAGAGTAGTAGGGAAAAGGAAGGCTTAAGCATGCAACAACAATTTTACTTGGTTCCGTATATTTCTTTTGTGTTACATAAAGTACTTTTTAACACTTAAAATATATTTTTGGTGGACCTAACAAGTGTTTGCAAGCCAAGCATTATACAATTATACTAGATTACTAACTGATAAATAATTCTAATTTGGTCATCTTGGTACAATAATATTTCCTCTAGATGTGTATACATTCTATAATGAAATAATGCTTCAAATTCAGTTGGGTCACTTCTTCTTAACTACATAATCCCTCCGTTAAATTTTAATTTACGTTCTAAGCTTAACTCTTTGTTAAGTTTTAATTGTCATTTTAGACTTTTTTTACCTATTTTTTCAGATTTACCCTCATGTTTAGTAATTTTTTTATTTTTATTTTTTGGGTTCTCAATTTTTTATTCATTGCTTTCCCATTTTCTAGGATCTACTGATGAGCCGTTCATCCTTCCATATTTTTTTATTTATTTTTTTGGGTTTTTTGAACTTATTGATTGTAGCTAGTGATTGAAGTATTTTGTCTTCCATAACAAATCTTTCGGCGTTTAGTCTCCATAGCCAAGAAATAGTTACACAGTAGATGAAAAAGTAGAGAGGAAAGAGAGAAACGTAACCAGAGGAGATTTTCTTTTATTTTTTTGTGAGATTTCATGAGCAGTAATAAAAAAAAAATTAGTCACTAATCATAAGAATAATCTGGGAAAACAATTGATTTCTTATTTTGTCTGAAATTTACTAAAACGTCAATTAAAACTTAACGGAGGGAGTATTGAACAATCATATACTTCCCCTTCAAAATATAATGAATTTAATAAAGTCTGTAATGATGATAATAACACATTGCACATGCCACCGTCTAAGGTGTTAAAGTTCGTGGGGCATCTAGACTGGGGGTCGTTCATGTACGAACGCATATTCGCATACAAATCCAGTACATAAGTTTAGTGAGGTTTCATCTTAAAATCAATTGACAATAAAATGAGTAACATATCAATCTTATATATTATGCTTATTTAAGTCCGATGTGGGATAGGTTATTTGCGGTGGCCAACCCGAGACCATGACCTAGCCGGCAAGAATCACGAACTAGATAAATCGGCTGTCTTTTGAGGGTATTTTGTCAAATACGAAAACTCTAAGATATAATCCGCAACTAAATCAAAAGTTGGGGTGATTGTTGCAATATCCTACAAGAAGAGGAAAAGGGAGAAAAGAAAAGCCAAGTACACACAAGAATGGGTGGGAGATACCTTTCATATTTTCTTACCGTAACTCAATCTCACGTCAACCAAAAAAAAAATCTCACGTCAATTAAAAAAAAAAAACATTTTCTTGTTTATAAGCCAAGATTGCTACTGAAACCAGCGGTGGGTATCTCTAACTAAACTTCTACGTACACCATGTATCTATTGGTATCAATCTCTCTCTGATCTAAATCTTGAATTGATGGGTCAAGCTAATCAACTTGAATTTGACAAGATTTGAACAACTTGTTAAAGACATGTTTTATTTCAAATAAATTTGTTTATTTTTAATTTTTATAAGTTATAATCTATAATTCAAATAATTATTGTATGTTTTTTTATTGGACCTTTTAAGTAAAATTATAAGTAATAACAAATTTATCTTTATATTTCATTTTTATTTTTATTTTTTTTAAATCAGTCGAACCCAGTGGAGACTACAAGGTAAGTCCGTCCCTGAGTTTAAGGGGGTCCGATGACCCTGCTTGACCCACGCGATCGGTGCTTCACAGTAGGGGATTCAGGCGGCTGGAGGTTGGGACCCCGCTGAATCTCTGTATTGTTTAGAACGACGTCGTTTTAGTCTTTGTATGGAACGATGTCGTTTGGTGATGTATCATTTAACCACATAATTTAAAAAAAAATAGAAGAACCCACGTCTCTTTCCCTACTCATGTCTTCACACTTCACACCCACCTCGCCGCCGTGACCAGGCCCACCCCAACCTCACCGCCGCCGGCACGCCCCACCTAGCCTCCGTGACAAGGACAACCGTTCCACCGCGACTTCGCCCTCTAATGCCAATTTGAAATTGTAAGTTCTCTGTACTATCTGATTGAATTGATTTTGTTAGGGTTTACAATTTGATAGTAAACTACGTTATGGTTAGTTTTTGAATTAATTCTTGATTTTTCTGTGGAATTGAATTGTTTACAGTTAGATTAATCTGACATTTAGTCGTAGATGTCAAATTGCCAATCTCCTATAAATCGTTATAAGTTGATTTCAAACATCAGTCTTGCAAATACGCAGTAACTGAAGAGGGAAAATACTGAACGATTAAGAGAAATTGGCATAACAATGCCCCAAATCCCGAAAACCTAATTATGCAGGAAACCAAACATATATATATATATATATATATATATATATATATATATAGCAGATGTATCCTTTCATTTCTCTTCACACCTTCTGAAAAATCTCCTTCACCTCCGTTACAGAAAGCGGTCGAATTTCAAAAATTAGAAGCAAGAAGATGTCATCCAACCCAGAAGAAGCTTTATCCTCATCTGGTGATGACGAAAATCTGGTACATTTACTGTTCATACATACTTCTTACATCCTAAAAATGTAGTACAGTTGAAATATACAAGAATCAATTCATTGGCAGGATAATGGAAGTGCCGAATTGCTTGATTATTCGACGTATTTCCGAACCGAGCAAGAGTGGCATGATCGTAATTCAATGCTGGATTGGGCGCGTGGTGTAGGACGCCAGTTGAACATGGTCCTCACCATAAAGTCTTCATGGAAGTGTAAGGTGATCTTAGCTTGCGAGAAGTTCGGACATAGTAGATTAAAGGAGAAGGTGATTCCGGGAGAAGGCCAAAAAGACGCTTCGCGCAAACGTAAAACGAGTACGAAGAAGAGCGGATGCAAATTCGAGTTGAACGGGCTCAAGCAGAAGAACACGGCGTGGAAACTGACAGTGATATGCGGTTCCCACAACCATGACCTTCCGCTCACCTTAGAGGGTCATGCTTATGCTGGACGGTTGACAGAGGCCGAGCTGGAGGACGTGAAGGAATGGATTGATGAGGGTATCCCTCCGAAGAAGATCCATTCCATGTTACGAGACAAGTACCCGAATAATCTGACGTCGAGGAAGCAAATATACAATCTTCGGCAAGATATGGCGAGAAAGAACTCGTGTCAAACGGAGACGACTTGGTTGGAGCAGGAACAGGACACTCAGAGCGTCGAATTTAGTGTGGCGAGAACAGCGGACGAAGAGACTCCACGGCCCTTCGTCCACTTAGGGTTTGATTGGGGAGTTCAAAATGTCGACGGGTTCATGTTCGCTTTCATAACCAAGGTTATAGACGTGACAGGAGACGGTCATTGTGGATATCGGGCACTGGCTGAGTTATTGGGGTGGGGGCAAGCGCAATGGCCGCAAGTTCGAATCGAGCTAGCGCGAGAGATGATAGGAAACAAAGAGTTGTATGCTTCAATCCATCCTCAAGCCGTCCCGGTTGACGAACTAATTCGAAACGTCAACTTCTTGCTACAAGACTGCACGTCCAAGCACTGGCTCGAGATGCCCATGGTTGGCTTAGCGTTTGCCACAATACACCAAGTGGCGCTCGTGCTGCTATCATGGAGCGGTGCACACACATGTCTGCCGATGATTGCAACCAAACCGAATTCAAAACCTCCAACCGTTGTTCTCTCAATGGCATTAGTGGGAAACCATAACCATTTCGTACCGGTAAAGCTAACTCGTTTATTTCTCGTCTCTCTATGATTCATTTATTTACATGATTTGATTCTTCATTCCAGATTTGGTTGAGGGAAGACGCCCCGCTCCCCCCAACTCCGGTGGAGTGGAGAGATTTCCATGACAACAGTGTCGACGGTTGGGACGAACCGTTTCGTAGCAGGATTGATGAGTTTCAGGCATATCGTATTGATTATGGACGTCCCATTGCTTGAGTTGTTATATGAGTATTTTAGATGTCATTGCAATATTTTGTGTATTGTAGGTTGTAACTCTCATTTTGATCCAACTAACTACAAATGGTGGAATGAGGACTTTAGGAAATTTTAAGACATTGTAAATCCTACTCCCATTTCACCTTGCACTACTTCTAATCTATTATATTAAAATATTTAAGCATAGAAAGTGTAATTCCTACTAAGTTATAGATTTTAACAAACCCGTATTGTAGAAGATGAAATTTTGTATAAAAAGAGATGAATTTGAAGTTAGAGGAGTTAGAAATGGGTTATCCTAATTTCCTATTCTCTTTTCTCAAAGAACTGAACCTAAAATATTTTTTTTTTTTGTCTTTGTTTATTCTTTCTTGTTTTGCCTTTCGTTTCTCAATAGACAAACTATGGCTTATAAGACCTTTTTTATACCTTATAAGATTTAATGAATAAGAAGTATGGTGTTAAACCTTAATTGCTCAACAACCACCAAACATTATGGTTTTGGGCCAGAATAGATGGTGTTAATGTCCAGACTAGCGGCCCACTCATGAGTCCATTTTCTGCAGATCTAAACCCAAGTCCATATTTATCCATATATGCAAAATGTGCAGGCCTTTATAAAACTGAAAAACAAAAAAAATTACATCATAAAATATATTGAAAAAACATAAATTAATATATCTACATTATATTTGGGTGCTTCTTTGCGCACCCCACTAATTTCTTTATACACCTCATGTAGACAATTATATCCTTATTAGTTTTAGAAATTACCCTATATCCACCTTCTTAATTCTCATTTACACATCAAAAAGGATCTCTATCCCCCTTAATCTCTAATCGATACCAACACCGTCGGCATTTAAGCGTACCTCTATTCTCCTCCCTCATACAACCTCTACTTTTGTTATTTATATACAAACTAAGCGTACCTCTATTCTCCTCCCTCATACAACCTCTACTTTTGTTATTTATATACAAACTGTTGATTTTCACAATATTTTTTTAAAATTAATGATACAAATAGCTTCCAAAAATAAAAGTGAAATGTCTAGTGGCCTTCCACTATACAACATCAAAGTCGGTCGATTTTCCTCAACAATCAACATTTCATCATATCCATTGACGACAGCGTGCCAGTCGCATCTTGTTTCATAGTCAGTCGATACATCTGAATCCCAATTTTTTAATCTAATTTGGAAGTTGTAGGATTTAGGATGGTTGTCGGAGATGCGCTGGGAGATTGTAAAAGAGGTGAAGTTGTATTGTATAGGAAATTGAGAGGTTTGAGATTTTGACATATAAAGGGGAGACCATTTTAACAAAAGGGTAAATCCGTCATATTTACGAAAATAGAGGTATACAAAGAAATTGTGGGGGTACGCCGAGATCGTCCTTTATATTTACAGGAAACATGTCAATATATTTACAGGAAACAACATAAATTAAAAAGTCATTATTAAATATCTAATGGACTTTAATTAAAAAGTCATTATATACAGATTTCATGTCTTACCAGTTACCAGCGAGTCAAATGGACTATAATTTCATTTTAAAAAATGGACTATAATTATTGAGATATTTAATAATGATTTTTTAAATCCTCCTTTGTAACAAAAAGGGGAGATATAATGAGTTTTAATAAAATATTTATTATTGAAAGCAATGGTTAGTGGTTGGTGATACTTTTACTAATTTGAGCGTGGCTTATGATACTACTTAGTACTTACTAGTTGCTATATCACTAATGTAAGAGTCCAAAACGTAGGAGAGTAGGACCGTTGACAAACATGTAATTACTTATGTTGTTTGACACCCACTCAATTATTATGTTTTTTCTACTTTCGATGGCTGGTCCATAAAATCTGTATCTTAGCGTTTATTACAGAAAGAGTTGTTTGGCATAATAGACTTGCAATTCAACCCTAATTATACTTAAGAAAAATTAAATAAGGAGAGCATAATTCGGTCCAGACGGAAACATTGAACCGGATTCGATCAAAGTTTTTCCGATTCGATCCTCTAAACTAAACCGAAATAACTTTAAACCAAATTTATCTAAGACTTTTCAGTTCAATTTTCGGTCTACAGTTTTATCGATTCGGGTCGATGCTCACCCCTGACATCAAGTCTATTCAGTGGGTAGTAACATTGTAAAATGACAATAAAAGATATCAATTTGGAGTGGATTATCCAAGTTTTGTTGTTTAACTCTAAAGTTTTAGGTTTTGTTTGACAAATGCATTTATAATGAAAATTTTATAGTATATTTTTTGTTAAGATGTAATTTAAAATTTTAAAAAAATTATATAATATAAAAAAATTTATAAATAACAAAGCCTTTATAAAATAAATTAGGAACAAATTCTTAATCTTGTAGTGAATTCACTAGAGCTTGAGATGGCTTTACATTGGGTTATGAGCCTCTCTTTTCCTCTTTTTTTGAAAATTTGCCCCTTCTCTGATAAAAGAACAGCACGTTGTTCTCCCTCCCTCACTTTTTGACTTCTGTGGCAAATTTATTGATTACCCAGCCCCTTTTTTAATTTGGGATTTTTGCATATAGCATAGGAAAAAATCATCAGCCCAAAACACACTTTAAAGTCTAAAGTATACTTGATTTGATCAAAATTTGATTCCTTGTGATTTCCCCTGCCATTACCCCCCAAAAAAGCTGCCTTTTGTTATATTGCTCCTTTAATTTTATCCCTTTACCTGCAGTTTCTTCAATGACACTATACTATGGCAGCACAAACTATAGAAACCAAAATAATAGCTAAATTAGTTGTGATTAGCTTTTAACACCACTGAGTTAAACTGTTAATATCAAGTTTAACATGCTTTTAGGGAATAAATCATTGTTCATTGCTTAGCTAGTTAGCTTGATTCCTTCTTTTGGTAGATTAGGTTGCTAATAATTTACACTTGCATTTACCCATGAATATGATGAAAAAGGGTGAAATCAGACACCCATCATGGTGTGAAACATGGGATGAGATTTTCCCCATTGATGGGCTCTGATTTGACTTCCAATTTTAGGGGATCATCACTATCTATAAGAATTATAATACAGCACCACATAGCTGACTGAGAATTGTCACAACAAATATAGTAATTTCAGCAAATAAGATGCCAATGGAAAGCAGATTTGCAGAAGAAAAACCTGCCAAACAAGTGTACTGTAAAAAATCAATCACTACCATGAAAAAACAAACTAAAATCTGACCTTCATAAGACCTACCAATCTGCAGAATCCTGTTAAATCACAGGTGTCTGTAAGAAATGATTAGTCAAGTTTTAGCTTCTCCCACTTATCTGTCTCACCTTCTTGCAAGATGAGAATTGATAATCCTTCAAATTTGCAGAGCATCAAAACCCAGCTGCATATCTGTAACATGATTTGTTACAACCATAATAAGACAGATTTGCAAAGATTCAGAGATGAGGAAAATAGAACTCTTGCTTTTGTTTTTGTTAATGAATCAGATAAGCATACAAGTTGCACAGATATACCATAACCCAGGGTGCTTTTATGTGATCAACCACTAAGTATACAGAGAATGACCAGGTTTCCTGATAACATGGCAAATTCCAGAAAAACTAAAAACAGTGGAGGAAAATAGGGTTAAAGAACAAGTTGTGATCTCAATACATTCTCAGCATGTTCCTTGCAATTGTATGAGAGTATGCAGCAGGCTTAGCTTTGGCAGTTGCCCCTCTCCGGCTACCTCTCATTGGTGTCAGATAGAACCTCAGCAGGCCATTGTCGACGTCGTTTGGTGAGTATCTAGCGCTTCGGTTCCTCTCCAAGACAAACTCATTGCTCTTCCTCTTGGCATGCCCGTTTGTCGTCGTTTCGACATTGCTCTTCCTCAAGCTTCCACCAATCGAGCCGTTTCTCCAGCTCACACTGCTATTACTACGAAAACCGTTTCTATTAAAAGCGACTCTCGGATCCCCACCATATCCATCTCTACCTAGCTCTTGCCAAGACTCAGAAAACGACCTCTCAACCCCGGTTGCTCTACTGTACCGATCATCGTAGTCGTCTTTGTTACTACCTCGACGAACAATTAAGCCCCAAATGTTCCAAGATTTCCAGCTCTTGGACTTCTTTGATCCCTTCCTATCACCACCACCACCATTGCCACCAATCACAGAAGAGTCCCTAAAGCCAAAGTCAAAACTCTCCGAGCAATCGTCTCTAAGCGAATTAGAATTGGGGTTTGAGTCCCTCAATTCTCCATGAAGATACTCCACAGCTGCTGCAGGGGTCACCTTTGCATCACTAGTTCTACTACCACCAGCAGGCTTCATCTCATCCATCTCAGCAACCACAGCAGCAGCGGTTTTCCTGATGGAGTTTGATCTGTCAAGGCTCTTCCTCCTCCTGGAGGAGGAATCTGAATAGTAATCCTTAGTCTGTGCAGCCCCACCTGGCACAAATTCCTCCTCATTTGTTGATTTCCTTGGCTCCTCCAGAGGAATCTGATTGTCTTTCCTCAGAGGATGAGCAGCTGGAGCTGGTGCAGGAGAATCCTCCACCACTGAAAGCATGGAAGGCATCCTAGGAAAGTTGGTGGTGGATCTTCCACCACCACCGCCACCACCAATCAGATATCCATCCCATGAAGCCCTAGGTTCATCAAAGGAGTATCTAGGATCATCCAGTGACATTCTGCCTGCATCAAGGGAATTCCTGCCATAGTCAAGGGACATTCTCCCAACATCAAGGGAGAATCTGGGATCAATATCACAGGATCTTCTGCCATAGCCGTAATCGGCGATTTCGGATTGAGTTTCCCTGCAACTCCTCCCAGCATTGCTCTTCTTGCTGACCTGCACAGTCCTTCCACCACTGTGCTTCTTCAGCTTGTTGTTCTTCTTGGTCCAGGACTTGAGCTTCTTGCTGAAAACCGAGGCGGCAGACCAGAAGCTGCCGGCGAGTTCCTTCAGGTCCTTTCCCCCGGCCTTCTTGCCATGGGAGTCCAGATCCATGTGGTCCTTCATTGGCTTCAATTCAACCTTTTCAGCCTCCAGAATCTCCCCCAATTGCTCGTCAGTGGACAGTTTAGGGTTACTTGTGCTGTTGTTGGAAGTAATTGGCTCTTCAATCTCTTCAATTTCACAACTCTCTTCAATTTCACCACGCTCTTCTTCCTCCTCTTCGCCTTCTTCGTAAAACACTTCTCGCTCGCGCTCGTCTTCCTCGTTCAATTCTAGCACAATAGAGCTGGAATTCTTGAATTTACCTTCTAACTGGTCGGCTCCAGGTCCAACCCTAGAAGAGGAGGAAGCAGCGTCTTTGGAAGAAATCGCCGCGGCCGTACGCTTGCCGTTGTCCTGGTTGAAGAGAGAATAGAGCGTGTTCCGAGCCCTAACGTCGCACGATTTCCTCTGCGGCTCGAAAATGCCGGTGAATCCGAAGCTGGCGTCGTTCTTCCCGCCTGAGAACGACTTCGTCCGCCGAAGCTCCGGGAGAAACGAACCCGGCCTCGTCCGAAACGACGGCCTCTCGCCGGCGGCGTTGGCTGCGGAGGAGCCTCGGAAGAGGGATTTGAGTGCGGAGGAGGCGGATTTGCGGCCGGCGGTGGCGGTGGAGGAGGAAGCAGCGGACTGATCTAGAACGGAGAGGCGCTCGAAGAGGCAGGAAGGGCAGAATCCGGTGAAGTGCTCATCGGGATGGCGGTCGCAGCTTGTGGAGATGCGGTGGGGCTGGGGATGCTGAGGCGGCGGCGGAAGCTGCTCTTCCACTGGATTCATCACCGGCGGTGGATTGCTGGGGTTTGAGAATGTAGCAGCGAACGGAAATGTCTGCTTCTCATGCTACCATTACCACTCCAGCTGCATTCTTACTTTCTTTTCGTTGCTCTGATTTTGCTTTCGCTTTAACTTTGATTTCTACACACAGAAAAGAGAGAGAAAGGAGGGAGAGAGGAAGAAGAACGAGAAGGGAAATTTAATGGGAAAATGGAAACAGGGGAGAAGATCTAAAAGAGAATCTGGCGAAAAAATGCAAAATAAATAAATAAGAGGTTATATTTTCGAATACTCCCTCTGTCCCATATTATAAACTCCATTTTGATCGGATTTAAATATCAAGACGGATTTTATATCGTTAATATCTCTAATTATATAATTTTAAAAATTATAATTTTTTGATATTATCAAATTACTCGTTGAAATGAATCAAACAAAACCGCACATTACTATATTTTTTTTTTTATATTGAAAGAAATTTTTAAAATTCCCTTTAACTGTGAACATTATAAAAAACACAAATAAGACTTATAAACTGGGACGGATGCAGTATTATTTTTGTAGCGTCTCTTTCTTCTCTTTAAAAATTTTCTTCATCTCGATTTTCTCCACGCACAGAAGAGACAGTAGGGCTGGAGTTTTGCTTTTCGGTTGGACACTTTAATTTCGAAATTACCCATTTCGCCCCCTCAGTGCAACGGGCAACTATAGTTTTATTTTATCGTTGAATACTTGTCATTTAATTTTCACTTAATTAATTTTTTTTAATATAAGTATTAAAAAGTATAATATTAATTAACTATTTTAAAAATTATAATTTAATAACTAATCACTTAATTTGTACCAATAAATAAAGATAATTTAATAAAAAAATTAATATGTAAAATTTTCAATAATATATTATTTTCGTTCGAATATAGTTATCATTTTAGTCCACGGATTTCGTTAAGAATTTATAATTTGAGTTATAGTTTGTTATTGAAAGTTGTACATCCAAATATTCTTTATCCTATCGGCTACAATAAGATTGATAATTAATAGATTGCAAGTTTTAGTAAAATTTTACATAATTAGTATTTTAGTGTAATTATTATATTTTTTAAAATTTGTGCAATAACTAAAATGATAGTATTTTGTAGGGAACTGATGGAGTATATAACTTGTTAATAAATTACTTACTTTTTTAGGAAAATAAGTGTCATTTTAGCTTATTATTTTTGTTCATAGATATTTGACATTTTAGAGTTTTAAGTATGATTTATTGGTGAATTACGAGATTTGTTATTTAAAATTGCACATAATACTTTCTATGCAAATTCTTCTTAGTTATTTGTTAGAAATGAAGTGTGTAATTATTAAAATATAGATTTTAAAAATATATAGTATTTAAGCTTACTTATTGCATTCATTAATTATTGTGTTAAAAGCTATAATAACAAATATTACCTAACGAGGAGATTATATCTAAAATTTTAAATGCTTAATGTTTATTAATAAAAATATAAAACTAGTATAACACTTGTCACTAAATGGAAGGAGCGGTAATAGTTTTATGGGTTTTTCTAACCTATGCACATAATGCATAGGTTAAGAACCTTATTTTAGAAAGTTGTGATTAGGTGTTATCATTTTAAAAAGTTTTAAAAAAATAGATGGGTTTAAGCATTTTCTTTTAGGGAATAGTTTCCAAAATAAAAAGAATTAACCTAGGATAGAAAACCCATAGTTTTATTTTATCTGTGATGTATCCATTAATATGCTAATCATAATGTACCAATATAACTAATTATGTCTTAATCTTGATAGTAAAGCACTTTTAATGAAGTACATGATACCTGAAAAAGCAGTACACTAGCTTACTGTAAAAATAATTGAGAAATCCTTTGTATTTTAAAAGATTCATTCCAATGTGTTACTATTACTCACATCTACTCCCTCTGTCCCTAAATATTTGTCTCATAGCCAATTTTGACACTATTTACAGTTGAAGAGAATCTTCAAGATTTCTTCCAATATATAAGAAAAAACATAGTCATGTGGAGTCTTGTTTGATTCGTCTTAACGAGTACTTTGATAATATCAAAAAAAAAAAATTATTAATATGTAATTAGAGATATTAACGATACAAAATCCGCATCAACAAATATGCCCTCCGCCCATGGGACAAACAAAATGGGACAAAGGGAGTAGCTTTCTTTATGTGTTTTAAATTTCATGGACTTGTATTAATAATCATCTTTTTTTTAGTGTTTGTGGTATTAGACTTTATATTAATTTTTTTTAAATTCGAGTCTTTTTTAGTCTATAGAATGAAGTTTTAGAAAAATCTTACAAACAATATTCATTTAGAGCAGTTCTAATCGATTAAATTATATTAAATTGAATTTTTTTCTTGTTTAATAATATTTGTTATTTTAATTTTTAATATAACTATTAAAAAAATATAATTATTAAGTTAAAATACTATAAATATTTTTTTAATTGAAAAAACAATAAAATAATAATTCACCTTATTTCTAATCAATATGTAAGAGAATTTACATAAAAAATGATAATATGTGCAATTTTCAATAACATATATCGTAACTTACTAAAAAAAATCAACTAAAACCCTAAAATGATAAATATTGTTTAAAACTAATAGCTAAAAAAATCTATAAACTTATTTCATTTTCATTTTTTGAGAGGGTGTTTCTTTTTGTTTTCCCACTTCTCTAGATTCCACTTTCTATCACCCCCAACATTCAGACTGAAAACTTTCACTTTTTCCCCATCCAAACAAACCCTTAATCCCACCCATTCACACTTTAAAGTTCAAATTTTCTACTATTATTATGCAAACTTTGCATGCCAAATTGTTTCAAAGTACTTGGCTTTTGTTCATACTCGCTTACAGTCTCCCACAGCCACAGGGGTGTTTCCGTCTTTTTCGCACTTTATTTATTTATTATTTAAGATTGATCAGAATTCAGAGAAATGCTTCACCGTCGCCAAACACGCCGTACTGCCTTTGCCAGGTGGGAGCGGGGGGTCCGATTCAGTTCCCCCTTCTGCCAGCTGCTCCCACGTCTCTACGCGACGTCGTTTTCGCCTTCTTCTGTTTAAGGCCTTGTTTGGATACTTGTTTTTTGTCCTCTTAATTCTCCTGATAACCCAGCGCTTTAGACAATTAGGGATTTGGCGGGGCTAATGGGCTTTTAAAATTAATCAAGCATGGCTAATCAACACCTTTTAAATTGGACATGGGTCGCCCCTACAATTACTTTATCTAATTTATCTGCATTTACTTATGTATAGCAATCAACTCAATCCTATGGAGTACATTATTGTTAGAGATTAAATTCACCATTTCTATGTATATTTTTGTGTATCTTATAGGTTAAATTTATTTATTTTATATCCTAAACTCTAAAATATAAACCCTAAAACATAAATCCTAAATTCTAAAATATAAATTATATATCCTAAATCCTAGACTCTATACCCTAAATTCTAAAATCCTAAACCTTAAATTATAAACCCTAAATTTCAAATTATAAACCATAAACCTTAATTATTAACTCCAATTTAAAGTTTAAAATATAAAATAAATTAGTAAAATTCAAAGGTACATGAAAGGATGTATAATTAGAATGCATAAAATTTAATGGGTTATACATGCATCATACATAGGGCATTTAGGTAAAAAGGATCTAACATCATTTCAATTGACAGAATTAGGGTCTGTTCGATTGGGAAGAGATGAAGTTAGTGGAAGTGGAAGTAAATACTTCAACTCTTACTTCATCTCCATTTTTACTTAGGCTGTGTTCGGTTGGTAGGAAGTAGAAGTTAAACTTGATTGAAGTTGAAGCATTTGTTTAATGTTGGGGGGTAACATTAAGCAAAATGGGAGTTGAAGTGAGAGTTCAAGTGTTTACTTCCACTTCAACCCCAATCGAACCGAACGGACCCTTAATGTTGAGGGATGAGGATAAGAATTTGCTTAAACTTCAACCAACTTAATATCACTTCAACTCTACCGAATAGACCCTAAACCTATTTTTTTTCCTTCAAACAAAGAGGGAAAATAACTTTATAGTTGGCTTTGGGTGTAACTTGGCTTTTCTTGTGATTGCTTTGGGCTTAATTGTCTTTTTATAGGTAAAGGAACAAGGTTTCTTCGTTGGTGTAGCTTTACTCTATAAAAAACAATCTCAAACTCTTATTTTAAACATTTTTTATAACCTATTAGAACACTATAAGAAAACAGTAAATTCTATAAAAACATTAAAAAATTATATACACCATAATCTTATGAACATAAATTGTGAAATCGTTTTTTGTTTTGTTTTATAGAAGGCACTTAAAAAATAATTTTTTTTTGAAAAAAAAACTGAGTATAGTTTAATAACGGAAACTATATAGTTGGCTTGAATTACACTCCTACTACTTATGATCGAATCGAAGATGAATTATGAATAGTATCCATGGATTCTCACACGTATGGAATCACATGATAAATAATCATCAAATACCTATTAATCACCTACCCACCACGTACGTACGTAGTAGATGTGTTACAAATTAATACAATACACTTTTTTATTTATCAAAAGAAGATTACAAAGAATTATATTAATTCGTGCATGCATGGAATAAAGCGTAAAGTGATATGCTGTCCTAGCTAGTAGCTATTGTGTCGATCACCCATATACTATTGACTTTATTCCTTTCTTTAATCAGCCATTAGTTCTATTAATTCGTATCAATGAATACAACTAATAACTTTTCGTACATGAGTTATTCCCTTTAGCTAGGTTTAGGGTGCATTTTTTCCTAGACATACAAACATGACCTTAGTTTTTTCCTTTGTATATTGGTATATACTTAATTATAATAGAGATTGTTTGATTTATTCATATTTGATATTGATTCATGTGTAGCAGTAGGGATGACAACGGGACGGGAATTCCTCATTCCTATGAGGACATGAACTGAGCGTTTAAACGGGGATGAGAGCGGGGGCAGGGGAAAAATTTAAACCCCGAGCGGGGCGGGGATAAAGGTCCTTATCCCGTTCTCCGCCCCGTCCCCGACGCGGAACCCGCAGGAATTCCCGCCGAATGCATTATTTTTGTGATTTTTGTAATCTTAAATCCTAAATTTTATATTGTTTAGTCCATAAACCTTATACCCTTTAGACATTATGTTACGGTCCAGGCCCATTGGCGCTATCCTATTGTAACAGGCATGCAGACCATACACCCCAACCTTTCACATGACCCAGGCCCATCAGGCGCTACCATGCAGGATGTTGGAGGCGGGAATCGAACCCCCGACCTCCCTTTAACAAGTGGTTGCATGCACACTTGCTAACCAACTAAGCTGCGCCAATGGGCCTGGGCCTGCCCCCGCTCTCATTGTAACACCCCCAAATAACTTCTTGAAAGTATTACCGTCAGTGACCTCAGACGTACTGTCCGATGTCACCCAAGGCTTTTCCAATTGATATAAATCATTAAACCACAGTTATAATACAACATATCATAACTTTCATTTAAACCAAGGTTTAGGATTACATCCATGAACCAAATACATCAGAAATACAACGGAAGTCTTACTACAAAACATGTTTAACACAGCGGAAGTCTTTACACAAAACATATTTAACACAACGGAAGTCTTTTAAAATAATTAACAAAGGGTCTTGATCGCAATGATCACCGCCAAGGATCCTCAACCTGAATAAACTTGTCAAAACACCGTTCGCCTCTATAGTCGTTCTAGCCTTCACGGGATAACAACTTATCTGATGTGCCGAATCGAACGGATGACACTAGCCAACCATGCAGAGAACAATTACGGTTGGTTAGTCTAATGAAAGACTAAACAAGGGTACAAAGCAGAGTGGTTCGAAGTAGTCGTATTAGGTTAGACTCATCGTCTCTCCAATAAAATTCGATCACGATAGTCAACCACCATACTTCTACTGAATTACATGAAAATGCATGATCAAGAGAAGATTCTGGAGACCGACTCTCACAACAATCAATTCCAAAAGAAGACTCCAATGAGTTGAGTCTTATCGGAAACATGACAAATGTTGGGGAACATTAAATAATCACACAAGCGTTCAAAAACAATTTGATATTTCGGTTCACGACCAACCTCACCGCCCCAGGGCGAATCCAGATTGGAAAGAGAACTTTACTCTGATCAAAGCCAAGACGAGATTTCCTAGCTGCACTATTGCCTAGCTGCACTACTCGCCCAAGGATATATTAATTATGTGCGACAACGACACTTATCTCATTTAATTCCAAAACACACATCACGTTATAAGCTTTTAGATATATGTTTCGTCATGAGGGACATATATCGAAGGAAATCCTTCCAAGGTTTGTGACACTAGCTAAGTGCACCACCTCTATACTCGGATAGAGGACGATCATGATCCGCCAGTTGGTGTCAGGGTCTCCGATGCCCTCTCAACCAATAATTATCAAGAAACGACTGGACCTCACATAGAGCCCAAAGTTCCTACGAATACTCGTGCTAACTAAACAGTTCAACATAGTAATAATCCACATCACATCCATCATGGCCAACATCAAAAACATATATTTATACTAGCGTTGTTCTTAGCAGATATACAACCTAGTATAATATCATATATATATATATATATATATAATAGCGTTGTTCTAACAGATATACAACCTATTATAATATCTCATTTTAATCATATCATTTAACAAAACTGTTCCCAACGCAAACAATAAATCATCCCAAATTAATTAACAACTAACCAATTGATAATTAATTGAAATATGAAATGATGAGCAAGAGCGAACCGCCACTTGCCTTAGATCCGCAGAAGCTTGAACAAAGCTTAGAGACAACGGGTTCCTGGGTCTGAAACTGGGACAGATCTCGGATTATAAATCCCTAAGAAACGACCCATAACGAGACCTTAAGTTAGATTCAATATCCACATATATGAATCTAAAAGAATACTAAAAGAATCGAAGGAGTCAAGCCTCGCCCAAAGCCAAACACCCAAGAACACACAATACGAACCCAGCTCACCGCGGGTGCGGTGGAGTCCTTGCCGCGGGTGCGGCGAGCTAATAGAGACAGGGGAGTTCGACAACGAAGTGGAGAAAACTCACCCCAAATCGATTCGTTTGCCTTCGACTCGATTATGGTTTGATCTCCAAACTCCTTAAACCTTCAAACAACACTGGAGGACACCTTCCCAACTCAAAAGAACTTCGGCGACAACTCCGGCGAAGCTCCAAAACTCAGACAACAATGGAGGTTTTTCAGAGGAGGAAGAAGAAGTTCAGCAGCTAATCCTCCTCTCCAGCTCCTCCCTTTTATAGCTCCAACCCACCTCCACTTGCAAGGGAACAGAAGGGACGACTAGGGGCGAATTCAGGCGGCCTAGGCCTGACAACGGCGAGCCACTTGTTGCTGCAGAGGGGAAGAGGATAACGCTGCAGAAGAAAAATATCCCACCGCGGGGTGCGGCAGGGTGCTGTTGCTTCAGAACTGGTCCTCGCCGCGGGTGCGGCCACTTGACCGCGGGGTGCGGTCAAGGCCATTTTCACCCTTTTTGACCGATTTAAATCTTGGGTTAATCTTCTTAACCTCGGGTTAAATATATTCGTACACGAACGACTATTTAACCTCGAAAATACGTCAACTGTATTTTATATTACTCATAAAAAATATTACATAGATCAAACATATTACCGAATGTCTGAACTTCTCTGAATTTAATCCGACTTGTAATACGAGAGTTTGAAAAATTCCAAATTATCCTTATAAAATGAGGGATATTACACTCATCCCCGTTTAAACGCCCAGTTCATGTCCCCCTGGGCCGTAACACATTAAACCATAAATCTCAAATCTTTTATACCATAAATATTAATAATATATAAATTAAAATAAATTTTTAAAAAATTATGCGTAGTGACGGGATCTCCGACGAGAAGCGGGGCCCCGACGGGAACGAGAACAGAGGAAGTTTTTGATCTCGGTTTGGGAACGGGGACATGGGCAAAAAACGGGGAGAGTACGCTCGAACCCGCCACATTGCCATCCCTATGCAGCAGTGCATATGATCCTACATCTCTTTCTCTATATGATCCTACATCTCTTTCTCTACTAACACATACACAAAGTAAATCTACCCACTATGTATAAATATATATATATATATATGTTGTGTAGATGTTATTTTCAAAAACATCACTTTTTCTATGTTATCATGTTTTATTCCCATGCATGTGTTTTTTTTGTTTTCAATTATTATTTGGGCTTTATCTGCCTAATTCCCATAAGAAAGCTATTTATTTATTTTTCAGCTAATAACTATTAAATCTGATAATTTGTTTAACAAAGCTCTTTAATAATCATTTATCCATGCCTTTTTCACAATTCAATTAATACACATATACCTATTTTAGGTAAACAACAAATATGCAATAATTTTATGTAAACAACAGATAAAAGGGTGATTTTGTTCAAAATTAACCTAATTATAGTGGCTAGTCTTGTTCAATTTTTTTTACTGATAGTGATGACTGATGAGTGAATCTATAGTGATGAGTTAATAATGTAAATTAAGAAAGCATGCAAATGAACAAAGATGACAGTGTACAGAGTACATATATATGCTTTAGCTTTAGATCAGATTTCTGCCATATATGAATTCTGGTTATGTATATATGGAGAGAGAGAATGCTGATTTTGTCTCTTGAAAGCTTTTTTTTATTTAATTTGTTGCTGCTACTGATTCATTTACTGAATATTTCTACTGAATACTGAATCATGATACATCATTCTTTATCCAACATATATATATCCCTTTAATTCCTGTAATCTCAGCTTTCTCCTGTTTGTCATCTTCTCCATCACTACAGTATTTTTTATTTTTATAATTTTTTTATTAGACACTATACTCTTCTATAAACTGCTTATTATCACTGACATTATATTTGTGGTAATTAATTAAGTACTTTAGAATATTAATTCATTGGATCAAACAAGTACACGGTTAATTATTTTATTTAGTGGGTAATGTCTTCATTTTAAAATTATGATTGTACTGCGCTAATTCATAGGTTAATCATAATTTGGTACATTAGTCAAAATAATTAATTTAAAGAAACCAAGAGGAAAATACAATTGGAATTTGTCTGCAAGATCAGCTTTTCTTCAGTACATAGCATTGTGTAAAATTATATTCAAGTGTGGTTATATTGAAATTTTAAGTTTAAGTTTATTTAATTTAATAGTTGAATTACTTATATCCGATGTTTTATTGGCTGCCATTTTTCCGGATTGATTGAATATGGAACTGCAGTCTGCAGTCTCCGACTACAATAGATATTTTACAAGAATCTTGAAGGGACCGAATAATACATGTGTACAATGATAAAAGACATATATATTAAGATAATTAATGCATTTGGACAAAAGTTGTTTAGTCCCATGTGATTGCAAAATTGGTCTTCTAATCCCCTAACATAAACCGCGTATTAGAAAATTAATTGGCCATGAAGCATTAAGTTTAACTTAGTTACTAATATACCTCCTTAACTAAGAAATTAGCACTTCCAATAATTAACAATGCGTTTACAAAACCGTTTTAAACAAACTCAATGTAATCCCGCACACGCAGAATCTGGAAAGTTAAAATATAAAACCATTAAGCAATGGAATTGGATATAACAAACTCAAAATGTGATTATAAATTCCTCTAACATTTTGTTAGTATTTGAAAATTAATACCCTTTTTTTTTAAAAGAATGAAGTGCACACGTAAATGTGGTGTTACATACTTGAAAGATATGAAATGCACACGGTTGATGCAATATTAATATAATTAATCCACAAATTTCGGCAGAGAAAGGGGTCATTATATCAAATAATTATGCCTTATAATCCACCCAATTTCATCATCATTTCTCATCATCACACTTTTTGACACTCAATCTATCTTCTTCATGTTTTTGCCCTTGATAAATAAAAGGGTAATCCATGCTTTTTTAACAATAATATTGACATGGATGATAAAACCCCAAGACTCATAGTTCAATTTATTATATTTCATATTTTTCAATAACTAGCTGCAAAATTAACAAGCTAGTCACCACCATATTCAAAACACACCCCCAAACAAGGACGAACAAAGAAAGCAACATGACAATTTTGAGAGCTAAAAAAAGGGGAAAAGAGAAAGGGAAATGTGAATGATAAAAAAGACAACTCAATGGAGGCCTACCTCAAACCCCACAAAGCACGACCAAATAAAAGCTTATGGTAATATTCTTCCCAAATAATAGTATTTATTTATAAGAAAAGTATTTAATATATCAGACATACTTGTTAAATAGTAAGCCGATAAAATCAATAGTCCGTTGGAGTCACATGTGAATCCCACATTAAAAATATGGAGGTTTCAGGCCTAGCATATAAGTATATGGATTACTCATCTTATTACTAATTGGTTTTAGGATGGAATCCATTGAGCTTATGTGTTATGCTTGGTGGTTGTGGCTCAAGAGGATTCCCCCAACAAGTGGTATCAGAGTCGATGGTTCGCCATGGGCCGGTTGCACCATGTAGAGACAGACATCACGGTGCACACCCGACGGGCTAGCCTTGACCCGTTGCGTGGTGGTCTAAGTTTCAAGAGTGAGCACGCGGTGTAAACGTGGTGGTTTAGGTGCGTTGTGACCCGGTTTGTGATGGATTCACAAGTGAGAGTTCCAAACCTAGTATATAAGTATATGAATTACTCCTCGAATAAATCAGTATGAGAAAAAAAAACACAAAATACAAATAAATAATATAACGAATGATAAAAAAAAAAAACTAAGCGAGTTCGAGACTAGGGACATCAATATTTGTAATTTTAAAATAAAAATTTATGAGAAAAAATAATTTGAAAAAGAACAAATATACTCAATTATGAAGAGAAGGACCCCAGACATTTGCAGAGCATACTGAATTGAGACCCTTATAGCTTTTATATATATATATATATATATGTGTTGTGTGTGTAAATGAACCAAGATCGAAGAACCCAACAACTTCTGCTTAGTACAGTTGTATTGTTGATATCTTTAATAAGCTGTGTAGCGTGCAAAGATCAGGCTCTCAATTGCAAGGAATTTAGCAGGTTGGATGGTGGGGAAAAGGGGGAAAATATAAAGTGAGAGAGAGAGGGATGATCCCAACATGGGAAGCAAACTCATGTTACTTGTCTACATATAACAAATCAAGAAAAGCAAGAAGATGAACAAGAACAAATTGAACTAAAGTTATTAGATTCTAAAACAGTCTAAAAGCTTAATTGTATCAAGAATTAGGGTATTTTGGGAGTAGAAGATTAGTCTAAAGGCTTCACTCTCCTCTGAAAATTTTCAGAAGCGTTGGAATATATTAAACTCATTCCACGTTAGAAGTGAGTGGATATCAATGTCTAGTATATGTATATATATAAATTTTAGATTGTTCTTTTTACTGTCAATTAGTTTTAGGATGAAACTCATTAGGCTTAATTGTGCATGTGCGCTCGAATCCACAGACTTTCACAAGAACAAATTTAGATTTTTAGGATTTTCATTCGAAATGATGTTCATTGTTAGTTTTCAAGCCAGTCTTAAGCTTGACGCTAATCGAATTCTTACCTTATAAGAAAAAAGGTATTTGATAACATGAAAGCTTGTATGATTGCTAAGGGGAGTGAAGGAATCCCAAGAAAGATGAAAGGATCATGTGTATCAGTGTATGTAATGCATATGTGGGCAAGTGTATGGCATGTTACTAAAGCAAGATAAAGGCAAAGTATTAGAGCATAAACATAGGGCATATTTGTGATTTCAAGGGAAAATATAAACACACCTTAGGGATTTACAAAAATATTCCTTTATAGATCTTGTAAGTGGGGGCAAACTGTTTTAGTTCTTTCCCCCCTATATTATTTAAGAAATTAATTATTATTACAATGTTTAAAATTAAGTAATTTATTAACTATTTATCTCACTTTTTAGTAAATGAATAAATGCAATTTACATAGACAAAATCAATATGTACTAATTTTAATAAAATACATCGTAACTCATCAAAATATTATTACATAAAATTCTAAAATGACAAACATTTTTTAACAAAATAAAAAACTAAAACGACACTCGTTTCTGAACGGACGGGGTATTATCTTATCATCTGCTCAGTGACAATCCTTGAAACCTACACAACATGAGGGGCTTTTATAGATTAATTCTGCATGGAAATCATCAGTTCTGTAATGGGTTTTACAGGTTTTGAGACTTTGAGTGTGTAGGGGACAAGAAGGATGAGATTGAGGAATAATTATTTGAGACCTCTTGAAGTTTTTGCCAATTTTAAAAGAATTGGATGTTTTTTTTGTCATTTCTAAGTGACCTTCACTTTGAACTATTTTGATTGATTGTTTCAAATCAGGCCCACCTATTTATACTGTGAAAGTGTGAATGCTTGTGTGGTCACACTTTAGAGGCTTAAATGAGAAAGATCCAAGTGTTTCTCTTCCTTTGAGAAAGGCTTTTCCTTTAGGGATGGAGCCCAAGAAAGAAGCCCATGTGATGTGGTGTGAAATTGAAAGGCCTTTTCTATATGGGCCCATCACCACTACATTCTTCCTGTTGCAAAACCTTCACTGCATTATTTTCATTGTATAGCCCTTTTGTATGATTTGAATGATGTAACTTGATTGCTGCCAAAATCTACACTCTAAAAAAAAGTCTAAATGTACTACACTATCTATTGCTCTTAGACTAGGTTTATCATACCATGTTTCAAGGTTCATCTATTGACAGTATGTTGAAGCCCTTTGTGATTATGATTCATTGACTAATATTATAGAAACATAAACTTGAACATCCAATCATGCCTACTAGAAGTTGTGTTTTCCTGGCTAATCATCACAGGTTCTTTAATTCAATACAAAGTGTACCTCTTAGAGTCCTAGAGTACCCAAGTACACTGCACTCTTCCTACATATCAATGGCTACAATTACAGCTGTCAAAATTTGACATGATCCGCAAACCCGACCCGATCCGCGTTTTCTGGGTTGAGAGCCGACCCGAAAAGTATTGGATCAAAAATGACCCGATCCGTTTGACCTGGAAATTTCGAGGTTGGGTCAATACAAATGTGTTTATATTTTATATATTAAATATTATAATATATTTTATAATCAAAATATTATATAATAATATTTTTTTGCTTTATTATATTTTGTTTTAATTTAAATATTCATTTTATAAAATTTTGACAAGGCGCTCTCGACCCAACGACCCGAACCCGTACCTGACCCACAACGACCCGTAAATTTTGACTCGCAAATCCGCAATTGACCCGACCCGTTTGACTCCTCTAGCTACAATGTACTGTGTCGATCATTAGGCTTTGTTTGGCTAGGGTAGTTTATTATTTATAAACATTTTTTTCAAAAAACCTATTTTTATACATTTCGATAAACGAGTAATGTTTTTTTTTTTCACTACTCACACTTTTCTAATAAAATACACACATACCCATAAAATTCACATTTTTACCAAACATACTTTTTTTTACAAACCTACTTATCAACTACTTACAAATAAAAAAGGCAAAGGTTCTGTGCACTACTTTTTTTTTCTGGGTACACTACATATTGAAACGCAACAATCTTGCTTAAGCAAGATTTTTGCGTTTCATGGCAAAAATACCCAAAAAATGCGTTTTGATACTGAGATGAAACGCAGGTATTTTGCTTAAGCAAAATACCTGCGTTTAAAAAAAAAAAAAAAAAAAATTGTCTTCATACAAAGAAACGCAGGCATTTTGCTTAAGCAAAATGCCTGCGTTTCAGCTTTTTTTAATAAAAAAAAAAAGAGCGAAAAGCAGGATCCTTGCTTAAGCAAGGATCCTGCGTTTCACTAAAAAAAAAAATTCTCCAAAATTGCACTTTTTTTACACAATCATGTAGAGAATTTCAATACGAGTCCGTACATATAAAATTCGTTCAAAACGGACATCGTTTGCCCCTTCAAAAGCCCCAAAAACGAAGTCTTTATACGCTTTTTTTTTACAATTTGGTGCCCGGCATATAAGGCATTGTAGTGAAATTTTTTGGTATTTTCGGCATTTTTCTACTATAATTTTGTATAAGATTTTAATACGAGTATGTAACTATACGTTAGAACCATAATATATAATTATAATATATAACTATACAATATAACAATAGTATATAATTATACGATATAACAATAGCATATAGTTATACTATATAACAATATGATATAACAATAGTATATAACTATAGTATGAAACTCTACGATATAACCATAGTATATAATTATTTGTTAGAACCATAATATATAATTATAGTATATAATATAACCATAGAACGTCAGAACCATAATATATAATTATAGTATATAACTATACGATATAACCATGGTATATAACTATAGTATATAAATGAACGATATAGCAATAGTATATATATAACTATACAATATAGTCATAGTATATAGTTATATATTATGATTATATCTTATAGTTATATCCAATTTGGTTATATCCTATAGTTATATCGTATGATTATATCCTTTAGTTATATACTATGGTTATATAATATAGTTATATACTATAGTTATATATTATAGTTATATCCTTTTGTTATATACTATGGTTATATCTTATAGGTATATCCAATTTAGTTATTATATCCTATAGTTATATACTATGGTAATATCTTATAGTTATATTCAATTTGGTTATATCATATCGTTATATCTTATAATTATATACTATGGTTATATCTTATAGTTATATACTATGTTTATATATTATAGTTATATCCTTTAGTTATATACGAAGGTTATATCCTATAGTTATATACTATGCTTATATCTTATAGTTATATCCAATTTGGTTATATCTTATGGTTATATCATATAGTTATATATTATGGTTATATCCTATAGTTATATATTATGGTTATATTGTATAGTTATATCCAGTTTGATTATATCTTATGGATATATCCTATAATTTTATACTATGGTATATAACGATATAATATAACCAAATTGAATATAACTGTAAGATATAACCATATTATATAATTATAGGATATAACCATAGTATATAACTAAAGGATATAACCATATGATATAATTATAGGATATAACCATAATATATAACTATAATATATAACCATAGTATATATAACTATAGGATATAACCATAGTATATAACTATAGGATATAACTATAGTATATAATTATAGGATATAATGATACGATATAACCAAATTGGATATAACTATAAGATATAACCACAGTATATAACTATAAGATATAACCATAAGATATAATCATAATATATAACTATGTACTATGGTTATATGGTATAGTTATATATATATATATACTATTACTATATCATTCATTTATATATTATAGTTATATATCATGGTTATATCGTATAGTTATATACTATAGCTATAACCAAATTGGATATACCTATAAGATATAACCATAGTATATAACTATAGGATATAACCATAATATATAACTAAAGGATATAACTATAAGATATAACCAAATTGGATATAACTATAAGATATAATCATAATATATAATTATATGATATAACGATATGATATAATCAAATTGGATATAATTATAAGATATAACTAATATATATAATTATAGGATATAATGATACGATATAACCAAAGTGGATATAACTATAAGATATAACCACAATATATAACTATAGGATATAACCATAAGATATAACCAAATTGGGTATAACTATAAGATGTAATCATAATATATAACATATACTATGCTTATATCGTGTAGTTATATATATTATTGCTATATCATTCATTTATATACTATAGTTATATACCATGGTTATATCGTATAGTTATATACTATGATATAACCAAATTGGATATACTTATAAGATATAACCATAGTATATAACTATAAGATATAACCATAGTATATAACAAAAGGATATAACTATAATATATAACTATAGTATATAACTATAATATATAACCATAGTATATAACTAAAGGATATAACACGTTGATCAGCCATCGTATCAGTATCCTGCAGTAATGTACGCGCAGCCCTGATAGCCTGGTGAAAAGTCCTTTCGATCTCTGGATCAAAATCAAGAAGTGGAGTATTAGTAACACGGGTGGTGTGAACCATAAGAGAGGTTCACACCAAAATTGGCACACAAATCACACACACAAGATAGAATTGTATAAATCCCCGACAACGGCGCCAATTTGATAACAGGAATTTTGTCGTTCTAATTCCTACTATGCAAGAAATCCAAACAAAACCTAAAACGCAGTCTCAGGCAAGTAAGGGTCGATCCACAGGGAAACACAATCTATCGCAGTATGTAAAGTGTATGTCAATTGAAGTAACCAAAGGGGGGTTTTGTTTGTTTGTAGAGTAACCAAGCATGCAAAAGTAAGTAAGCAATTAAAGTGCTGAAATCAAGTATGGGGAAGGCACTTAGTCAAACAATATCCACTAATCGAATGACAAGTTGATCATAGAAACCACTCAAAATTGCATGCAATGGCAATTCCAATTCCTTTTCAAAAGTATCTAATAGCACAACCAGATACTATTAGAACTAACTAATTAAACAACCCTGAAACTATCAAGATTCAATTTAACAGCAGCTTTATGGATAGGAATATAGTTGGATACAACCTAGAATAAAACAACCAGTTTTTATCCTAAGATGCAAATCAATTCTCTTCTGCATAAGATTAGCACAACCAGTTACTAACACGATGCAGTTGCTACTGAGGAATAGATATGCTCAACCAGTAACAATCTAGACCTAGCAATAGATAACTACCAACAAACCCTAGTTGATCAAACTAGAATTTATCAATATCAATCATAAGATTCAAGCAAGAGAAAAGATAAAAGCCAAAGCAATAGATTAAAAGTAGAAACTTACAACTGAATCAAACGAAGAGCTTCAATGTTTGACTAAGCAAGAGACGCTTAGTTCTTCATAGCAAGGGAAATACGTAAGAAATAAAACTAGGATTCCGAGATAAGAAAAGAACAAGTCTTCTCAACCCTTAAATACCAAAGGGAAATTAACTTAAAATAAGAACAAAACGTAATAAAATAAAATAACTAAAACCGAAAAGGAAAATCGGCTCGGCGTTTCGTCCAACAGCGGCGGCGGCCGCTGCTTTTCCCACGGCGATCGCCATAAATGCGGCGGTCGCCGCAATTAAACGGCGGTCGCCGTTTCAATGTCGTAGCTGAGGTTCTCCAGGGGAATTAACGGCGGTCGCCGTAATTCTGCTTCTTCAATACTTCGCTCCTCAGCTCCAAAAGCTCCAAAAACGCAACTTCCGCGCCTCCTTGCCAAGTCTCCAAATCATCACTAGAGCATCCTAAAATACCACTAAAATCATGCCAAAACCCCGTCAATACCCGCAACATAATTGTGCGTATCAATAACCATAGTATATAACAAAAGGATATAACTATAGTATATAACTATAATATATAACCATAGTATATAACTAAAGGATATAACCATACGATATAACTATAGGATATAACCATAAGATATAACCAAATTGGATATAACTATAAGATATAATCATAATATATAACTATATACTATGACTATATTGTATAGTTATATATATACTATTGCTATATTGTTCATTTATATACTATAGTTATATACCATGGTTATATCGTATAGTTATATACTATAATTATATATTATGGTTCTAACGTTCTATGGTTATATTATATACTATAATTATATATTATGGTTCTAATAAATAGTTATATACTATGGTTATATCATAGAGTTTCATACTATAGTTATATACTATTGTTATATCGTATTATTATATAGTATAGCTATATGCTATTGTTATATCGTATAATTATATACTATTGTTATATTATATAGTTATATATTATAATTATATATTATGATTCTAACGTATAGTTACATACTCGTATTAAAATCTTATACAAAATTATAGTAGAAAAATGCCGAAAATACCAAAAAAATTTACTACAATGCCTTATATGCCGGGCACCAAATTGTAAAAAAAAAGCGTATAAAGACTTCGTTTTTGAGGCTTTTGAAGGGGCAAACGATGTTTGTTTTGGACGAATTTTATATATACGGACTCGTATTGAAATTCTCTACATGATTATGTAAAAAAAGTGCAATTTTGGAGATTTTTTTTTTAGTGAAACGCAGGATCCTTGCTTAAGCAAAGATCCTGCTTTTCGCTCTTTTTTTTAATTAAAAAAAGCTGAAACGTAGGCATTTTGCTTAAGCAAAATGCCTGCGTTTCTTTGTATGAAGACAATTTTTTTTTAAAAAAAAAAGTGAAACGCAAGATATTTGCTTAAGCAAATATCTTGCGTTTCACTTTTTTTTTTTTTTTTTTTTGAAACGCAGGTATTTTGCTTAAGCAAAATACCTGCGTTTCATCTCAGTACCAAAACGCATTTTTTGGATATTTTTGCCATGAAACGCAAAAATCTTGCTTAAGCAAGATTGTTGCGTTTCAATATGTAGTGTACCCAGAAAAAAAAAAGTAGTGCACATAATTCTTCCGATAAAAAAACTCTTTATAAACTACACTACCTAACAAACCCTTAGTGTTGGGCTTATTTACGCATCCGCTCTTGTACGTGCACGAGCTTCGGTCTATCGGCCCACAAATTTTCACAATATATGCTTGTGTGGTTTTTGTATTATAGGATAGGGATGTTTGTGGATCTTCATTCTAAATTTTGTGGGTAGAAGTATAGAACTAATTAGCTCTTGTACACGATCTGTTCAAAGGAACTCGAATACTAAAATGCGTATACATTGGTGGTTACCCGAAAATCCAAGTATATAACGGATGATTTAATGTAAAATCATCTAAAATATACCAACAATCACTATATTTTTTTCCCAAAATTGTTTTTAAAAATAAAATTTCGTGGTCATGCAATTCTACTCAAATAACAAAAAGAATATATACGTGAATTCAATAATTATGTACCTTCCAGCGGCTGCCCTTGTTAGACTTGTAACACCCCCAAATATATATCCTTGAAAGGTATTACCGTCAGTGATTTCGGATTTCACATCCAAAGCCACCCCAGGCTTAACCCGTTTATATAAATCATAAAACAACAGTTATAATACAAAATATCATAACTTTTGATTAAAACAAATATTTCGGAATTACATCCATGATTCAAAATACATAATCAAATATATTACAGCGGAAGTCTTAATACATAAAGGACACAAGGGTCTTGATCTAAACGATCACCCGCCAAGAAATCTCAACCTGGTAAAACTCTTCAAAATTCCAACCGCGCGCCATCATTGTCGTTTCTAGCCTTCATCGGAACTGCAGTTTATTTGATGTGTCGTATGAGACGGATGACACCAGCCAACCATGCAAGGGAATATAACTGGTTGGTTAGTCTAATGAAAGACTATGCAATGATAAAACAGAAAGGTTCTAAGTAGTCGTATTAGGTTAGACTCATCGCTTCTCGAATAAAAGTCGATGACGATAGTCAACCACCATACTCCTACTGAAATATACGAAAATGTATGATCAAGAGAAAGGACTCTGAAATAATGAGTCTTAAGGAAACATATGAAGAGAAGACTCCAACAAATTGAGTCTTATCGGAAAGTATGACAATATTTGGAAACATTAAAGTTTCACGCAAACGTTTAAAAGCGACTTGACTATTTGGGTCCACGACCAACCTCACCGCATAATGCGAATTCAGATTCGGAAGGTGGACTTACTCTAATCGAAGCCCAGACGAGTTTCCACGTTGTACTTCTCGCCCAAGGTTCATTAATTATGTGCACTAAAGCACTTATCTTATTTAATTCCAAAACGTACATTTTACGTTATAAGCTTTTAAGATCTCTTCACAAGAGATATCGGATCTCCTCACAAGAGATATCAAAGGGAATACATCCCAAATGACGGCACCAGCTGTGTGCACATACCCTGAGTAAGGGTAAGGTCATGACCGAAGATACTAGGGAAAATCCTCCTAGCACCATTATCAAGAAACCACTAAACCTCGCAAGGTACATAGTGTTCCTACGAATACTCGTTCTAACTAAATAGTTAAAACATAAGAGCAATAATTCACATCAAAGCCATCGAGGCCAACAACAAATATAATAGCGTAGTTTCTAGCAATATATACAATCTATTATAATATCTGTATTTCAATCATATATATATATATATATATATAATAACATTGTTTCTAGCAATATATATAACCTATTATAATATCTCTTTTTAAATCACATACAGTTATCAAAACTGTTCCCAGACGAAAACAATATTCATCCCAAATTAATTAACAATTAAACAATTGATAATCAATATAAATATGGAATGATAAGCAAGAACGAACCGCCACTTGCCTTAGATTTAGACGAAGCTCAACGAAGCTCGAAACGACAGGTTTCCGGGTCCGAAACGAAGAAGAACTCAGATTATGATTTCCTACGGAACGACCCATAACGAAACCCTAAGTTAGATTCGACAATAAATAGTACGAATCTAAAGAAAAACGAACAAAATCGAAGGAACGAAAGTCCCAAACGAGATCTCAAAGCCCAAGCCACAACCACACATGCCCAGGCCCACCGCGGGTGCGGCGGCTTGACCGCGGGTGCGGCAAGGCTACAGAGGCGAGACGACGACGACGACAACTCACCGGGGAAGACGATGGGGGCTCGACTCGTGGTGGCTCCGACTTCTGGATTCCCTGGACCACCCAAGCACCACCTTGAGAGCACCTCCTCCTCCTTTGGTAGCTCCGGCGACGACCTTGAAGAACTTCGGCGAAAGCTTGCAACTCCGGCGACAATGGAACGAGAGAGAGATTGGAGAGAGATAGAGATTGGAGCTGTCTTCCTCCTCCAAGCCTCCTCCTTTTATAGGCCAAGCAAGGAGCCCAGCTGGCACCTCCCCCACCGCCTCAAAGCCGACCAAAACGGCAAGCAGCTCAGGCGACGTTCGGCGGAGCAGAAAAGGAATCATGACGGCGCGGGTGCGGTAGGTCTTACCGCGGGGTGCGGTGGCGGCCAATTCTTGACCGAGGGGTGCGGTCAAGGCAATTTTTTGTGCCTTTTGCCCATTCTTTGACCGAGAAGCCCACTTTTGACCGAGAAGAATTATGGGTATGAGTTTTAACCCCGGGTTAAATATATTCGTACACGAACAATTATTCTAAACCCCAAAAAATACGTCGAATGTATTTTATTCCACTCAAGGAATTATTACGGAGATCAAGTATTTAACAGAAAGTCTGAACTTCTCTGAAAATAATTCGACTACAATATGAGTGTTTGGAAAACTTACCAAAACTCTCTTTACTAAAATGAGGGGTATTACATCACCTCCCCCTTACAAAAAGTTTCGACCCCAAAACTTGGCCGAATAAACCAAAGAAAAGCGAGGCGTTACAAGACTGGCTGCGATCGCTATCTCTGACAACCCTGATATGCTGGATTCTCTTAGCTGGAAGCATACGTCCGATGGAAACTATTATGTGGCCTCTGGGTATGACGCTATCAGTGGAAATTTGCTCAACTATGAGGTTGATTGTGCTGCCTACAAGGCTATATGGAGACTCAAAGTCCCGGAGAGGGTTAGGGCCTTCTGCTGGCTTACCATGAAAGGCTCTATCCTCACCAATGATGAACGAAGAAGACGCCATTTGACAGCTTCAGATTCTTGCATCTCCTACCAAACAACTACGGAATCCCTGATCCATATCTTCCGCGACTGCAGGCAAACTAAAGGTACTTGGGTCTCGCTCGTTCATCCTGACATATATGATAATTTCTTCAAACAACCCTTTGCAGTTTGGTTCAGAGATAACATCACCTCCAAAGCTGTTATCCATGGGACTGGAGGTTGGTCGGCTATTTTTGCTCTTGCCATTTGGTGGGCCTGGAAATGGAGAAACAACATTGCCTTTGGAACCCCTTGCCCTATTGTGAATAAGGGGGGATTTGTTATTGACAGGTGTAAGGAATACAACAAGGTGTGGAATGCCAGACAACATGCCTCCGATCGTGTGCAAAAAAACAATCTCCCAGGTGGCTTGGACCAAACCTGATGTGGGGTGGGTTAAAATCAACTCGGATGGTGCTAGGAATGATCAAGGCCATGCAACTGCTGCGGGGGTCTGCCGGGATGAGCATGGCAATTGGATTGGTGGCTTCGTTCACAACGTTGGGCTTTGTACAGTTCCTGCAGCTGAACTTTGGGGAATCCTAGGAGGTCTGCGGTATGCATGGGACAGAAGATTCAGGAAAGTGTTGGTTGAGACCGACTCACAGCTGGCGGTGACTCTCTTGGGCAAAAACCTTGACCCCTGTCACCCCCTCTTCAGCCTCGTGGAGCATTGTAGAGGCTTTCTCCGTAGGGATTGGTTGACCCAATTCCGTCATGTCTTCAGGGAAGCGAACGCAGTCGCCGACTCCCTTGCATCCTTTGCTTTTTCCTTTCCTTTTGGTTTTCATGCTCTTGATTCCCCCCTGAGGGTATTTTGTCGTTTTTAATTTTAGACTGTGTGGGGAGGACTACCCCCCGTCTCATCTCTGTGTAGCCCATTTTATGTTCTTTCTTTTATACACTCCTGAGAATGCCGTCTCTCTTTGACAAAAAAAAAGAAAAAAAGAAAATGTACGCAAAGGATTACTAACACATAACATTGTAGGAGGGTTTCACATGACACATTAAAATATGTATCATGTGGAGGCAATGCTTAGTTCAACGATAATATTATAATTCAACTTGAAATGATTATATTATTATAAGAATAAATTAATGGTCTTTAAGCACTACGGAAATTACTTAGTTGCACGCACTAATGGAGAAAGGTCCATATAAATTTATAAATGCACAATCACGTGGTCTCGATCATGAGATCCAATTGTGCAATTCTATAATAACATTTTAAAAACCATTCAAATAATATACGTAATACAACCCATATAATATTATACAGAAATTGGATGAACGAGTGAAACCATTTAATTGTTTGCAATATTTGTATTCACTCCTTATTCGTATATAAATGATCATATAGGTGAGCATGTTTTAACAAATGACACATATATAGTTTGCATATTAAAACAATAAAAATATTATCTCTAATAACATACATTAATCCGAAGTTAATTAAATATCTTAGGATCTTCAATTTAAAATTCAATTAAAAAATCATGACATTTATATGTAAACTAGTTTAATTCTCGTGCCCTGCACGAATTGGTTTATCACGGAATTTGTTTATCGGATTATTATTTAGATGTTTAAAAATATAAATTATATTTTCAAAGTATTTATGAAAGAAAATTGTGTGGTTTATTTTATCATTCATAATCTATGTAAGGAAAAAAATATTAAGATTTTGATTCACTCCATTTTTAAAAGTCACGATTTTGATATTCATAAGATCACCAATCAATATGTATAATATATTAGGAAATGATCAAATATTTGTTATATATTTTTATATTTTAAAAGGTAAAATTATATTTTCAAAATATTTATGGAAATCCGGCTATTATAGGTAGTAATTTTATTTTGTTTGATTTTATTAGTTTTTTGACATATTTGTCGAAAAAATATGAGGACGACACGTGACAAATTGAATACAAAGACGCCACGTGGCAACGTAAATATCGGACTCATTCTGCGAGCACCACGTGGCGCAGTCAATATTCTGTTTTAGTAATTATATAGTAGATTGGACGAAGGATCTGGTGATAAACTGAATAATAAGTCCTTCACTCAAATCGAATGTATTTCACTTATCACTCGTTTATCATCCTATTTAAACTGTATCTTAGGTCATTTATTAAGATATAACTTATAATCTCAACTCCCAAAGTAGTGCATATAACAACATTAGAAATATTCGATTATAATTTTGTACCATTTTAACTCTCTTTCTATTGAGTTGTGTTAGTCAACACAAATCAATTTACCTAGTTCGTGAATCTTACCAACTCGAACACTGACTTGAAATTTATTACCATAAGGTTCGTTTTTGTTGATTTTTTTTTAGGAAATTCCTATTAGTGTCCTTAAATTTAAGATTATTTTTGTTGATGTCTCACAATTAAATTTTTGTTCAGTTTGAATTTAGACGGATGCAGTGGGATCTAAAATCCTACTTAGTTAAAATCAATTAAACACATAAAACACTAAAAACCATATTAATTTCCCGCTCGAAATCCAGCTTCTGAGAGGGACCGAAATAAGGAGTTGAATTGCCCTACAACAGAGCCCATTTGCAGTTTTCATAAGAGTGATATAAGATCTTAATTTATGCAATTCAGGAGGAGGTTAAAATGGTCATTTTCAGTATCTTGGTACAAACTGCAGACTTTAGAATCCTCTTACCTTGGGCGGATGAAATCAGTTCCAGAGACCACAACTGACGATGCACGCCCGTGGTAAGCAATGGGAAGGGACTATACAAGCAAACAATCTCAACAAGCAAAGCTGGAAATCTGGAATGGCTTCAAGAAATTCAGAATTACCTTGACAGAAAATCAGAGATGGTGCCGGAACCGGACTACCGGCGGGCGGACTGGCGGAGGGCGTCGAGATCTTCGAACCTACTCTGCAGGCGGCGGCGACTCCGGCGAGGGCGGAGGCAGAGATGAAAATTGAGAGGAGAAAGAGACAAAGAGTGTAAATGTGGAACCTTGAAAAGAATTAGGGCCGGCTGGTAGGGAAAAAAAAACATTTTTTTTTTAAATCCTAGTGGGGGCTACAGGCCTACAACAGTCCTCACTGGACCCCACCTCCATCCGTCTCTGTTTGTAATCAAATTTTTTCATATTTGTATCATTTCGGTTTAAATTGATTAAATTCAAGTTAACTATTGTGTTTCTCGCACTCAAATTAGTAAGATTTTATTCCTAAAATATTAAAATTCATGTCTGAATCATGTCGATTTGAATTCCGAAGCAACAATCTGTTTTCGACCTTAAGAATTCAAATTAAAATGGTTTGAGTATGAATTTGATTGTTTTAGGAGTCGAATCCTACTAAGTTGAGGGCAATAAACATAATGATGAGATTGAATTTGATCAATTCAAACTGAAAAGATACGAATATGGAAAAACTTTCGATTACAAAACAAACAAATTAAAAACTTACGAATATGAACAAAAAAAAAACTCAATCGTTAGACAAATAACCTAAAATCACGAAATTAAAAAAAAACTTTTAATGTTGCGTCCTTGAATTACAAAACTCGTTGTCATTTTATGATCAGAAATGAGTCATCCATATTTGTCTGATCTCTAGTAGGTGATGACGTAGAACCACTCACACGTGCCTCTGTTGCCACGTGTGAAATTGGTGCTTCTCCTAACAACCCCAATATACCGGCGGTTGCCGGAGACTTTCCGCCGCCGGCACTAAAAATCTCATCCAAAACCAATTTGATTAGTTAGAAGCATTTATATGCTAAAATTTTCTATTACTACCATGATTCTGTATATATATAATATATATTCAGTTTAGGAAACAAATTATATTATGCAGGAACATAGTTTTGTGAACTCCACACATTAAATTGGTAGAAGATTACTAGATTCAGGCATTGGCTTGACTTTTCAACGGAGACACTTTTTTATTGTGTTTAACAAACACCAGCAATATAAAATATCAACATAATAAGAGGATTTTTAGAAATGGTGAAAATAAAAATTAGCCCTAATTGTCAGTGGCCGTACAATGTCATGTGTGACATGGCTGATTTGAGTTCCAACAACTCCCCACAGTTTTTAAAGCTTCAATTTTGTTCTCACCAATATTAATGCCCTGTTTTTTTTTCCTCTTCTCTGCGCCGCTTCCTCTGTTTTTTTTTTTCTACCGTCCTCTGTTCTCCCATGGCAGGCGTTGCGGCCGGCGGAGTAACGCTGCACTACTCAACCCGCCGACACGCGTCTCCAAATTCAAATAAATTAGGTCTAGGAAATACCCATTTGAGATTTCAGTCTGAAATCAAGGGGAAATGGGGGAAATTGATGGTGGGAAACAGAGGAGGTGCCGGAAACAGGGGAAATGGGTGGAGTATCATTGGGCGGCGGCAGCGGAGGAGGAGATCAGGGGCGGTGGAGTGTACGGCGGAGAGGATAGCGGGGGCGGCAAGGCCGGCGCCGGAGATGGTGGTGGTGGGGGAGAGGTATAAGGTGGTGGCGTTGGTGGCGATGGTGATGTGCCTTTGTAATGCTGATAGAGTTGTCATGTCTGTGGCGGTTGTTCCTTTGGCTGCTGAGCATGGCTGGTCTAGCTCCTTTTTGGGCATTGTTCAGGTTTTCTCCCTTTTCTCAAATCAAGCACCAATATAAGGATAAATTACACAAAATGGCCCGTAAAATATAAAATTATATAATACAATCCTTTAATCACTATTTCATTAACATGAGGGTTGGGTGGTGATTTGCAAACGGAATTGGGTTCGGGTCATTTTGAGTAATTTTGTTTATTATGGGTGACTTTGTAAAAAATATCTATTTTATAGGGGCTTGTATGTTAGTTGCCCAAACAAATTTTATACTTGGGAAATTTTCAGGCTTGGTTCATTGCAAATTTAATATTTTCTTGATAAGATGCAAAATCTGGTTGATTTCATTCAACTTTACAATACCCTGGCCTTGTACTTTGGGGTAGGTGAGAGTTGAGAAGAATGAAGATATATATATATATTTTATTAGTTCACTAAAAAGATAAAGATACATACTTGATACCACCTACTTCAGTTGTAATGGTTGAGAATTGCCCTGACCTCATTCCTTTTACCAAGCTGAAAAGTAGTTATCATGGCATAATCAAGCTTAAAATTGAGACTTAATCACCATTTGACAAGTCACCTTATCTTCATATATTTATAATCCTATATACCATATTGGGTTGGTGAGGGAAAATGGAGAAATCCTGTTATTGTACATATTTTCCTACTAGTTTCAATGTATCAAGTTATGTTCATATTCACCTCTAACAAGTAAAAAGAAAAGTTAGCTAACATTGAATCTCATCTTGATTCTTGACCCTAAAATCCTAATCAAACTGAAATCACACATGTCAAAATCAGAGTGGGTCCATGCCCTTTGGAAACCCAAAAGGAGGCTTCATACTTGTTCACCAACCAACTCCCCAAGATCAAACCTTTCCCACTTGTATGTACCTTGTTTATGTCAAGGAAATGGGCAAGTGATTTTTGAAAAAAAGACAATTCCTTGGTTTTAACTTTAAAGTAGGTGAAGGGAAAAGAAAGAAAAAAGCCTTTTTTCTTTCTTAGTTGTGTGTCATTGTCTGTTGGCATCTTGTTGATGGTTACATGTAGCTTACATGTTTACCCTTACTTTGATTTCAAGGATACAAGTTTTACTGCATTTTAGTAATTTTGAACCTGCAGTTAAAAAACAAGGGCTATTGCAAGATCTATCATTTTCATAACCAGTTTTGTGCATTTAAACAAACAGTCTTCTTTCCTATGGGGCTACATATTTTCGTCGGTTATTGGAGGAGCATTGGTGGACAAGTATGGAGGCAAAAGAGTGATGGCATGGGGAGTGGCTTTATGGTCATTTGCTACTCTTCTCACACCATTGGCGGCTAACCATTCCACGTTCGCCCTCTTGGTGGCTCGAGCCTTCTTTGGACTAGCTGAAGGAGTTGCTTTGCCTTGCATGAACACACTCCTCTCAAGGTAGTAACAAACTACATTAAGGGCTCGTTTGGATTCCCGAGATAATGCATGAAAGTGGATCAGGATTCAGGAATTTTCAATGATCTGCCTCTTGTTGTGATTTAGGTGGTTCCCCATTGACCAAAGAGCGAGTGCAGTAGGGATTTCAATGGCGGGGTTTCAACTAGGAAACGTCGTAGGCCTGTTGCTTACCCCAATCATTTTGTCCTCAATTGGAATATCCGGCCCTTTCGTGCTCTTCTCATCACTCGGGTTGTTGTGGCTAACGACATGGGTCAATGGAGTCACGGATGATCCACAAGATAGCCCTTTCATTAGCAAGTCTGAGCTGCAACTGATCCAAGCTGGGAAAGACGAGTACAGATCAGGCAGTGGAAAGGCGCTATCTGTTGGTGTTCTTCTGTCAAAATTACCCTCTTGGGCAATCATCATTGCCAACCTCACAAACAATTGGGCAAGTCATTTCCCCAATTCGAGCGCCTAAATGTTTCTTGAATCAGTAAGGCTAATGGAATTGATTGCTTAATTGCAGGGATACTTTGTTCTTCTATCATGGATGCCTGTTTATTTCAAAACTGTAAGCAAAATTCTATTTGACAACTTTTCATTGCCTAGATTGTAATAAGAGTTGAGAACTGAAAGTCAATTATGTAGGTACTGAATGTGAACCTGAAGCAAGCAGCTTGGTTCAGTGCAGTTCCATGGGGAATAATGGCACTCTCTGGATACATTGCAGGCGCGACTTCAGATTACTTGATCAGATCCGGTTGCTCTTTGACATTCGTTCGAAAGATAATGCAGGTATAAAAGAACTCTTCTTTGTTTTTATGATCATCAAAATACATAAAACAAGTAATCATACTACTATTTTGATGGCTTTTGCAGTCTATTGGATTCATTGGACCCGGGTTAGCACTACTTTGCTTGAACTACGCCAAGACCCCAGGATTCGCGTCTGTGGTTTTGACAGTCGCTCTCAGCTTGAGCTCGTTCAGTCAAGCCGGTTTCCTCCTAAATGTACAGGTACTTATCAGCTTTAACATAGCTAGTTTTGAAGTTAAATGACACTAAAAAGATCAAAACTTTATTGACAGATTTAAATTTTCTTGAATTTGTGGTGATCAGGATATAGCTCCACAATCTGCAGGACTGCTCCATGGTATATGATCTTAAGCTCCTGAATTACAACTTCATTCTACTTGTAATGCAATCAATTTTTAGTGACAAATGTGAAATAAGTGATCCAAAAATCTTTGTTTTGAGCAGGAATTGCAAACTCTGCTGGGACCTTAGCTGCAATAATCAGTACAATTGGAACCGGCTACTTCGTTCAATGGCTTGGATCGTTCCAAGCTTTCATGACGCTAACTGCCATGCTTTACTTCATCTCAGCCATCTTCTACAACCTCTATGCAACCGGAGAACGCGTATTTTAGTAGGCCTAGTTAGTAGTTTGTATGTATACTAGTTGCAGCTGGAACATATGGATTGAACAGTGGCTAGCTGCAGTAAGTTTTATCATAGCGAAGTGTCCAGAAAAGTTTGTTTCTTTGTTTCATTTTTCTGTGTTTGTTAAGCTGTTCAATGGTAGGTGCAAACTGCAAAGCAAGAGTTGAAACTCAATGACTTCTTCCTTTTCCTTTGGACAAATTTGTTGGTGGCTGAAAAGACAAGTTTTGTATTTTTTATATGGTTCTCTTGCATTATGTATCTTTAGCACAAAGAGTACTGCAATTATTAGAAAGTGCCAGCTTTAGTTTAATTTTTTAATTCTTCCAAAATTTCACTTACCATAGAGGAAATTAGGTATACAAAATGATTGATACCAGATTTTTGCCAGATATGTATGATTATTTATACAGCTTTTAGAACTATACATAAACAATTACATATATATCACATAGTCAATTTCATTAAACAACTTTATATATTTTGGTAAAATAATAAGAACATACATATTAGATTCGTCACAATTGTAAAATCCAATTTCTCTCAACATAAAATAGTTTTTTTTATTAAATGCAAAATATTAAAGTTCACACACGTGTATAATCCAATAAAATCCATGAATTACATGATAATACAAAAAATCCTACACTTATCAAGCTTTCTTGTACTACTTGTTTCTAATTTTTCCCAATTCCAAATAAAACAAATCAAAAAACCAGAACTCTTCTGATAGGCCAAAAAAGGTATCACCCACACTCATCTTCAACCACATGAATCCTCCAATTCTCTGTGCAAACAAAGAGACTGCAACTTCTCACCTTTTTTAGTTCTTTTTCCCCCAAATCCACTCAAAAAACCATCATCTCCCAAATCCCCAAACCAATTTAAACAAATTCACACCCATCTGAAACCCAGAAAAAGTCAACCAAACCCAGGTGCTGAAATCTGGTGGGGTTGAAGAAATCACCTTTCTTTTTAGATATGAATTTCAGAAGCTTAGATGAATTCTGGGCTTTCTACATGACACAACACTCAAAGGCATCAACGAGGAGGTGGCACTTCATAGGGACACTCTGCGCAATCCTGATCTTCATCTGCTCCTTGGTGGTGAGTTGGTGGTTGATGATCTTTGTGCCTTTGATTGGCTATGGGGTTGCTTGGTGTAGCCACTTGTTTGTTGAAGGCAACATGCCTGCGAGTTTCGGGTACCCGGTTTGGTCTTTGTTGTGTGATTTCAAGATGTTTGGGTTGATGCTCACTGGTCAAATGGATAGGGAGATCAAGAGGCTTGGTAAAAGGCCTATTTTGCAGGCTTTTTGATCCTCATGGTTTACTACTGATGATGATGATGTTTTTATTTGGGGTTTGTAATTTGATGGTTGGTTTATCAATTTGTTGCTTCTCTCTGGTGTATGATTGAGATTTCAATCGGTTGAAACTAGTTAGGGTGTAGAATCAGGTTTAGCAATGTTGAATTTTGTTTCTGAACTCTCTATCTGGCTATTTGGATTTAACTTCTTTGCATTGTTCAAAAACCGGCAATGAATGAATGGATGCTCTGGCAATTAACAATACCTTCTTATTTCAATTTAACTGATAAGCATGATATTACTCGATCAAGAAAACATGACTACTAGTCAAGAAGTATTGAATAATTTACTTTTTTATATAAGTAAAGAATTCGATTTACTAGACATTGAATAAAGATATTAGTAAATAGAATGACACACACCCAACAAATACAAAATGCACGTTTTGGGTAAGGTTTGAATTTAATTATGGTTCCTTGAAATGTAACTAACAATTAAGAAAGTATGATCTTACCATTTGATGTTATGAGAACTTGACAAACTTGCCCCAATAATAGGATATCTTAGTGGAAGGGAGGCTTGGGAACACTGGTTCTATAGTTCTTATCAGCTGGATATGTAGTTTTTTAAAAGACTCTGAAATAGATTCTAAAACTCGGTAGTAAAATAGTAAATCCTATCACAACAAATTAAAAAATACGGAGTAATAAATAATAAATAGTTAAAAGTAGTCGATCTCAACTGTTAAATTTTTAATTAACGATCAAAATTTTCTTCAATTCTAGTGTAACTAACTAAACCCGTTCCCCATTATGAAGGATGGAATCCCTCACAATTACTTACTTTATAAATACGATTTTTTTAATCTATGTCCTAATTTCTTGTATAAAAAATTTTAATTATATATTAATTTTTTAAAATTTTCTAAAAAAATTTAAATAAATTTATCACTTTTCTATTTAGGATTTATATTCGGACTTAACAAAGTCAGCTTTACTGATAGGAGAGGTCAATACGCAATCAATTCGGCTACAAAATCACTGGGATTTTAAGTTCTCTGCAAAATTTGTTGAGTCTCACCATCCAGTAACCATTAGGCATTTATGATAACAACACGAATTGACAAACTCTGCAAAATTGACAAACTCTACAATTCCAGCTCATTTCTGGCCCCCAAAATAACTATAATTTGTCTTTGAGATCAATCCAAAAAAATTGGAATTGCTTTCAAAAGGAGGAAGAGCATAAACAAGAGAATGATCCAAAGGTACAATAGCGAAATCAACAGTTTGCATTCTTGCTGAAAGCAAACAAAGGCTTGGGACAAGGCAGTAAAAATTGGCTAAAACTATTACAGCAAATTCTGGTGCTTAATAGAACATTGTAAATGAGAGATTGTAAAAAACTAATATACAGAACCTCTATCACTAACAAGTAATAACCTAATCATCCATTTTTAAGGTCGTCTAAATTTTGCCATAACAGGCAGGCACAACACCCAGCAAGGCCACCAAATAAGATGTTCAATAATATGGCTTTTCCTCCTTTTTTTTTTTATTAATTTCCTATCCTGCTCTTGCAAACCCACCTAGTTGTTGACATATTAGCAAATAGCTGCCTGCCCAGCCTACTGCAGTTCGAGTCCGGGATTTTACCTATGTCATGAGCCGAAACATGACATCATCCTACTTGCGCCGCGTAGAGCTTGCGTGAGCTGGCTTTTTATCATGCTTTATTCGATCAGCATACATTGGAAGGCAAATAATCTCACGGATCTCCTCGAGTAGGACGTCCTCAGTAATGTTGTCCTTTATGCTTCTTAAGACCTGTAATTATAATTACTGGTTAGTGGCCACTAGCAAAATTCAGAAGTCAGAACCCTTGAGATAACAAGTTGGGAGGATTAGCTAGAATGATAGTTACCTTCCTGTATGTATTGAACTCATTGGGGGTGTTCTTATCGACCCTAACGCGCATGCAGACCCAGACATTTTCTTCATCATTCCAAGAACACTCTATGATCTTACCTGAATAAGAAGAAGGATCCAAACCATCTGCAGATTTGAATTTATGATGTTACAAATCTAACTGAAGGTGTAAGTAACAAGAACAAAAGATTGAGCTGCGTAGGACACTATGTCACTATTAACTAGAGACTTTATGCAAAACAACAAAACATACTTCCGAGCAGAGCACCTTCACTTCTTCTTTACAAGATAAAGTAAGAGTCAACTAGCAATAATATGCATATCTTGGTACGTATACCAGAGCTGAAATGATAGGAGATGGCGCTGCAGTCGGTGATTTTTGTATGTCCAGGTAATCCCTAAATTGTTATGTAGTCTCATAATCAAAGGATTTACAGGTCCCCCAACCCCCAAACAATTTAACATATTTGGCATCAATTGAATCTATTTTCAGCCCTTGGATGGACAGAATAGAATCCACACATTACAGGTCCCCCAACCCCCAAACAATTTAACATATTTGGCATCAATTGAATCTATTTTCAGCCCTTGGATGGACAGAATAGAATCCACACAACACAAACTCCATCACATCACTTCAATATCCGGATAATTTAATTTTGGGAGCAAGTACACAAATTGTAACTCTAGCATGCGTCACCTAACATATACTCGTACAGACAACATCACTTAGGTCTCACTTATGATAGGAAAGAGATAACAATTAGATGGGAGTTGTGTACAATTATTGACCTTTAAAGGCAACCCTATTCCCATCCATGCGCTTTTTCTTCCCTCGCTCATTTACATAGAGGAATTCACTACCATCAGGTTCTACCTGTTTATAGAGAAAAAAAATCGAATATCAACAACTATGTAAGGTTTATTCACCAAAAAGGGAGGGGGAGGGGTCAGGCAGAGTAATGTAAGTGCAGAAACTCTGGTCTGAGGAGCAACCTCAAAAAGAAAGTCAACAGAATTCATCTCAGGATACTTCCACTTCAGAAGGCCTTCATGAGTGCGAGGAACATAAGGATCATCCCAACCCTGAAGGAATGAATACAGAACATCAGCTTATAAATAATTTTATCAGTAACCAACAAAATGTTGTCATTCATCTCAGAACATCAGTACCAATATTATCAGCTTATACAGAACATCAGCAGAAGCACTTGGTTGCATGATCATTAAGAACATTTAGTTCAGGATACATGCGGATTAATAACAAGGGTTCTCTTAGATCAAAGAATATTGGCCGGGTAGGTAATTCCAGTCCCCCGGTCTAGGAAGTAGGTAAAATTTTCTTCCAAGTCTTTAGGGGGGGGGGGGGGGGGGGGGGAATCCTATCTACCCCTTATTCTCAGTCATTTATCTCACAAGATTCCCATGTTGAACCAAACAAAATGTAGCAATTTATTTCCTGTAATACAGTTTCAACCCCAGTTCCCAGGAAGAAAGAATACTCCTCTGTAAGTAACTTCCCATGAGGAGTACTTCCTACACTGAAACAGACTAACCCTAAGAATATGTTACTAAGTAATTATACAAGTTTCAAATATTTACATAACCATTGCAGAGCATGGTAGTTGCCAATGTCATCAGGCAGGAGTTACAAAAAAGACTGAAGCTAATGAAGCTTTAAAACTTTCACTTTATCAGAAGCATCAGTGCATCACAAATTTTGACCGCATAGTACATATGATGAGGCCTTCATTACAATCACAACATTTTTAGAGAATGATGCACCCATATAATATGCAAACGTTATTATAATGGCATGGAGAACTGCAGATAATTTTATGTTTGAGCACCTGAAATATAAGACCATCAGAATCATGTGAAAGTTTGGGGATGAAATCCTTCAGAACTTTGGTAACGGCGGACAGCAACCAAAAGTCCTTTCTCCTAACCTGAAAAAACTCCATCAGCAAAAAACCAAACATGCACCAAAGAAACAAATAAAAATAATAGAGAAAAAATACATTTTAAGCACATAATTAAACTAAAGAATCATGTGACGGGAGGAAGCAAAAATACCCTGAATGGCTCCCAATCATATCTGTAATAAAACTTCTGAGTAGATTCTATCGACCTGCGCTCCGCATTTCGAGGTTCAATAACTTCCTTCTCAATCATTCTCCAACGTTCATTGAAGGGCCGCTGCCATGTCAAAAATTCGAGTAAGAACAAGATAAACAGGCAGATCTGAAAGAGGAACGAAAAGGCATGGCATGACATGCCATGAACAAAGTAAACAGCATTAACGAACTAGATAAAATAGACATTAACATTGAGACTGGAGTTGGTCTTTTTGCAGATAAAATTTCTTATAGGTGGCAACATTTTTAAACATATGTTAGTTTAGGAGTGTCCAAAATTAGTTTGTACAGAAAGTGAAGTTCGGTTAGGAGAAAGGACCAATGGTTCCCTTCACTCATTTGCCTTTCACCTTCATATTCTTACCTTACCACAGCTACTAATAACATTATCTATTTAAATGCTCAGAGGGGCAAATTAAAAACTCATTTTCCTTCACATAAAAGAATGATTTATCTTCATTGAATTGACACTTTCAATCCACCATACAGGTACTCATTACTACTTATGATACACAGAAAAAAATTCTAAGCCCACATACATATTAGGATTGCATATCACAAGTACTAGACAAACAGACAACCTACCAGAACTGTGGCGAATGTATTGGCATCTATAAACATAGTAAAAGGGAGGCAGATACGGCACAGGCCTACCTCTATGACAGAAACATTGTTAATTGCGATTAGATCATAGATAAGATATCTTCTTTCCTGTTTCTGTTCGTTCACCCTATCGATTATCATCTCCCCATCCAGCAATGTGTAGTGGTGAAGTGCATAGCCACTCTGCTATCATAAAGAACATGTCAATCTGAATAACTGAATGAGTATAATCACACAAGTGGATAAAAGGACATATTCAAAACAGAGTCATACATCACTTGGATTTTTGCTGGGAAACCTCATCTGGACTCTACGAAATCTAAAACTTCTATCAATCAGATAACATCCATCGTAAGTTATCATAAGCATATATCGCGTCCCATCAGCTTTCCATGTAGCATAATAGTACCGCTGCCTTAAAAGTTGCAACTTATCCCTGCAAACAAGAAACGCCACCAAACATGTGAAATTTGGCTTGTGACCAGCTGTGGTTAGCAAAGAGCCAAAGAATAAAGAACAAAACATGATTGTATTATAACCTGTTTAGAGAAACAGGATGTGAACCTGGAAATGATGATCCTCTTGGCTGCAGTGGAATAAACCAAAATATTGTCAAAGCAACAAGCTCATTACATGGAAGAAAAATAAAGTATAGATGCATTACCCCGCCAACCAATTTAGATGCAAACATTTGATAGCAAACTCTCTGCAAATGTTCTTCCTGTGATCTAGGTACACTATCTCCTAAGACATCATCATTGGTCATTACTGCAGACTTCTCATTGTTTTCCTGAACAATACAAAAGCTCATTACAACAACGCAACAAATAAGACACACAACAAACATAAAGCTCAATAAAGCAATATCTGAAACCCTTGCATGAATGTCCAGATGGAATATATCACCTCCACAAATAGGTTTGTGAACAAACACATGAACATGGTAGTTTGTAACCAGCCCTTATATAGTTATCAACCAAGACTATATATAAACGAACAACTGGTGGAAAACGTAGTCTGGTCAGTGAAAAGGTCTGTGCTAAACCCCTGTGATATAATATTGATGATTGACAACTAAGTGAAAAAGAAATGGGAAGCTCACTTTCTATATGCAGGCACTCCAAATCCATGATTTTCGTGACTATGTGAAAATAAACGGAAGCTCCAAGCTTATAAACCTTTTGACCGTAAGTAAAGAACATCTTACAGCATGATGGTTAAATAAACATCTAGCCCTATATAAGAAGTAAAGAAACAAAGCAAACTTCAGCTCTTTGCTCCTAAGTATGGTGTAGATGAAACATCACACTAGAAAAGAAACCACATCAATAATCGAATCAAACATAAGAAATAAAAATCTAAACTCTCTGTAAGAAACCTTACATTATTAGGCAAATCTAGGACCCCATCATCATCTGGTACCGCTTCACCATTTAGATCGAAATCAGAAGATCTCTTCCATTCAGGGGTAGAAGGGCACATGATCCATTCAGGCTTAGGTTCATGGTAGAAAGTGTATAATGCATCAATATAATCCGGCTTGTATATGCCAGGGGGTCGAGCTTCTAAAAACTTTTGTACTGCCTACAAGATACAAAGGCAAGTAAACCAAATGAACTACTGATAAGGAAACCATTGTATCCAAAATTTCATATTGATTAGCGCTAACCTCAGTGACGGACATAAATTGCATTCTTATCAGATAATGAGCAATCATGTACCCTGTGCGGTTGTGTCCATGTGTACAGTGAACAAAAACACATCTTTTTGACTCTTTTTGACTACTTTGCTGAGCAAGGAATTGTGCAACCTGAACAGGGAAAAACACGAGACAAAAGTATAATAATTGGTAACAAAATGTTATATTGGGCAAGGGCAACTGATAGCATTAGAATAATTCTGACTAGGACATGGACCCATGCAGTAAGCACAAAGCGAACTATTCTTTTGCCTTTTACTAAAGAATAATTCTGACTAGGATGAGTTACTGATAGACTGAAAGACACATTTCATGGAAGACACAAGATAGAATAAAAAGGGCTAATGGGTCAAATACTCGAAACTACTAGAAGCATTAAAAAGGCACTGCAATAACTGCAATCACATCCAACAATCCAGCAACTGAAATTACTAATAGAGTACATACCTCAAACACAAATTGATTAACAGATTCGTTATCAGGAACTGAATCTCGCCCCTGGCACCGAATCTACAGAAGATCTTGCATGTAAATTTGAGTACAGCTTAACTCTACAAATAATTGGGTCCTAAGAACATATTGCAGTGAAAGTTTTACCTTCAAGTGCTTAACGCCCTCCTTCTTGAACTCGTTATGGTTGTAATACCGATCAGTGTTTGTCAGATCAACCACCATGCCAATCTGAAATTGGATTAGCAATTACGGGATCAACTAAAAAGCTCACCTAGGTAATTGAAGCAAGCCATTTAATGATTCATTCTAGTTAGTCTGTTACTGAGCCAAGGTTGAGCCAAGGTTAAAAAATCATATTCAAAAGACTATCAGCCCAACTGAGGAATCTACATAAAAAAACCTATGGCTATAGTTTATTTTAAAAAATCTGAAGAAGCCCAGATTGCTTTGTGCAATTGTTGCCATAAGATTATAATTCCCTTTTCACTTTCATTCTTTATAGAAAAGTAAAAATCCTCAATGAACAAGTTCACAGTCAACCATTTGAAACAAATTCAGGGGTAGGGGTACAAAAGCCACACTTTATGAAAAAAGAAGTTATCACCACACAGTTAACAGTAGAAAAAGATCCAAATAACAAATAATAAAACAGATATGTAGAACATCTGAGTTCCATGTTGACCAAACCAGTTAGCATCGTAACCAAAAGATATTGGAAGGATGACCATACATAGGACATTGTAAATAATACTCAGTAACTACATACCCGTTTCCCTCGCACCCTGACTTTTTTAAAGACTTGCAGAAATGAGTATCTTTTACCAGGAGGAATACAATTGTTATAAGCTTCCCCTAGAGGAACTTTAGATGGAATCATGTAAAAGAGTTCATCACCCATCTCAGGGCAATCCAACCAACCTGCAAGATCAAGAGGAATGGTCACAGAAAGGCATATCACAGTAAATGCGAAAGTGTACAAGATATAGTTTACAACCATACAATAAGTCAGTTAAGTGCCTCACTGATGTAGGTTTGTGATAATATTAATTATACGTGTAAATAAGTTGTATTATATATAGATGGGATAGAATATAGATTTCTTCACTTCTATGAGGATTGCATCAGTAAAAAATGTTCCTTTACATAGGTGTATCCTCCACAAGTAACAAGTCAGCCGGTGGGAGCATCACAAAATTTACCTGGTGGAAGCCTACTCTTATCATATTTCTGCTTCTTAAATTGGGGACCATCATCATGCCCTATATGCCGGGGTGCACGTGCCTGTCTATCATCTACCTGATCCTTTCTCAACCGATCTCGTCTTTCTTCACGCTCCTAAATAATTTTAAGGAAATAAATTATAAGTGAAATCAAGTTGTAAATGAAGGGGTGGGGGGAAAGATATATGCAAATAACATGATCAAAGATTAACAATAATGATTTGAGCATTAGATATACATAAAACCGGCGCCAATAATTTCCTGCTAAGATAAAAATTAGAAAATCAATCAGCTATGACAAACTAAAACAACTGAGATTGCACTGTATTAGTTTGTTACTAATGGGAACATGGAAAAACTATCCGTGTATATACCACATTAAGGATTACAAGAACCATGTAAAGGTCAACAGACATTAATATAATTAAAAGTATAGTGTGACCTTGATATGATTACAAGTGTAGCATATGTTTTCTTACAAGCCTGTATAATGAGCCTCTTAATAACATAGATATGTAAATGAGAGAACCCAACTTAATTTTAATTTGAAGTTAATTTGTAGCAGCACAGGAATTTGCGTAAAAAAAGACATCAAATTGTTTTAAGAGCCTGAAGTTCTCAAAGCACAGAGAGAAACTACTGTATCAAGATTTTGAGATGCTAGGTACATACTCGTCGAAAGGTTTCCAAGCCAGTCTCTTCTTGAGGTGTAGCATCATCTACAAAATGTGAGTAAAAGTTCTCCTCATCGTCTTCTGGCAGTGGAGAGGCATTTAAGTCCATTGCAGTATTGATCAGTACGCAACTTGCAAAGTGAAGATACACTCTAAGCTGCACTATTCTCTTAAACACATGATATTGATCTTGACAACTCAGGCTCAGCACCTAGAAACATCCGGTTAACAGACAATCAGCAAAGTTCTCTATATAACATAGGCTTGCTCTTGACCAATCACCTTGCTTTGTAACAAGAGCACCCAGTCTAACTGAAGTAAGAAGCTACCAACTGAGCGTAAGTAACTTTAACAAGACATTAAGTTGCAAAATTCCATCCATATGATCGAAAGACCAGAAGCTAAGAGGATATACTGTGTAAATACCTCAGAAACATATTTGAGCAAATATAATTTCAAATTAACTGAATATACTTCCACGAAATGATTTCCCACGTGTAATATGATTCAAAATCATCAATCGTAAATTGAATATATACTACAACAATCTGATAGCTCCATGTACTCACAAAGCACTATCCTTGATCAAGTGCGATTTTGCTGCTTTCTAGCTTCAATGCTTGACCATCCTCTATCGCACATATATTCTACATCTATCGGTCTATCCCGCAATAAATGATACATTTGTTGTCTAATTACAGAACCAATTATGATATTTTAATAGCGGGATAGGGTAAAAAGAGGATAGAAATAGAGAACAACGTACTCGTAAAACGTACTCTATTCACTCCAGCAGCAGTGTATCCCTAACCCTTCCGCATTACATTCAGGACTGGAGAGAGTTCAAGACTCCCGATTCATCGGCCTCTGAGTAATATTCGGTTGAAATCTTCAAAATTAGGGCACGAGAATTGCGGATTGAGATTGAGGGGCAAAATTAGGGTATTTCGGAAAGGAAATAAGGGGTTTAAGAAGGAAGGAGAGATTAGGATGAGAGAGATCAACCTGTTGCGAATTTGTAGCTCAGAGAATTGTTGGAGTGACGAGGAAGATTGAACGATGGACGTGAGCGAGAAAGAGAGAAATGAGAAAGCAAACAGGTTACAGGGGTATGATTATGAATTTATAGGACGGGTTATGGGCGGTAGTAAGTAATTCAGCGTGGCACCCTGAGTTTTCGTAAATTACTCGTGGTGTCCAAAAACTTTTTATTTCGCTTATGATACCCTTATAACTTTTCAAGAAAATCAAGAATACCACCCGAACTTCCCAAAGCTTTTATGTAGGAGTTTGTTTTGGCGTGAGAATATCTCCAATCTCCGTGTTCATTAAGGAAACTGATTTGTGAACAAAGACATGTAGAAGGGAATTTCGTTTGTAATTAGTCAATAAAGTGAATACTTATTAATTATTTTAAGAAGTCATTAGAGTAACTAGTTGGGTTGTTTTGAGATAGGTTAATGTGTTAGTTTTAAGGTTCACGATTAAAATTTGATCCTACCATCGTTTAATATAGTTACATGTTAACCTCCCATCTTCACGATTAGAAGTATTTGTTTTTTTGAATTTGGTAAAAAGCACCTTGTAACACTAGTTGTTCTTATATCTGTACTTGTGGTATCTATCTATATCTATATATTAAAGCTCTCTCTTTTGAGTTTTCAAAACGTTTCTGAATCCATCATATCTACGTGTCATTTTCTCATTCATTTCTTTTTTTAATTTTTTATTTCACTTTAAATAAAAATCGTTTATCAAATCAAAATTTATATGTAAATATTTAGATTACAATTACTTCCAAAATCAATCAAACTTTAAAGTGATAAATAACATTGTAAATAAATTTAACCATCAATCTATATATCTATAAAATCTTCACTTGATAGATTTTAGATTTTCAAGATTTAATTATAAATTATTTATGAACTTGAAATAATTGATGTTGAATAAAAAATATGTATGAAAATATCAATATACTATTTGAAATATAATTCAATTGGGTTTTATTTGATTCTCCAATTGAGTTAATTTAGTATATTAATAGTTATGAATAAATATAAGTGTCCAACATATATATATATAATAAAACAATGAGTAAATTAATATAATTTTATTTTCAATAATATCATCTCAATGTCTAAAACCTAAATTGAATATTACAAAAGGTATAAAAAAAACAAAAGCTAACAAATGTAATATTCTATCAACAAACTTAAGAAGTTTAAAAAAAAATATAGATCTAAACATATCATCACTAACACATTATTGAAAGATTGACAAATAACATCGTACTAAGTTACTAACCTATTAAATTGAAGAAAAAAATAGTATATTTCGATTCATAACTTCAATTTCGGATACTATTTCATTCTAAATATATAAAAATAAAATGTTCTTGAGAATTGGTTAAGTAACATGTACAATCGTAACTTTTACATATATTTAGATTGAATTTTTTTCTATAATGTTTATATATATAAATTCAATCACTTTATTTCTATTAATATGTATATGTTTGGAAAAAAAATTAATATAACTACATGTTAATATATTCTCATTTCTTGTATATCTTATCAATTTATTATCACATAATCATTAATTTGTACTCATGTGACGTTTATTCGTATACTTAAATTTTCTTTCATAATATAAGTCAGCTCGTGCATGGCACGAGGGTTTAAACTAGTAAGTTTTGAAAGGTCTATTGATTAGTAGACTTCAGAAGAAAAAAAATTAGAAAAAAAAAAACGAATCTATATCGTTTGAATGTCATGATATATCTTTGTATTGACTTGTTGTCTTAATATTTGTGTATAAAGTAAGATGGAAAAATTCGGCTAAAAAAAAGTAAGATGAAAAACATGAAACGCACCTATGTACCTAGAGAATAAGGGTTTGTTTGAATTATGCATTATCGGACATTATAATGTCATAAAAAACATTAAATTATAGGATATAATGTTTTTTGTGACATTATAATACCCGATAATGTGTAATCCAAACAAATCCTAAATATTTTCATAATTGCAATTCACAAACTAAGTTTTGTTTGGAAAATTGAGAAGTTTAAGGCAAAATGAATTGTGATTAATGAATGAATAGTGTATTACATGTGCCATGTACGGGTATGGTGAGAAATACAAATTTTAAAATATCTCATAAGATGTATAATTTACGTCAAAAAAAATATTGTATATTTGTATGTAAAATAAAAACACAATTATCCTGAATAATATCATAACCTAATAAGTTTACAATGGTGGAGGTGTGTGTACCATAAAAGGAGAGTCATGTGCTTGATGGGAATATATTAAACTAAAAATTGTATCTAATATTTTTTTATAAAATTAACAACATTATTATATAAGCAAAATAAATATATGATAAAGATTAGTGAAATGAAATAAATTAATATTTAAAAGTAAAAATAAGATAACACATATGAAAACAACTTTTGAGTGTTTCTTTAAAAATATTTGCACAACAATGTTTCATATTTTTTTGAAAAAATAAAACCAATTTATATTAAAGTATTATCGCATATAAAATTAGGTTAAATAGTTGTAACTTGTAAGTGACTGATTATACATATTAGGCACATTTTCATGCATCCATATATTAAAATTCTTAAACTTATAAATGCTCAAATCTAAATTTAAATAGGAATGATCATGATAATGCATGTACGGCATTTTCTAATGCTTTACGATTGTAGGATAGTAGATTCAACAATATTTGCAAATATTTGATGTTTTTCATAATGCTCCTTGATTACCAAGCGAGATTTAAAAATATTCATGATTATCACGTGAAATTGTCGAAGATGTTGTGTATCACACAAAATTCATAAAACCTTGTGGCTACTATGCATAATTTTCAAAAAAGTAAATTTATAGGTTTTTGTTTTAATAAAATGACTTTTAGATACATAATTCTATGATTGTAGGTTCAATAATACTATATGTATTAAAAGAAAATATGTTTGAAAACACATTATATTAAAATTAATTAAATAAATATCTAAGTATCTAGATTGGTCGCAAAATATCTAATTTGAGTTTTCGTACTCTACACTATTTTGAATAAGGTTAAAAATTGAAAGATTGATAATATTAATTTTCAAAATATGCATAATATTATCATTAGTTAGTTCGTAGAATTTTATATAGATTTATCATGTGATTATTATTGAATAAGGTCAACATATTTAATATTTATTTCATTTAAATTGATTTTCATATGTATATTTTTATATTACGTACTTTGGTATATCTAGTTTGCTAACTAAATGTAAAAAAAAAATGAAAATCTAAAATCTAATTGAAGTAAATGTAAGTATCAAAAGGAATAATATAAAATAATTTAAAATATATTTGCACATGATCGAAGAATCAAATATTATTAAGATTTATGCTCAAAAAATATTGTTAAGATTTATTAATTTAAAATTGATTTAATTATTGATATAATAATAGATTAAGAAAACTATAAAAAATAAAGAATGGGCCTAGAATTGTTCTGTTGGCTCAAAAGGAAAAAGCTTTAATATATATATTCTTAAATCAGTTTAGTTTAATATATCTAATTTCATGGAGTGATAAGAAATTGAAAACCAATGAGAATTATATAGTGTGCTAATTTACTAAGTTGATAGTTTAATGTACATAAGTTTTCTACATATAGTATGCTAACAATCTGGACTCAAGAGTGTTTTGAAACTATAGTAACATTTCATTCTAAAACAATGAAAATGCAATTCAAATATGAGATTTTAAAGACCACCTAATAAATGACATTCTTATAATCAAACCCTTTTCTCCTAATACTTGAGAAAAACTAGTATTTATCAACATAATATATTAAAATATATATTGTAAATGAAGGAAAATATTAAAGAATGGAATTGATGGCAAAATAGATCGATTGAATAAGAAATAATATAACACTTAAGAGTTCTTGTTAATAGGTGGGCAAAGGTTAGTTATTATTAAGAAAGCCAATTATCCTAAGTTCAATCATAAAATATGTATATATTATCTCAATTTTGAATGTCAAGTTTTATTTTAAATTATATATGCTAAAATTACGCAAGTTTGATTGCGTTAGCAAAGGGAATTTAGATAAGTTTGAATTTTGTATTAGAAATAATAATTCAAATTCACAATATCTATGTTTTGAGACTTGGTTAAGAGTTATGATATATATTTATTAAATTATTAATATATAGATAATATAAAAAAGTAAATGAGATTGGTTTTTATTTTGAGTTTCGTTTTCTAATCTTGAAATCAAATGAGGGCTAATCATATTACAAGTACGTTAGAGCAAAGGGAGCTGATAGATCTGTCATATCTTTTGATAAACAAACGTTACGGTTGACTGTATCGTGAAACTGAGTCAGCAGAGTTTCTTGGAAGATACTCAAGTAAATTTAGAGCTTATAGTTTTCATCCACAAGAATGCTATAGATTGAAAATCCGTGTTTTTATGGTTTTTCAGTCTAATGTTTATGTCATTGATTATAAAGCAATATGGTATGATGTTGCTTTAAAAGTTATGGAAGTATGGGTAAATGATTATAATCTTTTTTTGGATGAAAAAATGATTATAATCTTTGTATTGTAGATAAAATATATTTGGCATGAAATGTTTTATATATTAATAATATATAAAACACCAAATGTCGATCAAGCTTGTTTAGTTTCATCGTTTCTTCTCTTTCAAGTATATTTTCTTATTTGAAAAATTAGATATTTTGTTACTTTTACAAGCAATTAGACATGAAAATTATGTTATTTAAAGTCTCGTTTTTTATCACTAGTGGATCTTCATGAAAGATATGAAGCACACGTGAATGCTTATACGTATGGATAATCGACCAAGGGCCCCCTTCGTTCCTCCCATTTCCACCTCATACTACATCATCTAGCTTTGGCCATCTATTTATAAAAATAAAATATATTTTTTTTCTTATATATTTTTTCATATCATCTAAATTTTAAAATTTTAAAATTATTTTTTAATAAAAAAATCTTTATAAATACACTAAACAAACAAACTCTCAACCACAACCAGCCAAAATTCCCCTTTCTTTTTTGCTCACAAACATGGACGTTCCTTTGATCAAATTTAGTAACATTCATACAAATTTGGACATAGTTATTGCTTGTTTTGGTTCATTTCGTGTTTGTGATGCACATATACATAACATAAATATTAAATAATCATTTAATAAATGGTAAATTGGTTTATATAAAATATAAATGAATAATCAAAAAGAGATTTTATGTAGGTTCTTTGAACGGAAATCTATTTTATCCTTAATAGAAAAACCTACTAGCTATTTGCAAAAAAAAAATGGTTGTGTAATTAATTATTCCGTAATATAAAAACAAAGCTTGTTTGAAATATATATAACGTGCCCATGAGGCATTCGATGACTTTCAACCAAACTTATGGAGTGGGAAGAGGCCAAGTGGGGTTAAATTCACCCAATTCTTTCGAACTTGTAGTAGGTTAGGTGTAGTGGCAACTAAGTTGGGAGGTCGTTTTTATGTGTTGTTGATTAAAATTCAATTTTAATTTCCAAGACAAAAATACTAAAAATTAAAGATAAAATCATATTAGTATATAGTAGAAACACATATTGACTGATACAAGAGAATCTTCCTAGATTTGATATCTAGCTAATTTGTGCAATATACAAATTGCATTTCAATTATTATTTATTTTTGGTTCATTTGCCTGATTCGACCGGTCAAAATCGCTCTACGTTCAGATCGGGGTTCGATTAGCACACGAAGTGGTACCTCCCAAAACACTAATGAAATTTATATTGAATAAAGTAGTTCTTGAAGCGCTACCATTCAATGTACGTTGACAACTCCATATATTTCTCATCTTAATCAACGCATATTGTTTTAAGAAAATATCATTTTACATGCTTCGCTTGCTTACAGAAATCCGACAATATTAACATACACGTGTCCATCTCATAACCACGATCCACCATAGATTTCAGCATCTACAAATATACTACGACATCCCCGTGCGCAGCACGGGATACAAAACCTAGTAATTCACATAAGTGTGAAAGACTCATACACTAGATAAATTAGTATAACATAACCCAAATAAAACAGTAATAGTATACATATAATCTAGATTAATTCCCTAAAAAAACATACTCAAAACGCATCACTGTACATAGAAGGGTGATCTTTCACTACTGCTGATCTTTCTCTCTTATGAATGCTGGATGTTGGATGATGGCTGTTGATGTTTGTTCATTTGTTTGACTGCTGCGTCTCAAAAGTTAATTGCAGAAGTTGAAATTTCTTATAGGAAGAAGTATGAGTAGTTGGTTTGAAGGCTATATTGATTTCATTTGTATTAGTAGTAGAAATTGTAGAATAGTGTACTACTTGGTTTAAATTGGTGTTGTGGAGAAAAGAAGAAGAAAATTGGTCATTTTCTTATAAATCAACTTTGTATTAGGAATTAACATAAGAAGAAAATAGATACTCCCCTTGATTCTTGTAGATTCCCTATGATATTACACATCTAACTACCAAATAAGTACATAGAAAATCTCTAAAAGCTGGCTGCATCAACAGATCAACATCTCATAGAACAATTGTGTAAATTAAAAGTTTCATGATTGCCACCAGATTCTTGATAACAACAGACTTTAGCTCAAACTTGCGAGTTCATCAAAAGAAAGTTCAAACTTAGAAGTTCATTTGTACACTCGTACTTGCTCACAATAAACTACTCTCATACACTTAAACTTAGCTTGAACTTGATACCAAACTAACAAGGGACAGTACAACTAATAAAGGGCAGTAGACTTGGCCAAAACTTCCTTCAAACAGTTGACGAATAGCTTGCTCCAAAGTTTGTTCTGAAAAAAGTATTCAATGCATTATAATATGTCACTTATAATTACTAAAACATGACAAAAGTAAGTCTAATTTAGAACTCACCTCAAGGTTCAACAGCATCACGTGCGACAACTCTGCATAATACTATATGCTTCTTCCAACGACAAATCTTGATCTTCGAGGAGCTCTCGGAAAACTTCAACACATAAGAGGGCATCATCTTCTGCCCGGTGTTTTTGCTTTCTCTCTATTTCCAAGTAGTGGCCAACAGTGGCTAATCTTAAATCGGGCAAGTTACGAGTGTCTTTTATATTTATAGCCCTTGCCCAATTCAAAACGTCAAAGACTCCTACCGGTTCAGGAGGTTCTATCTTGGTAAATATTTTTTGAATATTTTGCACATCTATTCTAGATATGTTCCAACCTATCCAGAATTTATCATTAAGGTGTTTCTTTAACTTTTCTTGAAATTCTTCGTCTTCTAAAGTACTTGCTGTATCCCACTCCTCCTTTTTGATTTTTGACGGAAGCTTCTTTTCATGAACTATGGACTCGCTAGGTTTCATCAGAATACTATAAACCTTGCCTTTCCTCACTGTTAGCTTGTGTGTTATGGGAATAATCGCAATTTCCCAAACTAATCTAAAAGGAGGATCTGAGACTACAGGATTATCAAATGATTTTGACTTTGTATCTATTACAACCATACAATATTTATCCTTAAACTCCATATCTAAGCTTAGATATGGAGTTTAAGGATAAATATTGTATGGTTGTAATAGATACAAAGTCAAAATCATTTGATAATCCTGTAGTCCCAGATCCTCCTTTTAGATTAGTTTGGGAAATTGCGATTATTCTCATAACACACAAGCTAACAGTGAGGAAAGGCAAAGGCAAGGTTTATAGTGTTCTGATGAAACCTAGCGAGTCCATAGTTCATGAAAAGCAAGAAACCTGTTAAAAAAGAGAAAGAAAATATCAGCAAAAATATGAATACAATTGTTATATGACCCTATTAAGACCACCTAAGTTCTATAGAACCACCTAACTAGCTATATCAATGAGTAATCAACTTTAAATCACAGCAGAGCAGATTCTCTGTCTTAGTTTTGAGGCCTTTAATTTGTTTGTAGAGTTCCCTTTACTGGTCTAGTTCCTTTCCCCTAAAAGCAGTAGAAAAGGTAAGTAAATGTTCTTTTCCATATGACACTATTTCTACACAGCATGTCCAGGAAGAACTGAATCTTGCATTTGCATATCATGAGATGACAAACTTGTAATCCAAAGAGATGTTTGAATGCTTTGAATCTCACATGAATAAGTAGTTCAGTTCATATATTGCAATTTTTCCTTGATAAAGATCATGACTTTCACATAGTAACTTCTGTTCTACACCAATAGCCCCAAATCTTCCATACAAAAAACTAGTAAATTCAACTAAAGATAGGGTTCTACATCCCACTTCACTAATCAAGTCCTTTCTCAAATGGCCACGGGAACACTTGGCCTAATCAAGCAAGGAAACTCAATGATAAGGATTTCCATTGCCATAAGATAGGGTTCTACATCCCCTGAATCATTTCGATATTCATTAACAGTTCTAACAAGTAACAAGCTGAACCTTTAGCCTAAGCGGTAACATTGATATCCAGAGAAGAACACGAAGACACCAAATAACCAAAAATCAAAGGCGAAAGATCTTCACCAAAAGCATTTCAACCACGGAGACAAAACAGATCTATGAAGAATAGCAACGGATCCATAATCACCATAAATAAATCTCTGTAACGAATCGGAAACAAGCACACTAAGTTTTCAACTGGAGTTACGATTTGCCCCGTTTCATAAAGCCAGAGAAAATTTCAGAGTGCAGGAGAATCAATCAAATCCAAGGCCAGATCCAAACAAGACTTCCAAATCAAACGGAGCAAGCTAAAGCTCAATCACAGATCTAACTTATACAACTGAAAGATCTACTTCAACAACACAAACAATAAGAAGCAAGCAATCGATTTGCAGATCAGAAATTTACAAACAATTAGGTCACTGAATAAAGATGAATCTAGACTAAAAGAAAATATGCTAACCTCCTAAAGATTGATGGTTGACTCCGAGAGAAATGTGGGGGAGAAGTTGGATAGCACGGACACAAGTGTAAGAAATGTGGGGGAGAAATGTGGAGAAGCTGAGCACTGGGGTGACTGTCAAGGGAGAGACGACACAGAGAGACAAGGGAGAAAGAGAAGAGGGTCGTGGGTGAGGTTTGAGAATTTTGTTCATTGATTTTATTTTATTTTAAAATAAAATTAATTGAAACAGTCTAGTTTTAACGATTGGGTATATGGCGAAATAAAACCAAACCTCGGGATTATCAGGCGAAATATCCGTAATATTCATATTAAAATTAATATATATTACTTGAAAATTAAATAAGCCAATGGTTTCCTATTTTTATAAATGTGTAAGCATTAATATTTTCATTAGGGATGAAAGTATTAAAGTTTAGACAATTAAATATTTATGTTTTGCGTTCTAACTTTGAAAATATTTTTGTTGTTTTTTGGTGGTTTGTTTGAAATTGTATACTGGTTAAACTACTAAGTAGTTTGTTTTAGTTTATATGTTAAACATATAGCTAATTTAGTTGATGGATTATAAATTTAAGATAATAATTTTAGATAAAAAATATTTTTTTATATTGATTTATATGTAGGTTGGATATTTAGGATATCCAATCCGATCCGAGGTTTTCGGATCGGATATCCGGGATTTTCAGAAAGCGATTTTGAGATTTTTCATTTGAGGATATTCGATCCGATAAGCTGGATCGGATATACGGCAATGAACACCCCTAGTATACAAAAACCAATGTAGGACACTGTACCTGAACAAAACCAGTGTCGCTCCATGATGCACATATATGGGGGGTTTGTGGCACATATCGAATACGGTTTGCACAACCTTGATGAGCAACCTTAGTACCGTACACAACTGCAAACCATCAATAACAAAAGTTTGTCTGAAGTCCGAGATTTAGTGCAAATTGAACTAAAAAAACTATACATCTCATGAAAGAGAAACACTGATTATAAGCATATCCACAATATGTTGGTGCCAAAAAAAAGCTACCACCCACACAGTTTTGTAGTATCGGAAATAATTTTCCCTTTTTGATAAGAAGTGATTAATTCTTTAACAGGGTTAGTGCATGAGAAAAAACTCAAAAACCTGAACCAAAATGAAACTTTCAAGAGGGTTATATCTTTCCAGAAATAACTACCAATAATAACATATATATAGCTCCTGTAAGGTACAAAAAGTATTTTTTATTTTTCCAAATTTTTTTAGCCTGAAATCGTAATAACATAATCAGTCAATACAAATAGGGCCAAGTATGAAGCGTATATATATATATATATATATATATCTTGTGTTTTCAACATCAACAAGAAGGCCCAAACACAACCACCATGTATCGACATCCCTGAATCGAAATCAATGGACATGAAACAGCCCACTATCTACCATCACCTGTCATTTCACTGTCACTATGTTGCAATCTCAGCATTATTGAACATTAATGCCCACTCGTAGCTAATATATGTAAAAGAAAAGAAAGCATACAGCGTGTTACAGCCTCGATGGTTCTGATATCATAACCACCTAGCTCCTGGTGTTTTACCAGCTCTAGGAAATTGCAAAGTCTAGCAAAAAAATGGAGGTAGCATGATGGCTCATCTTCAGAGAATCATTCAGCCTGAGCTGTTGAGGGAATAAACCCATAATACACTAATTGCACTTTAAAGCAGACATAGAAGATGCTCACCATGCTCCATCTTTGGATGACTTAGCCTCAAACTCCAGCTGAGATAGACCAGGGACCTTCTCTCCTCCTTTGTAACACAACCAAAAGAGTTCAGCAAAGAGGTTTTGGTAGACTGCATTTTTTAATACTAAGTGCAGTTGAAAAACTAAGGACTGCAACGAAAATATACATAACCAAAGTCTCATGATTTACTTTAGACAGCATGTGAGCGATTACCAACTTGCTTGGTGACATACCCTTAAACACTTGTTCAGTCTTATTATCTTGATTACTTCAATTAGTCTCACTCTCGGTGCAAGCATCAAGATCAACAGCAAAATTGACTTTCCCTTGGTGGGTTTACTTTAGATTGGTAATCTCGATGCTTATTTTGGAACCAACTCCAAACCTATATATAATAGTTGAAGTGAGGAATCAAGCAAAAATTGACCACAAACTCTCTAAATTGGAAGTGAAAATATAAAAAAAGTTGATCGACCCAAGAAGAAAGGAAAATACTTCATCCAATTTCACAACGGGTTTTCCAATGCGTCCAGCTGACGACTGCTTAAGTATAGGATCGCAAATGGGTTAGGCTATAGTAGGCTAAGTTCTTCAAAAAACAAGAAGTTCCACAAGTCAAGTTATTAACATAAAAAAATATATAGCTAACAAACATCTTCCTGTACCTAAAAGCACGTGCAGTTTTCTGACAGAATTTTCTGTTTAATGTCTGATCCCATATTGTTTAAACAACTTTTCTAGCTTCTGAAGTTGTTGTCATATGCGGAACAAATTTGAAGAGTTCCATAATTTCTCAGACCAACAAAAAGAAACCGGTTTTAAGAAAACAAAAAGAAGTGAATGGAACTTCATATTTACAATGCAAACATTTGTGATGAGGTGCAACTTTGTAATTTATAGAAAATGATGGCCAAACACTATAGGAGTAGATTTGGAGCATCTTCCTTGTTTCAAATAAGTGCATAGAAGAAGCAGAAAATAAACCCAATACCAGATGTATAAAAGTTATAAATATGGATTAATATAATAATGTAAGTTCTGATATATATATATATAACCTACTTTGCCAACTATAGAATATTTTCCAACTGTTCTTTCATATGACCAATATTCATCTCACAAAATTCAGCATATAAGATTTTGACCCTCGAAATGCAAAGAGTGGATCAGAGAATCAAAAAAGTAACAAATTAGTAGTTCCGCATAGATAACAACACTTACTTGTGTTCCAACAACACATACTTGTGTTCCAACAACACAATATACAGTATGTATGAGAAAACTATGATCGAATCAATTTCAGGGGAATCACGTATGATACCAAAACTGCAAAACATGCATCAAACTTAAAAAGCAGTACAATCAAGCAATTACTGTGAACTTAAGTAACCTTTTAATCAAAACAAAAGTCTAGATTAAACTTAAGTAACCTTAAATCAAAACAAAAGTCTAGATTAAACCTTCCTATATGCAAGTTCCTTTATTTCAAATCACTTTGCTTGAAACATATATTTTACTTGTTTAATAAGTTCCTAACCTTGCAGCTTACTTCTACAAATTACAATAGCTTCATACTCAAATAACCATAACTGATATAGACCAAACAGTAAACCCCAATACTTCCTACCTGTAAATATATGTTCTTTGCACACTCTATTGAAAAATCTCGCAATCCAAACAGAGATAATCCAAACTAGGAGATCAAAATGTGAAATTGATTTAAAAAAGCAGAAGGAAATCAATATAACCTCAAACAGAGGTAACTGACATGGAAGACATGGAGAGAGTTATACGCGAAAGGATCGCAATGCAACTCTTCATCTTCCTCAATCTTATCCACCCTAGGTTGCCATACTTTAGCCTGAGCAGGACCGGATTTTGTCTTCGCCATCATCGAGATCGACGCCTACAGATTAACGGTTTAGATACTGTCACAACTAAATTTATGGAGGAATTTTAACAAACACATGAACATGTGCAAAACTCTTAAGCACGAAAAGAAACTTCGCTAATCCTTTATCCAGTTCATCATGCGACTAAGAGAGAGAAATAGGACCACACCAACAATATCAAGTTGTAGCACTTCATATCTAATAGGCTTATATGACCAGCGATCCAAACTAAACATGAAGAATCCATGAGGAGGAACCTATGGATGAATGCGAAAGAAAAAGTATAAAACTAAGAAGAGATGAAAATTTGTTCTCTGGTGTGATGACGATTCGTGTTGTAGAAAGTAGGAGAGAAAGGAGAATTGAAGGCGGTAGGAGGAAAGGATTGAATTTGCAGAACATAGATTGACTGTAAAATTGACACGACACTTATAACTAGGGTTAGTACACGGGGAGGTTAGTACACGGGGATGTTGTAGGCTATTTGCGGTAGAACATGTGTGTCATTCTTCAGGTCCAGATCGTACGAACCAGACTTTTTTAGAATAGGCGTGATTGGTGAGAATAAGAATGGGTTTTGCAATCTTGGAGGCAGATCTCACTATGATTGTTTAATTGGGCTTTTGTAGCCCAGTTCGTTGCAGTCTAAACCTGTTAAACGGGTCAAATGGGTCGGGTTCGTACATTTCGGGTCGGGTCGAGTTTGGGTCGGATCGATTTCAGGTCAAATTTTACAGGTTGATTTAGGTCGGGTCAGGTACGGGTTCGGGTCGGTCCAGCGGGTCGAAAGCGCCATTTCAAAATTTTATAAATGATTTTTAAAATAATATTTTAATTAAAATAAAAAATCAATAAAAAACTATTATATAATATTTTAATAACAAAATATATTTAATATTTAATAAATAAAATAAAAACACATTTTCTGGGTCGACCCGCCCCGACCCAGAAATTTTGGGTCGTTTTCGGGTCAAATATTTTTCGGGTCGGGTTTGCGGGTCGGGTAAAAAATTAACAGCTCTTGCACATGGTTCATTAGGTTTTTTTTTTTAAAATATAAAAATTAGACTGGATAATCACAAAAATATGGTTTTTCAGCCTTTGACATTCTTTCCGAGAACCTCCGTGTTAGTCTAGTAAACACCGATATTGTTAGAAAAAAATTGTTTACACTGTCAGTTATTTCGATCGAATTAAACCGACTAGTCAAACAAAAAAACACTAATTCTTCTATGGGCTCGTTTGGTATGATACAATAATCGGGTTAAAATCGGATTGAGAATCGGAATCACGAATGTCTCATTTTCATTCCCGCAGATTATTGTTTGGTATGCTTTTGTGACGAAAGAGACGAGAGAGATGGATGTAGTTTATTTTGGAATGACTCATACTTTACCTTTTCCATTGAAATCAAATTGTTCTTGTGGGTTGGAATGAACCATTCTAGAAAATTAAACCGATTCTAATTTTTTTCTAACCAAACACAAATACTGGAATGAGTCATTTCGATTCTCATTCTTCATTCTCTTGGAATCAAACCAAACAAGGCCTATATATCTATAAAAATCTATAAATATATAAAGTAGACTAAGGGTGCAATTAATCAATCATCAATCAATATATCAATATATACTACTACTAAAGCCGTAATTATCTCTCCTACGTGTCGTTCATCTAAGTATGCCACATCATCAAATAATTATGTACATTTACATATTCACCCTTATTCTATTTACAATTTATTTTATCTTTTATTTATACAAATTTCCTAGATTACCATCCCCAAAAAAAATTCATTATACATGATAATTATGCACTTACCAAAAATATTATTATCATACTTAATTAGTGTCCATAATATAATATGTACGTTAATGGTCCGTAAACTCCGTTATAAAGATATGTATATAGATAGATGATCCGTAAATAGTTAATGTTATACGGTTCATCCACCAACATACATATTATTATGCACTTACTAAAAACATTATTAGCATACTTAATCAGTGTTTATGATTTAATAAGGGTGAATAGATTGTCCGTAAACTCTTTATAAAGAATACAATATGCTTTTATTTTAGTGCAGTTTATTTTTAATAATTATATAAAATTCCTAATTTTATTTTTTCTATTAATATAAATTCACACATCTACCTTCAATTTTCATCATACAATACATCATGTTAATATATTTTATAAATTATTCCAATCAAGAAATTATCTTTTTCGATACATCATGTTAATATCCTGAACACAACACTTATCTATATAATTGGTATTGTATGGGAGGGGGTATAACACAAACAACAAAAATGGCAATCACAATCAACTTTTTATTACTATTATCATCATCAATTATTATCCAAGTGAAATTACAATCCCATTTGACATTGACTTCGTGCAACAGATCACCACAATATGAGCTATTCAAATTTTAATATCCTCAATCTCTTTATCTATAATTTTTATTATGTTTTTCTTACATTATTGTACGCATTGCTATGCAGAAAAATTTACGCTTATATTCTTTTATTTGCTTTTGACAAACAAATCTTTTATTTTTCTTTATAAGTATATAATTTAAAACTTGCATTTAAAAAAAATTGCTTTTGATTGATATAATACATTTTAGCTTACAATATCATAAAATAAAATAGTAAAATTGACTACAGTTTTTTTTCAAAATAACCCATTGTTTTTTTTGTTCATCTTTATTCTCATTTTATCCAAAAGATCATTGATTATTTTAACATTGGAAACTTTCATTCTCCCTTTTTCTTAGAAAAAATTAAAAATCAATTTTTTTATGATACTATGAACATACAAAAAAATTGTCCGAATTCTATGAAATTATCATCGAAGTCCTTAATATATTGATATAAGTAATTATAAGGCCAACCAGACTCCAAAAACCTCAATTTTTGTACTCATAAAAGTTATTAATTACTAGAAATGTAAAAGAAAAAACAATACTATAAACGTAAAAACCTCATAAGAAAATGATTAATTTTTAAACAAAACTAACAAACACATTGAGAGTAGGTACACAATAACATTATAGAATTATCGGATGTTTTATAATTATTTTGATTTCATCGAATATAAAAATAACATTAACATGTCAACCTATTAATAAAGTTAAAAAATCTAACGTACATTAAATTATGGAAAAATAACTGAAAATATTGAATTAACATATATGTGCTACTTAATTGTGCAAACATGTAACTAATAAATACTTTGGTGTATATATATAGTGCCTAATAATCTGCTTAATTATGTTAATATTCAAATAAATAAATAAAAGATATCATGAATGTATAATTATTGAATTCACACCATGGTAAAACCTCTAAATTTGACAATAAAATGGAAATGATTTACTCAAAATGATTTAGAAATACTAAATGTAGAATAAATGGATACAAACTTCATTTTATTATAACACCGGATTGCAATTTCAATATTGAAGTATATTAAAAGTATTCTATTCTTTATAGTACAAAACATAGTAAAGTTTTATATAAGAGTAATAAAATGATTTTTAGCTCATATATTTTTATTAATGTTTCATTAGAAAAAGGTCATTAAATATAAATTTTAAAATTAGTAAACATAAACCAAAAATACAAAAACATTAAAAATTGAAATAAAATTCCAGATAACTATTACTTATTTTGATTTTTTTGAACATAAGAATAACATTGGAGAAGAAATGTCAAATAAGATCATGTTATTTTCTTTCGTATTATCATTTACTTTGATGATTTGACCCATGTATGTCTTAAGACATATACTGATATATATATATGGAATAAATTCGTTTTTCAAAACATTTTTAAGTTCTATTTTTATCTATAGATATACCATTTTCTATTAATAATGTTAGGTTGTATAAAAATATAGATATAAAATCTATGTTTTTTTTTTAACTTTTATCCTATTTATAATCAATAGCTTTTTTAAAGTTTTAGAATCAATAATTAAAGTGGCTATTTACGATATATAATATTACATGCTCAAATTTTTTATGATGTATATGTTGCTTCAATTAATAATTCTACCTTTTGACAAATTTATAATTTTTTTGACAAATTTATAATTTTTTAAAGATTACTTTATATAAAGTTTAGTTATTTAGTTGTAATGGAAATTAGGTACACTAATTTAGAAAGTTATTTTGCATTAAAAATATTTAGGTCCTGATTTTCCAGGGGCGGACGCAGGATTTTTGCCTAGTGGGGGCACAAATCCTGCGTGACTAAAAATCAATTTTAAAATCAATTTTTTTAAAAAAAAATTGAGTTAATATGACGGGAATAACTCGATGCAATTATTATTAATAGCAAATTAAAAGAGTTTCCCATGAGGGATCCATGATTACAAAACAATGATTCAACAATGCATGGAAGATGTGTAAAAAAATCAACAAAATAAGAATTAATCGAGACTGAGTGAACATAACATATGCATAATAAAATTTCTTTTCATACCAATGGGGACAAGAATGATAAGCTGAGATTAGTTGAATAATCAGTGGTTTAGGCAACTAAACATTACTTAGGACTTCTATCTTTTATATTGTCGAATTACATGACATGGTTAGATTTGCTTTATATTTGGTAAACATAAACTTTATATGTTCTATCCTATATCAATTCAATTTAACCCTGATCGAAAAATAAAAATTGAAGATGATATCATCTAGTACTCTGATTGTTGGATTAGTTCACTTTCGACATAGGATGTTTCTCTAAGCACCCAATCTAATTCATTTCGTATATAGAGAAACAAAAACTTATAGGTAAACGGTATAATCTCAACACCCTATTCATATCACATACACTATAAATTCAATTGAACATAACATTACATTGAATAGGGAGAAAGAAGGGATGAATGTAGGTTCAGGTAAGAAGCGATACAAAGTTTTGTAATTTTTTTTTTAGTGGGGGGACGTGCCCCCACTCGTCCCTACGTAGGTTTGCCCCTGTGATTTTCTTAATTTATAGAATCTGAATGTAAGTGACCATGCGTGTTTAACCACTTTGTCCGACATATATTGTCATTCCACATCATTTATGTATTGAGTTCTTTGTCAATAAGGAAAAAATTGCAAAAACAAACAAACAAATGTGAATATAAAAAAAGATTTAATAGCCCAACATTCAATTCAAACAAAAAAAGTCATGATAAAAAAACTAATAAAAACATGAAAACTTTAAAAGATTACAATTGAATAAGTTTAAAACTTATGGAGAAGTTATATCAGTCAATTATCTAAATTGCAAAATTAATGTCCACGCTTAAGTTAAAAGTTAACCCGAATTTAGTGATTTATATATTTTGCATGATCATGTTTTATAATGTTCGAAAGTGCAAACTTACTATTTATGTTGCATTGTGAATTGTGATCATTTACAGAATAAAAAAATAAAAATATTATGAACGTAAATAATGATATAGTGTCCAATATCAATTGTTAATTAGTATAGCTCCTAAAGACTAATTTTACTTTCATTATAAGGATTCAAGGAACTCTATTACACCAAAAAATGGAAATAAAAATAAATTATAATTTTTAATATTGTCAAAATATACACGAGATAATTGCTAATATTTATTTATGACGACGTCTTTCGAAAAAAATCTTCATACTTCCATCTCAACATCCTTAAGCTATAAAATTTTGTATTACTTTTAAAGGAAAAAAGAATGTTATATATAAATTTCTATTTTACCTTTTCCATATTAAATTCATATATATTAAAAACAAACATTCTTTAATATAAAACTTGAAAATTCAACGTCCTTCCCTTATCTATTTTGGAAATTTTTAATTTTAAAGATTATTTCTATGCTACATTAACTTTAATAATTCTTAAATTAATCTTAAAATTTTAACATAAATATTTTTTTTTATAAATTATATCAATATAAAAAAGTCGATCCCGTGCGTAGCACGGGCATGAATATCTAGTCTATCTATATATAAAAGTTGACATATTGTCACAATTAATGACATCTCTTTTACACAATTTCCTCTATTTTACATATAACCATTTATATCTAATCTTTTATCTTAATAAATGCATTTATTTAATTCTATATAATACTCTTTTTCAACGCATTTATGTATCTATGCTCACATTTAAACATAATTTTTTATCAATATATTTTATCCATATATAAAAGTTGACATATTGTCACAATTAATGACCTCTCTTTTACACAATTTCCTCTATTTTACATTTATTTCTATTTTACATATAACCAATTATATCTAATCTTCTATCTTAATAAATGCATTTATTAAATTTTATATAATACTCTTTTTCAACCCATTTATTTATCAATGCTTATCAATGCTCACATTTAAATATAACTTTTATCAATATATTTTTAAAAGATGAGTTGAAAACGAACGAATATCCTTTGACATATATGTAAAATAAGGAGAACAAAAATCAAAATAATTCAATACTTTGGTTTTGTATTACTCAATGTACTCACTTGAAATAACACATAAATAGTAAATGTTTAAACTACTTCTATATAAATTTGATATGAGATATAATTATACAACTTTTATATAAAGTTTACAAAGTAATCGCAAATTATATTAATAACACAGTAATTAGTAAAGTATGATGGAATACTTTATATATATATACTATTTCACTATTTAAAAATCGATCATAAATTTTGATAAATTTAATTGTATAAAGTATATTAATATATTAAAAATATAAACTAATCTAATTATAAATTAAATTATACATGTATCCACTGACACACATATAACTAGTTTCTTTTATAAATTACTTCACCAAGTAAATTAAATGTTATTCCAGCCGACCAATTCCCCGTATTTATATAATCTAATTGATTAAGATAATTAAAAAAAATATATAAATAACAAATTTTCACCCTCCCATTAATAGACTCTTAAACCTCAATTCCTCCAAATTTTCCAGTATCTCAAATTTGGTGTTCCGGTAGAGAGAAGAGACGATGTTGGGCGGCGGAGTTCCTAACTCTGCCGGCGGTATCCCCAATATACCGACGGCTTTACAGACCGCCGCAGCCCGGCGGCGAGTTGCTGAATTTGCGGTGGCAATTGCGGACGCCGAATTCAACCCCAATGAGGAAGAGGACAGCGGCGATGAATCTCCGACGACCGTCCCCACCGCCGGAGACGGCGCCAACCACCACAACGCGGCGGGGAGGTACATGAGGAAGAAGATTCATTGGCTGCCGGAGAGCTGGGCGGCGAAGGCGGATGGAGTGGCGGGGTGCACGGTGACGATCGCCGGCTGCTTCATGACGTCAAAGAAGAATCTCAGCCGTCGATTGATCGCTGCGCTGATTGCGATGGTCGTGATCTCGCTGTTCTTGAAGATGTCGGTGATCGACAATCGTCCCCGTGACGGAAAGTTCGCCGGCGACGCCCAACATATTGTTGTGCAGTTGGAGGAGGGCAGCGTTGTAAATATCGTAGGAGGAGTTGTGAGGACGCAGCTCGGCGGAGAAGAGAAATCGGCTCAGAAAGTTATCTCCGGCGAGGAGGGCGAAACACGCCGCCGTGATCTCCACCGTGAACCCGGCTGCGACACGGTGGATATGGGCCTCATCGACGTACGTCTCTCTCTCTGTTCTGATATTTTTTAAATACTTTATTTATTTTCTTGTTTTAGAGTTATATATTAATATTAATATCTTTGCCGAAATTTTTGGTTACATTTGTTTTGTGAATACTAATTTCCTTTTATTATTATTTTTTCATTATTGCAAATGGTTTAGTTAAATCACAAAATGATTTAATTTTGTTTGCAAAATGATATAAAATCAAATCAAACAAAATTTCAAAAATAATCATAGAATATCTATCTCAAAATATATTTTACGTTATCTTGATTTTGCATTGATCATTGCGGATTTTTCTTTGAAAGTGAATTCTGAAAATCATAACAAGTCTTCCGAAAATCCCTCTTCCGTTTATTTTTATATTATATTTTATCTTACATTATACTTACTTATTATGACTTAATATTATATATTGCACCTAGTCGTGCCGTATAATAAACGATAAATAATATGATTTTCGATTGGAAGTTGTAAAGTGCTTAGAATACCAAATCAACAATGTAGAATTTCATACGTAAATGCACTTCAAACTTCACCTATACCAATTATCCGTTGAACGAAATTTCAAGCAAATTGCCAAAAAAAAGAAAAGAAAAAAGGAGTATAACAAATCAACAATATAACTAACCAGCTGTTCAAATCTAAACTTATCTTTTATTCCTTGATTTGTTTTTTATTCTCTCTGAATTCGTTTTAATCTTTTCTTGCGATTTTATCATGTTAACTTTTTATTCGATTTTTTTAAATAAAATGATTATTGCACTTACACGCCATATCTAAACCGCTGAATATAGACCTACTAGACTAATACAACTTTATTATGAACTGATCATGCTTTAATTTCTTATTTTCTGGTAATTTATGTGCTATAAAGTTGTCCTCCATATTTTCTCTTTTTCTATCTTTCAACTAAAATTGTCATAATTCCGGACCAACAATGTATTTGTCAAAATAAATTTTGATTGAAACACCAAATGATTCAAATGTGTACTGATTAGTTTGTATCATCAACACACTTAATTTTGTTTACATTGGAGAAATGAGACAAATTTGCAATCTTTAAGATTGATTTTTGAATAGTGCAATTCTCTATACAGACATGTGAGATATGGAGAAAGCCCAAGAGTGACAACTTCTTCAAATGTGTAGGCAAACCCAAAAACTGTTCCAGTAAGTTCATCTAATTTCAATGATTAATTAACCTCAATTTCATTTGTGTGTTTTACTGTTGTAATTTACTGTCTTGTTCCAGGCTCAACTCATGGCTACATTCTACCCCATGCCAATGGAGGGTTAAACCAAATGAGAACAGGAGTAATCACACTAATAACATCTCCCATTTTTTGTCACTACTATACTTGATTATTATGAACTGATCATGCTTTATTAATTCTCCATAAACAAATTTCAGATTTGTGATATGGTAGCTATTGCAAACATCATGAATGCAACTCTTGTTCTTCCTTCACTTGATCATGAATCCTTTTGGACTGACACAAGGTTAGTAAGTTTACATTATTCATTTTTATCATCTTACACAAACTTTCTTATATTAGCACCAAATCTTAGTTGTGTTATCTCCTTTGACAGTGAATTCAAGGACATTTTTGACTGGAGACACTTCATACAAGTCTTGAAAGACGACGTCAACATAGTAGACGCGTTGCCACCCAAGTACGCGTCCATTGAGCCCTTGATTAAGCCACCGGTTTCTTGGTCCAAGGTGAACACCACCACACCACACTAACACAATCTTCTTTGTTGAGCCTTTGATTTGGATTGTTTTGTTCTTCCCATTCTTAATTCACAGCCTAGCTACTACAAAGAAGAGATCAAGCTGTTGAGGAAACACAAGGTGATCAAGTACACACACAGTGACTCGCGCCTTTCTAACAACCTAGTGTCGTCTTCCACCCAGAAGCTTCGTTGTCGCGCTTGCTACAAGGCTCTCAAGTACACAAACGAGATCGAGGAGTTGGGGAGGGCTTTGGTCAGTCGCCTGCGCAACAACAGCTTGCCTTACATTGCTCTCCACTTGAGGTAATAGATATCAAAATAGTGCACTTTTGTTTGGTAAGTTACATACACATAGAACCATTTATCCAAAAACAACAATCAACTCTATAATCTTGCACAAGCAGGGTCTTGGGGGGTCTCATAAGATAGTTGATAAGGTAAAAACAAGCAGGGTCTAGGGGGGTCTCATAAGATAGTTGATAACACCTAGTAGGGTAAACTATGTCATGTCAAGCAACATGCATGGTCTGGGGGGTCTCGTAAGATAGTTTATAACACTTGATAAGGTGAAAACAAGCAGGCTAGGGGGATCTTATAAGATACTCTCTTTGTTTGGTAATAGATGTCGTTTTAGTCTTTGTCATTCTATAATTTTTGGGTAATGATTTATTGGTGAGTTAGGGGGATCTTATAAGGTATGTTATTGAAAGTTATATATATTGACATTTTTTATGCAATTCTCTTTACTTATTGGCTAGAAATGAGATGGGCAATTGTTACTTTTATAAATTTTAGAAAAAGCTTATAGTTTTTTAGCTTAATGATTGTATTCCTTAATAGTTGTGTCAAATACTAAAATGACAAGTATTTTTAAACAGAGTAACGCCTGATAAGGTAAATCGTGTCATATCAAACAACAAATAGGGTTTGGGGGTCAGATAAGATATTTGATAACGCATGATAAGGTAAACTGTATCATATCAAACGCTCTCTCTTTTAAACAGGTACGAGAAAGACATGCTCTCATTCACCGGGTGTAGCCACAACCTCACAACGAAAGAGGCAGATGAGCTAAGAGAGATGCGTTACAACATCAAGCGTTGGAAGGAGAAGGACATAGACAGCGAAGCCAAAAGACTGAAAGGAGGATGTCCAATGTCTCCAAGAGAAGCAGCTTTGTTTCTTAAGGCAATGGGGTTCCCACCCACCACACCAATCTACATTGTAGCCGGCGAGATCTATAGCAAGAACAGCATGGACGCGTTCTACGCAGAGTACCCTAACGTCTTCACTCACTCCACTCTAGCAACATTGGATGAGCTTGATCCCTTAAAACCTTACCAAAACCGGCTAGCCGCGTTGGATTACCTTGTTGCACTCGAGAGTGACGTCTTCGTCTACACGTACGACGGGAACATGGCCAAGGCAGTGCAGGGCCACAGGAAGTTTGAAGGGTTTAGAAAGACAATCAACCCAGATAGGTTTGTCATACTACTATACATTATAACACACTACTATTTGTACACTATAATGTTATAATGTTTTTTTGTTGTGATTTTTTGCAGGCAAAATTTTGTCAGACTAATTGATCAGCTAGATGAAGGGGAGATGTCTTGGGAGGAATTTAGAGTTGCAGTTAGAAGTTTACATGAAGATAGGATAGGGGCGCCAAGAGAGCGTGTTACTGGTGAAGTGCCCAAGTTCGAAGAGAGTTTCTACGCAAATCCATTTCCTGGTTGCGTATGCGAGAAGAACAAAAAGGAGAACAAGTCGGATAATGAACGACAACAAATCAGCCTTGAATCTAGGGGCGGTTTGCGGGATAGGAAGAATTGTTGATCTTAAGAAACCATAGGATTACAAGGTAGAAATTAGGGTTAGTCCATTTCTTGATATTCTTTAGGGGGATTGGATTAGCTAGGATTAACACGTACACTTAGGGTTAATTTAATTAGTATGACCGAAATACGTAGGTGTTTATTGAATGGTGTGTTTCTGGTTGGATCTCCTTTTTTTTTTTGGGTTTTATCAACTTAAAAGAGTGATTTCCATGTCTCTTTTTTGTAATGTGGAGACATATACATGAGAGAACAATACAAATCAGTTCAATTTCACCTGCAGAGTAAAACATATTGCCATAGTATTATCTTTTGATTTCTATGATTCCAAAGTATAGTTTTCATGTCATATGTCAAACACAATATAATGCTGACTTCCATTTGAAAACCTTCTACTCATATGTTCAACTTTTAATTTTTTTAATAATTTATGGTCAAATTTTTGAATTTTTAAAAAGATTGATAAACTCCTTTTAAGAAAAAATATATAAATTTTGTTTAAAAATAAAAAAACGTACTCCTTCCGTCCCATAATGTTTGTCCTGTTTCATTTTTTTACACTATTCATAGTTGAAGAGAATTTTTAAGATTTATTCCAATATATAAGAAAAAACATAGTCATATGGAGTCTTGTTTAATTCGTCTCAACGAGTATTTGATAATATCAAAAAATTATAATTTTTATTAATATATAATTAGAGATATTAACGATATAAAATCCGCCTCGATAAATGTATCCAGTCAAAACAACACAAACATTATGGGAATGAAAAAGTATTTTTTTGTACGTTATACAAAATTGTTTGAAATTTTATAACTTTTGGTATATGAAAGTACACTGACCAAAAAAATATTTAAAAAATTAAAACTTACAATTATTACACGAGTTAGGGATCCGAGACTCACGAGTTAACTCATCGCCCACAAATTCAACTTTACTCTTCTCCTTCAGCATATCTGGCTGTATTGACGAGACCTAGCCATTGGAGACTCCAATCGACTGCTTAGGTAATCCAGGAAACCTCTTTTCTTTCCCATTGCATATATAAATATGTTTTCGATCTATTCCATGCTTTCCTGATACCATCGTTCGATCTCAGAATGACTTTCAATGAACTTCCCTCATTTCTTATGTCCTCTTATTTCGCGTTTTGTTCGTTTCTCATTTGATCTGCTTGCTGAATTATCAGTTATGAGAATGCTACGCGTATTTGGTTGTTGTGGATCATGATGTCAAAATTCCAAGCTCCGGATGGAGGAATTGTGTCCCAAAATACGATTTGGCTCAATTGGTTAGGGGCTGAATTTAAAGTTTATGATTTTTGGGGATTTTGTCGATTGAATTATGCGATGGATTTTTTTATGGTCTGATTCAACAAACATGTTCTACATTTGCTTAAGTGACCTTGGTGAATATGGAAAATTCTATTAATGAATGGTCTGGTGTTGCCACAACCTTGTGTTCTTATATATGGACTGATTGATTGCATTCTGTAATTTATTTTCTGCACTTGAATTTCTGGAGACTAGTGAAGAAAGATTGTGCATTAGGCAATAGGCACTGATGTTACCTGCCTCATTTAAGAGTAATGTAAAACTGGAAAAAACAAACTTGTGTTTGATTACTGATACATCAGTAATCAAACACATTACTGATACATCAGTAATCAAACACAAGTTTGTTTTTTCCAGTTTTACATTACTCTTAAATGAGGCAATCAATTCGCTGCTCAATTTGGTATATATGCAATCAATTCAAGCTGTGAAAGCTTAAATTAGATTGTTGCTTTACTCGATTATATGTTTACAAGCAAGCTTATTGGAATCCTTGAAGTTTTCATTTTGATTTGATATCAGGAGTCTCTAATCTAATGTTATATATCAAACGTAGCAGATTTTGATGACTTCCTGTGTTTTTCTTCCTGAAGTCCAACTTTTTATTTCTGGGGTGGGAGTTTGTTCTTATATTATTCTACTTGTCTGCATTGGTAAAGAATCTTGATACAAGTAGGATCATGGGGGTGATGATGAAAGAAAGTAATGGTTTGGATTAGTTGTTGGATATATAGTTAATGATCCATGTTGTGTAATTTGTGGGAACTGAATTCTCATCTTTTCAATAAAGGCATGCTTTACTGTAAAATGTTTTCCATGTGATTTTTATTCCATTACTAGAGATTTTCTCTTAGAGTGAACTGCTTAAACAACCTCTTTTTCAACATGCAGGTAATGGGTTTGTGGACTTTTCTTGAGGGGCTTTTGCTCTTTGCAAACGCCTTTGCAATAATGAACGAGGAGCGGTTTTTGGCTCCCAGAGGTTGGAGCATGTCAGAGATCATGGCAGGAGGCAGGAGAAAATCTATCAAGGATCAGGTCATAGGGCTTATCTACGCTGCTCAGTACATGCGAATTCCACTTATAATTCTGAACGTTGTCACCATCGGTGTGAAGCTGCTCACCGGATGAGCTTTCAGGTTTCAAGGTCTTTGTTTATCACTACTTTACTATGCAGTATCTGTTTCAGTTTATGAGTACTCAGGAATCAATGGAGAATATATGAAGAAGTCACTGTCCATAAACAACATTGTGATTGACTTGCTTCATTCTTAATCACAAGTGAATATGTTGATTCTGCTATTTTGTAATGAAATTATAGGCCTTCAATATGTCATTAAAGTCATACATGGGTAGAACTATCATTTTTTAGTGCATACTGGAAACTATTTTCCAGGACATTGTATTTTTTGTTTTGAGATTTCAATCATATTGTGGGTTTTGCTAGATGAAATGAATCAAGAGTTCCTTAATTGCCAGATACACACTGATATAGGGGTTCTTTTGAGGATGTGATTAAACATGCAAGTTGTGTTATTTTACAATAAATAATGACATTTAATGTAAAATAAGTGTTCGTTTGGTTGGGAAGTAAATTTCCATGATTTTAAATACCTTAGGAAGTGATATCAAATATATGTATTTGGTTGACTTTTTGTTTTTGAAAAATCTAGATATTTGAATTCATGGGATTTTCAATTTCTACAAAACATAGGAAGTGCAATTACCTAGGGAGGGGTGGGTAAGATTTGTTTTCCCCATATTTTCCATGATTTAGATTTTAACAAAATATAATTTGCCAATTCCCATGAATTTGATTTTACATGAAGTAATTTCCTAGGAATTACACTTCTCGTATTCAACCAACGAGCACTAATACTCCGTATAATTGTAAAAGCATTATAGACTATGATCCAAATGCATTCTAAAGCAAACATTTAAAGAAAAAACCACTCTAACCCTGATCACTAACCAGCTCTAACCTTGTGTAAATCATGCACTCCCTCATTGACTAATCTCAAACCCATTTTGCATCTCTCCATTGCAAGTTGTTAATGGAGAACAGTTTGCATTTGGGAGCTTTTGTGGGTAGATAATTCCAAATTGGGACCATAGTAAATTCTTGAAGATTGACACCTTTTTTTGTTATACAAAATGTGGTATCAATTATCAGTATGAAAGCAAGAAACTTGCCCCAATACAACAATAGTAACAAGTCAGAGAGGATGTCACAAGATTGGGATCACTAGTGCAGCATTGGGCCCTATTGGCAATAAATTCTTGCGTTGGCTTCAATCCTACTATTGAAGTGATATGGGCTTGACAAAGCAACTAAATTAGCCTCTATTCCCCTTTTTTTTTTGCATTTTGCATTTTGATTTTGGCCATATCAATGAGTTTGTAAGTTTATGTTTAGGTTGTATGTCAATTTTTTTTGCTTCTCAAGCTTCATATTTGGTTCATTTGATACTCAGACTGACACTTGTAAGTTGGGTAATTGACATTACTTCTTAAATGTGTTATCTAACTGATTTGTTTTCTTTTACAATGTTGCTGAAAACAACAACAATTAACCTGGTTTTCATTACCCAAATACAATTGGTAGGTGACACAAGAGAGAAAGGGGAGAAGCTGAACTAGGGGTATTCATCGGGTTCAGTTTTTTGGTTTTTTGGACCGAACCTTTCGGTTCTTACAAAATAATATTCTATTTTTGGGTTCGGTTCAGTCAAAATCGATTATTTTTAAAAATAATTAAAAAAAGCCTAAATTTCTAGATAAATTAGTCAAACCTTATTTAGGGTCCGTTCGGTAGGAGACGTATCTCGACTTATCGTGACTTATCTTCTGAAATAAGTCTTCGAAGCTTCAGTCCACCCCAAAAACGCGTTCGGTATTCCTCCGACTTATCACGACTTATAAGAACTTATTTTAACTTATTTTTGGCCAAAAACATAAGCTACATTCTCTAGCTTATCTCCTTGATGGCTGAACTTATCTCAAAATTTTCTCCATATTCCCCCCCCCCCTACCCCGATACTTCTCACATGAGGTATGTTCTTCATCCGTCTTCCCCTGTTCATCATCGTTCTCCCTTCCCTCTCGATCTCCGACATCCGGCGACAACCTCGGTCCCTCTTGATCTCCGGCGACATCCGTCTTCCCCAATTCATCATCGTTCTCACATCTCGTTCCTCTTCGGTTTCTAGGGTTTGTGGCATTTTTCCGGCTCTCGTGTCCCTGTCGCCGACATCAGATCTCGCATCGCCGTCTCCATTGGCGTCGCTGGCTCGTCTGATCGATACTCAAGGTTCTCTACAGGTCGAATATGGAGGGTATGGCAAAATTTATGTTTCATAAATTTACCGATGGGTCTGTTCTTCGGCGTCGAAAGCTCGGAGGAGGAGGCCTGTGAATGGCGTTCTTCGGCGTCGGAGGAGGCTTCGGAAGCTCGTGGCAACAAATGACCTTGTTCGTTTGCAATTCGATTTTGGAGGAAGAAGCTGCGGGGAGGGCAGATGCAAATGTGAAAATCCCAACCCTAAAATTTACCCCTCAACATAATTCTCACAAAATTAAATTATGGATATTTTTGTAATTTTCATGAAAAATTAAGTATGTCATCGATACCGAACATACAATAATACTTCAGTCCTTATTTTCAGCTTCAGTCTCAGCTCCCAACTTATATACTCAACTTCAGCCCAGTTCAACTCCTACTTCAGTTTCAGCCCCAATAAGTCTCAGTCATACCGAACAGACCCTTAATTCGGTCCTAAGCTGAACAGTGATTTTGGCAGTGAAAAAAGAAGATAAAATAAACCATGATAAAAAAACAATGTGACAAAATCATCGGAAATGAAAAAAGAATCAATTGGAATCATTATGTTGACATCTGAGAAATACAATACAATAACAAATCATCCACATTAGCCGTTGCCCATTGATTCATCATTCATTCCCTTGTACCTGAGAGACTAAAACTTCAACACTTTGCTAAGCAATCAGATCTACATTTTAAACAGGATTAACCCACAAACAAAGGTTTTTCAACAAGCATTTGGATGAAACTTAACATTTCCATAATCAACACTGCAACCACACAATTAACCCACAGCAACATAAAATTCTAACAAAAAAAAAAAAAACAGAGAAGATGATACACTTACATCCACACTACAAGTCCATTTCTCCTCTACTTACTTCATACTATCTTTCAGAGGCTTTTCCACCACAATCACCTTCACTTTGTCACAATCATACTCGACTTTCGGGGAAACGAACTCTTCTGGCATAACTTGCCATCTGCTAGAGAAGAGTGTCCAAGCAAGAAGCACAAAGAATGCGCCCATCGCCCCACACCCCGTTCCAGCAATGACAGCAGTAAGAACACGTAAAACGCAGTCGCTCCTCTTGTGCATTGCAAGTCCCTCAATCTCAGGCTCAGGCTCGGGATCCTTAGTAAACGCTTCGGGATCCAACGGCTGAGAATGCATCCAATAAGGGACAGGCCTAAGCTTGAAACTCCAAGAGTAAACCCTACAAACTTGGGACGAATTCGAGCTAGACGAGCTCAATCCGAACCAAACTTCCTCATTCTTGAAGACTGCAGACAAGTCAATAGGGCATGATACCAAAGGCTCAACAGGCCTCATCTCATTAGACTTGCTAAGCCTGACTTCTAAACGATTCGAACTCGCCTCGTAGTCGATCCAACACTGCAGTTTCTTCCCACTGTTCAACACCAACTTGGCATTTGAGGCATTGGCCACTTTAACAGACACAAAGCTGTTGACATCAACCCCTACATGATTGTCATTAAGATCCCCAAACTCAGCATCCATTTTTGTGTCAAGCTCAACAGCAAAAGCACCATTCTTGCTACCAGAAATCCCGAAATTGCCCTCATCAAAAGCAAACCCATTAGCCAGCAACAAGAATGCAAGCCCATCCCCAGCTTCTGGGGACAGTGAGAAGGTGAAATAAGTATCAAAAGAGGCCTTTCCCCTAAATTTCCCAGTTGATATCTTGATGGGTTCCCTGTAAATTACACTCCCGGAACTGAAATTCGAGGAGTTGGTAATTTGCAAAAAAGCCCCTCCATGACCACCAACCTTGGCATCACCAAAGAGGGCAAATTGGGACTCAAAGTTTGAGCCTTTATCAAATCTTTGGAGCCCAAAAGAGGGAAATTTCTCAACATCCATAGCAACACCGACAGCAAACAACAAGAGTACCCAAATACACACTGTAGTGGAAGAAGAACCCATGAGCTAAATTCCTCAGTTTGGTGCTTACCTGAGACTTGGAATTTACTCAGATTCTTTGATTCTAGGGTTTGTCGGTTGTTCTTGATACCTTTTTCCTCCTCCGACGACGACTGCGTGGTTTCGTTGCGCCTTTTTGTGATTTACCCCCTTTTGCTTTTTTAGGGCTTTTGTGGTTAGTGGAGAATGTAGTGTAAATCGTGTTGGATACAGAAAAGTGTGTCGAGCAAGAGAGAGAGGAGATGGGTTTGAGAATTGAGAGCTCGAAGAGAGTGAAAATTAAATGCAAAATTTATCTGAATTCACGTTTCTGCAGTGGTTGTTGGCCAATGAAATTAAATAAAATTCTCAGTATTCTTCAGCTTTATCACCTCTCTTATTTTTTCTTTTCCTTTTTCTTTATTCTCAATTTGGTAATGTTCTCTTCTCTTTTGCTTTACACCCAACAGTTTTAAATTAGTAGCAGATTTGCTTTTGGTTTAATGTCCTTGATTAAGTGGATAATGACGTCGGAGGATTTCAAGAATGGGGCTTGGAAGTTAAATAACGTAGAAGTTGAGTGCCGATTTGCAAAAAATGACAAGATTCCAAAGGCATGCTTATTATTTTGAGAAAACCTACGGAATATTAAAATAGATTCACACCAAACGAGAAAATCGAGAGCCCACCCATTTCCACGACCGATGACTACGGTTCAACGTTCAGTTGAAAAAACATGCGTTCTTATAATTGAATAATAACTCCTGAAAAATTAATAAGAAATACCCATTTTAATGCCCAAAATTGTAAAATGGATATTCTTTTTTAGGATATGAATGCAATATCCATTTTTATATCCAAATAAGAATATAAGGATAAAATTACCTATTTTCGGAATTTTGGAGAAAAGATAAAATAAAATTTAAATTTATCTTTTCTTTTCACTCTCTTATACTTTAAAATATATAAATTTATTTCTGAAATTGTTAGGGTTTGAAGGTGGAAGGTGAGGAGGTGGGGGAGGCGGTTGACGGCGGGGGGAGCGAGGTCGAGATTTGGCCGACGAGAGGGAGTCGAGAGGAGGCAGTCGAGAGGCCGACGAGATCTGGCCAGATCGAGGTCGAGATTTGGCCGACGAGAGTTCGATCGAGAGATCTAGGTCTGGAGAGCGGTGGGGATCGAGGCGGTTTGGAGAGGCGGTGGTTGACAGCGGGGGGGGGGGGGGGGGGATCGATCGAGAGATCTAGGTCTGGAGAGCGGTGGGGATCAAGGCGGTGGTTGACGGCGGGGGGGGGGGGGGGGGGATCGAGGCGGTGGGGATCGAGGCGGAGAGCGAGTTGTGGGAGAGATCGAGAGATCTAGGTCTGGGGGGATCTAGGTCTGGAGAGATCGAGGCGGAAGAGGCGGGGGGAGAGAGAGGTCGCCGGAGAGGGAGGTCGGGAGGGAGGTCGAAGAAGACGACCAATTTCATAAATCAAATTCGCTGTTTCTTACCCCCAATTTCATATCTCCAACAACTGATTTTTGTGGAGTACGATCAATTTCAGAACTGGATCTGGAACTTGAGCTGTTGATTGAAAACCCCAATTTCAGAACTGGATCTGTGGAGTACTTATTTCTGTGAACTTGAGCTGTTGATTGAAAACCCTAACATTGAACTGGATCTGGATCTGGCCGGAGAAGGCGTTGGACTGGAAAGAAGATGGAGATGGAACCAGAACTCCATGAAATGGTAAACGGAGCGAGGTCGGAGAAGACGACCGAGAGGGAGTCGAGAGGTCGGAGAAGACGACCGTGTATAGTTTAGGATATTTTTAATTTAATTTTATCTTTTTATTTATAGAAAATAAATTCATTTTCAGATTTTTTGATTTAAAAAAAAGATTAAAGAAAATCCAAAAAAGTTATTTTAGGATATTTTTGCAATATCCAAAAAAAGAATACCCACTTTGCAAATTTCAATACAAAAGTGGTATACTTTTGCAAATTGGCCATAACTCCTCTAGACTAATTTTCTGGATGATAATAACCCCTTTTGAGAAATATGATTAATTAATAAATATTACTGATATACTACATATAAACATAATTTTTCACCGGTCAAAGCAATTTTGGAAAATTTACAAAAAGGGAATTTTTTTAAGAAAGGTTTATTTTTTCTTTGGATCATATAAAGGGAAATAATATTAGTAGTAACATTTTAACATATATATAATATACTTGTTTTTTGTACTTTCGTTTCTTGTGCTGTTACTCCTATTACGATGTGCGCGTGTTTGGATCAGAGGCACGAGAGAGAGACAGCTGTAGACAATGACAATAGCGCGAACTACCGGACTTGGACTATGCGGCCCACTGGGGCCCATACTTCCTCCCAGGCCCAACTTCCAGCCTTAACAAGCACAGCACGGATCATTACCCTAATATAATTATGAAACTATTCGAACATGTACACAATTATCCTTCATAATCTTGTGTACTAACAATCAAAGTTCAGTTAGTTTAATAGTTTGGTAATAAGATTTTTTAAGCATTTTATCTTAATGTTCCTAGTTTGATCCCTTTATGGGCCAATTATGCTTTTGGTTTAGACATAGAGTGATTCTGACATTACACAAATATATTGCATATGTTGAATCATGTCTATGTCATTTTCGTTTAACGTATTATTAAACTAGTTGGATTAGAGATTACAAGAAACGGACATTTTAGATTGCGCGTTTCATTAAAAGGGGAAAATTCTGAGAAAATTTTGACATGGCTAAATTTTATGTTAAGAAACGGATTCTTGTGTGCACACAATACACATATGTGTGCATATGAAATGTACTATTATGTACATGTATAAAAACTCGTACATTCATATGGATTAAAAAATACGTGCATATGAAATATATTATCATGTGCATGTGAAATAACCTATTTATGCATATTAAATACATTATTGCGTGCATGTGTCCATATGAAATACCATATGTGTGCATATGTATAAAATTTATGAATATAACCTATGTGCATATGTATGAAAATACTATATGTGTGCATATGAAAATAACATGTGTGTATATATATAAAGACCCGTGAAAATAACATATGTGTGCATGTCAAAAGTGTATGTGTGAATACGAAACACCGTACGTGTACACATAACCGCGTTTTTTTCACGTAATATAATATTCGGCTGTGCCAAAATGAAAATCTTAAAGTTTCGATTTGTCTCCCCCAAAATTTCAAATTTCCCGCGGCTCTTTTCTGGATCCTTCTCTTTTTCTCTCTCCCTTCCTTCTCTTCCATGGCAAATCGCATTCATATCCGTTTCTTCTTCTTCTTCATCTGTTTCCCCATTATTCCTACTAGAACGCAGTTCAATGGGAAAGCAAACAAGATCCAAGAAATCAGACACCAATGTGGTCGGAAAGGGAAAAGTCACCCCCGTTCAGGTCGCCTTCATCGTCGACTGCTACCTCGCCAATAACAATTTCTCCGGCACCCGCTCCCTTTTCCGATCAGAGGCTTCCTCTCTTCTCCCCAAATGTGAGGTTTGTTGTTGTTGTCGTTGATGTTGTTTACTAACCAATTTCTCCCAAACCCTAATTCTGACATGCGAAGGGGTTTCTCTGTTTCAATTTCTTCAATCAGGCAGTTAAAGGATTGTTGCGATTGGAGGAGATGCTGGACGAGTACGTATGCTTAAAGGAGCAGAAGGTGACGGTGGATCAGACCATGTATCTTCTTAATCTGGAGAAGACCAGATTTCAGACGATTTTGCAAGGTAATCGTAATTTATTGAACGCTTACAACGAATACGCCGCTTCGAGCTGTACAACATCGCCGCTGCCACCTTACTCCGATTGCTCTCCGCTTCCGTCAATGTTATCAAACTCCGTGGACTTTTCATCTGCAGGTTTGGTGGATCTGTTCTTGTTTCTTTGTTGCTCTCTTGTTTGTTTCATGAGATGTACAAATATCTAGTTCTATGATCTTTAGGGCTTTTGAGATTATTGACTCATTCATAGAAGGAAATCAGCTCAATATCGTTGACTGTTGAAAAGCATGAAGTAGTTGAAGGTTGTTTAGAAGTGTGTGAATAATCTTCATATTTAGTGATTAAATCTGGAATCAACTTATTCTTGAATCCTGACAATGAAATTGACCATGATTTTGGTATCTTTATAGTTTAGTTTACTGATCTGAATCCTGACTAGCATAAAGTAGTTGAAATTGACAATGAAGTAGTTGAAGTTTGTTTAGAAGTGTGTGATTAATCTTCTTCTTTAGTGTTTTAATCTGGGATCAACTTACTCCTGATTCTTGAATCCTGACAATGATTTCATTATTTATTTTAGTTTGGTTTACTGATCTGGATATTGCTTTAACATGGTTGGGAATTAGAGGAATATGATTTCAGATAGAATTTGGAAATGCAAAAACTGAAAAAAGTTGAGAAGGATCTATTAGCCCTTTCTCTGCTGACACTTTCTCTATTTACCAAATTTCCTTGCCTTAGAGACTCCTCTTAGTAAACCAGAATCTGTACCTGATCACCGCAACACACTAGATCCTGCTATGTTCATGACCCGTGTTCTTAACCCACATCCTCCAAGAAAAAGGAAGAGTTGCGAGGTGGATCCTAATATCTTTGATCCTACCAAGAAAGCATGTGGATTGAACTCCGGTAATCAATCAACATACCCAGGTAGACTCTAACTTCAATGTTCAAACACTTAAAAATATCTCTATGTTTAACAATATTACCGATATGTCTACCCTGTAGGCAAGATCACAAGGCAACCACGAGGTCATGTAGCTAGTATTCAGGATACCTTCAAGGGATCTTCAACCTCATCATCAATAGTGGCAAAGAACTTGTTCAATTCTTCTTCTGAAATTCCTAACTCCAACTCATCTGGTCTGCAGACACCTAAAAGATCAAACTCTTCTCGTAGTGATAAATCCATCTCCTCACAAGAAGAGATGTATTTGGATGTTAAGGCCAGCCTCCCTAGCAGCTCTGTGGAGACTACGCCCATCAACTGCTCCATTATCGCTTCCAAGACCGTCATAGTTAATAGTCCAGCTAAGCACTGTGCATTTTCTTCTCCAAGGAAGAGGGACCAAATCAAAGGAAGGCTGGATTTCGGTAACACTGATTTGCCTGTGATAGCGAAAGATGCGTGTCCTGATTTTTGTACTACGTCTGATTCCGAAAAGGATGGAGATTTATTTGACTTCGAGCCCTTGTGTTCGGACTTTTCATTCTCTGAGCTTTTACACGATTTTGGTATTGATTGTGAAGTTTTTGGTCATTCTCGCCAAGAAGCTATATGTGCTTCTACGGATCCTCTTAGTGGGTATGTTTTTGCTTACTTAGTTTCTTGAGTGTCCTGAAATCCTATTGATATTTCTCTTTGCTTATAGGTTGCCTTCTTGTTTGATACAGGTCACTAAGTCGGCCTTATGAAGGCAATTTCTTAGTCAGCCAAAACCTGACAGAGCAGGACTTAACTACAAAGGGTAACAAGCTTGACCATGTTAACCTGTTGTGTATAACAATCCTATACTGTCTTCCTAAGTCCTTGCTAATTGATATGAACAACTGTGTTTCATGGTAGGTTCAGATTCCATTACTTCAGGGAGGTCCATAGCACAATGCATACAAATCTCAAGTCCTTGTAAGTTCCTTTTCTTACCCTTTTAAGTTTTCATTTGCATGATTCATTGATCCTGTATCTTTATCTATATGAAATGCTTCAATGGTTTTGTTAATATGGTTTCTTGATTTCGAATTGCAGCAAAGAAGGCGACGAGCTCTAATCAGGAATCCACAAGAAGCTAATTATATTTGTGATCAACCTGACTCATATGGGTTTGTTTCATTCTACTTGGTACTGTATATTAGAACTCAATATCCTGACTCATATGGGTTAGACTCATTGATATTTCATAGTCTTCAAAAAAAGCTATCATATTATGTGGCATCCTTCTAATTGCAAAGCTGTATTGGGCCGGCAGCTGGGTTATTTCTTGATATCTGGGCTTGGATGATGGGCCGGGCTGGTGGTGCAGTAACGTCCGGTCCAACAGCTGATGGGCCCATCACATGACCATGATTTCAGTAGTTTGAAATTTTCAAGTCAAATAAAAAGTACCTTTTATTGGAAGGAAGAATGAAATTTTCCAATGGAGTTTCTTGCATGAATCTAAAGTGAGGTTGGACAAAAAGAAAAAGAGGATAGTCTCTGTTTCAAACAGAGACTCTCCACAAAAAAAACTTCTCAAAACGCTCCCCTTTGGGAGAGCCGGCCCTAGCGGGCTTTGAAATCCTTTGGCCACCGCCTCCGATGAGCCACCGCTCCCGACGAGCCACCGCCGCTTCCATGGCACCCGTCTCATCGGCACCCACCTCACCGACCCGTGTTGCCAGCAGTCCTGCCTCACCGGCTCTCGCTCCTGGCCTCTCGTCGCCACCACCTCTCCCCCCACCGCCTCCCTCTCCTCTCCAACCCCCCTACCCCGGCGCCTCCTTCTGCCTCTTCGACCAGATCCAGATCTGGATCCTGATCCTTGGTTGATGTAGGCTCGTCCTCTTCGACCACCTCTTCCATGACACCGCCTCCGATGAGCCACCGCTCCCGACGAGCCACCGCCGCTTCCATGGCACCCGCCTCATCGACACCCACCTCACCGACCCGCATTGCCAGCAGTCCTGCCTCACCGGCTCTCGCTCCTGGCCTCCCGCCGCCACCACCTCTCCCCCCACCGCCTCCCTCTCCTCTCCAACCCCCCCTACCCCGCCGCCTCCTTCTGCCTCTTCGACCAAATCCAGATCTGGATCCTGATCCTTGGTTGATGTAGGCTCGTCCTCTTCGACCACCTCTCCCCCCGACTCGTCTCCTCCTCCTTCGCCGCCGTCCACCTCCCTCCCCTGTCCCCCTTCTGCCGCCTTCCTCCTCTCTGCCCTCCATCTCTGCCCCGCCGCCGCCCTCCTTCTCTGCCTCTGTCCCCCCGTGCAGATTGGAGGCCCTGCCGCCGCCCTTCCTTCTCTCCGTTCTGCTTCTGTTTTGTCTTGTTTCTTTTTTTGTTTTGTTTTTGTGTGTATAGGCAAGTTTGTGTGTTGTACTTTTTTGCTTTTGTTGAGTTGATTTGTGTGGAGATCGAGTTGTTCAAGTTGTGGTCGTGGTTGTGTTGAGGCTCTTGAAGATCCAAACGGCAACGTCAGGGTGGTCGAGATTCTTGAAGATCCCTCATCTTGAGTGGGGGCAACGTCATGGTTGTTCATTCAACATTTTTTATGATTGTTTTTCTGTTTGACCCGTCGTCTGGTGGTGGACTCACTTCTCTCACTAATCTTATAGCTCGCTTTTGTTTTGTTGTATTTTCATTTGCTTGTCTGTGTTGTACTAATTGGTTTTTTCAGTTGCCGATTTATCGGACTCTCGAGTAGTCCAATTTTTTGTGGGTTACTCGAATCTTTACCTTTATCAAAAAAAAAAAAAAGGTGAGGTTGGACCTTTAGAACCTTCTTGACAATTGTTTTTAGTTTTAAGCACATCATTTCTGTGAACTTTTGTGGTTACTTGGGGGAGTTAACATTCATGATATTTAGTTCTTGGGGGAGTTTAAATAGTAATAAACATGAGGATATGATATAACAATAACAAAAAATGTAAGAACAATATATGCTGAATAAGGAACAGTGTATGTTGAGGCGATTGTTCCTTGCAAGTCTTGATTTTTTCTTGATGTTGACTTCGGTTTCAATAGAAAACGATCAATAAACGCTGTAACTCGGATAAGATTTGAATCATGAGAACACTTTCCGAAATCAGAATTTTGCCCCTTATTAAGCCTTAGGGAATCCGCAAAATCTGAAATGAGATAAGACAAATCTTCTAGTTCCCTTCAAGGCTTTTGATGGGAACTAAACTATGTTCACGTATTTGTGGATGTATGACTTTAACTCAGATACACAAATCGTGTGTAATTTCTGATCACCCAACACTATCTCTGAAATGCCTTTATATAGGCTTTCGGGCGGTTACAGGGAATGTTACGGCGGTTAAAAGCGGTTACTAACGGTTACCAACCGTTCCAACTGCCACCAACTGTTTCCAAGAATATTCAACCACTTATATCAGTTATCAACTGATTTAAGGTAGTTAAGAGTGGTTACTTCGACGGTTACCAAGGCGGTTACAACACATTAATCGCGTGCTGAAACTTTAACCATGCCTCAGGGAATTTGACGTTCCCAAGGTGGGAACGGCTGGTCCCTTTAAGGAACAATCACTCGTTCAACCTTACGTAACGTCGATATGTCTTAAAGACACGATTAACCTCTCTGATGCACTGTTCACATATGGGTAACGTCACATATCATTAATGTCTTCCTCAGAATCTCAAGTATGCTTACACGAGTGTGTACTCCACACCTCCAAACTCGTGACGTAGCTAAGTGAGATCTTATAGTATCGTATGAATCCCGATTACACTAAATGACACCGTTCCCATATAGGGAACGGTATCTTGATGACACTAAAATCACCAACAAAAAAGGCTGCATAAAACATTACCAAGAAATCTCAATAAAGAAAAAGGAAGGTGTAAATTGTGTAAAAGTGCATATTATATTATAGTGGAATAAGACATTTCACATTCATGAAAATGGCAGTTGTCCAACTTCTCGTCTATTACACGTTGCAGAAAATTCAACATTTGGAAGTGGTTGAAGGCTTGAAGCTACGTACACTGCAAGTTCAAAGTTCAAACCGATTGGAAAATTATTCAGCAGCTAGCTTAATAGTAACAATTGGAAGATGGTGAGGTTGATTTTAACTCTATCAGGTCTTTATGCAGAAAACAAAAATGTCAAACTCCTACTGTAGTACTGCTTGATGATAGTGTAGGGTAGCTCTTTCACCTCCAAAACCTCCGCTAACATAGGAAATTGAGATTGCCTCGTATATAAGTTTGTTTGATGGGTTACTCTTTCTATTGCCAATTGATTTTAGGATGAAATCTCATTGGGCTTATGTACTGGGGTCTATCTGTGCATATGCGCTCGTGTCCGCACGTCCCCAGTCATTGGGCCCACAGACTTTAATATGTTATCAGAGCTGGTTCGGTCCTGGGCTCCTTCTTGGGTTGGTTGGAATTGACTATAAAGAGATTGAGATGCTCACCCACATCCAGTCATATGCATATGCACATATGTGCTCTTGGACCCTTTTCTTATGTACTGGGCTTATCTGTGCATATGCGCTCTTGTCTGTACGTCTCCAGTCATTAGACTCACGGACTTTAACATGGTATTAGAGCTTATATGCGCGGACACGAGCGCATATCAAGATTATTTGAGTGTTCAAATCATATCATATCAAGATTATTTGTTTATTCACGCCAAAAAATGTGTTCAAACATGCTCATATATGTTCTACCATCAATCACTAGCTTATAATAATATAGTTAAACACCTTAGTATCTCAATAAATATACATTTACAGATTGAAAGACATTAAGATATAAAGTTCCATAATCTTAAATTATTGTGGCCATAGTTTATATCGAACTATGCTTTGAAATATATAATTGTCACTTGAACATGGTTAAAAAAAAAAAAAAAGGAAGGCAAATAGGGTTTAATAAATAAAAATAGACTTGACTTATTCGTTTTCCCAACTAAATTTTTGATCAAATGTGACTGCATGTTAATTTTTTAAAAAGCTCTTTATTACAAGGGCTAAAATTTATGCGTGGAGTTTTTTTAAACTTATTTGATAGAAATGCGCGGAGGCTGTTATGTCCCATAGAAATCAATAAGCAAATGCTTTTTCAATAATATATGTAAGTAATTCCCTAATACATTAAAGTCAAATTTTTTGTTCTTGTTTATAAATTATATATTTAATAATTTTAATTATATTAATATAACATCATATCTTTCCAAGTCGATGCCTAATTATAGACTTCTTACAAACAAAACAAAGTTTCAATTAAAAAATAACACAAAGCCAAATTGATATCCACAATTTTTCACAGATTATTTTCATTTTCAGCACATTGATGAAGACTGTGTCAAAGCCAATGTGAAAGTAGCACGAAATTAATTTCGTTACTTTTAGTCAACATTTTAATTAGTTAATTTGGCATTTCGAATAGAAAGTCGGTCAATGGGAATTCTAGAAAGCGAAGCGAAGACATCAACGACGTAACGCGGCAAAAACTCAACACCCTACCAAATTGATCAGTGACACCCGACCCGAATCATTCAAACGGAGTTTGTTGAAAGTGGTTACTATATATATACGCCAATCTCCCTCTTTCCATTTCCCATCAAGTTTCAAACTCACACCAAATTCCTCCAAGAAAAGAACCGAAGAATCATCGAGATTAATTTCTAGACGATCGATCGATCAATCATAATCAACATGATCAGCATCTTCAACTCCAGGCTCCCATGGCTTCTCCTCGTCATCGCCTCTTTGTTCCAAATCCCCGGATCTCTAGGTAAACATATCAGTCGAATCGATCAATGTCGCCGATCGCTAATTACGCAGTTGTTTTCTCTTACTTGTTAGTGTTATAATCGCATCGCGTATCGTGAATTTCGGTTGTTGATTTGAAATTTGAATTCAGGTGAGATGATGTGCGAGGATCTGCCGATCCAGTACTGCGCGTTCTCGATCTCGACGTCGGGGAAACGCTGCGTTTTGGAGGATTACGTGAACAGACAAGGAAGGAAGGAGTACCAGTGTAAGACGTCGGAGGTGGTGGTGGAGAGGATGTCGGAGTATATCGAGACGGACGATTGCGTCAGAGCGTGCGGCGTCGACCGGAAGACGGTCGGAATCTCCTCCGACGCGCTCCTCGAGCCTCAGTTCATCTCCAAGCTATGCTCCCCTGCCTGCTACCAGAAGTGCCCTAACATCGTCGATCTCTACTTCAACTTGGCCGCCGGAGAAGGTAATCAATCAATTTCGCCTTCATATCCTCGTCTCTTCAATCAGCAGAAGTTCGATCCGTCAGATCTGAATAATTAATTGCTTAATCAACGATTTCAATTCTGACGCAAAAGATAGATGCGGTGTTAAAATTGTTAATTGCTGTTGTTGTAGGTGGATACTTGCCATTCCTGTGTGAGAACCACATGAGAAACCCGCGCCGTGCCATGGTGGAATTGATGAGCTCAGGAGCGGCGCCGGGGCCAGTCTCGCCGGACTTGTCGGAGACCGTCCGCGCACAAGCCAATTCTCCGGCCTCAGCACCATCTCCTTTTGCTGGATTTTAATACTCCTATGCACTAATCAAGTATGCATCCAGAATCTAGAAAGAGTCTTTTAATTTGGAGTACAAACACTACACATTGTTGAGAGGATGAGTGCTATGGTTTTCATATCTTAGATCTTGTTATTTCTACAACATACAGATCATATTTGGAGAGTTTAGCATTACAAATTTGAGTGGAAGATATAGGGGATTGATTGTTTTGACATATAGACAATAAGGTGTTATGGTTAAAGTACACAGATTTGGTTCAAAGTCTCATATTATCAGTACATTATGTGTGTGAGTTTTCTTTTATTTTCCTTGAAGCCAAAGTATGGAATTTTTGTGCGATAAAATAAAATGTTACTTGGGATTGATTCCTACTTTTAGAATATCTAGAAACGTCTGTGTGACTATATATATATGTAATGTTCAAGTCTGTCATATTTTTGGCTTTCACTTGAGAACAAATTTTAAAAAAATAGATTGAATTATGTTGTATTCATAATTATAATCATGCATGCATAAGGGCCTAAGGGGCAAACCTCCTTCAACAACAAAATATCCATTCAAAGGGACAAACCCCCTCCAACAACATATACAGATCAAATCTGATCAACCCCAACGAAGCAGAAAGGGATCTAACGAAGCAGAAAGGGATTTAGAGAGAGGGGTTCTCCCTGCTCTCTAAAAACCCCAAAACCAAAATATCCATTCAAAGGGGCAAACCCCCTCCAACAACAGCCAACAACATATACAGATCAAATCTGATCAACCCCAACGAAGCAGAAAGGGATCTAACGAAGCAGAAAGGGATTTACAGAGAGGGGTTCTCCCTGCTCTCTAAAAACCCCAAAACCAAAATATCCATTCAAAGGGGCAAACCCCCTCCAACAACAGCCAACAACATATACAGATCAACCCCAACGAAGCAGAAAGGGATCTTGGTGTGTGCAAGGATCGAGGGCCAACAGTGCAAGATCTTGCTCGCCAAAGGTGCTCCGAGTTCACGCAGAGACTCGCCGAAGGGAATGGAGGTTGCGGCAATGGTTAGGGCAGTTCGTAGATGATGAAATGGAGATGGGTGGATAGGGTTCTTCTTAGGCCAAGATATGACGCACTCGGGTTGGAAGAACAAGAAGAGAAACTCAAGATTTGACACACTCGAATTAGCCTCACAAGATCGATATAACTCACGATTTTGAGAAGGCAGTTTTGAGAGTTTTTGAAGCAACGTCAATGCTGTTCTTTGATTGCCAAAAACTGAAAATACAATCTGTTTTCCTTGCCTTAGAAAGGCCCTACCGAAAAATAGAAAGAAAAAGCAAGAAAAGCTAAAAATAGCCCACTAAGCATGGCACTACTCGGCCACATGCTCTAATTAGCCTAACCGAAAGTTCTAAGGCTTTTTAGGGAAATTAAATACAACTAAGTTGTTCAATAATAACATCGAAACAAATACTAAGTGTTTGATGTTCCTTCCTTAACCAACTAAGGCTCATTAGCTTCCTTCCTTGAACCGGGTCTCTCTTGGAGTAGACATGTGATGACGGCTCCTCCTCCTTGGCTTGGCTCTCCTTGGCTTATGAGACCATCCTTAAGCTGTTGGTGTAGTTGCCGAGCTCGGGTTCTAGTGATAGCACCGGGTGGGGGATCCTCCTTAGGGCTGGCCGGTGCTTCTTCTTCCTTTAACTCCTCTTCATCACTTGATTCACCTTCTTGTCCAGCTTCTTGAGTTTGATCACCTTGATGTGTAGGCTCGGACACATCATCCTCCCTCTCTTGAAAGGGATTCGACCTCGAATCCAGCTCGTCAAGGTCCGAATCTCCCTCAACAATGTAAGGCATCAAGTCGGCGACGTTGAACACATCATGGACGCCGAAGGTGGGTGGGAGATCTAGCTTGTAGGCGTTATCATTGATGCGCTCAAGCACTTGAAATGGCCCATCTCCTCTCGGTTTTAGCTTGGAGTTGCGGAGCAAAGGGAATCTCTCCTTCCTTAGGTGCAACCACACAAGGTCGCCGGGCTCAAATATCACTTCTTTCCGACCTCGATCAGCTTGGCGCTTGTATTGGCCGATCCTTCTCTCTAATTGCAGCCTCGTATCCTCATGCATCTTCTTAATCCGGGCAGCTTCATCCGCACCTTCCTTGCTCTCCCTCTCCTTGATGGCATACGGCAATAACGCCAATGGTGTGGTGGGGTTACGACCGTACACAACTTCAAATGGTGTCCTCTTGGTGGCGGTGTGGACCGTCCTATTGTAGGCGAACTCAATGAATGACAAGCTATCTTTCCACTTGCGCAAGTTAGTCCTCAAAATAGTTCTAAGCAAAACACCAAGAGTACGATTAACCACCTCAGTTTGGCCATCCGTTTGAGGATGACACGTAGTGGAGAAGAGAAGTTTAGTTCCAAGCTTTGCCCATAGAGTCTTCCAAAAGTTGCTTAGGAACTTCACATCTCGGTCCGACACAATAGACCTAGGAACTCCATGCAATCTCACAATATTGTCAAAGAAAAGGTTAGCAATATGAGAAGCATCATCAGTTTTATGGCATGCTATGAAGTGTGCCATCTTGGAGAACCGATCCACCACTACAAAGATGGAGTCTCTCCCTCTCTTAGACCTTGGTAACCCTAAAACAAAGTCCATGGAAATGTCTTCCCAAGGAAGTTTAGGGATAAGTAAAGGAGAGTAGAGACCATGGGGTTGGACCTTGGACTTAGCGCGCAAGCAAGTGGTGCAAGACGCACAATACTTCTCCACGGCACGCTGCATCCTAGGCCAATAAAAGTGCTCTCTTAGCACATGTAAGGTTTTAAGGACACCGAAATGTCCCATCAACCCGCCCCCATGCGCTTCTTGAACCAAAATGGTCCTAATTGAGCCTTTGGGAATACACAACTTATGGCCCTTAAACAAGAATCCCTCATGTAAGTAGTATTGATCTTTACTTCCATGAGACTTACATGTGTCAAATATATCACAAAAATCAGCATCATGCACATATAAGTCTTTAAGGAAGGAAAAACCAAGCAGCTTAGCATCTAGTACGGCCATAAGAGTGTATCTCCTGGAGAGGGCATCCGCCACCACATTGTCCTTTCCCTTTTTGTGTTTGATCACATAGGGGAAAGACTCAATGAACTCGACCCATTTAGCATGTTTGATACCCCTGACCTTTGGCATATCTCTCATGGAATTGGGAATATGTCAAAGGTCAGGGGTTCGATCCCCCCTGGCAACATCCTGCAATTAAAGCCTAATAGGCCCTTACAGGTTGGGGTGTATGGGCTGCAGCCCATGACGACTTGGTCGGGCTAGGCCTCGCCAGCTGGCGTGCTCCGACTGACGGACCGGCTGGGTGGTTGACAGCCCACATGACCCAGGTGAGTCCATGGCCTGTGGGGTCCACCAAGAATCGCATCAGATCTAGAGAGAGGGGTTCTCCCTGCTTTCTAAAAACCCCAAAACCAAAATATCCATTCAAAGGGGCAAACCCCCTCCAACAATAGCCAACAACATATACCCAACTTTAAACAATCAACAACAACGATCCCAACAACAATGAACAACAACAAGGTATGAACAAAATCAAACCAGGAAAAATTCCCAAAATTAAATTCAAACACCATTAAACCAAATCAAGGTATAAGAAAAAGGTGATTTGATGGATTTCTCTAAGCAGAAATTCCAATCTCTCGAAAACATCTTAAACAACAGCTAGGAAAATAACTAATCAACAATAAAAAATAAACCCGAAATCCTACCTAAACAGAAGAACAGAGAGAAGCAAAAGCATAGGGCTCATCATCTTCAATAAGCCAAGAGCTTTGTGGGTTACAAATCATCGGTAATCCCGACATCTGCTCCACCAAGAACACCCATCATCCCCAAATTGAAAGATCCTTACACAAGTTAAAATAAAAAATCTCAAAAAACAAGAATACCAATCTCTCCGATCGGGGCCGACGCAGTTGAAGGCCCTCGAAAGAAAATCTTAAAAATGGTAACCGGGCATCTCCCCCCTCTCTCTTATTTTTAGAAAGAGATAACGGGAAGAACACAACCGACAACCCTCGACTGGCGACTGTCACCATCACCGGGTAACCCCTGACACCACTAATAACCCATTTCTCTGGGCAATCCCCAACATCATCGGGCAACCCCCGACCACTTCTAGATAACCTCCGTCTCTCATCACCACCGGGTAACCCCGACACCACATCAATAATAATATCAAATAACTCGTCTACCACCACCAAATTTGACCTGATTTGGGCTCCATCACATATATGGTGTTGTTGGTCCCCTTTGGGGGTGCACCAACTCCAAACCATTACTATCTTCTCAACCTTCGTCAAGACCAAATTGATGGATTCAATCACATTAATTTCACCCTTGTTAACCTTTTTTATTTCTATCTTGATCAAGCATGGGTAGCAAAATTCTCGCGGCTTTTGTGGAATAAATCTTAGGTTCTGGCTGAATCGCCGATCGTGGTCGTGTCTGTGGCTGAATGAAGACCCCTCTCGAACGAGGGCAACGTCATGGTTGAGGCTCCTGAAGATCCTTCATCTAGGTGAAGGCAACGTCAAGGTAGCCCGTTCAACACTTCCGCAGGTGTTCCTGTATGACCATTTTCCGGTGGCACCCTTGAGTCTTGTTGACTCATTGCCTGCCTTAGATTATTGTGTTCTCTTTTGCTTCGTTGTAATTTTTGTGCTTGTCTTTAGTTCTTACTGTTCGGTTTGTACCGACGCCGATTTTATCGGCCTCTCGAGCTACCCGATGTGGTTATGTCGGGTACTTTGAATTCTTTCCTCATAAAAAAAAATAAAAAAAATAATCATGCATGCATAGTCCATCATGCATTAGTTATAGTGTATTCGAATTGCATTTGTGTTTCTTGATTATTCATTTACCGTTGATTTCGTGGTCATCACGGAATTAGCCCGGAATAATGGGCCTCTAGCATGGGCATCCAGCCATCCAGGTGCTGAACTCAGCAACAAACCTCTGGCCCAATGGGCGTCTACATATTCATACATTTCTTAATGATAAATGTAAAATTACTTAAATAATCTTATTTATTGACTTTTAACTCAAAATAATACAAACTTCTAAATAATAAATTTAGATATGATTTAATCTCATATTCATAAAAAAATTATGCATGAATTGTCTATTTCGGCATAAAAATTTAGTGCATTGCGTTTTAATTTAAAATTTTGACGACGATGTGAAAGAAAAAAACGCCAAGTCATATTTTCAATGTTTTCATACATGAAATTGGCAGTTAATTGTTTTTTTCCACCTTAGAATGATGTTGAGTAAGCTATTTGGACGTACATGTCATATTTGTGCCAAAATTCAAACTAGAAATAGTATCTTATATTTTTTATAAATATAAATTTATTTTATACAAAATTAGCTTTTTATATAAAATAATCAATAATTGGAAATAAAAATAACGCTTTTGATTTGAGGACCACAATAATACCGGGCCCAATGATACTCTGACGTGTGACCTGCTGCTACCATGTGGTACGTCTTTTATTATCATGCACCATTATTTTAATTTTTCTACAACAAGTGAAAAAACTAGTTTGGAGTGAAATAAAATAGGAATTTGTATATTTATGATAAGGTTGTAATCATTTTTATAGCGAAGTGTACCATTTTTATGAAGTACAAGTTACCAAAACCTTTCTCATATGAGTGAATTAATTGACCAATGTACAATGATAAGACCTGTTTTGGTGTTAGGCTCAACAACAACAATTTGCAAGTACAAAGCAAAAATTCTCACTGGAAAAAAACCTAGTTCCCCTATTTAGTTTGATGAATTTGGAGTTGATCAAGAGCAGAAAAATTCAGTGGCTCAAAAGGACGAATATGGGTAGAATTCAAGACCCATTTCACCTTGTGTGGCATTTTATGGGAGTAAAAACAAGCTTGGTTAAAAACAGAGTCACATGACTCCTCTAAAGTGAAAACTCGGTGCTTTTTTACATTATGATGAAGAAAAAGAACCATATATAAAACTTCGAATCATTTTCTTATAAAATGCATTTCAGAACTATAGTTCTTTGAGTTTTTTTTGTTTTTTGTTTGATTAGGTGATGTGAAATAATTCAATACACATATCATCATTGTATATATTTGGATGGACTTAAATTGGTTTGAAGAGGTAAGGATTTCACATTGTTTTGAGAAAGGAAACAAAATGGCCTATAAAATTATAGAAATCAGTCACTTATCACCCGGTAAAGAAATTACTATAAATTGAACTTTAAGATAATCGTTTAAAAGATATTTCTTTCTTGTATAAGAAATCAATACAACAATAATTTAGAGCCAATTTTACTATAAAAATAAAATATAAGTGATACTCATATTTGATATCGATATCTAATATCTTATATTTTTTATCGGTTTGTCTAATCTATGTCCTAAAAACATATGTTAAGAATTCATATTAAGGAATATAAATCATAAATAAAAAATATTAAATTTATTTTTACAAAATAAAAAAATTAATACATAATCAAAACTTTCTTAATAGATTTTAACTTATACCCTTAGGTTAAAAACACAGATTTTTTATATGGGTATCAAACGAGACCTTAGAAAACGAGACCTTAGAAGTTACTATTTTATACTACCAACTAACCCTAAATTTGTGTTATTTTACAACTTTTCCTTTTAATTTTTGAAAGTGAAATCCACAACATGTACAAAGTCCAGTACATGACCTAACTCTCTCCTTCAATCCAACCACAAATAGGATCATGGAAGGAGCATGAGCAAACACACTGGAAAAAAGCTTCCAAAACCTAATCAATCGCACCTTCAAACTCAATTATTATCTTCACTTTTTACCCTGCAATTTCCACTCGAATCCACATTTCTCTTCCTTTTCAATTCCCCTCTGCACAGTGCACAGTTTCACTTGTCCAAGGTTATTAGCTTCTTCTTCACCTTCAAAAAAAATTCCACACACAAAGAAACAAAACAGGGCCCCCCTCTTTGCTATCTCGGGTGCTCTGTTTTAGTCTCTGTTCTGTGTCCCCACATCAACTCTCCTGTCTCTCTGTTCTTATCACGCCCCTGTTCTGGTCTCCACAATCACAGACACCCAAGCATCCTTCTTCTTGTTATTTTACTCTTTATTTGTTATACATTTTTCCAGGAAACCCAGAAAAAATGCATACTATAAACGCCATAATTTGTTCCCATTTCTCAACCCATAAAAACTTCTATCCCCAATTTAATTGTTAATTTTCCTGCCCTAATTTTTCGTTTTAACCTAAACATTTGGAGGAAAAACGGACGGACGGATTTGCATTTGTGTTTGTTTGTTTGCGTTGTTAATTTCAGAGTTTCTAGAAGCTTGGCATGTGAGATTTATGGCTACCGCTGAAGTCTTCCGCTCCCATTCCCACATCGACCTCGAGAGCGGCGGAATCGCCGCGGTCCACCGCCGCCGGAGATCCGCCTATAACGCGCAGGAGGAGGAGGAGGAGGAGGAGGGTAGCTTGTGTTTCTCCGACGCCGAGGAGGCGGAGGAGGAAGCAGAAGACGACGACCACTCGACCTACTCGTCTTACTCTCAGTTCTACTCCACCACTGGCGGCTCAATTGACGGCTTCAGCTTCGCCGGTGGAGGCGGCGGCGCAGGTGGATGGAGCTCGCGCCGCGTCTCGTCGGCGTCGGAGCTCTCCGTGGCCGTCGACGCGTCTCCGGCGGTGGAAATCAAGGTGCATTTGGGGAAAGTGGAGAGAATTTGCAGGATTTGCCATTTGAATTTGGTGGAGGAAGGCGGCGGAAGTGAAGAGTTTGGGGTTCCGATTGAATTGGGTTGCTCTTGCAAGGATGATTTGGGGACTGCCCACAAACACTGTGCTGAAACCTGGTTCAAAATCAAAGGAAACAAGTGAGTTTTTGTCTTTTTTTATTACCTAAATGTAGCTTTCACCCTCAAATTTGTTCATGAGAATTTCCATCATTTGTTGTCTTTTATTCATAATGTAGTAATTCCGCCATTCAGATAGAACCCTAGGTAATTCTTAGTCTTTCACCAACTTCTTTACTATGAAGATTAGGCTTTTGCTTTGTTGTGTAGAGTAATTAAGATTCCTTAGCTACATTAGGTGGAAGAATAAAGCTAAAGTTTTAAAGGAAGGCTTATAACATGGAAAAAGAGAGGAATAAAGCTGAAGCAAGACAAAAAAACATTGCATATTTGCATACCTTAGATTAGTTTTTTGGACTGATGCACTAGCTTGACCAATTATCTGTCATTTTGGTTTATCTTTTGAGGGTAATTATGTTCTTTGGATTAAATTGATCTACATTAGGTGATAAATTTATGTAATTGAATTTGATCATATATGTGCAATGTGCATGTTATAGTTGCCAATTTTAGGGTTAGTAGTCAAGCAATGTTTTGCTCAATCCACTATATTTCAATACAAGTTACAACTTCATATTTTGTTCTCAGGATATGTGAGATATGCAATTGCACAGCCCGCAACGTGGTAGGCCCAAACGAGAACGCTGACTCAGCACAACATTCAAACGAGAACGCCAACTCAGCAGGCGAGCCATCAGTGGCTCCTGCGGCTCCCGAGCCACAGAGGTTCTGGCAAGGCAACAGGTTCTTGAATTTCCTGCTAGCTTGTATGGTGTTTGCCTTTGTCATATCTTGGCTCTTTCACTTCAAAGTGCCATCATAAGAAGTTGCCACATAAAAGAGTAATGTGCACTTCCACTCTGATGTGTTTGATGACATTGATAATCAATCTTAGTTTGTAGTAGTGTAGTTAACTATTTAGGATAAGTTAAAACCCCTATCTGAAGAGTTGGGTGCATGAAGAGTTCCTTAGTTGGGGGTTTGAATGCCTGAGATCATTGTTGTTGTTGTTGCTGCTGTTAGCTGAGATGTAAAATGTAAAAAAAGAGTTGCCCTTTTTTTCTGGGTAGATTATGTTTCTGTCATAATTGTAAGATCATGAGAAACTTACATAATGTCATTTGTGTTGATTCTCTCATGTAAAGTTGCTTTCTTCCTCCTCTATCAACATTGTTGCTACATATATACCACTTCTACAATTGGTCTAGACTTTACTACTTTAGTATGTTATCATAGTAATTAACCAAATATGTGTTAGTTTTTTTTGATTTCTTCCTTGTCCAATATTGGTGCCACTTATGGCCTTGTTCTGTCATTTTCATAACTTGTGAACCATAATTTTTGGAACAACTTCTCAAAAGTTATAACTATAAGTAACTAACCCAATTCTCAGGGTTATTTTTGCTGCAACTTATACAACACATACCAAATTCAGTCAATCTCAAGTTCTCAGAATCTGGAAATGAGAAAGCTCTGGTGGATGAAGATTGAACAATAGTGCTTATATAGAACCTGAAAATCCCAACAGTCTAAGCAAAAATCTCAACCAATTCAGACACTTGAAAATTACATACAAGGAAAGGGGAAAGAAAACACCAGAAGGGAAGTCAGCTGAAGAATTAAGTGGGAGAAAAATCAGGATAAATAAGAGAGTATGGTGGTAGATAGACAAGAGGACTATACAGTTTTTCAGGTTTTGCTCTTTTTGGCTTCTAAGTTTGTTGCTTCTTTGAGTATATCCTCAGCATCATTTTCCATGCCAAGGAGAAAAAGAGCGGTTGCCTGAAGGTAGAACGCGATATGCCATTCGGGTGAGACGGCCTGGGCTTTTATCGCGTCTTCAAGAGCTTCTTGTGGCATGTCACTCATCAGGTACGAAAGACACCGCCTTGCATATACTGTTGGAGACACCATAGTTCCCCCTTCAATGAACTGCACAAAGATGTACAGCAGCAAGACAGTTTAACCATGTTATATTATCCACAGAGAGACACAATCTGATCACAAATTAAGTTTATGGATCTTCTTGTTACAATTCACTGTGTTACTTCTAAGGATGAAGTGCATATTTGGCAAAGTTTCACTGTTTTGTAGAACAAAATGATGATTTAGGACTATACAACATAAGCCTTAGAACATGTATGGAAGCATTTTAGTTCTTACCTGACTGTAACAGTCAACAGCTGTTGGAAATTCTTTGGCTCTGAATGCTGCATCTCCTTGCTTCTTTGAATTTAGAGTCTCCTGCATTTGATTGGTCCACATTTGAAAAGAGAGCTGCAGAAGAATCACAGTACCACAAGTTACAAAGTGGAAAATGCAGAGCCTCTTTCAGTTAAGATTCTTTTAATTGGAAGCTAACATGATCTCTTTGAAGTAGGGGTGTTCAAAACTGGCCCGGACCGGAGAAATTACGGTCCGGTCCAGATATTTTCCTTAATTTGGTCCGGTCCAAACCCGGAAAACCCGGTTGGACCGTTTTTAAGCCACCCTAGTTGGGAGTTTAAATGTATTTTTTTTAAAGTTAATAAGTTAAATAGGAGTTTAAATGTTTTTTTTTAGATATTTTCCTTAAGTAAATAAGTTAGAAAGCAACTCCTATATATAATTAAATAGGAGCTTAAATGTTTTTTATTTAGTAAATTCCGGTCTTAAGACCGGACCGGACCGAATAGTCTTCGGTCCATACTTTAGAAAAATTCCAGACCGGATGAACGCCCCTACTTTGAAGAGCAGACATGGCATTTAAAAAGGATCTGTTTGCTTTAGAATTTTGGTTACAGTTAAGAAGGCAACATATCAGTGCAAGTGTGAGATACATGGAGCACGTAAAATACCTCATTTGCGATACCCTCATCGTCCTTGTAGCCAACTTTCTCCAAGATCTCATGCATGGCTGTAAGATCCATTCTCAAGCATGCTTCACCAATATTTGTCAGTGACAACTGTTGGGTTGATGCAGTTTCTTGAGAAATACCCATCAAAACATGTGATGGAACCTGCCCAAGAAGTTGAATGTTCATCACACTGTTTACAACTTGTTTCTTCTATCTTTTAAGATGACAATTAAGGTGCATTTGGATCTCACTACTGAGTGCATGAAGTTGCATTATCTTGCATTAAATCATGTGCTTAAGTAGTGTGATCCAAACAGTGTTGTAACCGAGCTGAAAACATCCTGTCTAGAAAGACAATTTTTGGTAAATGAACTTAATACCTCTGATTCTTTCTGGAGAGACATGAGAGCAGTGACAAGGGACTTCACATTCGGCCTCTCGCGAGCTTCATACTGCAAACAACGGGTGGCTAATTTTACTAATTCAGTTCCATCGTCGTTTGAGAAATGGCCCTCCAAGCAAGAGTCCATCAGCATTAGAAAGTTCTTCCCTCGGATCAAGTCAAGTGCCTGAAGCAAACATACACACACTGCTAAAAAATGGCCTAGCATTTCTCTAAATTCATCTTCTTATTACAAAAAAGGCAAACAATTGTTTTTAATTGCACGTGGATCCTCAGGATGTCTTGATGAACTTACTAATACCAGTGTTAGGGATTACCAGAGATTATTTAGAAACAAATTTTGATTGATAGGAACATTACATGGCTTGGGGGAATATGTTTTCCACTCAAAAGATCCAGCAGCATAGTTCCAAAGCTGTAGACAACACTTTCTGCACTTATTCGACCTGCAAAAAACAAGATGAATTGTATTACTCTTAGCTTATTGAAAGCAATGACAGGACATCACAAAGTATCAACTGACATGAAAGTCACACCAAAGGTGAAGTCCATCAAAAGGAGAGAACAAACATAAACACATCTCCATTTAGTAGGCATACATAGAAGTTCCCATTATTGTTTTGCAACTTAAACCATTTACTATTTTGGTGTTCTATTGGCCAATGCTCACCTAATTATCAAGCACAAGCATGCAAAAATGAACTCTGTTCATAGTAAGGAGTATCAATCAATGTTTATAATGATGGATGAACGGCTGAGCTGCATTTTCCTCTTTAAGCTTGTTTATTTCCCTTTTCAATAGCAACACTTTCTAATTCAAGAACTTAATTGTTACCTGTTCTCATGTACTCTGGAGGAGTAAAGGCTAAGTTTGTGCTGTAACTCTTTCCATCTCTGCTATTCTTCATGAGGCCAAAGCAAGAAAGCCTAGGATTTCCTTCCTGTTCAATGCAACATTTCGTAGTCAGAATCAACTCGGTTAACAAGTAAAGCTCCATAAATTAACCAAACAAAAAAATCAAAAGAAAAAAATACCTGATCAAATAACACCCTATAAGCATTAAGATCATGATACAATGCTCGCCCTTTGCTACTGCAGTATTCCAGAGCTTGTGCCAAGTACAATGCCACTCTCAACCTCATTGCCCATTTCATGGGTTGATTCTCCCCTAAAACCAGATTAAATCAACAATCTATAATGACAGTTCAACAAAATTTAATAGCAACCCTTTTGCCTAAGATAAACTACACACAAATTTAGAAGGCCTTGGCTTGTTGTTGGAGATCATATCAACTGCCTGTACTTGATTGAAATGACAATTCTGGGAAATCATGAAGCTGAGAGAAAACTCACAGTGAAAAAGATGCTTGGCAAGAGTGTCATTAGGCATAAACTCTGCCACAAGCAATCTCTCCTCGTCTTGGCAACAACAACCTATCAAATTTGTCAGCCTGTCACTCCTCAAGCTCCCCACAATTCTTGCTTCTTCCTACAAATTAAACATTGAACAGCCCCAAATCAACGACCACCATATACACAAACCATCAAAGAAGCAAAGTTCCAGTTCAGACAATTCAACAAACATCTGGTGGGCAAAGATACACGCCCACTCCTAATTTCAAACAAAATTAAGAAGAAAAAAAAAAGTGAAACGAACGAGGAACTGGCGAGTATCAGGCCAAGCAGAACGGTTGAATCGCTTAACGGCGACAATTCGTTCGCCGCCGTCGATCTTCCCCTTGTACACGACGTTCGGCGCCTTCTCCCCGTGCTCCGACACGATGTTCTCCGGCGAGAAGCCTGAGGTAGCGACCTTGAGCTCCTCGATGCTGAACTCCCTGAAACTGGGAATCGAATTTCTCTCGTCTTCTGCCCATTCAAACAACAAGCACATACTCAATTCACAAATTCACAGCAAAATCAAAGAATAATAAGAATGCAGCTGTCAATTACCTTGATCAGGAGTCTCCAGAACAGCTTGTTTAAGTGAAGAGTGCCACCAACAGAGCGAGAATTTCGAGCACCTCGCTCCCATTTTTTCAATGGAATCGAAACACTCTGTTTTTTTTTCTCCCTGCGGGAGTGTAGGAATTTGGGTACAACTTAGAAATTAGTGAGTATTCCTTCTTCTTCGAGCTCTCATCCTCTTTAATTGTCTCCCTGAAAGTAGTATAAAAGAGCGAATTTCTCCATCATAAAAATGGTATTCTTTTGCAGAGTACTGTACTGTAAACTTTTCTAGCCATTAAAAAATACCCTCCTCTCTCCTCTCTCCTCTCTCCATCACTTCTCTGGATTTGAGCTTCTATTTTCTGATTATTATTTTCATTTTTTCTTCCTGGTGTGTCATGATGATTCTGTTTGATACTTTCTGCAGCTCCCATCTTTCTCATACTGCTGCACATGATATTTTATTTTCTTTCAAATTTTAACTTTTTAAAAATAAAAATAAAATGTGAACGGCGGGTTGCAAATAACGATTAATTCAGGGGTAATTTTTAGAATAAAAGTAGATTTATGGGCGTTTGGTCAAAGGAGTCAAGGATCACGTTTGGTGCAACGTTCTGTTGTATGGTCAAGGTCAAGATTTCGGTGGAGATTTGGCTCCTCAGTCTCTTCTCTAATTTGTAAAATTATTTTTGAGGATTGAATTTATAAAATTTATTCAACTTAAAATCCATATTATCAAGGGGGCTTCTCCCTTTTTTGGGGGTTTTAGGGTTTGTTGTATAAATATTAGCACATCATAATAATAGTAGTAACTAGTAATATGGGAAAATGACATGGAAATAAGAAATATGTAAATGAGTTTGAGAAGGGTTAAAATCCTCAAACATAAACGCCTTAATTTGTGGGAAATAAGGGACCCCTCTAGATTCCCTTTGCTTTTGATCTTTCTTATTGTAAACCTATTTAAGTTCAACTTTTCTATCCTATATTGTCTAATGTATTGTAGTCCTTTTTAATCTTTTACCAAATCAGAAAAATTAGCAGAATTGAACACCGACACAAACATTTTCATCAGAAAGAAGTTTAACATTTTTTTCTGAAACCCATACAATCATATACTTAGATACTTTAGTCAACATATAACTTTTTTTAAAACGATTTGTCTAATGTGTGTCCATGGTCATATATTAAGAGTCTAAATTAAAAAAAAAAAAAAAAATCTAAAGTAAAAGGAATAAACCAAAAAAAATTAATTAATTAGTGACTAAAAAAAATTATTACTAAATATGTGATTTTTATTATTCCCGTATGGACACACATAAAAAAAAATCTTTTTTAAAAAATAAAAAGGCTCAAGTCCTTCGGTCCCTCCCGATATTCAAATGCTAATAAACTTAAACTTTAAAATATTTACAAACAATAGGAAATTACCATGATCCGTATCCAATTTGGTGATCGATAAATTTACTCGGATCAAATTGAGATTCATAAATTTTAATGCTCACTTTAACTACTAGCCAAAAACATTTTACCGGGTTTTAACAAAATCAAAATATATTTCAATGAATGAACCAATCAAATTCACATGTTAAAGGATAAATTTTCGGAGTCGGATGACATAACAACAGAATTTTATCAAAAGTATTGGGACATCGTAGGTCCCTCTGTTATCCAATCAGTTAAATTTTTTTTTTCCTGAAAAACTACTTAAACAAATAAATCACACATTCATATCCTTAATCCCAAAATGTTACAATCCTAACTCTACAAATCACTATAGACCCATAAGTATGTGATCTACTATTTATAAGATCATTTTGAAGATTATAACAACTAGACTCAAATGAACCATGAAAAAATTGATACACCCCCTTCAGGGTGCCTTTGTTGCTAACAGAGCCATTCAAGACAATATCTTGATTGCACATTAAATCTTTCACTCTTTTAAATCGAAAAAATGAACTGAAGGCTTTATTGCCTTAAAAATAGACATGGAAAAAGCTTATGATAGAATCGAATGAAATTTCATTATTAAAATAATGGAAAAGTATGGATTCCATGAAAAATTTATCAACTGGATAAAAGAATGCATTACAACGGTATCATTCTCGGTACTTGTTAACAATGGACCCACAAAAATCTTCAAACCTTCAAGAGGACTTCGACAGGGAGACTGTAACACCCCGTAATTTTTAAGGGTATTTTTAAGCTTTACTCGTATGAGTTATTGTTGCAAAATAATTGTATGAGATATTGTTGTAAAATAATTATATAAGATATTGTTGTAAAATATCTATATAAGATATTCGTGTAGGATAATTGTGGACTCAGGCGGGCACCAGTACCGGCACTGGCATCATGTAAGATGGGTGGTGGCTTGGTAGCTGTGTTAGCTTGGCCTGGAGTGTCACAAATATATGCAGGATAATTATGTAAAGTATTTGTGCAAGATATTTATATAAGATATTTGTGCACGGTATTTATATAAGATATTTGTGCACGGTAATTGTGCGAGGTGATTGCTTGAGATGTTTGTGCTAGATGATGCACGAATATATTTAACCCGGAGTTAAGAAATTAACCCAAGTTGAGTTCGGATAAGAATTAGCGAAGTCGGCTTAAAACCGCGACTCACCGCGACCTGACGCGATCAACCGCGATTCACCGCGATCGGCCGCGCTCGCGGTAATGCCTTTTGCTGAGCAGTGTCGTCTTCCTCGCGAGGCGGTTACTATAGCGCCTCTGTTTTCTCTGTTTTTGGGCAGGCCAAGTGGCTCATTTGCCTTGTCCCCTCCCTTGTTCCCTCAGATGAAGCTCGGATTGGGCTATAAAAGGGGTAAAACCGAACCCTTTCTTTCTCTCTTCTTCTTCTTCTTCTCTCTTTCTCCTCTGTTTTCCCCTGTTTCGCCATTGATGCACGAGCTGTGAGCTCGGTTTTGGGCTTGAATCGAGAGGCTTCGTGGGTTGGAGAAGGTTGCCAAGGTGTTAGGTGAAGCTTAGAGGTGCTTTGTGATCAATTCGAATGCAAGACGAAGCTTGAATCGAGGTGGGTATTTTTCTCCCGCCATGGAAGTTGTCGAAGCTTTGCCACTGTTGATGAACCGCGACTCACCGCGATCGCGGTATTGGCTGTCCGAGAGTGTGTCTTGTGGTTTGGCTTGAGGGATTTTTATTCCAGATCTGTCCCCGTTTTGGACTCAGGGACCCGTTCTTAAGCTTTGTATGAGCTCGTCTTTCCAGGCAAGTGGTTATGAATTAATTTGAGAAAATTAAAATCTGATATTATATTAGGTTGTATATTCTGCTAGAATCAACGCTAATATAAGAGATATACTGTAATCATGTGACTTGAGATTGTGATGTGATTTGTGATATGTGGAACTGCTTATGATGTGATTTGTGATATGTGGAACTGCTTGTGATGTGTTTGTGTGAAGCCCTTGCTTAGTCTATTCATTAGACTAACTCTTGTATTTTTATATTTCTGTAACATCATGGGGGTGTCGTCCGTCCGTTTCGACACATCAGGTATGTTGCAGATCTAAGAAGGCTAGAACGACTATGAAGATGAACGGTGTTTTGTTTTCGACAAGTTGTTTTGTCGCTTTGTATTTAAAAGATTTCCGTTGTGCTATTTTGTATTTCTGATGAAATTGGGTCGTTTTAGGAATCGTGTAATTCCGCGACCATGTGGTTTAATAAAAGTTATGATTTTAGTATTGTAACTGTGTTTTAAGTCAGTTATGACGTCGGAAAAGCCTGGGGTGACTTCGGGGTTTACGTCCGGGGTCATCGGCAGTAGCGCTTTCAAATGGGGTTAAATTTGGGGGTGTTACAGAGACCCCCTTTCGCCCTTCTTGTTTATTTTAGGATCTGAAATCCTTGCTGAAAAACTCCAAAAAGCCTCAGATCGAACTCGAAATCCCCTAGGATTTCAAATCAATCAACAAGGAACATGAATCCCGTTTCTAGCCTTTGCGGATGACATTGTGATATTCTCAAAAGCTAAACAGGAAAACTGTAAAGAAATCAAATATATTATTGATGACTACTGTAAGATCTTTGGACAAAAAATAAATTTTCATAAATCGGTCTTTCAAGTTACAAGAAAGGTAACCAACCAAAAGAAACTAGCTCTACAAGGCATTCTCACAATCACAAACATGATATCTCTCGAAAAATACCTGGGTTGCCCTATCATCAATGGTAGAGTTAACTCGAACACCTTTGCTGACCTTTTGGTTAGCACCCAACAACAACTATCTAAATGGAAAGCAAATTCTTTTTCCCAAACAGGAAGAACAACACTAATAAACCAATCTGGCCTCAAGACCAAATTATCTTATGCAAAGCTGCATGTTACCTACACACACACAATAAACTTGATAAACTAAACATATCCTTTTTTTTGAAACAAAGACAACTCCTATAAACCTCTGATAGGTTGGGAAAAAATTTGTAAACCAACTCATCAATGAGGTCTTGGCTCGAGAAAAGCTAAAGACATGAACAAAGCCCTTCAATTCAAATTACTATGGAAAATTCTAGCCGAACCAAATAACTTTTGGGTTAGAGTTATTACGGATAAATACCTGAAAACAAACCATATACTTCATTACGAGAGAAAAGGAAATTGCTCTTGGCAATGGTCCAAAATGATTGAACTTATGCCTGAGTTCAAATCTGGACTAATTTGACAAGTTGGTAATGGAAAAACTATCAAATTCTGGACGGATAAATGAGTTTTGAACACCCCCTTATGTGATAACATAAACCCACAATCAATCCTGAATAAGGATGCCCTGGTAACTGGTTTTATGCTGCCAAATAAAACATGGAATAAGGATTTACTTGAACAATACTTACCAAATGATCTAACCGAAAAATTAACATAAATCCCAATTCCCTTAAATGAGATCCATGATAGAATGTACTGGAAAACTAGCAAAAACGGCTGATTTTCTACAAATTATGTTATGGAACTAATTAACAATAATAAGAGTTATACTGTCTATGATTCCTCTTGGATCTGGAAAATGAACACGTATCCCAAAGTTAAAAACTTTGTTTAGAAAATAATGAAAAACGGAATCCCTACAAAAGCTAGATTAGCAGAAAAGGGCGTTGCAACCCCACCGGGTTGTATACGCTGCAATGCTCAGTTGGAAGATTTGAACCACCTCCTTTTCCAATGCAAGCATACCTTAAAAACAATAGAAAAATTGAATCATGACACCTTTGGCATAATCACATCCCTAAACATAGGAAACAAAAAAATTAATGAAATCATTGAAGAAATTCGACAAAAAACTGATAGATCACAACTCTCAGAATTAATGGTCTCTTGGTGGAGCATTTGGTTCCATAGAAACCAACAAAGCTTTGGGAGAACAAATGATGATGTCGAACCCATTAAGGATGTACCAATTTACATTAAGAAACAAATTGAAAACTGGAATAAAACAAAAAACTGGAACCCTGATTGTGTTATAGAAGACAATCAAAAAACTTATAAAACGAACATTGTAAGACGATCAATAAAGAAATGGAAAAAGCCTTCGGATAACATAATTAAAATCAACACAGATGGATCCACAAAAACTAATGGTGAATCTAGCTTTTGTTACATTTTCAGGAACAACACGGGTGAACCAATCTTCCTCTTTGGGGATAAATGTGGTATCTCAACCCCTTTAAAAATGAAAACACTTGCAGTAAGAAATGTCATGGTAAAGGCCTATGAATTAGGCATTAATGACATTCAACTTGAATGTGATAACCTTACCATTGTGAATGTTCTGAATCAAATCTGGCACTGTCCATGGGATATTGAAATATTAATTTCTGATATCCTGTGCATTTTACAACTTTTCTCTTCAGTGCAGATTTTTCATGTCTTCCGATAAACAAACGTGGTGGCCGACTTCATCGCTAAGAAGGTCCAGCTGAGTTCCTTGGAAGATATTCGAACTAATCTCGAATTTGTAATTCTCATCCGAAAGGATGCTATAGATTGAGAAACCGACTCTTCTGTGGTTTCCAATCTAATTCTTATCTAATTAAAAAAAAAATTCACATGTTAAAAAAGGAGTTGCACTCCTCCAAGTTGTATTCGCTGTAGGGCATAAACTGAAGATACAAATATTTTATTCCTCTGTAATCATACTATGAAAACCATTTAAAAAATTAATCTCCATACTCTTGGGATTATTAGATCAATTAACATTGGAAATAAAAAAACATACGAACTGATTGAGGAAATTCGACAAAAAATAAATAAATCACATTTTTTAGAATTACTGACTTCCTTGTGGGGAATCTGGTTCTACAGAAACCAACAAATTTTTGGAAGGACAAACAATGACATATGCCCTATTAAGGATGTTCCTATTTACATCAAAAACCAAATTCATAATTAGAAACAGACGGAGAAATGGAACCCTGACTGTCTGGGTACTAGTCAATCTCAAAAAAGTAACAATCATAATAGAAGACGATCAAAGAAGAAGTGAAAAAAACCACTAGATAACATTATAAAAATTAATACGGATGGATCCACTAAGACTAATGGGGAATCCAGCTATGACTATATTTTCAGAAATAATAAAGGAGAACTCTTATTCATCTTTGATGAAAAGTGCGGATTATCCACCCCGTTAAAAACAGAAACCATTGCGTTCAGGAATGCATTGCTTAAAGCTTATGAATTAGCCTTTAACAATATCCAAATTGAATGCGATAACCTTATAATTGTAAACGTTCTGAACAAAATCTGGCACTGTCCTTAGGATATCGAAATCTTAATTTCTGATATCATTTGCGTTTTACAACTGTTTTCTTTAGTGCAAATTTGTCACGTCTTCCGATAAACTAACGTCGTTGCGAAGCTGGTCCAACGAAGTGCCTTGGAAGATTTTAGAGATAATTTAGAACTTGTAGTTCTCATCCGCAAGGATGCTATAGACTCAGAAATCGTTTCTTTTGTGATTTTCGGTCTAATTTTTACCATATCAAAAAACAATATAAAAATCACATGCTAAAATAGTGATTGGTTGGCCCGACAACTAGGGCCATGATTCCACAAAAAACGCAAATCTTAAAACCTAAAACTTATATCATAGACCACAGTAACCTAAACCATAAGCTTTATATTCCATACTTATAAAGTTTTTCAAAAACAACTCCAGGTATAAAAAAGTAGCCAAAAGGACATGTCCATTCATGTATGACATTTCTTTATATTACCACTTCCTACATGATAGTGAAAAATACTACCACCTTTTTATAATTCAAGTATAAATTGTTGTATAGAATAATAGAATTACAAACCACACCTTTGAAATCTAGCCCAAGAAGCAAAACATCATTCTTAATCATCATCATCCAAGTCAGGCCTTGATGTTGGCTAGCTAGGCAGCTTTCCACAATGTATCCTCTCCACTCAAAGTGTAGTTGCTAAACATTAATTTACCAATTGTGATGATATACCAAAAAAATATTAAACCAATACCATATGAATAAAAGATAACCCTTTTTAACAACAAAGTAAAAAGATGTAAAAGTTTAGGGGGAAAGTTGTTTTAGACTCTGTTCGGAAAGTCTTAAATGAAACTTATTTGAAGCTTATATAAAAATTAAGTTTCATTTGTAACCGAATATCTTTTTTCAAGCTCAAACTTAAATGGAACCTTAAGCTGAAATAAGAGCTTATTTGAGTTGATTTTAAGCTAGAAAAATAATGTTTAGGGGTGAACTTATAGACATTATAAGCTAGCTTAACAAATAGTTTCCAAATAATACCCCTAAATAAACTTCAATTTATCGAACACATAACAAACTTATTTAAAAATATCACTTATAAAATCATCTTCGATTTTAGCTACACATTTCAGTTTCAAATCATCTTAAGTTATAAAATCATCTCAACTTCAGCTTGAATAAGCTCGTGTTTACCGAACGAAATCTTAGCCTCCAAAAAGCTTTGGAGGCAAAATCAAGCATGATGAAACAATAGTGATGATTAGACCACCATCCCCATAAAAAAAAATAAAGAATTTGCAAGCCAGATGGGCATTCATTATGAATGCCACCCATTTGGGTGTCAAGATAGGCCCATTTTACCTTTACAAAACCCAAAGAAAAAAAAAATGATGGGAAAAAATTGTTGGTAGATTTTATTAAATTGATCATTTTTTTGTTTGATAATGTTAGTTTAATTTGTTGTGATGATGTGCATTTCTGGTAATAAGGCATTTTACACATAACTTGTTGTGATGATGTGCATTTCTGTTAATTTCCCCTTTTACAGCTACCCAAATGGGCCAATGATTTGTATTTATACTCATAAGATTTGTTTGCAAACTGATCTTCAAACATCTTCCCAACTGTGTGAGATGCCTTGGGCTCATTATGGCCCATGTGACCTCTTTTTATTCTAGCCTTCTAGGTGTGTAGGGTAAACTTGTTCATAATTCATCCCAATGGAATTTGTTATTTCAGAAAATAAAAACTATAATTTTATAATGTCTAGTCTACCACTCAACATCAGTCTAGTCTAGTCCATGTGCTACTAAAATTTTTATCCACAAAAATATCTAGGTTGGTGTTACTACTAAGTTTTACCTAATATATAAAAAAATGCCTTATTACTTATTACACTTTGAGGTTAGTTTATAAATACTTTTTTGGGCAAAGGAAAAGAGAGAGAAATAGTGAATGGTTAGTATTAATACAATGATATTTTATGTGGTGATAAAGTGAAAAATACTCTTAATTAAGAGTATTATGTTTGCAAATAGAGAGGGCTATAGGACCACATGGGCAAAAGCTGAAGGAGCTGCGAAAAATCCATGATTCCATGTTGTCTTAATTATATCTGGGATAGAATAATTTTTTTTTTTTTATGGATAAAATAAATAAATTACGTAATTAAGAAAGCAAAAAAGTACAAGGACGTTGCCATACATTTTCATGCAATCACAATTAATTAAGTTCTGTTTTGGTAAAGTTAAGACATTCGAAAGCAAATTAAAAATTGTTATACATGATGAATCTGCGCCGCTCTGTCAGTATGCTTTTTATGGGCCCGGATGACTGGGCTTTCGTACCTATGGACGACCCACCGAGCCCATATTGTGTGGATCTCCAAATGGCCCATTCGCAGGTCCAGCCCACAAGTGAAATGTTTTTTTTTTTTTAAATTGAATTCCCGCTTAGTATTACATTCCAAGTAGCCATCAGTTTATTTTGCCAATGTGTATGTGAAATAAGCAAATCTCAAATATTACTCCTAATTACATTAAGGTTTTTCTAACCTATGTCATAAGAGCATAGGTTAAGAATTCCTATTAAGAAATATAAACCCTAAATAGGAAATGATAAACCCATTTTTTAAATAAAAAAAACTCTAAAAAATTAACACATAATCAAAATTTTCTATATAAGACATCTTAACTTAACTTATGCCCATAAGACATAGATTAGAAAAATCGTTACATTAATACGCGACCACTTTAAGATTATACATAATGAAAGCGGAAATTTTATGGTTTAATTCACTTCTTAAATGCCATGGTAAGTGGTAACTAACAAATTTTCATGAATCAATATTATTATGTCATGATGTCATCATATAATGGTGTATACAGTACACCGCAAGTCGTATCCGTCAGCAAGTTTTAAGGCATCAGAAATGGACCCATTATCTTAAAGTTCAAACTTTGTAATGCATGTGATGCAGCAACCCAAACTTTAAGATCCCATTAATTTTATATAATTTGTTTGTTAATCCTAGCCCTCATCCTTAGCAATTTGGCATGTGGGAAGCCAGAGAGAAAGATGAACAATAATTCATGGCAAACCCAAGTTATTGCATTTACACATCAGATGTGGCAAACTTATCTAAAACCACCCAATTCTACAATTACTCACAAACTCACATGGAAGCTTGAAACCTAAAAGAGTAAAGAGCTTTGGGTGTGTTTATAATGTGTTAAGCAAATACTTCATCAGCAATATTACATTATACCAAACACACTAGTGAGAACCTGCAACAAAAAGGGGGTTTGAGGTCCAAAACAGTTCCAACTAGAAAAACCCAGACAAGAAGATAAAGCAGTCACGTGATACTAATATCTAAAATGCTATGTCCCCACAAGATCATTTAATTTAGGGAAATTTTGTTGGTATCCTTGAGTTTAGTATTATTCATGTTGGTGTCCAATGATTAAGTTTTTTCCAGTTGGTACCCCTAAGGTTTTGATTTGTTCGCTTTGTAATCGAAATTTTCAATATCCGTATCATTTCGGTACGAATTGATCAAATCGAAGCTCATCATTATGTTTCTTGACCTCAACTTAGTAGGATTCGACTCCTAAAACAATCGAATCCATACTCGAACCATTCCGATTTGAATTTTTAAGGTTGGAAACAAGTTGTTGCTTCGGAAATCAAATCGACATGGTTCAGACATGAATTTGGGTATTTTCGGAGTCAAATCTTACTAATTTGAGGGCGAAGAACACAATGGTGGACTTGAATTTAATCAATTTGAACTAGATTGGTACAAACATGAAAAAGTTTGGTTAGGAAGCAAACAAACCCAAATCTTAGGGGCACTAACCGAAAATAAAACTTAATCGTGGGACACCAACAAGAATAACCCTAAACTCAGGGCACCAACATGAATTTTCCTTTAATTTCAAACCTTTGAATTCCCTCCCAAACAATCCCCACAAACAAACAGCTACTACTAATACTTGGACAAGGGTAGTCAGCAACAGCTCAGTCCATCAAGTGAGATAGAGATATGGGGGTCGATGTGCCCCCACACAATCAAGACATGACAATTGACAGGCTATATTAATATAAGTTGCACTTTGTGTAGGGCGAAGAAAAAAACTTTCACATTTTCAATCTTCTGATACAATTGTTTTAGACCCCACAACAGCCAACCAACCAACCAACCAAAGTTACCAAACATTCCAAGGATCAAGCTCCATCTCCAACTGGACTTTTGTGGGGGATTTTCTCTTTACATGGGGGAGATGGGAGAAGTACTGACATTCCTTTTAGGTCAGATTTGAAGGGTGAAGCAAGAGATTAAAATGAAGATTGAAGGACTAACCCAAAATTTAATTTCAATAAACAAATTACAAGAGATGTTTTCTTTACCCTTGCTCCAAGACATGATTCACCCGCTTTCTTCCAGGTTCCATGTTGTAGATGATGAGTTAAGCCTTCATACACAACCCATCTGGCATCTACACGCCGTTCATTGCTGAATCTGGATGGACAGCGTGGCCATTTTCCATATTTTTGCCATTCATTTGTGTCCTTTGTCTCTGTATGATCAGATCATCAATCACAGTCTTAGTTATAAAGAGATCAATAATAGCAGCAAGTTAATTAATAGAGTTCTGCATTTGCATTACCCAATCCACAGATTCTACAGAATTTCCATTCAACAGTTTGTGGGTATCTTCTCTCGCTTTTCCATCCTTCTCTCTGTTGCTCAATGGTAGAACCAGTGATGAGGCTCCACTTGAACGATCTGGCATGTCTGCAAAAACATTGATGTAAATATTACAGCACAATAAAAAGATATAACTAGTACAACAAGTGCGTCAAAAAGAATAAGATTTGCACCTGGTAGTTGTTTGTCTACAAAGAACACCACCAGGTTAACTGTATACCTACATTAAGACAGTGAAATGGAATCAGTAGGGTTCACAGACTCTGAAAACTTTAACCAGTGATGTAACTCATACCATGCTACAACGATATCAACCGTGTAATGTTTGCGGGATGCTATGATCAATAGACTTTGCATTACAGCAACTAACCATGCCAACTGTTTAATCCACCTGCAAGAACAATCTGAATTATTACAACTAGCCATTGAGGAGGAATGCCAATTAAGCAAACATAAGAATACATGAGCGGCTTTATTTCCAATTTGGCTTCCATCTACTACTATGATGCTGGTTTAAAAGGGTCCAATTTACCTCTTTGTGCCATATTTATGATAAGTGCGCACAAACACAAGTGAAAAGATCATGTGGGATGAAAATATCAAATCACCACATCCATATAGTATCCCTCGAGCTGCATACATGAACGATCAAGTCAGCCCCTAAAAAACTCATAGTTCAAAAAAATGCACAATATCTTAATGAAAGTATCTAAAAACTCACGTTTTATCAGAAGAAAATCAAACACACTTTCTGGACGAGGTAGCGTGGCTAGTTTTGAACCCTGCGTGTCATTGAACATCAGTTCTTTGCTATGGTTTTTTACTGGAATGGAAGGAGATCAAGAAAGAAACTCTATTAGATGATGATGATGATGAAGTATGCCAGAGGTTTACCTCGCGACAGTGATAGTTTGGACCAGGAAGCTGAGTAGCATAGAATGTTAAGATCCGGAGTAGTTGAGAAGCCTGCCACAGATAAATGGAAGTGTGATCTATGACATTTTGCCAGCTAAAACACAATTCTGAAGATTTACTAAAAGCATAAAATCAACTGAAATAGCTATTCCTAGCACTTACAACCAAAAAAGCGAGGACCCGGCACCAGACTAGTACTGTGTAGATCTTTTTGGTTTTGAAGATAAAGGGATGAAAAGTCCACTGCAAGACCCAAAGCCACATATAAGGTGTGATCTATGACATAGAGCTTAATGAAGAAAACTGAAAATACAATATAAGCTTACCAGAACAAAGGATATAAAGATTGAGGTGAACACAGTCTCGCTAATGTAAGCTTTTTCACGTCCAAGTTCCTGCATTCCACCACCAAGCACAAGTTAGAACATGAAATTCAACTCTAAGAAATTGAAGCAATGGGTCTCCTAAATGTGTACCGGAAGTAGGAAAAAGCCAGCATCCTGGAGGATTGGCCCGGGTCGATGTAAATAATGAACACCTCTAGCAGCAAGTCCATGCATATACTGTTTGAAGGAAGAGGTACTTAAATGGTAAGCATTTGGGTGATAAATTACTTTTCACCATTGAAAGAAAAAGTAACTAAACACAATTCAGATGGAAGCATTGAACAATCTGGAAACATGTAAATTGAGATTGTACTATAACAGCCAACAATGATGACAAGCATCCTTAACTGAAAGCACAAAAGTTTCAGTTCCAATGCAGTAAACCTAAATGGCTTAAAAATGAATTTCACATATGGAAAATATATTCAGATGTCATCAAAGCTTTGTTTCCTTATAACTACACAGGAGGGAGAGATAAGTGCTAAAAGCTCAAGAGTGGATCTAGAGGACTCGTTCAAATGCATAGAAATCAATTTTCACCTCCACCAGTAGGCAGTAACCAAACAAAATGACATCAGATTGTACAATTAATAGAGTTTACATTGTAGATTTTGAGAGTAAATTGACAAAATGGAAATAAAAAACATACCTGAAAAATTATGCCTGCTAAAATATACTTCCATTTTTCACAGAGCAGATGAATTTCTGTAGATATTTCCGCACAAAATCTCTTCCATAGCTTCACCATCAACACAAAACAAAAACAAAAACAAATAAATACAAAATCCATACCATCCAAGCAAAGGAGAAAAAACAAGACCTTGTACACCACCATAAAAATGGAGGAGGAGAAGGATCAAAGACGTAGAAAGAAACCTTTGAAGCCTCGCGACGAATGTAAAGCGACATTTCTCCTCGATGAGCAGCCACCGTCATTCCTTTTCAAATCTCAGGTTATAATTTCTAATCATCCAACTTCCTCCTCCGATTACCGAAACGAAACCGTTTATCGGACGAAAATGCAGCAAATCACAAACAACAAATCTCCAAAATCTCCGCCAACGGAGATCGGACTCTTCGCAGCACCAAATTAAGCGAAAGAAAAACTGACAAATGCGGCAAGATCGATCAAAATCGCAAAGCTGTTTGATGAATTTCGCAATCAAGAAACTCCAAACACTCCGATTCAGATGATATTAGTAAGCAGTTTTTTTCCCGGAAAAGTAAACAAGGATGAGGAAAACGGAAGGGCTTTCTCCTATTAGAAACTTCTAAGAGTCCGAACGCTGTTGAGAATGGAATGAAAATGGGGGAGTTTTTGCTGTGGTTTGGTTTCTCTATATATCTATAAAACTTGGATTCGTCGACTTTGGCTGCTTGAACGCGAGTTGTACGCGGAGAGACAGTAGAAATAAAAGAGGGCTTATTATTGTTATTTTTATTGGACACGACATTCTGGAACTTTATTTTCTAAAATTGAAATAAATTGTATTAAATAATTGAATTTAAATTGATTTAAATATCGGAAACTTCTGTTGTTTTGGAGTAGGCAAATATTCTCCTGTTCCAAGTTTTATGATGGGGCCTTGGAGTTGATAACTTGGGACCCGGCAGCCGGTAACGGTAAAAAAAGGAATGGTAAAAAGTTTCATTAAAGTAAGTGCCACCTATATAGCTTAATGATGTGTTATTAGTGGTTCAATTTCACAAGTTGCATGCTAATGACTAATTTATAATATGTATTTGTTTTAGTATTGGAAATTTGATTAATTTTATATGTTATTTTAAGTTTTTTTTATATAGAATTAATGTAAGTTATGTAAATGGTACTCCTTATTTATTGGTTTAAAAATATTGTGATTATTTATTACGTGAGAATAAAGTATTTTTTTTTAAATGTAAAAATAAAAAAGGAGAAAATATTCTCCTTTTTAAAAAAATAAATAAATTCCACAACAGCGAAATTTTAAAAATGTAGAAAACGCTCTCCGTACAGAGAGAGAGGGAAACCCGAAAACCCCAAATTCTAACCCTAGAACAACAAGCCCCGATTGCGAAGATGCAGATCTTCGTGAAAACCCTTACGGGGAAGACGATCTCACTAGAGGTTGAATCCTCCGACACCATTGACAATGTGAAGATGGAGATCCAGGACAAGGAGGGGATCCCGCCTGACCAGCAACGTCTCGTCTTCGCCGGGAAACAGCTAGAGGACGGCCGCACCCTCGATGACTACAACATCCAGAAGGACTCGACGCTCCACTTGGTGCTCCGCCTCCGCAGTGGCGCCATAAAGAGGAATAAGAAGACCTTTACCAAGCCCAAGAAACTCAAGCACAAGACTTGGTTTTCAAACGGTGTCTCCTTGGCCAAAATTAGATCTGAAAAGGAATACATTTTTGTTGTTTGATCCTTTTTTTTGGTTGTGTTGAGAGACACTCTTTTGATGATGGAGCTTGTCTAGACGATGAATCGAGTTGTAGTTCCGGCTTGATAGAGGATGATCATCCTTCCGGCGGCGCAACGTTTGTTTGTGATTTACTCACCTCATATCTTGGTTTATTTGTTTTATCATGCTCTAGTTTGTTTCATTGTTGTTTGTTTTTGTTTCTCTCTTTGGTTGTTGTTGTATTGTCAGTTAGTCCGGATGTCAATTTATGGCCTCTCGAAGTTGCACAATTCGAATTCTTACTTTATTAAAAAAAAAAGTATTTTTTAAAATGTATCATTTGAGTTTGAGGTGAGTGATTTTTGTTGGTCCAAGCAATTTTGCATACATTGAATACAAGTTTTGTCTAAGTATATCGTTCTCCACACACGTCAACTCATTGGATTGAGGAACTTTGCAAATTAAAACAGGTAAGGTGATGTGATCATGGGTCACCTCAAGGACATGTCAAGAACGGTGCATCGATGATGAAGGATTAAGGCCGAACCAGATGTTACAATGATGTATTTATGTGTTTTATGAGTTGTTTAGGATTAGATTTATTTGTGAATTTTCAGCATTTTTAAATTCCTTATAACTACCCAAGTAGTGGGTTTAGGAGTGGTCTAGTTAGTGGACCAAGTAGTGGTTGATTATTTTGTATTTTTTCTTAATTTCTTTTGGCACCTATTTATAGGCTGCATTGCTTTGTACTTCTTAAACTTGAATGGAGAGATAACCGAGTTTAATGAATTTGAGCTCCACTTGGACGATGACTTCAAGGTGGTTCCTATTCTTGAATGTCTTAGTTCTCGTTTTGGTGAGTTACATCCAAAACAACCTTTGGTGCGTCATATCCAAAGGAGGTTGTTTGATCTTGGTGCGTTACATCCATTTTTTTTATCAATCTCGTCTTGTGTTTCTTGGTGAGTTGCATCCAAGGACCATAAGATGTATATCTCAAACTCTTCTCGAATTCTCTTCTTGAAGAGTTATATCATTTTCCTTTCCAAATCAGTCTCCATCAAGTTATTCCCTAAACACAACCATAAAACATTAAAATGTCATCTTTTGATAGTTCAACCGAGAGGTTCCTAAATCGAGATCTTGGCGCCCTTCACTTTGTACAGAAAGAGATCCTGGCATGTGCTTGAGCACATTATAAAAACATGTTTGATAAGTGGTAAGGGAGTTAGTAAGCGAGTTAAAATAAATGAAATTTAAGCATTTTGCTTATCTCCACCTTTCAAGGGTAAGTAAAATGGGGAGTGGAAATGAGAGTTGAAGCAATTTCATTCATTCCACTCAAGTTATTCGAATAGATCATAATTATAAGATTGTTCCTCAATCTTTTTATTGTGTTATATGTTAATCCACAATGTTGAAATTAGTCCCTATAATATTATTTTCCGTTTTATGATAATCTATAACTTTCTAAACATATTAAATTAATCTCTAACGTTTGCTTTTCGTTTTATAATAATCTCTAATGTTATATTACTTATATTACTAAAATAAAAATATATTATTATTTTAAATATGATACTATCCCTACCAATATTTTCTAAGTTGTCATATTAAAAATAATAAAACTAAATTTGGTTTAGAAAGACTATTGATAAAAATAAGATGATATTTAATTGTTTTTTTAAAATCGTTCAAACAAGTTTTTGGTATGTTTTTAAGATTTCAAAATTTTAGATTAACACTTTTAATATTAAATTATAGAATATATAATGATAAATAAACTAAAGATGGTAAACCGTTTCATCACTTTTAAAAGAAAACTATAATTTTTTATGTAAAAATAAAGAAAATTGATTTTATTGTTTATAATAATAATAAAGGTTAGAAAATATTATAGAACTTTGTGCAAACTTAACGTTTAAAAGGTTAATTAATGTGTATTATAAAACCAAACACGGATATTAAAGACCAATTTAAAACAATTTAAAATAGGAGGCCAGTATAGTCTGTATAGAACACGATAAAAAGGGGTTGTGGGATCAATCCCCTAATCTACCCAAATTAAAATCATACAATGCATTAACGTAAGAGATTATGCATTTATGGATTATTTTAAAAGCATGAGTCTTTTTATTACTTCTTAATGAACAAGTATACAGAGAGAGATGTTACAAAACTGACCATATATATTTAATATTCAATATAAAATTAAGGATATTTATGTCATTGCCTTGCGTTTGGGCTTGCATATCTGTATGATTAAATATAGTTTCAAGAAGAAGTAAGGATAGAAAATATCTGTAGTTACAAACTTACAATGTTCTTTATTTGATGGTAAACACTTCATAAATTATAGGAAATTTTAAAGTTATATGTGCATTGAAAGAAAAAGAAACTTATTTATTTCTTATTATATGCTATGGACTTTTTTTGGGTCAAATATATGCTATGGACTTTATGCCAAACGACAAAATCATTCAAAATTTTGAATGCACCTGCTTATATTTAAAAGCTCAAAGAGTTGGAGTGGATCCCAAAAAATGACTATGAACTCAGAAAAAATGCTCCCTTTTCAACCCAAAACCGAAAATCCTAGCTTTTGGATGGTCGCCGCCGCTGCTGCGTCTCTTTGAGCTTCTTCTCCAAATCCTTATCTTCAATCATGACTATGATCCTCTCGGAAACTTTGCTCTCTCTAACCCTCAACCTCAGCAGACCAAGATCTATTTCTGTACCTGCTCTGAAAAGATTTCTTGGGCAAGATCTGGGAACTTTCCTTCCCTTTTCCCCGTCAGAGAAGCTCAGATTTATCACCTAACCCCGACCTGTCACCTTCCTGATATTCCGGCGACCTATTTCTCCATTATCCTTTCCAGAGTTGCTTTCTTGCGGATTTCGTGGGATTCGGGCTCGCAGGAACAAATCTTTGGGCGAAGTGGGGATGGCCTTAGTCAGACTGACTCGCACACCGCTATGGTGGCTCTCATCCATCAGGAGCAGTTCCTCCACGGTTGCGTGAAGATTTGGAGACGGCGACGTGCTACCCTTGCAGACATCAGTACTGTGGGGAGTGATGGGTTGTGCTTCGTATCGTCTCGCTCAACCCTAAATCCTGGAAGGGCCCTTCTCTGGAATCTCATGTGTACAATTTCCTTTCCTTACCTTTTGTATTTCTGTTGTGTTTTGCTTGCTTCGTTGTATCCTATAAATCCTGACCTTGACTGCCTGAATCGGATATACTCTCTTCTGAATCTTGCTTATCTGCTTTCTGTTTTATCTTGCTTGTGCCCTTGTTATTCGTGCTATTGTGTTTGTGTTTGTGAGATCTTCCTTTCCTTTACCAATTTCATGGATAAAGGGAAGCGAACGATGAATGAGACGTTATGCTCTGCTCCGGGGGAACCTAACATCTCTGAAAAAGCCCCTATCCAGAACCTTGAGCCTTTGTCTCAAAAACAATCTGAGGTGACCCCTCCTCTTATGGCTAAAACCAATTCTGATCTTTCTTCCAAACCAACTATTGATATGAAACTTTATTTGGCAAAGCTTTCTGGAGTCAGGAAAAATATTCTGAAATTGAAAGAATCTTCTTTACTTGGGTATGTTATTGGAGACCCAGTGGATTTTTCCAAAATAAAAACTAAACTCAAAAATGATTGGAGGTTTGTGAAAGGATCCTTTGAAATCATTGAAAAACCAAATCTGTGGTTTGAAATCCGCTTTGCTAATCTGATTGACCAAAAAAAGACTTAGGATGGGAGACCTTACCATGTGTTTGGCAAACTCTTGCTTCTAAAGCCTTGGTCATCTAACTTTGACCCTTTTTCTGAACCAATCTCCACTGTTGACATGTGGATCCGAATTCCTCATTTGCCTGTGGAATACATCAGTTTTGATGTCATTAGCACAATCATTGAGATGAATAACTTGGGCACTCTTATAAAACTTGATTCTTTCACTGAAAAAAAAAACAGAAAGTTAGTTATGCAAGATTGTGTATCAATGTTGATGTTAAAAGAGTGGATTTCAATACCTTAGTCATTCCTAATGAAGAAGGTATTGAAAAAACTTTCAAAATCTGGTATGAAGAGGCCCCGGAGGGTTGTGGAAACTGTGGAGCTTTAGAGCATTCTTTTGAAAAATGCCCTCTGAGGATTGCTAAGCCACAGTCTCTTCAACTCTCTTTTCAAAAACTGAAGGTGAAGAATTCCCCTAAAAACGCCAAGAACAAGTGGCAAAATGTTACCTCTAGCAAGAATACAAGCAAAAATGAGGTTGAAAACCCTGTGTCACTGCCCTCTGAACCTCCTCTCTATACAAAGGTCCCTGATATTGTTGCTAGCCAGCTTGTGTGTGATAAGGGGGTTAAGAAGGGTTCTATCCCTAACTCAACTTCTGAACCTATAAATGATGGGGTGGTTTCTCATGGTGAGGTTCTTTCTGTATCTGATCTGCCTCAAAGTCTGATTCCCCCCTTTAAGCTACCCCACCCTAATGATGAAACCACTAAGGTGTGCCTGAAGGCTCCCACAAACCATGTCCTTGTGTTAGGCAAGGATGGAATGCATGTGCTTGATGAGAAGGAGTTGCAGAGCTTCTTGAACCAAGATGATCTCTTGGATGAATTTGTGGAGTGCTCTGAAATCCCTCAAAAGGATATGGAGGATCTGAGCACTGAAGTGAAGAATCCTGAAAAGTCTAAGCTGCCTCTGAGCATCAACAAACCCAAGGTTGCCTCCCCAAAGCTCCCTAGGTATGAAGGTGCTACAGAACTGTCCCTTTTAGTGGCTCCTGAGTCCACTAAACGCAAGGACATGAATTGTGAGGTAGTCACCGCCTCCTCTGTGCTGAAGGGTGCCAAAAAACCTAAAAAATAATTATGTATTTTTACATTTATCAAGCTTTAGTTTCTTCTGAACACAATGCAGAAAATGTATTTGCTAGGGTAAACCCCTTCTCTAGCCTTTTGACTCTTTTGTGTTGGATTAGAACCACCTTAATGAGTGTTATTTATCAGCTTTCTAGGTCTGCTTTTGTAAATCACTGGCCATTCATTTGGCCCTTTGATTTAGCTTCGGCTGCTAGGACCTATGATTTGTATGGGTATGAGTTTGTATGCTTCATGTATGCCTCTCTATACTACCTTAATGAAATTTGCCTACTTGCATTGATCTTCATGTATTCCCCTAAGTATTGCATCGACCAGGTCTTGCTTTATCTCTTGACTTTTTGTGTGCTACTTTGTCTGAATACTGTTTGTCTAAAGCTGAATTTTGCTCATTCTGAACAATCTGAGATGTGGAGTGGTTATCCGGACTGCCCTTCAACATCTTCTTATCTTTTCAGCCCTTATTGGCTAGTAACTCTTCTTGGTTCTCTGAAGTTTTGCATTTTCATTCTTAGACATAAAAATCTGGTGAATTGCAGCACTCTCAACTGGGCTCACAACCAGGTTGAAACTTCCTTATTGTTGTCTTTTAACTATTTGGTTTATTTTCTAACTTGTGTCTACTTGGTTGCTCTTTGTGGTGTCCAGGGAAACTCTAGTTGCATCCATTTGAAGAAAAGGAGCATAAACAAAGGAATCCCTCAGCAATTTGACCAAAAACTGAACAAGCTGAACAAAAATGTTCTTAGGAACAACCTCTCACTGGACAATTTTTTGCATTTATCTTTCTCTTTCTCTTCTACTTGTATCATCTACCAACTAAACACAAATGAACAAAATCTATGGATACCATTTATGGTATCTTTTAGACCCTCCATGAGAAAGGGCACTACTCAAACTTTCTTTGGTCACCTTTTTTATTTGGGCATTCTGTATGCCCAAGTGAACATTAGAAATATCATAAAAACAACTAACCAACCTTTAATTGCTTATTCAGTTTTGATGACAACATTTAAGGATATTTATGGCATTTATTATGCTTTCCAAGATAGGTCGAAATCTAGGCTAAACCAAGCCACTTGTAAGAAACCAAACTCCATTTTGTCTGCGAGCACTAAAAAAGAAAATTTGAACCTAATTAAGCAAGGTGCAGGGGTTATCACCAGTGGTAACTCAAATCTAAGGCTTATTAACCCATCCAAGACATCGTCCCATACTGATGACGAAAGAAAACTGAAAGTTGTTAACATAAATCTTTTAGCAAAAACACAGTTGAAACAACAATTTTCTGGTACCAAGACCCCTCAAAGTCTTAGGACAAGGGGCAAAAAAATCCTGGTTTTTTTATAAAGATCACATCTTGGAATTGTAGAGGGATTGGTAAAAAAACCATTTGGACGGATATGGAAGCTTTCTGCAAAATTGAAAGGATTCAATTGCTAGCATTGTTTGAAACCAGAACAAATAAAGAACCCAGTGAAAAATTATGGAGAAAAGCAGGTTTTGACAATTTTCATTGCATACCGACATCTGATTTCTCAAGTGGTATTTGTATCATGTGGAAATCTTACCAGCTCACAAATGAAATTCTTGAGATTGACCAAATTGACTTACGGTTTGTAAGCATTAAATACAAAAATCTTTGTACAAACATTACTACTTTGTTGATCCTAACTTATGCACCCCCAAATGAAGCAGGAAAGAATGAATTCTGGGAGGCCATTACTACATACATCAAGAATTGTGTTCATCCTTGTATCATTATGGGTGATCTAAATGAGATTCAAGACCATACAGAAAAAATAGGAGGTTTGACTCCAACACTAACAAAATTTGAGAGACTAAGACATTTCAAAAACGAATGCGAACTTCTGGATATTTCAAGCACTGGGAATACCTTTACTTGGAGAAAAAAAAACTGAAATTAATAACATTTATGAAAAACTTGATAGAGTTCTTGTCCATCACCAGATTTTACAATGGTATCCTGACATATGTACCAAAAACTAAGCGTTTACAAGCTCTGATCATTGTCCCATCTCGATTGATCTTACATCTTCCACACCTTTCAAAAATCAACTCTTTAAATTTGAAAAAAAAAAGGATGACAAGGAAGGATTTCAGGAATGTTGTTAAACAAGTCTGGAGAACAAATTTCCATGGATCAAGAATGTATGATCTTGTTTCTAAAACAAAATTATTAAAAAAACATGCAAAAATATGGAATAAAACTACATTTGGTAATGTTTTTTTCCCAATTGCAAAAATTAGAAAAAAGAACTGATAGATATCCAAGTGGAAATCTGTTCACAGTCAAATAACAATCTCACCCAAAAACAACTAAAACTTATTGAGAAAAAGGAAAAGATTCTAAGCTTTCAAAAAAAAAATTGGAACCAAAGAGCAAAAGTAAAACATATCAAATTCACGGATACAAATGCTAGCTACTTTCATAGAATAGCAAGTGGAAGAAGGAATATGAAAATGATCAAAGAAATCATAACACAAGAAGGAACGACTATCATTGGAGAAGAAAATATTAGGAATGAAATCAGAAATGATTTTATTAAAAGATTCAAAACTGAAGAAATGAATGAAAATCTCTTAAGGGATAACCTTTATTTAATCCAGGAAGAAGTATCTTCAGAAGATAATGAAAACCTAACTAAACATATCTCGAATGCAGAGATAAAGAAGGTTGTTTTTGATATTGGCTCAGATAAATCACCTCGACCGGATGGAATGACAACAAAATTCTACCAAAAATATTGGGATATTGTAGGCCCCTCGGTGATACAAGACGTTAAGGGTTTTTTCCTTTCTGGAAAATTACTCAAACAGACCAACCATATATTTATATCCTTAATACCAAAATGTGATAATCCAAACTCCACAAATCATTATAGACCAATAAGTCTGTGTTCCACGATTTATAAAATCATATCAAAAATTCTGACAACAAGATTAAAAAGACTATGGAAAAACTAATTCATCCCCTACAAGGAGCCTTTATTGCTAATAGAGCTATTCAAGACAACATTTTAATAGCACATGAAATTTTTCACTCTCTCAAAGGGAAACAAGGAAAGGAAGGCTTTATAGCCAATAAATTGGATATGGAAAAAGCTTATGATAGAATCGAATGGATTTTCATTCTTAAAACCATGGAAAAATTCGGTTTTCATCAAAAATTTATAAACTGGATCAAAGAATGCATAACAACTGTTTCCTTCTCGGTCCTTGTTAATAATGGACCGACGAATTTTTTTTTACCTACAAGAGGACTTCGCTAAGGAGATCCCCTTTCCTTTTTATTTTAGGATCTGAAATTCTGGCTCGAAAACTTCAACAAGCTTCAAACAGACCTCAAAAACATATCGGAATCCAAATTTGCAGGCAAGGTACCCGAATTCCTTTTTTGGCTTTCGCGGATGATATCATGATCTTCTCAAAAGCGAAAACAGAACATTGTAAGGATATTGTGGATGAATATTGCAAAATCTCAGGACAAAAGGTAAATTTTCACAAGTCAGCCTTCCAAGTGACAAAAAAAGTTTCAAACATAAAAAAATAAATGATCCAGGGAATTCTTACAATAACAAACATGACGTCACTTGAAAAATACTTGGGGTGTCCTATCATAAATGGTAGAGTTAACTCTAATACCTTTGCGGATCTACTAACAAGCACACAAAAATAGTTGACTAAATGGAAAACAAACTCTCTATCCCAAGCAGGTTGGAACAACCTTGATCAAAGCCAATCTGGCCTCTAGACCAAATTACCTAATGCAAAGCTTTATGTTGCCTACAAACACACATAATGAACTTGACAAACTAAACATGAGTTTCTTCTGGAACAAAGACCACAATTATAAACCTCTCATAGGCTGGGACAAAATCTGCAAACCAACACACCAAGGAGGACTAGGGCTTCGTAAGTCTCGAGATATGAACAAAGCACTACAATTCAAATTACTTTGGAAAATCCTGGCAGAACCAAATAATTGCTAGGTTAAAATCATAACATAAAAATACCTAAAAACAAAACACCTTTTGCACTATGAAAAAATAGGAACTTGCTCGTGGCAATGGTTGAAAATGATTGAAATCCTGGAGGATTTCAAAAAGGGACTTGTTTGACAGGTCGGAAATGGGAGAACGATCAAATTTTGGACTGATAATTGGTTATCAAAAAGTCCCTTAAACAAAACCATCAATACACAACAAATCCAGAATATTAATGCCTTGGTCGCGGATTTTATTCTGCCCGATAAAACATGGAACAAAGAAAAAAATTAAACAACATGTACCGAGTGACCTATTTAGACTAATCACATCTACTCCAATCCCCTTTAATAACATTGAGGACATGATGTATTGGGAAGCGAGCAAAAGCAGATGTATAATATCCCTTAATTTTTAGTAAGGATATTTGGGTAATTTTCTCATCCTTCGTTCGATTAATTTTTCGCTTTCAGTGGAGTTGGATTTTCGGTAAAATCCTTGCTCTCCGTAATAATTTTCTGAGTGGAATAAATTACATTCGATGTAATTTCAGGGCTTAGATATTTACGCAAGATATTTGTGTAAGATATTTACGCAAGATATTTGTGTAAGATATTTACGCAAGATATTTGTGTAAGATATTTACGCAAGATAATTGTGTAAGATATTTACGCGAGATATTTGTTACAAAATATCTAGGCTATATAAGCCATCTCTCTCTCATCTTTCTCTCCCCCCCCCCTCACGAATCTCTCCTCTCTTTGAGCTCTCTCTCTCTCGGCCCTCTCTCTCCCAAAGCCTTCGCTGAAAAGCTTGAATCTCGCCGGAGTTTCGAAGCTCTCGCCGGTGTTGTCGCCAGAGCTTGGTTGGTGTTGGTGGTGCTCTCAAGGTGGTGTTAGGTGTCTAGAAGTTAGAGCCACCACGAACCGAGCCCCGACACGTCGCCCCGTCATCTTCCCCGGTGAGTCATTGAGGTCGTCTCACCACTAAAACGCCGCCGCACCCGCGGCCATATGCTACCGCACCCGCGGTATGGCTGGGCTCGTGGTGTGGCTTGGGCTTTGTGGTCTCAATCGGGACTTTGTTCCTTCGATTCCTTTCGTATTCTTTTAGATTCGTATATGTAGATATCGAATCTAACTTAGGGTTTCATTTTGGGTCGATCCGGAGGAATCTATGGTCTCAAGATTTGTCCTTGCGTCGAGCCCGGAAACCCATCGTTGTCTCCAAGCCTTGCTAAGCTTTCGTCGGATCTAAGGCAAGTGGCGGTTCGCTCTTGCTCATCATTCCATATTTCCATTAATTATCAATTGTTTAGTTGTTAATTAATTTGGGATGATTTATTGTTTATCTTGGGAACAATTTTGTTAAATAATATGATTAAAATAAGATATTATAATAGGTTGTATATATGCTAGAACAACTCTATTATATATATATATATGTTTAAATACAGATATTACGATATGTTGTATATTTTTTAGTCAACGCTATTTTATCTGTTATTGGCCGCGATGGCTTTGATGTGAATTATTACTGTGTTGAACTGTTTAGTTAGCATGAGTATTCATAGGAACGCTAATCCGGTTAAGGATTAGTCGTTTCTTTATAACTTAATGTTCGTAGGAACGCTAAGTCCGGGTAAAGATTAGTCGTTTCTTTATAACTTAATATTCGTGGGAACACTAATCTGGTTATGGATTAGTCGTTTCTTTATAACTTAATGGGTTAACCTATAACTTCCTACCACCCGCTAAGATAGGAGGGGTTTAAGCGTCTTGCTAGCGCCTTTGGGTGGCGTAATGTTACGTCACCCTGTGTATTAAACTTTCGTTGTTACTCGGATTAATTTAATGGCGGTAAATTAATTAAGCACCTCGCCAGTGTATCGGGGTGGACGTAAGGTCACCCAGTATATTAAACTTCCGTTGTTACTCGGAATAATAATTAAAAGCCTTAACAAAAGGGTGTGTGTTGTAATAAGATAAGTACCGTTGTCGCACATAATTAATAAGCTTTGGTAGTTGTATTAATTTGGGTGGACATAATTGTCACCCTAAGGTTTAAAGCTTTGTAGCTGCTCTTAATAATATTAAAAGTCTTAACGTTGATGTGAGTGTGATTAAGTGGTTATAGTAAGAGTTATTACATGGCATGATGTATGGGAATAAAGTTGATGTCGTGATTGAGGAACCGATTAATCTCTCTAGAAGTAATCTAGAGGATGAAGTGATTAAGGGTGAATGTGTGGAGTTAATGTTCTAAGAGATTAAGAGTTACCTTTCATAGGTGAGTTGTGTTATAAGCATTGAGGAGGATGAATCATTTCCAGAATGATGTCTTGAGGAATTAAGAGTAATATCTCATGTGATCTGTTTCGAGGAACATAGAGTGTGGTGATTATGTCTGGAGAAAATTAAGGAATCTTGAAAGTTTAGGTTATATAAAGTGAGTAAAGGAATAGGTTAAGTCATTACCGAAAGGATCTTAAGTTAGAATTTGGCATAAGGACCGATTCTGATGTTAATGAATAATGGAATTGTGGGAAGTATCTTTAAGGAAGTTGAGGTTGTAATGTTTCGAGGTTACTAAGAGTTGATAATGGGATTGTAAGGAATTAAGAGGTGAACTTTAAGATTCTGTATATAAGGAAATTGTGAGGGAGATGCGTGTTCTCCTATTTTAAGGTAGCCATGATTAAGTGGATAAGATAAGTGCGGTGATGCACATAATTAAGGATTTAGTTCCCGACTCGACTTTAGGGATTTAGTTCCCGAGTCTATTCCGCCTTAGGGATTGAGTTCCCGACGGTATATTTCTGGTGTAGAGATGATCTAAGAGCTTAACGTGTTTGGGTGCATTGTGATTAAGTTAAGTGCGGTGTTACATATTGTAGTATACTCTTGGGAGAGTAGTGCAGCTAAGAGTAGTGCAGCTAGGCTGTAGTGCAGCTAGGAAAGCCCGTCTTGATTTTTTAAACGTTTGTGTGTATTAATGTTAACGTTTGTGTGTATTAATGTTAACATTTGTGTGTATTAATGTTAACGTTTGTGTGTATTAATGTTAACGCTTGTGTGTAATTGTAATGTTTCCCAACATTTGTCATATTTCCGATAAGACTCAATTCGTTGGAGTCTTCTTTTGGGATTGATTGCTGTGAGACTCGGTCTCCAGAATCTTCTCTTGATCATGTCTTTTCATAGATTTCAGTAGAAGTATGGTGGTTGACTATCGTCATCGGTTATTACTCGAGAAACGATGAGTCTAACTTAATACGACTACTTCGGACCACTCTGCTTTGTACCCTTGCTTAGTCTTTCATTAGACTAACCAACCGAAATTGTTCTCTGCATGGTTGGCCGGTGTCATCCGTTCGATTCGGCACATCAGATGTGTTGCAGATCTAAGAAGGCTAGAACGACTAAGAAGGCAAACGGTGTTTTGAAGAGTTTTATCCAGGTTAAGGATCCTTGGCGGGTGATCATTGCGATCAAGACCCTATTGTTATTTCAAAGACTTTCGTTGTGTTAAATATGTTTTGTGTAAAGACTTCCGCTGTGTTTTTGATGTATTTGGAATTATGTTGTAATTCCGAGACTTGGGTTTAAATGAAAGTTATGATATTTTGTATCATAATTGTTGTTTGATAATTTATATCAACTGGTAAAGTCTTGGGTGACATCGGACAGAACGTCTAAGGTCACTGGCGATAATGCCTTTCCAAGGGAATATTTAGGGGTGTTACAGGATGGTTCTCAACCAAGTCTGCCATGAACATGATTAATGAAAATAAACGATATTCAGTCCATGACTCATCTTGGATATGGAAATTGGATACCTACCCAAAGGTTAAAAAAATTCTTTGGAAAATCATGAAAAATGGGCTTCCAATAAAAGCAAGGCTAGCTGAAAAAGGAGTTTCACTGACCCCTGACTGCATTCAATGCAGTGCACCAATTGAAGACACTAATCACATCTTTTTCCTTTGCACCCATACCTTGAAAACCATTGAAAAAATTAATCCCCAGACTCTTGGGATGATCAGAACAATAAACATTGGAAATAAAAAAATGTATGAACTGATTGAGGAAATCCTACAGAAAACAGATAAAACACAATTCTTAGAACTTTTGACTTCTTGGTGGGGAATCTGGTTCTACAGAAACCAACAAAGCTTTGGAAATACAAATAATGATTGGGATACTATTAAGGATATGCCTATTTACATCAAAAACCAAATCAATAATTGGAAACAGACAAAGAAATGGAACCCCGACTGCTTGGAAACAGAACAACAACAAAAATAAGAAAAATAACAAAGACAATAAAAGACGCCCAAAGAAAAAATGGAAAAAGCCACCAGACAATATTATAAAAATTAACACGGATGGATCAACTATGCCTAACGGAGAATCTAGTTATGGGTATATCTGCAGAAATAGCAAAGAAGACCCCTTATTTATCTTTGGTGAAAAGTGTGGCCTATCAACCCCATTAAAAACAGAAACCATCGCGTTCAGGAATGCTTTGCTTAAAGCGCACAAATTGGGCTTTAACAACATCGAAATTGAATGTGATAACCTTACAATTGTTAACGTTCTGAATAAAATCTGGCACTGTCCTTGGGATATTGAAATCTTAATTTCTGATATCCTTTGTGTTTTACAACTGTTTTCTTCAGTGTAGATTTTCCACGTCTTTCGAGATACTAACGTTGTTGCTGACCACATTGCGAAGCTGGCCCAGCGAAGTCTTTCGGAAGATTTTAGAGATAATTTAGAACTTGTAATTCTCATTCGCAAGGATGCTATAGACTGAGAAACCGATCTTATGTGATTTCCAGTCTAATTCTTACTTTATCAAAAAAAAAAACTCAAAGAGTTGAACAGATGTTCTTTAAATTAGAACGAGGCCTAGGCAACTATATGGTTTGACTCTCTAGAATTGAAATTAAACTGCATGTATATATGTTTTATATGGAAATATAAGTGAAAATATTTGCTAAAAAACTTGCAATTCCTACAAATTATGCAAGATACATATATGTGTTAGGAAAAAGATGCAACTTTTCCTATTAATTAGATTTGTGGGAATGCGAAACAATAGAGAAAATAACACACAACATCAATATCTGGAAGATTGTGTTTAAATCTCTAACACTGCTTCTATTAGAAATATACTAAATGTTATAATACTGAAACAAATCTCAAACCCAATTACCCTCTTTACAAATATTCTCTCAAAAGCTTCTCTGTTTAAATCTAAACAAGCTTTTCTTCTTCTATTTGTTTTTGGAATTGGATAATAACAAATGAAAACACAAATCCATATATATAGGATTTTCTCAATCAAGATGATTGGTGTTACGTAATTAACTAAAATAAGAGAGAATGAAAAATGGAGGAATTACAACCTCCCTTTTATTTGCATCTGAAAATAGAATTGTCTATTCACCAACAATCTCCCACTTGAAGACTGATTTCAATCTGTCTTCACACCTTACTCAATGTAGTAGAGCATTCTCGTCTCATTTCTCTTGTAAGCCAACTGAAGTTGAGCACAACTTTTGTTTGTCTATCGTCACTATCTTTGTCAACATATCAGCCGGATTCTTGCTTCCTTGGATCTTCTCTAACTTCAAAACTGCATCTTCTAATAAAGATCTAATGAAATGATATCGAAGTCCAATATGCTTAGTTCTAGAATGAAATGCTGAATTCTTTGCCAAGTGTATTACACTCTGACTGTCATTGTACAACACATTATTCTCCTGCTTAAATCCCAACTCAGTTAACAAACTTTGAAGTCATATCATCTCTTTACTAGCTTCAGTCACTGCTACATACTCTGCCTCTGTAGTGGATAGAGCTACAATCTTTTGTAGTTGCGACATCCAACTCACAGTTGTAGTTCCAACAGTGAATATGTAACTCGTGGTGCTTTTCCGGTGATCAACTTCACCTCCAAAGTCTGCATCTACATAGCCCTGTACTTTTAGTTCACCCTTACCAAAGTACAAACACTTCTCTGTGGTGCCTTTTAGATACCTTAAAATCCATTTCACTGCTTCACAATGAGCCTTTCCTGGATTTGACATGTACCTGCTAACAACTCCCACTGCATGTCCAATGTCTGGTCTTGTACAGACCATCGCATACATCAAACTTTCAATAGTTGAGGCATAAGGAACCTTAGCCATGAAATCTCTTTCTTCTTCTGTCTGAGGTGACTGATCCTTGGATAAGCAAAAATGACTTGCCAATGGTGTACTAACTGGTTTAGCCTTATCCATGTTGAATCTCTCTAAAACACGATTGATGTACTCTGATTGAGATAACTGCAAAGTCCCCCTGTGCTTATCTCTAGTAATCTACATCCCAAGAATCTTTTTCGCTGGAACTAAATCCTTCATGTCAAACTCATTTGACAATTGTTGCTTCAGTCGTCTGATATCGTCAATATCTGAACCTGCTACTAGCATATCATCAACATAAATTAGTAAAATGATATAACTAGACCGATAGCTTTTGAAGTAACAACAATGATCAGCATTGCACTTCTGGAAACCTTCCTTGTGCATGAAGCCGTCAAACTTTTTATACCACTGTCTTGGGGCTTGCTTCAGGCCATACAAACTCTTCTTGAGTTTACACACCATGTTATTTTTTCCACTCTCCGAGAAACCTTCTGGTTGATGCATGTATATCTCTTCATCTAAATATCCGTGAAGAAATGCAGTCTTCACATCTAATTGTTCAAGATGAAGATCTTCAATAGCAACAATACTCAACACTGTTATGATAGTATTCAGCTTCACGACAGGAGCAAATATCTCAGTATAGTCAACTCCTTCTATCTGTTGAAACCCTTTGACAACTAGTCGCGCTTTGTATCTCTTAGAGCCATCATGCTCGTCTTTTACCCGATATACCCATTTGTTGTGAAGGGCCTTTTTCCCCACGGGTAATTCAGCCATCTCCCATGTATGGTTTGAAATCAAAGATTGCATCTCATCTTTCATTGCAAGCTCCCACTTGCTTGCATCACTAGTTTGGCATGCTTCATCATAACATTTTGGCTCCCCTCCATCTGTCAACAACAAATAACTCATGTATATCCTATTAGGAACATGAGGCCGAGAAGACCTTCTCAATACAGGAGCTGGAGCAGGAGGTTCTATCATGTCAGATTGTTGCACGCTTTGTTGTTCAACAAGTTCTTCTGACGGAGGACTTGTTACGATCGGTTTCGTCATAGGACTATCTGGAATATAATCTACATCTGCAAATATTGGCCCACTCTTATCTGAGTCACTTGCATCAGTTTTATGCATGTCCTTATACATGACTCTTTCGTTGAAAATTACATCTCTGCTACGAATCACCTTCTTGTTTTGGTCATCCCAAATACGGTATCCAAACTCATCCTCTCCATAGCCGATGAAAGTGCATTTCTTGGATTTTGGATCAAGCTTATTCCTGCCATGATCACTAATATGCACACATGCTACACAAGCAAAAACTTTTAAATGTGACAATTTTATCTCTTTTCCGCTCCATACCTCTTCTGGTAATTGGTAATCTAATGGAACCGACGGACCTCAGTTGATCAAGTAAGCAGCTGTATTGACTGCTTCTGCCCAGAACTGCTTCGGTAGACCTGACTGTATACGAATATTGCTGGCTCTTTCTGTCAACGTTCGGTTCATACGCTCAGCTACACCATTTTGTTGAGGTGTACCTGGCACTGATCTCTCCATTCGGATCCCGTGTTCATAGCAGAAATTTTTAAATATGTTGTCCACATATTCACCACTATTGTCGGTTCTAAGCCTTTTGACTTTCAAACCTGTCTCATTTTCAACCATGGCTTTCCATCTCTTGAAAGCCTTAAAAACTTCAGACTTGTATTTTAGAAAGTATACCCATACCTTCCGAGAGTGATCATCGATGAAAGTCACAAAATAGTGTTTCCCACCAATGGATGAAGTAGTCGTTGGTCCCCAAATATCAGAGTGGACAAGCTCTAATATTTCCTTCTTTGGGGTTCTACCATTTGTCTGAAAGCTCACCCTCTTCTGCTTTCCAAGTATGCATCCTTCACATATGTCCACCTCTACTGATTGTAGACCCGGTAGTTTCTCTTTCGAATGCATAAGTTTCATCCATTTCTCACTCATGTGGCCAAGTCTTTGGTGCCACATATTGGAATCTCCATTCCCTATTGCAATTGCAATTGAACACCACGCCCTTGCTGTCATGTAAAGAGTATCACTCTTTTTGCCATGAGCAATTGTCATTGCACCCCTTGAGATCTTACAATTATCACCATGGAAGCTTGTGCTATATCCTTCGCTGGCTAATTGCCCAACTGATATCAAGTTCTTTCTTAGGTCGGGGATGTGTCTGACATATTTTAGCTCCCAAACAAAACCGTTCAACTTGATCTTTACTACACCCTTTCCAACAACTTTGCAAGGTTGATCATCTCCAAGGTATACGTTCCCAAGGTTTCCCGAGGCATAACTCTCGAAGAATTCTTTCTTCGAAGTGGCATGAAATGATGCTCCAGAATCTAACACCCAAGACTCTTCCTTGCTCTCCAAAGAGCATATCAACGCATCATCTCCTTCTAAGGTTGAAGTAACATTTGCCTATGCCTTCGTCCTTTGGTTCTTTGGTGCATTCTTGCACTGATTTTTGTAATGCCCGATCTTCCCACAATTCCAACACTCGATAGTCTTTGAGGTAGAGGAATTATTTGGGTTCCTTGATTTTGACCTCTTATCTCTTGATCTACCATGATGGCTTGATCTTCCATGTCCACTCCCTCTGGTTGAATTTCTTCCTCTTGACTCTGTATGCAAAACTGAAGAGGTTGATGATTCACCCGACCCTCTCCGTCGGATCTCTTCACTGAGAACCAGATCACGAACATCATCAAATTTCAACTTATTGCTTCCTGACGAGCTACTCACAGTCGTGACGGTAGCATTCCAACTGTCTGGAAGAGATGACAAAAGTATCAATGCTCGTACTTCTTCATCAAATTTAATTCCAACAGAACTCAATTGGGTTGTGACTAGATTGAGTGCATTCAGATGTTGAGCTATCGATGCGCCTTCCGTCATCCGCAAATTGAATAACCGCCTCATCAAATGAACTTTGTTTGAGGCCGATGGCTTCTCATACATATTGGAGAGAGCCGCCATAAAACCCGTCGTGGTCTTTTTTTCCGCTATGTTAAAAGCAACATTGTGAGATAACGTTAATCGGATGACTCCAAGAGCTTGTCTATCAAAAAGATTCTATTCTTCATCTTTCATAGCCTCTGGCTTCTTTCTTGAGAGAGGCTGATAAAGATTTTTCTGATATAGGTAATCTTCTATCTGTATATATCTTTCAAAATCCGAAATCTGCACCATCGAATTTTTCGAGTTTCACATTTCCTTCATCTGCAGCCATGACTCCCACTCAAATCTGACTTCCTTTGGATCGTTTAGAACCAAATGCTCTGATATCAATTGTTGGGAAAAAGACGCAACTTTTCCTATTAATCAGATTTGTGAAAATGCGAAACAATAGAGAAAATAACACACAACATCAATATCTGAAAGATTGTGTTTAAATCTTTAACACTGCTTCTATTAGAAAGATACTAAATGTTACAATACTGGAACAAATCTCAAACCCAATTACCCTCTTTACAAATAGGTTTTTTCTAGTGTGTGTCAATGGACACACTCTAAAAACTCTTTTTTTTACAATTATTTGATTAGCCATTAGTTTAATCTTATTTGTTAAGGGTTTATCAATTCTCTATTAGAGAATATTTTGAAGATAAATTTCCTATTTAAGTTTGTTAGCATGTGTCCATGGACACACACTAGAAAGACCATTACAAATATTCTCTCAAAAGCTTCTTTGTTTAAATCTAAACGAGCTTTTCTTCTTCTATTTGTTTTTGGAATTGGATAATAACAAATGAAAACACAAATCCATATATATAGGATTTTCTCAATCAAGATGATTGGTGTTACGTAATTAACTAAAATAAGAGAGAATGAAAAATGGAGGAATTACAACCTCCCTTTTATTTGCATCTGAGAATAGAATTGTCTATTCTCCAACAATATGTTGATAAATCATTGGGTGGTGGAGGTCAAATGAGGTAGATAGTTGAAGTTTATTTGTTCAAACATCTTTGTGATATTTGTCGTGATGACTCATAATCGCATCTAGATAATCTAGATTACAAGTGCTCTTCGATATATATGGTTTTTATAATTGAGATTTTATGCAACTGTTATGATATTTATTGTAATGGTACGGACTTATTTTGAATGATTTATCGTTTATTTTAACGTAATCAATAACAATAACAATCACGAACCAGGTAAATTAGTTTATGTCAAATAACTTAGACACTTTTTAGTATATCTAGTTGAAATATGATTTAAAACTAAATGAATAGTTGGATTTGAAGTTGAATCGAATGATTAGTTAGAGTTAGAGTTAGATTTATCAACTTAATTATTTAAAAACTGTAGTTGAAATGGTAAAAAGGTTAAATTAAGCTTGTTAAGTTTTAACAATCTTGGAGAGTCATGCTAAAAAAATTGACTAAGTTAAACTATATTAATTTACAATAAGCTCATTAAATTAGATTGCCATTGTTACATAACGAAGCCTTATTTTGTAATGGTCATATTTGAAATCATCAAGATCAAGGTTAAGCTAATGATAATTTTGATTGATATGTTTAAAAATTAGGATCCATACTTTTTGAAATCTCTTTAATTTAAACATAGTATTAAGAATCCAAGGGCCAATTTTACATTGGGTGTTGCGACCATGTAGCATGACTAATAAAAGTCATCGGTCAAACATCTCAATTTGAACTTGAAACTTGAATGGCATGATGTTGGGTTCTTTTTTTAGGGAAATTCTTATTAATATCCCTGAATTTAAAGTTATTTTTGTTGGTGTCTCACAATTAAGTTTTTTCTAATTAGTGTCCCTAAAATTTGGGTTTGTTTCGTAATCAAAAAATTTCATGTTTGTACTATTTTAGTTCAAATTGATTAAATTCAAGTTCACCATTGTATTTCTCGTCCTCAAATTAGTAAGATTTGACTCATAAAATACTCAAATTCATGTCCGAACCATGTCGATTTGAATTCCGAAACAACAACCCGTTTCCGACCTTAAGAATTCAAATCGGAATGGTTCGATTATGGATTTTATTGTTTTAGGAGTCTAATCCTACTAAGTTGAGATCAATAAACATAATGATGAGATTCGATTTGATCAATTCGAACCGAAATGATACGAATATGAAAAATTTTGATTACAAAACGAACAAACCAAAATCTTAAGGATAGCAACTGGAAAAAACTTAATATTTGAACACCAACAAGAATAACCTTGAATTTAGGGGTATCAACAAAAATTTCCCTATTTTTTATTGGTATAATAATACAATAAAGTGCAAAGTGCCAATTGTTTTTGGTTTGCTTTTTGGCGCACTCGAGACTTCCTTGGAGCAGTAACCGCCGGCGGCGGATCCGCCGAGGCTGACTGGCTGGCGCTGCTGCTGGGCCATTTTCGTTCAATTCAAAATCCTCTATCCCTCAATCAAAAAAAAAATTCCTCTATCCCCACCATTTTTTTTTTTGTATTTTGCTCGAGCTCAATAATATTATATCATATATTTGTATTTTATTAGTTTAAAAATTCCTCCAACCAATTGAGACTGAAATTTTGACTAATATTTGGTGATTGAATCCTACGTCAAGATATAATGGACGGTTGGTTAGTCGTTATATACTTGGATAAATACGTTGAACATGAACCGGCCGGTTCATTGAACATATATGATGGAAAGCATTTCAAAAAGAATGCATGTCGTTTGACTTTTTTTTATAATGCAAAAATCCGAAATACAAGACAGATCATTGTCTGATATATCGAGAGATCGATAGCTCGGTTGTCATAAAGACCGACAAATCTATATATAATGTAAAATGTAATCCTAGATCAATAATGTTCATCCTCTTAAATGATGGAAAATTTTAATTTTAATTTTTTTTTTTAATAAATCTACCTATGACATCATTTTATCACAAAACTATATTTTATCACAAAAATAGAGTAAAAATAATACAAAATTAGCATTCAAATGTAGATGAAATCCAAAACTAATATTATTCATGTGGAAATTCATCACATGTAATAAGAATCCATACATAATATAAAATAGAGTTTTTACCATAAATGTTTCTCCTCTTTTTTTTTCTTTTTTTTTCTTTTTTTTTGATAAAGTAGAAATTTAAGACTCCAGAACAACCAAACCTTGAGACTTAAGAGACATAACAACCAAACCTTGAGACTTAAGAGACAACCAAACCTTGAGACTTATTTTTTGATACACGGCATCGGAACACCCGACAAGCACACCAAACAACAAACACAACAATAAAAAACAACAACATACATAACAAAAAACAAATTACAGACACAAATGCGCAAGAAACCAAAAAAGCTAATCCGTGAGAAGTCTTCAAACAGGGGTTGGAAAACACCAACAAGTCATTTGAAGCAGCCGGAAAGAAGAAACAAGATACAATCTGGAGGCAAAACGTCAAATCGACCATCAGGGATCACACGATCACTATCTTGTCTCGAACTGAAACAACAATCTCACATCAAAACCAAATGATCACCTGCAGCAAAACAGAGACGAGGAAGGCGGACAGGGGAAAGAAAACACAACAGAAAACAATATGAACGGGGTCATTGTCGCCCCCCATAACTCAGCTCCCGCTGCCCGAGGGGGCCCGGAGCGGAGCAGGCTCGATCGGAGCGTGGGGTTGGTGCTGAGAATAGTAATGATCTAATTCGAGTTTGCGCTATAGTCTTGTTTGTAGAGTACTTCTGCAAATAAGGCATAGTTAAGGATTAGTTTATTAAAATTAATCAGAAAATGGAGTACAAACTTGCCAAATGTTGGTTTATTCAGTAAAACATCAACAATTTTGGCATGACTTTCAAATTAGAACAAAATATATGAAAATAGGAAGGATAAGCAAAATGATGAATTCGATGTAGATAAAAACAATCAAAGGAACATGGGACAAGAGATATGTCGATATGGGAATGGAGGGCATGGATGAAAAAAATAGTTCCCGGATTTATATGGAATATTATACATTTTATTTGAAATTGTTCATGAATGTAATGACGTCTAACGATTCTCATAACAGTTACCATATAGTTATCAATCAATCTTGATAAATGGGCTAATATTTAGAATGAAAACACATGAAGCGTTTTGAACATATGAACAAACTCTAGTATTTTAACTTTTCTAGCTAAATTAATAAGGACCATTATTATTATTATCAATTAATTGATTATATTACGTATTCTTGTCCCATCTACATGTTTCAATTAATAAAAGGAAGAAGAAAAATGTACTACACACTTGAAACCCTCTAATTCTAACCAATATTAAGTAGATTACAAATTTCAATTATGTTGCTTGACTCAGACTTAGATAAACTAACATATGATGAATGACCCAAACTTAGATATACAAACTTTGACACAAAATGTGTCTTCAAATTCTTCTATTGGACTCATTTATCTGAAATGACTATTTTAATTTATGTCCTAATTGTTAATATAGATTGCATGATGTTGTTTATTCCGAGGCTTTAGTTAATTTTGAGCATTGTATACATATAATAAAAATATTTATACTAACTGAAATAGTTTAATACTAACTAAAATTCTACTTTATAATTATGTTTGTAGTTTTTTGGCATACTAATTAAAATTGTTTATTACTAATCAAAATTGTTTAATTCATAGGCTAAGTAAATGAGCATTCATTGCTCAAAAACCCTATTATATATTGATAGATATAGAGAAAAAAATAACATGAATAAATTATACCAGACAAAAAAATGTATCAAATTTTCAATTCAAATCAAACTTATGATTTAAGTTATCAACGTAAAAAATAATTATGTACGTGATAACATTTTCATCTATGATATGGGTATTATAATGATATTTATGTTGATAATGTTGGTTGTGGCGTTGATTTAATAATTAAAAAGGATTGTATATAAGAGAAGATATAGATTATAATGGAATGTAAATAATCGTATAGCCCAAAACACTTTTTTGGAAATAAAATTGATTTTACCTATGATACTTTTAAGGTGTAAGTGAGTAAATATTTACCAAAAATCTTATATTTATACATATATATATAATTAGAGAGATTATATTAGAATTAGGAGTAACTATTTACCAAAAATATTCTATTTATACAAATATATAAATAGAGAGATTATATTAGAATTATGCACTATCTATGAGAAATTAAAAAAAAAAACGAAGTCAATTGAAATTTATTTATTCCCCATTTAAGGAAAAAAATAATTACTTCACATTCCTAATAGGTTTACAACTTACAATAATAAATTCAACTAATAGATTGAAATGACATTTGCTAAATTCAAAGGAGAAATTAGAAAAAACAAATTAAAAAAACCCTTAAAATAAACAAGATCAAGCAATATATGATTAATAATTATAAACAATGATACAAATTAACATGTCATCTTGATTTTATTATTCCATGCTTTTTCTACACAAACATTTCTCCTTTATGTAGTTTACTATACAACCTTGACCATTATATTCGAACCCAATTTACTCGAATAATTGAATCCAATGGATGTATTGAAGACTCATTTTGTAAGTCATTGACGCACATTCTCTAATTATCCCATGTGCATTTTTGTGATATTGATACAAATATGATAATATAAAGAAGAAACTCTTAATATATAATTTTTTATAAAGATGACGAGAATAGTAGAATTGATTTATAGAACATTAAAACTAATTCACAAGTAAAACCGATTATAATTTTTTAATCTTCATTTAAAGAGTAGAAATAAGAGAACAAAATCATATAGCCCGTGCGTAGCACGGGCATGTTCACTAGTAAAGTAAAAAAAACATGATATATCGAGAGACAGATAGTTCGGCTGTCATAAAGACCGACAAATAAAGTCAAAAAACAAACATCTAGTCTAAATACAGCCATTTAGTAAAAAAAAATATACAAATGGATCAGAAAGCTTTACAAATCTCGGAAAGGCATGAGTTTGGCAAAACACGGGTTAGAGAAACAAACTAACACGATGTCATACCTGCAGTTGACTAGTTGTGTTTGGTAATTGTGTGAGTTTTGAATTTTTTATTTTAAAATATAATTATGTGTTTATTATGATTAATTTAACTTATATAACATGTATTATATTCTAATAGTTATTTTAATTTTCAAAACTAACAATTAAAATTTAAAAATCCAAAAATGCAACAATTTCATTAATTGGAGTCTTTTAAAAAAAAAAAAAATCACAAAAAAGTTAATATCAATTTTCACTGATAGATGAAAAATAATTATAACTTTTAAGTCAACTAAAAGTCATCTCAATTTTGAATTTATGAACAACAAACAATATAAATACCACATTTACTTTGAGTGGTTTTAATGAGTGGTTTTAATGATCTAATTACCCTCAGGACCTTGTTCTAATGACAAGTGTAATACCTACTGTCAGTCGTCATGCAGGGGTGGAGAGTGCAAAATCCGTGAGCATAAAAATGTTTGCCATTGCTATTGCTAGCTAGTAATTTAGTTACTTAATTACCTTATGAATAATTTATTTCCTTGTGAAATTTATCTTTGAAAATTGTTTTGAATTTAGCATCAACATCCATGTACTTTGAGTGGTTTTAATGATCTAATAAAAATATTATATTATTATCATCATTTGATACTCTTTGTCTTTGTTTTTATTTTATTTTTCAAGTAGGAACACCGCTATGCGACAAAAAATGTCTTTCGTTGATGATATGTTGTTCTTTCCTATGTGAGAATCAAAGATACATATACCTAGCTTACGAATGAAAATGAAAAACTAAGAAAGTGAAGTCACAAAGAACGTTGACATCAGTTTCTTCAGGAAAAGTACCACGATGAAGCCATTGCAGAGTGTTGAATAGTCACAACAAAACACTGATCGCCCAAAAGGAGGAAGACAAACGATGAAGGAGAGAGATCGTTGGCCGAGATTTGAAATTAACATTTCAATATCCCATGGACAGTGTCAGATTTGATTAACAACATTCACAATGGTAAGATTGTCGCATTCAAGTTAAATGTCGGTAATGCCTAATTCATAGGCCTTATCAGGACATTTCTTACTGTAAGTGTTTTTGTTTTTAAAGGGTTTGAGATACCACATTTATCCCAAAGAGGAAGAGTCGGAAATTAATAAATGATTAACCTATATATAAGATCTCTTATTATGTCTTATGTTGTACCGAATTTTCCTATTTATATTTTTTGTTAAAATTAATCTAATACTCGTTTTACCCGTGATAAAATATAAATTCCCATTTCAAACCAAAAAACTTGACTTTTGACCAAAGACTACAAGCTATAGCTACCAATCCCTACCATATATTTTCATCCATGACACGTCACATTCTAACAGCTCACCTTTGGGTACAGTCACATGACTAGTCAGAAATTCATATTATTTGAAAAAATCCTAGTCATCGGTCAAAAAGGACCCAAATGCGTGATCAATAGATACACAAACATGATACGTCAATATCGAACTCCGAAAACGCAATGGACAATTTGCATATAGTTCAATTTCAGCAGTTTCCACAATTGGGGCTAAAAATTACAACACGGAAGCAGAAATTAGCGTAAAATTAGATGCAATCGTCCTTTGCTTGGAAGCTTGAATTGGTTTGGTAGTCACATGCATGCTGCTAACCGGCATCTGCAGTGGCAGAGTTGCTGAGTTGGGTGTGGTCGAATGGACGGCTCTGATCACTTGTTTGATCGGAAAGATGTACTTTTTATACACTTGTTGTAAGAATCTGCCCCTTTTTCATGCCAAGTTGCTGTCATTTGCAGTGAAATGTGAGCTTATCATTTTTATACTTGTCTAGAATAAAACTATATTAACAAAATTCGGATTAAATCGGACTAGTATTTAAGTTTAATGTTAATTTTAGTATAGAATTTCAATGGGCTCATGTAGTGAGCTCTTCGGCCTATCGGAATTTATCATTGTATTGGAGTGGATTCTAAGGCTGAATTTGTTTCATGGTTTATTTGATTTGATTTGTTTGTTTTGTAATCGAAATTTTCCATATACGTATCGTTTCGGGTCAAATTGATCAAATCGAAGCTCATCATTATATTTATTGACCTCAACTTAGTAGGATTTGACTCCTAAAACAATCAAATCCATACTCGAACCATTTCGATTTGAATTCTTAAGGTCAGAAACAGGTTGTTGCTTCGGAATTCAAATCGATATGGTTCGGACATGAATTTGAGTATTTTAGGGTTCAAATCTTACTAATTTGAGGGCGACGAACACAATGATGGACTTTGATTTAATCAATTTTATTTGAAATAGTACAAACATGAAAAAATTTGATGGACACCAACCGAAAAAAAACTTAATCGCGAGACACCAACATGAATAACCCTAAACTCATTGACATCAACATAAATTTCCCTTTTTCTAATTATGTTCAAGTAAGAGTCTTCTTAGAAACTATACCCCGAAAATTACTACATTTTGGATTATAGTTTCTAAAAAAACTTAATACCCAAGAAAATATGTTAGAATATCTTTTTTTAGCATGTAGCTAAACTCATTGGGCCTGTGCTGAATTGGCCCATTATCTATATGAATAAAAAGCCCATTGACGTCGTGTAACCAAAACCTCGTAGCCTGACTTTCCGGATTAAGCTGGTCAAATCTAAAACCCTAGCTCTTCGAATTCGTGTCATCCTGTTCCATCCTCTACATTCACTTGACTCTGTATTCTCTACTAATTCGCCGATGGAAATTTCGAACGTATCTGGAATTTTGCTGAAGCCATGGCTGCCCTGTTATATTCACCATACTTCGGCGTCTAATCGGCCGAGCTGTTCCTACATCACGGTGCGTTGCTTTCGCCCAGTCATGTTTAATTCGTCCTATTTTTCATTCAGAATCGAGGCTGTTTAATGCCTGCTTTGTAAGTTACTGCAAAGTCACAGGGATATACGATCAATTGCGAATTTGCGATCGAATTTCCTGTTATGATTGTAAAACCAGCCACTTATTAGTGTGGACGTACATTTCTCTATGAAGGAGATCCTTTTCAGTTTTATACTGAGATTTGGGGATAGCAACTTTGGAGGTGTATATTGACATGTACGCCGTGTTACAGGCAAATGTACATGATATCAAGCAGTCGGTGAGCGGTTACCAAAATCCGGTGATCAAGATTTTAAACAGACCAACTGCTGGCCCAACAGCTGTGATTGGCTCTTGTGCAAAATTAACTCATAGTAAGCTTTTGAGTTGCAATTCTCCGGTTATGACGATTATTGTATGCCTAGTACAGAACTATAGATGGTGTGTGGAACATGATCACTCCCTTTCAATTTCAGCTGCAAAGGTTATTGCGCAGACTGAGTGAACCAGATGGAAGTTAGAATTAGGTAGCTGATTGCGTGCAACATGCTTCCTGTTACTAGTTTCTTGAACTTGGTTTCCCCAAAATTGATGACTTTTCTGAGTTTTCTCCTTATCTAGTGTCCAACTTCATGAAAACGGATATATGAGTTTTTGTAAATGATGAAGCATGAGTGTAAAGGAGGAGGGAGGAATCTGTTAATTTATGTGCTTATACATTCAAATTAAAGGCTAGATGGTACATTGAAACAGTTGATCTTATCTAGAACATCTTTGAAATTGTCCTGATTTCGCTGTGTTAAAGGCTATAGGACTATAAAAGTTAGAATGTGAAAAGTAGAATACATAGAAAGTTCATCCCGCTGATGGATTGTGAAGGGAGAAGCATTGCTGTTGTTTTTTCAGGGTAAAATTTATATATACTCTGATGTGTCTATATACATACTTTGCCCTGATTTAAGTTCAGACATTTTGTAAAACCCTTTTCCACAGAGAGATGTGATAGAGAGTTATGAAAGGAGTTTGTGATTTTGGAAACTATTTCTCTGACTTGGTCGTTTTTGTTCTGTTGACATTTTCCCTCTGACATGCTTAATTGCATCCTGCATTCACAATATTATGTACTTAACATGGTATTTATTTCTCAGAACCTATAGCCTAAGTTGATTTATGTCCAGTGCAGCACATATATGCAAGTCTTCGCGTGCATCTTCTATAAGACCTTGTAAAGTGACTAGCGAGGACTCTGGGCAATCCCTGAGCAGTGAAAGCATCTTGCTAGATGAAGAAACTTTACAGCAAAAGCTACAGATTGCCATTGATGAGGAGAATTATGCAGAAGCTGCAAAGATTAGGGACAGCCTTCGAATTCTTCAGGAGGACAGCAAAGCATCTGTACTCACCGCAAATGGGCAATTCTACAATGCTTTCAGGAACGGTGACCTGGCCACCATGCAGACTCTCTGGGCAAGAGGAGACAACGTGTGCTGTGTTCACCCCGGTGCCAGTGGAATCTCTAGTTATGATCTTGTTATGAGCAGCTGGGAGTATGTATGGGTAAATTACGACTTCCCTTTGGAGATTGAGCTGAGGGATGTCCAAGTGCACGTTAAGGGAGACGTTGGATACGTTACTTGCGTTGAGCTATTAAGGACAAAGGGAAGCAACTGGGGAAGACAGTTTGCTACAAATGTGTTTGAAAGGGTTGATGGGCATTGGTTCATCTCAGTTCACCACGCCTCTCCTGTCGACTTATGAACTAGAATTGCAGGTAAATTCATCCCTCTTAAGTGAAATGTTACATGTTGGGATATCATGTTTTTACGAGGAACCCACCATTGTTGTTGAACTGTGCCCATTGGTACAGGTTTCTTGAAGCCCACATTCTACCCTCCAAAGACCCAGCTTTGTAGGGAACACACTTTGTTCTTGTACTCATTAGGTACTGGGTCTTTCAAGAGTTGTAAGAATACTGTACTAAGTTTTATAGTGTTGAGAAAATAAACAACCTTTGTTCCATGGGTTCATCCGAGGCCCAAGCCCATGATTGGTTAATGGGCCGATTTGATTAGGCTATGCGCCTATGCCCATTAATCATGACCTGAGTATTAGGCTGCTGTTGCAGTTAATTTTTACATTTAATAGGCGTCTTCATTGAATAAAAGATCGGCTTTGATTTGTTAGACTCCTTGAATATAAATTTGCACTTTATTTGACACCATTTAAGCTTAAGATTTTCGGACTAGTTATATAATGAATGCGTATAGAGATAAATGCATAATTAAAATTAAAAGATGAAATTAATTATATATTATTGGTAATGAATGAAACCTAGTATAGAAACTCTGTCACTTTGGCCGTTGGAGTTAATTAAAGCTAATACATCCTTCAAGTTGCATTGGGGGTATTTATTAAGCAGAGGTGGAGTAATTGTATTTGTATTAATTGTATAGGTGGTCTTTGCTGGAAGACGTTGGACATGGATAACAACTATTCCTTTTAATTTCAAACTCAATAGTTGTACATATGTACTACAATCTCCTTCAATTTGCTACTCCGTATTAGTGAAATTATAGACTTATAACGTGCAGTATTTAATGTTGTCTTAATCGTCCATTCAAGCAAAAGCCAGCACTATTTCGGCCTACTTTGGACTTGAGAAATTTTGCCAAAAAAATTATTGAAAAGGGTGAAATTTATGCATGGTCTTTATTTCTCCTGTCACTTTGGCCTGCATTTTCCAATGTGTATGATTCACACCCATATGTTTTCTAGGTCCGTTGAAACGATTATAATTCCAAAATTACTAAAACGTTACATAATATTTTTTGGTGAAAATATTTGTTACATGTTTTAAAAGACAGGGTTGTTGTGTCTCGGTCTTTCAATCCTAGCCGGCAAGTATGACATCCCGAGTTCGAATCTTAACACCTCATACACAATTCTCAAACTAGATCAAGATATATGAGTTACAAGTTGGACCAATTTTTAATACGGAATTTTCGTATGATATTCTTGAGTTTTTATAATTTTCGCGAAATATCCGAAGGTTTGGACAATTTTGCGTGGTATCCCTGAGATTTTTATAAATTTCGTCAAATGCCCTTAACGTTATAAAACGTTAAACTTTAAGCATTTACCGTCTGTTCCTACAAATAAAGCAAATAATAAATTAAAATCCTATATGAAAAATCAGTAGATTTTTTCCCACATGCCATTTTATGTGAAATATTTTTCCTCTGATTTCACATAAAATGCTTAATTTTAGCTATTTTTTCCTCTTATTTTTCACATAAAATGTGAAATATTTTTCCTCTTATTTTTCATATAGGATTTTAATTATTATTTTTGCTTTATTTGTAGAAATAGACACAAAATGCTTAAAAGTTAACGTTTTATAACGTTAAGGGCATTTGACGAAATTTGTAAAAATCTCCGAGGTACCACGTGAAATTGTCCAAAATTTTGGATATTTCGCGAAAATTGCAAAAACTCAAGGTTACCATACATTTTTTTTTTAATGATTTGAGGTTTAAACAAGTGAGATTTGCTTAAGATGACACCCAAGTTATAGATAAAACAAAACATGAGATAAGTACAAAAACTTAAAAGATACAACTAACAAACAATGATCATCTTCTTCTTTTTTTGCATGGTCCATGGCAGTGACTTGAGTTAAACGTCTTCTCAGTTGTAGAGAGGCAAGCTTTTTCAGACATCAAAAGCTCTCATGTGTTGAGAATCCTTTCTAAAAAAAACCTTTGTAATATGTACTCTTTGTAGCAAAGTATTGTAACAAGATCAAGATCGAAGAACAAGATCAAGATCCATAGTCTATCAATAAAAGTCGTTTAAAGTAAGCTTTTTGATAGTTTCAGTTCTTATTTCTCTCCTTTCATTCAATAGTGTCGTTGTACACTATTCATAAAGTCACTGTAGTAAAGTACTATTTATATTCTCTTCTTAGTTTTTGAAATTTAAATACTTGGGCTTAAATTGGTATCAGATCCATGTTATATAGTCTTCTTACTATTCATCATCGTGTTCATAAGAATTGAAATTGTTTAGTTATTCGAAGATTTTATCTAAGTCTCTGGGTATAGTGCTTGGTCAGTCCATAAATCCGTTTGGTCAGCCCGGTGTGTCTAGGTGATCCCGGTGGATGATCCCACTATTATGAGCCTTAGTTCAAACCTTAAATAATTAAACAAACAACAATAATTATGCCACTATGACAGAACATATAAGAAGATTGTTTAGGCGTGGATCTAGTAGTAGTTCCAGCCCAGAGATACATAGTAATGAAAATATGTTCACTATAGATCCTGATAATCTAGAAGACTGGACTATTCCAGATAATTCACAGTCCATTTATAGAACCGGTATTTTAGACCTATTTCATGCATGATGTATTAAACATCATGAACAGACCATTAGTCTAACCAAAGAACATCAGTCCTTAAAACCTCTCAATCCTTTAGCCATTAAAAAATATTTGGGAAAGAGATTTAGATTCATGCATCTTGGATTAATTCAGATAGCTCTAAAACCTTTACATAGAAATGGGATAGACTCCCCTGTCTTCTTAGCTCTAAGAGATGACAGATTTAAAACCTATAAAGACTCTATCTTAGCCATAGTCCAATCCAACATTTGCAATGGCCCCTTATTCTTTAATTGTTCTCCGAACTTCACAGTAGACATAACTGATCCCATAATTTGTCAAACTTTAATACTAGACATAAAAATGTTAAATGACAACTTCAAACAGTTCACTAAAAAGTTTGATGTTATTTATAGACTTCATTTCAAGTTAATAAGTTCCTTAACAGACCCTAAATGTACCATTTCCCCTTTGCCTCAGGGAGAAACCATTTTGCTTCAATTAGAAGCAGAAAAGTCGAGCACCTTTACTCCTAAGACTATAAAATGGAAAGACATAACTATTCCAGAAACCCTAGAAGTCGCCAATGACAATCCCCCTAGGAATATGGAACAACAAGAAATTTCACAAATCATAGAAGAGTCTGACGGAAGAATTTTAATTAGATTTAATTCTACCAGAGAAACTTCTATTGAAAGACCAACATTTCTACCTGCTAGAAACTCTATTAATGACCCTTTTTAGTCTATTAGAAGTGAATTTACAAGATCATTGAGAAGTGATAGGGTAGACTTTAATAACCCTTTACCAAGAGTCATTCATCAAAATGATGAAGAGTCAACAAGCATGCATTCACCGACCTCTAATGATATGCATAACTACTCCACAATCAATATGATATCTAAATCAGACTTTGAAATAAACAAATAATATCTTAGAAAAGACTTTGGTAGTACAAAAAATGAAAAGAAAAGAAAGTGGTTTATGAGCATAGATAAAGAATGTAGAGAACAAATTAGAGAGGAATATTATGAGGAAATGAATAGACTTCAAACTAATATTCTTTTCTTTACCTGGCTCCCTATATATTTATCTAGAAAAGATATAAAAGACTCATTTCATCTTCCTTCGCTAGAAGTTCAAAATAGAATAACTAGAACTTGAAAACATTTACTTTCAGGAACTAGTACCTCTGTTCATCCTCCTCTTAAAGGTATAATAGTCGGCAATGAAAGTAAAGAGGTTAAAGCTGAACCTTTTAAGAAAGGAAGATCAGATTCTGATGACAGTCAAGTAAGTTTAAGAGATATAAAAAAGATCTATAATCAAAACAATTACTCTAATAAGATCCTTCATACTATAGCTGGTGAACAAATAGACCTAGTTCACTTAGGAATTGAAAAAGGTTTTAACCCTCAAAAATTTCCTAGAGATATCTCCAGACTCCACTTTCAGGGTGAAAGTATGCCCTAGTAATCTTTTAAGAAACATAATGCTACTCCGTATTAGTGAAATTATAGACTTATAAAATGAGATATAGTTACAACAACGTGCAGTATTTAATGTTGTCTTAATCGTCCATTCAAGCAAAAGCCAGCACTATTTCGGCCTACTTTGGACTTGAGAAATTTTGCCAAAAAAATTATTGAAAAGGGTGAAATTTATGCATGGTCTTTATTTCTCCTGTCACTTTGGCCTGCATTTTCCAATGTGTATGATTCACACCCATATGTTTTCTAGGTCCGTTGAAACGATTATAATTCCAAAATTACTAAAACGTTACATAATTTTTTTTGGTGAAAATAATTGTTACATGTTTTAAAAGACAGGGTTGTTGTGTCTCAGTCTTTCAATCCTAGCCGGCAAGTATGACATTCCCGAGTTCGAATCTTAACACCTCATACACAATTCTCAAACTAGATCAAGATACACGAGTTACAAGTTGGACTAATTTTTAATACGGAATTTTCGTATGATATCCTTGAGTTTTTACAATTTTTGCAAAATATCCGAATGTTTAGACAATTTTGCGTGGTATCTCTGAAGTTTTTACAAATTTCATCAAATGTCCTTAACGTTATAAAACGTTAAACTTTAAGCATTTGTCGTCTGTTCCTACAAATAAAGCAAAAAATAAATTAAAATCCTATATGAAAAACCAGTAGATTTTTTTCCAAATGCCATTTTATGTGAAATGTTTTTCCTTTGATTTTATGTGAAATATTTTTCCTCTTATTTTTCATATTAGGATTTTAATTATTATTTTTTGATTTATTTGTAGGAATAGACACATAATGCTTAAAAGTTAACGTTTTATAACGTTAAGGGCATTTGACGAAATTTATAAAAACCTCAGAGGTACCACGCAAAATTGTCCAAACTTTTGGATATTTTGCGAAAATTGCAAAAACTCAAGGTTACCATACAATCTTTTTTTTAATAATTTGAGGTTTAAACAAGTGAGATTTGCTTAAGATGACACCCAAGTTATAGATAAAACAAAACAAGAGATAAGTACAAAAACTTATAAGATACAACTAACAAACAATGATCATCTTTTTTTTTTTTTTTGCATGGTCCATGGCAGTGACTTGAGTTAAATACATGACCAGCCTTTCTCCTTTTCCAGTGCTGGCAAACAAAGGCCTTACAACAACATTTCATGTATTATCATAATCACTAACTCATCATTTTCCCCCTCATAAATTACCCAAAACAAATTAAAGCTTATACAGAAGAATTAGGACCATATATATATATATATATAATGCAACAAGCAAGCATGGCCCATGTTACAGGCTGTGCTCCCCTGTGCATGTAGCTAGTTCTATCATCTGGTCCATACTTTTTATACCCATATATGATATATATCCTAATGCCCTTAATAAATAATAAATGAATTAATTCTTCTTATCTATCTACCCACATAATCTCCCCCTCCTCCTCCTCCTTTGGTTGCCCTAATTAAGGGCACTGTACTACAATGACGGGTTTCGAGTTTGATTTCCGTTGATCGATCGCTGCTATAACAAACACATTATCATCTTAAGTTGGAGTAAGAGTACACATTCATAACATACAAATTGATGTAAGTTATGGGTTAGGTAGATAGTACACCAACACAAGAGGAGTTTGTCATATATGGTGTAATGTATGTGGAAATGTGAGCAAATTTCATGTTTTGCTTGATTTGGATTAGTTGGTAATGTTTATATAAATATATATGAATGATTGATCGAAGAATTGGAAATTAATCCTATTGTGGATATCTGAGACTGTTAGTTAAAGTACAGGGATTGAAAGCAAAACAGTAATGGAGATGGGGTCACTTTTAATTTAAGGCCTCCAAGTCTCCAACTCCTTACATGTGATGCGTAGTAATATTCAATTAAGAGTTAAAATATATATTTCCATCAATCAATTTTGACTTTAATGCTTCATTTATACGGAGTTTTGGAAATTTCATCTGTAGAATAACAGTTCCAATCTTTTTTCTTTGAATTTAGTCAATGTATTCAATGAAATCATATTCTTGTTTATTTGATAAATTTTGAAAAAACAAAATAAATTATGAAATTCTTGCTTTTAGGCCATTTATAAAGAAGAAATCTTGGGTTGGTCTTTTTTAATACTTTTTTTAAAATAAAAAATCATAACTTTATACTGACATAATTTCTTAATTTTCAGAATAAGTTTCTAACAGTAGAACTCATTTAAAAAATTAAGAAACTCTCCCTTGCAAAATTCCGACCTTTGTCATAACTTATTTAATTTTCTTTTATTTAATTTTATACAAGAGAAATCCAAAATTTATACTGTGTGGATGGTCTTATGTGCTTAATTGTACAATATGTAGCCATGTAGGGCATTTGATGGCTCATTTGCTAAAAAAATACTCTCTCTGTTTCGAAATGTTTGTCCTAAAGTACAAAAGGCTCTTTAATTAAGAAAATTAGGGACAGTATAAAAGGGGACATGACCTGCTACAGTGCAATCTGTGGTTAGTGACCACAAATCAAATTTCAGCCAATGAAAGGGGAGCATTAGGGGCACACGGATCACTTACAAATTTTGGGGACTTAAGGACAGAATTGCCCTAAACAAAAGGGGAATTATGCAGGGGACTTAGGGCATAATTGCCCTGACAAAATTGCCCCTAAATAGAGTATAAAAGGGGATTACAGCATTCCCAAAGGAATTTACAGAATTTACATTCAAAGCTTCAGTAAAATTCAGAGCAAAATTAAGCAAGTAAACAATCTCTGCATCACAGCCTGGTGGTGTCATGGCCTCAGCTTTATGGGACTTAAATGAAGCTCTACTTTCAGATGAACAATACATTTATGATGGAGAAGAGTTCGAAGAGGGACAATCATCAGGGGACATGGAACAAGATGAACATAGCTTTGATCTCAACCAGGAACCAGGAGATGAAGAGGGACAGTCATCAGAAGCAGAGCACAACACAGAAGCAACACAACATCATCAACCAACACATAATACCAGGCTCGTCAGTGATAAAAAAATGCACATATTGAATGCTCTGCTAACAAGATCTAGAGAGGGACAATTACCACATGGTGCAATAAACAAAGCTGCACAAGAGTTCAACATGTCAACAAGCTGCATAGGCAGAATTTGAAACACAACAAATAAGCAACATAATGCACAACAGAGGTACAATCTAAGCACAAAATATCACAACTGTGGTAGAAAAGGAATTCAAGTAGAGATGGATTCAATCACAGCACTGGGCATGGGAGACAGGTCATGCATTAGAGACTTAGCTAGCAAGCTTAGTCTTTTAAAGACCAAAGTGCATAGGATGATCAAGCAAGGTACAATGAAGCCACATACAAATCCAATCCATCCTGGTTTGAGTGAGGGACATAAGAAGGCTAGGTTGGATTGGGTACTGAAGTTACTTTGTGGGGATACAGTAGAAGAAAAATCAGTGTATTATCCAATGTTTGATTTTGTACACTTGGATGAGAAGTGGTTTTTTCTATCAAAGAAATCACAGAGAGTATATCTAGCACATAATGAAAGGGGCAAGTACAGAGCTGCAAATTCATTCCCAAAGTTATGTTCACTACAGTTGTAGCAAGGCCTAGATTTGATGCAGAGGGACAGTGCATTTTTTATGGGAAGATAGGAATCTTTCCATTCACATATCAACAAACAACAAAGAGGTCATCCAAAAACAGAGAGAAGGGGACACTAATTACAAAGCTAGTTGAATCAGTCAACAAACAAGTGACAAGGAACATGTTGATAAACCAAATCATTCCAGCAATCAAGGCAAAATGATCACAAGATGGAGCTCAAAGAGTTATATTCATACAACAAGACAATGCAAATGCCCATATAACTCAAAGAGATCCAGAATGGCAACATGTATACATTCAGGATGGATTCACTTTCATCTTAATACAACAACCAGCTAATAGTCCAGATGTAAACATCTTAGATCTAGGATTTTTCAGAAGCATTCAGTCATTCATGCACAAGAAGGTGCCAAAAAGTATTGATCATAGGATAGAAGCAGTGCATGAAGCATTTTTTGAATTGGCCCCTACAACTCTAAGAGATGTGTGGATGACATTACAATTTGTTATGAATGAAATACTTAAATGCAAGGGAGGCAATGAGTATGATTTGCCACATGTAAACAAGAAGAAATTAATGGCTCAAGGAAATCTACCAAGAGAGATCAAGACACCTATGTAGGCTATCATAGAAGCATGAGACATAGTGCATGGGGGTGCACAACAAGCACATCAAGCAGGAACATCAATAGCAGGTCAACAGAGTCAACAAGGGACAACAGAAGTTGAAGATCAAGACACTGAAGAAGCACTTGAAGACAGTCAGTTTATTTAGCAATATATGACAAAGATTGAACATTTTGTAAGGTAGCAAGAACTTGTGTAATTTTGTAAACAAGCACAAGTAATGTCACAACAATGACAATGTATTTCTCAAATGTCCCTAATACCATCATAGACACAAACCCATTCACAATACATTAGCATACACATAAGCATTAATCAGTCATTTGACTGTGTTCCAATGGCACACTAAGACATTGAACATACAGGGAATGCATCTCAATTTCAAGACTTCATCATAGATAGACTCAAAGAGAATAACACCACCAATCACAAGAGCTTTTAGAACTTTAGGACAAACATTTCGGGACAAACCAGACAAGGGAAATGCATAAATAATCACAATTGTAGATTTTCTCAAATGTCCCCATAGCCATCATAGACACAAGACCAATCACAAGACCTTAACATACCCATAGGCATCAGTCAATCACATGTGAAAGTGTTCCTATGGCATATTAAGACAGTGATATTAAGGTCTTGCATCTCAGCAAAAAGACTTCATCATTGAAATACACAAATAATCTCAGATGTCCCCATAGCCATCATAGACACAAGACCAATCACAAGACTCAACATACACATAAGCAACAATCAACCACATGTAAAAGTGTTCCTATGGCACATTAAGGCAGTGACATTAAAGGTATTGCATCTCAGCAAAAAAACTTCATCATTGAAATGCATAAATAATCTCGGATGTCCCCATAACCCTCATAGATACAATACCAATCACAGTACCTTAACATACACATAAGCATCAATCAATTACATGTGACACAATGTTGCCATGACACATCAGAAGTCCAGTGAACATAAAGGTTTTGCATCACAGTTATCATGCATCATCACCGATTACCTAACAGAGGCAATACAACATAATCCAACATCAGAACAACAACACCAAAACAGAACACCAACACACCAAAACAGAGAATCAACTTAAATAGAATACCAATGTCTCAGTCATCAGAACAACAACAACAAAACAGAATACCAATGTCTCAGTCAATAGCACAACAAACTCATTCAACAACATGCATAATTCAGAGCAATAATCTCAGCAAAAGTACCCATGCATAAACAACTTAAAAAGAGTGAGACTTAGCTAAAAATCAGAATTAGAGGCAACATCACCATAATCGGGGACGATTCTTCCCGCATCTTCATCGTCAGAGGAATCAGGGATTACAATAATCTCAGGGGAATCAGGGAGGACGACGATCTCAAGGGTAGGACAGAGCTCAACGAACTCAGGGGTAGCAGGGAGCTCAACGATCTCTGGGGGCTCTTCCCGCATCTTCCCCTCCACAGTTTCCTCTGAGCCAACAAGAGTGAAGCTGTGATCCCCAACACAATCGCCACCCCACTCGCACTGTGGAGCTTTAGAGCAAGCAACAAAAAGTGCATCAGAAGTCCAGGACCCATCGGACTTAAATAGGTCCGAGTCACCCATGAATGCAAACAGAGAATGGAACCCAGGGGACCGTGGTTTTCAAAGCACTCAAATCTGAGATTTAGGGTTTTTTTGGGCGGGTTTTGGGAGATATGGATAGATCTAGACGAGGAGCAAACTTTTTCAGTGTTTTGGGGACATCCGGAACAGATTAACCGTCGACGAGCAGATCTGCAACACATCGAGATCTCAGATGGGTTAGGGTTTCAGAGAGAGCTCATACGAGAGAGATAGCTCAGACGAGAGAGTAGAGAAGGAGAGACACCTTCAAGGAGAGTGATAGGTCAGATGAGAGCACAAATGAGATCTAGAGGTGAAGAGAGCTCAGACGAGAGAGGAGACGAGAGAGCTTAGATCTAGGATTTCAGAGAGAATGAGAGAGGAGACAGAGAAGAGAGCGGCAAAGAGTGAGACGAGAGAGCTGTGAGTGAAGAGTGAGAGTCAGATTAGGGTATTTAGGGTTAGGGTGGGAAATGGGCTGGGCTGGGTAGATTAGGGTTTCGGTTAATTGGGCTGGGTAGATTAGACCAGGTTAAATGGGTAGATTAGGGGGTAGGTTAATATGGGTTAGAGATATTGGGTTAGGTTAAAATATGGGTTTGGGTTAGTTTGGTTAAAAATATGGATTTGGGTTAAGTTAATGGATTTAGGAGTAGTTTGATTAATTTTGTTAGTTTAATTAATTAATTAAAATTTTAATTAATTAGATTAATGTAATATGGTTTATTAAGTTTTAGGTTATGGATATGATGAATATTAATGGAGTTTGAGATTGATGAAGATGGTAGGTGAGAATGATTGGATATGAATGATTGGATGTGTAGTATTTTGGATAAAAGATGGAATGAATAAGGGTAATGTTGGAAATAAAAGATGGATAAAAAATGAAATAAAGTAAAGTAGGACAAATAAAAGAGGACGTCCAAAACGGAAACATAACGAACATTATGGGACGGAGGGAGTGGATAATTGGATATAAGACAAAAAAGAAAAGTAGTTTCTTAAAACCTGATTTATTAATCTGCCCCACACCATTGACAAATGTCAATATTGTGTACTCACATGTTCAACAATTTGATTACATTATTGTACTAATAATCATTTTGCAAAATTCTTTGAGTAGCAGAGTTAAATATAGCTTCCAAGAAATTAAAACCATATAATTAGCATTACTTGAAGCTCTACTAATCTATGCTGAAAAGTTGATGTGAACTCTTCACAGAATTATTAAAACCTGATTTATTAATCTGGAGGTGGTGTAGCAGTAGAAACAGAGCAAATAATGAAAGAGAAGAGTGCAGAGCATGCACTAGGGCAGTGTGTTCTTTACTTCTTTTACTACTGAAAAGAAAACCACCCATCATTTTTCTGGGCAATCCATTTAAGCTTTTTTCAGAAGCTTCTCCATTTCTTTTTAGCAGTTTTCAATTGTTCATACACAGATATAATCTATGTGGACCATGTGCCAGTTGGGTATTTGCTTCTTCTTCATTTTCTACTCTTCACTTTAATTCCTCCCATGACTTCTATGCATCTAGATTCTAACTACAATGCATGAAATACTATAAAAAAATGGGTTTCATTAACTTCCCACTCTTTCTCTACTTGTTTCTTTTCATCTCCTCCCTCTCTTCCTCCACCCACCAAGAATTAATTGCTGTCAGATGTCAAAGCTTCATCTTTTCTAAATCTTGATAAACTTCCACCAAGGCCATACAATAGTCCACACTGCACACTTTTCCTTATGGGGCTTCTTTGTCCTCTAAAATCCTTCCAAGAATGTCTTGGTGTTCACTAATCCCTTTGTAAAAAACAGTTTTCTATATCCAAACCCACCTCCAATTTCTTCTTCTTAGGTTTAGGGTTGTGTTTGTGGCTCTCTATTGTGTTCCAATAGCCCATCTTTAGATGGGGTTTGATATCAGAAAAGCAATTTCAAGATTTTCTTCTTCCAAATGCCAAACCCAACAACAACAAGAGCAAGTTGGGAGTGCTAAAATGGCTATTCCCAATCCTAACCCAAGTGGGTCTACTCCTGTGGCTGTAAAGAGAGAGAAGAAGGTCTCTAGCTACACTCCACCAAGGAGATCAAGGAGAAGAGAGGGTAAAGTTTCCACCATAACCAAATCTGTCAAGTTTGAAGATTGCAAGTGCAACAGGAATGTGAAGGTTTCACCTCTTGGAGTTGGCATCTCAAACAGTAGCACCAGCACCACGACAAAATCTCTCTCATCCTCTGATGCAAAAAGGAGGAATCTTGAGGCCAACTCCACAACAATCTCCTCCACTGAAGACACACTCAAAACCACTGGCTCATCTCTTGGATTGGCTGCAACTGCAAATGAGAACCCAACAAACCCACAGGTTAGGCTTCCAGTACCAATTGGTGTGCATAGCAGAAACCTCTCATATGGAACCATTTACAATGCCTCCAAAAAAACTAAGTCAAAGGAGGAAGCTTCAATTACCAAAGATGATAGACAAGATTCCAGTTTGCTCATTGATAAGAGTGATGGTGATTGTGGGGAATTGAAGCTTGGAAAATCAATGAGACATACCTTTGGGCTTGGAGGTTGTAATTATGGACATGGGAGCATCATAAATGGTGTGAAGAGCCTGAAAAAAGATCCAGACTTTGCCCACAAAGTTGATGACGGTGTCATGGGGAAGAAGGGCTCTTGTTTAGATGGGGCTAATGTTGAAGAGATCAAGAATGCAGGAACTAGGGAGTACAAGAAGGGCTTGTTTGAGAATGCTATATCTTTGTATGATAAAGCTATTGCCTTGAACCCTCAAAATGCATCTTGTCACCACAACAAGGCTGCAGCTTTGAGTTCCCTTGGTAGGATTACAGAGGCTGTGGAGGAGTGCCTCATTGCAGTCACTTGCAACCCATCTTACATTCGTGCTCATTATCGCCTTGGAAATCTCTATACTCGGTATAAAACAAGTTTTCTATTGCCTCTTTACTTGCTTAAACTTTGAGCTACCATAATTGTTGCTGTGTTGTAGACTTGTAGAACATTCATGATCAATTTCATATGGTTGTGCATTCTTGATTTTTCAATGAGTGCCATATGGACATACTGAATTAACTTGAGTATATGAATTTGCCCTTGGTCTTATTAGGAAGCTCAAATGTAGTTTTCTGATGTAAATGTTAGTTGCTTGTTTTTTTGTGTGTGCATATATGACCTATAACCTTCTAACACTCTCAATTTAAATTCAATTTGCCATGTGAATTCACAGAATGGGCAAAGTGGATGATGCCAAGAAGCATTTCAAGCAATCAGGACACGGTCATTGTTCAGACGCAGTACAGCGTATGCTTACTGTGGATGCATCTCTAATGAAGATAAGAAAAGCCCTAAAGGCTAAAGATTGGGAACCGCTTCTAATTGAATGCTCCAAAACTATCAAGGCTGGAGCTGATGCATCTGAAGAGGTAACATACACAACACATACATATACATTAACATTGATCTGAAAAATCATAAATGTATTGAGAAAATTTACTGTTTCATTGAACAGGTTGTAGCTGCTAAAGCAGAAGCACTTCTGAACCTCAATAGAGCAAATGAAGCTCTGGAGGCTCTTATGGATGCTAAGAAAATATCTCAAAGATATTCCTCAAAGCTACTTTTGCTTGAGATTGAACTCTATTTTTACCTTGGAAGGTGAGGATAAAACAATTCATACCTCTTTTCATAAAAAAAGATGCATTCTTTTTTGACAAAATTGGTAGCTGAATAGAAATGGTTTCTTGGTTGTGCTCAGCATCTTATATTTAGGGAAGATTTTCAGGTCTTAGTATCTGAAATGAGCATCTACTTTTCTGATATATACACATTAGCAAACTCAAACCATTTAGGAATGTTTCTGAATTTGGTATTTTTCAGGTTTGAGGAAGCAGCTCAAGCTTCAGAAGAAGCTGTGTACATGGAATTCAACAAGGAATCCCTGAAGCAGCTGAAGAAAGCATGGGGTGCAGCTGACTCCTATGGAGCTGGAAATGAGTACTACAGATTGGGAAAGTATTGTGAAGCTTGTGCCATGTATGGGCAAGCCCTTCAACACGTGCCCTTGAATTGTGTGCTGCTCTGCAAACAAGCTTCTTGTAGGTTCAAGCTAGGACAATGGCAAAGAGCTATTGAAGATTGTAATGCTGCTTTGAAAAGCCGTCCTAGCTACTCTGACGCCATTTTCCAACGCGCTCAAGCTCATGCCAAGGTGAATATTTGCAACCAAAACTGATATAAAACTGCCTTAGAAGCTCAAGTTGTTGAGCACAAAATAGGGTTGTTCATCGGCCCGAAACCGATTTCGGAATTTAGTGGACCAAAAACCAAACATACCCGATTCGGGTTTGGTTTTATTCGGTTCAGTTATAAACCGAAAAAACCAAACATTTTGAAATTAGGTTAATTTAGGTTATTGAAACCGGTTTTATTGCACAAAACCTATTTTGGGACGAATTGAACCGAAAAAATCTGGTTTTGTTAGAACCGATTATTGTTTTTTATGTGAACCGAAAACCTTACCACATATAATCAGTTAGGGTTCAGTTCGGTCCAAAAAACCGAAAAACTGAAATCGATGAACAACCCTAGCACAAAATGTTGTGTTTTGATGTGGTTTTAACTCATTTTTGTGTGGTCTTTGTAGCTTGGACATTGGGAAGATGCTCAAAGAGACTACTTGCTTCTAGGAAAACATACACAAGTAGAAACTGCTGTTTCAAAGTGTCTAAATGAAGTTGGATTTAGAGGAGCAAAAGCAGCTAACTAAGATTTAGCTCAGAAGAAGAAGAAGAGGCAATTCAATAGTTGAAAATTCAGCTGTTGAGGTGGTAAGAAGAATTCATATGTGGTAGTAAAAGGGTTTTCTTTTTTGTGCATGGAAAGATGTAAATTGTTCACAATTTGTAGGTAAAAGTTGCTTTTCTCCTAAATGTGTTTTAAGAGAGTAGAATGGGTAGCAAGTGGATTTGATTATATTTTCTTGAGTCTAAGAAAACTTGTTTGAATGTGATATGTTTGTGAAATTTGCCTTCTTGCTGAATTATCATAATATATATATACTTTCACAATTTCTGTTTATCATGCTCAACTTTGTTTTGTTTTTACTTCTTTTTTGGTTGGATGTGTAGAAACAATAATGGTAATCTGAAACAACAATTAGAATCCAACGCCATTTTACCATAGACCAAGTGAGTGATTGTAAATGAACTTCTTTATTGTCTATTGCTTGCTATAAATTCTTCCTAAGTCATACTAAATCAGGGTTTATTAGGCACTACACTTAATAAATACATTTTTAGTTATAACTACTTATTTTAAACAATGATGTTTGATATAATAAGTATTTTTTTTATAAAATAATGTATTTTATACCAAAACTCTTCAAATACAAACAATATTAAAAAATCGAAATATTACAAAAATCAGTGTTAAACTTTTTTATAAAAAACACACATTATAAATAAAAATGTTTTTAATAATTGTTTTGTCAAATGGACACTTAACTTATCCTTTACCTTTATTTTAGGTGTGAAAGTAAGCCACAAATACATACGAACAAAGAAATCACATAAAAATGTAAAAACAACAGGAATCATCTTCTTCAACCTTCTCATCGGTGCCTTGTCCGGTGATGGATCTCTTCACTGTCCCATGTCCAATCTATCTTCCAGTATGGAAAACTATTATCTTTCATCACTCTCACCAGAGACAAATTAGATCTCACATAAAGTCAAAGCTTCCTTTGCAAAAGGTTAAACTTTTCTTATTTTTTAGGGGGAATCCCCCAAAAAAACCCATGGGGAAAACATCTCATTCAAAATTAATAAGCAACAGCAAAACCAATCAAAATCAAAAGGGGTTATCCCCCACTCAACCAAAGAAACGAACCTTCTTTAAACAACAATCAACAACCACAATAAAAAATATGGGAAATCCCCAACACCTAACCATAGAATTTCAACCATTGATGGATAACCCCAAGATCAACAACGAGTCCCCAACACCTTTCTTCTTGCTAAATCAGTTTATATCCAAGAGGATTTTATAGCAACCAAGAATTGCAAGCAAAACTGGATTTACAACCATAAAAAAAAGACCCCCAATAAAAATTTACAATCCGTTTGAATCGCATTGGATTAAACCGATGCAAATTACAAATCAAACAGTGATAATATCAGCAATAAGATCCAATAATTAAATTTTCCTAAAAAATCTATCTTCTTCCTCATGTTTGAGAAAGAAGGCCAACTATCCTAAGAATTACAAACTCCAAATTGGCAAAGTGGGTTTTTGCCCTAATCTTACCAGATTTGCCACAATCTAACCAGATCCGCCTCTGAGATCTAACCGAGCGAAAATCCCCAAACTAAACTGTGTGGTCGCCTTCACTCGAACCGCATCTCCGGTCTTGAGCCGCCTCCACTCGAACCTCATGCTTACCGTCTCAACCTCATGCTTGCCGCATCTCCGGTCTGGGTTGCGTAGCAAGCCAAATTGGGGCAAAACCCTTGATTTTAATGTTATGCTTAATTTGAATTGGATCCAATCTAATCCTTATTCAAATATCCCTTTGATTAACCCCTTTTTAACAACTATTCAACTCACAATTTAACCTCAAATTTACTCTGGTTTTGTTCAAATTGATGGATTCAATAACATCAATTTTAACCTTGCTGGCCTCTATAATTTCTGGTTTGATCAAGTATGGATGGCAAAATTCTCGCGGCTTTTGTGAAATAAATCTTGGGTTTTGGTTGAGTCGCCGGTCGTGATCGTGTCTGTGGCTAAATGAAGATCTCTCTCGAACGAGGGCAACGTCATGGTTGAGGCTCCTGAAAATCCTTCATCTAGGTGAAGACAACGTCAAGGCAGTCTGTTCAGCACTTCGGCGTGAGTTTCCTGTTTTGACCCTTTTCCGATGGCACCCTTGGCAGTCTGTGCTGACTCCTTGTCTGCCTTAGATTGTTTTGTTCCTTTCTGCTTCGATGTAATTTCCGTGCTTGTCTTTGTTTCTTTTTGTTCAGTTTGTACCGATGCCGATTTTATCGGCTTCTCGAGCTACCCGATGTGGTTATGTCGGGTTCCTTGAATTCTTTCCTTATAAAAAAAAAGGAGATCACATAAAATTTACAAAAGACCCGAATTGATAATCGGGTCCAAACTGTTATCCGCCTAGTGTACCATGAGCCTAAAATACAGTTTTTTTTCCTGACCCAAGTTCAGTCCAAATCAGGCTTTATGTCCAAACTATCTTACCCGAAAACTTATATTGATTGTAGAATCGGTGAGTTAGGTAAATGACCATTTAACAAACCTTTTTTTAAACTAATGGATCCTTAGCAAAAATGGACCCCTCTCTCTAAACACTACTCCCTATCTCCTAAACTCTACCCCTTAAACCCTAAATCATAAACCCCAAAAAACAATATTTTAGAGAGAGAAAAAACAAAGAAGATGGAAAAAAAAATTAATAAAATAAACTAGTAGAAATCTCTTTTATTAATTGAAAACTCTTAAAATATCAATGGACCCAAAACTCTCCTGTAGAAGAGGAAACATATGGGCCGTGTTAATTGAGCCCATGATTGTGCCTAATGGGCCAAAGCGATATAGGTTAAGACCCTCCACTCCCCCAGTATCGAAATATTTATTTATTGTAATCAGTTTTTATGTGCTTTTATTAACGTCTGAATAAATATATCTATCAAAAGACAAATTGTGTACGAAAGTTGATCCCACTTATACTTTTTGGTTTTCGGAATAATATATCTCTAAGGTAGTTTTCTCTCTTTCACTCTCGCAGATATTTAGAAAGAGGTTTTCATTTGCTAAGTATCCAATTGTGATTTACTAAAAAATTATTAATATATAAACACAGATGGAATTCTTTCTTGTAGGAAAGTTTATATGATGAATTTGATAATCACACGTCACTTCTTCATCAGATAAACCATTAGCAAACAGATTAACCAAGCTATATTAAACTCAAAACAAAGAATCTAGTTGAAGATTCCATACGATGACTAATTCATATACAAGATCATTGCGATTCCCAGTTGCTATCCACCATGTCCCTTCAAAGACGTATTATAAGTTTGAAGGAATTGTGTCATTTAATTAAATGTATAATTATTGATTATAAAGTGAGACCATTTATGGAAATATTTAATCCAATGATTTTAATAGTGCTTTGTTAGAAATCAATTATGATTTATAAACTATATGTTATAAAGTATGTCATAAAGTCTATTGTTATTATTACTGGGTCATATGAGTTCACACCCTTAGAGTTTAGACTAGATCAGTTTAATAAGAGACATATTATATAAGGTATATGATATAAAATTATATATGATATAACTTGAGAGATAAGGTGTGTTAATAATAAAGAGTTATTATTAATAATAAAAGATATACTTATTTAGGAAATAAGATATCTACACATGTCAATATAAAAAGAAGGCTTTTAGAAAAAGCCCACAACCCTAATTCACACCAACATACACGGCTGCCACCATCTCCCAAAGCTCTCTCGTTCGCCTTCGTTCCTCGCTCTAGCAACCGAGTCCTAAGCGATCCAGATCCAAGCTCGGGTGGACCAAATAGAGGAGTCACACGTGATGCTCTATTCTCTCCATTCCAGCAGATTGAAACACGCATCAAAAGATATTTAATTCCTCCTATCTATGATCTATTTGGTTTATGCATGAGATCCTTGGTTAGATATTAGGAAATCGTTTTCTGAAATTCCGCTTTACGCATCTAAAATCCCTACAGTGGTATCAGTTGCCTCTTGCATAAATTGATTAGATCAAATTTAAAGTTGTAAATTTTGATGCATGTTCATGATTAATTTGATTCAATTAGATGGAAAATTGATTTGTAGATTAAATTTGCATGATTAAAAATCTAGATTTTGATCGATTGGATTAACAAAGTTTAGAACTTTCAATATGAATATGCATGTAAAATTGTTCTACATAAAGATTGTAAATGTTTACCCATACATAAAATTCGGAATTTTACCAAGTTTGATGTGGATCGAACGACCAATTATTCACCAATTACCGGAAAAGGCTGATGCAGGATGGAATCCACAGTCGCGGTTAGGGTAACCGCGTTCGCGGATCTGCGCGTCGGATTTTCCGCGGTCGCGGTTCTGGAAAAAAAAATTATTTTTTATTTTTTGCGTTTCCGCGGTCGCGGTTCTGTGTTCTGGTACAACCCAGCCCCAGTCAGGCCCCCGCGGTCGCGGATACGGGTTCGCCGGAACCTGCTCGTTTTGACACGGGTGGGATTGACCGGCTCAGTTCGGTATCTGACCGAATCGGCCAGGACTCAACTGGCTCACCTCTGAACTGGGTTCGGGTGGAGCTCGTCGAGGGACTGATGGGCTGGACCAGAGGCTCGCGTTGGGTCGGATCGCGTTCTGACGTGACCCATATGGCTCGACCGTGAACCGGTCTGGTCCGATTTCAGTGGTTCGGGCATGGACAGGTGCGGGTCGGGTTCACTTCATCGAGTTGGCTCGGGTTTGGGTCCAATTGTTTGATCCAAACCTATAACACCCCCAAATTTAACCCCAATTGAAAGCGTTACTGCCGATGACTCCGGACGTAAACCCCGAAGTCACCCCAGGCTTTTCCGACGTCATAACTGACTTAAAACACAGTTACAATACTAAAATCATAACTTTTATTAAACCACATGGTCGCAGAATTACACGATTCCTAAAACGACCCAATTAATCAGAAATACAACAGCGAAATACTTTTAAACAAAACGATAAAATAGCACAGTGGAAATCTTTAAAATACAACGACAAAACAACTTGTCAAAACACCGTTCATCTTCATAGTCGTTCTAGCCTCCTCGGATCTGCATGTGCCGAAACGGACGGACGACACCCCCAAGACATTACAGAAATATAAAAATACAAGAGTTAGTCTAATGAATAGACTAAGCAAGGGCTTCACCAATAATTCACACAAACACATCCCAAGCAGTTCCACATATCACATCACAATCTCAAGTCACATGATTACAGTATATCTCTTATATTAGCGTTGATTCTAACAGAATATACAACCTAATATAATATCTGATTTTAATTATCTCAAATTAATTAAAAACCACTTGCTTGGAAAGACGAGCTTTTCCTAGCTGCACTAGAGCCTAGCTGCACTACTCGCCAAAGTTCATTAATTAGGTGCTTTCAGGCACTTATCTGAATTAAATGACCACACACACACATATCACGTTATGAGCTTTTAACATATATGTCTCGTCACTCGCGGGACACATATCGAACCGGGGTTTGTGACACCTGCAGAGTGCACCACTTCTACACTCCACTCGAGTATAGAAGTTAGTCATGACTCACCAATTATTATAAAGAAACGACTGGACCTTCATCCATCGTCCCTACGAATACTCGTGCTAACTACACAGTTAAACACACAACCAAATCACACAGAGCCATCACGGCCCAACCTGCACAAACTATCTATATCTATGCCCACCTGGCAATCACCATAGATTTAACAATCTATACACACAGATAAACACACAATAGAATCACATTAAAGCCGTCACGGCTTACACCTGCACAATATATCTCTATACTAGCGTCGATTCTAGCAGAATATACAACCTAGTATAATATCAGATTTTAAACACATAATGTTATCAAAACAGTTTCCAACATAATTCAGAATCATCCCAAATTAATTAACAAGAAAACAATTGATAATTAATGAAAGTATGGAATGATGAGCAAGAGCGAACCGCCACTTGTCTTAGATCCGACAACTTCGAATCAAGCTGAGCAACGTCTAGTTCCTGGATCTGAAACTGGAGCAGATCTTGGATATTAAATCCCTAAGAAATGGCCCATAACAAGACCCTAAGTTAGATTCAATACACTTATATATGAATCTAAAAGAATAGGAAAATAATCAAAGGAATCGAGCCAAGCCCCAAGCCAAACCACAAGACACACAACTCGGACGCCCTCACCGCGATCGCGGCAAGTCGCGGCCAGTCGCGGTTCATCAACAGTGGCAAAGCTTCGACAGCTTCCATGGCGGGGAGGGGAATTTACCCGATTCGTGGAGGCCTTGTTTTGTATCCAAATCGATCACAAAACACCTGTAAGCCTTCCCTAACACTTGGGCAAGCTTCACCAATCCTTGGGAACACTCGAATCGAGCTCGAAAGGCACGAAAATGGCGAATTTCAGTGGGTAAAAACCAGAGAAAAGAGAGAGCTCAAGGAGGAAGACGAAGGCAACTCTCAGATTGGTTCGACCCCCTTTTATACTGAAAATCTGAGCCACACCAAGGGAAACACGCAAGGGACAAGGGGACACAAGCCAAGCCAGCTGGAGAGCCACTTGCCTGCCCAGAAAATCAGAGGAACAGAGCTACAGTAACCGCCTTCGAGGAAGATGACACTGCTCAGCAAAAGGTGTTACCGCGCGGTGAATCGCGGTGAGTCGCGGTTTAAAGGCCGACTTCGTTAATTCTTATCCGAACTTGGTTTGGATTAAATTTCTTAACTCCGGGTTAAATATATTCGTACATTAACGATACATTAACCCCGAAAATACCTCAACTGTATTATATAATGCTCGGAAAATTTTACAGAGCTCAGACCCCCTTTTCAGAAGGTCCGAGACTCACTGAATTAAATCCGTCTAGCAAAACGGGCATAAGAAAAATTTAAAAATAATTCAAAATACCCTTAAAAATTACGGGGTGTTACAAAACCCATGCCAGACTGATTAGGTAACTTGACTCGGATACACAGGGTGAAACTATTTTGGGTAGATTTTACAATAAAGGATTGTCCTAAAAAAACTAGATAAGATCTTAGTTGACTAATTAGATAATATATGATATTGTCTAAAATATATATTCATAAAAGTTGTTAGGAAAGATTCTCACTTTATTATATTAGGATATTTGATATCTTGCTTTAATTGATGCATATCTTATCCAATATTGCAATTTAATGATTAATTATGATTAATACTACATATTAATTTTATTTTAATCAAACTAATGATATAATATTATTTTATCATGAGATGATTAATTTAATATTGGATGTTTTAAATTGTTTAATCATTGTATATATAATATGTGATATTATAATTGCATGTCTATTTTATTATGATATTATTGCATGCGGTGACTAGTATGACCCACATTAGGATATAAAAAATACGATCTGCGTATCGTTATGTTTTTCTTGTACACGATCTGCGTATCATTATGTATTTTTGTAATTTAAATTTCTACAAGAGAGTTTATTCCAATTATATGTAAGACAAGAAGAAGAAGATCCTAAGAAGACCAAAGGATGGAGATCCATGAAGGGTACTAAGGATGGAGATCCAGAAGTAATAAGACCCATGAAGATTAGATCTTTAATTTTGATTTTTAGGGGTCATACTAGGATCACATTTAATTACTGCATTACTTGAATGCTTTATTATTTCTCACTTTGCATGCTTGCTTGTTTGTTTATGCTATTTTGTTCACTAGTAAATAAACAACCATTGCATGCTTAAGTCCCTTAACAGAATATTGAGATCATGTCTTTCCATATCATAACCATGAGGCCCTTGTGATTCATTTGATAGTTTTCGCCCTAGCGAGGTGTACTTCCTTGACCTTGGGATAGTGCGGGTATGTCTAATAGGGGCATGCTGCCTTGGTATGGTTACACTCAACAAGATACCGAAATGCTCAGTTTTGGATCTTGAGGTATAAGGATGAGTCTTACATAAGATGTGACCATCAACCAAGAATTATAAGGTGTTATAATTAGTAACGGGTTTACTTACCTTGATTACATGAGACTTGGGAGAGTACCTTAGTACGCTCGAGTTTCATCTAAGATAGGATCTTTGAATCATTTTACTCACAAGGAACAATTTAATTGAGTAAAATGTGCAATAACTTACTGTTTATAGTTTGTCTATATTTTAAGTTCTTGCATGTCAAACATAATTTATCTGCATGTTTTATTTCGTTTTTATAGTTACTATGTCTTCTGAACACCTCAAATTCACTCTACGCTCAATAGTTGAGAAAAACAGATTGAACGACAAGAATTTCCTTGATTGAGAAAGGAATCTGAGAATCATTCTCAGGTCTGAGGGACAAGAGGATGTCATTGAAACCCCCATCCCAGAGCTGACTGCCACCTCATCTGATGAGGATAAAGCACGTCACAAGACAATATGCGAACGGGCAATGAATGTCACTAGCCTGATGCTGGTTGCTATTAGACCTGTACAAATCCGGATTCGGGCCGGGCCCGGGCCGGGTTTTTCGTATTTTTTTGCCCGGTCAACCGGGCTGGGTTTTTTGTCCAGGCCCGCCCGGTCAACCGGGCCGGGTTACCCGGCGGGCTGGCCCGGTCAGATAAAATTTTAAATATATATATATAATTATAAATATATATATATAATTATAAATACATATATAAAAGTATAAACAGTAATTATAAATATATATAATTATAAATATATATATATATAAAATTATAATTATATATATATAAAATTATAATTATATATATATAAAATTATAATTATATATATATAATTATAAATATATATTAATTATACAAATAGTAACGGGTACCGAGCCGGGTTATAACATGACATGCTTGTTTGACAAGATGGCTCGATTGGGTAACCCCTACAATGTTGAGACGGCTACATATATGATCTTATACTCCCTGCATGATGGATTTGCCCACTTTAGGCAGATGTATCACATGTGAGCCATGAGCAAGACTCTCAACGAGCTACACATGATGCTCAAAACAGCTGAGCAAAACGTCATGGTTGACCCTTTGAAGGAAGTTCTAATGGTCAAGGAAAAAGGGTTTAAGAAAGGGCCCCAGAAGAAGCAACATCACCAAGGAAAGGGCAGACAAGTTGCCCAACCCCAGGAGAACACCCCTAAGGTGAAAGTGTCTGCTGAGCACGACTGCTTCTACTGCAAGGCCAAGGGGCACTGGAAGAGAAACTGTGAAAGTAGTTCACTAGAAAAAGATGGTGAGAATTGTGAAAGTAGTTCAATGCAGAATATCAACACAACAACTCTTTTTTCCTATATAGAGTCTGTTCGGTGGAGATGAAAGTGGAGATGAAGTGGGAGTTGAAGGAAGAGGAGGAGATGAAGTTTAAGGAATTATTTAATGTCGGGGGGGGGGGGGGGGGGGGGGGGACATTAGGCAAAAGTGGGAGATGAAGTAGGAGTTGAAGCAAATATTTCATCTTCCTCCACTTTCACTCGGTAACTGCCGAACGGACCCATAGATGTCTTTGATTTTCTGTTTATCATGCTCAACTTTGTTTTGTTTTTACTTCTTTTTTGATTGGATGTGTAAAAACAATAATGGTAATCTGAAACAACAATTAAAATCCAACGCCATTTTACCATAGACCAAGTGAGTGATTGTAAATGAACTTCTTTATTGTCCATTGCTTGCTATAAATTCTTCCTAAGTCTTACTAAATCAGGGTTTATTAGGTAGTACACTTAATAAATACATTTTTAGTTATAACTACTTATTTTAAACAATGATGTTTGATATAATAAGTATTTTTTTTTATAAAATAATGTATTTTATATCAAAACTCTTCAAATACAAACAATATTAAAAAATCGAAATATTACAAAAATCAGTGTTAAAACTTTTTTATAAAAAACACACATTATAAATAAAAATGTTTTTAATAATTGTTTTGTCAAATGGACACTTAACTTATCCTTTGCCTTTATTTTAGGTGCGAAAGTAAGCCACAAATACATACGAACAAATAAATCACATAAAATTTACAAAAGACCCGAATTGATAACCGGGTCTAAACTGCTATCCGCCTAGTGTACCATGAGCCTAAAATACAGTTTTTTTCCTGACCCAAGTTCAGTCCAAATCAGGCTTTATGTCCAAACTATCTTACCCGGAAACTTATATCTTACCCGGAAACACATGGGCCGTGTTAATTGAGCCCATGATTGTACCTAATGGGCCAAAGCGATATAGGTTAAGACCCTCCACTCCCCCAGTATCGAAATATTTATTTATTGTAATCAGTTTTTATGTGCTTTTATTAACGTCTGAATAAATATATCTATCAAAAGACAAATTGTGTACGAAAGTTGATCCCACTTATACTTTTTGGTTTTCGGAATAATATATCTCTAAGGTAGTTTTCTCTCTTTCACTCTCGCAGATATTTAGAAAGAGGTTTTCATTTGCTAAGTATCCAATTGTGATTTACTAAAAAATTATTAATATATAAACACAGATGGAATTCTTGTAGGAACGCAATATTGAAATATAAACTGCAAGTAGAAATCGCACAATAATTAAATGAAATTATACCGAACTAAGAACGATGCAGAGTCGAGAACGAAATCTCTCTCCTTAATTCTGAAAACGCCCCGTATTGCGACGGTTTGATGGCGTTCCGAATCCCAGGATACAACTGCAAGACGACTTCTGATTTGCGCAACCAAAGAATCCAGAAGGCTACGAACCGCTCTGTGTAGTACTCTCATACTCGATTTTCGGAAAACAGAGAAGAGGGAGGAAGATCGTTTGTGTGTCTTCGAATGAGAGGCTGACAACTCTTTTTAAAGAGTTTCGGAAGTCTGAAGAGGAGGATTTGAACGTTACAGAAATAGGAGGAGGACGTTACGAAATAGATTCGGACGTTACAGATCCTTCGACATTAATGGAGGAAGATTAGGTCTGCAGCCCGACTCCATGTACCAGATCAAAGCCCACTCGCTCGCCCCCCGACCCGACCCGACTCGACTCTACTCGACTCGGCGCGCGTGTGGTGTTGGGCTAGCTCCTTTCCCCATTGAAAATGGGTAATGACCCAAGGCCACAACCTTGACTCCATTTCTCCATTATATATGGTGGTATTTCTACCTCCAAACTTCCAATGTGGGACAAAAAATTTGCCCCCACATATTCCCAAGTTTTGCACTTCATGCAAGCTACTTTGGGCCTCCATTTCTCATTCAAACAGAAATCATTTTTGTCGTATGAGTACACTACGAGAATGTGCTCGCATAGAGGAAGCCAATGCTTCCACTTTCCGGTGTTAACAATGGCCGGAGCCCACCAGAATTGTGCCCAGAAAAGTACCCGGCGCCACATTCAAAAATGAGTTCCAACAATCCCCCACATGAATAGAAATGATTCTAAACATTGGTTAAAAACAGAAAGACTTTTGAAAGTACAGTCGAAAAATCACTGCATCTGGGCTGGTAGCGTGTTTCAGCTTTGAACCACCCATAGTGAGTAGCTATCGGATTTACTCGACCAGGTAGTGAACATGATGTCTTGAACCACCCGGGCTTTGATGTAAACCGAGACAACAACTATCACACAGTTTCATCTTCTCACAGAACTAGGTTCTCTTGTTGTGTTCATTTTAGCCTTGAACATCCCTGGTTATTCATGAGTGAACTTGGAGAATGTAGCCTCTCTTAATTCTCCTAGAAACGGCCCTATTTCACACTCATAAGGTGATTGCCATAAAGAGTATCCTGTCATACCCCACTTTTATTTCAAAGCTATGGAATCATTAAAAGCCAAGCTTAACCTTAACTCATACAGGTAGCATTGTTCATCATCCTAGGAACCGGTAGGAGACTTAAGTCTCCCAGTGCTCATCTTGATTCAGCTTGATTTAGTTTTTCCTTTGAACCTACTTCTTGGGATCTCCAATCAGGTAGGTAGGGTTCGCCATCATGCATCCTCTTTAGTCATAGGTTTTAAACCCATTCCTCTTGATGATTTAACAACTTGATCTTGTGACAAACCTTTAGTAAACGGATCCGCTAGGTTGTCAGCCGACTTGATATAATATATCGAGATTATGCCATGCGAGAGTAGTTGTCTAATGGTTTTATGTCGTCTTCTTATATGACGTGACTTACCATTGTACAAGCGACTCAGTGCCCGAGCTATAGCCGATTGACTATCACAGTGTACACTTATTGATGACACTGGTTTTTCCCACATCGGGATATCTTCCAAAAGATTTCAAAGCCATTCAGCTTCCTCTGCTGCTTTGTCCAAAGCAATGAACTCAGACTCCATAGTGGATCTGGCCAATAGTGTTTGTTTGGAAGATTTCCATGAGACTGATGCGCCTCCAAGTGTAAATACATATCCACTTGTGGATTTTGAGTTTCTGGAATCGGATATCCAGTTTGCATCACTGTATCCTTCCAAGACTGCTGGGTATTTACCATAGTGCAGCCTATAACTTTGAATATATCGCAAGTAGTTCAATACTCTAGCTATCCCTTAGCAGTGTTTGTGTCCTGGATTACTTGTGTAGCGACTCAGTACATTTACTGAGTGCGCCAAGTCATGTCTTGTGCAATTGGTCAAGTACATGAGACTTCCAATCACACGTGCGTACTCCAACTGTGACACTGCATCCCCCGAGTTCTTAGTCAAATGAAGATGGGGGTCCACGGGACTCTTTGCAGTCCCGCTTGAGTAGTTCTTGAATCTCTCAAGTACTTTTTCAGCATAATGTGCTTGAGACAGGATAATTCCTTCAGAATGTGTAGTGATTTTAATCCCTAGTATGACATCTGCTAATCCCAAGTCTTTCATGTCGAACTTCCCACTAAGCATGTTCTTAGTGCGGTTGATCATGTCCTTATTGCTTCCAATAATGAGCATGTCATCTACGTACAAACACAACAAAATATAACCATTTGGAGTGTCTTTGAAGTAGATGCATTTGTCACATTCATTGATGCTGAAGCCATTTGACATCATGACATTGTCAAATTTTTCATGCCACTACTTTGGAGCTTGTTTGAGTCCATATAGAGACTTCACAAGTCTGCACACTTTGTGTTCCTGTCCAGGAACAACATAACCCTCAGGTTGCTTCATATATATCTCCTCTTCTAATTCTCCGTTTAGAAAGGCAGTTTTCACATCCATTTGATGGATTTCGAGGTTTCGTAATGCAGCTATTGCTATTAGCATTCTTATTGAAGTTATTCTCGTAACTGGAGAATAAGTGTTAAAGAAATCCAAGCCCTCTTTTTGCCGGAATCCTTGCACCACAAGCCTCGCCTCGTGCTTATCTACTGAGCCATCGGTTTTCAATTTGGTTTTGAAAATCCATTTGCACCCAAGTGCTTTACACCCTTGTGGCAAATCAACTAACTCCCATGTATGATTCTGCATAATGGAGTCGATTTCGCTTTTAACTGCTTCCTTCCATGAAGGTGCATCAGGTATAGACATGACTTCTTTGAAAGTTCAAGCTTTATTCTCTAAGAGAAAGGCCGTTATGAACTCTTGCCCATAGGTTTTCTCCTTTCGAGCTCTTTTGCTCCGTCTAGGTTCAAATTCTGTGTCCTTTCGAGCTTTTTTGCTTTGTCTAGGTTCATCTTTTGTTTCATTTACAGAAGTGCCTGCTTCACTTTGTTCACGAGTTCGTTTCGGATGTTCTTTATCCTTGCACGGAAACACGTTTTCAAAGAAGGACGCATTCCTTGATTCCATTATTGTATTTACATGTATATCTGGTATGTCAGATTTATATACCAGAAACCGATAAGCACTACTGTTATGTGCATATCCTATGAAAATACAATCAACGGTTTTAGGTCCAATTGTGACCTTTTTAGGAGGTGGCACTGCCACTTTTGCTAGGCACCCCCACACTTTGAGGTATTTGTACGAAGGTACGTTACCTTTCCAAAGTTCGTATGGCGTCTTGCCGATAACTTTATGCGGTATCTTGTTGAGGATATAATTGGTGGTAAGCAGCGCTTCCCCCCACATGTTCTGGGGTAACCCAGATTCCTGCAACATTGCATTCATCATCTCTTTTAGAGTTCGGTTTTTTCGTTCCACAACTTCGTTAGATTCTGGTGAGTAGGGAGCTGTTGTTTGATGAATAATCCCGTGTTCTCTACAGAACGCGTTGAAAGGTTCATCATACTCGCCTCCTCTATCACTTCAGATTATTTTTATGGTTTTACTAAGTTGGTTTTCAACTTCCAACTTGTATTCCTTAAACTTTTCCAATGCCTCATCCTTGCTTCTTAGCAACTATACATAACAATATTTTGTGCAATCATCTATAAAGGTTACGAAATATTTTTTACCGCCTCTAGTTTGCACATATTTTAAATCACACAAATTTGTGTGTATTAAACCTAGAGGTTCGGTTGTTCTCTCGACGTGTGGGGATGGCGTTTTTGTGAGTTTGGCCTGTACGCATACTTCATATTTGTCTTTACTTGATTTGCATTTCGGAATCAGGTTCATGTTCATTAGTCTTTGAATAGACTTGTTATTCACATGCCCTAATCGTTCATGCCAAATATTAAAAGACTCAACAACATAAGCAATAAGATTAGTCTTATTCATTGAAAAATCATTTACAATAGTTTTTGGGATGACTGTCATTACATTCATTTTGACCAGTCCATCCTTTACATATCCTTTGCCCAAAAATATCCCATTCTTTGAGAGAACCAGCTTGTCAGACACGAAATTCGTTGCAAATCCGTTCTTGCTTAGCAAAGTATCGGAGATCAGATTCTTCCTTATGTCTGGCACATGCATGACATTGGTGAAAGTCAGCTCCTTCCCTGAAGTCAGCTTTAACACCACTTTCCCGTAACCTTCCACCTTGGATGTGGACGAGTTCCCCATAAACAGATGCTCGTCGCTCTTGCTCTGCTGATAGGTGGTGAAGCATCCCTTGTCAGAGCAGATATGTCTGGTAACACTTGTATCGTACCACCATTCCCTTGGGTTGCTTCCAACCATGTTGACTTCAGACACTACAACACACAGATCTGCATCCGAGAGCCTGCCTTCAGTCATGTTGGCTTGGGATTTCCCCTTGTCCTTGTGTGGATCAGCCTTGCTACGACACTCGTCAGCCTTGTGACCCATTTTGCCACACTTGTGGCACTTTCCACTGAACTTCTTAGTTGGTTGCTTCTTGAAGTTGTTGGAGCTTTGGGGTTGGAACTTTCGTTTCTTCCCTTTGTCCTTGTCCTTGTGTTCAGCCAGATTAGCCTTCTGTTCAACAGGCTGAACCCCATCTGCTTTGCGATTGGTTGACTCAATCTGCAGCCTGACTATCAAGTCTTCCACAGTCATCGCCTTTCGCTTGTGCTTCAGGTAGCTCTTGAACTCCTTTCAGCCTGGAGGGAGTTTCTCAATGAAAGCAGCCACCTGAAACGTCTCACAGATAGACATCCCTTCAGCAATGATCTCATGCGTAAGAAGCTGCAGCTCTTCGACCTGTTTCATGATGGGCTTATTGTCCACTATCTTGAAGTCCAGAAACTTCGCCACTGCGAACTTTTTTGAGCCTGCATCCTCAAACTTGTATTTCTTCTCCAAAGCAGTCCAGAGCTCCTTGGAGGTCTTGATCTTGCTGTACACATTGTACAGTGGATCTATCAGGCGGCTTTGGACCCAACCTTTGCACAGAAAGTTTGCGTGAGTCCATGCCTCAACGCTGGCTAGGAGGTATGCATCTGTATTGTGAGGCGACATCACAGACTTATCCTCAGTCAGATACTTCTCAAGCTTCAACGTGGTCAGGAAGAAGAACATCTTCTGCTGACATGTCTTGAATCCAGTTCCATCGAACTTTTCTGGCATCAAGCCAGCGTTCACAGCGCTAGGCATATGGACTGTCGGTTGGACAGTCTGAAAAGCAGCTGGGTGGACAATCTGACGAACCTCAGAAGTTCCGACCACTGCGGCTTGCAGATTAGCCGCTGGCAGGTTTGCATCTTGCAGATTCACTGCTTGCACATTCCCCACTGGCAAATTCACCGCTGGCAGACCACTCCCAAACTGAATTTGGGGCGTCGACTCAGACGTGTTTCCGTTTCCAGCTCCAGTAACATCAACGACAAATTTCTCGATGTTATCACCCATGATATCAGAATCTGTTCACATAAATACAACCCAGAAATCAGTGCGGAAATTTACGAATGCAACTTAAATCCGAATTAAATTGCAGATTCAGAATAATTTTCAGAAACGAATTCGAATGGCCAAATTAGGTTCGAACTTAATTCGAATGAAATTCCAAATGCGAATTTTTCCAGCAAAATAAGGTTAGAAACCGCAAATACAGAAATTAATTAATTCAAAATATTTTCCGAAAGAATTCCTGCACAGAAAGTTAGAATCTGCAGAAATAAGTCGAAATAGAATTTTCGGAAAAAAAATCCTGCAACGAAACGTTAGTGAATACGCAGATATACAGATTCAGAAAATAAAATTCGGAATGAATTTTCTGTGCAGAAGCGAAAAAAATCCTGTGCAGAATCGGAAGCAGTAAAACTGCACAGAAAATTCGGAAATAAAATCTGCTATTGTTCCTGCGAGAAACAAGTTAGTACGCGCAGATACAGATACAATATAATCTGGAAATAAATTTCCTGCACAGAATTAAAGTACAGAACCGAAGACAATCTGCACAGAAATTCGACTTGAAACCGGAAGAATTTCCGGAAAAAAAATTAAATCCCTGCAACAGATCGTTAGAAAAGAAAACTCGTATGCGCTCAGAAACACAATTCCGTTAGTGCGATAAGCAGTTTAAGCGATTTTCAGAATTAAGACTGTAGGAACGCTATATTGGAATATAAACTGCAAGTAGAAATCGCACAATAATTAAACGAAATTATACCGAACTAAGAACGATGCAGAGTCGAGAACGAAATCTCTCTCCTTAATTCTGAAAATGCCCCGTATTGCGACGGTTTGATGGCGTTCCGAATCCCAGGATACAACTGCAAGACGACTTCTGATTTGCGCAACCAAAGAATCCAGAAGGCTACGAACCGCTCTGTGTAGTACTCTCAGACTCGATTTTCGGAAAACAAAGAAGAGGGAGGAAGATCGTTTGTGTGTCTTCGAATGAGAGGCTGACAACGCTTTGTGTAGTACTCTCAGACTCGATTTTCGGAAAACAGAGAAGAGGGAGGAAGATCGTTTGTGTCTTCGAATGAGAGGCTGACAACTCTTTTTAAAGAGCTTCGGAAGCCCAAGCCCGAGCACGAATCGACTCGACGCGCGTGTGGTGTTGGGCTAGCTCCTCTCCCCATTGAAAATGGGTAATGACCCAAGGTCACAACCTTGAGTCCATTTCTCCATTATATATGGTGGTATTTCTACCTCCAAACCTCCAATGTGGGACAAGAAATTTGCCCCTACATATTCCCAAATTTTGCACTTCCTGCAAGCTACTTTGGGCCTCCATTTCTCATTCAAACGGAAATCATTTTTGTCGTATGAGTACACTACGAGAATGTGTTCGCGTAAAGGAAGCCAATGCTTCCACTTTCCGGTGTTAACAATGACCGGAGCCCACCGGAATTGTGTCCGGAAAAGTACCCGACGCCACATTCAAAAATGAGTTCCAACATTTCTTTCTTGTAAGAAAGTTTATATGATGAATTTGATAATCACACGTCACTTCTTCATCAGATAAACCATTAGCAAACAGATTAACCAAGCTATATTAAACTCAAAACAAAGAATCTAGTTGAAGATTCCATACGATGACTAATTCATATACAAGATAATTGTGATTCCCAGTTGCTATCCACCATGTCCCCTTCAAAGACGTCACGGTTTGATTATAAGTTATATATAATAAATAAAATATATACATTCGATCAAGAATTTAAGAAAACATTTAAGTTCGAGTGGTGTACGAAAGGCCTAAGTTGTAGAGTAAAAGTTTGTGCCACACATTATATTCGAAGCAACTACTAACCCAAAATCACACGACACTTCTTATAGGAAATTTAACTTATAATATTTTCCATGTATATCTCTTCTCTCCACGAATCATATGAATTTCTGACCGCCTTAATTGAAGCATAAACTTTGCAATAACAAGAATTGAGGACCTAAACTATGACCCAATTAATTCGGATAACTATATACTATGTCCGTTTACTTTTATTGGTTATTTGTAGCTTTATAAAAAAAATAAAAAATTGTTTCTTTAGGAGAGTATGAGTGGATTATATATGAAAATTTGCTTGCATTGACTTTGGATTTTAAATTTATATATTTAAAAAAAGAAATAACGTTTGTGTAAAATTATGAAAACACATAAAAAAAGGATATTAGGATATGAGTGAATATGGTGTTTGCAAGTGGATTAGTCTATAAATACTCCGTATAAAACAAACTTCAAGTCTTGAGATTGCATGTATGGTTCTTAATAAATGTGAAATATTATTGTGTCGAAACTAATTATTTTCCCATCATATCCTCACTTTTACGGTTGAAAAAATCCGCCTAGAATCATAAATGAAGTCGGACTACGTACAATACCAAAACTAGATACAACGAAAATCCCCAAATAACCCGGGCGTGTATAGGCAAATAACCCGAATTTGGTCCGGGTTAAAGGTCGATGCGGTATTTGTTTCACACGCCTGGGTTATTTGCCTCTCAAAAATTTGGGTACAATATAACCCGAATATTTATACATCCGGGTTATATAAAACACATACATATTCGGGTTATTTGCTAAGCAAATACATTGGTTTTCACACATCTGGGTTATTTGAATAACAAATACATCGGTTAATCAAAAATGAAATTCAGATTATTTGAGAAGCAAATACACCGGACTTTCACACATCCGGGTTATTTGGGTACATTTCGGGTTATTTGAGAAACAAATATACCGATTATTACACATCCGGGTTATTTGCCCAAACAAATATATCGGGCGTTGTATGTCCAGGTTAATTGGTCTCGGTATATTTCTGATATCCGGGTTGTATAATATCGATACAATAGGCACAAATAATTATATTTTACGCACATGTCCTGGTTCTACGTTATAATTAGCACCATTCTCAAATTCAACGTCAAAACACCATACATTTTTTGCATTATCCAACTATGTCTCTGACCAAATCAATGTCACAACTACAAATATAACCAACACAAATATTCAGGGTGCGGATTTTGCCACAAGTACATTGCAAACTACTAGGACTCGTCTATCCGGGTGCGGATTTTGCCACAAGTGTTGGCACGGCGTTCACAGTTCTCACGGACCACTACGGAGATGTAGCAGAAATAGAGGAGGGAGAAACCTTAGGACTACAAACTTGACAATCGATCATTGGTTGTGGAGGCAAAAACCCCAAAGTGGAGCGTAACCTAGCTCAAGCGCGAACACACAGAGAGGTAAACGGAATCGCGAGTGCTTTTGCAGCTCATTAGGCGGAGTGGCAGGTGGTGCTAGGGCGTTTCTCAATTCGGAGCAACAAGGACGAAGGGCGCAAATCGATTTGGGGCTAGGGCAGGAGAGGATGGTGGTCAATTTGGGGCTAGGGAAGGAGAAGAGTGATCGAGCAAATCGATTGATTTCGGCTCAAGATAACAACCAACACAAATATTCAGGGTGTTTGATAAAAATAATAATAATTAAGCTCACAAATAACACGGGTTTCAATTTCACGGGATATAGAAACGTGCATATAACCCGGGCGTTAGTAGATTCGGGTTATTTTATTCTCTCATCCGTTTATATAATCCGAATAGAGAAACGCCCGGGTTATAATTAACATCAACTTTTTTTTCTCTCTAATATCTCGACAATCTAACGCTCGAGTTATTTGCCTATGAGATATAGGTATTTTTTGTAGTAGTGATAAGAAGTTCAGATCGAGTTAATTACCTGATTAATCTTAATAACTCCCTATTTGATAATATGAAATATTATTGCGATACTAGATTTAAAATATTGAGTTAACTATACTTTGAAAAGGAGAGACAGGGATCGTTGGCTTAAACAATCCATTGGAATTGCCAATCTATGATTCCTATCGAGAAGAGAAATCTATTTATAAATGTGTCATTTTTTGAGGTTTCAGATTTACATAAAACTAGTGTAGAACCGAGCAATGCAAAATTTATTTTATTAAAAGTGTGTTATATTTTTTTCATAGTGAAACATAATATTGAAAGAAAAATAGTCATCATTTGACATAGACAAAACAATATATATATATATATATATCAAGAAAACTTTAATTGTTGTACTTGATATAGAATCCTAAAACGTCGTATTAGTGGTTCGAACAATGTAATGAGGTGGCATCTAGTTGGTGGCGGTGATGGAGGGTGGACAGGTGGAGGTGGCAGCACCAATAGAAAGTCAACAGCTAGTAAATTACAAATCCACGTTTGACGTTAAGCTTCACAATATTTATATATAGCTCTTGTGTGCCACAAATTCACCTCCTTGATTATCAACCTAGCAATTCCAACACTATAGGTATATATAGATCCAACCCACACCCACACACACAATCACAAGGTTAATTTGTTACCAAAATCATTTAGTTTTAGCTATAAATGATTTTATAAAGCCATTTTAAAAAAATATTGTCGTATTTGATGAAACGCTATTTTCGGTGTAATTCCTAAATTTGTCTATGAATAGCGAATCTAATTGTATTAGTGTCTATAATTGATTTTTTTCTATGTAATACTAATTGATAGGACCATGTGTGAGCTCTTCACTACACAAATAGAAAGCAATCTCCCCACGATCAGATCCAAAGAGCGCACTAACTTGGTAGTCAACATCGTGGAAGATTAAATACTCGTGAATCGTCACTATCAACACATCACACTATTGAGAGTCAATTGTAAACCTCACATCGAGATTATGAGAAAACAAAACGAAGTATTTAAGTAGATAAACTTCTCATCCAATTGTCTGACTTTTAAAATAAATCTCATTGGATTTATATGTTTTTTTTTACAATTGAGCACAAAAATACATCTTTCCATAACACATACCAAACAAACTAAAAATTCATAATTCATATGTACATATTAATCAATTTTTCATCTATGATTTATCCGATTCAATAAGCCATTAGCACTCTAATAGTTTAGCATCACTTTACAAGTCGTTATTTCATATAGGCGGGTTCCATGAAGTCTATTGGTGTGGTGTATAAGTGGACCATCACATATCCTCAAATCACCCGCCACAATCCATGGCGTAGGTCAAAATTAAACTATAGAGAGTGTACGATGTTACACGTGGCGGGAGGTGAGCGAAGGTGACACGTGCAAAAAGGACATAGCCAACGCGTGAGGGGCCCATACAAGACTACTCACTTCCAGCTCATTCCCGCCTTCTCTGCTTTAATTTCCCACCTCCCTTTGCCCCCCCTACCTTTTCCCCCTGCTTTTCCGCCTCAATAAAACTAGTGTAGCGCCGATAATTAAATAGAAATTATATTTTGTAATTATAATCTATCTATAACTATATACTCTAGAGAGTTTAGGCTCAGGTTATTAAGGTTTGATTTTTATTCATGTTAAAGCAAATTTAATATGCAAATAAGTCAATTAAGATATAAGATAAGGAAGTTGAACAACTTTATTAATAAATTCATTATGTTTTTTATGCAAACAACGCGTATAAAAGATGTTTACAATAACAAATATTTTTAGTCATAAAATAGAATCTAAACTGAGGTAGTTATGATAAAAAATTACACGTAAAATTAGATCAAATTTATTTTGTATTTTAAAACTTATTTTGAAAATAAAACTTATACTTATTAGTTCATATCTCCTTTCAGATTTTACGATACTAACATTTCGAAATAAAAACATTAGAATTTTGTAATTTGAAATTTTCTCTCAATTTCTTCTATACACTTTCAAATTGGAATTTACAATCCATTATTTCTTTTCTTTTGTATATATTTTTGAACTTTTATTATCTCTCATTTTAGAGTTTCTAAAAGAGAGGTCTACCGCCGACCTTTCGGTCTCACATTAATTTCGCCTACACGTCGGATTCTAGAATTATCACATCATCCAACCTTTAAAAAAAATAAAGCAATAGATATCACCTTAATTTGTTACTACATCGTAAGTGATCATATATATCTTATATTTCATATGTCAAGTTTCAACTAACTTTACGGGGGGGGATTCATTCAAGCAAATTTAAATCAAGCTAGCTATAAAATAACTTATATTGATAATATAACAAACTAAATAAATTTTGTTCTATTTCGATTGATTATGTATTTTGTTTTCACGATCTCATCAACTCTATACGATAAAAGAGAAAGTGAATCAAATAACATTGGGTCGGAAACCAGGCATCCATAACCCCATATATATAAATACACTCACAATTTTAGCTAATATAACTTATGATTAATATTATACTTCATTTTCATAACACGTTCAAATTATTCATTTATCAATTCATCTTAAGTGATCATATTAAGCTTTTTTTACATGTAAAGACCAATGAACCAGACCTTAACAGCATTCAAGTTGAATGCGATAACCTTACTATTGTAAACGTCCTGAATAAAATATGGCATTGTCCTTGGGATATTGAAATTTTAATTTCTGATATCCTTTGTGTTTTACAACTGTTTTCTTCATGTGCAGATTTGTCATGTCTTTCGAGAAACAAAGTTGGGCCAACGGAGTTCCTTGGAAGATATTCAAGCCAATCTATAGCTTTTAGTTCTCATCCGCAAGGATGATATGGACTGAGAAACCGTGTCTTCTGTGGTTTTCAGTCTAATTTTTACCTTATAAAAAAAATGTATTTTTTCCTTCATTCTTTATACGTTAGTCACATTTTTTAGCAAAATTTCAACAAGTTTTTTATAGTGTTTCGGGTATTAATTTTGTTACAGACATCAAACCAAAGTTTTTAATTTATGTATTATTTACTTGATGTGAGAGGTATGTTTATTGTTCATGATATCAATTGTTTTGTTCGTGTTCTTAAGTTGCTTACATTTCCTTGAACAACAATCATTTTTAAGCACTGAGCAAATTTAACCAACTTCAACATTCAGAAAGCTCATTACTTAGCAAAAATTACTCAAAGCTAATATAAATGTACATTAAAATAAATTGATGGATTTTAAAATTTCTAAAACTATTTAGCTTACCCATATTTTTCATTAAATATTTTACTTTGTTTTGTATGTTCAATTATATATCTTCTAATATATATATATTGATGTGATAATATATCACTTCAGCATATCATTTTCTTCTAGTTTCTACAAATTTATTATGATACATGTGAACAATATTGTTCAAACTTTCTTCTTTTTTGACTAATATTATGAGTTTATGATTAATCCTTTTTAATAAAATATAAACAAATATTTTATGATTTATGCTAATATAATATGGTTTTATTAGATATACACGTAAAAGTGATATTAAATATATACTAAAACAACACCTTAATTAAAAATATCTCGTGCATGGCACGGGTTCTGAACTAGTTTTCATATTACAAAAATAATTAAAATTGCTGAATTGAAAACAAGAGTTTGTCATTACAGAATTTTAAATGCAACTCGTGAACAAAGACAACCATAAATAAGAAATTCGAATTGACAAAAGTAAAATAATAATTACTAATTAATGTTTATGAATAAAAGTTGATGAATGTTAACTCCTTCAAAACTTGATTAAGAGTTGGTCTACATATCTAGATTACTAATTAATGTTTATAATTAAAAGTTGATGAATGTTAACTCCTTCAAAACTTGATTAAGAGTTGGTCTACATATCTAGACAGAGAAGGAAGAAGGCAAGGAGAAATCACACATAACTAGTGTAGTACTCGTACCTTATACGGGTGAATAACTTATAAAATCATCAATAATTATTATTAATTGAATTAAATTATGTTATATTTACGTAGTTTTAAGAAAAAATATATCTTATTGATATTGTCTAAAAATTATATAAATGGAATATTGAAATAATATAAATTTGTTATTTAAAAGCAATATGTTTAACATTTTATTGTTAATTACTTAACTTGTATAAATATTATAGTTTATTCATACCTATTCTCGTATAGTTATCCTTTTTTTATTTTTAATCATGTAATTATTTTCACACAAGAGATATTTTTGTTAAAGTCGTTTGTCGTGTATTTGGTAGAGTGGAAACATAAGATTTTAGATTCACCCAACGTTTTATATATGAATCATATTCAAAACCTCCTGATATATTGTATTGTAAAATCTTCTCACAATATGGACGTTAAGAAAATCAGAAGAATACGAAGATCACGAAAATTAGATCTTAGTTGTATAGTAGTAAATATTTTATTGAAAAAGCAAATGTATTTAAAAATATTATTAATTCTTGAAGTTCTCTCATGTTATTAAAAAATAGAGCGTATTGTTTTTAAAGAAATATATATTGGTATTAGCTAACTCTATTCTTCACATAATCATAGATATGTATTAAAAAAAATAACCCATAAACAATGACTATTGTAAACATCAAAAAATTTAAAGTAAAAAAGTTTGGGATAGTTATAATATTTCAAAGGTTATTCTTGTTTGTTATGGTGGGTTTATTTATATTTGTATTTTAAAAAAAGAAATAAGTTTTAAATTGAAAATGTTTGGAATAATTAAAATATATATTAAATAATTAATGCTAATAGTTTTTATATCAATTTTCTAACATATGCCCTAAGCGTACATGTTAAGAATTCTCATTTTAGAAGGAATATTAAAAAGGAATACTTAAACCCTTTTACGAAATATTAAAATCCCTAATACAATTACATCTAACAAAATCCTTCTAAAATTTAGTGCTTAACCTTAGAAAATTCATTTTTATAATTAACATGTATTTAAATTGTAAAAATTGCCATTGGAGTAATAACGTACCTAATACTACGACTTCTATCGAAAATAAGAGTAAAACTATGATGAGATTTGCCATGTTCTTAGAAATAAGATTAAATTGTCATGTTTTTAGAAATAAGATTTGCTAAAAAAATAGTCAAACTATGATTTTTATTATTTTAATAATAAATAAATATTAGAATAAATAGAAATTGTTACATTTAACAATAAAAAAAAACTCACTAATACAATACATTAAATTGAGAAATTTAATTGGTTAAAATCAAATTTGATTGTCAGGTAAATAAAACATAAATAATATTAGATATATTGATTTAAAATTCAGATACTTGGTGGTTTACATCAAACTTTGTTAATATCCATAATTTGACACACGAGTAATGTGGGTCCATAATCATTTTGCTGGTTTAAAAATAAAACCGCTTAAATATAAATATATAGATTTTGTTGATTACTTAATAATAATAAATAAATAAATAAATAACAATTCAACAACTTTTTTCCTAAAAGCGCTCTAGAGGCTCTAAATGTGAAAGTTGTAATATATAGATAGAATAGAATAGAATAGAATATAATAGAATAGAATAGAATAGAATAGAATAGAATAGAATAGAATAGATAGATAGATAGATAGGTAGATAGATAGATAGATAGATAGATAGATAGATAGATAGGGTGATAGGGTGATAGGGTGATAGGGTGAAGATCTATTTAACCACATAACAAACCAAAAAACAAAAAATTACAAATATTAAATTTGAATTAGGACTAAAATTGAAAGTTTGTTACAATAAATTTTCTAAATGACACGGATGATTTTCATTTAAATGGTTTATCTTTTGTTGAAAGATTAGAATGATTTGAACAAATTTTCTAAGTGATTTGTATATAAAAAAAACTCTTCAAAATCAATTAAAGTTTGTTAGTGGAAAAGTAAAAATTATAATAATTTGAAAAAAAAGAAAGAAAGCTAAAAATTGAGAATTGACCGATATATTTTTCTTCTTTCAGTTTGTCTAAATGCTAGTAATGTTTCGGCTTATATAAATTTAATTAGTTACAATTAACTGATTTATTGTTTCAACTTATTTAATGCATAACATTTAAAACACGAGTTTATCAATGATTATGTTAGTGGTAGATTTATGCACGTTAATTCAATGATAAATATGGTATTGATGTATAAGCTTTTGAACTCTATTTTTTATATTGAATAATATGATTAGAAGGTGTAATTTTAAACGACATCATATATTTGAATCTGCTCCTTATTTTAAATTTATATATTTAGTCAAAAGCTACATTTATCAAACAAAAAAGTTATTAAAAGATAAAATCTCTAAGTTTGTTAGATAAGATTTTATTTAAAATATCACAAAATATTTGGGTTAAAAAGAGAATTATACAAATAGGAATTGTGAAACTAGAATCAATATGGTGACTCGAAATTCATTTGCTTTAATATATATACAAATATATAAAAATAAATATATAGATAGATAATGTATCTAGATGAATATTATATAGGACATTTATTTTAACTAATAAAGTATTTGAGTGGTTGAGATGAGATAACTAACGAAATAGTCGGTTTGAAAGATATAAAAGAGATTTAGAAAAAGAGAGTTTCAAATATTTGATCGTTAATTCGATTACAACAAATAAAAAAGACATAGCTTATCATAATTTGATAATATAGATGAAAATTATTTATTTTGGATTTTAGTTTTGTATATTAATAAATGTAAACTTAAGTGGCTCAACATAATTTAAGATATAAAAATGAAAGTATAAATTAATAAAAAAAAAGTGATTGAAATTCCAATTTTTAAGATGCGATTTTAATTGTTAATTGTCATAAATTTTGAAAATATGTAACTCATAAGTTGAGATACATAAAATACAAAAAATAACATATTTTTCGAGAACTTATGGAGATGTATGTATATATAAAAAATAAAATATTAATGAAATTCCAACATTAGATATGAACGAACTTTTGATTCAAAACTAAAATAGCTTAAGATTTATCAAATAAAATTAAAAGATAATTTAATTAATAACAAATTGATTTGACATTGAATTATCAAATTTTAATTGAATTTTGTTGGGTATTTTCAGTTATCATGATATCTCATTATTAATAAATTAAAATCTTAACTACTATATTAGACCTTCACAAATAACAAAATATTTGAGCAATAATACATAACAATCAGGTAAAAAGTTTATGCTTTAAAAGCTTGAAATTATGTGTATAAAAGGCTTATAAATTAAATGAAATTTGTCTAATTTTATTCTAAAATGTGTTCCATATATATGCTTTAAGAGAATAATATAATTCTTCTAAAGGGAGAATGATATAATTAAATAAAAATTAGATGTGGCCTCAATGATTCCTTAGAAAATAAATAGTATAGTATTAGTTAATATTGTGGTGAAGATATAAGGCAATAGTTTAAAATAGCAAGTAGATATAAGAAAAATATAAAATCATATAAAGATGTTGTTAAGATACGGTGATTTATAAGTTTATAAAATTAACTCGATAAAATCATATCTAGTTTGTTAGGTGATTTGTAAGAATCAAAGGAAAAAAAAGTGAATTTAATTTGAAATATATTGTTAATAAAAAAGTGGATTAACCACAAATTGACACATAAGAATTGTGGGTCCAGATTCAATATAATGACTCTAAATTATTTTGCTTTAATGTATATATATAGATTATTTTTACCACGTTTTATCTAAAAAATATATTACAGTTGTCACTTGGTGATACATGCATATAGTAATATTTCAAAAAAATCATCCTAAAACAGAAGTACAATTTATTTATTTGTAATTCAATTCGCCCTTTTGGTACTTTTAGATGCCCATTTTAAAATTTGTTCATAAATATTTATCCTTATAGGATTTCAAGACAATTTATTACATATAACTCTCTCAATCTTATTGACATGGGGTATAGTGGGCCTAAGTTTACATGGACTAGAGGCTCCACTATCACGACTGGAATTGCCAAACGCCTCGACCGAGTCTTCACCTGCACTGTTGGGAGATTTAGGTGGCCGGAAGCTACTGTTACCCATCTTGAAGCAGTTAATTCTGACCATTCACCACTCCTGATGAGGTTCAAGGCTATCTCGACCAGTAATCCCCTAAGAAGACCCTTTCGGTTCTTGGCAGTCTGAATGCAGCACCCTGACTTCCAACCTCTCATCCAAGCGGCTTGGGAAAGCAACATTCCCACCATGGAAGCTCTGACTTCCTTGAGAGAAAGGCTACGCATTTGGAATCGATAGGTGTTTGGCAACATACACATTAAGAAGCAACAACTCCTCAACATGCTGAAAGGCATCTCCAGAGCCCTGAACCGACGCACATCAGACCATCTTCTTGCGCTCCAACAAGACCTCCACGCGCAACTTGATAAGGTACTAGAAGAGGAGGAACTGTTATGGTTCCAGAAATCCTGTGACAAATGGATCAAACATGGAGACCGCAACACCAAATACTTCCATGGCTCCACCATTGTTCGAAGAAGGAGAAACAGAATTGAAAGGCTTCGGGATACTGAAGGCACCTGGACAGATGATCAGGGGACCCTTGAAGAAATGACCATTGACTTTTACCACAGGCTGTATTCAGAAGATCAACCGCATTCCCCAGCAGCTCAGCTCCTTGCCCAGGGATTCCCCCAAATTCAGCTCACTGACCTGATGAAATTACAAGAACAATTATGATAAGGAGATCCATGAGGCAGTCAGAGCTATGCACCCCTATAAAGCCCCATGTATTGATGGATTCCCAATCGTTTTTTACCAACAGTGTTGGCAAGTCATCATGGGGTTGGTGACAGGTACGACCAGAGACTTCTTTCAGAACCTCCATCTACCTCAAGAAATCAACGACACCTTGATGGTTCTCATAGGGAAAGTGGCCAATCCTGAGTCCCTGTGTCAGTTCCATCCCATAAGTTTATGCAATGTCGTGTTGAAGATCATCACTAAAGCTATGGCTACTCGTTTGAAAGGAATTATGCCATCTCTGGTAGGGCCAACTCAGGGAAGCTTCATCCGGGGGAGGCTAATATCAGACAACATTGTCATCGTTCAAGAAGCGGTTCATGCCATGAGAAAGAAGACGGGGCAAAAGGGCTATATGCTGATGAAACTGGACCTCAAAAAGGCTTACGATCGCCTCCGATGTGACTTCTTGGAAGACACCCTTAGGGCGGCTGAATTCCCGGACATGTGGGTTAAATGGATCATGAAATGCGTTACTACTACTTCCATGAGGATCCTATGGAATGGGGAGACCACGACCTCTTTCCAACCCACCCGGGGACTCCGACAGGGGGACCCTCTATCTCCGTATTTGTTCGTGCTATGCATGGAGCGGCTAAACCACATGATTGAAGAGCTAGTTAATGTGGATTCCTGGAAGGCGATCAAGGTTAGCCGACGTGGCCCCAAAATTTCACACCTCTTTTTTGCAGATGATATTATCCTGTTTGCGGAAGCTTCGGTTGAGCAGGTGAAGGTTATACGAAGTTGTCTCTAGCTTTTCTGCTCGGCCTTAGGACAAAAAGTCAGCTTGGAGAAATCCAAGATGTTTGTTTCTAAGAATGTTAGTAGCCAGCTTGCGGATGCCCTGGGCAGAGAAAGTGGGATAGCACTAACTTGTGACCTTGGGAAGTACCTAGGCATGCAAGTTATTCATCAACGCCTCTCGAAACACACCTTCAACAGCCTTGTGGAGCATGCTGAACACAAACTCAGTGGATGGCGAGGTCGGCTCCTGAACATGGCGGGAAGAGTCACTTTGGCCAGATCTGTCCTTACAGCGATACTGACTCATGTGATGAGCACGATTGCCCTCCCCATATCTACTTGCAATAGACTGGATAAAAGTACCTGAGATTTTATTTGGGGCAACTATGATGGCCACCGACGGGTGCACCTTGTGGATTGGGCCAATATATGTAAACCCAAGACAGATGGAGGCATGAGAATCAAATCAGCTCATAAAATAAACTTAGCTCTCATAGGGAAGTTGGGTTGGAGAATCATCCAGGAGCCAGAGGAACTTTGGGCTAGAATCTTAACTAAGGCTGAGCACGGGCCAGAAACCGACTCGAAAAGCCCGAAACCCGAAAACCCAAAAAAATGGGACCGAAGACCGAACCGAAGTCATGCGGTTCGGGTTTAGGGCTAAAACAACACTCGTAAAAAAAATTAGACCAAACTAGGCTAAAAAACCGAACCGAAACCCTGATAAAATCGGATCGAAACCCGAACCGAATAATTTCGGTTCGGGTTTTTCGGTTTTTCTGGCCCGTGCTCAGCCCTAATCTTAACCGCTAAATATAGGATTGGGAGTGGAGGACCTAGGGGGCCGCTGGTTATGAAGAAAGCATGCTCTCCTGTCTGGAGAAGCATTCAACTGGGTATGAAAGAAATTGTTATGCCCCACCTGCATTGGAATGTGTTTTCAGGCTCAGATACTTCTTTTTGGGAAGACAAGTGGCTGATAATGGAGCCGCTTAAGGCTCACGCAATTGGGACTTTATCCCCGGGCTCAAACACCTGGCGGGTCAGGGATCTTTGGAATCAATCTACAGGCTGGGATTGGCCTCGTCTTTCCCCTCTACTACCACCGTCCATCCTGCTGCAGCTGGCGGCCAAAGGACTGAGCCTGAACCCAGACACTCCCGACACCCTGTCTTGGGGAACTAGCACCAATGGGGCATACTCAACATGTGCAGCCTACAAGGAGATGTGCCATGAGGGAACTGTGAACAGTGACCTGGAGCGCTTGTATAAACTGATCTGGAAACTACCCACGCCGGAGAAAATTAGATACTTTGTGTGGCTGGTTATTAAGGCGAAGCTTCTCACTAATGAGGAACGACATCGAGGACAAATGAGTGACAATCCTGAATGTCACCTGTGCAATGAAGCTCCAGAGTCGATTCTTCACCTCATTTGAGACTGCTTCCGCATCAGGCAACTATGGGAACTTATCATTCCAGAGACTCACATGTCAATTTTTTTCTCGCTAGACCTTAACTCGTGGCTCCTCAGCAAGAACACGTCCAGGGAGACGATTCCCACTGACCTCAATTGGCCTACTATCTTTGTCACTACCATATGGTGAGCTTGGAAATGGAGGAACAATATTATTTTTCTCGTCCCCAATCCTACAGGCTATAGCAGGGACCTCATCTTTGAGCAAGTAAGAGACTTCCAAGGCGCTTGGCATAGGACGAATATGTAATAATCCTCATATTACCATAGAGGTAATGTGATAGAATGCAGGTCTGGTGAAAGCAATTCGCTTAGGTTGTGGAAGGTCTAAATTATGGCTAACCTTACGTTAGCGGTAATTTGAGCCAACCTATAAATTTTAACTTAGAAATGTCTGCACCAATTTTTACAAAGTGTGAAAGGGGTTAGACATGGTTAAACTTATACGGTTGTGTAGCTTAGTATTGGGTCACATCTCCGGGTTGTTATCAACCAAGTTTCGGGGTCAAAACTTATTTTTAGGGAAGTGATGTAATACCCCTCATTTTTAGTAAGGGTAATTGAGTAATTTCCCAAACCCTCGTCAATTATTCGGGACGCGTTAGGCGAAGTTCGGAATTTCTGTAACTCGTATAATCTCTGTAATAATTCCCTGAGCTTTATATCATACATTCGACGTATTTTCGGGGCTTAGAATATTTGTTTGGGTACAAATATATAATTTCCGGGATTTAAACCCATGCCAAACCCTTCCTCGGGCAAACAGACGCGGAAATGCCTTTTTCGCGACCGCGGAAGCATTTCCGCGACCGCGGAATAATAGCCCTCTGAGGAGTCGGGCATTGGAATTTTCCGCGACCGCGGAAAAGTGCAGGCACGCCAGCGACGCTTCGTCTTCCTCCTCGTTGATCGCATCACCGTTGATCGTCTGAGCGGCCGTAGATCTGGTCGGGGGGTTGATCTTCCTTTGGCTATAAAAGGGGAGGCTTGGGCCTCAGATTCTTCATCCACAGCTCGCACTCAGTCTCTCTTCCTCTCGTTTTCGTCGTCGTCGGTGTTGTCAAGCCTCGCCGGAGTTCGTGCCTTCGTCGGAGTTCTTCGTGGCCGAGTGGTGGTGCTTTGGAAGCGTCAGAGTGGTGGTTGTCGCCGAGCCTCGTAGTCGTCGTCGCCGGTGAGAATTTGATTCGTTAGGGTTCGTCGGATTCATGTCTGCGACCGCGAACATGAACATCCGCGACCGCGGATCGTGTCCAGACATCCGCGACTGCGGAATCCAAGCCGCGACCGCGGTTTGCCTTAGCAAACGCGATCGTGGCTTTGGAAGATCCGGTCACGGATGGGACCCTCGTTTCTTTCGTTTCCGTTCGTTTCCTTAGATTCGTATTATTATTTATCGAATCTAACCTAGGGTTTTCATTGTGGGTTCGTTGTCGTAGGAATCCGTAATTCAATTTCCGTCCCCGTTTCCGGACCCAGGAACCCGTTGTCATCCGTTCGTTCGTCTCGATCAAGGCAAGTGGCGGTTCGCTCTTGCTTATCATTCCATGTTTCCATTAATTATCAATTGTTTTTAATTGTTAATTAAATTGGGATGAACTATTGCTTTCGTTTGGGGAACAAATTTTATAAATGATACGATTAAAACATGATATTATAATAGGTTGTATATATTGCTAGAAACAACGCTATTATATCTGTTATTACCATGATGGTATTGGTGTGGATTTTGTGTATGTGAACTAAAAATGTAGTTAGAACGGGTATTCGTAGGAACGCTATGTACCTTGCGAGGTCTAGCCGTTTCTTTATAACCGTGGTGGATAGGATGTCCAAGCCCTAACACCCTTCCCTGGTCATGACTATCCCTTATCCGAGTATAGGGGAGGTGCACACAGCTGGTGCCAAACATTCGGGAAATATTCCCAAGATATCTCTCGTATCGAGATGATATATTTATATGATAAAAGCTTTAACGTGAATATACGTTTTGGAATTAAACAAGATAAGTGCGATTATGCACATGATTAATATACGCTCGGGCGAGGAGTACAACATGGAAACCGCCCGGACTTCGATTAGAGTAAGTCCTCCTTCCAAATCTGAATTCGCATTACGCAGTGAGGTTGGTCGTGGACCCAAATGGTCAAGTCTTTTTAAACGCTTGTGTGAAATTATAACGTTTCCAAATATTTGTCAGACTTTTCCGTAAGACTCAATCTTTTGGAGTCTTCTCTTCATACGTTCCCCATAAGGCTCATTTCCTTTGGAGTCTCATTTTCAGTGCATGTCTAAACTTTAATCATTCCGTGAAAGTTTCGGGTTATATATCGTCCCTTCGGTTGTTATTCGAGGGACAATGATAGTAAACTGTTATGATCACTAGAACCATTCTGTTTGCACCCTTACATAGTCTTTCATTAGACTAACCAACCGGTTTTATTTCTTGCATGGTTGGCTGGTGTCATCCGTCCTATACGGCACATCAGTGGTTGGTCCCCGAAGACTTGAAGTAACCAATTGAAGAAGAGGCTTGCAGTTGCAGATTTAAGTGTCGGTATTTCAAGGTCGTTAAGTATTACTCTAAAATGTATTTTTTATAACCTAGTCATGTAATAGGTTTATTCTTAAAGTCTTCCGCTGTGTAATTTAAAGTATTCCGCTGTAATTTCACTCTGTTGTAAAAAACACTACTCTCGTTTGATGAGATATCTTCTAATAAGAATGGTTGAGTTTGATTTAAAAATGTCTTCCGTTGTTTAACCTTTCGTTGTTTATTATGTTTATTTAAGATTAATTATTCCGATTAAAGCCTTGGGTGACATCGGGCAGCAACATCTGAGGTCACTGGCGTGTGGCATTTCCGACAATAAGTCAGGGGTGTTACAGAATAACACAATCCAGAGAAACCAGAGAGTTGAGAAGATGATATTTTGGACGAAACCGAATTCTGGTTGGGTTAAACTTAATACAGATGGCGCCTCCAAGGGAAACCCGGATCCTGCGACTGCTGGAGGAATTCTGAGAGACGAGAATGGATGTTGGATTACTGGTTTTGTGTCTAACATTGGACACTGCACTGCCCCCACGGCCGAGCTTTGGGGAGTGGCACATGGGCTGGCTTTGGCTTGGAACAAAGGTCATCGGACTCTGATTGTTGAAACTGACTCGCAACTCACGCATCTCCTCATCCAACAAGGTGTACCTACGACACACTCGCTTGCTCCCCTGGTTGAAATATGCCATAGCTACCTTCAGAAGGACTGGTTAGTCCGTATCACCCACATCCAAAGAGAATCCAACCGAGACGCGGATAGATTAGCTAACTTAGATTTTAGTTTCAGCATTGCCTTACATGTTTTAGAGTTCCCTCCAAGTGAGGTTTTATTGCTTATTTCAGACAATATCCGGGGAGTTAGTTTCCCTCGTTTTGTAATTCAGTAATTTGTTTCAATAAAAAGTCAGAGAGTGTCGTCTCTCTTTAGACCAAAAATAAAAAAAAAATAAAAAATGTATTAGAACTTGGTAATATTGGTTATTTTCCATTCATCAATTGATTCTAAAAGATGATGGTGTTTAAATCGAGTAAACATTTTCAAAGACAAGTATTTACAGGATATGGGCTAACTGAAAAGTAGATTAACCATACTTTTGACACCTGATCGCTAAAGCACTAAATAATTAACTTTTACAGGTGACAGGTCGTAGGACTACTACGACCAGAACTAATACCAAGAAAGAAGCACCAAATCCAACTGTCACATAATTAATTATCTTGTTAATCACAGTTCTAATACAGATTTACAGGGTGCAAAACTAATTAATTAAAACAAGTAAACACAAGTGGTTTTTTTCCTATAAAATATTTAGACGGCAACTTCTACAAGTAGAAGCAACAGGACGTTGTGGGCCCATCATACAACTACAAGACAGCACGTCTCCTGCAGCAAAATATCACCTTCTCCGAGGTGGTTGGCCACTCTATATACCACTTCCTACATATTCTCCCCTAATCTATGGATATGCTCATAAAATCAGTTGTTTCCAAAAAAATATTATTAATTAAAAGTTCGAATTATTTTGTTTAATTTAAAAATTAATTAATTTTTGTTTCATAATTAAAATTAAGATTATTTTTAGTAATTGTTTCTCTGTTTTATTTCAAAAGGTACATATATTGGATGAATATCATAGTATTATTTGAATTTTGTTTGTAAGAAATGTTAAGATACTAGTATTTAATATCGGAAATAAAGACTAAATAAGATTATATATATATGCTTAGTGGACTATTTCTTATATTGATAAATAATTTTAGGATAAAACTCCATTAGACTTATGTATTAGGCTTATATACGCCTTTATACACATACGTACCCACAAGTTTTCGGATTGGCATACGGTCTATTGTATAATTTCACAAAATATGATAGTTAATTACTATTTATATCAAAACTAAAAACGTCTACAATTTAAAAAATGTGAATTGTTTCTGAAATAATGATGAAAAACATTACTTTCATATACCTGCTTTATTAAGTAATATTCTTTGCATAATTCTATTGTCTCAAACTGCAAATTGACGTGATATATTCTTCGGTCGAGTCTTTTTTGAACATGTACCGAATTACCAATATAGTTATTTACAACGGACCACTTAACTTCTATTGTATTTTCTTTTCATTTAAATCGTCATATATTGGATAAATATCATATCAGACCTTTTTCCGGTTTTGGTTTGATGAAGTGCTAAGGTATTGATAATTGGTCTTTATATAGAACTTGTTTAATTCGGTACTAAATACTTCTAAGTAAAATCTAAAATGTGTATGCTCTTAAATGATATAGGTGAAATCAATCAGTTACAAAAAAGGACCAACACAACAAACGTTTAATCAAGAAGCAATTTCATATCAAACCCAAAACATAAAATTTAATTCCCATATCATAACATTTTTATTACAATAAGGCAACCAACCAGGTTATAGGAGTGCCAAAGAACAAAATAGACGACTCTCCCCTGCAAAATACTTCCTTCCATACAAAATTACCCAATAAAACTACTGAAAATCTGTTTTTTCCACTTTATAGAAGCTGTTTATTTCTTCTCCTAGTAAATAAAAAAACACTAACACAAACACAAAAAATTACCCTTTTATCATATAACCCCCTAAACTATTTTATACTGGTATTATTATTATTATTATTATTATTATTGTCTACTACAAATCCTATTAGAATCCCAAACTTTGCCCCCTGTTTTCTTCATCTTTGACCTGCGCTTTTCTTTTTTACTTTTACTGTTGGGTGAAATCAGTAGGTCCACTCAGATGGCAGCCGAATCTCAGTAGTAGAGTTGGACGATTCACTGTAACGCCTTGGACCATGGAATCCATTGTTCTGACCACGAAATCTCCCCGTTGAATCTGCAAACACCAAGAAATTGCACAAATTAAAATCCAGAATAATGAAATTTACGGCCTGAATCTGAAGAAATCGCGAATGAACAGTCCGATTAGAACTCACCATGCTTGTTCCTGATTTTGCGAGATTCGATTGGGTTAGGGTTAACGTCAACCCTTCTTGGCAAGAACACGCCAGTTCCGACGCTCTCTCTCCTGGTGACGGAGAGATTCTGCGCCGGAGCCGGAGTATGCGGTCGCCGGTTCAAGGGACGCTGAAGCGGCGGCCAAGCTGCCGTCGGCAACCCTAGGGGACGGTTATGGTGGTGGTTTTCAGACCTTCCACCATGGAAGAAATCGCCGTTTTCAGTGTTGTGATTCACTTGCTTCATCGTCTCAAGGCTACTCCAAATTTGCGGAAGCTGCTGAAAAATGAAACGAAATATGTTTAAAAAAACAATGATTCGGGAGAAACTGCAGAAGGAATTCTTTGTTAACCAGAAAAATTACTTGAAATGGTTGCTGCTGGTGAGAAAAAAATCCATGGAAATCAGAACGGAGAGGAATAGGGCTAGTTTGCTGCTTCACCGGCGGGAAAAGAAATCCACGGCTGTTGTCGAAGTAGCCGGTTCCCTTCTGCTGCTGTTGCTGCTCTCTTTTCATCCTCAGCTTCGCCACTTCGCCGGCGGCGGCGTTAAGCAGATCGAAAGAGGCTGCGGCGTCAGCCTTGAAGTAACCTTCCTTCGCCGGCGGTGGAGACACCGGTCCCGTCGGGCTGCCGCGGCTTGAACCGCCGACAGGAATCAGAGTCGATTGTGGGGAGCCGGACAAAACCAATCCCTACAAGAATTGAGGACAACAAAATCAGACGGAGAAAGTCACGATTAGAGAATCTCTGCGGAAGAATCTAGAAAGGACTGGATAAAAACCTTTGGATTAGTAGAAGCGAAGTCCTGGAGGAGAGAGGAGCGCGACATGCGGCGGGTCAACTCCGCGAAGAACTCGTCCTCGTCGCTCTCTGTTTCCGTGACGGACTCGCCGGGCGAGCCGAGCTCCGAGTTGAAGCCGGTGGTGCTGATGGTGGTTGGAGTGGAGGCGCCGAAGTCGGTGGGGATGTCTTCCTCCGTCAAGAACTGCGAAGGAAGCCAGAACTCTCCGTCGTCTAAATCATCCGCCATGGCAACAGCTCAGCTTCCAGAAACTACAGAGAAAACAGAGTACAGAAACAAAGCACGAAAGAGAAGGCGGGGGTGGATTTATGGCGGTGTTTTTGCTGGATCTGGAAGATTAATTATGACCTAGCTGGCGGATTTCACTGGGGGAGAGGGCCCTGTGTTGAAATGATGGAGAGAGAGATTTGGGGATTTCTGTGATTCGAAGATTTTGGGAGGAGAGAGAAGAAGGCGGTGATATTTGTAGCCGGAGTGGAGTTACAGGCGCGTGAATGGAGCGTACGTTACGCGCCGAGTTTCAGAGAAGTTTTGGGGGCTGAATTTTTTTTATTTCAAGAATAAAAGAGAAAAAGAAACGAGAAAGAGGGAAACCCTAATTTGCGATTGGATTGGGGGGACAACGTGTGCGGTGTGCCCCCACCACCTCTCCCTCCATTTTCCGGCAAATTTCACAAATAAAATATAAAAATTCCCTCCACTTTTTTTTACTTCTTTAACCCCAGAAGAAGTAAAAAAAATTGCGGAGTATTAAGAAATTGTTGATAAATCAATCGTCCTTCTTTTCTGTTGTCCTTTGTATTTTTTTATTAATTTATCATAAAGGTCATTAAATAAATGCAGAGTACTAAGAAAGCAATAGTGCAAATGTGCAATTGGCAATGCTCATTTTTTACATTGTATATGGACAATTTCAAAGTTCGAAGAGTCCCAAAATCTTTGACCGCAACTGGTCACGCTTCAGTGAATTTACCAATTACCATTGCTACCTATTTTCACCTTTCAATTTCTTAACAAAAACTCTTCGGGAGAACTTACTTTACATTCACTTGCCTAAATTTGACCAAATTTAACAATATATATGGTAATATCGTACATCACTTGCTCGTTGTGTGTAAGTGGGAATGTGGGATGCATAATGTCCAACCCTAGCCGAAATTTTCATATAATATTCTTACAATTTATTTTTACTCATACTTTTAAAAAAGTTTTGTACCTCTTGGACAATTTAAATCTCTCCTATAGAAAAAACCCGTAATTTAAATCTCTCTTATATGAAAAACTCGTATTTAAGATAACGTTTAACGCTTAAAAAAATAAAGGTGATTGACAACAAAATAATGATAACTTTTAATGTTTAGTATCGTTAGAAACACAACATTTTCAAAATTGTTTATATTAACGTTTTAATTTAAGTTAGTTTCGACTGATTCGTCCACTATTACCGCTATATTAACTACTAACACTTGACGTTCCAAACACGGCCTAAAGACTTGCTTGCCACAAATTAAAGAAAAAGTAGGGTCGGGTGTTTACAGTTTCAAGTACAATTTTGGATCAATCCAACATGACGTTTTGCTAAAAAAGAACGGTTTTTCTAACCTATGTCCTAAGGACATAGGTTAAGAATTCTTATTAAGGAATATAAACACTAAATAGGTAATGGTAAACCCATTTAAAAAAAAAAAACTCTAAAAAATTAACACATAATTATAACTTTCTATATAAAGGATTTTAACCTATGTCCTTAGAAAAATCGAAAATCGAATATGAAAAAAAAATGTTGATTGTTAATAAAACAGTTTTATGATTTTATACTTATGTAGTTATGTTTAAGTCCGTGAGCTGAAAGAATGAAAAACGTGTATGTACGATATAGAAGGAGTAGTTCATCAACATTATATAATAGGCTTATTTATATCTCAACTTTCGATGTAAATATGTATTCTAACAAGTTATATGTAACATTGTTAATTGTTACTAGTACTTATGCAATCACGAGTTATATATCTCAAAAGGTAGAGATAAAATGTCATTCAAAGTAAAATCTTAAATGAAACTTACCATTTACTCAATATTTCTTATTTGGGTAAGTCAAGTCACTCATGCTTGGTTATTTCGGGTTTTGTTTTAAAAAACATTGAAATAATTCTGGCTAATCAACAAATGGTAGTAGATTCGTTGTAATGACAGGAACAATTTCACCTAGTTTGTAGGTTGAAAATCATTTGTGGGTAACCGACTCATCCGTAAAATCCGAACAATGTCGGACCGTCGGTCGAAATTAATATTTGATGGGCTCTAAGACGAAATAAAACTTAAGGCCCTCGTAAATATAAAAGTAATATAAGAAATAAATATTAATTAATAATATTTAAATAAAAAAATTATTTATATTTAAAATGAAGAAAAAAAACTCACAAAGAATATAAAGAAGAAATTTATAAAAACCAAATCCAAATTGAAAAGGAATTGGCTCACATATCAAATAAAATAAAATTGATAAATGAGAGAAATGTGCCACATATTAAAGAAATTTTTTTATATAAATTATATAAGATAAAAATGAAAAAGTTTGAGTTTTTTTATTTTGTCAAAAAAAAAAAGAAGGGCTTAACGAATAAAAAAAAACTAGCACAATAATAAAAATAATTAAAAGAGAAATAGGACTACATAGTAAATGTAAAAGTGGAAATATTGAGATTTAAACCTAAGACTTTTTGAAATCCAATTGCACTTTCACCCACTAGACCAACTTTACTTTTTATATGTCTTCTATTAGTGCTCGTTTGGTTGAATACATAAAGTGTAATTCATAAAAAAATACTTCATGTGAAATTATATCATGAGAATTTGAATTCATAGGAATTGATAAATTTTGTTTGGTTACAATCTAAATCATGGGAAATACAGAGTATGGGGGAAGGAAATCTTACCCACTCCTCCCTAGCTGGTGATTGAAATTCTTGTGTTTTGCAGGAATCGAAAATCTCAGGAATTAGAATATCTGGGTTTTTTTAAATAAAAAGCAAACCAAACACATATATTTGATATCACTTTTTGCGATACTTAAATTCATGGGAATTTACTTACCAACCAAACGAGCACTTAATTAATAATTATATTACTACTACTTGATATTGGATTTGGGCCCCGCCCGACCTTGGGCCCTAGGCGGATGCCCTACCAAAGCTACCCTTTTGGCCGACCCTGAATCCGACCTGAATATATGGGTGATCACCCGAAGTAAACCAGGTGATGGATGGTTGATAAGTCGGGTGAAGCAGATGACAGGCGGGTGATGTAAATCTCACACATCACCCGCACTTCACCCACTCATCTATTTACCCTTCGATAATTGTATTTCTAATTCTAATTTATTAAGGTATGATTTTAATTTTTGTTTTTTTACGTTTAAAAGTTGAATATTTTAAGAATATTTTCTATTAACATTCATCAAAGCCTTTATTTAGAATAACTATTTTCATATACTGAAGAAAATTAATTATTTTATGTGCTTAGTCATGTATTTTACAATATTGAAATAACTAAAAAATATTAATAACTATGTTATACGGGTGACCCGAATCACCCGTGAATGATGGATGAACGAATACAGGTGAAAAGTTTCGCAAATGACGGGTGGGTTAGATGGAGAATTTAATTTCAGAGGTCAAGTGATAAAATAATTTTAATCGTCCATCACCCGATTCATTTCCGATCCTACTAGTTTGTCTAATATTCTCAAAACGACGAGTATCATATTCTACACTAAATGATGCGTATATATATGCATTTTGACAAATATCAATCAAATGAAGAGTGATTAGGATGTGATGGGTCAACTAAGTAATAAGACCGATCATCAATCACACCCATAACTTGTGGATATTAATTGTTGTACCAATCTATACGTACTATCTGCCATTGACGAATTATATACTCACATGCCTGCATTTAAACATTACTTGTCAAATGCAGAGTACATGGATGATCGATCCCTTAATATCCAATAATTAACAAGATTAAGCAACATTAACAATTGTAATCTCAATCTCAATTGTTTTTTAGTAGAAAATTCACTTACGTACATACCCAAATAATTGGTACAACTTCACATAAATGCCATGTGATTTAGGTCATGCCACTTGATTAGGTGACATGAAAATATCAACTTTGTTTCGCTTAAAATGCAAATACTTTGAATATTAATAAGGACTCGTTTGATATGAATATCAAATATATGAGATATCGGTTATTGATATCAGAATGAATATGCTTGTGAATATGATTAATATATTTAATATACTAATTTTGTTGGAAAGATAAAATTTAATATCATTTTTAATCATATCACTAATATCTTATTTCATCTGTGTGAAACATCATACCCATATTGATATTACTCTCTCCGTTAAGTTTTAATTGACGTTTTAGACTTAAGTCATTGTTAAGTTTTAATTATTATTTTAAACTTTTTCACCTATTTTTTCCAGATTTACCCTCATGTTTAGTATTTTTTCTTTTTTTGTGGGTTTTCAAATTTTTATTCATTGTTTTCCTATTTTCTAGGAGAAACCTAATAAGAGGAGATTTGCTTTTGCTTTTTTTTATTTTTTGTGAGATTTCATAAGCAGTAATAAAAAAGTAATTATTCACTAATTATAAGGATAATCTGAAAAAATAATTAATTTTTTATTTTATATGAAATTTGCTAAAACGTCAATTAAAACTTAACGGATGGAGTAATATTAAAGGGACCCTAATTCAGAATATGACATTGTTTAGATTTTATGTTTCCATTCTATGTTTGATGGGCCTAATTTGAAATTCCTTTGCCTTTTTATCTCTTCTTTTTGAAACACACGCTTAATCAACTAATGCAATTATACCCGGAACACATTAATTAGCCGTGAAATATAATTATTGAAAACTACTGTTATTGTCCTTGGTTCTTACAACAAAAGGCAATCATAATTGACATTATCATGTAAAATCCCCTATAATTCAAACTGGATGTAGTAATTAGTACAGTAGTATTTTTTCAAAATTGCCCTTGGCAAGAAAAAATAAATAAATAGAGAGAGCCCATAACCAAAAGTGATGAGGTGTTTGACATCAGACCATAATTATTAATAATTGCTTTAATTTATCTATATATACGACTATAATTATTATTTTAAGCGTATATTAAGATAGATCTGCTTAAATTCATGTGGCCCAACAACATGCATTGTCTGGGCCCACCAAGATAAGTCCAAACTTATTTTCAGCTGTTTAGTGGGATGCCAGTTAGCGACATTCATCTTCTCTAAATTTTCACCTTCATTTAAAAAATTAAAAAATTATCAGAAGGATTATATTTTAATTAATCCGACCAGATGTGGGGTTTATTGGCAGCACATAACGGTATTAGTCCGGAAAACAGTCTTGGCTGTCATCTAATTATGATGGTGTTAATTGATCAAAAAACACTCCCGGTATAAATTGTGTAATATGATTATTTGCTGTTGGATTTTTCTAATGTGTTCATAGACACATAATAAAAATTTATATTTAGTAATAATATCTTTTAGTTACTAGTTTAACTTTTTTTCTAAGAATTCATTCTTTTTAGAAAATATTTTGTTTATTTTTAAAAAAATTAACCTCTCAACATATGACTATAGACACACATTAGACAAATCGTTCTCTGTTAATCAAAGTGGGTCCTACCTGTCACGTGCAGATACTATGTTGGAAGAATTGCCTAACACGCTGTCCAGATCCAAGGTACGCAAAAGTATACAGCTTATAATTAGATTAAATTGGGTGATTTAATTTGACAAATTACATTACTTAGTTGTGTAATTTGACAGCTCAGTTGATCAAAATATATCGTACTTGTAAATATGAACATATGCAATTTAAAAGTAAAAAGGTAGTCTTCAGCTTGCGGCTAGAATTGATAAGAATTATACTAAGATTTGGCATGAATTCACATTAATACCAATAGTAATTAATCATGTATGATGATACACTAATTAATTAAATTAATCCTCTAGCTTTTGTATTGGGGCGGCAAAAAGATGCATAAAAAGCAAAAGTATGATATATATATAGAGAGAGAGAATCATCAACACACCCTTCCAAAGAGATGGACCAAAATTCTACTAATGTGAACATAATCAACATTTGCTTACAAAACAAGTTTGATTGGCATACACACACATACATATAACAAATCTATCGGTTTAGTATGTGATAATGATCACTTAGTATAAAAACTAGCTAAAAGATATATGAAGCTTCAATTTAAAGCATTGGTTTAAGTTAATTGAATGGTTTAGATGAAATCAAATCTCTCATTTTGACTTCGATGGTTCCCGCGTTCATTTAGTAGGCAAGATTGGAAACTATTGAGACTTCACCTATTAAATTAACGCGTTCTTTATTGATAATAAAGAAAAAAAAAATACAATAAAAAACTCTCTTTTTATTAAGTTGCGAGGACTTTAAAGTAGATTATAAATTGTCTTTACGATTACACGAGAATTATATACATGTCTCAATCTAAACACCAACAGGAAATTGGGTCTCGAATCAAGATCATCTTTCTCAAATGCATTGGAGGCCTATTTTAGTCGGTGAGTCTTGCTTTTGCTTAGTTGCAAGCGTGCGTCACATGGTGATTGGACTGTTCGGGAGCATGCCACATGGCTTGAGAATGCGATGTAGTGATGACTCATTTCTGTTGGAGCTTTATGTCCCCATCGTTTGGCTACGGGTATGAGTTACGCGTTCATATTGGTCTTGGATCACCTGATTTGGGTTTCTCGCTGTCTGTCGTGGATAGCGCAATCTTACATTTGTCGCGTTGAATTGCACACCGTCATTCTTCTCAAGAGGCTTTGATTGTTTACACAGAGAATTCAGACGGCTCATGCCATTTATCGTAAATAGCGCGCTCTATCAATACTTTTGTGAAAAATTGAAAATGAAAAGTCATGTATATAAAATTAATGGACTACTATTCATATTGCTAATTGATTTTATGATGAAACCCAACTAAGTTTGTGTGTGCATGTACATACACGGTTCCTAGTGTACCTATCTAAGGTCATAAATTATAAACGTATTTTCCATAGTTGGTAATTTATTTATATATGTAAATGATGGATATTGGTTTTGGATATATGTAGCATAGACAATTGGTAAGGTTGTAGATGTTATGGTACAATTGATGGATACTTGACAAGGCGTGAGGGCGACCAGGGGGATATGGCGCGCATACTGCAAGTGTTTTTCTACAAGGACCCACTTCAATTGGTTGCAAAATTTATCAATTACAAGGGTTACTTTCAACTACTTAATCACTTTTGAAATTTAAACTTAACAATGATTTTTTCAGTTGTGTGTGTCTGCCTTGATTAATATACAAACTTTAGATGATGGGTAACTTAAAATAGATATTAATTTCCAAAAGAAAGTATAACAAAATATGTTATATGTTTTCTACTCAATCTGGTTTATCCATCATCAATCAAAGTCTTTCACCTCTCTATCATCCGAAATTGTTCAAACTATTTATCCGATTTTCTTTTTTTTCGGATCGGAGTGATCGAAATTGCATGGTTGCACTTTTAGGAGTGTTTGGTAAGAAAGATTTAGGATTGAAGATTTGTCAACCATATATTTTTTGTTTGTTTTAATTGATTTTGAAAATGATATCCATTTTTCAACCCTATAAAATATGGATTATCAAACCGTTTAAGTATTTAAGGGTTGAATTGACACGAAAAATCATGAAATACGTGTGAATTAAAATCTATTCTTTTTAGGGAAATTCTTGTTGGTGTCTCTGTATTTAGGGTTATTCTTGTTGGTGTCCCACGATTAAGTTTTTTTCTGTTGGTGTCCCTAAGGTTTGGGTTTGTTTGTTTCGTAATCAAACTTTTTCATGTTTGTACCATTCTAGTTCAAATTGATTAAATCCAAGTCTACCATTGTGTTCCTCGCCCTCAAATTAGTAAGATTTGACATCTAAAATACCCAAATCCATGTCCGAACCATGTCGATTTGAATTCCGAAGCAACAACCCGTTTCGACCTTAAAAATTCAAATCGGAATGGTTCTAGTATGGATTTGAGTGTTTTAAGAGTCGAATCCTACTAAGTTGAGGTCAATAAACATAGTGATGAGCTTCTATTTGATCAATTTGAACCGAAATGATACGGATATGAAAAATTTCGGTTACAAAGCGAACAAACTAAAACCTTAGGGGTACCAACAGGAAAAAACTTAATCGTGGGTCACCAACATGAATAACCCTAAACTCAAGGACACCAACATAAATTTCCCTTCTTTTTAACATTCATGTCTTCTCAACCCGATTTCTTATCTCAATCTCTACCAAACGCCACCTTACATGGTAAAGAGAGGGATCAAGATTGAGGCACGTGGCCGCCTTCACTTTCCCGATCATAAGCGTTAGGGGTGAGCACGGGCCAGAACCCGAACCGAACCCGAAAAGCCCGAACCCGAAAAGCCCAAAAACATGGGACCGAAGACCGAACCCGAACACTTCGGTTCGGGTCGGGTTCGGGTTAAACAACACTCGAAGGGGGAAAATGGGCAAAAATGCACTAAAACCCGAAACCCGAACCGACCCGAAACCCGAAATGGTAAAAAGTGCGGCCCGAAACCCGAACCGAAGGAGTATGGATTCGGGTTCGGTTTGGGTTTTTCGGGCCGGGTTCGGTTCGGGCTTCGGTTTCGTCGGCCCGTGCTCACCCCTAATAAGCGTTACCCCTAATAAGCGTAACACTTTCTCTTTTTAATACTGCGTAGGTTCACATGATCCACCGGGTTTATACTCATGTTAAGTCGCCCACTTCGGTTTTTTCGCTGTACCAATATTAATTGCTTGGGACTTGGGATTTCACTAATACCCTAATAATTTTCAACCCTTTCGATTTCTACACATGAGAGTTGTTCGTCCATAATTTATTCTACTCCCCACCAAATAATTAATTTGAATTGTGTTTCTTGTAATTTACAGTCCTGCAATATCGGTTAACTACTCTGCGGATTCAGAATTCAAGGGGTAATTAGAAGCCTTTTATGACAGCATTTAAGAGCTTTAATGAATATATTTAAGGCCGGTCCTATTTAAAACCGATAGTCTTGATGGAACGCGTCGTTTACGATAAATGACACTAGTCGTTTTAAATCACCTTGTAAATTATAAAAGCCTTTAAGAGAAGGTGCGTCATTCACACAAGACGACAACAACAAATAGGGATGGTAACGGGGCGGGGATTTTCCATTCCCCGTGGGGAATCTCCGTTACAGGGACGGAGCGTTTAAACGGGGATGGGGACGGGGGAAAACTTAAACCCCGAGCGGGGACGGGGAGCGGGACGGGTATAGAGGTCCTCATCCCGTCTCCGGCAGGAAAATCCGCGATGATCTCCGCCGAATACATTATTTTTGTGATTTTCTTAACCTTAAATCATAAATTTTATATTGTTTATGCCCTAAACCTTGTATCATAAATCTCAAATCATTTATACCTTAAATCTTAATGATATATAAATTAAAACAAAATCTATAGTAAAACGGGGATGGAGATTCCCAACGGGGAGCGGGCCCCCGTCGGGGACGGGAGAAGTTTTTGATCCCCGTTCAGATATGGGGGCGGGGACAGGGGCAAAAAACGGGGATAGGGACGGGGAGAGTACTCCCCGTCCCGTTGCCATCCCTAACGGCAAACCCAAATCAGATGGTCTGAAAACGACGCAGCGATTAGACAAATGTGCACGTCACCAAACGAGGGTGACATGAAGCTCTAATAGAAACGTGTCATCGCTACACCACCTTCCCAACCTATGTGACATGCTCCTGAACGGTCCAATCATTGTACGCCGCACGCTTGCCGACTCATAGAGCGTGGCCAATCACTAGCAACTAAGTTTCAACGCCTCGACACCAAGCGAAAGCATGACTCGCCGACTATAAATAAGCTCCTGATTCCAACCTGGAATTAGACTAGAATCAAGAATCAGAATGGAATTAGGAATTAGAATAAATCATTCTTGTAGCTTGATGTTTGGTATGTTGTCAGAATGAATCATTCCTGTAAATTTGTTGTTTGGTATGCTATCGGAATGAACCATCCCTGTAGTGTTGACAAATAATCTCCAATCTCTAACACAACAATCTCCACTTAATAACAATAACTTATTCTATAAACTCAATCTCCAATTTCTAATATAATAATAAGAGCCATGAACATAGAACTTTATACTGATTTTTCAATTTCTACATGAAAAAGAGCATATCGATTGTACCCTAAATCATTGGTAAACAAAACTAATGAAAATTGAAATTATATGTATAAACAAACTCAAATTTACGTTGGGTCGGATGTAGATCTGATCCACTTCCATGTGTTTTAGCAAGGATGTAGATGTGTTAATTTCACCCAAATTCAAGGGAGGACTCAAAAAAAATTGGAGATCTAAAATACCTTGGGTCAGATTGGAGAGGGGAAGAAGATGATGGTGGACGTCGACCAACCGACGAAGGACGACGACGGGAAGAGTTATGTTGGCTGCTGGTGCTTCTCGCTAGCAACGAAGGAAGTAGGAAGGAGACAAGAATGAGACAGTAGATATGACTTTAAAAAAGAGCGAGGATTTTTTTTATGTGGGAATGGATGATATCCTGAGTTTTTTAGAAGAATGAAAGCCTTCATAAAATTTGAAATGAGCCATTACAAGCAATGAAAGCGATTCCTAGTTTTTACCTATCAAAAAGAAATATCGGAATGAACTATTTTGATTTTGATTCCTCATTCCTATCAGAATCATACCAAACGGGCTCTAGACCCAATTTTCAAGCGTTTTAGAATGAGATCTTTATTTAATTCTCGTATAATTTTCTTGACGACCGGAATCGTACCAAACGGGCTCTAGACCCAATTTTCAAGCGTTTTAGAACGAGATCTTTATTTAATTCTCGTATAATTTTCTTGACGACATGTAATTCACTTTAGAGTCTTCACGACTTGGTCAGAAGTTGTTATAATTCTTTATCGCCATCATCAATAAGAAAATGATAACTGAAATCTTGGTATTGTTTCATTTCACCACTAAATAAACGCGAGAGCCTCTAAGTCTAGTGTTTAATTTGTCATGTATTCCAAGAAAATTATTGTTTATCAGCAAGTCAGGTTGAGTATATTTTAGAAAATTTTGCATTTTATTTCCTGTTAAAGTTTTTACTTATTGTAAATTTTATAATTTCGTCATTATTGACATTTCTAACTTATTTTTGAAAATTTGCATCTGCTGCTCCCTTAATTCAAATATCAAACAAGAGATTGATTGCACTGGGCTCGCAGGCCCATTGGGCCTACTCATTGAAAACAACTGACTTCCGGGTAAGAGCAATTGGGCCTGAGTCCGATTGATCCAAACGATAAGCTCGTTGATGGGACCCATAGATCACGTGGTGGGGCCTACTTGAGCAATTTCGAGCGTTGCTTCCTTGCATTTATTCACTACGAATCATCAATTTTGTCCACAAAGGAGGTTTTCAACTAAAAAGAAAACCCAGAGAATAGTCCTAACAGCGGTTTTGCAGAGGCGCCCCCTGTTTAGACTCTAGAAACTTCTCCATCTTCTTATAAACCCACCGAAGAACAGAGAAAAAAAAAACAAGTTGAACCCACAAGAGAGACGAAAAAAATAAGGGGAAAAAAATGGTGAAAGACAGATCAATTGGTGTAGCCATGGATTTCTCAAAGAGTAGCAAGTGTGCACTTCAATGGGCGATTGATAATTTGGTTGACAAAGGCGATACTCTTTACATCATCCATGTCGGATCCAAATTGGGCGGCGAGTCTCGCAACAATCTCTGGCTTTCCTCTGGTTCTCGTAAGTAATTCAGAAATTGGTTCTTCTTTAGTATCAATTTGGTTATTTTGGCGGCTGAATTTGATCTGGGTTTTGTGAATTTTGGGGTAGCACTGATTCCTTTGGTGGAGTTTAGAAACCCACAAGTTATGAAGCATTATGAAGTTGCGTGTGACATGGAAGTTCTTGATATGTTGGATACTGCTGGTAGAGAGAAAGAGGTACTTTAATTTCAACATGCTTTTTATTTTTTATAATGATTAATTAGCAAATTCTTGGTGGGTAAATGATTTTTTTTGTTGGGGAAAAAAAAGGTGACAATTGTAGCAAAGATTTACTGGGGAGATGCAAGGGAGAAGGTGTGTGAAGCCATTAATGATCTGAAACTCAACTCTTTGGTTATGGGTAGCAGAGGACTCAGTGGCATCAAAAGGTATACTTTAACATATATATAATGAAAAAAGTAAAAATCCATTTTAAAATTACAGTGGTAATAAAAAGTAAAACGGTGATCAAAATTTGTGATGAGGAATTTGTTTTGTTGTTGTGGGTTGATTGTAGGATATTGGTGGGAAGTGTTACCAGCTATGTGTTGGACAATGCACCCTGCCCTGTTACCATTGTCAAGGCTTGAAGTTGTGAAGTCAGTATTCTTCTTGGCTTTGGCTATGGAGAAGTTGGCAATGATATTGTTTGTTTAAGAGTTTGGGATCTTTGTTGACTTGTTTTTTGTAATGATTATTGTGATGGTAGCGTGTAATTTGGTTTCATTACATGGTGTTTGGTTTACTTGTGCAATGTATATTTTCCATCTTCCTCATCAATAAGGGCCCGTTTGGTGACATACCTTTGATTTAGGAAATGGGCTTAGGAATGAAAGGTATAAATTAGACTGAAAATCACAGTCTCGAATATCTTCGAAGTCCTAGATAACTTTGAAGACAATGACAATATCAAACTTAGTTTTATGTTTCCTTTTCTATAACATTCTTGCAATTCCAATTTTATGTTTTATTTTCTATGGTCTTTTACTAAGAAATTGTGCATGCTCTATAAGAGGCTGAAAAATAGGATGGTACGAAGACCTGCAGCAACACACAAAACAAAGAAGGAAGGAAGAAAGAAGAGTTTAGCCAAATTAGAGCTTTCGTACGGTTTCTAAGGAGGAGAAGCAAAAATAAGAAATGAGTTGCAATAAGGTAAAAGGAGCCATCATTCATACTTATCCTGCACACAATCTCATAATTAGTCCCCTTTAAATTCTCTGTGTACTACACCGACTACCTTGGTTTTGAGATTCAAGTGGATCTCGTTCTTGGTTCAAGTATTACAATGATCTCTTTCTATTGACGGATTCAAGTGAATCTTAGTCTTTATATTAAAGAAATCTAGATCACTAGGGTACAAATTTGATACTAAGTTCACTCTCGAAACTCTTATATGAGATGTTCAAGTGGATCTCGTAGAATGTCTGGCGATCGAAATGTTCATTTGGGTACTCTAGCAAATTGTTATGACACAACACCAACTAGAATTAGGGGTGAGTAAAAATATTCGATCCGGCCGACCCGATCTGATAACTTGTCAATTTGAATCCTAAAAGTCCGTATCCGAAAACATTCGTTTAATTTTTATTCGAATCTGATCTGATTCGAGTGATTTTTTCGGATACTTGGATCGGATACGGATCAGAATATGTTTTTATAACTAATATACAATGTTTATTTAGTTTAGATGATCTTAAAATGGTGCTTGTACATTTTTAAGTAATTAAACTCACTTCAATTCTCTAATACAACATTTCTTATTTTATTCCTTTTCATAAAAAAACAACCTTAATTATTATTCTTATAAAATTAAAACACTAAATTAATAATTCATGTACTAATTGTCGCGTCACTAAACAAAATAAATTTTTTTTTTGTCAAGACTGAGTGTTCATCATTGAATTAAATTTTGATTATATAAAGTTAAAGTTATAACTTTATATATACTTGACAATCCTCTTGTATATAATATATACGTTTATGGTTCTCAATTTAAAAAGGTTGACAAGTTTAATTGTTTGAAAAAATTATCGGGACTTATAAATGGTGTTTATGTTTACATTTAGTTTACACTTTGCGGATTGTTAGTTTTGATTGAATTAGAAAAAATAACATTTTGATTTAATTTTTAATAGGTTTTCTAGTAAGCAGATAATTTGGATATCCGAGTCGAATATCCGATCTGATACGGATAATATTTATCGGATATCCGATCCAAAATAGGAGTTTTGTGAATATTTTTTTACCGGATATCCGATATATCGGATCAGACCGGATATATCCGTTTGCTCACCCCTAGCTAGAACAACTCATACATCAATCGATCAATCTCTACAAAAATTGAATAAAAAGAAAATCATGTAATTTAGCTCAATGTGGAAATTGGGCCGAAGGTACAAGGGCTTGAATTTTGAAAATGAGTAAAAGCCCAAAATCAAACCACAAATTTGCATAATAACGAGACATAAGTCACCCTCAAAAGCTAAATCAAATGTTGCTTATTTATAACAAAAAGTAACGCATTAGTCCAAATTATTTTTATAAAATCAACCTACTATTTGACATTATTCTATTATGGATACTTTTGAGATATAGGCTTTGTTCGGGAGGCATTAAATGAGACTTGTTTGAAGCTTATATAAAAATTAAGCTTTACTTGTAACCGAATACATTTTTTCAAACTCAAACTTAAATGGAATCTTAAGCTGAAATAGGACCCTTTTTGAGTTGAATTTAAGCTAGAAAAATAATGTTGAAGGGGGGGGGGGGGGGGGGTTATAGACATTATAAGCTAGCTTAACAAATGGTCTCCAAAGAATATCCCTAAATAAGCTTTAATTTACCGAACACATAACAAACTTATTTGAAAATATCAGTTATCAAATCATCTTCGATTTTAGCTATACATTTCAACTTCAAATTATCTTCAGTTATCAAATCATCTCAGCTTCAGCTTGAATAAGCTCGTGTTTGCCGAACAAAGTCATAGTCATATATTTTAGTGGGTTGTCTCAAATTGAAACTAAATAAAAATTGTTCTTTTTTTAGAATTACGCGTGATTTGATCCAGGTTACGTAGGAGACTCGATACAAAACAATCGTTCATCGAGTTCAATCGCAACTTTAAACTAAAATCAAAGTTCCATCAAAATGGTTCTCTCTCAAGAACTACGTAAAGACTTGACGCATTTAAATGCTACGTAGGAGCTCGATATCAAGTCAAATATATGTCGAGTACAACCGCAATACCTAAATCTACAATTAAAACAAACCAAAATAAAATCACACATAAATAGTGAGAATGTTAGACAACCCTTCCTAAAAGGTGGGTTTGATATTACTCACGACGTACAAATAATAGTTGGATCGTGTCTAGACAACCATTTGTCTTAGTGACCTACTTAAGTCTTGATTCTCCTCAAACAGATACGTAGGCAACCCATTAAAATTCGGGTGCAGTACAAATCACTAAAACCGTTCAAAATTTGGTATTTGTATAACTTTTAATCAAAAGGGTAACAAGAAAATGTCAAACTCAAATTTTATAAAATAAAATATGTTTTACAATTATATACATTTTTGTTCAACACCGCGATAATGCAACAAAAATTTGCCTCTGAATCCATAAACCCAACACATATAGTTGTGGAATCCATAACAATTATGTTATATTGTGCACTGTATTTTATAAGTTTGTGCACCATATTATGTTATTATTTGTGTACCACATGTGTTTTTGTATTTCATGTTCATGCGTTGCATAATAATTAATCAATTATGTTATATTATGCACTGCATTTCATGTCTTTGTGCACGATATTTCGTGTTTTTGTGTACTTCAATTGTATTTAAATAAAATAATAGTTTACGATTCAATATAATTTTGGTGCACATTTGAATAGAGTTTGGTGCATAAAATGTTACAACTTGATGCACATGAAATTTAGGTACGCCTAATAAATTTTATATGCGAATTATACGAATAGAATTTGGTCATCCCATTTATTTTTTTCATTTTATTTGATTTGCTTAAAGATGTTCGTACGTTTGCACTCTTAGCCCCTATATATACATCAATCGATCAATTTAAATATTAAAGTGACACTTGGCTTAAACTTTGCAGTTGTTTCATGGCAAGCACAATATTGAGAGCAGGGGGGATTTTTTATTTTTTTTTTACTTTGCCTCGCTTCTTACCTGAACTTATCTCCATCACTTCTTTCTCCCTATTCAAGCTAGCTTAACAAATAGTTTAACAAATAGTCTTCAAAGAATATCCCTAAATAAGCTTTAATTTATCGAATACATAACAAACTTATTTGAAAATATCAGTTATCAAATCATTTTCGATTTTAGCTACACATTTCAACTTTAAATTATCTTCAGCTATCAAATCATTTCAGTTTCAGCTTGAATAAGCTCGTGTTTGCCGAACAAAGCCATAGTCATATATTTTAGTGGGTTGTCTCAAATTGAAACTAAATAAAAATTGTTCTTTTTTTAGAATTACGCGTGATTTGATCCAGGTTACGTAGGAGACTCGATACAAAACAATCGTTCATCGAGTTCAATCGCAACTTTAAACTAAAATCAAAGTTCCATCAAAATGGTTCTCTCTCAAGAACTACGTAAAGACTTGACGCATTTAAATGTTACGTAGGAGCTCGATATCAAGTCAAATATATGTCGAGTACAACCGCAATACCTAAATCTACAATTAAAACAAACCAAAATAAAATCACACATAAATAGTGAGAAAGTTAGACAACCCTTCCTAAAAGGTGGGTTTGATATTACTCACGACGTACAAATAATAGTTGGATCGTGTCTAGACAACCATTTGTCTTAGTGACCTACTTAAGTCTTGATTCTCCTCAAACAGATGCGTAGACAACCCATTAAAATTCGGGTGTAGCACAAATCACTAAAACCGTTTAAAATTTGGTATTTGTATAACTTTTAACCAAAAGGGTAACAAGAAAATGTCAAACTCAAATTTTATAAAATAAAATATGTTTTACAATTATATACATTTTTGTTCAACACCGCGACATCGCAACAAAACTTTGCCTCTGAATCCATAAACCCAACACATATAGTTGTGGAATCCATAACAATTATGTTATATTGTGTACTGTATTTTATAAATTTGTGCACCACATTATGTTATTATTTGTGTACCACATGTGTTTTTGTATTTCATGTTCATGTGTTGCATAATAATTAATCAATTATGTTATATTATGCACTGCATTTCATGTCTTTGTGCACGATATTTCGTGTTTTTGTGTACTTCAATTGTATTTAAATAAAATAATAGTTTACGATTCAATATAATTTTGGTGCACATTTGAATAGAGTTTGATGCATAAAATGTTAGAACTTGATGCACATGAAGTTTAGGTACGCCTAATAAATTTTATATGCGAATTATACGAATAGAATTTGGTCATCCCATTTATTTTTTTTGTTTTATTTAATTTGCTTAAAGATGTTCGTACGTTTGCACTCTTAGCCCCTATATATACATCAATCGATCAATTTAAGTATTAAAGTGACACTTGGCTTAAACTTTGCAGTTGTTTCATGGCAAGCACAATATTGAGAGCAGGGGGATTTTTTTTAATTATTATATTTTTTTTTTACTTTGTCTTGCTTCTTATCTGAGCTTACCTCCATCACTTCTTTATCCCTATTCAATATAATGTTATGTTCAACTGAATCTATAGTGTATGTGATATAAATAAGGTGTTGAGATTATACAGTTTACCTATAAGTTTTTATTTTCTCTATATACGAAATGAATTAGATTGGGTGCTTAGAGAAACATCCTATGTCGAAAGTGAATTAATCCAACAATCAGAGTACTAGATGATATCATCTTTAATTTTTATTTTTCGATAAGGGTTAAATTGAATTGATATAAGATAGAACATATAAAGTTTGTGTTTACCAAATATAAAGCAAATCTAACCATGTCATGTAATTCGACAATATAAAAGAGAGCACTCCTAAGTAATGTTTAGTTGCCTAAACCACTGATTATTCAACTAATCTCAGCTTATCATTTTTGTCCCCATTGGTATGAAGAGAATTTTTATTATGCATATGTTATGTTCACTCAGTCTCGATTAATTCTTGTTTTGTTGATTTTTTTTTTACACATCTTCCATGCATTGTTGAATCATTGTTTTGTAATCATGTTTCCTTCATGGAAAACTCTTTTAATTTGCTATTAATAATAATTGCATCGGGTTATTCCCGTCATATTAACTCAATTTCTTTTAAAAAAATTATATTTTAAAATTGATTTTTAGTCACACAGGCATGTTTTGGGTTAACAGCAATTTTTTATTACGTACGTACTGTAGTACTGTACGTATAGCATATCAATTAAAAACAACGAAAATTTTGCCTGGTACCCTCGAGGTTTTACATAATTCGCGAAATACCGAGAGGTTTGAACATTTTCGCGTGATACCCCTAAGGTTTTGAAATATTTTGCCAAATGCCCTTGACGTTAGAAAATGTTAAATTTTTGCCAATTTCAGCCGTTAACACCAACATTTCGTGGAGTCTGCGCCATAGCTTCCCATCTTCTTCTTCTCCTTTCTTGTCATCCATGGAGGCATATCTCTATTAATCCCTTTCTCCATAGTCCACACCACATCAAATTGCCCACACCTGATCTCCACCTTCTTGTCGTCCATGGTTATCTTTTCTCTAGTTGTCGGAGCCACAAGAAGGTATATTATCCACCGTCTTATGTCGCTCCAAATTCATTGAATCCAACAAGAATTGTTAATTTGCATTTCAATAATCATGATTCGTGAGCCAATTTTAACAAAACAAGTTCTATACGACCCAATTTGATAATTAGGGTTGTCACCTGATTAAGAAATTAGGACAGACATAGTGGGGAAAGTGTGGTGGTGGGGAGGATGCCCGATGTGAAGAAGCTGCGATGGTCGGAGTACGAGTGATGCGAGGAGACAGTGGTGATTCGTAGAAAGCGGTTAATGTTGTAGTTTAAGAGTAGAAAAGGCGTGAGGGCGAGAGAGAAAACGAGTGGGGGTAACAAACTGTGGTTGTGACGTTGGCCTAGTGGTGCAGAAGCCACCCTCTGCGCCGCCGTCCAAGGCCTCTCCCACCGTGCCACCACCGACCAAGGCTTCTTTAACCCCACTGCCTCTTCTTCCTCCGTCTCCCTCTCCCCCAATTTTCACCGCCAATTCAACCTCTCCCTTCTCCTTCCCAAATCCTCCTCCCTTGATCCAATCGAATCTCCCTCCGCCGGAATTGAAACAAAAGTCGCCGCCACCACCCTCCTCTTCGCCACCAGAGTCCGACCTAGCTGGTGGTCGTTTGCGCTTGAGGAACGATTTGAGGAGGGAGAAGAAGCTCCCTGGAGGTCTACGAGATGCTTGACGTGACCGCCACGTCGCCCCCTCCTCCCTCTCCGCGGCACCATCACCTCCTCCGGCGACCTCGTCCCGCTCTCCTACATCACCGGCCTCTTCTTTGAGCTCCAGATTCCGGCTTCAGGAGAATCGATTCCGGCTTCTTTGAGCTCCAGATCCAGAAACAGGAGAATGGGGAACCAATTTTTCTTTTTTTTCTTTTTGCCTTTTATTTTTTTTGTAAGTTAACGGATGAGGCAAAAATTCAACAACTTCTAACGTCAAGGGCATTTGGCAGAACATTTCAAAACCTCAGGGATACCACGCAAAAATGTTCAAACCTCTGAATATTTTGCGAATTATGCAAAACTTCGAGGGTATCACGCGAAATTTCCGTAAAAACAATATATTGCTTCAAAAGGATGCCTTGGCTCTCGTTTCTGAATGAAAGTCATGCTGATCAGTAGTCTAAAAAATACTACTTAAAATTTCGCCTGATACCCCTGAGGTATAAACTATTTTTTCAAAATTTCAATTATCAACAACTCAACAAGACAATGAGACGTGCCCTAGCCCTTTGAAAAACCAACAGCTAGATATTAAAAGAGAGAGTACATCTTTAAATTCATCTATATGTCATTCTTCATCCAACTATAATCGGTAATATCATTTATTTTTAATTTTTTTTTATAACAGTTAGTTTAATTTAAATATATATAGAATTTATTTAATCAAATAAATCTAATTTAGAAAATTCAGTCAACTTAAGTTTCCAAAAGATATTATAAAAATCAATTCTTTTGATAGATTTATTAGTTAAATTTATTAGTTGATGAGATTATTTAAGTAAAACTAAGAGAAGTATTAACTATACTAGAGTCCTCTTCTTCATCTGCAAAGGAAAAATATTCTTGGTTATTCAAATTAAAGATGAAAATCAAAATGGAGGACCACCAAGAAGAATACTTAAATTTGTCAATGTTAAGATAGAAGGAAGACTAGAAGTCTATAATATTTAACATCTTTTTTTTTATTTTTACCATTTTAATATCGTTATTTTAATAATTTTGACAAATTATATATTATGTTATTTGTTACTTTCGGATTTTGAAATTTGTTATAGCAATCAATTATTTTTGGATTGAAGTTGAACGATTGTGGAGAATTTTAAAATCTCTATAACTTCAATATTAAAAATATATGTTTGTATTAGAATATATTTTATAGGACCACCGAGAAGAATACTTGAATTTGTCAATGTTAAGATAGAGAAGGAAACTATAAGTTATAATATTTAGCATCTCTTTTTATTTGTACTATTTTAATATCGTTATTTTAATAATTTTGACAATTTATATATTATGTTATTTGTTACTTTCGGATTTTTTAATTTTGTTATAGCAATAAATTATTTTTGGATTGAAGTTGATTGTGAAGATTTTTAAAGTATCTATAACTTCAATATTAAAAATATAAGTTTGTATTAGAATATATTTTATTTAACAGATTAAAAAAAACTTAAATATTTAATCTATAATATTTAGCATCTCTTTTTTATTTTTGCCATTTTAATATCGTTATTTTAATAATTTTCACAATTTATATATTATGTTATTTGTTACTTTTGGATTTTTTAAGTTTGTTATAGCAATCAATTATTTTTGGATTGAAGTTGAACGATTGTGAAGATTTTTAAAGTATCTATAACTTCAATATTAGAAACAAAATTAGAACATATCTTATTTAACAGATTAAATAATACCTTAAATAACTAACTATATGATTGATAGATTAGATCTATCAATAGTGAAAAAAAAATTAGATAAAATTTATCATAACTACCTATATATATATATACTAAGGAGATGCCTATTTCCTACATGTCAAGCTTACGTTCTATTCACATACGTGTTGTCACCACGTTTAATTTGTCTATGTGTCGGCCTCTGAGCCATGTCACCTCATCCGCCACCTTATCCATCTCACCCAAAAAAAATTATAATAATAAATCTTCAATCATTATATATTATATAAGAAGATAATATCTAATAATAATAATAATAATAATTTCGATAATTTCGTATATCTTCCTTTTTGGTAAAAGTAAGATAATGTTTTTTTGGTAAAATCTATATCTATATCTATCTATATTAATAATTATTATTATATATTAACTAAGAAGATAATATCTACTACTACTAATAATAATTTCATTAATTCCGTATATCTTTTTTTGGTAAAAAGGAGATAGTTCATATATATATATATATATATATATATATATATATATCTAATAATACTAATAATAAACCTTAGTACGATATCTACCTGATAAAAATTTCTTCCTTATCTTGAGTATTAAATATATCTACCTAAAAATTTCTTTAATAATTGATAAAATTATTTTTGAAAAATTTATAACCCTAACCCGTGTATGGCACGGGCACTATGCTAGTTATTACTGAAATAGAAAAAAACTGGAAATATAATAAATAAATGCTTATGTACGAATTAATGTAAAAATGATAAATGTATTGTACGAGATTTTATGAAATATTCATCGCTCTATTAAAAATGTGTTTTCAATCTATTTTGTAGTATGTTTGATTCATTTTTCTACATGTATATATATGTATGTTTTGTATTATATATTTATCGTTCCTAATTTTCATATAAGTGCCTACAAAAATATCCAATATAGAAGTATATATGTTTGAATATGCATATTGTTGTATGAATATCAACAATGTGCGGAAATAGCTTCAAATATTACTGATAGGAAAATTAAGTTAAATGTTACTCCATTACTCAGTTTAAACAATGTTTGTTATTTTAGAATTTTATGTGATGATTTTTTGGTGAATTATGATTTTTTTTTATAAAAAATTGCATATATTATAACTCATGGTTTATATTGAAAAATATATTTAACCACATTTTAATATATTCATATTTTGATTACAATTTAGCACCACCTTTTATTTTATATTTATTCAAACATCAAATTATATTTATATATATATATATATTTAAAATGTCAATATATACCTCACTAACAATAATATAAAATATTAGAAATTTGTACATGTAATGTTTATTCTTAAAATCTTGATTTTTAAATTTTAACCAGGGTAGATGGGGATGAGTATTGAGTTATTACCAAACATGCATAGATGATGGCCGGTCGAACCGGGGAATAGATAAAAAAAAACATGCATAAATAAATTATCACAATTATAATTGCGGCGCAAAACCGCGCAGTCGCTTTTTTTTAGCCGCGCACTTCCCCATGGACGGCTCGACATGCCGCCGAGAAAACCCGAGTTCCATGGGCGGCTCTACGAGCCGCCCATGATGGGTTCAGTTTAGGGATTTTTTTTTGAAATAAATAAAAATGTGTTTTTAAAAACCGGTTCATTGAAACCGGGGTTGTGGGCGGCATTTCGTGCCGCCCACGAAACTGGGTCAGTGAACCAGGTTTTTTGGGGGGACAAGGTTCATAGGCGGCACTTCCTGCCGCCCAGGGTTCATGGACGGCACGTGGTGCCGCCCAGGGTTCATGGACGGCACGTGGTGCCGCCCAGTGAGTATACGTTTCACTCCCAACGGTCGATGTGGACTGCACGTAGGGCCGCCCAGTACAGGTGTAGCCGGCTATATAAATTAGGGATGGTGGTATTGTATTGTATCCAAATCTAGAAACTCATTTTCATAATAAATGTCGTCGTCAAGCGGTTCTGGTTGGAGGGGATTGTCGGAGTCCTCTTCGAGCGCTAACACATATGTAGATGATGAGGGTGATTTGCAGGCGCCAATTTCTCCCGAGTACTTCAAGGTATGTAAAATTGTAATTTTTACTGTATAAAATAATTAGATCTTAAATGTACTTAGTCTTTGAAATGTTAAACTGTTTTGAAATAATATTTAATTTGTTGATATTAGTTTTTAGAAATTTAATTATTAATTAGTCTCTAATGTGGTAATTTTTGTATATAAATAGGGTGATTCTAGTGATGATGGATTTATAGCTATCGACTTCTCATCCCATTTTACTACTACTGAGATATTTCCTAGTAAGGAAGGATTGAGAGATTGGGTGCAAAGGGTAGGTTTTAGTCTTTTTATGGTGATCACTACTAAATCATCAAATCCTAAAAAGATTATACTTCACTGTGAGAGATCCGGGTTACCTAGGTCCGGCAAGAAGAAGGTGGTAGTCGATGGTATAAAGGTCAGCCCGATACGAGTGAATAAAACTAGGTCAAAAAAGAAGGGTTGTCCCTTTTTGCTGCATGGTACTTTTAGGGAAGTAAATGTTATTAGAGATCTTGGGTGGACCTTATCGGTTGTTAGTGGATCCCATAACCATATGCTTTCTACCACCTTGACCGGCCATGCATTTGCTACCCGACTTACGAAGGAGCAGCGTAGGAAAGTGATGATTGATACTGCGGCGGGTGCAAGACCCAAGGTTATTTCTACACAGCTTAGGAATGAATATTCGAGTGCAACGAGTTCGAGGAATCAGGTGTACACTGTTAGGGCTAAGGAGAGGTTGAAATCCCTGGGCAATCTGAATGTGACACAATGGTTATTGGGATTTTTGAATGAGAAAGGCTATTTGTTGGACACTGCTACTAAGACGAGGGAAGATGGGAAGGAGGTTTTGGCGTGCTTGTTTATTTCTCATCCAGACGCTCGACATTTGTTGTGCATGTTTCCTAATGTCGTCATTATGGATTCGACCTACAAAACCAACAGGTAAACCTTAGTCTTTTTTGTATTATGTGTAGATAATGGTATTTTCTGCGGGTTTTAATTTTTGTGTGTGTTGCATTTATAGGTACGGTATGCCTCTGTTCCAGATTGTTGGATTTACTTGCACCAACTACACATATTGCATTGCTCTTGTGTTCATGGAAAAGGGAGACGACAAACCACTATGCATGGGCGTTGAGACGATTGAAGTGGTTGTACGGGGAGAAAAATCCCGTATGCATCATGTCTGATCGAGAGCTAGGACTGATCAAGGCTGCCAAACTGGTGTTTCCGAAGGTTCGTCATCACTTATGTCAGGTCCATGTAGACCGTAATGTGAAGGCATATGCTAAGACGATGAAGATTGACGAGAAGAAATTCTCGGGAAGTGTTCGTCAGGTGATGAGGTCTCACACAAAGGAGGAGTACAGAGAGCGGCTTGCTCACTTTAAGGGGATATGGAGTGAAGGCTTGGTGCGATATGTGGAGCAAACTTGGTTTAATGAGCATAAGAAGAAGCTGGTTGCGGCATGGTGTGATGATGTTCTCCATTTTGCCACAAGAACATCAAACAGGTAACTTTCATACAAACATTTGCAATCAAATTGGGTTATAAAATTTATTTACTTAATTGTATACGAATATATTATTTTCAGGGTTGAGGGTCAACACTCTATGCTTAAGGACATGATTGAGACATCCGTCGGAGGGTTCGACACACTTGTGCAGCACATCGACAACATGTTTGTTGATCAGCATCGGAAGATCCGATATGAGATGACCAAGAACTGCACTGCCTTTCCCATGGAGATAGTGAAAGGCCTTGAGTGGGTTAAGGTGTTCTTCAAGCGCATCCTTGAAAAGTGCTCTGAAAAATGCCTGAGGATGTTGTATGCCCAAGCTGTGTTAGCAAAGGAGGGGAAAATTGGGAACAAATGTGCTGATTTTTGGTGGAGGTCCACACTGGGGCTGCCTTGCCCACACACAATTAAGGTCTACGTGGAGACGGGTTATCCGTTAGTGCCTGAAGAGGTTGATATTTTCTGGAAGCAGATCCGATGGGAATGGGTGGATGCTAAGGATCTTGATGTCGATGATGGTGTTTCACTGACAGCGGACAATGTCACGGTGGATGACTTCGTTGAAGAGTACTTATGTGGGACAGTTGAGGGATTTGATTTGAAGAAGATGGCGGAAAAGTGGCGTGAGTCAAAGGACCCTACATCGTGCGATATTCAAGACCCGCCACGTGGCGAGACCAAGAAGGGGAGGCCTAGGATGAATGCGAGAAAGACCGGTACGAAGAGGAAAATGTGTTGGGACGAGCATGTGGATGCAAACATGAAGAAGGAGAAACAGAAGATGAAGATGGAGGATGAGGAGCTGGGAGTGGATGAGGAGGATGAGCCTGCAGAGAAAGAGACGACCAATGTGAAATCGTCCGTTGGATCCCCGTGATCGAAAGGATGCCCTTCTAGCGGACGACCTCACAGTGGAGTTTCAACAGCAAAGGGGAGTGCCACTAAACCTGCAAAGCCGAAATCTGCTTCAACCAAGTCCAAGTCGGGTTCAAACAAGCCGGTCAAGTATCTCGGCTTCAACTGGGGGCACGAGAATATTGATCATTTCATGCTCGCCTACATTTCTGGAGTTCAAAATGTCAAAGGTGATGGTCATTGTGGGTTCCGTTCTCTTGCCGTTTTGCTGTGTCGCCAAGAAGATGAGTACATTGATGTCCGATTAGGGATTTCGAAGCACGTCCAGGCACATGGAGCGAACTACGTAGCGATTCTTGCGGAGAAAGCGTTGACGTTGGAAGAATTTGTTAGGAAATTGAATTATATTCCTTCACCGTGCACGACAAACTTCTGGTGTATAATGCCTATTACTGGGTTGACGTTTGCAACGGAACACCAAGTGGCTGTTGTTGTCTTATCATGGTTCGGACCACACACATGTCTTCCATTGTGGGCCCCCCCGGGTGCCGAGCCTCCGACAAAGGTTTATGCGATAGCACATGTAGGCAGGAGAGACCATTACGTACCGGTACGTGGAGTCCTACTCTCTCGTATTTACTTATTCTTTCATAATTTTTTTAGTAACTGTATTGTTTACGTGTACAGATTTGGCTTGTTAATGACCATTGTCCCATTCCACCGCCTCCAAGACAGTGGCGCATTTACAAGGATCCAAGTGTTGATGGATGGGATAGTCATGAGCGCTTCAAGGATAGGTTCAAGAATTATGTAGAGGAGCGAGCATATCATGGGCGACCTGACATACTTACCTAGGTTTTTTGGATTGTAATCGACTTTATATATGATATTGTATTTCCTTTTGTGTGAAAGTTTGATTGAGATTGATCGTATATTGTGTTTTTAATCATTTGTTTTTGAGAATTGAAAAAAATCGGGAAAATGCTATACGAGACAACAATATTACTGATCATTAACAAAAACACGTTCATGAAAACATTAAAGCGTACACTAGTTTAACATGAAACATAAAAAAAAGCTATCTAATCCCCGTCCGAATCGGCCTCCCCGCCATCATCATAGCTGCCGTTGTCCACCATAGATTCCGGATCTTCTAAAAGACTGGGGATATGGCGTCTCGGGTGTACATACTCTGTGTAAATGGGAACTGGAACACCAGGTCTGTAAAGAGCCATAATTTTAGCTATCTGATCCTCGTGTACCACCTCACAGAGTCGTGGAGGATCCACGCCTGCTGGAAAGTAAAAAATCCGACCAGGGGGAACCCCGTCTCCAGGCTCGAGATGGTAAAATAACGCCAAGTACAAGAAGAAACCTAATGACAACCCCCCCTCTCCAGGCTCGAGATCCCCCATCCGCAACGTGCGGACCTCGCCACCTTCGTAGCCATGAAAAAACATGTCCATTCCACTTCGTTGGCGTATCATTCGATTGTAGGTGATTCGCCCATTTTCGTAAACTTCGAGAATCAAAGGCGCCATTACCTTAAATAGAACCGAAGAAAAGTTTGTGAGGAGTGGAAATTGTGTGTGGGGCCGTATTTATAGGCTAAAATAGGACCGTTGTGGGCGGCCCACAGAGCAGCCCATGAGGGTACTGGGCGGCACACAGTACCGCCCATAGGCATCTTGGGCGGCACACAGTGCCGCCCATATCATTTCATCACCACAACTCCGCTGTACAGCCCATGGGCCGCACAGTGTGCAGCCCAAGATGCCTATAAATAGGCCATACGGGGTCCCCTTTCTACCAAGCTTGTCTCACCCAAAGAGGCAAGCTTTCACATCCAAGAGGAAGGGATGTGTTTGATCGCGGTAAGAAGAATAAATATATGTATTTTATTGATTATTTACGCTATTAGGTTGTAGTATTCGTTGAAATCTAATTAAATAATATTTTATTTTAGATACAAGAATTCAATATCGTGGGTTTCGTCGTCTAGCATTTTCAGAACTTCAGTCCCGGAGGAACACAGTCAACCGCCTTTTCCACCTTCACTAGTGAGCTTAAACCGAGCTGTCTTGTATTCATTGTAGACTCACGTCATGTTGTGGTCATTTCTAACAGTGCGTTAAGATGGATGCGATTGCCTTGTGGTCATTATCCTCTTGACTGAGTCAAGAGTCCTAGGACGAACCTCCTTCGGCCATGTCGTGCATGCTGAGCTGTTTTTTTTTCCTCGTTGCAGCACAGAAAAACATGGGATCTTCAAATTTCGATATTTGTAGGATTTCAAGTTTTTCTGTGATGCAGCAAGAAAAAAAGAGCAGATCAGCATGAACGACATGGCCCAAGGAGGTTCGTCCTAGGACTCTTGACTCGGTCAAGAGGATAATGTCCACAAGACAACCGCATCCATTTTAACGCACTGTTGAAAATGACCACAACATGACGTGAGTCTACAATGAATACAAGACAGTTCGGTTTAAGCTCACTAGTGAAGGTGGAAAAGGCGGTTGTTTGTGTTCCTCTTGACCAAGTCAAGAGTCCTAGGACGAAACTCCTTGGGCCATGGCGTACATGCTGATCTGCTCTTTTTTCCTGGCTGCAGCACAGAAAAACATGGGATCTCCATATTTCAGTATTTGTAGGATTTTAAGTTTTTCTGTGATGCAGCTAGGAGAAGGAGCATATCAGCATGAACGTCATGATCCTAAGAGGTTCATCCTGGGCTCTTGAGTGAATGTATATGTATAGTGCAAGAGTTGTGTATGTCATTTGTTCCAGTGTGTATGCATTTTTTTTAAGTGTGTAAGCCATCAGTGAATGTATATGTGTTTTTAGAATTTGTACGTGTTTTTAGTATGTATATGTAATTTAAGCCATCGGTGAATGTATATGTGTTTTTAGAATTTGTACGTGTTTTTAGTATGTGTATGTAATTTAAGAATATACATGTGTTTTTTAGAAATAACGCACGAAAATCCAACAAACCAATAAGCAAAGAACTAAAACTAGAAACGACGGAACAAATTAGAAACGACGAAACAAATATCTAAATACGAAACCAATAAAGCCAAAAGTCATACTTAATTTACTGGAATTTCAATCCCCAAAAATGTACAAACACAAAAGTCATACTAAGAACTCTCCGTCTCACTATCAGATGAGTCATCTAGATGTGGAGTGGAAGCACTAGCTAAGGACACACCCGAACCCACGCCCGGTGCCCATACTGGAGGAACATAAGAGGTCGGCTGAGACGATGCCTGCTGAGCTGCTGCACGCTCTTCCGCCATCCTAGATGATTCGGCTCTCTCAAATATAGTAGCGTCTGCACTATATACATGGGAAGGCATCTGTGAAGCCCGTACAAGCGGTGGAGCTACAGGAATGACGTCACTGAAAAGGATGTCATGCAAATGCTGAAAGTGCTCCCTACACCCTAAACAACCTCCTCCAGACATAAGCTCCTGAAGATAGGTCTGGCTCATCGCATGATGCTGCAAATGAAAACAAACATTTTAAAAACATAGACTTTCATAAAATAATTTAAAAGAATAAAATGGGAAAAAAACATACCCTTTGCAAGTTGATAGCCGGAGGTGGTCCTCTACTGATACGAGGCTGGACTGGCGCATGCGGACTCACGTAAGGATGCGACACCTGTAGATACCAGTCCAGGTACGCGCCGTGGACATCCCAAGCCATCATCGCAGGAGGACTCGCCAAGATGTGGGGGCAAAGATGATGCTCACGCTGGTCCCACCTGTGCCAACGCGGGTCAAAGTGCAACTGGTATCGCCTCGTCCCCTTGAAATCAGGAGGACGAACTGCAACCAGAGGCTCAATGATATCCATCGGCCTGCTCTGTCGATAACCGAACTGGCGTGTAAGCCGATCTGGCATGTATGGCTCCTCTACACCGAGAAAACGAATAATCCCTCGATAAGTGGAGGACCTGTGACGACCTCGAAAATCAAGACCCTCATACGGCATCCACCGTATCTGCAATTAACAAAACACGATGGACCATAAATTAATTCATTAAGCTATCTTACTGTAAATTAAAATTGAAAAACAATACGTACATCCTCTGGCCTATACTCGTCCAGAATTCGTCTGTAGTGTGACTAGTCACAAGAGGACCGGAGAGGTGTCCGGCCAATGCAGTATCGTCCAGCGCGTCGGAGGTCGTCGTCCGCACCTTCCTTGAGGTTAGGGTTACGCGGAAAGTATACAAAGTACGTCCAAATCCAAACCTGCGTACAGAGAAAGAAAACCATTAGTTATAAACAATTCAATAATGTATATTAATAATCTAAATTATAATTTAACTATATTAAAGGACTACCTCCAAAAGACGTGCGCAGCTGGCGAACTGTGCAGCTCCGCGCCGAGAACCCTCTCCGAGGTTCCTATAAAGGAGAGCCAGAACCCCGGTACCCCAAGCAGTATGAACAACACGCTCCCAGTCCACAAAAAGAGGTAGCAGTGTGGTCTTCAGCTCGTTCGTTGACTTGTCAACGAAGATGCTAGCCGACATGGCGTGCCATAAGAAACCGGCTGCTATATCCTCTGGGTAGGCACCCTCCTCAATCATCCGCATCACATGCCTCCCAAGCTGGAATTGCTTGACCCAACCCTTCCTAAGGTCGTGGACCATGTCAGCATCATCCTCATCATAGCTGTAGTCCGAATCTATCCCAAACAAATAGCCGAACAAAGCCTCACACTCCGCCATCTCCCTATCATGACCGGTCCATGGTGACGTCACCTCAAATCCCTCGATCGACAGCCCTAAAATCATCAGCACGTCATGTAGAGTAGGAGCTATCTCGCCCCAAGGAAAGTGAAAGGTGTTCGTCTCTGGATGCCATCTCTCAACGAATGCTGAAATGAGGTTGTGATCAACATTGCCGAACTGCAAATCAAGTAAACCTGTCAACCCCGTCTGCTGCGCAATCCAAAACCAGGAACCCTCCAGAGGGACCCCTCTAGGAATACGATCCCTCCAAAATGCAAACTGCATAGGGCGTGTCTGAACCCTCAAACTCCTAACAACGTCCTCGGGTGGGTCCAACGACGCCTTCGTCCATATCAGCTCTGCAATGTGCGTATCAAAGTTCCTCAACAAAGATACAAGCTGCTCAGTTGGCTCATGCGGAGATGGGGCCTGTGTGGCTGGCTCAGACTGAGACGGGGCATGCTGAGATGGCTCATGATGTGGAGATGGGGTATGCTGAGATGGACATGGGCCATACTGAGTCTCCTGTGTGGCTGGCTCAGGCTGAGACGGGGCCTGCTGAGATGCCTCACACGGAGATGGGACATGCTGCTCATGTGACTCCTCCAGAGATAGCCGCTGCTGAGGTGAGTCATCAAGATGTGGGTCCTCCTGATGTGACTGCTGAGGTGGGTCCTCCATAATCACGTCATCAACTGAGCGGACGGGACCAACATCGTCCTCACTAGCGCCCTCACTATCGGCCTCACTATGGCCCTGCAATACACCGCCAACCCTCCTCTTGCGAGCAGATGCAGTAGTAGGGCGACTATCTCGATCGGACCGTGCGATCTTACCCAAAACTTCCTATTTTCGCATAAAAAATATAGAAAATTGTTTTCTTACAAACAAAATCAATATATTAAAATTTTCATAACAATGACATATTTAATATTACAGTATAATTATCGCGATTTACCTATACTATTTTTTATAATGATTAAATACAATAAAAACCAAATTTACAAATATAACTATATTCATTTTACCCACTATAACCTATTTACATATGTCCAAATATTATTTTCTTACAAACAAAATAATATATTAAATTTTCATTACAATGATATATTTAATATTATTTAACACTATAATTGAGTCTATTACCTATACTATTTTTTATCAGATAATGATTTAATAATCTAAAATCCAAGTATATATAAATCTACAAGTGCAGTAACAATTTAATTAAATAAATTAGATTTAACGATTACAAATTTAAAAAACATCATACCTTTTCAGTTGGCCTCCGTTCATATTTTCGCTTTTGGCGAACGAGAATTTCACCCAAGTCTGACATAGCTTGATGAGCAACCGCGCACGCGACGTCAAAGGCATTCTCCGCCGCAATATCGCCCTCCTCGCCCAAAAACCCCCCAATATCGCCCTCCTCGACATCGGTTATGGGCGGCACCACGAGCGGCCCAGATTCCTCCATAGTGGGCGGCACGCTGTGCAGCCCAGCCTCGCCTCCCTCCTCGGCCCCCGCTTCACCTCCTTCCTCCGCCAGCCTCGCTTCCTCCACCGCGTCCCTTGCTTCAGCCGCCTCCTCCGCCGCGTCGCCACCCCTCTCCCCTAGCCTCGCCTCCTCCAACGCCTCGTCGCTGCTGCCCCCGTCAAACAGAGATTGGCCGCCGACGCCAACGTCGAATCGGCCGTCGATTCTGGTACATCGCCGCCGTCTCCGCCAAGAACTCCTGCCGCAGCCATCTGATTTTCCGACCGTTCTTCCTCCGCCAAGAACTCCCATATGTCGTCAACCGCAAATTCGCCACCGGGATCCATTTTCGCTCTCGAACTCTGGAAATCGCGATCGGAGAAGACGACCCTGGGCGGCTTTTAATAACGCCGAGAAGACGATCCTGGGCGGCAAGCTGTGCCGCCCACGTTTCAAATTCAAATTCGCCCTTTGGCGGGAAGCTGTGCCGCCCACAATTTTGGGTTTACACTTGGCGGCTTACCGTGCCGCCGATTTTTAACCCGGTTTCCAGAAAACCATATTTTTAATTTTAAAATAAATAAATTAAATTACAAAATCGGGTTCTACAAAAACCTAAAAATCTGGACGGCAATATGTGCCGCCCAGGTACAATTCGGGTTCATAAAAAACCGGTTTGAATGGGCGGCATTAGGTGCCGCCCATGTGCAAACCGGATTTTTGGAAGGGTATTCTGAGCGGCATATAGAGCCGCCCAGGAGGAAGTGCGCAGCTAAAAAAAATCGCCTGTGCAGTTTATCGGCCTTATAATTGTAAAGAGAAGTGATAGCTTTGTGCAAAATGACCCAAATAAAAGGTAAATTTATCTAAATTCATCACCGTGATATAATATCAGTGGAAGTGAGTCGTGCTAGTTAACGGTAATACTGCAAAAAACGTGATTATTTTCCCAAAAATTATACCACCGAACACTACTCAATGAAACTTTTACTTTTTACCAACATTTTCTTAAACGAAAAACTAATATGAGAAAATACCACTAAGTTTGTGTATATTAAATTCGCTTCTACAAACCCAAAAACTATATTATATAACAAAAAAATGAAGTGTTGACCCATGCATATAGCGAAGGGTAACCCTTTTAGACAACAAGTCCGCACCCAAATAGATGGTCTACCACAACACTATTGAAAAAATTATATTTAATTATTTTGGACTCAACCACACCATTGATTATATAATGTTTAATCATTCTTTTCTTTCCATAAGTCATGATCGATCATATTATCAAGATGCATATCATCATTGGTTTTATGTGTTTTGCAAACGGTTGAACCGCGTAAACACGTTATTATGTATGTAGAAGTATTTTTTCTGTTTTTGGGTATTCAATTAGTATTCGCTATAATGTTAGTGCATAAAATTGATTGGAAATCCGGTCGTTATCTAAATCGTATTTTTTACGCACTATACAATATCATTTAAAATCATATATATATTTCACATGTTGTACATCCAAATTGAAAAATAAGCGGTGTAAAATTCAATTTTTCGCAACTCAAACTCAAATAGCAAATGGGTTCTAATCATTATCCAAACCATATATTCCATACATGTCCTTACAATAAAATGCAGTGTCCAATTTTCTTAATATTCATAGCATCGGATTATAAAGAAGTTAAGTTTACTCATTTAGTACTTAGTAATTTGAGAAAGAATTTGAACTTGACTAGGCTACACCTACACCGGCTACACGCAAAACATGCAAACGTTCGATCAACAATGATGTCAGTGGAATTGGATATAATAACGTGGAATCAATTAAATATCATAGTAATGCTGTCCATGTAGTTTAAAGTCTAGTATAAAATTACTTAAACTCGGTCAAATAATATAAAACCACTCTTGAATATTCTAGACGAATACAAGATTGCCACCTGGACTTTTTCTCCAATCCAATCATCCAATCAAATCAAAACTCTATAAGACCGCCATTCAAACAACTACACATTTAAGAAGTGTAACTAGAGGAAGTTTATTTCCAATTACAATACACTACATATATATATATACATAAAATGGATTTGGGCGAATTGAGTGATAATTTGAAGCTTCTAGGGTTTTGGGGGAGCCCTTTTAGTAGAAGAGTGCAAATTGCATTGGATATGAAGGAATTAGAGTATAGTTACATTGAGCAAGACCTCTGTTTTAAGAGCAATGAGCTTCTGAAGCACAATCCCGTTCATAAGAAGGTTCCGGTGCTCGTCCATGGAGACAACTCCATAGCCGAGTCTCAGGTGATCATCGAGTACATTGACGAGACATGGCAAACAGGGCCTCCAATCTTGCCTCAAGCGCCCCTTGAGAGAGCCAAGGCGCGTTTTTGGGCTAGGTTTATCGATGAAGAGGTACGTTAAATAGTACTTACAATTCAAATTGTTGGTATTTTTTAGTTACATTTTAGCTAGGTATAGCAAAAGCTTATTTATTATCATTAGGCATGAATTAAGTCATTCTACACAAGTGATTTGGTTGATGTCATTAGTTTCTAATTGCAACCCTTGTGTTGATATTGAAATTGACTCTGATGTTCATAGAGGAGTTACAGGTTCAAACATTCAAGAGTATGGCGGAGGTTAATTTGGTATTCCCTTAATTTGCATTAAATATTCTAGGAAATGCAGGAGATGCTTTCTATAACAATGACTAGGTCATTAATTTAATCATTTCACACTGTTTTTTTTGGATGGTGATGTATTAGTTACAGTGCACTTAAATCATCAACCAAAACAAATTTAAGAATTTTGGAACTTCATATAATAAGGTGAGATGATAAACGGGAGATGTATCAGTTCGAGTGTATATGCACGCTAATATAAACTCAGGAAGGTTTCATCCTTGAACCAATTAACAGTTTTAAAAATAATTTACTAAACTTACATACTAATCTTTTTAGTTTTAACTATTTCACAACATAGTTATATATGTATTGTTCGGAATGATACAACAATTAATTGATTAGGAATTTGTGCAGTGCTTGCCATCGCTATTGAAGGCGTTCTGGGGACCGGAAGAAGAGCAGGAGAAGGCAACAGAAGAAGCGAAGCAGAATCTCAAGGCGCTCGAGAAGTTTCTAGAAGGAAAAAGATTCTTCGGAGGCGAAAGCTTTGGATATTTAGACATAGTAGCTAACTTCATAGGCTATTGGCTGAGTGCAATCGAAGAAGTGACTAAGAAGCCTATTGTGACTAAAGAACACTTTCCTTTGCTTACCAAATGGCAACAAGAGTTTGTTGATTCAGACATTGTCAAGTGCAATCTCCCTCCTAGGCGCAGAATAGTCGCCTTCTATAGCATTCGTATGGAAGCGGCTAAGTCTTTCAAGAAGTTAGGTGCTGATTTAACATGATTTGTGTAATAATTCTACCTTCTTTGATAGCGGGATGGCGAATTGAGGTAATGATTTTTGAGTTTAAGAGAATATATTGCTTGGTGAAGGTGACAAAAATTAGTACATTTCACTTCACATGAGGTTAAACTTATATTTGTATACAAAAGTTTAGTCTCTTCTTTTTGGCTTTCAATCCTTTAAAAGCGGGTGACTTTTTGCTTGTATTGATGATATAAATTTTATTCGGCATTGCTAATAAATGAGCCTTTCATTATTCATCGTTTGAGGATGATGAATTTCAAATGTATTTGATGCTACAAATTTCATGTGATTGTATTGCAAATTGATCACAATCTATTTGGCAATATATAAGCAATTTGCAATTGGTCACCTTCTATTTGACATTATGCAGATTAATCTATTTCCAAGAACTTATTGATTGTTCATATCAAGCTTGCTGCCTAGTTATTAGTTAATAGTCAAGCCAATGTAATTTTATCCAAAGCTAGTATATTGAACCAATTAGTCAACCATTAAAAAAATGTTTTTTTTTTTAAATATATTGTATGTGGTGATGAGGTCACAACTGTCGTCACAAGAAACCGTATTTTTTCATGCCAGTAAGAACTTAGCATGGGGCACGAACCAATATTTCAATGTTAAAAGAGAGTACAATTAGTCAACTGTACAAGCATCCCTCGCCTAATTACCAATGTTAGCTTGCCATTTCATACGAGTGCACCACTAATGTCTCCATTTATCAATAAAGATTGCATTTGAACCCAAAGAAGAAGAAAAAGAGTAATACAATGAACAAGGATTATCCAAATCTCTTCTCATATTCACTAAGGCTTTATTTGACACGTAGTTTATAAATACTTCGGAAATTTCGCCTGATATTCTCGAAGTTTTGCATAATTCGCGAAATGTCCAAAGGTTTGAACATTTTTACATGGTACTCCTGAACTATTGTCAAAATTTTGCGAAATACCCTTCCGTTTTAATATCGTTATCAAAACGTTAAATCCTTAAAAAAAAAAAAAAAAAAAAACCTCTCCACTTACCCCTCTCCCCCGATAATTTTTCTGGGCACAAGAAAAGTTCTCCCTCAACCGCCATTGGAGAGGAGCTCAACCCCAACGGTGCTGGGTCGTCTTGGCGGTGGCCGGTTGTCGCGGTGACTGGACATTCGAGCGCGGTGGCTGGGCATTCTGAGCTCTCTCTGTCCAACAATGGCGACCATTTCTCTCTCTCTCTCTCTCTCTCTCTCTCTCTCTCTCTCTCTCTCTCTCTCTCTCTCTCTCTCTCTCTCTCTCTCTCTCTCTCTCGCAATCCCAGCCACATCCCCAATTTCCAGTCTCCTAAACCCCTCTCCTTCCCTCGTCAACGTCTCTCTCTTTTCCCGCCGCCGCCCTCCGCCATGGCCATCGAGAAGGAGTCGATTCCACAAACACCAAACCCCTCTCCGTATCTCCGCCTTCAACCTCTCCACCCCTGCCGACATCTCCTCCGGCGCCGCCTTACTCCAGATCTGGACTCGGATCGCCGGCGACTTCCTCCTCCTCGGCGACTTCCTCTTCCTCCGCCTCGGCTTCCGCCAAGCTCTCCTCGTCTCCTCGGCTTCCACAGTAACCTCCTCGTCTCCTCCTCGGCGATATCTGGCGAAATCTTTGCCGGATCTCTCGCGCCGACAGTGAGGCATTGGAGAGGAGCTCAAGCGTCGACGGTGAGCTAGCGGAGGTGGTCAGTCGTCTAGCGGAGGTCGCCGGATCTTCTGCAGCTTCAAGTAAGATTCCTACGAATTTGAGTTTGAAATTGGATTGTAATTGGGGATGAAATTAGGGTTGGAATTGGATTGAAATTTGAACGAATTGTGAATTTTGGGTTTAAATTCGCGATGAAATTGAAGGAATTATTCTCCTCTGCTTACTTGATTTCATGCTTAATCCAGATTCATTAAAGTTTGGTTAACTTCTCAATTTTTTATTTTTTTTGCCTTTTATTTTTTTGTCAGTTAACGGATAAGGCAAAAAATTTAACAGCCTTTTAACGTCAAGGGTATTTGGCAAAAAAAATCAAAACCTCAGGGGTACCACACGAAAATGTTCAAACCTTTGGATATTTCGCGAATTATGAAAAACCTCAAAGGTACCAGGTGAAATTTCCGTAAATACTTTATAAATAAAAATGTGTTTTTTTCAACCTTGTAGAAATTCCCATATTTTACAAATTTCAAAAAATATTTTTTTATAAAAAAACATTATAAACAATAAACACATTTTACCAAACAAATCCTAAATTTTTGTGATAAGTCATACATCATAATTCAGGGGGTACTTCCTCATATCATAAAAACACAAAGCTACACGGACGCTACTACGTTTACACTTAGTGTAAGCAATAGTAGTTTTACACCTTTTTTGTCATATTCTATTCTTAGAAAGGGATACAATTAAATCGCTTAATTGCTTCTTTTTCAAGCCTTTGTAAAAATTCTCGAAGGTAATCAACTTCTTCATATTCTATTAAATCTTTAACAGGAGGGATCCAAAGATCATTTTTAATTTGTTTTTTTCCAAATTTCACAGAATTTTTTCATTTATTAAAATCTTTATTAATAATCGGGCTCTGATACCAAATTGTTCGATGCTAGGATTTCGGCGGAAGATAATCAAATATTGTAAATTAAACACCTAGGATGTGCACGGATCTTTAAAAGCTTGGTCTTTTTATGTGAAAATTTCCCTTTGAAATTACTATATATTAATAACATGCCATTTAGTGGGTAAAGGTCCATCAGCCTTCCGCATAGCTAAGCCTAATATCCTTTTTATCAAGATTATTAATTCCTTGGGGCTAGCCTTTTCTCTAATTCACAGTTAAGAAGAAAATTATACCTCCTTTGATGGAGGATCTTCAGCTTTTCTGGGTTGAGCACTTCTGCGCCTCCTCGCGACTTACTTGGATGTTCCAGATACGCCTTATCTTCCTCCAGAGGATGAACTCCTTCTTAACCAACCCCGTGAGGTTTAGAGATCACTGCTGCCTTAATGAACTAATAATACTTAATAAGGATCGGGCTTAATAACAAAAAGTTTTACAAAATAAAACTTGGCATATTATTTATAGTAATCCCTCTGGGAAAAGAGGGAGTTTAAGCTGCCATTACAAAGGATTCTTTGAGAGGTTTTTCTAGATAGGATTTGTTGTGTTCTTCTCTCTCGCTTCTATCTCCTTATATAGAAGGAGTTACATGATTGATGCTCCTATTGAGTTTTACATGTGTAACGTTTTACATCGTTAAATAAAAGCAGAAAATAACTTTTGTCTTTTTCTTCATTTTAGTCTTCATTTGTGGGCTCCTTGTCTGCCACCTGATTCTTCAATAATGTATTCCACTTGTTTGCCTTGCCGACATCTATGGGCTTGCCGACATCTTTAATGGGCCTGAAATGGGTCTGCTTGTCTTCAATGGCTTTGGGCCTTTATTTTAAATGGGCCTGTTTGTCTTTAATGGCATGGGCCTTCATTAATTCCAAAAGGGTCAGCTTCCCTTGTTGGGTCTTTACAGCTTTCTTCAAGGCAGTCTTGAAGTCGCGCTAGTACTTTGGTGCAGTCTTCATGTTTCATCATTTTGCACAGCCGGTGAGCTGTCTCTATACTTCCAATGAATTCATGGTTCACCATTTGGGTTGCAATTTTTTCAAGATCTTTTTCAGCGTTTCTAATGCCTTCAGTTCGACTGATAATGGCGAATTCTGGCTTTAACTTTAGAACATAGTGGCTTTTCAGATAATTTTTAATAATAGAAGACACGGTTTTAAAACCAAGGGCTCTTCTATAAATGGTAAAATCTTTATTAACATTTGGAGTCTTTTTCCAAGGTTGATTTAACTCATAATTAAAGTTAAAATTTTTGGATAAAAATCCAATTTCAATCAAAGAGTAAGTTTCAAAAATTCCAAATCCCTTCTGATATTCAGGACTTACTTGGAAGAACTTTAAGAAAATATTACTTCTTTTCATTTGCTTTAAATCTTTAAAAAGATCTGGAATAAGACTTAATTCACTGAGATCCGGTGACGGATAAACGGTTTCTAAGAAACCCATATCATAAATGTCCTTAAAAAGTTTTGGATTAGTTCCAGGTAAAAGATTAATTCTTGGATAAATTCCAGTATGATCTGGAAAACAAAAGTCGTCTGATTTAAGTTCATAAATCATTCTAATTTTTTCAAAAATATATCTTTCAAGTTTGGAAATTTCCACAACCGGGATACTCTTTGAAAAAGGGTTTAAAATAATTTTTTGGGTTGTGGTTTTCACTAAATCTTTTTGGTCTTTTAAAATGGTGCTAGGCACCGATGTTTGGACTTGTACACATGTTACAGGCTGTTGAAATGAGGAACTTGAAGCCTCATTGCTTTTATTCAGAGACGGTTTTTTTGCATTGCTGGAAGGATCCACGTCTAAATCCATGTCAGCCATTGAGACTTCAAGGCTGATGATTTCAGTTAACTGGTCGTTTAAACAACCAATCATATCTGAGATTTCATCATGTTGAGTAAAACTCTTCATGAGCTCTCGGAGTTCAGATTCTCCTTTTTCAATTAGAGATTTCCCTTCTCTACAGAGGTTGTCGCCTTCCTGACGGAGGCTCTCGCTTTTGGTGAATAAGGACCTTCCCTTAGCGATGTTTTCAATTGAGATTTTGAGCCTCTCACAGTGCGTATATAACCCAGAAGTTTGAAACTCCAGGTTTTCAATGATGTTATCAATCTGTTCCGCAACAGATTTGTTCTCCATACCTGTTATTTAAGCATTAGGACGAGATAATAAATCGGCAAGAAAATTATCCTTACCTTTGATGCTTTTAATGACAAAGTTAAATTCTGAAAAGAATACTTGCCATCTATGAATCTTTTTATCTTGGGGACCAACCCCTTGTTTACCAAAGATTAATGATCTAACCTGAGTATTATCGGTTTGTACAATAAACTTTTTTGAGTAAAGGAAAAGTTGAAATTTCTTAATTCCTTTTAATATTGCTAAACATTCCTTTTGATTTATGCAATATCTTGTTTCAGTATCAGAAAAAGTTCCAGAATAATATCTACAAATTTGACCAAGGTCATTTTTAAGGATGCAACCAAAACATTGCTCACGTGCATCAGTTTGTAGGATAAGATTATCTTTTTCATCAGGGAGTCTTAATTTTGGAAGACTCTTAGCTTCTTCTTTTAATTTTTTAACACAATTAGTGTGTTCTTCATTCCATCCTATTTTATTGTTTTTTCTAATAAGTTTTTGGATGGGTAATTTCTTTTTTGCAAGATCGGGAATAAAATCCTGAACATAATTAAGGATTCCAAGGAATCTTTGAATTTCTTTTTTAGTTTTTAATTCATTAGGTAATTCAAGGAGTTTTTTACCTAGATGGTCTTGCATTTCTATACCGTTTTTTGATATGTTAACTCCTAGAAATTCTATTTTACTTTTACATATTATAGTCTTGGACTGACTAAGGACAATTCCTTCATTTTCACATCTTTGAGCAAACGTTTTAAGATGGTCTTTATGTTTCTCAAAAGTTTCAGAACAGATTAATATATCATCTATATAGATAATTAAAAAGCTTCTCATATCATGAAAAGCATTATCCATTCTTCTTTGAAATATATTAGGAGCATTTTTTAATCGAAAAGGCATTACCAGCCATTCGTAATGGCCATTTGGGGTACTAAAAGCCGTATATTCAACCGATGAGGGTTCCATTTTAATTTGCCAATATCCAGATTTACAATCAAACTTAGAATAGAATTCTTTTTCCTTTGCAAGGTTAAGAAGTAAATCTTTATTTGGAAGGAAATATCCATCAAAAATAGTTTGAGAGTTAAGTTGTTTATAGTTAATAACCATTCTAGCTTTTCCACGTTTTATTTCACTGTGATTTCGGACCATAAAGGCAGGAGACGAGTGTCTACTGACCGAAGGTCTAATAATATTCATTTTAATTAGCTGTTTAAGCTGATGATCAAATTCCTCACGATCCTTTTCACTATATAACATAGGTTTTACTCTGATTATGACATCATGGTTTTTTAACTCTATTTTTGCTTTAACAGTTATTTCTTTCCAGAAAGCTAAAGGGTTTTCAACAAAAAAATTTGCTAGAAAATCAAGAATCTCGGTTTGGTCTCTTTCATCAATGAAGTTTATAATTGGTTTTTCACCAAACTTCGCTGGCACTCTGATAGTTTTTTGGACAGTATAAGGATTATGATTTCTAGGGATGACTAGAAGTTCTTCACAAGGGGTTTTAAACCTTATAGTGTTTAAAGATTGTTTATAATAGCTAAATTGTTGAATGAAATCGTTACCAAGAACGATGTCACACTTTATTTTGTCAAAAATGAGGCTGTATCGTAGCTTTACGATTTTACTGCCCATTATTAAGTGAATATCTTTAACATATTCATTTATCAGATTTTCATTATTATCGAAACCATAAACTTTTATAGGTTTATTAAATCTGTTTATTTTCTTGAGTAAAAAGCTTTTCATAATGCTAGTCATTGCTCCAGTGTCAATCAGAGCACAAGTTGTTATCATGGTTTCATGTATAGTAGTTTCAATGTAAACAGAGCTTGAAGTCATTTTTGTTGACATATCTCTATATTTTCTCCAATGATAAACTTGATTTGGTTATTTGTTATTTCATACTTGGTGTCATTTAAGAATTCATTTTCAATTTCAATATAAGGTTTCTCATCATACATTTTAACATAATTACTATTTGTAAAAGCATAAAGTCCTCTATAATGGATCGTAATAGGACTTTTTCCTTTAACCATAAGATTAGGATTACCTAATTTATAAAATAACATGATATTGTCATCAATTTTTTCATCTGTAAGACTTAAACTGAATTTAGGATAACTTGTGAACTTTATAGTTTGGTAACAAAGGTTACCATTAACTATTCCAAGGCTCCCTTGTTGATAATCAGTTAATCTACTATCTTGCAAAGCAAGGGTTATAGGACAATCAATTCCTTTTCTAAACAGACTCTTAACAAGGATTTTGATACCTGCAAGGTAAACATATCCAATCTTTTCACGTCTTTCCTTAGGGATTTTGCTAAGTCTATCTTCTATCCAATTTTTGTTTAATAATTTCAAACAAACTTTTCCACTAGCGTTCTCAATTCTAATACTTTTTTCACCTTCGATGTAGCTATGTATTATTACTTTTTCCCTTTTAAAAATGCCTTTTAGGGCTTCAAAGGGGCTTTGATTTACTGGTTTTAAAGATAATTTTGTTTTAACCAATTCTTGATATTTCTTTTCATCAAAGTTTATTACAGCAAGATAGTCTCCTTTCTTTTCATAGATTAATTCATTTTCATTTTCCATATCTTGATTGCTTATCTCTGAACTCATTTTGAGTTACTATATTCTGTGTACTTTTCATCTTCTGTATTAATATTGTTATTACTATCTGTTTCGTAGTAATAAATATCAGAATAATCCGATTCTTCATTGTCTAATCCTTGAGTATCTTTTTAAATTTTTTCAAAGTTAAATTCTCTGATGAACTTTTCCTTTTTCTTAGGGCATTCATTAGTAAAATGTCCTGGTTGCTGGCAGATCCAACATTTACATTCTGATTTTGGCTTAGTAGGATTTCTCCTAAATCTTCTAGGCTTTTTTTGGTATTTGTTCGAAGTGTTTTTATTGAATTTTTTATAATACTTCACCTTATATTTTTTGGGATTTCTTTTATATTGATTTTGCCTTTTGTTACTTGTTTCACAACCCCACGCATTGGGTCCTTCCCAAGTGTATGGTGGACAGTATAATTTATGAGTTCCTACTCTCTTAACACTTTTTTGAATTTTCATTTCTCGACAAAGTTTTCCTATTTCATTTTTTATGAAAGTTTCACGGGCTCCAAAGTTGTCTACTAGTTTTGGATTTTGTTTACTATATTCTTTGTATTTTTCAGAGAAATATTTTGCCCATCTATAGGGAAGTTTATTAAAAAGTTTATCAAGTAAATTTTTTATTTTGTTGCTATCTAGTTCTTCATAGATCGCATAATAATAATGAGCGAATTCACAAATATATTCTCTAATATATTTCATGTTACATATTGACAAATTTTCAAGTTTATAAACTGCTTCTTCAACTTCTTTATTTCTCATCTGATTAGAATTGTCATTCCAGGTCTCACCAAAACTTTCTTGCCATATTAAATTAGCAATAACATCAACCTTTTTGCTAATCGTTATTTGATTCTCAAAGTTAATTCTGCTTAACTGCCGTTCCACCATTTTTTAATATTTCCTTCTAGAGTGTTTATAGTATAATCAAACATTTTATTATCATCTTCTTCTTCAAGAAGAGTATTGAAAACTATTTTCAGTGCGTCAGACCATTTTTGAATAGCTGCATCTTTATCTAGAATACAGTCTAGATTAAGTTTGATTCCCATAGGGGTTACAGGAATTTCTTCACTCATTTTAGGAGTGAATCTTGTATATGTTTTATAATCTTTAAAGTTGTAATATGGGATCATAGATTTTTTAGCGGGTTTACCGCTATAAAACGTTTCATTTGCTGGTCTTTTTGATCCGCTAGTTCCTTCACTTTTAACATGAGGGGTAGCATTATTATCACTAGTATTTGTATTTATTGTTAGTCCATTTAATTTTTTATTGATTTCTTCAATCTCAGAGTCTGAGTAATCAGATAAAACACTTTCTCTTTTTATCATTCTTCAACTGCTATTTCATCTGTGTCCTTAATCACAGGGATGTATATTCTTTCTTTCATAGCTTTTTTCATTTCTTCGAATTGTTTTTTAAAATCTGGTAGTCCATAATTATTTCTTATGGATGGCATAATTAGCCTTTCATTATCGTCCAGAGCATATTTTTTAACTTTTATTTTAGATTTCTTAATATCTATTTTACTCATGAAATCTACTATGGTCTCCATACTTTTTTCTATGGTATCCAATTTTTCTATTTCTTTTTCCATCTTTTCTATTCTTCTTTCAGTTTTCTTAACGTCTTCTAGTATGTTAGTTAATATTTCGAGTAAATCATTTATATTATTCATTCAAGAGTTCTTTTAAGTGCTTCAAGCATTATTATCTTGAAATCAATGTCCCTGGAGGACTGATTTATTCTAAACATTATATTTCTATCACCTCTTAATTCTTTGAGTTTCGTATCTATTGAATTTTTAAATCTTATTTTTTGGTATGTGTTTTCTAATATTAAATCACATAATAGACTTAAGGTTTGTCTAAACCTATTAAATTCTTGTTCAAAATGATAAGAACTTTCATTATTATCCGTTTTCATTCTTTAAGAGGTTTTTGACTCATTTAATATATTCGTCCAAAATATAGGAAGATGACAAAAGTGTAAAAGATTCCTTTTTTACACTTAGTGTAAATGGACATTTGTCCAAGCTACACACATTGTGTGTGTAGAGATGATGTAATTGATGAGTCATAAAATCATAGTGTCGGGCCTTTTAGCCCAACCATAGCTATCCATTTTGAAATTAAAAAGGGTATGGGCCTTTAGCTCATTTGTTAAACCCATTTAATTACCTAACAATACCCTTTAATGGCCCTTTAGCCCATTTATTAAGCATACCTCATTTTATTGACCCATAGATTCAAGCTAGGGTTCCAATTTTGAAATCTATTTAGTTTTAGGTTTTTTTTAGTGTGCGGCGTATGCCCATGAACACACTCTAACAAGCCTATTTTTAGCAATAATTTTTTTAACTATTAGTTTAATTTTTTTAAGGCTTTATTCATTCTCTATTAGGAAAAATTTTGTAGATAATTTCCTACTTTAACTTGTTAGAGTGTGTCCATGGACACATACTAGAAAAACCGTTAATTTTATTGACCCATCTGTTATATACGGATGATTCGAGGTTGGAGTGGGTTTGTTCATTTGCGAAACATATTTTGGTTGTTTTCACTAATTTTGTTATTGTTCATATATAATATATAAGGAATTAATCATATGACTCATATCTCCTTTTCAAGTTATGAATATATAAACTTTTAATGGCAAAAAGATCCATAAAATCATCAACTTAATTAGACTAAGAATTAAGACTCCTTTTGCGTGCGAAATGCAAATCATGCACATGTAATATAAAATATTAAAATATATATGCATTTAGGCAAATATATGGACTTTAGTTGCTTAAATGTGTATATGTCTGCATGCTTTTTAAAGTGCATAATTTTTTGGTTGTTTTCACTAGGGTTTTCAGCGATTCAAGCGCTTCCTTCTCCGCCTTCTCCCTCTCTTCTCCCAGGAATGCCATGATCGCCTTCCTCCCCGGAACCGTAACCTAATTTATGCAATTCAAATCACTTCTAAATTAGTTCAACCTAATTTATGAAATCAATTTAAGCTTCCAATTTTGACCGATTTCAACCTAACCCTACCTTTTCGTCGGTGAATCTGCACCAGAATCCCGCCACGGCGCGATCGTAAGGGTCTTGAGGCAAGATCGGATTTGGTTTCCAGATCTCGTCGATGTATTCGAGGATGATCTGAGATTCGGCGATTGGCTTGCCGTTGTGCAGGAGAACAGGGATTTTCTGGTGGATTGGGTTCGATTTGAGGAGTAAATCGCTCTTGTTCTTGAGATCTTGCTCTATGTACTCGTATTGTACGCCTTTGAGCTTCAGTGCTATCTCCACCCTCCGACTGTACGGGCTCGTCCACATTCCCAGCAGCTTCACTTCTTCACCAGCCATGTATGATTTCTTCCTTTCTTTCTTGATTTGATTGTTTCTGCTAGTCTTTGCTGAGATTTGTGATGGCGATGTGATATTGTGATCTGATCTGATTTATAGATCTGTAAGGTGTTCCTCTTTGTTATTGCCCTTGATCATCATCCCAAAATGATGTGTGAATCAGTGTGAGTTCTTCCTATTTGATTGTGTCTCTTTCCTATTTCCTTGTGTTGTTTGTTTTGTGAACAATTCAGCTTATACACTGCCTTGAAGGTCTGAATATGGGAGTTGAGTGTACCTTAGAAAGTATAAGTAGTGTTTGGGCTTATGTGCTGCTTGTTCTCTGGTGCTGTTGAGACATCTCTTATGATATAGATATGTATGTAAATTACATAATTGTCATGTAATTTCTCAGGAGTTTTTTTTGATATCAGATTCCCAGACAAACAACAGAAGTTAAAACTACATTTACCAATATGTGGTTACTATTTGACAGTCACTCTTTGTTGAATGCAATGACAAGATTAGACCACAAGAGGCTAAAATAGCAAGCAAAAATACAAACGAATGTGAGGAGTTGATGGCAACGGGGCGTTTTCAGGGCAGGAAAATACAGGAACTATGCTTTATATGTAACATATTACTTATAGATACTATGCTTTATATGTAACATCTCATATAATATATAGTTTTCGGCCTAGGCAGTTTAGTCGCTGCTAACAGTCTAGTGTTGTACAATAGATCAAACACATAAGGACAATATATATACTAATACTAAGTTGCCTATTTTTCATATGTATACTAAGTTGGCTTCTATACTACCATTACTAGTTATAGCAGCTGCTTTTGAAGAAGAGCTCCACAGATGATCTCTCAATAGTAGAGTGAACCTGTTGGAAATAATGTTGTTATAATCAATTATCACCTTACACTAAGAAAAGCAGGAATCAATCATCATCAAGACTTTAAACTTAGACAAAATGATATCATACCTTGCCACCAGTTTCCTCTAGAAGCAGTATTAGGATCCTCTTGTTCCCCATCTTTCTTGTACTGATCAGATTTCCATTAAAATCATATAATCAGCTTTATCATTATACAAGAACAAAGAAGAAAACTTTAGTAAACAACTTTACTAAACATATACACTTACAGTAGTGACAGAGGTAGAACTCTTGGTGGTCTGTGGGTCAGAATAATTGTCTTGCCCACCATAATAAATTGAAGAGCTATAATTGAAAGATTGCTGCACTTCTTTCCCAAAGATTGAGTCTAAGCTCTTATAATCACTTCCCTGAGAAGAGTTCTCTGAAAATGCCAAACCCATAAAAAAGTAATTTCACTTCAAAACAGAACCAAAATCCCACAACTTCAGAAATAACATATTATGATTAAGGAATCAAAGTGAATTAAGTTTTTTTTTTAAAAAGATGATTTTATGGGGAAACCTGCTCTGCCACTCAAAGGATCATGCTGAATACCTTGCTTCTTGTCACCAGTATCCTAGAAAACACAGATCAACTCATAAGAATGGGGAAATTGAGAATAAAGGAAGCTCCTTTTTTATGTCAATTTGTTCTAATCAACTTTTAAATACAAGCCAGAAACAGAAACACTGTAAATTCAAGAATTCAACTGCACAAAGAGAAGCTGGAGTTATATACCTTGGAGGAGGAGTCAAATATGGAGCCGAAAACCGCAGTTAAAGAAGAGGAATCTTTGGAATCGAACAAATCATTGGCAAACGAGGATGATGAAGAAGAAGAACCCAGTTGCTTACTCTCCTCCATATTCAGAGATGAGAAAATGGGGGTTTGGGGATGATCAATATATATATGCAACGACCACCGTTCAGAAAAGTAGCAGCAGAAAAAAAGGAGAGATTTTTTTTTTGCACAGAAACAAACGCAGAATTGCAGGGGACAAAATCAGAGAAAGGACGAAAGAGATAGAGAGAGGGGATAACACGTGAAAGATGGTGGGAAGAAGATTAGAAACGGCCTCCCCTCCAATTTGTAAGCCCGAATTCCGCAACCTCATTACAAAACAAGTGACGGATAACAAATTATAAAGTTAAGATTTTTCATTTTCTTTTGGACAACTTTAATAAAAGGGAATTAAATAGTCATCCATATAGAAAAAGTTGTCATTTTAGCTCATAATTTTTATAATTTTTTTTTATCATTTTAAGTATTTATGTAATAATTTATAAGTGGGTTACGACGTTTTTCTTTTTTGATATAGTAAGAATTCAAAGTTGCAAAAATACAACTTCGAGACGCCGAAAATATCGACAGTCGGAACAATCGACAGTGGGTTACGACGTTTGATATCGAAAGTTGTATTTTTTTCTCTTTTTATACGTATATTCTATGTTTATTTGTTACAATTGAGATGAGTTTAAATAATGGTAATTTTTAAGAAAAAATTATGAAAAATATAAGATTATTATTTTATTTTTTAATAAGTGTGTCAAATTGATAATCTTTTTTATGTGGAGGGGTAGTAGATTAACCAATCTCTTAGGTCAATTTCAACGGATGCATCATTTCTTTTTAAAAAGATTTTATCGATATTAATTTTTGTAAGCAATTTCTACAGTTTCTATGATAATAATTTCTTGAAAAAGAAAATGGCTTCTGTAACTTGGTTTGGAAACAACCTTGTAATATCTAAGAATTCCTAGGATGGTGTAGTCGTTTTCACATATTACCATATGAATGAATTTCCGCTAGTGAATTCAGCTTATTCAAGCTAGCTTACATAGCTTATATTTATGGAATAAACTCTTATTATGATCGATTAAAGGGTTTTTCTAACCTATGTACCTAATACATAGGTTAAGAATCTTATTTTAAAAAGTTGTGATTATGTGTTATCATTTTACAAAGTTAAAAAAAAAAATGGGTTTAAGTATTTTTTTTTAGGAATAGTTTTCAAAATAAAAAGGATTAACCTATGTCCTAAGGATATAGGATAGAAAAACCGTCAGTTAAAAATAGTTTATTGAAATTTATGGTAATTTACTTTCGTAGAATAAGCTTATTCTATAAATATAAATTACCATGCTTTCACGAGAGCTTAAAGCTCTCGAAAAATAAGGTTATTTTCAAGCTTAGGCTAGCTTATACAAGTTTATATTTTTTTATATTTGTATTATTTTTCATAAATTATTATTTAAAATATTTTATCTTATTTTTTTAGTAAATTAGAATCAATTTCATTTTACCAACACATTACTAGCTAGACTAAATAAAAAGATTCAAGCTAATAAATCCAGCTTATTAAGCCCGTTTATTTCGCTCATTAAAAAGATTCAGCTAAAATTCAATTACTTAATCAATTTCAACTATCATAAACTTCAATTTTAGTTTTAAAAAACATCTTAAAGTTGGTTAAAGGAGGGCGGTGGTGATCATTTTTTGGATATGGTGTAAAATAGAGTACATGTCGAGATCTCTGAACCGGTCCTTGCCACGTGGACACAATAAGCGATTTTAGTGACCACGTTTTCTAAATATCCAACCTCTTGCTTCCACGACACAAATTTCTTTTACCCTTCAGTCATAATCTGAAGTATTCGGTAGAAATTGGTTATGTGGTCGAACTCGGTAGATGAAAATGTATAATTTTTTATTAGTAGATATAGAATTTGTAGTTTATAATTGGGTGTGAGAGTAAGGGGTTACTTATAATTATAAGAAATTGGTATAAATATGTATGAAGAATTGATTTTTATGTTAAAAAATGTAGCAAATCAAACACCAAACTATCTATTTGAATCATATGTCATAGTATATTAAAATGCTTGAAGTCATATTTGATGATCTCCGCGTTTTGTAAATAAGTAAATGATGCAAAGTTATACAAGACTGACTCTTTAATGAACGTGATTCCTCTATTTGAACATGAATCACAACCAAAGAATGCGATAAATATGGAATTTCTTTTTACTCTTATTGAACGTAAAGACAACTCTCCACTCTTTTTACAATTACACGATAATCATACACAGATCTGGAAAAAAAATTAAACATCCTTGTAGAATTGTTCTCCCTTTTTTCCGACTCCCTTTTTATGAGTGATGCCATGTTATTTATAGGAGAGGAGTCATGCTTCTGCTTAGTCGACGTGAGGGGACACGTGTTGACTCGCGATTCTTTTTATAGTGGACGTCGGCAAGGGGGTGTATGGGGCTGATTGGACTGGCGGAGTGGGAAGGCGCGTGTCGAGCGGGAGTGAGACGTAGCTGTCAAGCCCATATTAGTCCAAGTAACCCGCTTCGACCTGGAGGCGCCTAGAGACCCATACGTGATTATACGACGCGGGGGTTGGAAGACGTGTTGTTGGCTTAGTGTCGCGGCTCATTGGGTTTTCCGCGCTAGAAGATGTACATAGTTTAGTGTTTTGTCAAGACAGTGATGTCTTTCGTTACCCGTTTTGCCGAGATTTGTGCTATTTTGTTGTGATGAAAACATAACGCGTTGATTTTACGTGAATGTCGTCATTTCATGACGACGCACACTATCAATATTATTTTACATTAAATCGCAATATTCAATACAATGTAATATAATTAATATAATTTAATATATTATGATATGTAATCCAAACGTAAACGTATTTTCAGATGTGTTTTTTTTCACCAGTAATAAGTAGGCTATTTTCCCTTCAATTGACGCCTTCACATGGCACTTTATTACATGTTTTCCTATATTAATTGAATTCATAAGCCCTTGTAATTTTATTCATACGATGTCCATCAAGAAAATATATATTCTTTCGTTTACTAATGTGTATTAATTTTCAAACCTTCTAAACCCTAATATTATAGATTAAAATAAAATTAAAACTTTCCCTAAAATAGTAAAGAAACGAAATCCAATTAACGAGAACAGAAATACATAAAATTTATTTCCTATTCGGAAACTGGGATTACCGTCCCATTATCATCCCTAAGCTAGCATAAGATATGATCGAAGAGGTTTTTCTGATAATGGTAATTAAACACTCCAAAAGAAAATCAAAGCAACCCTAGCTAAGCTAGCTTTAATTCCCACCCACTAATTGAACTCCATGAGGTATTTATCTAATTTAATACTTGTTGTGTCATCTGATCTCACACATAAATAATTCATTGTCTTTGGATGGACTATCTCAAAGTCCCTTTTCATGGACGAATGTACTTTTGTTGAATTATGGAGATCTTACTTCAGTATATATTTAAATAAAACATTACCGATCACATATGTATCACACTTAAATTTAGTATAGAATTAGGGGTATAATAAATAATAGTTGCCATATTAACTTGTATTGTAGGCCAATTGTGAGAGTTAGGGGTATAATAAATAGGATGCGGCTCGGATGCGAAAGACTCTTAAAATACAAAATACAAAAGATTTTTAGACGTCCACGGTGGCCAGATCTACGACTGGAGATAATATGAAAAAGAACCTTTATTTATTCACACGCGCTTTATTCGCTCAGTGTGTTATTCGCTCGCCTTCAAATGCACCTTATGTTTATATGCTTGTATTTTACGTTTATTTGCTTGCACTTTATTTTTGTTCGCTTGCACTTAGTGTTTATTTGCTTGCACTTTATGTTTTTTTGCTTGCATTTTTTTTTATATGCTTGCACTTTATGTTTTTCTTATGTTTTCCTGTTTGCACTTTTGTTTATCTGGTTGCACGTTGTGTATATTTGCATGCACATTATGTTTGTTTGCTTGCATTTTATTCTTATATGCTTAACAATGATTTTCTTCTTGCACATTGTGTATATTCGAATGCATTTTATGTTTATTTGCTTGCACTTTATGTTTATTTGCTTGCACATTATGATAGGTTCAAGGGATTAAACAACAGAAAGTGCAAGCCAATAGAAAGAAAGTGCAGGGAAATACAGAGTAAAGTGCAAGCAAGTGAACAGAAAGTGCAAGCAAATATGAGATTAAAAATATTTAAAATGTAAGCAAGCGAACATAAAGTGCATCAGAATAATGAATTAGTGCAAGCGAATAGAACGAAAGTGCAAGCTGTAAAACAGAAGTGCAAATGAATAAAAAAAAGTGCAAGGGATTAAACAACAGAAAGTGCAAGCCAATAGGAAGAAAGTGCATGAAAATACAGAGTAAAGTGCAAGCAAGTAAACAGAAAGTGCAAGCAAATATGAGATTAAAAAATATTTAAAATACAAGCAAGCGAACAGAAAGTGCATCAAAATAATGAATAAGTGCAAGCGAATAGAATAAAAGTATAAGCTATTAAACAGAAGTGCAAATGAATAAAAAAAAGTGCAAGGGATTAAACAACAGAAAGTGCAAGCCAATAGGAAGAAAGTGCATGAAAATACAGAGTAAAGTGCAAGCAAGTGAACAGAAAGTGCAAGCAAATATGAGATTAGAAAATATTTAAAATGCAAGCAAGCGAACAGAAAGTGCATCAAAATAATGAATAAGTGCAAGCGAATAGAACGAAAGTGCAAGAGATGAAACAACAATCAAATTACATTGTGAAATTCAAGTATAGTATGTGAAATTCATCAAACAAACAAACAAAAAAGAATTAGAAAAGTTTGAGCGAAAAAAAAAGGTTGGAGCGGAAAAAAAAAAGCGCATGTATGAAATAAAAAGCTGGAGCAAATCGAACGGCTAAAAAGTTTTCGTATTTTGTATTTTAAGAGTCTTTTACACGTGACACTTTTCCTAATAAATAATAGTAGCTATATGGTATGTGGTAACAAGTTAGGGATAAAAGTCGCCATATTAACTTGTATTGTAGGCCAATTGTCATCTTCTAAAAACATGCATCATTTCATCAAAAAATAAAATAAAATATGCATCATGTATAGACTTGTACAAGTCCGGGCTAGCCCGACCGGCCTGCCCGGTTAAAAAATCGGGCCTGGATAACAATATTGGCCCGGTCGATCCGGGCCAGCCCGGTACAGTAACGGGCCGGGCACGGACGGTCCTGTTTATATAATTAATATTTATTTATAATTATATTTATAATTATATATATATATTTATAATTACTGTTTATAATTTTTTATATATATATTTATAATTTTATATATATATTTATAATTTTATCCGATCGGACCAGCCCGCCGAATAACCCGGCCCGGTTGACCGAGCGGGCCTGGACAAAAAATCCAGCCCGATCAACCGGACAAAAAAATATAAAAAACCCGGCCCGGGCCCGGCCTGAACCCGGATTTGTTAAGGTCTAATCATGTATCATGTATGGGTACTTTAAAAAGGTTACTTACTTTTCTGTGAGTTGATGATCGATGATTAGGCTTCCATTATATATAAAAGGCTGTTGTACACTTTTGAGTTTTGAACGAAATTTATTTGGGTGACTTTAGAGTCACCAACTCTCACTTAAAAAGTATATAAATATTTTAATAAGTAAAGTTAATAATTAATTTAGGAGGGTTTAAAAAATCAAAATAAAACCTAGAGGATTAGTGATCTTAAGAGTGACTCAATCCTCATTCATTTTAACCTACTCGGCCATTCCTTGTTATTTTTCGTCCATTTATACATAATAACTACTCCATCCGTTTATTAAATAGACGTTGACACAACTATTAAGTAATGTAATAAATAAAGTGTAATTTTATAAACTTTTTAAAATTTATATTTAATTAATAATTCACCTTATTTTTATCAAATTAATAATAATGATAATAAATTGATAGTAAAAATATGTAATTTTGAATAACAAACCTTATAACTCACTAATAAAGTATTATTTAAATCCTAAAAATAACAAATTTTATACAAAAAATATGAGTTAGAAACTTAGAATGACAATCTTATCCGAACAAAGTATAAAAATTACAATTGTCTATAGCTGATTAAAATTTTAATTTTATCTTGCCCGTACTAATGAATTTCGTAATTCACCTTTATTGTTGTGATGTGTTTTCGGTACAACTCTTCAACTTTACACATCGATCACCATGGTCCAATTGTCTTAATTAAGTAAAATAATTTCCTCATATAATTTAATTTTCATCACGGAGAGAAGTGGCGGATGAAAACGGAGGGGATCCACGTGGCAATCGGAGGAAAACGACAGGGAATGGATTAGGAAGCTGGGACCCACCAGCCACTTGGAGGGTCGCCGCGTGCACCACGTGTGACTTGTGTCGGCACGACGCGCCGCCGCTTCGTTTGTGCCAAAGGCAAGCCTGCGCTATGGGTCCGCTTTTCATCTTTCTGGGCCCATATATCCCCTTGTTGGGCCCCTAAACGAGCTCACTGGGCTTATATTTGAGCCTCTGCGATCCGCGGCCCAACCGTATCCCCATCGCTGCCACATGAATCATATCATAACAAAAGATGTGAGCTACGGTGTACGTTTTTTTTGGCGGGTGTATAATAACGTACTAATGCTATTTAATTACCGGACTTCATAATTTTTAAGTAGAAACATACTATTATATTTTGTGTCAATTGTAAAGTAGGTAACTTTGGTGTTCGTATGGACGTATATGTCTCCCAACTACACCGTTTTCAGCAGAAATCGAACCCGAGACTTCTGTATAAAACGCTAAATCACTGAATCAATGACAAAAATGTAATATAGTGATCGACTTTTTGCTCAAAGAGTTTATATAAATATTGTGACTTTGAAATGAAGAAGCTCGTGACAATATATACTACGTACCTAGCTAGGTGGATATAGTAATTACAAAGTGTTCATCTTTAAAGTACTAGCTCTAAACATGTCTACAATCTATATTAATAGCTAAAACTACAAAAAATTACAAGGAAGGACTCAAAATCAATGAAATTTCCAGGGCAGGCACTGCAGTTGAGAACACGACCCCGTCCACGAGCTCTTGCATTCTCCACCATCGCAACACTTGCACACCACTCCTAATGTCAGCGTCTCCAAAACGTTCGGATATTTTCCTCCTGTTCAATTTAACTCATTATATCAAAATCAATTTTAAATAAAAAATATATACACGTACAGATCAATCAATATCGATATAGACGACTTACCAAAGTGGGAAGACGAAGGAACGGGCCGTGCAAGTGCAAGTGCAGTAGTGCCGCCAGAAGCAATCGCGGATAGAACAAGAAATACCAAAAATCCCTTTTGTATAAAACCCATTAATTGATTGATTTATAAATCGGATATATGAATTGTGATACAATATTGTTGATTTCGAGAGGTGTTTTAATTCGATATGTGTAGCTGCAAATGAAGACGATGTATTTATATGTGGAAGTTTTCTTTGAATTAATTTGTTGCTTCAACTAATAAGAAAACGAGTATGGATTCTAGAAGTCAGGGTTGCGTAGACAACGAGGACCAATAAGATAATTAATTGATTAACAAAGAAATTAAGGGTTGCATTTGTCTAATACGTCTCTGTTGCTCTCGAATGGCTGCTAACGTAAGTCGCTCTCATACAAGTTAGTTGGCGAAGCTTCTTATCTGAATCCAAAAAAGAAATCACTAATATATAATTAATAATTATTGAGCTAGACTTTTCTTTTCCAAAAATGTTATATATACGACTTTTTTATCCTGTGCCTTAGTTAGATATAAGATCAGAATCAAAATATTTATAAAAAATCTCTAAAATAACTAATTTATGTTTTTTTTTTAAAAAGTTTTTTTTTTCAGTTTAAGATATTAGTATATAAATCAGGATTCTTTATCATTTGCTGATTCTTGTTAATCATTAATTCATATGTATGGCCATATATTTTAAGAATAAATTTAAATTGTTTATAGTATGTAAAATATAAAAAAAATTATATAAAAAAATTAACATGATGTATCGGAAATATAATTTTTGATTGGAATAATTTTCAGGTGTATTGTATGATGAAAATTGAAGGTAGATGTGTGAATTTATATTAAAAGAAGATAATATAAATTAAGAATTTTATATAATTATTAAAAATAAAACCGCACCAAAATAAAATTGTATATTGTATTCTTTATAATGGAGTTTACGGACAATTTATTCACCCTTATTAAATCATGAACACTAATTAAATATGGTAATAATGTGTTTGGTAAGTGCATAATTATATGTATGTTGGTGGATGAACCATATAACGTTAACTATTTACGGACCATCTATTTATATACATATCTTTATAATGGAATTTACGGACCATTAACGTACATATTATAATATGGATACTAATTAAGTATGATAATAATGTTTTTTGTAAGTGCAGAATTATCATGTACAATGAAAAGTCTTTTGGGGTAGTAATTTAGGAAATTTATATAAATAAAATATAAAATAAATTATAAATAAAATAAGAATAAATAGATAAATATACATAATGATTTGATGATGTGACATACTTAGATGAACGACACATAATAAAACTGACTTACAAGAAATTTTGGTAAGAAAAATATATCCAACATTTATTGCCTAAATTGACAAATATAGTAGAACACAAAATTGATCTCTTACATTTTAGCCCTGACGCTCCAAATTAATTAGTTAGTTTTTTGGCTTGAAATTTGATATATATTAATCTTATTCTCGGCCAAGAAAATGTTAATTAAGTAATTGTAATTGCAATTAAAATTGCATATTGTATAATAAGTAGTATATACGTCTAAAATTGTTTTTTGAATATATACCCAGATTCCCAGGAGAATATGAATAGTAAGCAAATTCATGCATGTTCACATTATTTCAGTCGAACGTTCTCTAGATCCATCTAGTATTTTGACCTAAAACGACAATATAATAGCTAGTGATATATAGCTGGCAGAAGAAAACAGTAAACAGTTATTTTGTGCACGAATGGCTAAAATGTGGTTCAACACAATGAATATGAAATTTCAAAAAGTGTGGTTCAAAATCGATTAATTTAGGCTTCATTCGTCGAAGGAGCGCGCTTAGAATAATATGATAATATTGTTGGTTCAACTCTAACAATTTCGGAGTCCCATATATTCTACTATGGAGATCAATAATTGACTTCTAGATGTATAACAAGACCACGTATTCATCTCATGACCAAAAGAAATGTGTTAATAGATATCAAAATTGTAAAATTGTCACTGTTTAACTCTGCCTTCCCTCCGAGGACCTCGACTAGTCGGATTGTCTCTCTGAACAAAGAGATTGCGGGTCAGTTCTCCAACTGTGAAGTTTTGTTTGTTCCTAAAAAGTGTAATTCTTCGGCGCATTTTACTGCTTGTTTTGGTAAATTCTATCTCTTAAACCCTAAAAAACTATGAAGTTGTGTGGTACTATTCGAACTCACATTCTATAGAGCTCGTTTGAAATTAGTACATATACACATTTCAATATTAATTTTAAATCATTTAACAAATATGGGTTATTTAGTCTATAAATATTCTTTTAAAAAAAATCGATACCAAATCTATATTATTTTCAAATGATTTTTTCTGACAATAAAAAAATTAATAATGAATAAAATATTAGTTAATCAGAATTTCAAGAATCTAGTTCAACTACATATATTTCTCTGTATGATTTAGGCTCTGTTCGATAAATCTAGCTGAAATGGAAGCTGAAGCTGGAGCTGAGTTTATTAGTTTAATTATTTAAAAAATATAGTTGGTGTTTGGTATTACAAACTGAAATGAGATAAATGTAAATTACAGCCTGTTAATCTTCAACAATCTAGGGGGGTCATATTAAAAAAATAAAAAAATTAAGCTATATTAATCTATTATAAGCTTTCTAAGCTAGATTGATATTTTTTTTACCGAACACTCATTAACTAGATTAAAAAGAAAATCAAGCTCCGTTAATCTCAAAAAAACTTTGCCGAACGGAGCCTAAGAAATTATACAAGATTGATTCATGAAATGTAACTAGAGAATTTTGTTAGGATTCAAACGCGGTAACGAATAGAAAATAAAGCAAAGAACACAAGAATTATTAATCCAGTTCGTCAAGAATTGACTACGTCTGGGGGCACTACCAAGCCAGAATATTTCTCTCTCAATATTATGATGACGACTCACAACGACTTGAAGATTACAATTGATCAACTGGGGTTTAAATAACAACACGGACAAAACCTAGAAAAGCCCACAAAACGCAACACTGAAATCGGCCCATCTAACTCCCGAAAAAGGTCCCGCACGGTTAACAAATCGTGCCGTTAACCGTGCCATTTATTTGAGAGCAATTCCGAGATCTGGCACGGTTAGCAAACCGTGTCATTAACCGTGCTCGCTGTTAAGCTTCCTTCCGTGGTTCCTGCACGGTCTGTAGACCGTGCCACTAACCGTGCGAGCCTTTACGCGTCCGTCCTTCGCTTCAGGCTCCATAACCCCAACAATCTCTCACATGGAGACTGACTCCAATCATAATCGTCCTCCTCATCAACCCATAGCTGATAGTAGTGTCAGGCCTTCAACTCAGTTACTAAGGCCAGTTGAAGCCATACAAAGCTTCAACTTCTCTAAGGTCACAACCTTAGTCAACATGTCTGTAGGATTCTCAGTTCCACGAATCTTCATCAATGTAATATCCCTCAATTTTTAGTAAGGGTATTTGGGTAATTTTTCCCATCATTCGTTCAATAATTAATTCGCTTCCAGCGGAGTTCGGAATTTCCGTAACATCCATGATATCCGAAATAATTCCTTGAGTGGTATAAAATACATTCGATGTATTTTCGGGACTTAGAATATTTGTTTGGATACAAACATATAATTTCCGGGGTTTAAAACCCATACCAAAACCATTTCCCATATCCCTGCCACGAATTTCCCCTCCTCCTGCCAGGCTGCCACGATTCTCCCCTGTGTAAGATTTATCAGGGGCACCTGTCGAGAGGTCGGTTGGGCACGCCTCCTCTGGGATGACAAGGATGATCCTCCTTGGGGCTATTTATAGAGCCCGATCTGCAGGCAGCTCAGACCGACACCTCTCCCTCTCCGATCTCCCCTGTTTCGACCTCATCACGCCGGCGACGAAGCTCTCCCGTTCGTCCTCCTCCTTGCCTCCGCTTGCTCCCCGTTGTCGTCATATCTCCCGGCGTCGAGACGACGGAAGCTTAGCGAGCCAAGCTGTTGCTCCCCTGTTTCCCGTTCGCTGGTGTCGTGGTCCCATTCCTTGTTTCGCCACCGAGCCCTTGTGCTCCGCCGAGCTGCTGTGTTGGAGAGCCGCTACTGACTACTGCCCTCCCTGGCGTCGTGATGCCCATCCTGACGGCGAGAGCAAGGTGGACGGCGAAGTCCCGACGAGCTCCTTCTCCTTTCCGGCGTGTCCATGGTGGAAGCCGAGCTCCCTGTTGCTGTGTGTTGTTGTTGAATTGTTGAAGACGATTGAACAGTAGGCAAGTGGACCCCCCCCCTTGCTTTGTTTCGGTATTGGGCCGAGAAGCCCAATTCGTTTCCAGTCCAGATTTAATCCGAAATTATTCGAGCGGTATAATTTCGATCCCCTTTCGTCCGTATTTTTCTTTAGGAAAATTCAATCAATATTCGTATGATTTAAAATCATAAGAATTTATTGGATTTAATTCCTTGAGTTCGTCCAGTCAAATTAATTGATAGATAATTAATTTGTCAGTTAGAACGTGATCTGCTGGATCGCGTGTGGACTCGTAATCCGTTGGAGCTATCTGAAGCTTAAGCCATATCCTTGGAAATGATATTTTCGGTAGTCGTCTCGTCTAGATTCATCGCCGAATCGACTCCAGGCAAGTGGCGGTTCGCTCTTGCTCATCATTCCATATTTCCATTAATTATCAATTGCTTAATTGTTAATTAATTTGGATTGATTATCGTTCATGTGTGGAACAGTTTTATGAAATTACTTTTGGAAGATAAAATGGATATTATAATAGGTTGTATATCTGTTAGAACAACGCTATTATATATATATGATCTAGATTAAAATATATCTAGGATGTTGGCCTTAATGGCTTTATTATGATTGACTGTTCTGAACTGCTTAGTTAGAACGAGTATTCGTAGGAACGCTACTCGGTATCTCTCAGTGAGTACTAGTCGTTTCTTTATAACCAAGTGGATGGGATGTCCAGGCCCCAACACTTTTCTTTGGTCATGACCATTCCCTGTCCGTGTACAGGGAAGGTGCACACAGCTGGAACCACTCTATGGGATTTAGTCACAACTCTTTATATCTCAATATCCAGCGTGGATGAGATTCTAAAAGCTTGAAACGTGAATGATCGTTTTGGAACAAAATAAGATAAGTGCCCGAGTGCACATAATTAATATACCATTGACGAATAGTGTAGCTAGGTAATAGTGCAGCTAGGAAACTCGTCCTGACTTTGATCAGAGTACGTTCTCTTTCCAATCTGGATTCGCTTTATGCGGTGAGGTTGGTCGTGAACCGAAACATCTAGTCAGTTTTTAAACGCATGTATGTGAAACTATAATAAAATCCAGACATTTGTCATGCTTCCGATAAGACTCACTCTTTTGGAGTCTTCTCTTGGATTAATTCCTATAAGACTCATTTCCGTTGGAGTCTTCTCTTGATCATGTCTTTTGATATATTCCAGTAGAAGTATGGTGGTTGGCTATCGTTATCGGTTATTATCCGAGAAACGATGAGTCTAACATAATACGACTACTTAGAACCACTTTGCTTTGTACCCTTGCGTAGTCTTTCATTAGACTAATCAACCGTAATTATTCCCTTGCATGGTTGGCTGGTGTCATCCGTTCGATTCGGCACATCAGATAAGTTGCCACTCCACGAAGGCTAAGAACGACTATGACGGGAGGTATTTTTGACAAGTTTTTGTAATACCCACACCACATTGGGCCGGCCCATCACAGGGCTGCAACCATACACCCCAACCCATCCTTGGTAGCTCCTCCTAATTAATTAGGAAGCTATTTCCAAGAGGTTGTTCGTGAGGCTCGAACTCGAGACCTCCCGCTTTAACAAGAAGCCTTACGCCCTCTTGTTACCAATTGTGCTGCAGCGCAATTGGTAACAAGAGGGCGTAAGGCTTCTTGTTAAAGCGGGAGGTCTCGAGTTCGAGCCTCACGAACAACCTCTTGGAAATAGCTTCCTAATTAATTAGGAGGAGCTACCAAGGATGGGTTGGGGTGTATGGGCTGCAGCCCTGTGATGGGCCTGCCCAATGTGGTGTGGGTATTACAAAAAAGTACACTTTTATGTGAGTGCTCAAGCCACGGGCCTAGCCCAACATGAGACACTCCATGGGCCGCAGCCCATGTACCCCAACCCATCCTTGGGGGCTACTCCAAATTAATGGAAGCCATTAGCCAAGAGGTTGTTGGGAGCGCTCGAACTCGAGACCTCTCCCCTTTATCCCCTCCCCGCAAGGAGTGGATACCAATTGTGCTGATGTAATATCCCGTATATTTGCACGAATAAAAATTTCGAATTTTTCTTAAGCCATATTGCTAGTCAGATTAATTTTGAAGAGATACGAACATTCTGTGTAATGTTTGGCTTCTGTAATATTTTTCTGAGCAATATAAAATACAGTTAAGGTATTTTTGGCTTAAAAGCTCGTTCGTGTACAAATATATTTAATCCGGGGTTAAGTAAAATTACCACTTAAGGTAAAAAAAGGACAAATGGGGAATTCGGCCTAATGCCTTAGCCTCCACACAGCTCACGAAATCAACAGCTGGAAGGCCACTTGGGGCAGCTGGAAACTAGCCTTGATGACTTGCCAAAGCTAGGGGGCATAGCTTGTCCACCTCTTGGTACACATGTCTTCATATTGGTCTTCCTTGTTTGCCTATAAAAGAAGAGGACAAGTCGTGAGAAGGGCCGGAAGTTAGCTCCTCAGCACGTTTTTGCTGTCAAAACAGCCCAGAAATCTGTTTCATGAGCTGAACTTCGTGATCGATTTCTGATCGATTCACTCATTCGTTTGGCGAGATCAAAGTTGCATATTGAAGGTGAAGTGTTGCTTAAGAGGGTGAGAAGAATATCCAAGTTCGAATCGAACCCGAGGTCGATCGAAAGTGGGTAAGAAATCCCTTGAAAGTCACTGTTTTTCCCTTCAAAATCCGTGATTTTGCTGAACTTTGAATCCGTTTTTCGTGGTTGTTCTGGCCTTGTTTTGATCTGTTCTCAGGGGCCTTTTGAAGCTTGTTGGAAGCTTAATAAGGTGGTAGAAACAAACCAAGGAGAATCGAAGCCAAGGGGGTTCGATTTGGGTAATGCCTTTCCAAAGGGGTTATGAATTTGGGGGTGTTTAAGATTTTTAAACACCCAAATCGAACCCCCTTGGCTTCGATTCTCCTTGGTTTGTTTCTACCACCTTATTAAGCTTCCAACAAGATTCAAAAGGCCCCTGAGAACAGATCAAAACAAGGCCAGAACAACCACGAAAAACGGATTCAAAGTTCAGCAAAATCACGGATTTTGAAGGGAAAAACAGTGACTTTCAAGGGATTTCTTACCCACTTTCGATCGACCTCGGGTTCGATTCGAACTTGGATATTCTTCTCACCCTCTTAAGCAACACTTCACCTTCAATATGCAACTTTGATCTCGCCAAACGAATGAGTGAATCGATCAGAAATCGATCACGAAGTTCAACTCATGAAACAGATTTCTGGGCTGTTTTGACAGCAAAAACGTGCTGAGGAGCTAACTTCTGGCCCTTCTCACGACTTGTCCTCTTCTTTTATAGGCAAACAAGGAAGACCAATATGAAGACATGTGTACCAAGAGGTGGACAAGCTATGCCCCCTAGCTTTGGCAAGTCATCAAGGCTAGTTTCCAGCTGCCCCAACTGGCCTTCCAGCTGTTGATTTCGTGAGCTGTGTGGAGGCTAAGGCATTAGGCCGAATTCCACATTTGTCCTTTTTTTACCTTAAGTGGTAATTTTACTTAACCCCGGGTTAAATATATTTGTATACGAACGAGCTTTTAAGCCAAAAATACCTTAACTGTATTTTATATTGCTCAGAAAAATATTACAGAAGCCAAACATTACACAGAATGTTCGTATCTCTTCAAAATTAATCTGACTAGCAATATGGCTTAAGAAAAATTCGAAATTTTTATTCGTGCAAATATACGGGATATTACATCACTCCCCCCTTAAAAGAAGTTTCGACCCCGAAACTTGGCCGAAAACAACTCGGGAAAGTGTCTAAGCATATCCGCCTCCGTTTCTCAGGTTTCCCAAGTAACCTCAGAGCTAAAGTTAAGTTTTTAAAACAGATTTGATATCAGAGCCGGAAGTTTTTTTTTTTTTTTTTTTACGGGTTTGGGATTTCATGAACCATTTACTCGTTTTGGTTGAAAATATTTTAACAGCTCTTGGGGCTCACAGGCGGCACCAGTGCCGACACCGACTCGTCGTAGTCACCAGGCTTGGTGGCTTGGTTGCTGGGGTAGCTTGGCCTGAGGAGGTTGCTATAGATCTGGGTAAAATATTTTCGAACAAAGCTTACAAATAAATATTGTGAACCGATCATTTGTTGGAAATGTTTCCGAAGGCTCTGAATTTTCAAATGAAAAATTTTAACCGTTCATAGTCGTGCCTTTTCTTTAAGTCTGTTATGGCGAACCTCTAGTTAGACTTGAGTTCTTGGTTTCCCTTATTATGCTTTGAGGTTGTAGGACCTTTGGTTTAAGCTTTGAGGTATTTAAGGATATTAAGTTCAGATGGTTTGTTGTTGAGGTAGGTTCCTCATTGGTTTATTGCAAGTTTCGGGATCAAATTTTTTCTTAAGGGGGTAGTAATGTAATATCCCTCAATTTTTAGTTAGGATATTTGAGTAATTTTTCCCAACCTTCGTTCAGTAATTATTTCGCTTTCAGTGGAGTTTGGATTTTCCATAACTTCCATGATATCCGAAATAATTCCTTCAGTGGTATAAAATACATTCAATGTATTTTCGAAACTTAAAATATTTGTTTGGATACAAACATATAATTTCCGGAGTTTAAAACCCATACCAAATTTTATCTAGTACAACTTGTGTCCACCGTCTCCACGTTCCACGTTCAAATCTTACCCCTGAAGTCAAATCTTATCAAGTTGCAAACTTACCTTGCAAGTATATTTTTATCCTGTGCAAATGGTGCCACGAGTTTTCTCCCTTGTGCTAAACCTTGGCACGATACTATCTCCGTGTAAACATGTCTGGGCAGATGTCAATTCTTTTGACAGCAAGCTCTCTCCTTGAGCTATATATATAGTTGGACGAATGGAATGCTTAAGGACGCCAACCACTCCCTCCTTCCTCTGTTTTTCTTTCCTCCATTGATGAGCTTTTTGAAGCTTAGTTGAGTGAGATTTCGAGCTCCCTCTTGAGTGTTAGGAGGTGTTCGTGAGTAGTATTAGACAGCTTAAGGAGGTTGGAGATCAAACCCCTCTTCCTCTTGTCTATCCTCTGTCCGAGCTCCCTGTCGAGCTCCTCTGTCTCGGCTACCGCACCCCGCGGTGAAGGGAGTGCCGCGCCCCGCGATGCTACTGCTTCTCCCCGCCGGCGTTGCTTCATCCCCGGCGTCAAGAAGCACCGGCGAAGACCCAGCGTCTCCATTGTTGAAGTTGTTGTTGAGCTTCTGTTGTTGTTATTCGGGGAAGAAGAAAGCAAAGGAAGTGGGCCCCCCTTAGCTTAATTAGCTTCTTGTTGGGCCGAGAATCCCAATATCCCTTCCGGTCCAAATTTAACCCGAAATTATTCGAGCAGTATAATTTCGATTCCCTTTCATCCGTATTTTTCTATAGGAAAATTTAATAAATATTTTTATGATTTATAATCATAAAAATTTATTAAATTTAATTCCTTAAATTCGTCCAGTCAAATTAATTGATAGATAATTAATTTGTCATTTAGAACGTGATCTGCTGAATCACGTATGGACTCGTAATCAGTTGGAGTTATCTGAAGCTTAAGCCATATCCTTGGAAATGATATTTTCGGTAGTCGTCTCGTCTAGATTCATCGCCGAATCTATTCAAGGCAAGTGGCGGTTCGCTCTTGCTCATCATTCCATACTTCAATTAATTATCAATTGTGTAGTTGTTAATTAATTTGGATGATTTCTTGTGCATATTGGGAACAGTCTTGTTAATTAATATGATTAAAATCTGATATTATAATAGGTTGTATATCTGCTAGTATCAACGCTATTATAAATAATTATTCTGAATATTGGCCTTGATAGCTTTGATATGAATTATTGATGTGTTGAACTACTTGGTTAGCACTTTGGCTTTGATGTGATTTGTTGATATGTGAAACTGCTTGTGTTAGCATTTGTGTGAATTAATTGTTAATGTTTTCCGCCCTTGCTTAGTCTATTCATTAGACTAACCCCTTGTATTTTATTTATCTGCAACGTCATGGTGGTGTTGTCCGTCCGTTTCGGCACATACAAGTCCAAAAAGGCTAGATCGACTATGAACGTGGACGGTGTTTTGAAAATGTTTTAATCAGGCTACGATCTTTGGGCATTGACTATTGAGGTCAATACTCTTGTAAATTATTTTAAGTCTTCCGCTGTATTGTAATAACTCTGTATTTTGTCGTATTTGGAATTGAGGTTCCGCGACAATGATTTAAATGAAGTTATGATGTTTATATCACACTTGTTGATTATGATTTGTGTTTAAACCGGTAAAGCCTGGGGTGACTTCGGTGTGAAAACCGAGGTCACGCCAATCTGTAACACCTCCAAATTCTTAACCCAATTGGAAAGGGTATTACCGCCAGTGATCTCGAATTTCACCTCCGAAACCACCCAAGGCTAAACCGGATTATACAAATCATAAACAACTTTTATATAATCAACAACCATCTTTAAAACATATGTCGGGGGATTACAACCCAATCCCCGTAGGATAAAACATTGTCATCAAAGTAATTAAAGCATAGCAGAAGTCTTTTAAAGATAAAACAAGTCTTGATCATAGCGATCAACGCCAAGGATCTCAACCTGGATAAACTTGTCAAAAACACCTCCCGTCATATTCGTTCTTAGCCTTCGTGGAGTGGCAACTTATCTGATGTGCAGAATCGAACGGATGACACCAGCCAACCATGCAAGGGAATAATTACAGTTGATTAGTCTAATGAAAGACTACGCAAGGGTACAAAGCAAAGTGGTTCTAAGTAGTCGTATTAGGTTAGACTCATCGTTTCTCGGATAATAACCGATAACGATAGCCAACCACCATACTTCTACTGGAATATATCAAAAGACATGATCAAGAGAAGACTCCAACGTAAATGAGTCTTATAGGAATTAATCCAAGAGAAGACTCCAAAAGAGTGAGTCTTATCGGAAGCATGACAAATGTCTGGAGCATTATAGTTTCACATACATGCGTTTAAAAACTGACTAGATGTTTCAGTTCACGATCAACCTCACCGCATAAAGCGAATCCAGATTGGAAAGAGAACGTACTCTGATCAAAGTCATGACGAGTTTCCTAGCTGCACTATTACCTAACTGCACTACTCGTCAATGGTATATTAATTATGTGCACTCGGGCACTTATCTTATTTAGTTCCAAAACGATCATTCACGTTTAAAGCTTTTAGAATCTCATCCACGCTGGATATTGAGATATAAAGAGTTGGGACTAAATCCCAGAGAGTGGCACCAGCTGTGTGCACCTTCCCTGTACACGGACAGGGAATGGTCATGACCAAAGAAAAGTGTTGGGGCCTGGACATCTCATCCACTTGGTTATAAAGAAACGACTAGTACTCACTGAGAGATACCGAATAGCGTTCCTACGAATACTCGTTCTAACTAAGCAGTTCAGAACAGTCAATCACAATAAAGCCATTAAGGCCAACATCCTAGATATATTTCAATCTAGATCATATATATATATAATAACGTTGTTCTAACAGATATACAACCTATTATAATGTTTATTTTATCTTCCAAAAGTAATTTCATAAAACTGTTCCAGACATGAACGATAATCAATCCAAATTAATTAACAATTAAGCAATTGATAATTAATGGAAATATGGAATGATGAGCAAGAGCGAACCGCCACTTGCTTGGAGTAGATTCGGCGATGAATCTAGACGAGACGACTACTAATTATATCTTTTCCGAGGATATGGCTTAAGCTTCAGAATATTCCTAGCAGAGTACGAGTCCACACACGATCCAGCGAATCACGTTCTAACTAACAAATTAATTAATTATCAATTAATTTGCCTGGACGAACTTAAGGAATTAAATTCAATAAATTTTTATGATTATAAATCATAAAAATATTTATTAAATTTTTCTAAAGAAAAATACGGATGAAAGGGAATCGAAAATATACCGCTCATATAATTTCGGATTAAATTTGGACCGGAAGCTAATTGGGATTCACGGCCCAACAACAACTAAACAAAGGAGGGGTCCCACTTACTATTCCTCCATCTTCAACCTCTTCGAACAACAACCCTGTAACAACAACAACAACAGGGGGAGCTCGCCGGGGGAAAAAGCTCGCCGGGCTTCTTGGTGCCGGAGGTGGAGCGGCGCCGGCGGGGAGGAGGAGGACCACGACACCAGCAGCAACACGCACAGGAGACGAAGGCGAAACAGGGGTCGGAGAGCTCTTCGTCGCCGGCAGCAATACGCACAGGCTAGCGGCTCGCCGGGAGAAGGAGAGGGCGACGCCGGGAAGCAACAGCTCGGCGGAGCTCGGCGAAGCACAGCAGCACAGCAGGGCGGGGAGACGACGGCGAAGCAGGGGAACTCGCGATCGGAGCAGGGGGAGACGATCGGAAGAGGTGGGGAGCTGCGTGTCTCTCGATCCCCTCCAGTTCTGGCTCCCTTTTGTAGCCCGAGGAGAGGCAGCGCTGGACCCATCGACAGGTGCCCCGACCGGGACTGCCCACGGGGAGTATTCGTGGCAGGTTTGCAGTTGCCACGTAGAAATGGTTTTGGTATGGATTTTTAAACCAGAAAATTATATGTTTGCATTCAAACAAATCTTCTAAGTCCCGAAAATACATCGAATATATTTTATACCACTCAAAGAATTATTTCGGACATCATGGATGTTACGGAAAATTCAAACTCCACTGAAAACGAAATAATTAATTGAACGAAAGTTGAGAAAATTACCCAAATGCCCTTACTAAAATTGAGGGGTATTACATCACTACTCCCTTAAGAAAAGTTTCGACCCCGAAACTTGCATCGATAAACTAATGGGTGACTGGAATCACCTCAATCTCACTACCTGAGTCCAGGCCTAGTGTAATGACCTGGGCCAGCCACCCTTCCGGTGCCGCCGAGTCGTTAACATGGGTCGTCGCCCATACACTCTTGCCACATCTAGTAGGTTAGAGAAGAGACTCGACAGCTTAACGGCCCGGCCCATCACAGGGCTGCAGCCCATACACCCCAACCCTTCCTTGGGGGCTCCACCTATAACAGGCAGCCATTTCCAATAGGTTGTTGGTGAGTCTCGAACCTGAAACCTCATCTTTTATCACTCTTTCGAAGGCAGAGATGATACTACTATCTCGCATATCTTATTTCCATATGTTATACTTGTACTAACTCGTGACCATTCTCAAAGTCCTGATCACCACAATAGACTCGCTATACTTTAATTATGAGAATACATATTCTCTTACACTTACCTCTAAACTTCTCTCGAAGTATATACCCAAACCTCCTTAGGTCGGTATCCTTAACCAATATGGTTTTCATAACTTATATTGCCAACATCGAACTACCTATTCGATCACGTATTCATTTACAACAATCTCCAATGTATCTCAACTTAGTACCTTCACTTGTCATATAGACCTTATATAAACGATTCACTTGTTACCTTAATCATATCCGGCCCTTATGCCATATCTTTATCTCATAATCTTTACTCATGTGATCCCACAATCAGTAATACCACAATCTATGTCTGATTACCTCAACATGATTCACTAATCCATTCCATAGGATTATACTATTGTCTCACCCGAACGTGCTATATGATTACCTTAACCAATGTGGGTTACCTTTTTCCTCAAGTCCATTTGATATCATCCGCAACCTCATCTCTATATATTGAACCATGTAATCATTCTCACTATATCCACAAGATCTTGACCATTATACAATAATGGTCTCCAAAATTATCATAACGACATTATTGTACCTTTAATAGGAGCACACATATTTCTCCTCCAATCTCTTTATAGACAAACCCAAGGTTTATACATTAACTTCTTACAACTCATATATTAAATCTTAGTAACCTCGAATCATAACTTCCTTAATTCCCTTAATGGTACTTTACACAATTTTATTATTTATCTCAAAGTAGGACTGACTATGACGGGAGGTGTTTTTAACAAATTTACCCAGGTTGAGATCCTTGGCGTTGATCGCTGTGGTCAAGACTTGTATTTATCTTTAAAAGACTTCCGCTATGCTTGGTTTACTTTGATAACAATGTTTTGCCTATGGGGATTGGGTTGTAATCCCCTGACAAATGTTTTAACTATGGTTTGTTGATTATATAAATGTTGTTTATGATTTGTATAATCCGGTAAAGCCTTGGGTGGCTTCGGAGGTGAAATCTGAGGTCACTGGCGGTAATACCTTTTCAAATGGGTTAAAATTTGGGGGTGTTACAATCAACTGCAAGACCTTGCGAGTCTTTCGCGTCACAACCAGCCTTGCTTTGTAACACTTCCTTCTATTCGCCTCCTCCTTGAATCTGTAAGCCCACTTGTTATGCAATGCCTTCTTGCCTGCTGGAAGCTCAACTAGCTCCCAGGTTCCGTTGGTCATCAACGAATCCATCTCATCATCCATGGCGAGCTTCCACTTGCTCACATCTTCTCCACGAGATGCCTCTGCATAATACTCTGGCTCACCACCATCAGTCAACAACATATAGTAGTTTGACGGCGAATATCTATCAGGCGATCCACGCTCTCTAGTGGACCTTCGCATTGGAATCACTGGGGTTCTCGGCTCCTCCTCAATCACGGCCTCCTGGTCACTTCGAACCGCCTTGCTCCCACCCGAGTTTGAGATATCCAACTCCACAACCTCAGGTTCAGAACTCGTTGTTTCTGATGCACCCAGACTATCCTTGTACATCTGCTGCTCATTGAACACGACGTCTCGACTGCGAATAACCTTCCTGTTTTGCTCATCCCAGAACCGGTATCTGAAATCATCCCCACCATATCCAATAAATGTGCACTTGACAGACTTTGCATCCAGCTTGCTTCTCTCAACAGGAGCAATATGAACATATGAAACACACCCAAATACGCGAAGAAAGGACAAATTTACCTCTTTGCCACTCCAAGCCTCCTCTGGGATCCCATTCTCCAAGCGAGTTGATGGCCCTCGGTTGATCAAGAATGCAGCAGTGTTGACTGCATCCGTCCAGAACATCTTTGGAAGCCCACACTTCAGCCTCATGCTTCTAGCACGTTCATTCAGGGTCCTGTTCATACGTTCAGCGACGTCGTTCTCTTGAGGGGTTCCTTTCAAGGTTTTCTCCATGCGAATTCCATTCTCAGCACAGAACTCCTTGAACTCACGAAGCTCATACTCCCCACCATTATCAAATCTCAAACACTTCACTTTAAGACCCGTCTCAGTCTCTACTAGAGCCTTTCACTTTCTGAAGGTGTCAAATGCATCAGATTTTTGCTTCAGAAAATAGACCCATACCTTTCTTGTAGCATCGTCAATGAAGGTCATGTAGTATGACGCTCCACCCAGAGATGTCACAGGTGCTGGTCCCCACAAGTCACTGTGGATCAACTCCAACTTCTGCTTCTTCAAGGTTCTGCCACCCTCCGCAAAGCTCACCCTTTTCTGCTTCCCGAGCACGCAGTCTTCACACAATCCGATCTCAACGGACTTGAGACCTGGCAGCAAACCCTTCGAGCATAGCACCTTCATCCCTTTCTGACTCATGTGGCCCAGACGACAGTGCCACAAGTCTGCATCACAGTTTACTCCTGCAATGGCAATGCTATCACGGACGTTGCTCGTCATGTACAACGTCCCCTCCTTCTTTCCTCGAGCTACCACCATAGCTCCTTTGGTTATCTTCCAACTGTTACAGCTGAAGGTTACTTCATAACCCTCGTCATCCAACTATCCAATAGAAAGCAAGTTTCTCTTCAGACCAGAAATATGCCTTACTCCATGCAACTGCAGCACAGATCCGTTCGGTGCCTTGATTCGCACATCACCCTTCCCCACGATTTTCAAAGCCTCATCATCAACAAGATAGACTTTTCCGAAATCTCCAGAGGTGCAGCGATCCAATATATCAGCACTGCTGCATGAATGAAACGAAGCTCCAGAGTCTAACACCCAAGACTCCAATGGACTGCTCGCGCTCAGAATCGATGCATCTGCAGTGGTTCCTGTCGTTGAATCGCTCAGAGCCAACGCATCTGAAATATCTTCACTGGCTGAATTCGCTGATTTATCTTTCAACGGTGCCTTACATTCACTCTTGTAATGACCGTTTTCATCACAATTCTAACACTTGATTCTGCTCTTGTCTTTGGGCTTATCCTTCCCTCTAGACTTCGATCTGCCATGATTCGACTTCTTAGAGTCTGATCTGCCCCTGCTACCTGTGTCCAAGGCTGATCCCGAAGTAGTACCTGACGCCTTCCTGTAAATTTCTTCGCTAATAATCAGATCCCTGACTTCATCAAACTTGATCTTCGCCTTCCCCGCCGAAGCACTAACAGGAGTAACTGTCCCGCTCCAACTTTCTGGTAAAGAAGATAATAGGATTAGGGCTTGTACCTCATCGTCGAAATCAATCTCAACTGAACTCAGTTGTGCGATCGTCATGTTGAACTCGTTCAAGTGATTGGTCACCGCTGTACTCTCCGTCATCCGCAGATTGAACAACCGCCGCATCAGATGAACCTTGTTCACCGCAGAGGGTTTCTCATACATCGCGAAAAGAATTTCCAGCATGCCCTTCGTCGTTTCTGCCTTGACCGTGTGATGTGCCACGTTCCTGGACAGCGATAGGCGGACCACGCTCATCGCTTTCATGTCCAGCAACTTCCACTATTCTTCCTTCATGTCTTCCGGCTTCTCACCCAGCGGCAAATACAAATCTTTACCGTACAGGTAATCTTCGATCTGCATCTTCCAGAATCCGAAATTCGTTCCATCGAACTTCTCCACCGGTGATTTTCCGCTTCCCATCGTCACTACCAAAACCAGCTCTGATACCAGTTGTTAGGATTCAAACGCGGTAACGAATAGAAAACGAAGCAAAGAACACAAGAATTGTTAACCCAGTTCGTCAAGAATTGACTACGTCTGAGGGCACTACCAAACCAGGATATTTCTCTCTCAATATTATGATGACGACTCACAACGACTTGAAGATTACAATTGATCAACTAGGGTTTAAATAACAACATGGACAAAACCTAGAAAAGCCCACAAAACGCAACACTGAAATCGGCCCATCTAACTCCCGAAAAAGGTCCTGCACGGTTAACAAACTGTGCCGTTAACCGTGTCATTTATTCGAGAGCAATTCCGAGATCTGGCACGGTTAGCAAACCGTGCCATTAACCGTGCTCGTTGTTAAGCTTCCTTCTGTGGTTCCTGCACGGTCTGTAGACCGTGCCACTAACCGTGCGAGCCTTTACGCGTCCATCCTTCGCTTCAGGCTCCATAACCCCAACAAATTTTACATCAAACACGGACAATTTATTACATCTTAGTACATGGGTTTTATACTATTTCTGTATAATTGGTTTTCTCAATATTTATGGTTTTACAAAGAAAATCAAAGTTAATTAATAGAAATTAAGGGCATAACAATTACACGTTACTCTCGGATGCAATACTAAGGTTGTCAACCTCGTCGTGTTTGCGTGCGGTGGCGCGTATGTAGCAGAGGATGGCGAGGACAAAGGAAGCCATCAACCCCACCAAGATGACGCCTCCTCCGGCCACCGATCTATCGAATGATCGGTGGTTATTCCTTACCATGTGCACCACCACTGGGTTCTTATCATGCTTATTTGTTGATGCTTCAATTAATGAAGAAGAAGAAGAAGAGTTTGGACTTGGACTTGGAGATAGGTGTTCTATAGAACAAGAGGCTTCATTTGCCAAGATTGCTAGTAGAACAAAAGAATATACTAAAACCAAGCCAAGAAAACGAGATTTGTCCATTATAATGAAATCTTGAGAGAGAGTTAATTAAGGGTTTGAATGAAGAGGAAAGTGCATACAAGGGTTTTTATAGTTGTGCTCATTCCATTGATTTTGCAATAGTGAGGGTTTATATATTAGGGTCCGTTTGGTATTGATATCCAAATATCAGGTATGTGTGTGAATATCACTTATATTCATATTTTTACTTTGATATATGTTGTTTGGTATCAGATATAGATTGATGTTTTAATATCTCTCACATAATGAGTATATCAAAAATATCATTATAATCTATATTCATACATGATATATTGATATCACTCAAACCTATATCTTAACATCCATATGGATACTCATATCCAATATTTCATATCTCTGATTCCGTGCCAAACGAGCCCTTAATTTATGTAATTTATTTTACTTTAGTTTTGTCAGTAGATGGGATATAAGCAACTGAAATGCACGTGCAAGCTAGTAATGAGAACAGCTCAGAGTGTTAAGATTTGCAATCAAGGCAACATCATTTCATTGATTAGTAGTGTGTGTAAATGTAGATTATAAATAATTCAGTTACAATAATAATTAGGTGATAACTGGTATCTAATCTTCTTATTTCCAACTTTTACGGATCTTGTGACTTTTGAGAAGTGTAATACTAATAAATGACATTTTTGGAGAGTGTGGCCACCCCAAACTTCAAATCTACCCTAATACATTAGGGTTGTAGGCATGTCTTCAGAAAATTTTTAGCCACATTACTCTTACATTACTCTTTCTTCTTGTGACATTTGGCAACTTCTAAATCTGACATCTGTCTTCTTTACAAAAAACTAATACACTCCACATTCTCCTCCATGCCTCCACTTTCTTTTCAACCTATCTCCTCCGCTTTCCCTTTCTTTCGGTTCTGCTTCAATCAATTTGCTGAATCTCATCCGCTTCCTCTTTCTTCTCCGCTTTCTCTTTTGCCGAATCTCCCTAATCCACTTCCTCTTTTGCTTAATCTCCTCCGCTTCAATTTGCTGAATCTATTTCTTCTCCGCTTTTCCTGTCGGCGTCGGAGTCCGACATCATCTGGGAGAGGTTCCTGCCGTCCGATTGCGATCTCCTCATCGCCGGATCCGACGGTGGCGAGGCGGCGTTCGCCGAGTGTCAGAATAAGAATTTGCTGAATCTCTTTCTTCTCCGCTTTTCCTCTCGGAGTCCGACATCATCTGGGAGAGGTTCCTGCCGTCCGATTGCGAGCTCCTCATTGCCGGATCCGACGGTGGCGAGGCAGCGTTCGCCGAGTGTCAGAATAAGAAGCAAATTTACTTCCGCCTTCTCAATCGCCTTGTCCTCTTCGACGACGGCACCAAGGTTAGGAAGGCCGTTAAATTCATCCGCCGACTTACTCGATTAATTTCTGTTTACCTAGATAGTTGCCGCTATTACCCCTTTGATATGGTTTGTTTCTCTTCAGTGTCCAATAATTCCATCTAATGTTGTTCATGTTTTTCTTTTCGGTTTTACTAAAATCTAGGTAGTTATTAGGATGTTCCATTGGTTCACCCATTCACCTGTAAACAACAAGTATGAACCTAAATCCCCATAGCCAAGTACTTAGTTAGATCAGTAGAGCTAAAATTATCGATTTTCTTCCCCTGTTGTTCATGTTTTTCTTTCTTCGATTTTACTGATGTGGTTTGTGTGTTCATTTTACTGATTGTGTTTTTTATTGATTCTTTTTTGCATAGATTTGTCCTCTACTCCTCTGAGCATCGATCCTCCATGGCTACAAGAGGTTAGTTTCTACAGTTTTCAATATTTGGTCATCTTAAATGTTTGGTTATCTTTGACAATTGGTATACTGTTTGTTTAATGTTGTTGCAGTTCAGTAATTTGAGTAATTTATATATGGGACAAACCAGTAAATCCTTGTGTGTGCAGTAACTACTGAAAAGGTATATATGGGCATGTTGATTATCATTCTGTTTATGTTTGGTCATCTTTGACAATTGGTATAGGTTTCTTTTCATATGAGAAACATTGTCAGCTCTCTTTGTTTCATTTGAAATAAATTTGTTAGTTTAGTTTGGATGAATGACATGAAATACATGCTTATGTGTGAATAAACAAACTGGGTTATTGGTTATCAGTTGCAATGTGAGATTTTGACTATAATCACTGTCTTCAATCTAACTGTAATTGCTTTTATGATAGTTGTTGTCTGTTTACCCCAGAGTTTTCAATGCTCAGTTTTGCTTCATAGCTGATGTTTTCATAATGTCCAGATGGCTGTTTTTTGGCACTCCATCAAGTTGCACATGTGCTTCATTTTTTGGCTTATCAGTGCTGATTTATGATGCTGATTTTTTTCCTTCTGAAATGCGGATTTGAGCTGTTTCGCTGGCTACATTGACTTTGGTTGTTTTGGACCCTCAACTATCTCTTTTCGGGGCTCCAAGATTTTTTTTGCTCTAAAAGGGCACGTGTTTGTAAACAAGCATTTTGTATCTTGCACTTAGCTATATATCTTTTTTAACTGTCTATATATCTTTTTGTAACTGTCTTAGATTTAGATGTGAACAAAGGTGTTATTTTTATTTGCGTATTGTGAGTTGTCATCCTCTGTTAAACAAGCATTTTGTGACTGTAGATGGATTCTGGAGCCTTTTAGATTGGTTATGGCCTATTATTGTGACTTGACTGCTATAATCCTCTATGTTGCTTTAGAGATGCTTAAAAATTTTATGCTACTATGGCACAACACACTTTAATATCTTTCGTGGACACTTTAATATCTTTCTCTCAATTGCAGTTTGAGTCTTGTAGGAACCTGTTGATTGTCTTAGCACATGATGATTTCAATTAGCATTTAACTGTAAGCAGTGAAACTGTGTAGAGTTATAGATCAGTCAAATTATGCAAATATCTGTATGTGCTTCATATGGATACTATGATTTCATTTGATCAAGCTGTCTGTATTCCTTGGGACCATTGACTTGGTTTTTTTTGAGATTCATTGATTGACTTGCTGATTTGCCTTGCTTAATTTTGTAGGCTATGAGCTAGATGCGAATCGAGAGGTAATGATTTAATGAAGTGATAGGTTCTTATTGTTCATTATTGTCCTTCTTGATGAAATTGTTTATATGATGAACACATGAACAGTCCGAGATCGCAACGGGGCTAGATTTAGATCTCCTAATTAGCATTGCATATCACTGGCTACTCGGAGTGTTAATTGCAGTAAAAATGCTTAATATGTTGTCGCTGCTGTTTGTCTGAGTATGAAGATTTCGTATTAGACATCAATTTGATTTGGTACATGGCTCTGGACTTTGACTTTTGCCTATAAATTTGAGATTTAATTAACAAGAACCTCCTAAGTCCAACGATAATGTTGTTGTTCATGATTCGGAAATTCTCTATGATATATTGAAGCATCAGTTATGTGTTGGAAATTGGAATCGAATTTTCTCTAGCCTTCTGAATTCTGTAGCCTTTGACAGGTGTATGATGTGACTAAGTTCCTAGAAGACCATCCTGGTGGTGATGAGGTTCTTTTGCAAGCTACAGGTACAAAGAATGATACTGTTTGTGGCTGTTTGTTTGATGGCATTTAATATTGTAATCATTTTTGGGGTAAAAATATAATTGTCACTTTCCATGTAAGAGGTTTTAACTATGGTGTTGACTGTTGATCATCCCTCAACTTATAATCTTTCTGATGTTTGAGACTATGAAAAGTCTTGATGATCTTTACTGTGTATGATCTCTAAGATAACATGGGGAATGACGCAGGTAAGGATGCAACCGATGATTTTGAGGATATTGGTCACAGCAGCACTGCTAGAGCTATGATGGACTAGATGTACGTCAGAGACGTGGACACAACAACCGTTTCCAGCAAGGCCAAGTACACACCACCCAAACAGACACAGATCAGCCAGGACAACTCACCCGAGTTCTTAATCAGAATTCTGCAATTCCTGGTTCCCCTTGCAATCTTGGCTTTGGCTTTGGCTTTCGCCGTCCGCTACTACACAAAAGAAGCATAAAAGATCACATCAATTTAAGGTTTGCCAGAATGAAGCTTGGGATTTTATTTTCTTATCTTGATGATTGAAAGACCTCTGCCCTTCACCAGCTCACAACCCTCATGCTCTGGAGGTCCTAGAATACCTATTTTTCCATTATTTTTATTAAGACGTTAATCTGTTTTTATCTTTTTTCACATCAGCAGAAGGAAATTACTTAATATTTTTCGCTTATAGATCCTTTCTTTTGTATTCTGGTTTTCCTTTGCTGCAATGCAGTATATTGTGAGAACAAACACTGTTATTCTGTGCCTGAGCTGGACTACTTATTCATGAATGGATGTTGTCTTAACTGACAGTGGCAATATTAAGTCTTATATTTGATACTTCATCTAGATACTCTATTCCCGCTATCCCTTTATAATGTTGTTGGAGCATCTGTTAGGTTTTGTGGATAGATCAGATCAGGGTAGATATAACTGACAGTGACAACACTACCTTTTATAAGGTTGGTGCCTAGGTTGTTTTCTTCTGTTCGTGGCTCAACCAGGCTAATTGATGAGACTATTTTTTCGGGTATGATATTTTGACTCACAAAAGAAGGCTAAGAACTAAGAGAATTGATAATAATTTGGATAATAATATGCGTGTCTACGATGTTTAATTGAGGTTGTGGAGGAATAATTTTAATCAAGCAAAATGTTTCATATTTAGTTGAAACAAAAAAAGAGCTACTTACTCATTTTGATAGCAGGTGGTGCCCATGTTTTGTGTGCATCGTGCAATCGTCTATGATTGTTTATCTTCTGTGATTTCAGCTCATGTTTTTACTGAGGTCTAGACCAGTTGTTCTATGCAAAAAATAAAGACAATTTCAATCAATTACTTGCTCCATGTTAGGTATTTTAGAGATTTATGAAATAACACACGTCCAGTAGTTGTTCTATTTGAGTGACATTCTTACGGTATATTTTTTAAAATTGTAATGTCTCCTTACACATTGCATAACATCACAAGAGTTCAAGAATTATATGTTGTATTAACCCGCGCATGGCGCGGGAGCTACACTAGTTGTGTTGATTTCAACAGCACTCGGAAAACTAGATATCTCACACACATTACACATTTTCCCAAAAATACAAACAAAAGATCATTGAAACACTAGTTTATTTGTCAGATGAGTTTTATAGCACAGCTCAATTTTATTTAGAGAAGTTTAATTAGTGAATGTCAGTCTTGTGTCTGATTATTGCTATGCATAATACACTCCGTAGTAGTAATTACTAGTAGTTTCAATTGCTGAATCTTCTTGATCCTGGATTCCAGCTGCTTACAAGATTCACCAGGTGGATAGTCTGATACAAGATCAATCTTTTATTTACACAAAAAAGTACATGTAATGAAATTTAAAAAAAAAATCTTAGCCAAAAATACTTTAGAAAACATATGTATCATCGCTATTTGTTATGATAAGAGCCTGGGAAAAAAAGGCTATGCGAATTGGCATGTTTACTTTCTTGGTGAAGGTCAAATAAAAAATTGAATTGCACCAGCCGGGAATCGAACCCGGGTCTGTACCGTGGCAGGGTACTATTCTACCACTAGACCACTGGTGCTTATGCGTTTCGTCACTCCACTTTTAAATAATACATTTCGAAACGTATTTATTGCTGAATGAACGTCAAACTAGTTTATGTACTACTACTATTTATCTAAATAATGGTGGTAAAGTAAAGTGCAACATAATTCGTTAGTGAAATGTGTACGTTATTGATTTTAAAGTAGGAGGAATTAGGGATCTTCAGTAGTTTATGATATGTTGTTTTCGCTACAAAAGAAATCATGTTACATGTTTAATGTCTCTATCCGTAGTGGTGCAACGTGCTTTTGTAGCTATAATGTGTTGTGTTTGTTTGTGTGTTGTAGTAGTCGACTAGATACAAATAATACAGGGCTTGTGAAGTATTGACCAATCGCTGACTTGTGGGTAGGTTCGGATTGAATCGTAGGGGCCCATGATCACATGTAGGAATGGTTTTTGTCGGGCTTTAGCCCATTATGGGAAAATTAATGGGCCCATTAACCCAATTCACTAAATTGCCCACTATGGCAAGTAATTATGGGAAAATTAGGTTTCATGGTGCTTTTCCTTTGCTTATGGGCGATTTTAGGGATAGGGCAACACCCCGCATTTGTTAAAGTTGCTCGTTTATTTTTATTAATTTCGAAAGTCCTGCTTCTCTTTTACCAAAAAATAATAATTGTTATTTTCAATCCATGTATATGACTTACGAGTTCAATGATTTCGAACACTCAGATCATAATCTTGTCTATTTTGTAGATTGATAGTTGATATCAACAAAAATGACATAGGTTACAACTAGAAATGTTAAATGGGTCGGGCTCAGATTTAAACATATCGAATCGTATTCAAGTTTAAGCATATTCAGATTGGATTGATTGCGGGTCAGGTACGGATTATCGATCCTACGGATCGAGAGCAAGATGTCAAAATTTTATAAAATAAATATTAAAATAATAAATAATAAATCAAAAAAATATTATTTTATATAATATTTTATAATTAAAATATATTATAATAAAATAAAATATATTATAATATTTAAAATATAAAATATAAACACATTTATAATGACTTAACGAGTCGACCAAACCTAAAAAAATTTGGGTCGAAGAGGTCGAGTTACTTTTGACTCAATATTTTTCGGATTGGATTTCAATCCAGAAAACGCGGATCGGATAACGTCTTTATCTCTTGTAATGTACTTTTTATTAAAAAATAACTTTTTAAGATTTAAATTTTGACAGGAAAAAACTTAAATGTAAAAAAAAAAGTACTTTTGAGAGAGAGAAAAAAACTTTATCCATAAGTTACAAACAAACCCATAATATCCATTTGAAACTCTGAACAATGTTTTATCTCGCCTGAAATTGTAAACCCAAGTTAAAAAAGAAGACCTAAACAACCAAACGTACCCATCGTGCAACACTAGGCACTCCCTGGTTAACCACAAACATCATATAAAACCCGGGCGGCGCCACCAATCCACTAGGCGGCGCAGTACAGCTTACCCTGTACCTCCCGCCGTCAGGCACCGCCGGCGCTGCGTTCAGCTTCACCAGCCGCTGCCCCTGCGAGAAAGAGTGGGTCGCAAAAGGAGCACTCCCCAAATTAACCTCCAAGGGCCCCACCACCGGCAAATCTACAACCACCTCCACATCAAACCCCTCCCCAAAACGCAGCGTTTTAGGCCACTCCACTACCTCGGGCCGGAGATTCGCCCTGTCCGCAGACAAATATTCGGGCGAGAAGGCTTCGATTCGGAGCTCCGTAGGAAACTCCGCCTTGAAGTTGTAAAAGTAATGCGGGTTGCTACCCGCCAACAAGACCCGCCCGTCAGGCAAGAGGTTCGCCGTGGAGTGGTACATCCGGGGCACCGTGCCCGGGTTCAGAACCATAAACCTCAACCCGGACGGCTGATCGGGTCGGTACAGAACCGGGTTCAAGCACGGGTTGGAAGCCAATTCGAACCCCTGGGTCCCACTCTGAGCCCCGTTGATTATCAAAACGTCGCCGCTTGGGAGCATAACCATGTCCCCCATGATCCGAAGAAACGGCATCTCCTCCATCTCCCAAACCGGGTCGGGCGCGGTTGCTACAATGCGCCCGCAGCTACCGTGCGCCGGGGAAGCCGTGTCCATCTTAATGTACGCACCGAACTCGGCCCCGCCGCAAACCACAATCACAGCTGTTGAAAAGTCTCCTCCCAACGCAAGCATTACCGACGACCCCGCCGAGGGGTAGTTGCGGGGCCCACCCTCCAATTCGGGGTAATCTCTCACGATTGAATTCGCCACGTGGTCGTATAATACGGCGCGATTGTTCGCGAATACGAACAGATGGCCGTTCGGGAGGAGGTGGACGTAGGGATAGAGATTATCCCTCTGCCGATCCGCCGTTTCAGCAAGGAAAGGGAACGAAACGGCGCCGTTTTCCCTCGGAGGGTAAAATTCGACCGAATTCGTTCCTTTACCGCCGACTATAATTACCGAACCGTCGGGTAAAATCTGGTTCGTTGCGTACCACCTGCCTTGGGCCAAAACTACGTCGTTTAGCTCCTCCCAGTCGCATAACAGGGTCGGGTCACAGGGTGTGAGTTTCCGGATCTTCTTCCACCCGTCGAGATCGCCGCCCGTTTGAAGGAGCGTGCCGTCGGGGAGAAACTGCCCCGATGAGCACCACGTGTCCGTGAGGATCATCAACGGCCGGATTTGATTCGTCTGGGGATCGAAGAGAGCGGAGTGCGCGTAACAGTCTTTTTTAGAAACCCGGTCCGTCGGGTCGACCCGGCAACGGCCCTTGTCGAGTCGCTTCCTGGTGGGCCCGATGTTGGTGCGGTCAAGTAGGACGACGGTGCCTTGGTAGGTGACCGCCGTGTGCATGGAGGCTATGCCGGCGTCGGCAACCAGAAGCTCCCACGTGCCGGGGAGCTGGGCACGTGCAGTTGAAAGGAGGAGGAAGGACAGGAGTGAGAGGGGAACTGTGGAAGAAGATGCCATTGATGGTGGGAAAACTTGGAGTGGATTATTGAGAGGAAGACGAAGCTCAATTAATCATGTTCATAAAACGGACGATGTCGGAGTGGGGATAACTTTTATGTTGTGGGCTCCGGAGCGCGCTGCGAATAATTTTACAATTGTGCTTTTTAACCGTTACAAATAAAAAAATAATGGAGCGATTGAGTTCTTGTATTCATTATTATTATTTTTACCCCAAAAAAAAATTCATCCTTTTTTTACTTGTTTTTTTTTTGTCAATTGACTTATTCCAGGACAGTTGAAAAGGAGACGTGGATAAAGCTAAGCTAGCAGTTTTGTTTTTTTAATAAGAAAAAAATTAGACCGAAAATCACATAAAAAACGGTTTTTCAGTCTATAACATCGTTACGGATAAGTAACAATTTTAGATTTGCTTGAAAGTCTTCCACGGAAAGCCGCTGGCTCATCTTCGCAATGCAATCAACAACAACGTTAGACTCTCGAAAGACATGATAGATCTGCACTTTGTAAAAAAATTATAGAAGACAAAGAATATCAGAAATTAAAATTTCAATATCTCAAGGACAGTGCCAGATTTTTCTCATAACATTTACAATAGTAAGGTTGTCACATTCCAATTCAATGTTGTTAAAGCATAGTTCATAGACTTTAATTAACGCATTTCTAACCGCTAAGGCTTCTGTTCTAACGGGGTTAAAACTCCACATTTGTCCCCAAACATAAACACCGGTTCTCCCCAATTGTTTCCAAAGATATATCTGAAACTAGAGTCGTTGTTAGTCAAAGCTGATTCATCCGTATTAATTTTTATGGTGTTATGCCATAGTTTTTTTCATTTCTTTGTAAATACTGAGGTGAATAATAAGCTTGCTCAATATTTGCTGATTTAATTGCATTATTATTAATTGTCTTCTTGTGAGGAATAATATGGAGTATAATATTATGGTGGCGGAAAGAGACACGTATAATGCTGTTGTCAATTGGCAATTTATGCATATGCCATGATAGTGTTTTCTGGTTTTCTTAATATTCAATATCACCAAATGTTATTGTAACGATGACAAAAGAATTAAGTTTTATATGTTATTGATTGATGATAAATTCATATGTACTTGGCGTTGGATACAACTCACTACAAGAACAAATTTGGGGTCATTGCTCAGTGATCACTTCTTTTTTTTTTTTTTGAATTCTCTCATATTTTTTTTTGTCCATTACAGGTGAAACAACCTTATGCAAAGAATAAAATGCATGTTTTAGAGCAGCAATTAAATAAAATTAAATGAGAGAGCTTTGGATATATGAAAACCAATATAATACTAACAGCATCTTTATAAAAAAATCTAAAAAGATTAGAATAGCATCATATGGAGACTAAAAAAGGAATGGAATAGCATCATACGGAGATTAACTTTATGTCCAAAATGAGCGGAAATTTCCAATACAACATAGAGAAATAAACAAGATTTTTTTGACTGAATTAATTGTTTAATGTTATATTGCACCAACCACTTAACTTGTCATGATCTCAAAGCATTAGCTTCAACTTTGATATTTCATGTGATGATAATGGAATATTTAGATTTGTCATTCAAGATTTCAATGTTGATGTTGTCACTATGGTCTATATTTTTTTTTTTGGGTCGAATCACTATGTTCAATATATGAATACGGATTTTTTTCTCAAAATGGGCATTTTTTTAAAATTTATTCCGGTTATAGGCTTGGAACGAAACTTATTACGAGAATAGACTGGCTGAGGGAGGGTTGGGGTAAGTCGCTATACGGGCGACTCACCTGAATAAAGTCGCTGTACGGATATGCGACTCTACCCGAACCACTATGTTTTTTATTTTATTTTTTAAAAGGAAGAGTCGCAGCACTGTACAGCGATTCATATATAAAAAAAAAATTAATTTTTTTTCTACGTGAATATTAAGGGATAAAAAAAAAAAAAAATTGAGTCGCTGCACAGTGCCGCGACTCATATATAATTTTTTTTACTTTTTTTTATTACCATATATAAGTTAAATACTACTAATACAACTTAACAAAGTAAAAAAAATATATATATATATGAGTCGGTGCAGTGATTCAAAATTTTATTATTTATTTTTTTTAAGAAAATTAATTATTTGATATAGGTTTTACTCCTTTGAAGGAGTCTACTTTGTGCAGCTCGTTGATGAATCAAATGAGGTCCAAATGGGATATGATCAGCGGCTATGGGTTCGTGTCGTTGCAAGGATTCATCGAATGTGAGTCGCAGAAGTTGTACCCTTTCTCTGGAAGCACGCGGGTCGCGCGAACATGGTTCAAGGGTGCTTTGTTATATGTATTTCCAGCATGCGCCTTGAACCATGTTCGCGCGACCCGCGTGCTTCCAGAGAAAGGATACAGCTTTTGCGACTCACATTCGATGAATCCTTGCAACGACACGAACCCATAGCCGTTGATCATATCCCATTTGGACCTCATTTTATCCATCAACGAGCTGCGCAAAATAGACTTCATCAAATGAGTAAAAACTATATCAAATAATTAATTTCCTAAAAAAAAAATTTGAGTCGCTCCATATATATATATTTTTTTTACTTTTTTTAGTATTTAACTTATGTTCACTCAGAAAAAAATGATAACAATTTTTTATATATATGAGTCGCTGCACAGTACAGTGACTCTTCCTTTTTAAAAATAAAATAAAAAACATAGTGGTTCGGGTAGAGTCACAGGTCGGTACAACGACTTTATTCAGGTGAGTCGCTTGTCCGTACAACGACTTACCCCAATCCTCCCTCAGCCAGCTTATTCTCGTAATAAATTTCGTTCCAAGCCTATAACCGAAATAAATTAAAAAAAAGTGTCCATTTTGAGAAAAAATTCATGAATACGAGATTATATGTTTTGTCTTCAATATTGGTTACGAAAACTATGTGACTAGAAAAAGATTGCTAGCTACTTAGAATGATATTTTTTTGTTATTTAACAAGGGGAAGGAAACAGAACAAGAGTCTCTATTATTAGTTACTCCATTACAAGCTAGGGTTGTTAAGCTAGGGACATTTTAGTATTTATATACTAAACCGTGTTTATTTATATACCATTGTAAGCATATTTATGCATCTTTTCTGCTCGCACTATAAGAAAAGTATGCACCCGAACCCCCTATGAATCAATGTAGTAATGAGATGCATAATATTTGTATAAAGACGAACTCTTACAAAAACAACAACAAAGAGTATTTTTATTCCAAATTCACAACATAAAGTTACTAGTAAAATCTTGGTGCATTGTACGTTTATTCCAAAATCTCCCAGAGTGAAAAGTCTTGTAAAGTTATGGCACATTGAAAAGTTAAGATTAAAAAGTCTAGTATTATAAGTTTAGTAGATTGCTCTTTTATTATTAATTGATTTTCAAGACTTATACGCGCATATACTGTTGGTTCCCGTGCATTTGAGCTGCTAGAATGTAGATCAACCGCGACATAGACTATCCCAAGACATGAACGCGATCTTTCAATCAACGGACAAGAAACTTGAAAAGAAAGTATCTTATTCATAATTGACGTGATGATCTAATCGGCGATTACATCTTAACAATTCTTTACACGAGAACCAATCACATATCTCCTGTTCTTCCCTCCCGAAAATGGGTGATCGAACAAAAAATCCTCAAAAAGTGAAGCTTCAAGCCTATTTATAGTGTTTGAGTCCTGCTTGTGATTGATGGCAGGGAGGAGAGACGTGTCAGCCAGTGGTGACTTGCATGAGGCGTCGTGTCGCATGTGAGTAAGGCGGCGTTCAATGACGGTTGGGTCGTGACTTCTTTCCATTGGGTGAGTGACATCATGGCATACGGACGAGATTATCGCGATCTTTCTCGTTGATGGAGGGTTATGAAGGAAATGAACGCGGTCATTCCACGCGTTCAGTGGTATTTGAAGATAGCGCGTCCCATCATGTACAATGATCATCATTGTGGACAACCATTACATGGTCCATTAATTCTGCCCACATCTAAACTCTGTATATGAACATCTATGGGCTTATGATATGCTAGTTATGGGCTCAATCTTTTTAGTTTGGCCCATATATGCATGTTCACGGAGAAAATTGGACGCGAAAGGTCTTTTAAGGAAAAAAATAGCAAGTTTAGGCCCATTTTTTTAAAAATTGCAAGTATGACCCTCTATTACTACACATATGGCCCAAATGGGGTAAAAGTGTTTTTTTTAGGATGTAGGGTTTATGGTTTTTTAAAGGCTTAAGAGATCAATGAACTAATTTATTTAATTAGGAGTCCAAATTTGTTATTTAACCCCCTTACGGAGTAAAAAATCCTAAGGATCTATGTTCACGTGACCCTAAAACTGCAACAAGGTAGCTTAAGCACTCGTTTATGTTAGCGAATCAACAGAAGCAGAAATAAATGCAAATACCAACAAAATTACAAAGTAATTAAATGAAGTGCAAAGACAACAGTTGAAAAAAGTAGTGAACTGAAGAACTCAACTGAATACTGGGCAAATCACATGCAAGCAAAATTAATTGCTTTCAAAATTGCAAAATCACAAGCAAAGATAACACTACTAGGACGTAGTATTTATTTCTGCGTCGGAGCTAGTATCAATCATGCATGCATGAACAGATCGATCACGAATATCAAGGAAACTCTTCTAGCGTGATCGGACGGTCCATCTTTGCTGGGACACTGAGCTCGTGAACATGTGATTGTACCACCTCCCCTCCCCCATTCTCTGTATCTCTTCTCTACTGTAAGAAAGAAAGAGAAGAAAGCGTGAGGCTGATCATGAATCAGCATGAGATGCCGCCTGCGTTTTTGCATAGCTTTCCATACAAGCAACCGCATACCGCCAAAACCCACATCTTAACTTAACGCGCGCTCCTCAATTTTCAATTTTTTTAATAAGTAAAGAGTTAGGAAGACGACAAGCTATAATTAAATTATTTAAAGTCAGATGTAAAGATAAGAAAGTAAAACTAAGCTAAGTTCTTAGAAAATATATATACCAGTTTATTAAATTGATTTACGAATTTAAAGGTAATTTTTCTTAATTATAACAAGGATTTTAATCATGAAATTAAACAAATTTTCAGTTGGTTAGAAAATAAAAAAATTATACAATACAATCCTAACAAATTTAGTTTTTATTTGCTTAATTAGTTGGAAGGGCTAATTTAAAATATAACTAAAAATAACCATACTCTTTATATCATCCAAGATAAAATCCAAAATACAATCGGGCGACGATCCTAAGAGTACTTACATTGGTAGTTTTTTTTTGTGGTAATCTACAGCGGTAGTTTTTTTAAGTAGTTCTTGAGTGTTTGGACTCACACATTTGTTTTTTAAGAAAGAGATTTTTTTTTCATGAAAAACTAGTTTTTCAATTAACGTGAGAAAGAGAAAATAAAGGAAATAGTGATAGTCGTTTATGGGCACAAGGGAGTGAAAATTAAGGGTAGTTTAGAATGATAGTTAATTTCGAAGGAGAACAAGTATTTTTTTTGAATGGAAATGACAAAACTTAAACAATAAACACTCATTGATATATTCAAATGACTTGTTATTCATCCTTTTTACTTTTTTTTTTACTTTTTTAGCATGTATAATATGTTGGGAAATGTTCACGTACGAAAAATTAATAGAGTTAGAAATGAGAATAAAATACGGCACGACTTTTTTATTATAGAAAAACGCATAGTTTTTTAAAATAATTCCAAAAAGACGCGTGCAATTACAAAATATAACATCTATATCTATTTAAAAGTTAGCATTCTTGTACAATGAATGCTAACTTTTAGATAGAAAATCAATGCAATGACAAAATCTAAATGCCTTGATTATATGTAAGGCCCGACAATATATATACACAAGAGGAAATTATAAATGGACCCAAAGGCCCACAAATATGAGATCAGTTTACAGAGCATCTGCTACGATCCAAACAAAATTAGCCCAACACCCATTTGCTAACATTCAATGGACCCATAGGCCTAATCAATTAAACGCATTTGCTAATCAGTAATCTCTGGTAACTTTACCCTACACCTGCCTCCAGTTAAAAACATATAATTAAGAACATTAAGTTGGGATGATGAAGAGGCAGGAAAGGAAGTAAACTACCGACCATTCACCTACACCTACATCAATGGTGTTCCTCATCCTTGCCCTTATAAATACGGTTGGACATTACCTCAGATTCCCTCACTTCAATTTGCCCCCATCTCATACACAATGGCTACTTCCACAGACAAGAACGGGTCTGCTGCATCAACGATGTCCAAGTTGAAAGTCAAAGACGGGTCTGCTGCATCAACGATGTCCATTACTGGACCCACAACGCCCCCAACAAGAAGGGATCTGTCGTAGCCGTGGCACAGGAAGAAGAATCGTATGTTGCTCTCGGCCAACTCACTTTCGGGACGGCCTGTACAGTACGCGTAATGGTATGTCGTAAGTGGGAAGCAACAAACTTGAAAGGCAAAGCTATCAACACAGACTATATTATATCAGATGAGCATGTATTACACTATTATTACCAAGTGCCTTCTTGCTTATGCATTATTTGTATCTACATATACTTATTTTTAGTATACTGATTTCTGTTGGTACAATAGGGCTAGACTGATAGAAAAAATATACTATCCGATTTAATATATCAGACTATGCGTGTATAGACACATCTTTATACGATTTAATATAACGCAAACTACAATAATATTTAATACTGACCCATGCAAAGCACGGACTATGAGTCCAGCATGTATAGCCATATGATTTAATGTTTAATGTGAATGCTGGACTGATAGAAAAAATGAATGTATTTAAAAAAAATTATGAGCTAATCATGGATTAACATAAAAAAGAACTACATATATATGGTGGTATCGTGGTGTAGGGAAAAAGGAATTAGAGCTTCATTATTAATCCATTAAAAGTCTGATATATGCAAATTAACTACTCTTCATTTTATATTTCCAAGAATCGAAGGGTATTAACAAACAAAGAATACATATATAGTCAATTATATGTGTAATAAGGTAGTGATACGCCTAATTTTTTTCTATTATCTAAAAATGACATTTTAGCGGCTACCACCCACATATACAACACATAACTGTACGTTTAATCACCCCTCACATATACACTGGTTGAATTGCATACAGAAAGAACTAGGCTGAATCAAACTTAATCCTCTTCAATATATTGCAGGAATGACGTGTGATATACCGTATTTTTGTAAGGTTATTTTGGAAATTTTGAAATTTTTCCGAGTACCCGTTTAGTACGTCGGATTTAATTCAGGTAGCTTGAGACATTCTGTAATGTGCTCTGTATCTGTAATATTTTTCTCAGTGAAATAATATACAGATAACATGCCTTGGATTTTAATTGTCGTTCGCATACGATAATTGTTATCCCGGCTTAATGTCATGTTCGTTCAAAGCTGAACGGGCGGAAAAAAGGTGTCACGGCGACCGCCGTAAAGTCGCGGTGACCGCCGTCGTGAGACCCAAGCACGGCGACCGCCGTAAAGTCACGGCGCCCGCCGTCCCAACGCTCGAGGAGGCAGCTGGTGTGTCATGCCACAGCGACCGCCGTAAATTACGGCGCCCGCCGTAATGGCAGTCATCGTTGTCCGGCAGTCCTTGCCCGATGGTCGTCGGCGCGATTTCCGGCGAGCTAGTTCACTAGCTGTAGGCCCATCTTCTTCGTGCTCCAGACGCTTTGGCTATAAAAGGGGGTGTTGGGGGAGAGATTTGAGCCATCCCAAACACCGAACCTCTGCCAAAATTGCCTCTCGCCGGAGTTGTGCCTTCGCCGGAATTTTTGAAGGTCTCGCCGGTGTTGCTTTGGTGTGGTTCCTGAGTGCCTTTGTGAAGCTTTTGGTTAGCCTTGGAGGTTAGAAGCCAAAGCTAGTCGAAGGAGGCCGAACCGCTCGTGTTTTGGGTGAGTTTTCTCTCGTTTCAGTCGGCCGTGTTCTTCACGGCGACCGCCGTGTTCTTCACGGCGACCGCCGCCAAGAACAGCGACCGCCGCCAAGAACAGCGACCGCCGCCAGTGCCCAGAACGCCTTCGTGGCTTTGGTTTGGTCGGTTGTCGTCGTGGCGTCTTTCCTTTCGTGTTCTTTCGCCGTGTTTAGATTCGTACTGTTTATGTCGGATCTAACTTAGGGTTCCTTTTATGGGTCGACTCGAAGGTTGTTGTGTTGTCGGAGCTATACCGTGTCGAGCCCGGAATCCAGTGACGTCTTTAGACTATTCTGCGGAGTAAGGCAAGTGGCGGTTCGCTCTTGCTCTTTCGTTCCATATTTACATTAATTATCAGTAGTTTATCTGAGTAATTAATTTGGAATGAATATTCTGTTTGTCTGGAAACGGTTTTGATAAACTGTTTTGAAAATCATATAATAGGTTGTATATCTGTTAGAACAACGCTATTATCTGTGATCGCCTTTCGGGCCTTTATGTGGATTTATCCTGTAAATGTTGTGGTGCTGTAACTGTTTAGTTAGCACTGTTAAATAGGAACGTTACTCGGACTCTGTCCAGTCGTTTCTTTATAATCTGGTATCGGGATGGCTCGTCCCCATCTGGTACTATTCTATGATCATGATCGGTCTCTTACACATGTGTGTAGAGACAGGACACTTAGCTGGTGTCACAAACCTTTCGGTATACGTCACTCTCGACGAAACGTATACTAAGATGTGTCGTCCCATTGGTGGGGTACACATGTAAAAGTCTATAACGTGATGTGTGTTTTTGAAACATAAATCAGATAAGTGCTACCTTGACGCACATAATTAATACACCTTGGGCGAGTAGTGCAGCTAAGTTCAGTGCAGCTAGGAAAACTCGTCTTGACTTGAATGTAGTACGTTCTCTTTCCAATCTGGATTCGCTATAGGCGATGAGGTTGGTCGTGAACCGAAGCATCTCAGTCAGTTTTAAATCATTGTTGAATGATTCTGTAACATTCCAGATTTGTCATTACTTCCTTAAAGACTCATTTCCGTTGGAGTCTTCTTTCGAGTCGATTTCTGTGAAGATTCAGTCTTCCAGAATCTTCTCTTGTGCATACCTCTTGTTTATTCCAGTAGGAATATGATGGTTGACTACCGTTATCGGTTATTATCCGAGAAGCGATGAGTCTAACCTAATATGACTGCTTCGAACCAGTCTGCTTTGTACCCTTGCTAGTCTATTCATTTAGACTAACCAACCAATGTTTTCCCTTGCATGGTTGGCTGGTGTCATCCGTTTGATTCGGCACATCAGTTAAGAAGTAGCTCAGAAGATTAGAAGGACTATGGAGTCGGCGGTGGTTTTTGAATGTTTTAATTATTTCTTCAATCAGGTTATGATCCTTTGGACAATAACTCCGATTGTAACTTACTTTCTTAGTCTTCCGCTGTGTTTGGTTTAAACTATGTTTTGACCTATTCGGGATTGGGTTGTAATCCCGTAACTCTCATTTTCCTTGACAATGTTATGTTTTGGAATTTAATGCTTGATCTTTGTGTATCAATTGCATTTCATAAATTGTATTTATTTGGTAAAGCCTTGGGTGATCTCGGTAAGGAACACTGGGGTCACTGGCGGTAATACCTTTCCAAAAGGGTTAAGTTTTGGGGGTGTTACAGTTGTGGTATCAGAGCAAAAAGTTTTTAAAACGGGTTTGAGATTTTATAAATCATTTATCCGTTTTTGAAAATGCTTTAAGAGGGCTCTGAATTTTCATTCTGAAAAGAATTTAAAAACACCGTTCATAGTCATGTCTTCTTTATAGTCTGATATAGTAAGCTTGCTTTTATGTCTAGAAAGACTAATTCCTTCCTTATTGTTCGATAGGATGGGTGTCTGTTTTTCTATTGGTAGGGGGTCGGAAGACGCCAAGTCGGATCAACCGAGGCTAGATTTTCCGTTACCTCAGCGATGTTTCGAGGTTGGAGGCCCGAGTAGCCCACCCGAAGACGTCAAGCACGTTCTCCCCGAGTCAGTTGTCCTTGTAGCCAGGAATGCTATGGTCCCTAGACCTGCACCTGTGCCGCCACCAAGGGTGGAGGGAGTACAGGAATGGGAGCAGGAAGACGAGTTGTCAAGGTATGAACAAGGGGTTTACCAAGACGACTTTCTGCTGGGACCAATTCCCGAGAAGATCGAGTACGAGGATGAGGAAGAGGAGATGCTTGAGCAAGATCCTGTCGAGGACGAGGAGATGATCGAGGATGATTCCGAGGATGAGGATCCCATCGAGGATGATCATGAGGATGAGGATCTCATCGAGGATGATCCCGAGGATGAGGATCCCATAGAGGATGACCCAAAAGAGGATCCAGAGTTGGACCTTGGAGGGCAGATTCAGGAGCCCGGTACAGGATTGTCACCAGTGCCAGAGTACACACCCATGACAGAAGCTGATTGGGAGGCACTGTATACCGAGTACGGTATTGGGAGAAGTGACATGGAATCTCAGCCTATCCCTACTCCAAGGAGATGGAGGTCGGAATCCGAGCTGCAGGAGATTCTCCGCCAGAGCGAGGTAATCTCCGCAGAACAGCAGCGTCAGAGGGATGAGCTGATCATCAGTACTCAGAGGAGGGCTGGAATAGGAGGACCAGTCATGGACGACCCATACTTTTCTATGGCTGAGCTAGGACTATGTGCTTCAGGGTCAAGCAGGGTGCGAAACTCATCGCCAGAGCTCGATGGTGAGCCTAGCCCGAAGAGACCATGCACGAGTAGCCAATCGTATGAGAGACGTTTTGGAACGCCTTGAGGAGGAGTGGCGTTGCCTATCGTAGTAGTTTTGTTTCTTAGTATTCCAAGTTGTACTTTGTGTAATATTTCAGTATTGCGACAAGTACTCTGAGAAACACTTATATCTTCGAGCAGTGTTGTCCTAACGCTCGAATGATAAACTTATACGTAACTTGTGTAAGAATTCGAAGGTTCATCTATAAAATATCAAGTTGATCTATTCTGATTAATTTATTTACGTTGGTATATTGCATAAGTATATTGCATAATATTAATGTATTGAATGCTTGGAATTTGATCGGTAAATAGATGGTGAACCCAAGAAGCACGAGGAATTCGACTCGAGCCGGTGCTGGGACTAGCCAAAATCCCAGGCCAGCAGGAAGAATTGTTCAGGATGAACACGAGTCTGAGTCTCGCGTCCAGCAGAGGCGTGAAGGTCAAGATCAGACCCAAGCGCCGACGCTGCAGCTGTTGAGGCAATCTGTGGGATCATGATGCAGGCTATTACAGATGTCTTGAGACCAAGTGCGCCTCAAGCACAAGAAGTGCCTATTCACGCAGCGGTTCCTGATGTTGTGGAACCCAGAAACCCCGTGATTCAGGAGACTGCCGTTAGGGCGAGGGACAGCTATGGTCGCGCTCTTAAGACCATTACTTCCATGAGACCCGACTGCTATAACGGGAAAGGGGAGCCAGTGGCAGTAACTCATTGGTTCTCCCATATGGAGAGGCTGTTCAGGAACGTGGAGTGTACGGAGGCCGAGAAGGTCCATATCGCGTCTCTTCAGCTGAAGGAGGAGGCTAGCGAGTGGTGGAAGAGCACTGGTTTGGCTGAGAGCCCAGTGTTGACTTGGTCGATGTTCAAGACCAAGATGGTTGATCGCTTTTTCTCTCGTGCTATGAGAGAGGAGAAGCATAAAGAGTTCTTATACCCTCAGACTAATGGTCTGAGAGTGACCGAGTTGGCATCTAAGTTCAACCATCTTCTACAGTACGCCACTGCCGAGATCACCAGCGAGGCTCAAAAGATCTGGTACTTCCACGAGTGGATAAACCCGGATATCAAGCCATTAATGGTGCACCACACATGCTCTACCTTGGAGCAGTATGTGGATTGTGCCTATAAGCTGGAGGTAACTCTCGAGGAGTCGACCAAGAGGCGCAACCGACAGAAGTCGATGCAGAATCAGAACCAGGGAGGTGGTTTTAAGCGCCCTGCGCCACCGTCTAACTTCGCCAAATCCGGCAGAGCTAAGACGGAGATGACGCAAGGAGGATCGACTCAGCAGTCATGACAGACCAGGAGTACAGTTCAGTGTTATAATTGCGGTACTGTAACACCCCCAAATTTAACCCCATTTGGAAGCGTTACTGCCGATGACCCCGGGCGTAAACCCCGAAGTCACCCCAGGCTTTTCCCACGTCATAACTGACTTAAAACACAGTTACGATACTAAAATCATAACTTTTATTAAACCACATGGTCGCGGAATTACACGATTCCAAAAACGACCCAAATACATCATCAATACAAAATATTAGAATTTACAACGGAAGACTTATAAACAAAATACAAAATAGCACAGCGGAAATCGTTTTAAACACAAAGCGATAAGACAAGTTGTCGAAAACAAAACACCGTTCATCTTCATAGTCGCTCTAGCCTTCACTGAACAACAACACACCTGATGTGCCGAATCGGACGGATGACACCAGCCAACCATGCAAGGAATATAACAGTTGGTTAGTCTAAATGAATAGACTAGCAAGGGCACAAAGCAGAGTGGTTCGAAACAGTCGCATTAGGTTAGACTCATCGTCCCTCGAATAATAACCGAGTACGCTAGTCAACCATCATACTCCTACTGGAATAACAAAAGGGTATGCACAAGAGAAGATTCTGGAGATCGAGTCTCACAACAATCAATCCCCAAAAGAAGACTCCAAAATGAAATGAGCCTTATAGGAAACATGATAACAAATGTTGGAAAACATATCCAAACACACACAACCACATCATACAAGTATCGCATACGAGCGATTTACAACTAAGACGAGCTTTTCCTAGCTGCACTAGCGCCTAGCTGCACTACTCGCCAACATTTTAAATAAGTGCTTACTCATACGACACTTTAATAATATGGTCAAGGCATTTTCATTATGTGCATACTCATGGCACGTATCTTATTTAAATGACCACACACCACATCACGTTACAAGCTTTTACATACATGTCCGCCACTCGCGAAACACATATCGAACCGGGTTGTGACACCTGCAGAGTGCACCACTTCTTACTCCACTCGAGTATAGAAGTTAGTCATGACTCACCAATTTATTATAAAGAGACGACAGGACCTCCATCCATTGTCCCTACGAATACTCGTGCTAACTACACAGTTAAACACACAAACACACCACACAGAGCCATCACGGCCCCACCTGCACAACTATCCATATCTATGCCCACCTGGCAACATCCTAGATTTAATAATCTAAACACACACAATAAATCACATCAAAGTCCCTTATGGCCTTCACCTGCACAAATATAGAATAGACTAGCGTCGGTTCTAGCAAAATATACAACCTAGTATAATATCTTCTTTTTAATCACATAACGTTATCAAACAATTCCAACATAATTAACAATCATCCCAAATTAATTAACAACAAAATAATTGATAATTAATGAAAGTATGGAATGATGAGCAAGAGCGAACCGCCACTTGCCTAAATCCGCAGAAGCTTAAGCAAAGCTTGGAGACAACGGGCTCCTGGATCTGAAACTGGAGCAAATCTTGGATAATAATCCCTAAGAAATGGCCCATAACAAGACCCTAAGTTAGATTCAATATACTTATATATGAATCTAAAAGAATACAAGAAGAAATCAAAGGAAACGAGCAAAGCCCAAAGCCAAACCACAAAACACACAACCCGGACACAATACCGCGATCGCGGCAGGTCGTAGTCGGTCGCGGTTTTGTGCTGTGACAGTGGCTAGCTCGCGAGACGACAATGGAGAATTTCTTACCCAAACCGATTTGTTTGCCTTCGATTTGTCTATGGTTCGATCTCTCAACACCACAAAGCTTCACACAACACTCAAGAGCACCTTCTCAACTCAAGAGACACTCAAAATCTCCCACACACGAAGCTCCAAAACTGCTCAACAATGGTGAAAAACAGAGGAGAAACAGAGGAGGAAGAAGAAGAAAGAAGAAGAGAGCTCTTGCTTCGGTCTTCACCTCCTTTTATAGCCCAATCCGACCACCTCCAAGGGAACAAGGGGACAAAGGCGAAGGACCACTTGGCCTGCCCAAAAATATCCCAAAAACAGAGCTACAGTAACCGCCACGCGAGGAAGACGACACTGCTCAGCAAAAGGCATTACCGCGATCACGGCCGATCGCGTCAGGTCGCGGTTCATCGCGGTCAATCGCGGTTTATGGTCGACTTCATTTATTCTTATCCGAACTTAGTTTGGATTAAATTTCTTAACTCCGGGTTAAATATATTCATACTTTAACGATATATTAACCCCGAAAACACCTCAACTGTATTATATAATGCTCGGAAAATTCTACAGAGCTTAGACCCCTCTTCAGAAGGTCCGAGACTCACTGAATTAAATCCGTCTAGCAAAACGGGCATAAGAAAATTTTAAAAATAATTCAAAATACCCTTAAAAATTACGGGGTGTTACAGGTACTGTTGGGAACAAGAGCACTGAGTGTCGGAAGGAAAGGAGGCCATGCTTTGGGTGTGGACGTGATGGTCATCTGCAAAAGTTCTGCAAGCAGGGGAAGCAGAAGGGAGTAGAGTCGCAGCAAGGGTCAGTTCATCAGAGCAACCGACCTAGGTTTAAGCCTGCCGAGACTCCCAGCCCTTCAGTGCAGACGACTGCTCAGAACAGGGGAAAGGCCCCAGCTGCTTCTGGAAGTCAGGGCCAACGCTTGTACGAGATGCGTGAGGCAGATGGACCCAATGCTCCAATTGCTCAAGGTACTCTATACCTTCACTCTACTTCAGTGTGCATTCTGTTTGATTCTGGTGCTACGCATTCCTTTATTTCGGATAGCTGTGTTAGCAAGTTAGACTTAGTATGCAATGATTCGTGCGACCCTTTCGTCGTCAATCTTCCTAATGGAGAACGTTTGGTGGGAACCAAGCATTTGTCCGACTTTCCGATTACCATTCAGGGTAAGGAATTCGAGGCAGATTTAATCTGTATAGTCATGGCTCCATACGACATTATTCCCGGTATGGATTGGCTGACGTGTGACAAGGCGGTGATCGACTTCAGTTCAAGAACGGTGACGTTGTCATCCGGGGGCCAATTTGTGTGCAAGTTTAAAGGTCGAAATGACGCTGATAACGGCAGGCTGATCAATGCGATGGCTGCGTTTAAGCTACTACGACAAGGATGTGTCGGGTACCTTTGCTACTTGGATTCGCCTGAGAAGGATGAACCTGAGGTTCTTGATATTCATGTAGTTAGGAAATTTTCGGATGTCTTTCCGGAAGAAATTCCAGGATTACCCCCAAATCGTGACGTAGAGTTTTCAATTGATCTCGAGCCTGATACGGCGCCGATTTCCAAATCACCGTATCGGATGGCTCCGACTGAGATGCAAGAATTGAAGAATCAACTTGAAGATCTTCTTGATAAAGGTTATGTCAGGCCGAGTGCATCGCCGTGGGGTGCCCCGGTATTATTCGTCAAAAAGAAGGACGGATCGTTCCGACTTTGTATCGACTATCGAGAGTTGAACAAGGTGACGATCAAGAACAAGTATCATTTGCCTAGGATTGATGACTTGTTAGACCAGTTGCAAGGAGCAAAGGTTTTCTCCAAGATCGACTTAAGATCTGGATATCATCAACTCAGGATTCGTGAGCAGGACATTCCTAGAACTGCGTTTAGGACCAGGTATGATCATTACGAGTTCGTAGTGATGTCTTTTGGGCTTACAAATGCTCCAGTTGTCTTTATGGATTTGATGAACCGATGTTTTCACCAGTACTTGGATAAGTTCGTGGTGGTTTTCATCGACGACATCTTGATCTACTCTCCGAGTGAAGAAGCCCACGAGGAACATCTACGGATTTCCTTGTCGATCCTTAGACAACATCAACTTTATGCTAAATTGTCTAAATGTGAATTCTGGATGAAGGAAGTGGCTTTCTTAGGCCACGTGATCAATAAAAATGGGGTTATGGTTGATCCCCAAAAGATTGAAGCGGTGGCTAAATGGACACAGCCCCAGAGCGTGAAGGAGGTACGTAGTTTTCTTGGACTTGCCGGGTATTATAGAAGGTTCGTAGAAGGATTTTCAAAGATCGCTCTACCTATGACCAATCTACTCCGCAAAGTCCACAAGAAGTTTGTCTGGAATGGCAAGTGCGAGGTCAGTTTCCAGGAGTTGAAACGACGGTTGACCTCGGCACCCGTGTTAGCACTCCCAGAGGGGAATGACGATTATGTGGTCTATAGTGATGCTTCAAAGTGTGGTCTTGGTTGTGTTTTGATGCAAAGAGGCAAAGTCATTGCTTACGCATCTAGACAACTCAAGACTTACAAAGAAAACTATCCGACCCATGATCTTGAGTTAGCAGCGGTTGTCTTTGCGCTGAAGATTTGGAGGCATTACCTCTACGGTATAAGATGCCAAGTCTTCACCGACCACAAAAGTCTCAAGTATATATTTACTCAGAAGGAGTTAAATATGAGACAACGCCGCTGGCTAGAGTTGCTCAAGGACTACGACATGGAGTTGTTGTATCATCCGGGCAAGGCTAATGTAGTAGCTGATGCGCTAAGCCGGAAGACAATGCACGAGACTGTGGTTGCGTTGCTTACTGCTCAGACCAAGCTAAACCAAGAGTCATGCGACATTGAAGTCTTATATGACCAGCGTAGAGGGTACCTGAGTATGATGGAGATTCAGGCTACACTGCTGGATCAAAGAAAAGAAAAGCAAGTCGATGACATCATCTTGGTAAAGTTAAGCAGTGAAGTGATGGATGGGAAAGCTCTCAGTTTTGTGGTTCAGGATGATGAATCACTTTGGTTTCAGGATCGGATCTGTGTGCCTGACACAGAAGGTCTTCGTCAGTTGGTGATGAGAGAAGCTCATTCATCTGCTTATTCTGTGCATCCTGGCTCTAGCAAGATGTACAAGGATCTCAGGAAGAAGTTTTGGTGGCCAAACATGAAGTGGGACGTAGCAGACTTTGTGGCAAAGTGCTTAACTTGTCAGAAGGTCAAGATCGAACACCGCAGACCAGGTGGTGAGATGCTACCTCTCCCCGTGCCAGAATGGAAATGGGAGGACATTTCCATGGACTTCGTCACTGGGCTACCCAAGACTCGAAGTCAGAGAGATGCTATCTGGGTAATTGTGGATAGGCTTACGAAGAGTGCTCATTTCATAGCCATCAAGACCACATGGGAAACCCAGAAGCTAGCCGAAGTTTACCAGAAGGAGATTGTCCGCTTACATGGCATTCCTAAGACCATTGTATCGGACCGAGATGGCTGTTTCATGTCAAGATTCTGGAAGGAACTTCATAAGGCTATGGGAACCGAGTTGAGGTTCAGTACAGCGTTTCATCCTCAGACAGATGGCCAGTCTGAAAGGACCATCCAGACTCTGGAGGATATGCTTAGAGCTTGTGTGCTCGATCGTTCGACTAGCTGGGAGGACAGCTTGAGTCTGATTGAGTTCACGTACAACAATAGCTATCATGCTACAATCAAGATGGCTTCGTTTGAAGCTTTGTATGGTCGCAGATGCAGATCTCCGATTTGTTGGGACGATAATGCCGACAAAATTCTGCTTGGACCAGAGTTGGTCGAAAGGACTGCTTCAGACATTCCTTTGATTAGACAAAGAATGTTGACCGCTCAGAGTCGACAGAAGTCCTATGCAGATCGGAAGCGCATGAATGTCGAGTTCGAGGTCGGTGACAAGGTTTTTGTCAAGGTGTCGCCTTCCAAAGGAGTTTTCAGATTTGGTAAGCGTGGGAAGCTTAACCCTCGCTGCGTGGGACCATTCGAGATTCTGGATAGAGTGGGATCTCTAGCGTACCGTTTGGCGTTGCCACCATCGGATCACCCGGTGCATAATGTGTTCCACGTGTCTTTACTCAGAAAGTATGTACCAGATGAGTCTCATGTACTTAGCTACGAAGACATCGAGATTCAAGCTAATGGTACTTACGAAGAGTTGCCCGTGCGCATTTTGGAGCGTCGGGAGAAGCATTTGCGCAACAAGATCGTACCTTTGGTACGAGTGCTGTGGTCCAAGTCAGGGATCGAAGAAGTTACTTGGGAGACGTGGGAAACCGAGTCAGATATGCTCAGGCATTTTCCCGAGTTATTCTCGACCTAAGTTTCGGGGTCGAAACTTCTTGTAAGGGGGAGGAGATGTGATACCCCGTATTTTTGTAAGGTTATTTTGGGAATTTTGGAATTTTCCCAAGTACCCGTTTAGTACGTCGGATTTAATTCAGGTAGCTTGAGACATTCTGTAATGTGCTCTATATCTGTAATATTTTTCTCAGTGAAATAATATACAGATAACATGTCTTGGATTTTAATTGTCGTTCGCATACGATAATTGTTATCCCGGCTTAATATCATGTTCGTTCAAAGCTGAACGGACGGGAAAAAGGTGTCACGGCGACCGCCGTCGTGAGACCCAAGCACGGCGACCGCCGTAAAGTCACGGCGCCCGCCATCCCAACGCTCGAGGAGGCAGCTGGTGTGTCATGCCACGGCGACCGCCGTAAATTACGGCGCCCGCCGTAATGGCAGTCATCGTTGTCCGGCAGTCCTTGCCCGATGGTCGTCGGCGCGATTTCCGGCGAGCGCCGAACTAGCTGTAGGCCCATCTTCTTCGTGCTCCAGACGCTTTGGCTATAAAAGGGGGTGTTGGGGGAGAGATTTGAGCCATCCCAAACACCGAACCTCTGCCAAAATTGCCTCTCGCCGGAGTTATGCCTTCGCCGGAATTTTTGAAGGTCTCGCCGGTGTTGCTTTGGTGTGGTTCCTGAGTGCCTTTGTGAAGCTTTTGGTTAGCCTTGGAGGTTAGAAGCCAAAGCTAGTCGAAGGAGGCCGAACCGCTCGTGTTTTGGGTGAGTTTTCTCTCGTTTCAGTCGGTCGTGTTCTTCACGGCGACCGCCGCCAAGAACAGCGACCGCCGCCAGTGCCCAGAACACCTTCGTGGCTTTGGCTTGGTCGGTTGTCGTCGTGGCGTCTTTCCTTTCATGTTCTTTCGCCGTGTTTAGATTCGTACTGTTTATGTCGGATCTAACTTAGGGTTCCTTTTATGGGTCGACTCGAAGGTTGTTGTGCTGTCGGAGCTATACCGTGTCGAGCCCGGAATCTAGTGACGTCTTTAGACTATTCTGCGGAGTAAGGCAAGTGATGGTTCGCTCTTGCTCTTTCGTTCCTTATTTACATTAATTATCAGTAGTTTATCTGAGTAATTAATTTGGAATGAATATTCTGTTTGTCTGGAAACGGTTTTGATAAACTGTTTTGAAAATCATATAATAGGTTGTATATCTGTTAGAACAATGCTATTATCTGTGATCGCCTTTCGGGCCTTTATGTGGATTTATCCTGTAAATGTTGTGGTGCTGTAACTGTTTAGTTAGCACTGTTAAATAGGAATGTTACTCGGACTCTGTCCAGTCGTTTCTTTATAATCTGGTATCGGGATGGCTCGTCCCCATCTGGTACTATTCTATGATCATGATCGGTCTCTTACACATGTGTGTAGAGACAGGACACTTAGCTGGTGTCACAAACCTTTCGGTATACGTCACTCTCGACGAAACGTATACTAAGATGTGTCGTCCCACTGGTGGGGTACACATGTAAAAGTCTATAACGTGATGTGTGTTTTTGAAACATAAATCAGATAAGTGCTACCTTGACGCACATAATTAATACACCTTGGGCGAGTAGTGCAGCTAAGTTCAGTGCAGCTAGGAAAACTCGTCTTGACTTGAATGTAGTACGTTCTCTTTCCAATCTGGATTCGCTGTAGGCGATGAGGTTGGTCGTGAACCGAAGCATCTCAGTCAGTTTTAAATCATTGTTGAATGATTCTATAACATTCCAGATTTGTCATTACTTCCTTAAAGACTCATTTCCGTTGGAGTCTTCTTTCGAGTCGATTTCTGTGAAGATTCAGTCTTCCAGAATCTTCTCTTGTGCATACCTCTTGTTTATTCCAGTAGGAATATGATGGTTGACTACCGTTATCGGTTATTATCCGAGAAGCGATGAGTCTAACCTAATATGACTGCTTCGAACCAGTCTGCTTTGTACCCTTGCTAGTCTATTCATTTAGACTAACCAACCAATGTTTTCCCTTGCATGGTTGGCTGGTGTCATCCGTTTGATTCGGCACATCAGTTAAGAAGTAGCTCAGAAGATTAGAAGGACTATGGAGTCGGCGGTGGTTTTTGAATGTTTTAATTATTTCTTCAATCAGGTTATGATCCTTTGGACAATAACTCCGATTGTAACTTACTTTCTTAGTCTTCCGCTGTGTTTGGTTTAAACTATGTTTTGACCTATTCGGGATTGGGTTGTAATCCTGTAACTCTCACTTTCCTTGACGAATCAGCTGAGTCACTCATTCATGTCCAAACTACATTAATCAATGAGTAATGTATGAAGCATGCTTTCCGACCTCATGATGTCAAAAATTCTTAGAGATTCAAAAGTAAAAGGAAAACATTTCAGCTGATTTTGTTAAGAGAAATTGTATTTGAAACCCAACAGGTAATAAATTAATTTGGTCCATATCGAGAAAGGGCTAAAAAGATGGTTTTATCACCCATTTTCCGAAAGTACAAGAAGTTGGTAACAAGCCTCCACAGCTGGTATAGTTGCATACCCAGCACTGGACTCAAGTACAATTTATAGGGAGAAATAATCTGCAAGGAAAACACCAAGGGAAAATAATAACACTAAGCACCGGTTATGCAAGGCGCAAATACTATCAAATTTCACAGAATTGAAACAAATAGATTAGGAATCCTGAAAAGTCCAAAATCCAAATTCGATATAACCAAAAGGCAACAATTTGAAACCCACCTTCCTCTTGTCCTCCAAAATTAACATGCAGAAAACTTGGACGACGAGAAGACATAGCTATAAGCATTCCAAATGACCAGAGATCAAATAGATGATGTGAAGAGCAACCCAGTACATCCAATTTGAATAAATCCTTTAAAAAATCCAAAAAAAAAAATCTGATTCAGGAATTCTGCCTTTCAACAGCAGATACCTATCTAACACCTCAGGGGAACATAAAAGTTAATCGGACCAAGCAGCATACCTCTAGAGAGCAGCCAACGGTGGTCACGATTGCGGCGGTGAGATAGGATCTGGGGATGATGGGCATCTGCTTGTACCATTCCTCCACAGCTTGAGCCATGCGGTATTGATTTCCCCCAAATTCAGCTTCTATCAAATATGACCGCAAGTTCTAGAACCTTAGATCGATACTCTCCCTGATGCATGTCTAGCTGAATGCTGAAGTGTCACGGCGGCGGCGGTGCGAAAGGATCTGGTGATGATGGGCATATGCTTGTACCATTCCTCCACAGCTTGAGCCATGCCGTATTGATTTCCCCTAAATTCAGTATCTATCGAATCTGACCGCAAGTTCTAGAACCCTAGATCGATACTCTCTCTAATTTATTGATAATAAAAACAAATTGTTCGAGAAACGAACGCTTGTGGTGTGGGTGTCGTGGGATTGCGATTTGCGAGTAACGTCGCTAAGACGGTGCTTCAGAGTTGTGCTTGCTATTGTTCGGTTCTATATGGCAGCTGGCATGGTGGAATAGCAGAGAGAAAACACATTTTATTCTGTAAGTGGGTTCATTGAATGAATAGGGAAAAAAAAGGGAAGTTTATTATTAGGAACCTATTTTTGGGAGGGTGAGTGCCAGTGCCACAAAATCAGATTACAATACCACTTTAATTGCTAGATATTATTGGTTTCTGATTATTCTATTTTTTAGTCAAAATTAAGCCCTTACATACACACTTACATGGTCGTACGGCTCAAAATATATTATTGTTTCTTAAATATTTAAAGTATAAGTTTTCATTAATGAGTATTATTTATTTGCTTCATAAGAGATCGCCTTTTAATTTTAAAAATTAAAGGGTCTAATCTATTAATAATTTCTACTTGGATAATTTTGTTGTTGTTTGTCACTAATGTTTAATAGAGTACTTAATTGTATTTGTAAAAAAATGGTTTATTTTTATATTGATAATTTTCTAATAATTTTACTAAAGTTTATATGTTTTATACTTTAAGTCTGGGGCAAAGATGGTATACGATAAATTCATTTTGTTATACAATAGAAAACAATAAGAATTGATTTTTTAACACTATCAAATTACAATAAAATTTTTTATAGAAGAGGCTATAGTTTATTTTATGCCCATAACTTAAATAAAATAAAGATGATATACAATAATTTTAAGCTTTTATGCAAATAACCTTTTCCCTAATAAGTATATACATTTATATAAAAAAAAACTTTAAACAAGCAAACCAAATCCTTTTAACTCATGCTTGTACAACTTATACAATCCTTTTTTAAACCATATTATGAAATATGTTATATTTGAATATACAAAATCACAGTTTACTACATTTACATTTGTTTGATTTCTACATCTTTATTTAATTGATTCATATTAAACATACTTAATACTTTCAAAATGGTTTTATTTGAAATTGAAATTTGTATGGTATTGAAAGAACACATTTAATGCACAACAATGCAAACTTTTTATTACATACATATATATGTCTAAAATACCCACAAACCATTTCATAAAAATATAAACACATCCCTACAAAAAAAAATTCCACTTTCATACAAAACTAAAATTATACTTCTAAAAAAATATTTAAACACAAACCGATTCATAAGTACAATCACAACATTTTATACCTCCCAAAGTTAGATCTAAACAAACATCAAATGATATATGTCTAATATAAAAAAAAACATAACAACGATTCATATATTACGAGCTCATTTTTATAACGTGACACTACATATACACAAGCGGCCCGTGCGAAGCACGGGCTTCGATTTCTAGTGTACATAGGTTTTGGCTTGTGTGTGCATGGACTTTGACCTATATGTGCATTTAACTCTACTTGTGTGCATCGTTTTTCAAGGTTAAAATATGTATGAGTTTTGAACTATATGTGCATTCTTTTTGAAGCATGTGCCTTTTCACATGTGCATGTAATTTGTATTAGGTGTGCATGAGTTTCCACTTACATATTTTCTAAAAATAAAAATATACATGACTTTGTGTAGGTGAAAATCCATGCACTTATAGGTAAAAACTTATGCACTTCCTATAATGTGACAAGTTTGTGCGTATATGTATGTGCATAGGTTGTGAATGTATGTGTGACTTTGTGTAAGTGAAAACTCATGCACGTATATGTAAAAATTGATGCACTTATAAGAATGTGTACAAGTTTGTGCATGTATGTGAATAGGTTTTGATTGTATGTGTGATTTTGTGTAAGTGAAAACTCATGCGCTTACATGTAAAGACAAACGTACTTCTTAAAATGTGCACTAATCTTCATTTAAGCGAAAACTCATTCACATATACATTCACTTAATCGAGATACCGTATCCAACCTAGTTTTACCATCTTTTTGTATTAAATTTTTTTTTTGATAAGGTAAGAATTAGACTAGTGTCAAGCCCCGCTTAACACTCAGCCTATGGCATCCTTTCCGATGAGAGTCTAAAGCTCTGAGTTGTTCGAGATATCGTTCGGAGAAAGAAAGTGGCCAAGTTTGGCAATTTGGTCAGCCACCGAGTTAATTTCACGAAAGATATGGGAAATTTACACTGTTTGAAAAGATTGTAATAAGCATAGGATATCGGATATAAGAATCTCGATTTCCCATGGACAATGCCAAATTTTGTTAATGACATTCACTATAGTAAGATTGTCAGTTTCAATTTGTATTTGATCATAGTTCATTTCTTTCGCTTTGAGGAGAGCATTTCTGAACGCAAGAGTTTTTGTTTTGAGGGGAGACGAGATTCCACAATTTTACAGCATGAATAAGAAGCGGACTTCCTTGAGCATTTCTAAAGACAAAGCCAACGGATGACGCTCCATTGGATTTAGTGGATCCATCAACATTGATTTTAATAAATGTATCCAGGGGTTTCTTCCATCTATGTTTTCTCTGTTTCTTTATATGTGTTTTTTCCCGCACCGTATGACACATATTGTAGGTGCAATCAAGGTTCCCTATCTTTGTTTTGTTCCAGCATGATATGAGGTTATCAATGTACTTAGGTAGATCCGTGATCATATCCCTATCAGGGTTGTCATGTGAAAAGGTTTTATGGTTTCTGTAGAACCAGATGCTCCACCATGTCACTAAGAGTTCACTTAACTCCATGGGGGAGAGTTTATTTCTAATTTCTTCTATTAATTCTTCAATGCATTTGTTCCTAGAGATGATTGTTCTAAGATAAAGACTTGTCGTGATATTAATGTTTGTGATTGTCTGTAAAGTATGAGGACAGTGAAAAAGGATATGTTTCGTGTCCTCAATGGAATGGGAGCAGGAGATGCATCCCGGAGGGACATAGATTCCTTTTTCTTGTATTCGTGTTTTCGTTGGTAAGCCATTTTTTAGAATTTTTCAGAGAAAGTTTTTGACTTTGGGGTAGGTGTTTATTTTCCAGATCCACGACGAATCGTATGTTGAGAAGTGTTTATTTTTATTGATAAGTTTCATTGCTGATTTCGTTGAGAACCACATATTCTTGCTTGGTTCCCAATACATTCGATCGGAAATGAGTTTAACGGGAGTCAGGATACCTAAGATGATTTTCACCATGTCATGGGGTAGCGGTTGATCAAGTTTTGATTTGTTCTATTTCATATTTTGATCGAGAAATTCATGGACTCTGCAATTGATGTTCGAACCCGCCGCGGGATTGACGAGGTTGCAAAGTGGTTCATTGGTGGCCCATTTATCTGTCCAGAATTTGATTGTCTTCCCATCTCCTATCGGACAGATGAGTCCTTTATGGAATTCTTCCTTGATGCTCATCATTTTGGACCATTGTCATGACACATTCCTTTTATATTCATAAGACAATAGTGATGGTTCTCGCATTTATAGAGTCAATGAAATGTAAATCTATTTGACATTGGCTATCAAAAGGGAGCGATAATCTTCTTCTTTATTACATCTTGAGAGATTCCACTATAGATTACAAATCAATGACTTGATTACATGAGAACCAACCACGAACCTTTAATCCCAAATCGACAAATATGATCTCGGATCGAAGATCCTTTCAAATGAAGCGTTGAAGGCCTATTTATAGAAGAAGCTAGCTGCTTGTCATCAGCTTGTATCAGCTGCTTATATCACCTGCATGCATCAGCTAGTTGCTTGCATCAGCTTGTATCAACTAGTTGCTTGCACCAGCTTGTATCAGCTAGTTGCTTGCACCAGCTACTTGTCACCAACTTGTATCAGCTGTTTGTATCACCTAGTTGCTTGCACCAACTACTTGTATCAGCTAGTTGCTTGCACCAACTACTTGTCACCAGCTAGGTTGAGTAACTAGCTCGGAAGAATGCGATGAAAAAGACGATGAGTGCTAATTTTGCAAATTAACGCGTCCTAAAATTAGCGCGTTTCATCACAACCCCATGTTTTCACAGCATTCATACAATGCTGTTAAAATAAACCATGGAAGTCGTCTTGAGTCATCGCTTTCGATCTATCTCTTTGAACATACAAGCTCTTTCGCCGAGTTCGAGTTTCTTGACTTGGGCGAGAATGCAAATGACGCGGTGGCAGCCCCAAGCCAAAGCTCGGGGGATCTCACCCGTCCTGAAGAGAACGCGGTGGCAGCCCCAAACCATAGCTTGGGGGATCTCACCCGTCCTAAAGAAAACGCGATGGCAACCCCAAGCCAGAGCTCAGAGGATCTCACCCGTCTTGAAAAGAACGTGGTGGCAGCCCCAAGCCAAAACTTGGGGGATCTCACCCGTTTTGAAGAGAATGTGGTGGCAGTCCCAAGCCAAAACTTAGGTGATCTCACCCGTCTTGAAGAGAACGCGGTGGCAGCCCCAAGCCAAAGCTCAGGGGATCTCACCCGTCTTGAAGAGAACGCGATGGCAACCCCAAGCCAGAGCTTGGGGGATCTCACCCGTCTTGAAAAGAACACGGCGACAGTCCCAAGACAGAGCTTGGGGGATCTCACCCGTTTTGAAAATAACACGGTGGCAGTCCCAAGCTCTGATCTCACCCGTCTTGAAGAGAACGCGGTTTAACAACAAAAAATGGCCACCATACGGGTGGTAATTTATTCATTATAAATGTATACAAAGGATTTACCTCTTACATCACGCGCGACGCCTCTCTTGACGTGGTATCTTTTATGTCTTGGTAAGGGAACACAACTCTTCTCGTAGTTTCGGCGCGTCATCATGAGCTCCTTTGAACCGAATCATCCGGACTTGACATGGCTCTTTCTTGCGCCCCTCAATGATAGCCAAGTCGTCCTAAAGTGAGGAAAGTTCCCACAGACGGCGCAGTGATGGTTCCCGCGTTTATAGAGTCAAAAAAATGTAAATCTATTTAACATTGGCTATCAAAAGGGCGCGACAATCTTCTTCTTTATTACATCTTGAGAGATTCCACTATAGATTATAAATCAACGGCTTGATTACACGAGAACCAAGCACGGACCTTCAATCCCAAACCGACAAAATCCGGTCTCGGATCGAAGATTCTTTCAAATGAAGCGTAGAAGGCCTGTTTATAGAAGAAGCTAGATGCTTGTCACCAGCTTGTATCACCTAGTTGTTTGCACCAGCTACTTGTCATCAGCTTGTATCAACTGCTTGTATCACATGCTTGTATCAACTAGTTACTTGCACCAACTACCTGTCACCAGCTAGGTTGAGCAACTAGCTCGGAAGAACGCAATGAAAAAAACGACGAGTGCTAATTTTGCAAAATTAACGCGTCCTAAAAATTAGCGCGTTCCATCAAATAGGTGTGAATTTTTGAGATATTTTTCGGTATTGAATGTTGTCTTTAACTTTCACTATATAAAATGTTCGGTTTTTTCGCCTGATATCCCTGAGGTAGGTAAAATTTGCGAGGTGTCCCAAAATTTTACTTATTTCGCGCGGTACCCTCGAGTTTTGTTTTTCGCCAAATGTCCATTTGTTAATTTTTAATATAAAAAAAAACCCAAAAAACAAAGAAAAAAAACCCAAAAAACAATCATCTTCTTCCTAACGAACAGACCAACAGGTCTTGCTGGCTGCTCCAAGTGCTTGTGCAGTCTCAACAAGGTATGTGGAGTTGATTGAATTGGGGGAATTTAATTGACGATTTATGCTTCTTCGTCGTCTTCTTTAGGAACGATTTGAAGCCCGCCATTGATGGAATAGGGTGAGTTCTTGATTGTTCTTGTTAGTCCTTACGGGAGAAACAGAGAGATGCAAATATGCTACCACAGCTCCCATTTGGTAAAGGTATGTTGGTATGTTCGTTAGGAAGAAGATGATTGTTTTTTTTGGGGGGTTGTTTGTTTTTTGGGTATTTTAATTAAAAAATTAGCAAATGGACATTTGGAAAAAAAAAAAAAAACTCTAAAAAATCGTACGAAATAGATAAAATTTTATGACATTTTACAAATTTCGTCATACCTCATTTATAGAACCTCAGTTATAGAAGTCGAAAAAATCGTAAAATGTTTATTTGTAATTAAGAAAGATGAATTGAATTCTCGAACGACGCCAAATTCGGAGGGCATATCTTAATCCAAGAGAGATCTTTTGCTTGCTTGAGAAGCGGAGATGCCGACGTCACCTGAACACGTGGTCTCGTCTCAACTCCAACAGTAGCTACTTAGGGAGTAACTACTGTACTACTGATAGTATCTATCTGTATCTCAAACATTTATTTACGCCACCGCTAGATACGCTTAAATTTTTTTCTGTTTATGTTCAAATGACTCACGCTTACAAAAAAAGGGTATAAGACCGAACCCATGCATACGAAAAACGGGAGCGAACAAAAGAATTAAGGTATCCGATTTTTTATTGTCACGCACCCGCTTTGCGGGTGCGTGAGAATTTTTTTTTTTGAGCACTTGTTATATATATTAAGTGACTAATATTAGTGGCTCGTTAGCAGCTCGAAGGACAACCACATAGAGCAAGGCTAGTGTCGTTGGGTTTGTGGAGCTATAAAGTTTCTCCGAGGATAGGTCGCAGCGATTGGTATGTTCCATCGGACTTAGAAAAGCGCTTCAAAGTGGTAAGGTTTACTGATTTTTGTGCATAACATGGACAAGTTCGGAGGTGATTCGATACCGTTTGGATATGGTTCTAGACGATTCTTGAGTCAAGTTCAACTGACTTGAGCACGAGGAAGATGATGGTACGGTCGGAGTTTGGATTAGATGGCTCGAGAGGGGTCTTTCTTGGAGACGAACATGGCTAGATGGTGCCATATATATGAGAGGGGTCTTTCTGGAGAAGTTCACTGATTTTTGTGCATAACATGGATAAGTTCGGAGGTGATTCGATACCGTTCGGGTATGGTTCTAGACGATTTTGGAGTCAAGTTCAACTGACTTGAGCACGAGGAAAATGATGTTACGGTCAGAGTTTGGATTCGATGGCTCGAGATGGGTCTTTCTTGGGGACGAACATGGCTAGACGGTGCCATATATATATGAGAGGGGTCTTTCTGGAGTCAAGTTTATTGATTTTTGTGCATAACATGGACAAGTTCGGAGGTGATTCGATACCGTTCGAATATGGTTCTAGACGATTTTGGACTCAAGTTCAACTGATTTGAGCACGAGGAAGATGATGGTACGGTCGGAGTTATTTAGATGGCTCGAGAGGGGTCTTTCTTAGGGACGAACATGACTAGACGGTGTCATATATAGGATATATATGATGAGGATGGTTGAACAAAGAGTCACGCACCCGCATTGCGGGTGCGTAACTCTTTGTGATTTTCGACCTTCATCGGATATCCGTTCAGTCTGTCTCGCTCGCGCTTCACGTATCCGTACATCTGGTCCCGCTCCCGCTTTTCGTACGCGTGGACAATTGAGCTTATTTAGTAAAAAAAATTGAGCGTAGCTAGCACCTCCCTTTATTTATATATTTATCATCAGTACTGCTGACTAGCTCACACAATATTATTGTTGCGTACGTGGTCCAAATTTATGTATTTATCAACAGATATTGGACTTTTTATATACTTCGTATATATCTAAAACGGTTTTTCTAGTATGTGTCTATCGACACATGTTAACAAATCTAAATATAAAATTTATCTTTAAAATATTCTCTAATAGAGAATTGATTAACCCTTAGTAAACAAGATTAAACTAATGGCTAAATAAATAATTGCTAAAAAAATGCCTATCTAAAATTCTAATGAAGCTACTGTAAACAAACAAAAATAAATGACAATTTGTGTAAATCTAAATCAACTCGTTCTCGTCACCAAGATTGCTTAGCGAGGGTAAACAAAAAATACATACAAATAATAATCTAAGACTTTCGGAGAAAAAATGAAAAAATCCACCGGAAAATACAATTAAAATTAATACAGATAGATCCTAGTGTCATTATTCGTTCTAGTACAATTAATATCTATCAAAACTAATGGTGATTCTAGATTTGGCTATATTTTCATAAATAACACAGGTGAACCAATCTTTCTCTTTGAGGATAAATGTGGTTTCTCAACCCATTTGAAAACAGAAACTTTATCAACATTCAACTTCAATGCGACAACTTTACCATTGTGAACGTTCTTAATAAAATTTGGCATTGTCCTTGGGATATTGAAATTTTAATTTCTGATATTCTTTGTGTTTTACAATTGTTTTATTCAGTGTGGATTTGTCATGTCTTTCGAGAAAACAAACGCGGTGGCCGACTTCAATGCAAAGCTGGGCCAACAGAGTTCCTTGGAAGATATTCGAGCTAATCTAGAACTTGTAATTCTCACCCGCAATGATGCTATAGACTGAGAAACCGTTTCCTCTGTGATTTCCAGTCTAATTTTTACCTTATCAGAAAAAAAATCAACTCGTTCTATTTTCCATTATAGCTTACCACATTTAACATCCAAGAGTTCGTTTGGATAACCAAGATAATGTATTAAAATGCACTATTTTCGGGAATCCAAACGAACCCTAATTCTTTCTCCTGGTTTTGGAAGTTATAAATTCCGCCTAAAATCCAGAATTTCCTTTGGAAAGCTCTGGCTGATGTTATACCTACCACTGAATGCCTCAATCGTCATTTCTCCAGAGTTCCTGCATCCTGTAGTCTTTGCCACTACAATAATGAAGATTTGAACCATTTATTTTTTACTTGCCCCTTAACACAACATATGATCTTTAAGTTGGAAAAGAAATTGCATGCTTCCTTTTCACTTCAGTTCACAACTGATTTCCTATTTAATTTTGAATATTTCAGACATTCTAATACATTCATTACTCATTTACTTTTTCTATGGTGGTCGCTTTGGAATGATAGAAATAACCTGATCTTTAGACACGATATCCATACCTTGCACAGTTGTCCTGCGCAACAAGTGTTCCTTTACATCCAAGATTGGACTTTTTCAACTAACGATATCATCAAAGCACCCAATGAACGTAACTGTTTACGTCCCACGAACTGGACCTAGAAGAAACCTCCCATTAACTGGGTCAAATTAAATTTTGATGGATCCAAAAAATATGACGACTCATCTCATTTGGGCTACCTTCTACGTGATCACCACGACAACGTTCTTTCCTTTCATCGTGAAAACATTCCATCTACATATGCCCTTAAAGCAGAAGCTCTAGCTGTACTATTTGGTATTCAATGTGTTGCTCAGCGTCAGAATCGACATCTAGTTCTTAAGGGTGACAATCTCGTGGTTACTATTTTCATCAGGGTCACTTGGAAAGTTCCTTGGGAAATCCACAACATAATGATATTAATGCTTTACTTTCTTCTTTTGCCTCTTTTCAGGTTTATTACTGCTTTTGTGAGGCTAACCAAACAGCCGACTTCCTTGCTAGGGGTGAGCACGGACCGAGAAAACCGAAGCCCGAACCGAACCCGACTCGAAAAACCCGAACCGACATGCCTTCGGTTCGGGTTTCGGTCCGACCAAATCAGAGTTTCGGGTTTCGGTTCGGTTCGGGTTTTTAGTGTAATTTAGTCTATTTTTTAACGAAAAATGTTGTTTAGCCCGAACCCGACCCGAACCAAACCGAACACGAACCGATGTCTTCGGTTCGGTCTTCGATTCTGGATTTTTGGCCGTTCGGGTTTCGGGTCGGGTTCCGGCCTGTGCTCAGTCCTATTCCTTGCTACTCATTCTATTCTTTCTCCTACTCTTTACGCCTTTCTGCATCTTTTTTCTCATCTTAATTCGACTCTTACTGTGGCTTGTCTTCTTTATAGCAGATATAAATTCACTAGTCTAAACTCTATTTTTAATAATTTTGATATTCAATTTATAAATATCAACCATTTAAATGATTTAAGATAACCTTTTTAATGGAAATGATCATGATATTTGCCCCTAAAAAAACAAAAAAAAAAGTGTAAATCATATGAACTAGGGGAGATTCCGTATTATTTACCCCGTATATTTTGTTTTCACCACCGTGCGTCCGTGCCGCTAGCTTTTCCACTTTTACCCCCATTTTTGGAATTTCACTCTCGTTTTCACAGTCAAAATTGTGTTCCCTTTAACCCTTTTCCAAAGTTTCCAATTTATGGTTGGGTTTCTTTTTATCGTAGTTTACGTAAAATTAGCTTAAAACTAACCTAGTATGATAATTTATGTTTAGCAAATACAATGATCTACATATACTAAGGATTAGTAGTAAATAAATGGATTTTTTTAATGTGTGTTCATGTACATACAATAAAAACTTTAAATTTAGTTTTTTTTTTTAATCACTAGTTAAATTTTTTTTTATAGGAATTCATTCCTTTTACTTTAAAAAATATTTTTTTTTTTTTTAAATTTGACATTTTAACATATACTCATTAAAACACGTTAAAAAAACCGTAAATAAATTTTACCCTGAGTTGCTATGCTTTTACCTGGACGCGGATACCCATATACAATGATTAGCAGCTTTGCTTTTATAACGTAGGCCAACTTTGCCAAAAGCAGAAACTTTGCACCTTTATTTTTTATTTTTGGTTTTGAACGCACAGTAAAAGGATATGCAAATATGGAATTTGGTGATTAGGGTAACTTTTTGTTTTCACCTTTTAAACTTGTTTACTGTTTATAATGTTTCTTCTACCCACTCGTAAGTTACGTGATATTCTATTCTTTCATGACATGTACGTCTCACTTCATCATCCTTTTCCTATCAACAAAGACTTCACCTTTTCAAAATAAAAAAGGAAAAAAATTACTAGTATTCGCATTTCTAAACTATATTATATTTTGAACAACTAAACACTCTATAATAATATGAAGGATGTCATATACTCCGTATATATTAGTTTTTGGGAAAATATAATGTGATGATGGAGGCTTAAGAAATTAGTGAGGACATTCCAAGATCGTTGGATCGAAAAAAAGAGCGTCTAGATCAGTCAATGAAAAAAAATCAAAAAAAATCGGATATAATTCGGCATGGCTGGATTTTCCATGAAAAAATTAAACGTGTTCCGTGTACACACGCATTTTGGTATGTATGCACACATACATTGTTTCGCATGCACACACGTTATTTCATGTGTGCACACATGTCATTCCGTATGCACACGTATGTTATTTTTGTTGGTTTATATACGTATGCTTTGAGTCATTTTCGCATGCACACATATGTTATTTTCATGTGCACACATACGTTGTTTCATATGTCTATTTCACATACACACATAGCACGTACATAGTGCATTTTGTATGCACAATCAGGCCATTTTCACATGTATACAGTAGTATACTTCGCATGCACTCGATAGTATACTTTGCATGTACACAGTCGTGTTTTCATGTGCACATATTTTGTTCATTCCATAGGAACACACACATTTTATGCATGCACACAAAAATGAATTTCACGTGCACACCGTAGTGTATTTAGAATGCACACAACAATGTATTTGACATGCACACAAATTTGCACTTCGTATGCACGCGAATCCGTCTTTTTTCGCGAATAATTTGACCGTGTCGAATATTTGTCAAATTTTTCCCGAATTTTTGAAAAGCGATCTGGGCACTCCATTTGCTTCCCATCTGACGGCTCTCATGCGTCCTCATTCCTCTCATCCCTTCCCATCCTCACCGGATTTCAACCCTTAGTTTATAAATATGATAATCAGTCTAAATTTTATCTTATTTAAAAAAATCTAAGCTATATCACTTGCAAATTTGGATTGTTTCATGTATTAATATATAATGGTTTTTCTAATCAATGTTTTTGTTTTAGCAACTAATTCCTATTAAAACCTTTTAAAAAATATTAAAATGATAATATCTAACGAAGATTTTATAAAATAAGGTGTTTAATTTATGCGAACATACGTTTGAAAAACCATTCAAACCATATATATAATATAGAGAAAATGTTCAATTTATTAGATAATTAAATGATTTTTCTCTTAATTTACAACTTGAAATTAAATCTTTTTTTTTTTTTTGCTTTAAAGTGGGTACGATCGGCCAATTTTTGAATGACTTACTATAAACGTACACCATATAAGTTGGTATCTGTCCCAGGCCATGACAGTAGACAAGAAACGATACCTTTCCCATTAACATTTTTATTTGGCGAAAACCTTTTCCATTTATATATGTTTCCGATCATCAAATAGGTGAAACTGAACTTAGACCCCGAAATTCAAACAAAAATATTTTTTGGGTGATTAGTACAATATAGGTTTAAGGAATTAATTTGGTGTATTATTTGCCTAAGCCATTAAAACGAATCACATACATATCTTTGAAGCAATTTGCATTCAGTTACCATTTTGCAGAATTAATTCCTAATTAAGCTATTTGATGCTTATTAACTTTTGGCATCTAGCTACCGACAAATGAATGTTTGTGCAACAAAGTTGTGATGGAAACCCGCAATGGTTTTCCCCTCAATTTTACTAATTTAGTGTTTTTAGTTTTTAAATAAACATGGAATTGTTTCAAATATTTGTAAACAATTATACATTAAAGAGGTCAATGCTTCGTACAAAGACTAACCGTGTTTGATATTTCAATGTTAAATGTTTAAAATATAAGTAAATAATTTTAAATATTTTTTTATAAGATAAGAATTCAATTTATCCAACGAACTAATGTCCATAATTAGGAGACCGATAAATTCATAGTCCAATAATGTCAAATTTAGACAATGGGCCGTGGGCCAACCCGGGGGCGTGTGAGTATGTATGGCGCAACTTGCGCGTATGGGTCTAGCACATAAGCTCATTGAGATTCCATCCTAAAATCAATTGACAATAGGAGGAAGAGTCCACTAAGCTTATATAATAGGTAAGTTATGTCCCAACTTTAGATGTGAGATTGGTATTTTAACAGATAATCATGTCGGATTAAAAGTAAAAAAGAAAAAAGAAAAAGGACAATCCGGTGGCCCTCACTATTCTCCTTTCAAACTTTTTGTCCAAAAAGACCCGCGTTCGATCCCCGCTACCAGCCGTTAGGACCTTGTTGGTAGGCGATCTGTAAATCCTTAATAAGTATTCGAAGAGCCCAAAGATCTGCCCTAACCCTGTGAAACCCCCGGAATCCAACTCTACTAAACTTTCTTTTACCAAAAAAAGAAAAAGATGTACTCTATATGCGTTACAAGCTAGCTTGTTTAGAATAATCAGAATTTACGTATTCCTAACAAAAAAATTAGATTGTAATTAATTAATTACATATGAATGAAGCTAAGTGTTATAGTACGCTCTATCAGCTAACTGATGACATACAATATTTTTCTTCCTTAAATACTTTGAATATATATTTATCTTTTTAAGTATCTAAATAATAATCCAATAAATAAATTTTGTGATAAATCAATTCGCATAAGATACGAGAATTAAACTAGTATCCACCTATAATACATGAAATTACATCAAAATATATTAAAGTTTTAATGTATCATGAATGGACACTCATATAAACTCTTAATTTCCAAATGAAGACTCTACACATGATGAGAATACGTGTTGGATACTTAGTATGTATATATGAGAACAAAGATAGAGAAAATGTTGACAAAAAAGAAAAAAGAAAACATAAATATGGAGTTGACAAAAAAATTAATACCTTAAGGGCTTGATAGTTTGACACTTAAATTTTGATAAAACAAAATATATCGGAAAATAGAAGAAAATGTGTTTTGCAGGAAAAATAATCTAATAAAAAATCATAGAAAGATATATTCCTTGAATTTTAAAGTTTTACAAAATACAAGAAGTGGACTTACCTATTTCCCTAGGCAATTTCTAATTTCATATTTATTATATAAAATTTTAACTTCTTCCATTTTAATTTATATATTTAAAAATTCAACAAAAAATATTTTCTCTAAATTCTCTAATAATTAATTTTTAAAAATAAACTTTCTATAAATTACAGTTCTGACTTTCAACCAAATGAACACTCTTTAAACAATTGATAAAATTATGTGGTTTAAGGTTTATTTGAATTCCAAAATTTGATACATTTTAATACATCAAATTGTATTATTCTACATTAAATGTGAGATTTAATACAAACTAATATAATTTTATATAATATATTTAAAATCCAAACATATCCTTAAACTTTAGACTAAAATAAAGGAGGGAGAAAACAAACAAAACACAAAATAAAGATGCATAAATGGAAATGGCATTATCCCAAGGAAGAATTGTAAAAATTTCTCAATCTTGACAAGCCCCAAAAGAAATGGCAGGAATAGCTTCTTTGTGCTCTTCCCTAAACCCTATGCTTCAATCACCCACTGGTGGATAGAGAGAGAGACTCTTTCCTTGTGTTTGTGTGATTAAGAGAGAGAATCAAAAAGCAGAAAAAACCCCAAAATCAAATCAACTCTCAGAGAGATATACTGAAAGAGAGAGATTGCCTTGGAAGAAGAAAGCCTCATAAATAAACTCAAATTTCATCTCTTTCTTTCTTTCTTTCTTTCTTTCTTTCTCTGCTGATTCAACTGAGATTTCCTATGGCTTCCTCCTCTGCAAAAGCTCAGAAACAGCAAAGAAGATCATCATCATCCTAAAAACACCCCCTTTCATTTTCACTTTCCCCCACAAACACAATCTCTTTCACTGTTCTTCCTCCCACCCATTTTCCTTTTAGGAGATTCCCAAATACAAAACCTTTCTACAGCAACAACAACAAAAAAGAAAGCACCTTTTTTGGGTCTTCTTGTTCTTTCTTGCTGTTGTTGTTGTTGTTGTTAACTCCTCTCTTCTTTGACATGGCTGAGGGTTTTGAGCTCTACCATGTCCCACAGCAAAGCAGAAGAGATAAGCTCAGAGTGAGTTCTACTGCTCCTCCTCCTCCTCAACATCATCTTCCATTCAATAATAATAGCAACAACAATTCCTTTCAATTTCAACCCACCGATATTTTGACCTCAAATCATCATCATCAACAAGGAGCAGGTGGTTTAGTTGTCCCTTTCTATGACCCATCTTTACACCTTGATCTGCTAACCTGCGCCGCCGGCCATGGCTTGATCCACCCACAAAGCTCTCACCTTTTAGCCTCCTCTCCTGAACCCAACATCAGATCAGAAAACCCATCTGTTATTATCAAAGGAGAAGGCGCTAGCTTCATGGGTTTTCTTGGAAACCCCCAAAACCAAAGCAACAATTCCTCTTCTTCTTCTCCTTCCTTGATTGATCCTAACAACAATTCCCAGGCTTTCTATGCTGCTGCTGCTGCTGCTGCTGCCGCCCAGAACAGAGAATTTGGCCACTCACAAGGGCTTTCTCTCTCCCTCTCTTCACACAACAACAACAACAGCAGCAGTAATAATACCCATCTTCCTATGGAGCTGAATTTCCAGTACTCAGCTCCTCCTGGACCCTTCACTGGCTACACATCTGTTTTGAAGGGGTCTGTTTTTCTGAGGCCAGCTCAGCTGCTGCTGCAGGAGATTTGTGATGTGGGTGGGTTTTGTTCGGGTGATAAATTGGACCCGGATCTGAGCTTGTTGGACCCCCCTTCTGTTGAGACTCATCCGGGTTTGGATGATTCTGGCTTGAGTGATGGTGATGGGGTTGGTGCTCAGGCTAAGTCCAGGTTGATTTCCATGCTTGATGAGGTGAAATAATTTAAGCTCTTTTTTTTTTACTAAATAATGCACCTTCATTCACACTAGTTGTTTGTTATGATGCCAAGTTTTGAGAGGTAAATTATAAAAAAAAGTTGAAAATTATAAGGTATCCTAATTACTGCTTGATAGGATGGTTTTATACTGTAGTTAATAGGATTTGATATTATGAATGGCTTTTTGGTTAGAGAGCCTAGCTTGCTCTAGTAAGTCTAGTGCCTTTTCCTTGATCTCTTTGGTGAAGAATCCCAAATGGGTTTTATATTCTTACCATATCCAAAACAGATTTACATGCTCAGAAACTCAGAAGTACCTCTTTTAAGATTTTTAGATTGCTTTGTTTTTGTATGCTTTGCTAAGCTTTCAGAGTAAGTTGAAATGGGTTGGCTAGTCATATTCCTTGTCAGAACAGGCAGATGCCCTCTTATTTTATGTGAAGAACCAATGGGTTAGATTAGATAGAGAGGCCATATATAAATTGTCTTTTGGTAAAGGCTGTGGAAATATGGGGATTGGAGGAATATATGCACAAAGATTGTGCCTTAAAAGAGCCTGACAACAAATATATATATATATATATATATATATATATATATATATATATGTATACATCTGAGATTAAGTTTATGTATTTGTTGAAAGTGATTAGGGGGAATCCATGGAAAAGGTTATACACTCTTCATAAGCTTGTAGGCATATCCCTAATGTTGTTTTAGTTTAATCATATATCTAACATGGGAATATAAGATAGTGGAGTACACTAAAAATGGAAACTTTGAAATTCCTCGATTCCTAAGGTTTCATATAAGAATAATCTCACAACATGCCTTCAATATATATCTTGTTACCTTTATCTAGGTTTCTAAATTATAATTCTCAAATCATCTGCAAAATATTGAAAGCATGTTAAAGCCTTTAATTGACCTAATTGAAAGTTCATGCTAGCTAGCACTAGCACCAACATGCATGCATACACACATACTACATGAAAAGAAACTATCTTGAATTTCAGCATAATGTGTGTAACTCAATCTTTCAATAATAGGAAGCTTGTTCTATGCACCAAGAAACTATCTTGACACTCATGTTCACATTAATGACATCTGTTTCTAAAAATCTCTTTGGTAATTTAGGTTTACAGGAAGTACAAGCAATACTACCAGCAAGTGCAAGCAGTAGTAGCGTCATTCGAGTCAATCCCGGGGCTAAACAATGCAGCCCCTTTTGCAAACTTTGCTCTAAAAGCCCTTTCAAAGCACTTCAAGTGCCTGAAAACCGCCATCACTGACCAGCTTCGGTTCATGAGCAAGCCACCCGGTAGTGTAGCCGGAAGGAAGCACGCGCACGAAGACTCTAGTGAGAGTGACAAGTTTGTCCTTTATAGTCAAAGACAATTTCATAGCAATGCCAGGCTTATTGACAATCAACCCGTTTGGCGCCCCCAAAGAGGCCTCCCGGAACGAGCTGTCTCTGTGTTAAGATCATGGTTGTTTGAACACTTTCTCCACCCGTAAGTCATCCTTTCATAACTTCTTTAGACGTTTGATGCAGTGCAAGATAATGCAATTTAATGTATTATCTCGGGAATCCAAACAGACCCTTATGCTGCATTAACACCACTTGTATATCATTCATTTACATTGCTGTTTTTTTTTTCTTTCTTTCAGATATCCTACGGACACAGACAAGATGATGTTGGCGAAACAAACGGGTCTTTCTCGAAGCCAGGTTCGAAAAATCCATGCCTTTTATACCCCTGCATTGTTGTTATAATTCATGGTGGCAAGCTAAGAAGTAACACGAACAAAAAAACAGGTCTCAAACTGGTTCATAAACGCGAGGGTACGAATATGGAAGCCGATGGTGGAAGAGATTCACGCGCTGGAGACTCATCAAAAAGCCGCCTCCTCGTCGTCTCAGGCACAGGATCATACCCGTATGAACCCGTCTTCCTCGGGTCATCATCATCACGACGTCCCTCCTGAAAAACGGGTCAGAAACGAGCTCGTGGACTTGCCCTTGGCCGTTCACCACCACGAGAACCCGCAGCTGAGCATGGACTACGCCCACTTCGGGGTGAGCAACGGCGTCTCTCTTACGCTAGCCCTCCACCAGAACAGCCACAGGATGAATGGGCTGTTGGACCCGTTCCGATACGGGCTTCCGACGGACGGGGATGGGTGCGTGGTGGGCCCCGGGTTCGAAGCCCAAACCAGGCATGTGATGGGTGGTCAGCTCTTGCATGACTTTGTTGGTTAGGATATAGGGCTTGTGATCTTGGTTTTGACCAATGGTTGACTTTCGGGTCGGGCTATGGGGGCCCATGGTCACGTGGGAAAAGTCAGGGAGAAGTGAAATTTGTTTGTAAGGAAGCTAGATATATGTCAAGTATCACTTTCTTGGGTAGTTTATAAAGTCTTTTGTTTTGCCAATTCAATGCAACCTAATTGTGATGCACATGCACAGCTGCAGCAGCCTATTATAGACTAGTAAGAGAGCTACGCAGAGGATGGAGGATTGTAATTGTACTTAGTCAACTGCTATTAATGCAAGTTTTCTTTGTTTGAAATCAGTACTGTTTTGTGTTTTAAATGGGCCTAAGCTCGTAGTACTGTCCAGCCCAAACATGGGCCCGGCCCAATGGGCCCACCTCGCTATTGGCAACCTGCATATCGTGCAAAGCGATCCACAAATATTACAGCTTTTAGGTTATGAAAAAAATATATGATTTTTCCGATCGAAATTCCGGCAAATTCGAAGACATATATGGTGATTCCCGCTTATTCGACTTCTTGAAATACGAATCTGTCGCGACATCAGTCATCCGAACAATGCGTTCTTTTGAAGAGAAAAAAAAAAGATTATTTATGATAAATTCTATTTTATTATTATCGCCATGATACTAACGAAGATTACAAGTCAACAATCTTTTTACACGATAATCAATCACACATCCTTAAATCTAAGTCATAAAATTGATCATCGAATCAAAGACCCCAATATTAAATATTATGGTGTTCTATGCCTGTTTATAGCTCTTGCGTCATATTTCTAATTATTAACAACATGTTGAGACGAGTCGGCTCGTGATTAGTCATGCAGAGCGACGTGGCGAGCATAAACCAAAGTGCCATACAACTAAGAGAGGCGGTTTGGAGGTGAACCATTCTCATTGAGCTTGATATCGCCTCTATTTGAGGGCGTCCAAAAATTCTTCCTGAGATGACCATGTTATTTAACGCGATAAGGGCGAATGCGCGCTCTCAGAGTCTCTTTTTAAGTGGGCATGATAAATAACTATGCTTTATATATCATTTATTAGGAGTAAAAATTTCACATTTAGAATCTGTTTAAATTCCAAAAATAATACATTATAAATAAATAAATTTGGTTGATAATATAACGAATTGCATAATGACACGTTTCTCTATTGCACATGTTCGGTACCCTTAACCCTCCCGAGTTCAGAGGAGCTTCGACGTTCAGATCGGCCCCAAAAAATCGCGGCTGCGGTAGGCTGCAAAAGGTTTAATTAGGGTTTTTTTTCCCCTTCGCAATAAAAATAAGAAGAAATTGGAATGATTCTGATTTAGAAATGGCGTCTCTTCAACGCGGTCTTCTGCCCCCGAGGGTTTTCCATTAATAAAACCACTTTCCTTGTTTTCATTAATCTGTTTACTTCCTCTTGCAACTTCCCACCGCCGTAATAAGGATCAACAAGGACACTTTTTTCAATGGAAGCGAGGGCTAAAGGAGTGGTGGTGGAGAGAGGTGCAATAGCCCTAAATTCGTCCCACGGCGGTGTCGTAGATGGTGTCGCGACTCGGAAGCTCCTTCAACAGTCGCAGTTGGGAACGGTGTCGCAGCTTCTTGCCGGTGGCGTCGCCGGCGCCGTCGCCAAAACTTGTACCGCTCCTCTCGCTCGACTTACGATTCTCTTTCAGGTTCTCCTTCTCCCTTTGCTTTCTTCTCCATATCTGATCTAATTGCAATGAGCCATGAACTGTATAAGATAATTGTGTTTATCCCTATGCTAAATTTCATTATATGAATAACCCCTGCTCGTATTTCATAATGAAATTTTCAACAATATATTTTCCGTTGTGGAAGAGGAAAATTAAAGTCATAGGTGTAGTGTTAGCGAAGGCTATTGCTCCATTCGCCTGTCATTGACCTCTGATTATTGATGAGTTCACTGAAGTGTAAAACTCCTTGTTAGTTCATTGAAAAGGGATCATTAGGTTTGCTTTTTTAAGATGGTTGGAGGTTGTTTTTTTTGTTTTGATAATGGTAAAAATTCGAGTAACCGACAAAGTCGGACCACTCGAGAGTCCGATAAATCGGCAACTGGAAAACCAGTTAGTACAAACAAGAAAAGCTAATGAAAATACAACAAAGCAAAAGCGAGATACAAGATTAGAGGGAGAAGCGAGGCACCACCAGACGACGGGACAAACAGGAAATCAATCCTAGGAAGTGAAGAATGGACAACCATGACGTTGCCCCCACTCATGAGGGGATCTTCAGGAGTCTCGACCACCCTGACGTTGTCGTATGGATCTTCAGGAGCCTCAACACAACCAAGCCCGCGACTGAAAACCTCAATCTACAAATTAATCAACCCACAAAAGCTAAGAGTACAAACATACCAGCTAATCCAACACACACCAAATACAAAACTAAAAACATAAAAACAAGAAAAAACAAATACAGGAAAGCAAAAACAGAGCAAACAAAAGCAAAAGGAAACGGGGGGCAAGGCCCAAACGAGGCCGGAGAGAAAGAGACCGGCGGGGCAGTGAAAACGGGATCAGACCTCCGGCGACGAAGCACAGCGAAGGAAGGCCAGATCTGGGCTCGTATCCGAGGGGTTGGTCAGTGGCCATTGTAAGGGCCGGCTCTTCCGGGAGCAGATGCTCTTCTGGGCGGGTGGCGCGGGAAGACGGAAGAGAAGACCGGCGACGAAACAGAATCGGCGTCTTCTCCGGGGGTCGCCGATTCTGTTTATGAGTAGATTATAATGATGAATAGCTCCTAGTATGGAATATGTATGATAATGAGATTATCCTTTTGTTTGGTAAAGAGAGAGTTAAGGGTGCATCTGATTTTCCCATGCCTTGCTTAAAAAAGGATCAGCAATTTAACATTGGTTTTTATTCTCCTTCTTCCGTAGGTGCAAGGCATGCATACTGATGTTGCAGTGTTAAGCAAAACAAGCTTATGGAAAGAGGCTTCACGCATTGTTAATGAGGAAGGGTTCCGAGCTTTTTGGAAGGGGAATATGGTCACAATCATACATCGCCTTCCCTATTCTGCTGTCAACTTCTATGCTTATGAGCATTTCAAAAAGGTTGGTAGCTATTGTTACTGCTTTACTTTGTGATTGCATGGTGCCTCACTTCTGATGTTTTTTGTTGCTGATCAGTTAATTTATTACTTTTTGCAGTTGTTACAATCATTTCCTGGCCTAAAAAATGACGGTTCTTATGCGGGTAGAAGTGTTGCACTCCCTTTTGTCAGTGGGGGATTGGCAGGGATAACATCTGCCGCAGCTACATATCCGTTAGATCTTGTGAGGACACGTCTTGCAGCACAGGTGATGCCACCAGCATCTGGTTATTAGATTTTCTTACAATTATAGCAATGTTTTTACGTTATCGGAATAGTTTGTGAGATTGAGAATCAAATTGGTGGGTTCTAACAGTAAATCTATTATTTAGGTATTTGCTTCTGAATATATAAATTGAAAGCCCTGCTGCTCACCTTTATTGTTTATTTTACGGAAATTTTGTTTAGTACCTTCATTTTGGCATGCCCTATAAGGAAAATTGTATATGTATGAAATAGTTTCTCTCTGATAGTAAACATTCAATAACTGGGCAGTTTAAGCATTTTTTTAAAACTTGGTTTAATTGTGTAACATAGCGGTATTGAGTGCTTTGTGGAAACATCATCATTGGCTTCATCAAGTGATAAGGTTGTACGAATGGCTACTATGATCAATTTGGAATATATGTATTCAAAATAATATGTTTTAACTCCAGCTGTTTGTGATCAATTGTTTGTAGAAACTAGGATGAGTGGATGACTTTTTGGATGAATAATCATGCTCTTGTATACTGGCTGAATGTTGAAATGAAATCATATGAGCAGTGCAAATTCAGTCGTTTTCATGGCAAGTCTTTATTTGTATTCTGCAAGTTAATAGTTGTTAATTAGCTTGGTTCCTCATGTTTTAAGGTAATGCATTGTTTTTATACTTCTTGGTGGTGAAATTATTGTGGATGTCTTATTCTAACAATAATGTGTTGATGTATACTATCGATTTGCAGCGGAATGCATATTATACAGGTCTATCTCATGCACTTTGTACAATATTTAGACAGGAAGGATTTGGGGGCTTGTACAAAGGACTAGGAGCTACATTATTGGTATGCTTGCAACCTTTTTCAGTTTTACTTTTCCTATCCCAACGGTAGGTGTATTACTCTCTTATATTATTACCCTGCAAGACTTTCACCAACTTTCCCATGATGCAGGGAGTTGGACCAAGTCTGGCAATAAGTTTCTCGGTTTATGAAGCTTTGAGATCCTATTGGCAATCCCAAAGGTTATACAGAATCTTAACTATCGACTTCCCTTGTTACATTCTAACATGCCTTTTTCTATCTTTATTTTGTTTTTCGCTCATGCTTTCTCTCTCTCTCTCTCTCTTACTTAATCAGGCCTAATGATTCCACACTTACAACCAGTCTTGCTTGTGGCAGTTTGTCAGGCATGGCATCTTCAACCGGTGAGTTAATTAAAGAGTCCTAGTAATCCAAAATACCAATGCCATTGTAATGCCCTTAAGTCCTAAGTCTATTGTACATAAATCTTGCATTTGTGTTAACCTTTCTTCAAATTCAAATTCAAATTCACTGTGTGCAATTCATGTAGACTAATCCAGATAGTTTAGCACAACCTACTCTTGGTAATGTTTCACTCTTTTTGACATCATTGTTTCTTGCAGTGACATTTCCTCTAGATCTTGTGAGACGAAGAATGCAGTTGGAGGGGGCCGGTGGTCAAGCTCGCATTTATAGCACTGGTATTTTTGGTACGTTTAGGCACATATTCAGAACAGAGGGCCTACGTGGACTATATAGGGGAATCCTGCCAGAGTATTACAAAGTTGTTCCCGGTGTTGGCATTGCATTCATGACATACGAAACCCTGAAGATGCTTTTATCACCAAGATAGTCTCCATAGAAGGTGCAACCGAGTCTCAATCTTCCATTTTTGGTAAAGCTTACCGGCTTAATTTGACTTAACATCTTAGGTATTATCACAATGCCCAAAACGGGTCATGAAGATCATAAAACCAAAGATTGCTGCATACATTATCGTGTCAATTGAACCCTGATAGGTAGGTGTAGACTTACAATGACATTGTAGCCTGCTTAGGAGTTGCATTCTTCAAAGTAATGAAATAGAGGAACCCCAGTTCTGATTTGCTGAAGTTCATGGCTGCGTAATCATAGGCTACAATGTAATATCATTTGATTGTAATTTCTGCATCATTTTGCTTGCCCTTAAGAGTCATACCACAGTATGTATAGAATGATGTTATGCCCAGAGTTGGGCATGTATCTGGCATCATCAGAAGAGTTTTGTGACCCAAAGGGTTTTTGTCTACTGTTCTCATTTTTGCTGTTGTTCAGCAAACACGAGCTTATTCAAGCTGAAACTGATTTGGTAACCGATATTTTTAAATAAGTTTGTTATGTGTTCGGTAAATTAAAGCTTATTTAGGAGTATTTTTTGAAAACTATTTGTTAAGCTAGCTGATAATCTATAAGTTCACTCCCAACATTATTTTTCTAGCTTGAAATCAACTCAAATAAGCTCTTATTTCAGCTTAAGGTTTTATTTAAGCTTCAACTTGAAAAAAGGTGTTCTGTTACCAGTGAAGTTTAATTTTTATATAAGTTTCATTTAATGCTTTTCTGACAGAGCCTAGGACTGGTTCATTTTTTTGTCATTTCAACGCTTTTATTTGTTAAACTTATTTGGGAGATTATTATTATAATATCAGGAACACTTTGTTAGTTCAAGAGCTCGAATTTGAAAATTTTCATATGAAAGTAATTGCAAAACTTCTCTTCTTGTGTACTGTATTTGTCATTTATGCTTCTTCACTATGTAGTTCCAAATTCCAAAAGGAAATATTACACCTAAAATGATTTGGTATATATAAGATATTGTAAAATGTGATTCATTTAGCCTTGTGGGCTGGGAGATTTTGAAAATGTCTATATATACACATAAAATATCACATTTTTTTTTTCTCTATATATGGAATTGTTTATAGGTTTTAATTAATTTGTATATTTGTGCAAAAATATTGTAATATTTGTAAAACAATATGTCAAACTTCATGATACTTGGGCTCCGTTCGGCAAAATTTTTTTGAGATTAACGGAGCTTGATTTTCTTTTTAATCTAGTTAATGAGTGTTTGGTAAAAAAATATCAATTTAGTTTAGGAAACTTATAGTAGATTAATGTAGTTTAATTTTTCCATTTTTTTTGATGTGACCTCCTTAGATTGTTGAAGATTAACAAACTGAATTTTATATTTATCTCATTTTAGCTTGTAATTGTAATATCCCTCATTTTATAAGGATATTTTGGAATTTTTCCAACTCCCGTATTACTGGACGGATTAAATTCAGAGAAGATCGGACATTCTGTAATATGTTTGAGCTCTGTAAATTTTTCTGAGTAATATAAAATACAGTTGAAGTGTTTTCGGGGTTAATTTGTCGTTAGTGTACGAATATATTTAACCCGGATTTAAGGAAATTAACCCAAAAGTGATTTGGATAAGAATAGCCAAATCGGCCTTGACCGCACCCCGCGGCAAGTAGCCACCGCACCCGCGGCGAAGGCCAAAATCAGAGTCGTCGTCTTCGCGATAAGCTCCAACTGCAAGTGGCACTGTGACAGCCATTTGGGCAGCCAAGTGGGCTCTTTCCCTTGTCCCCTTGTCCCCTTGTTCCCTTTGAGGAAACTCGAATTTGGACTATAAAAGGGAGTTGAATCCGAAGTCCCAAGCTTCATCTTCCTCCTTGCTCTGTTTTCTCTGTTTTTCACCATTGTTGTGCAAGCTTTGAGCTTTGTGGTAAAGAGAATCGGATCCCTTTGAGTGTTGGAAAGGGTACTCCTAAGTGGTATTAGAAGGTCTAAGGTGTTGGGAGATCGAACCATAGACAAATCGAAGCATACAAACGATTTGGGTAAGAAATTCTCCATTGATGCACTGTCGGAGCTCGCCTCTGTGCAGTCACCGCACCCCGCGGCATGGACCTCACCGCACCCGCGGCGAGATAGGTTCGTGTTGTGGTTTTGTGTGTTGTGGTCTTGTACGAGGGTTGATTCCTTCGATTCTTTTCGTATTCTTTTAGATTCATATATAAGTGTATTGAATCTAAGTTAGGATCTTGTTATGGATCGTTTCTTAGGGATTTATTATCCAAGATCTGCCCCAATTTCAGATCCAGGAACCAGACGTTTCTAAGCCTTGTTCGAACTCGTCGGATCTAAGGCAAGTGGCGGTTCGCTCTTGCTTATCATTCCATACTCCAATTATTTATCAATCGTTTAATTGTTAAATAAATTGGGATGATTCTTAATTATGTTGGGAACAGTTTTGATAACTATATGTGATTAAAATATGATATTATAATAGGTTGTATATTCTGCTAGAATCGACGCTATTATAGATATATTGTATAGATGTGAGCCGTGATGGCTTTGTGTGATTTATTATTGTGTTTAACTGTTTAGTTAGCACGAGTATTGTGTGTAAATTACCGTGATGATATTATTGTGAATTTAATGTTAACTGTAATGCTAGTATAGCACGTGAGTTTGCAGGAACGCTAAGTCCAAGTAAGGATTTGTCGTGTCTTTATAATCAATAATCGTGGGAACGCTAATCAGGTTAAGAGATTAGTGGCTTCTTTAAAACTTAATGTTCGTAGGAACACTAATCAGGTTAAGAGATTAGTCGTTTCTTTAATACAATACTTCCTACCACCCGTTAAGGTAGGAAGGGTTTAAGCGCCTAGCTAGCGCCACTGGGTGGACGTAATACCACCCGGGGTATTAATAATCTTCCGTTGTTACTCGGATTAATTTAAAGGCGGTAAATTAATTAAGCACCTCGCCAGTGTATCGGGGTGAACGTAAGGTCACCCAGTGTAATAATCTCCGTTGTTACTCGGATTAATTTAAATGCGGTAAATTAATTAAGCACCTCGCCAGTGTATCGGGGTGAACGTAAGGTCACCCAGTGTAATAATCTTCCGTTGTTACTCGGATTAATTTAAAGGCGGTAAATTAATTAAACACCTCGCCAGTGTATCGGGGTGAACGTAAGGTCACCCAGTGTAATAATCTTCCGTTGTTACTCGGAAAAATAATTAAAGGTCTTAAATGTGTGCAGTTGTGTGTGTTGTAATTTAATAAGATAAGTGCAGTTAAACACATAATTAATAAGTTTAAGCACCTTGTAAGTGCAATCTGGATGGCATAGGATCATCCTGTGTAATAACTGGTGTGTTGTAAATTAATAAGGGTACGATTAAGCTCATAACTTAATAAGTCTTAATGATAAGGTAAGTGTTTTAAGTGCAGTTGTGATCAAGTTAAGTACTGTTGTGATTAAGTTAAATGCAATTATGATTAAGTTAAGTTGTGATTAAGTTAAGTGCAATTGTGATTAAGTTAAGTGCTGTTGTGATTAAGTTAAGTGCCTTGTGTGATTTATTTAATGTTCCCCAACATTTGTCATATTTCTGTTAAGACTCACTTTCGTTGGAGTCTTCTTTTATGATTGATTGATGTGAGGCTCGGTCTCCAGAATCTTCTCTTGTGCATACCTCTTGTTTATTCCAGTAGGAGTATGGTGGTTGACTATCGTTATCGGTTGTGATTCGAGGAGCGATGAGTCTAACCTAATACGACTGCTTCGAACCACTCTGCTTTGTACCCTTGCGTAGTCTTTCATTAGACTAATCAACCGTAATTATTCCCTTGTATGGTTGGCTGATGTCATCCGTTCGATTCGGCACATCAGGTATGTTGCTGTTCCGTGAAGGCTAGAACGACTATGAAGATGAACGGTGTTTTGACAAGTTATTTTGTCGCTTTGTTTACAAGACTTCCGCTGTGTTAAATATGTTTTGCTTAAAGACTTCCGATGTAATGATTCTAATTATGTATTTCTGATGTATTTGTTGTATTTGGAATTGTGTTGTAATTCCGAGACTTTGGTTTTAATAAAAGTTGTAATATTTGATATTATAACTGTTGGTTGATGGTTTTATCGTTTGGAAAAGTCTGGAGTGACTTCGGGATGTTATATCTGAGGTCACTGACAGTAATACTTTCAAAGATGGAAATTTGGGGGTGTTACAGTAATACTGAACACCAACTATATTTTTTAAATAATTAAGCTAATAAACTCAGCTCCATCTATTCATTCAACTCCAGTTTCAGCTACTTATTCAGCTTCAGTTTTTATTTCAGCTGGATTTACCGAACAGAGCCTTAAAAGGTAAAGTAATCGAAAATAACAAATTATAGGATATAGACCCAAAACAACACGAATTTATAAAATTAATAAATTTAAAATTAATATGATTCACTTTTGGAGTTAAAACCTGGTAAACAAATCAACGTAAAAACTACTAAATGAATGATAATTTAATTTTAAGAAATGAATAATGGATCAAAGATTGGAAACAAGTTAGTTTTTTCAATCTTATCCTTATCCTTATCCACGCGGCATGCTTACTGGAGGAAATCCCTGTTTCTAATTTAGTGGCTGGTAGCCTTGTACGCATGGGACATGCAATTACAAGGCTGGATTTCTTGTTCTTTCTCCCCCTTTTTGTTACCAGTAAGCTGTTCAATTCATGCTTTAATTCATGAGTTTTTGTTCTTTCTCCCTGGCCTTTCTACTTGGAGTTGGAGTCCGTTTAAAAACTTCTCTAAATTATTCTTAGTTGTGGGGATTTCCTCTACACTTGGGTAAGACCTAAGAGAGAGTTTAATGTGCTTAAAAGGATTAGCAATTTCTTTCCACCATATTGCATTTGAGTTTGACATCCATTGGTGAAGTTAACCTGATTTCATAAGCAAATCAAACTCAACCTATTCACTGATTTCACCAAAAGTTGAAACAACACCATAAAGATTGAACAATTTAAAACCTAAAACCTCAATCATATTAGAACCTGTTCTGATTCAGTCCATGGGTCCATTCTAAAACCAATTGACACTGAGTTTCTTATAATTGAAAGTCCCCTTTTGTGAATTTCCTTGGCTCAAACCTAAATGAAGTGTAAGTATAAGCCAGTCTAAGAGCATTTTCATTGTATACCCATTGCAATGCCAAGGATATGCCAATTCAAGATTCTAGTAGCATCCATCAAAGTAACAAAAACTTTCTTGAGAAAGCAATTATGTCATATCTCTTTAACTCTCAACTCTTTGTGCTTTTTTTGTATGAATCATTCCAGCATTATTCCAATCCCTTTTTTCTGTTCCCTTCTCTTTTTGTTTTTTTTTTTGCAGATTTTGATGCCCTGAATCAGTGACCGCGTTCTCTCGAGCCCCTGAAGGTCAGATTACATTCTTTTTCATCTCCATAGCTATCCTAAAACCAACTATGTTACAAAATGATAACATAGTACTAAGATCTTTTAATTCATCATGTCATAGATGTAACTTGTAAGAGACATTTACTTGCTTAGCAGAGCAAATTCAGGAGGACATAGTAGTGGCAACATAGCTAGGGAATATAAGGAAAGAATAAACCATGAATTTTCCTTGGTTCACTTCATCAAAGAGCCATCATTTTTTGGCCACTTTTAGTCTTTTCAAGTGTGTCATTACCATTCATTTCATTTGCTTTTGCATCTAATCTTATTCTTAAAAGACCCAAGAATCAATTAAGGATTGTATGAGCATAATTTTTTCTGAATTTTTCTAAATAATGCAAATTACCTTGATCTCCTGATAAGGCAGTCAAATACTGATTTATCTGTCCTTGAAAAAAGATATCCCAAATTCCTAATTTGCAGGATTGGTTAAAATAGAACCAAATCTGTAATCATAGTGGATTTTCATGTTTTTGGCTTTATGCCTTTGTGGGCCCTTGAGACAATTGTATGGACTACTATAAATTCTGCTTCCTACCATGCTTTGTTCAAGCAAGTTTAGCAGCAAACAATTGGTTCTACACACTAACTACCACTTGCTTTGCTCATGAATTTTCTCTGCAATCCAAATGATGAATGAATTTGGATTATCTCCTCAATTAAGAGATTTATGCTGGTTAGAAATAGCTAATCTGCATCCTGAGGCTCAGATTTGTTTGTTCTTGAAGTTACAACGGTATTTCTGAGCCTCACGGTTGCAGGTTATCTGTTCCTTGCCAACACTACACATCAACTGCTTACAACTGATAGGTAACCATCTTGGCTATTTACAAATACTTTTCTCACTAACTTTTTTTCTTACTCAGCAAATCTATCATTTTCACCTAACCTTTGAATGACTTGTTGGTTAATTTGTCCAAATGATGTAGATTCTTGAATCTTGTCAGGTTATTGGCTAGTGACCCTTTATAGGCATGAACAAGTAAATGAAGCCTTATTATGTTAGCTTGTGTACTGAAAATATGTTCCTATATCATCTATCATCTCCAGAGAGATATCTTCAACTTGATAGATAGGTTTTTTTTATTGATCAGAGATTATATTCTCGGTACGGGGGAAAAGGTATGCTTTAATGAAGACACATTGCTTGTACGCAATCATATGCTCCTATTTGATTTGCTCCATGAAAATTTGCTGCTTAGTACAAGTGTAAGGTAGAGTGTTTGTAGTATATGGCATTTTCTATGAATCCCCATTTGATTTGTGCTAACATACTATAAATTTTGTGTAAGAATCTATTGTGTGTGTATGTTGGAAATGCTAATGTAAACAAACTTGATCATACTTGTTCAAGAAGTGCAGCTGGTTTCACAACCCAAATGAGCACAGTTCAATCTGGATTTTGATTTGTGAAGAAAGAACTTAAAATTACTCATGTGTAATTATTCATGTTCTACATTATTAAACTGTCTTGAAGTTGCACCAATGAATTGAAGATTGATACATTCTAAAGTACTTTTGGAAAAGCCTTTGCTATATAACAAACAGTCAAAAGTGCAAAGTTTTTACAGTTCATAAAACATTATTCATTCTTGACCAAACTAACTTGCATAAATACAGTGTAAAAGGCAAGGCCTTTTTTTATAAAGCTATTTTCTTTCCTTGAAGAATGACTTTTTTTTGAGTTACATAATAGCTAATCCTTGAGAAATCATGATAGGTTTCTTCTACCATTTAGGATGATCAAATAATATAAGCTGGTAAAATGAGTATCCAAATCATGGTTTCTTTCCAACTTCTTATAGTTGGCTTTTGATCAGAGAACAATAAAACTTACCACATATCAGTATCTCTATACTGAATTAACATGGTTAGAGTTTGGTTCAAGATGTACAAATTTTGATAGAGGAAATTAAGATTAAATAACCTTATGATATACAAAAAATGTGCATGTGCTCTTCATGTTCCTTTGTCCCATCACACTCTTGGAAGGATCCTTGGACAAGCATATCTTCATATGTTTTATTTAGATTCCTTTGCATTACATTTTATCACAAATCTGAGGAGCCAATTAATTTTGAACCATTCAACTTAAAGCTCATAAAAGCATAGAACCACACAACTTCTGCAACAAAAACAAATTCTGATAAAAAACTACTTCTGCAACAAAAACAAAAACAACTTCTACAACCATCAAAAGAAGCATCTTTGATCATCAACCTTTCTTGATGCAGCAGCACTGATAAAAGATTATGTGTTCCCCTGCAATCTTCAAAGTTGGATTTTTTTACTGCAAAGAAATTACTCAGGTATTCACTGATCATAGTTTCTTCAAAAACTTGAGAAAGTAATGTCTGTCATATTATCATATCAAGGCACAACTTCAAATAATATCTATTTTTTTCCCCAACAATGATTTGTTCTTCTTCTTGATCTCATTATATCTCTGTATGATTTTTTCCTTATCATCTCAATTTCAGTCTATGCTGGAAAAATCACACACAAAAACTGAAAATTATGCTGAAAAAGCATGATACTTGTCATCAAATCGTTGGACGAACTGTCTTACATTATTGTTTTTTAACATATGCAAATGTCAGACTGTTATATTATGTCACAGATGTTAACTAAACTATAAACATCATTGAAAAGCAGTGCTGTGATCATGCTGAAAACTAGGGTTTGATACATGTTCTTGACATCAAAAACATGATTGCTTAGCAGAACTGCTAATGATATAGATCATATGCTTCACATAAAGCTACTGAGAAAGAACACATTCATGATTGGAATTGAAGTTTTTGTTCATGACAAAATACAGCGGTTCATCATAACAAGCATACCATAGCAATCATGTAGTCTTATGAAAACTAATCATGTTTAGACAAAAGTAAGGTTCTTTAAGCATAATTCTGTCTGTTCAATCTAACATTAGAAAACGACACCGTTTCAGAGGAAATGAATCCCCCTATGCTTCTTTTAACAGACATTGTTCTCTCGTTGTTTGGACCAGTCATGTGACACAGCATAAAGTTGATCCAGAAAAAAAAAAAAAGGAACACTTTAAAATTGCTAGACAAAAAGCACATTTGATGAACTTCTCATAATTATAACTACTTAATCTAATGCTGAAAACAAGATTATAGTAATGCATCAAGAAAAGAAGAGATCATTGAGATGGAGAATAATATCATCGTTAGTCGCCCAAGCCACTTTATAAGGCTATCGGTTATGATGTTTAAGGGTCGGTTTGGATTCACGAGATAATGCATTAAATTATATTATCTTGCATTAAAATGACAATTTAATGTAATTTAATGAATTATTCTCGGGAATCTAAACGGATCCTAAGCATCCGAGTAATGCTTTTTGCTAGGGAATTAAGAGCATGAACATCCACGAGAAACCCACTTAGTTTCGCACCAATAAAAAACATTTTTTTTTTGTAATTGAGAGACTCAGTCTCTCATATGTCCTCACATTTATTTATTTTTATTTTTATTTTTTATTTGCATTTACTTTTTTGGATAATAAACGCATTGAGAGACCATCAATGTCCATGGCCTAAGATTATAGTATAATCAAGTTTGTACCTTAAAGTTAAAATTCAATTATAAAAGAAGCTTGAACAGTTAAGAACAGTGAAACAAGGCCAAAAAAAACCAGTAAAAATCAAAGGGTACTACTTAAAAAGATGAGCTTTTTTTGAACTGTTAAAATCAGTACAGGAAACTTGTAAGTGTACTGTGTACATTGAAAACTGGTGTTGAAGTTTTGAAGGAATAGAGTCAAAGGAGTGATTAAATGTTGCATCTGCTGAAAAAATCAGAGATGCAAAAAAAAGGAAGGCAAAAAAGAGAGTGTATTATTCCAATTCATTGCAAATAAATCATAGCTCAAGATGGTCAAAGATTCAGTCTTTTTTTTTTCCATTAAAGGGAGAGTCAGAACAAGATAAACCCACTATACAACTACTCAGACAGCAAACCCAGATGCTGTTAAAAGCTTTATCAAACTGCACAGTGCACACAGAAAACACACCTTAGAAGAATCTGCAAACCCTAATTGAGAGTACTACAATTACACTACAATTTGGCTCTTTCAATTTCTCTTTTCTTGATTTCTTTCCTCTTCATTCATAACATAATAACACGTTTTACAAGATAGAGATTATGAATCAAGTAAAACTCTTCTCCTTAACCCATAAAGTTAAACACAAGCACCAGATACAATTCCCCCCAAAAGGCAAAAGATGAGAAAACGCGTAGTTTTCACTTTACGAATTTCCGAAATTACCCTTGGCCGAAATCAAGATTTGCCCACGTCATCATTTCCGGGTCCTGAACAGAAACACGCTGAGATCCTGACCCGGACAGTCGTCATCCGGGTTGATCAGATGGTAAGACTCCGAATCCGCACCGCCGACAACCCACTCATAATTGGCCCTCATGTACATGACATCACTTCCATGATCCGAATCGATTCCGGATCCGGGTCCGGATGGGATGACCCCTGCTCCGACAGTCGTGCTCTGCATCTTCTTCAACATCAAACGGGTTTCTTCGGAGGTTTTTCTCCGGGAGGCGAATCCGATCTTGCGGCCGTTGCAGTACATGCTCCAGAAGGGTACGGAGTGGAGCGAGCACGGGCCAAGATCCGACCCGTCGCATTCGAGCGCGATTCGGACCAACCCGGATTCCATTTCTTTGATCAGGTTTTGGGTGGAGATGGAGAGCTCGAGGAGGAGAGATGGCTTGGAGGAGAGGCGGTCGATCTGGACGCAGAACCAGACGTGAGAGCGGCGGTGGCCGAAGAAGGTGCAGATCACCATCGATTTGGAAGGGCGAGGAGGGACGTGGCTCGAAACGCTGTCGTTTGAGGTGGACGAAACGCTGTCGTTTGAGGCAGAGGAGGTTGACGAGGCGTCCTGGTCTCGGACTCGGCTTGTGGAGCTGCTGGTGGTTGCGCGGCGGTTGCTGCGGCGGTGGGGCTTTATGTCGTCTCTCAGGGAGGTGCTGAGGCGTTTCTTGGTGGCAGAGGAGGAGGCGGTCGGGGCGGCGGACGCGGCGGTGAAACAGGGGAGGAGTCGCCGGAGAGAGTAATGAATCTTGGTCATGGTGTTTTTTTTTGGCGGGTTTGGGAAGATTGAAGATTTGGGTTCTGGATGATGAACCAAGAAAAGGGGATTTCGGATTTGGGGGGGAAAAGATGAAATCTTTTGGGTTTTTGAGGGGAATGGGAAAATGAGAGGAGAGGAAGAAGGTTGTTGGGCGGCGATGGGGTTATATAGGAGAGAAGGCGGGAAATCTAACATATATCCGTTAGTTTTTTCAACCCTATGCTATGCTCCGAGTCATGACTCACGAGTCAACTCAGTTCAGTGATATTTAAAAGTAGGGTAAATTACGAATAAGCTCCCGTTATTTTGGGAGAGTTTACTTCAAACACATTATTTATGAAATCTTAAAAATTGACTCCTTTTATCACCTCTCTCTTTGCCAGTATGACGAAAACAAACGTTATTGAAAGGAAATTATGAGATTAAAGCAGATTTTGGTGAATTGAATATCACAAGAAGGAAAATTTCGATTAGGATGTTATGTTTGATAGCAATAGAATGATAATTTTATGAAATTAACGGATTTTTTTTTTGGTAAATAACTGGGGTAGAACTACATTTAATTCTAAATACCAGTTTCACGAATGGCCGGATTATAAGTGTGTTTTTACTAGACCTGTCAACTGGGTCGGGCGGGACGGATCAAGTCAGATTCGGGTCAAATCGGATTCGGATCGATCGAGTCAGTTAAAATTTTCGAGTTGGACGGACCGGGTTGACCCATCGGGTTGATCGGGTTGAAAGTGTCCATTTTTTATGATTAATATTATGATTTTTAATTTAAAAAAAAATATATATTAAAAAAATAATATTATATAATTATTTAATAAAATATTTAATATAAATAAAATAAAATATATGAAATAACAGGTGCTTCAAGCTCAGATTCACTATTCGGGTCTGGGTCCTTTAGGTTTGGGTTTGGATCCTTCTTGACCCAATGACTTTCGAATCAGGTCGGATTTTTAGGTCGGATCTGTTTTTAACAGGTTAGTTTTTACCCTTTTTTCTCTTTGCAGTTTCCCAAAATAGCTTAATAAAGTGAAAACAATGGTGTCGAAATGGACTCAAAACGCAAATTGTGCTTCCAGTTGCTTGCATTTCACTCCATTTGTTGATACAAAAACAAAAAACGGAATCTGCGTTGTAGCTTAACACGATCACACCACTCAATAATACCATGGGGTAACTTCAAATGACCAGAAACTACACCCTTTATTGATAGAACCACAACACTAGCACTAAGCAGCTGACTGTGTCTTTTTCACTTGCCATGTAAGCATCACTGGACCCCACTCCACCTCGCCCAGTCAACAAACTGCATGCCACCGTACACATTGTTGGCGAATCTCACGCCCACGGTGAAGGCCAAGGCAGCCGGTGGAACCTTCTTCCCCAGAGGCGAAGCTTCTACGAAACGTTCTAGCCCGTTTATGACTTGATACCTGGTGTTGGAAGAAACCGCTAGGAAGACACCTGGAGGCGGCAGGAGCACAAGAATCAATCAAAAATGTGTTGTTCCTTGTAATTTAATCACTCATGAGAAGATTCAGTTTGTAATCATGATGTTATCTGACAATAATGATTAGTAACATACCCCAAAGAGCTGCACTCTTCACAAGAGGTGGCACAGGTATGTCCTCTTCAGATTTACTAATGCTCCTGGAAAAGGGGAAAACAAATGAGTAATACTAAATTCCCAACAAACATCAACCTTAAATTCCATATTCTGACATGGGTTTCTAACCAAATATCCAAGAAAGAAATCAAGTATCAACTACTGTATTTGTTTGTCCCCTCTGAAAATTGTTGTCCTCTTTTCAGAAGCATTTTCTATATTGACATCAAGGCAACATGAAGTAGCTATACACAAAGGATTTTTCAAGGCAACTTTAATCTTGCAATTGATTCGAATACCAAGAACATTAAGCTGACAATGGTGTTCATATGCATAGCTGTCTAAAGCATATTTTAGATCCACAAGTCCTCAACCCATTGTCTAAACTGACACTTCAATATCAAAATGTACTACCTCTTTGCCACTTTTTCAACTCAGCTTATTTCATGATAGCCAAAACATGGTTCATTTACTTCGTCTATAAGAATGAGATGCTGAGGATGTACATGCCAGTGTATCAACATGGCTGGACCAACTTGTCAGCCAAGCATAGTACATTTTCAATCAGAACTAACATGTCAAGGTCTATTCACTTCATCTCCTAATGCTTCCGCTCTACTATCTATATGCTATATGTGTTGGACTTTTATTGCACATTATCGTGCTAGTTTAGCTCTAATGATAAATTATAAGAACCCTTTATTACTTCACATTCACAAAGAAAGAAAATTGGGTGGCACAGAGCATAGATGTCATGAGTTGTACAAACAAAGCATACCTCTTTGCAGTCATAATCAAATTAGCAATCCCTTGTCCAATTAAACCACATCCAAATCCAACTGCTCCATAAAGGACTCCCTGGAAATGCAAATTTAGCACAACTTAAGTGCAAATAATTAAAAAAAAAAAAAACACTAAGGTTCTATCTCCAATCACATAAATATATGTACAAAGAGTATGCAACTCCATGTCAAGTGTTACCTTAAAAAAATAAGTGGCAATCCTCTGCTTTACAGAAAAGTTGCATCCTGGCCTTTCTGCTTCAAACACACTGAAAATATGAAAATAATAAGATCAGTCTAATACAATAGAGCATGACTTGCAGTTCTTCCTCTAGCCACTATAATATGTAGCAGAAGACAAGGAAGAAAAAATGCCACAAATGGACAATAACAACCTGCTTGGAAGATCTGCATACATCTTCTGGAAACTTCCAAGAAAACCACCTCCAGACACGGATGGCTGCCCAATCCGAGCATAGGGTGCTAGCATACCAACTAAGGCAACATTAACAACAACCCCAACCAAGAGATCAGCAACATACAATTCAAACTCTGACCAAAAATCTTCCCCTCTTTTCTGAACTTCAGCAAATGTGGCACAAACCGAATCAATCACTATCTGTAGCAAAGTTCATTATACAGCCATGACTTCTCCATACAAACACAAATACAAGCCACACAGTAGAACGTCACAAACCTCCGCTCCCACTTTAAAAAGGAAAGATGGATCAGCCAACATTCGGTTGCGAAGCATAGCCCATGACCTCATCAAAAACCCAAGAGGCCACGCCGAGCCCTATAATAACACGATTAACCAATACAATTAAAGTAATTGCAGGTGCATAAACAAGATGAATGCAGCATCAAGAAACAATATACCTGCAAATCCAAATATCTAAACAGAAGTAATTGGCGAAGCTCCCCATTCTCAGCTGCCTTGAGCATATCTGAAGGGAGGCTAGCCCCTCGAGCCTCTACTTCTTTCATCACCTCCTCAAACTTCATTATAGGACCGAATTCCTTCTCCTCATAATCTTCCTCTTCTCCACCACCTTCTCCTCCTCCTCCACCTCCCCCAAAATGCTTCCCATTTCCGCCATTACCATCTTCAATACCTCCTCCTCCACCACCACCACCACCTTCATAATCAGTCTTAGGCAAAGGACTAGTTTCTAAAACCCTAACATCCTTTCCAATGGGGACACTGATTTCTTCGTTGGACACTGTGACTGAGCTAGCTCCAGATTGAAGGTCGCCTCCAGGCTCCAACACGCTCACAACCAAAAATTGACTCCTGTTCTTCTTGTATGAACGCAATCCGGCAATTCTAAGCGACGCTGGATCCTTCAGTGTAACTATTACGATGCTTTGGGGCCTCAATTTCACAGTGTTCTGACCATTTACGGGACTCAAATTGACCAAGTTTAACAGCCCTGAACTCGCCATTTTCAAATTGCTAACACCTCAGACAGAACCTCGGGTCCAATCCGGCAATGAAGTGTCGACAAATTTGGAGTTCAAATTAGTAACACAACAGTGACGAAACGCAAGAGATGATCAAAATCCGAAGATCGCCGAAATCGCAAAGAAGGCCGACGAATAATCAGAGCTAAAGCCAACTCCTAGACTGATCCTAATCGCTTCAAAGTATTCAGCTTTTTTTTTCTCGGAAAGGGAAAAACGAAAGGAGAGAAAAACCTTACTGGGGAAATACGGAGAAATCTGGTTACGAATTCTCCTAGGAAGCGGCTGATAGCTGAGAAGGGTGGAGAGAGAAAGATACGCTGATAAAAGGAGCGGCGGCTGGTTGATTGAGGGTGTCAATGGAGGAAGAGCGGCGAAGTGGTGGGGAAGTGGCGCCTACTTGGTCCGGGCATTTCGCGTAAATAAATAGACGTTGCGTCGCATCTCGCACGTGGACAAGCATAACCACATTTTAGGGTTTTTGCTAATTTGCGCCAAGGTGCATTCTTACCCCCCTTGTATCCTCTTTGTTATTTTCATGGGGAATCAAATATGAAATGGAAAATCTACTGCACTACTCACCAAGTTTGAAATCCCAAATGTAGTATCGTAATTTAGACATATATATATTTTAAGTGTTCGTTTGGTTGAATATATAAAGTGTAATTATTGAATTGAAAAATCGTATTTGGTTAAAATCTAAATCATGTAAAATATAAGAGAATAAATTTTTATCAATTCCTCTTTAGGTGATTGTATTTTTCTGTTTTGTAGAAATTGAAAATCTATTTAATTAGAATATCTGGATTTTTTAGAAACAAAAAATCAATCAAACACGTATATTTGATATCACTTCCTAAGATATTTAAATTCATGAAAATTTACTTATCAACCAAACTAGCATAGTTCGACCGATAAAAACAACGTCCAAATCAATTATTGTTGGCTCGCCGATGTTCAAGTCTCTTAACATTTACATATATTACGTTAAAAACAACGTCCAAAACAATTATTGTTTCACCGAAAAAAAAGATTATTTGGATTTGATAGAAGTGTCATGTGGTGATTTTAATGAGGGGTGTCATGTGGTTTAATTTAGGATCAATAACATGTTTAGAGAATTGGATATCACAATATCCATGCCTAGTGATCCAACTACTTTGTTTAGAGAATATCAAAACAATAAAATTAATTGTTATGATTTAATCTACCTCTTTAACAAGAATCTAATTTTATTTTGAAAGTAAATAAGCTGAAAGCAAACTTGAACAAATTCTTATTTATAAATAAAATTAAAATCACATAGAGTCACAATATTTTGATAATATAACTAATATATATTAATCAAGTTTTAAGATTATTTATAAAAAGAAATTTATCTATTACCCCCAAATTAAATCGTTAAATTATATATAAAATATATAATTTTTTATATGAAAAGACTAAATGCTAAAACTTAGAATCTGATTTATGTCCAACAATATGAAGAATTGAATAGGGTGACGATACGTAGGCGAATTGAATGTGGAGATGTCAATTTTTAGATTATTATATATGTTTTATTTACGAAAAATGACTTATAATTTATATACATATCAGGCTTGTCTTGCCACCAATTTTAAACATACATATAACTTTACTAATTCTAAACTGCAATCAACGTGTATATATATGTGCGAATGTTAATTGTATGTGCTTACATTAATATTAATACAAAGTTATAACAACCTCTTAAATTCATATTTGTTTTAATGTGTATCGTCACCTTATTTATGTTAATCTCGTAATTGTTCATTTAAATATTTTGGATTTGGAAACAAAAAAAAAGATTTGATATTAAGATATTGATGTATAACTAATAAAAAATTTAAGAAATGGGTTGATATAATTTAATCGGGATTGTATGTTGAATAAAATGGGTTGATATAATTTTAAAAAATCCATAATTAATTATTTTATTATATGTTTGTTAGAGGTTGTTAAGATAATTTATTTAGATATTTGGTGACAAATTATAGAAGCATAAAAGATAAAAAAAAAAGTTATCATAAAGTGACACGTAAGATTTATGGGGTCATAATCGTTCTAAGAGCTCAAAAGGGGAGACCTTTAATATATAGATAGATAGATAGTAGATGAGGATTGATTTGATAATATTTATCTAATAAATTTATAAATCAATCTCTTTAAAGAAAGATAATATCAAAAATGAAAAGAGTGAATAAAAACCTAACTATTTGAAAATGTGATGATTAAATTTACCAGTATATTTGAATAAAAATTCATTTGATCAAGTTAAGGTTAAACTGATTTCTGTTAAACAACTTTTATTTTCATCCTACTTGATAACTTACATTATATAAGTAACATTCATTATTGATAATATGTATAAAATCATCGTTAGCATACTGCATAGGTGTTACTTAAATTAAATCGTATTTTATACACATAGAACGACAAAACTACTCAAAAGTAGGGTTGTTTCATTTTACATAAGCAAATCTTATGATAAGTAAACCTACCTGTTTCAACCTGAACTTCTTGTAATTTGTAAACGATAAAAATGTACATTTGTATGGGGGTTCATCGACGACAAACTCAATGTAATTGGACTTAAATTATATGGGCTGGCCCATTAAGAAGGAGAGAGGAATTGTTTGGTCTGAAATGTGAGGGCCCAATAGTTCATTGGGCTTCATTGCTTCGAATTCACTACGGAGTATCTGATAAGCAAAACGAGAAGGGGTATTCCTGTCTTTTTCGGAGTTGCAACTGCAAAGGGCAAAGGAAATCATAATCGACGATTTCTCATCGATCGCATTATTTGGCACGATTACCTGTCGAAATTTATCTTTCACGGCCCGTTTCGCTTCAAATTCTCCATTTATCCGCCATAGATTTCTTTTCTTTCTGTTCTTCTACCTCGAACTGCTCCGATCATACTGTAAATCCCCATATCTAGGGTTTAAATCTGTGAATCCGAGTTCAAGTTTCAGAAGAAGGTCACCGATCGAGATGGATTGGGGAAGTGTGACAACTGAAGATCTGATAGACGCGCTCAGAGAAGTCGATTGGTCTTCGCCGCCTCGTCCACTCTCCGAGTTCTTCTCCCGATTCACCCTCCCTCGATCCTTTGCCAAATGGAACAGCCGTCTTAAATGCAACCTCTACTAGTATGTTCTACCTGTATCTCTCTTGTTCGTACTATTACGAGTCATCTTATTAGTTGCACGAATCTGAAAATTTGTTGCGGAAAACTCTATCCTAGGATCAAGAGGTGTAGAGACTATTTTTTGAGTTTTGAGAAAAAGAAGGCGCTTTTGGCTACTGATCGGTCGTTATTACCTGAATGAGCTAGTTGAACGATTTTTCTTTGAAAGGGAAGTATATAAGAGAGCTCGCATAGCAGTATTGCCGCGAGATTGGTATCATATTTCAATTTGAAATTGCAGCATCAGCACGTAGCAGCGGATATGTGGCTGTTGAACTCAATTCAATCTATCATCAGTTTTTTAATAACTTGAATGTAGTCTTGTATCTGACACTATACGAACAAATTTGTTTGCATAATTTTTTTTCTTAAGTAATACGGAGTATATTTTACTTGGCTCACACAAAAATATAGCATAACTAAATTATGCCTCTAGGAATTTTAGTTGTACTAGGCAACATAATAGATGCTAAGTTTTGTTTTCTGTCAAGTGTCAAATCAAGTGATTGTTGTTTGATTGATTATGTAATTGCATGGAAAGGATATCAAAAGATGAAGAAGAGTTGTGTCAAGCTGGACTGATTTGTTAAAGTCCTCCACTTCTCTTTTGTTTTAAATGTAAATGGAATGATGTGACAGAATTTTGTGATCAAGCATGATTGTTGTTAGAACTTAGAAGCTTTTGGCATTGAGAGTAGTTTTGGTAGTCATAATCACGAACCTGACAACACCATCCTTTTGACTTTGCTTCTTTGTTGTCAAATTTAAGTATTCATCACCAAGGGTTTACTTTGTCTTCTTATGGCTTATGTCAAGGCATTAAGGCAATAAGGTTGATTGTTTGCAAGGTTCTAATACACTGCTCTCAAACTATCATGCTGCAGCTATCGTACCAACTACTTCATCCTGATAGTTCTTATTCTTGGTAAGCAAATAGATTGATTTTGTCCTGAGATTTTCTGTTATCTCCTCTTAGAATTTTGATTGCTCTAACAATCACTTCCGCCTCACCCTATATAATATGCAGGTATGGGTTTCCTCAGGAGGCCACTTGCTATTTTAGCTGCTGCTCTAACAACACTCAGTATCGCTTTCCTCAATGATAGGTATATTACTTATTTTGTTTCCCCTAGCTGTGGTCATGAATAATTGTCATCAACTATTAGGTCTGGTGTTTAAAGGAGGTAAGAGAAATATTTGGGCCTTGTTTATCACTGTTATGATTTTTTCATTGGGTTAAAGAAGCCAAAATGTTGACTACCTTGGTCCTTTAAAATGGAACTTGTGTTTTTTTTTTTGTTTATACCTTGGTCTACAGCTTTGCTGGTACATTTAGCGAGAAGGTAACAAGGACAGTGAGACAATTCTCTCCACACTTAGCCGCAAAGATGAGGCCTCCACTTACGTGAGTCTGTTTACTTGAATTTGTGCTCAACACCCTTTATACTTCCGCCCACTAATGTTTTTTCTTGTAATGATACTAGGCCTGTTATCCGTGGACGCCCTTCAGCGAAGAGGTCAATATATATTTGTGGACGTCCTCGTTGGGTGTTTGTCTTCATTTTCTCTGCTGGTACATCGACTCTCTTTTAGGAAATCTCGTTTCTTTATAATGGACAGAAGTTCTAAGAAATTTTGTTTCTATATGCTATTGCTATCAATATGTTTTGTATAAATGGTCTGTCTTTCTCTGCCTCAGTGAGCTTAATCCTTTGGTTTGTCTCTTGCGGTCTCCTGACTGTGCTGTGGGCACTTGCATTTGGTCTTCTTGGTAATCCAGCTACTACTTTTGGAAAGGCTCCTCGTTCAATTGCCTATTTTGATATGTTGCTGACACTTTTTTCTTTTTCAGCAACCATCCTCCATGCAAGTTTCAGAACTCCTAACCTAAAAGCCCGTCTTAACACTTTCCGGGAGGAATTTCGTGCAGTTTGGCGTAATTATAGTGAACTGTAGTCCTGGCTAGTTATGGATAAGGTCGGTGAATTTCGACATGATTCTTTTGATGCAATTTCAGGCTAGATGGAAATACAGATGTAAAATGCTATCATTTACTTTTTGCTAAAGCAGATTACTGGTGTGCAAAATTCAATTATTCAATTTATTCTCTTAGTTAATATTACCTGTGCTGTCAGATATACTAGCCTCAATAACCTTACCATACTTCTTGATCAAATGAATGACCAGCTATGCGTTCTTCCCATTACTTGGTGTTCCTTTCTATGTTTGTGTTTGCCTGGCTCTGATAAGAACCACTCTTAGACTAGAGAATAGCCAAGAGGAAACCACTGGAAATTCCAGGAAACTGATATCTGAATTATATTTCAAAATTGGATGTCTTCTCCTTACATCATGTTTAACCTTAAATAGTAAGTAGAGGGAAAATGAGCAGACTACATAATAATGAGGGGGTCTGCAGTTAGCTAAGCCAAAGGGCTGTACTAGACTCTTGGGAAAAACAAGTAATTAATAGTTTAGGGAACAGCAACATAATTAATAGATGCAGATGGCTTTCCTGGTTTCTTCCTTCTAGTGTAAGTGATGATGTCATGATTAGCCCAAGGCTTGGTAGGGACCGTATCAGGCTCTCTTGTATAATGACTTAGAAATGTAAAATTGTATTCCTAAGTAATCTGTTTCCTGATCTATGTTAAACAATTGTAATTGTAGTTTTGCTGATAAATTGACTTACCAGCTTCTGTAATTTTCTGAGTTTGATGGGGTGTGTGACACCTACATCTGTGTCTACCTTCCTTTTCCCGGGGCCAGAAAGGTTTAGGTGCTTGTTAGAGAAGTATAGAGTGCGCAGTAGAAATTGGCTTTATATAAATATCACTGTGTGCAGAAAATAAACTATTATATTTTCCAGCTGCTGCTCTGAATTATTAAGCTTTCTGTAAGTATTGCTACATGCTTGCTAAAGAAGGTGCCTATAAATTTTGCATGGTTGCTAGAGATGATTTAGTCAATAGGCTATTGGTTAGGTTTGTGATTTGCTAATCAGTGAAGGTTGTATATTATTTCACACCAATTTGGCAATGATAAGTCCATTCTGGGCCAGTCTCAGGCCAGGAACTTGATTAAACTTAATCATTGTCTACAATATTATGGTAGAGAGTCCGTTCTGGGTTTCGATCTAAGGCCAGGAACTTAACTTTTTATCCTGATCGTTGTCATCTGGAGATTTCTGTGTTAGAATATGTGGGCTTCTGCTATGTGCTGGAAGCTTTGAGATATAAATTTCATCTATGAATGTCTAGAAAAGTTTACATTCTAAAAAAAGTTTCCATACTTGATGTAGGTTGCTGATATACTTGTATATTTATCTTAACGGCCTACACTAGTTGACATGTTTTTTCACTGTCTACTTTGTCTAGGAAACCCAACATCAGCTGTGGTGATACACATTGTTTGCAACATTTCAAATCAGAATTTGTCCAAGAATGGTCTATTCTTCTACTCAACAAAAAAGTGGAAACCCTGGTGGTGGATTTCTATGGGAGAACGTTGCCCAGATCAAACGGTGCACATACATTTTCCTGAAGTTCAACGCTTTTTTTTTTCGTGAACAAGATCCATAAGGAAAAGAAGAAGGTTAAAGTGACGTGAAACATTGGAAGTCATGCAGTGCAGAAAGATGATGATACATATTTGTTGTTTGTGTGATAGTTTCACTTTTAAGCATATAAGAAATCAACTTCAAAGTTCTCTTGCAATTTGATTTGATTGCACCCGGAAAACACCATGTCTTTGTGCTGTTAAAGCTTTGGTTCTGTTTGAGTGCTTCGTGTTGAATGATAGATACAAGGAAAAAGAATGGACTAATTGAAAAGGGAATTTGGCAGGGGGAAAAGGCCTAGCTTTTTTTTACGGAATTTTCGCGTGATATCCCTAAGTTTTTGTAATTTTACGAGATATCCAAAGGTTTAAAGTATTTCGCGTGGCATCCCTGAGGTTTTGAAATTTTTTGTCAAATGTCCTTGACGTTAGAAGCTGTTAAATTTTTTCAAATTCAGCCGTTAACTTAAAAAATAAAAGGCAGGAAAAAAAAGTCTCCCGATATTTTTTGGGTCCCCTACTCTCCCTCAACCTTCTTCTCTTCTGAGTTGCAGCATCTTCAAGTGACTTGATTTAATTGAAACTCTCTGCCACCTGGTTCCCAGATCAGAGACTTACTCTTTCAGGTTGGCTACCTCTGCCTCCGCAACCGCTCGACATGATTCACATTCTTCTTTCTCCTTTCTAAGCACCGAGATAGTGGTTTCTGCTTGAGATAATGCAGATTCAAGTGAAGCTTTAGCAACAATAGCCTCTGTAATTACACAAATATCAAGTGGTAAGTTTACCACCTATCTAGTACAGACCACTCTATCTAACAACTCTAAAATTACACAAATATCAACCCAACCCTAAAAGGTCCCAAAATTGATCAAAAATCTGAAATTATAATATCCAGTTTTGCAGTAAATTGATCAAAACCCAAAAGGTAGAATCTCAATTTTATATTATGTCTTAGAATTAAAACCCTAAAATCAATTTCACCCCCAAAAATGGCTAATACCTACTATTGTCTTCGGTGGATTTGTCTTTTGGTTCATAAACCCTAAATTCAATTTCACCCCCAAATTCTACTCAATCCCAATAGCTGTAAATTGGAGTCTTAAATTAAAAACCCTAAATTCAATTTCACCAACAAATATCAATCCAACCCAAAATTCAACCCAAATCAAACTTGTTCGGATCTTACCTCGTCACCGCTCACCAAGCTCCAGCCGCCGTGGTCGCGCTCGCCAAACTCCAGCCGCCGTTGTAACGCCTCGCTTTTCTTTGGTTTATCCGGCCAAGTTTCGGGGTCGAAACTTTTTGTAAGGGGGAGGTGATGTAATATCCCTCATTTTAGTAAATAGTATTTTGGTAATTTTCCAAACTCTCGTACTGTAGTCGGATTATTTTCAGAGGAGTTCGGATTTTCTGTAAAATCCTTGATCTCCGTAATAATTCCTTGAGTGGTATAAAATACATTCGATGTATTTTCGGGACTTAGAATATTTGTTTAGGTACAAACATATAATTTTCGGGGTTAAAACCACGCCTATACATGTTTCCGGACAAAAGTGGGCAAAAGAGGCCGAAATTGGCCTTGACCGCACCCGCGGTCAGGCACCGCACCCCGCGGTGGCGGTCGTGTGCTGGACGTGGCTAGCCGGCATGGGTGCCGGGTGTCCTTCGTCGTGGCGGTCGCCTGCTCCTTGGCCGGAGTGACTCTCCTGCCTGCTTGACCTCCTTGCTTGGCCTATATAAGGAGGGGACTTGGAGGAGGAAGCCATCTCAATCTCTCTCTCTCTCAAATCTCTCATCTCCATTGTCACCGGAAAGTGCACGCTCTCGCCGGAGTTCTTCAAGGTCGTCGCCGGAGCTCTTGTTGGTGTTGGTGGTGCTCTCAAGGAGGTTCTTTGGAGGTCCAAGGAATCCAGGTCGGAGCCACCACGAATCGAGCCCCGTCGTCTTCCCCGGTGAGTTTTCCCTCTCGTCGTGTCGTCGGAGTTCTTCGTCCCCGACGACCGCACCCGCGGTAGAGCCACTGCACCCGCGGTGTGCCTGGGCACTCGTGGTTGTGGCTTGGGCTTTGTGACCTCGACTATGTAATACCCCTCATTTTATAAGGGTATTTTGGAATTTTTCCAACTCTCGTATTACACGTCGAATTTATTTCAGAGAAGTTCAGACATTCGGTAAAATGTTTGATCTCTGTAGTAATTTTTCTAAGTGAAATGAAATACATTCGACGTATTTCGAGACTCATATATTCGTTCGTGTACGAATATTATTAACCCAGGCTAAGGCCATGTCGTTTTAAGGCAAAACGGACGAGAAATGGCCTAGGCGGCAACCGTTGTCAGTCAGCGGCGACCGCCGCCAAACCCTGAACACGTCATCTTCATCAACTTGCCAAGTGGGTCGAAAAGCGGCGACCGCTGTCAGGCAAAAATGGGCGGCGACCCCATGTCGACGGCGGCGACCGCCGCCAATGTTGCAGGTTGTCAGAGGCCTAGCCTCTACGTTGTCGGCGACTTGGAGACCTCCGATTTGTGGCCATCCACGTGCCCTTGCTTGTCCCCTTGAGTTTGGCTATAAAAAGGGAGTGATTGGGAGCTGATTGATACACAAATCCGAGCTCAATCTCCACATAAATCACTCGCCGGAAAATCAAGCTCTTCGCCGGAGAACTCGTAATCGATCGCCGGAGCTCCATTGGTGTTCATTCCAGTTGCAAAGTGAAGCTTTGGAGGCCCTTAGAAGCTTAGAATCCAAAGCAAGCCAAGGGAGAAGCAAAACGATCGTCACTGGTGAGATTTCTCTTCTCGCATTTTCTATGCAGTTCGCAGCGGCGCCCGCCGTAAGGTAGGCGGCGAACGCCGCCACGAACAGCGGCGCCCGCCGTAAGGCAGGCGGCGACCGCCGCCCAAAGACCCTTGGTCTGTTTCGGCCTTGGCTCCTGTGGCCTTCGATCGGGCTTCGTTCCTTTCGATTTCTTTCGTTATTCTTTAGATTCATACTCGTTATTGTCGAATCTAACTTAGGGTTTCTTTATGGGTCGATCCGAAGGAATCTGTGTTGCCAGATCTGTCCCTGTTTCGAGCCCGGAAACTCGTCGTCTTAAGCTTCGTTTAAGCTCTGCAAATCTAAGGCAAGTGGCGGTTCGCTCTTGCTCATCATTCCATATTTCAATTAATTATCAATTGTTTAATTGTTAATTAGTTTGGGATGATTTACTGTTTTCGTTGGGAACAGTTTTGATAACTGTTTGTGATTTTTAAAAAATATTATAATAGGTTGTATATCTGTTAGAACAACGCTATTATATATAAATATATGTGATTAAATACAGATATTATGATAGGTTGTATATCTGTTAGAACAACGTTATTATATCTGTTATTGGCCGCGATGGCATTGATGTGGATTATTACTGCGTTCGTAACTGTTTAGTTAGAACGAGTATTCGTAGGAGCGCTATGTACCTTGTGGGGATTTAGTTGTTTCTTTATAACCGGTGCTTGGTGGATTTTTCCCCAGTACTCTTTCTGGTCATGACCATGCCCTTACTCAGGGTGGGTGCACTTCGCTAGTGCCAAATCTTTCGGGATTTATTCTCTTTGGTATCTCTTGTGAGGAGATCTGATATCTCTTGTGAGGAGATCCGATATCTCTTGTGGGGAGATTTAAAAGCTTATAACGTGATGATCATTTTGGAATTAAATGAGATAAGTGTCGTTGTCATACATAATTAAATATACCCTCAGGCGAGTAATGCAGCTAGGAAATCTCGTCTTGACTTTGATCAGAGTAACGTTCTCTTTCCAATCTGGATTCGCCGTGAGCGGTGAGGTTGATCGTGAGCCGAAACATCAAGTCGTTTTTGAACGCCTGTATGATTATTTATGTTTCCCAAGACTCATCTCGTTGGAGTCTTCTTTTGGGATTGATTGCTGTGAGACTCGGTCTCCAGAATCTTCTCTTGATCATGTCTTTTTATGTATTCTAGTAGAAGTATGGTGGTTGACTATCGTTATCGGTTTTGATTCGAGAAACGATGAGTCTAACCTAATACGACTACTTCGAACCACTCTGCTTTGTACCCTTGCATAGTCTTTCATTAGACTAACCAACCGTAATTGTTCTCTGCATGGTTGGCTGGTGTCATCCGTTCGATTCGACACATCAGATAGGTTGCAGTTCCGTAAAGGCTAGAACGATTATGAAGACAAACAGTGTTTTTGACAAGTGATCCAGGTTAAGATCCTTGGCGGGTGATCATTGTGATCAAGACCCTTTGATGGTTATTTAAAAGACTTCTGTTGTGTTAAGAAAATGTTTTGTGTAAAGACTTCCGCTGTATTTCTGATTTATTTTGTTGTACTTGGAATTGTGTTGTAATTCTGCGACTATGGTTTAAATGAAAGTTATGATATTTTGTATCATAATTGTTGTTTGATGATTTATATCAACTGGTAAAGCCTTGGGTGACATCGGACAGAACGTCTGAGGTCACTGGCGGTAATGCCTTCAAGGTTATATATTTGGGGGTGTTACAGACTAGGAGTTCCGTTCCTTCGATTTCGTTCGTCTTTCCCTAGATTCGTATATTTTATTATCGAATCTAACTTAGGGTTTCGTTATGGGTCGTTCTGTAGGGATCTAAAATCTAAGATCTGACCTCGTTTCGGACCCGGAAACCCATTGTCGTTGAGCTTTGTTAAGCTTCGTCTAATCTAAGGCAAGTGGCGGTTCACTCTTGCTTATCATTCCATATTTATATTGATTATCAATTGTTAGTTAATTTGGGATGAATATTGTTTTCGTCTGGGAATAGTTTTGATAATTGTATATGATTTAAAAAGGAATATTATAATAGGTTGTTTATACTGCTAGAAACAACGCTATTATATATATATGATTGAAATACAGATATTATAATAGGTTGTATATATTGCTAGAAACAACGCTATTATATATGTTATTACCGTGATGGTATTGTTGTGGATTTTTATGCAAACTTGAAATATAGTTGGCAGTGGATTTTATGTGCACTTGAGATATAGTTAGCACGAGTATTCGTAGGAGCGTTGCTTACCTTGAGAGGTAGCCGTTTCTTACCTTGAGAGGTAGCCGTTTCTTTATAACCCGGTGGATAGGATGTTCAAGCCCTAACACCGTTTCTCTAGTCATGACTATCTCCTATCCGGATATAGGGGAGGTGCGCTTAGCCGGCGTCAAACCTTTGGGGATTTATTACCGACTATATATCTCTATATCCTGAGGGATGAGATGATTATGATAAAAAACTTATAACGTGAATATACGTTTTGGAATTAAATAAGATAAGTGCTTTAGTGCACATAATTGATGAACCTTGGGCGAGAAGTACAACGTGAAAACTCGTCTGGGCTTCGATTAGAGTAAGTCCACCTTCCGGATATGAATTCGCATTATGCGGTGAGGTTGGTCGTGGACCCAAATAGTCAAGTCGCTTTTAAACGTTTGTGTGAAACTTTAATGTTCTCAAACACTTGTCATACTTTCCGATAAGACTCAATTCGTTGTAGTCTTCTCTTCATATGTTTTCGTAAGACTCATTCTTTCAGAGTCTTTTCTCTTGATCATACATTTTCGTATATTTCAGTAGGAGTATGGTGGTTGACTATCGTCATCGACTTTTATTCGAGAAGCGATGAGTCTAACCTAATACGACTACTTAGAACATTTATGTTTTACCCTTGCATAGTCTTTCATTAGACTAACCAACCGGTTATATTCCATTGCAAGGTTGGCTGGTGTCATCCGTCTCATACGGCACATCAGATAAACTGCAGATCTATGAAGGCTAGAAACGACGGTGAAGGCAGATGGAAATTTTGAAGTGTTTTATCAAGGTTGAGATCCTAGGCGTGTGATCGCTAGATCAAGACTTTTGTGTCATTTATTTCTAAAGACTTCCGCTATGTTAAACATATTTTATATCAAGACTACTCTATAGTTCAGTTGTATTTCGGATTATGGATGTAATGCCGAGACAATGATTTTAATCGAAAGTTATGATATTCTGTATTATAACTGTTGTTTGATGAATTATATCAACTGGTAAAGCCCGGGGTGGCTTCGGATGTGGAATCTGAGGTCACTGGCGGTAATACCTTTCAAGGATATATATTTTGGGGTGTTACAGCCGTGGTCGCGCTCGCCAAGCTCCAGCCGTCGTGGTCGCGCTCGCCAAGCTCCAGTTGCCGTTGTCACGCTCGCCGCCGGCCGTCGCCCACCGTCGACAAGCCACCGGAAGAAGACAAGATGGAGTAGAGTAGGGGACCCATGCGTCGTGGTCGCACTCGCCGTAGAGGGTGAGAAGGAGGTTGAGGGAGTATCGGGGGTACTGAAATATGGGAGGGGAGTAGGGGACCCAAAAAATATCGGGAGAACTTCTTTTTTTTTTAAGTTAACGGTTGAATTTGAAAAAAAATAACAGATTCTAACATCAAGGATATTTGACAAAAAAATTCAAAACTTCAAGGGTACTACATGAAATACTTCAAATCTTTGGATATTTCACGAAAATTACAAAAACTCAGGATACCACCCTAAAATTCCGCTTTTTTTATAAACTCTGGAATTTATAAAGGTAATTCATTGTGACAGGCTTTCTTGAGAAGCTATTGATGTTTGTCTTGTTAGTGCTGGAATATATTGCTTTAATGATTTTTTGATCTTCTGTAATGACTTGTTTACTACAGTGAAGTTCGTATCCATAGAATTTCCCTTTGTTATAGTAAAGATACCTTTCTTTCACCCCTTTACAACCCTTTTACTAGAAAGCTCAACTTGAGTCATTGTTTATGATTCGGATGCTTAATAATTGAAATCAATACTATCATAATGTAGTTCTTTTGTTAGTACCACTGGAGATGGCTGCTATGATTTCAGATTCGGATGACGGTGATTACACTAATGTCAATTGTTTATAGAGAAGCTGTAGCACATGAAATATCTTAAGCCAACTCAAAGCTTGTAAAACCCACTGAAAAACAGATCGACCTTCTTAAGGACATTTCATTTAATCATGATTAACATCTAAACTACGTACTGCCATGGAATAAAATTAAAGGTGATTTTGGGTCTAAACCATTACGAACTCATGAGCTTGTTGTCACCGGTGACTTAGACATTTAGGATTTGTTTGAATTATACTTGATTTGATATTATAATGTCAGATAATACGTAATCTTAATTTACAACTTTAATTTGTATAGACGGACTTAAATAGAGTTTTCTTAAGACCAATTCCTTTTTGGGTGCAAAGCAAAACCCAAACATCAACCTGAGGAAGCAAACGAAAGAATATTTGCAGCAGTAACAGCACTACTTTTATGTCACAGGCTGGCCCCCATGTTATTCTCATAATCTCATGCTTTACTTTCCAATCCCTTTTACATAATGCGATCGAAGAAGAACAATTTTACAAATAGATAGAAACCCACAGAAGAAAGCAATACAATTTGCAAGCATAAGCTCAGTAGCAAAGAGAAGCTAGAGTTAACATATATATATATATATATATATATATGTTATATTTGTGATGGAGCATCAGGATTACCTAAACTGGGCAGAAGCTATAGCTTCAGCATGCGGTTTGATGATGCTAATAGGGCTAATGTGCTGTTGCCTCAACTCCGACCACCGCCCGCACTCCGACCCCAACTCCGCCAACTGCACCTGCGACGGTGGCTACATCGGTGTTTAATTCCTTTTATTTTTATTTATTTATTCCCTCAATTCATTAGTGTGATAGTGTCAAATCGATTGCTTCTAACCCAGTTTATCTTAGAGGCTAGGATTTTGTTATTGAACCTTTTTCAGTTTCCAAAGTTCGAAACCAAGATTGGGTTTTGTTTTTAGCATATGGTCAATTGTCTGTGATCGATGTATATAGACCGATTGTATGAATTGACTTGCAAAACTAATTGATTATTATTTATTACTGTTAAACTATATATATATATATAGGCTTTGCTTGATTCAATTTTGTTGCATTTCATTATAATGATTTCATCTTAGTTGCATTCTCCATTAGAAATTTTATGTTTAGCAGAATTATGTTTAACTAATAGAGTTTACTTATTTCAGTTTATGAAATAATTTAAAAATAACATATTCCAATTTAGGGAATTGAAAGGCCCTAAATATATCCGCTTAGTTTATAGTTTGTGTTGACCAATAGTTATTATCAGTTGATTGAAATAAATTCCTAATATGTGTGAAAATTTCTCATGTATTGTTAGATCCCAAATAGATATGTAACTAGCACGTGTCCCGTACCTTACATGGGTTTTGCCATATATTTTAAAAATAAATTTAAATTTGTTTATAGTATATAAAATATAAAAGAGAATTATATAGGAAAATTAACATGATTTATTAGAAATTGATTAGAATAATCTATAAGGTATATTGTATGATGAAAATTGAAGGTAAATGTGTGAATTTATATTAATAGAAGAAAATATAAATTAGGAATTTTATATAATTATTAAAAATAAAAATACACTAAAATAAATTGCATATTGTATTCTTTATAATGGAATCCACATACAATCTATTCACCCTTATGGCCTTATTAAATCATGAACACTAAATAAGTATGATAATAATGTTTTTGGTAAGTGCATATTATATGTATGTGGATTAACCGTATAACGTTAACTATTTACAGACCATCTATCTATATACATATCTTTATAATGGAGTTTACGGATCATTAAGGTACATATTATATTATGGATACTAATTAAGTATGATAATAATGTTTTTGGTAAGTGTAGAATTATCATGTACAATGGAAAATATTTTGGGGTGGTGATTTAGGAAATTTGTATAAATAAAAGATAAAAATAAATGATAGATAGAATAAAGTTGAATAGATAAATGTACATAATTATTTAATGACGTGACATACTTAGATGAACGACACGTATGAGAAATAATTGCGGCTTTAGTAATAGTATATAGATAAATATAGATAGGATTTTTGTTATTTGTTCATGTTTATAGAGTGCTTATTTTTTCTGAAAAGAACGTCTATAATGCCTACTAATTCAAAGTGCATTGTTCAATTTGAGTTATTGATTTCCGATTATGACTCATCTTAAGGGTTTGTTAACACAACTTCCCTCTTTCACAACTTCAATTCTTCATATCATGAAGTTGGATCCAATTACAACTATTGCTGGAAGACATCAAATTGCCAGATAAACTCTTTTGACAGTTCATATCAAACGAACTAGGCCCAAAAAAAAATCATATCAAATGGAATTAAACTTGTAGGCCTTTTGCCTATGCAGTTCTGACACCTGAGTAAAACACTAAACGATCCTCAAATGCAAATAAATTACATTAAGGAATCATTAAGATGAAAGAATCCTAAATATAAGCTAGATCGTAAGATGCTCAGATGATACCAGCCACTTTATCTCTTCCTCTTAGACAGAAAGATCAAATTTCGACATTGATGGTACAAACACTACACTGTAAAATCAACTTCATGTAGCAAAACTTCTATCCCCAGCATCTCCTAGTCCGGGAATTATGAACCTGAAATCCAAAGATATTGATTTATTAGATAGAAATTACAGAATACTTGCTCAATTAATGACAAACCGTAAAAGATATACCCCTTCTCGTTTACAGTTGGATCAATGGTTCCAGTATATACATGAAGCCTGAAAAGAGTGAAACAAGTTCATTATAAGCCGGAAGAACACCGGGTTACTTAGCTACATTATAATGGAGGGAACTGACTTACCCAGGAAACTTCTCACTGAGCTTCTGAAGTGCTGGAGGAGCAGCCACAGCAGATATCTGTCAACAATTCAATATGCAGAAAATTGTAATGTAGCAATTTCAAGCTATCAACAATAATTAAGATTTTGTTCTCTTATTTGGTGTTACATGATCCGGGAACGAGTTTCACTTACCACTTTAATTTGTTTGTTGTCAATGCCCCGTTCTTTAACCATTTCAATAGCTTTAACTATTGTCCCACCTGAAAAAAATATCATCAGACAGTTTTGAAATGCAGCAGGATCAAGAATGATTCACAAAAATCATCATTTAAGCAGAAAAGTGCAGCAAGTTGAACATGTAGAACCTGCTTTGTTTTGAACATTCAAAAACCAGATTTCTACATGCTTTTTTATTGAACTTGTACTGAATGTTGTACTACATGCTTTTCTCTTCTCCAAATGTCACAGCAGGCCATAATGTTAAGGCACAAAGTTTAATTTACTGATAACTGGTAGAAATGAATTCCAGAGGCCAAAAAATTGATATCAAATTGGACAATAGAAACAACTTTCATCATTGGTGGTACTACATGAAAGAATGGCTTGATGATAAAACAAATAACACGAGAAAAAAGATAAACAAAGCGACATCAAGTACCTGTTGCAAGCATAGGGTCAACGATAAATACTCTAGATCCCTCTGGAAAACTTTCAGGCAACCTACGTATACGTAGCAACAGAATTAGAGTTTCATTTGGGAAAAGAGAGATGAAACATTGTACAGAGATAAATGTCCAGTAGCAAAACTAAAAGCGAGGTGAAGTGTTTAGAAGCAGGATGTTTCAAAAGTGTCAGATTGGGTCCAAGAATAAATATAAACGTAAAAATGGAATGACAAAAATATATCCTCAAGAAAGGTGAACCTTACTTGTTCAAATATACTGTAGGCTGCAGTGTCTTCTCATCTCTACTAACCCCTAAATTCATGGAAAAGAAGCAATAAGAAAATTAACATGAAAATATTAATCAGAAATTAATAGTTTCATGTTTCCAACTGCAAGATATACCAAATTCATACATATTTCAATTTATCAGATGCCTAACTTCAATTCTATAAAATGTACTTCACCTAGATGATATGTTTTTGTAGCTGGCAAAATAGATGCTGCATGCTCAGCAAGAGCAAGACCGGCCCTGAGGATAGGAATAACCTGCAAATGGAATAATGTAAGGATAGGAGAATCTGAAGCATGAGACAATAAGACAACCTACAAAAGACTTTTCCTAGTTTGATGCACTAACAGGTACTCAATTCTAACAAGTGACAACAATATCGAGAAAGAATGATGTTAATACAAAAGTCATCACATCAAGAGCATGGCAAAAAATTGGTCATAGTACTAACCGCCACAGGCTCCCTTGGATCAATGAATTCAACTTGGGCAACATCCATTGGAGTCTGAATTTCTCCAGAAACAGTAGGCTGGCAGCAAACAGGAGTTGATCAAACTCAACAAAAAAAGCATGACAAATGAGGTCGTTTATAGAGGAAAATCTTTGAAGACAAATGCAACCGATGGTTATGATAAATCTTACCAACCAATCCCTAGAAGCTTCATACATCAGCAGTCTTCCCAGCTCAGACATTGCATTCTCTAAAGTGGAAAAAAAAAAGATGATCACAGATAGATCATGACTTAGGACAGCATAGAAAGGGGAGGGTTAAATTTCAAAGAGTTTCATTGTAGTTTGCCTCCTCTTTGAGAAGCTGTTCTTTACAACATGAACCATTGAAGGTTAACATAACTATCCATTTCGTTAATAGGACATTCTCTCAATTTAAGTTCTTTTTCATCTTTTTTTCCTTTTGTGATTGCCATTGTCACACAAGTGCACATATTTTTCAAAAATTCGCCACAGTTGCATTGGGGTAATCTAGAATTCTGAATTCCCAAAACTTAAGCTACATGCAGTTTAATAAGAATAAGTGGCAAGGTTTCAAAACTTATAAAAAATTATCTTTTTTTTTGTTTAAAGCTTCCAACTTTTTTAACCGAAACAAGAACAAGGAAGAAGAATTATCAATCTCATATAAAAAAGATGGCAATGAAAATCTTGGACTCACTGAAAATAGGGCAAGGTGTCTGTTCATTCCTGAGAACCGACACCCAATGCTTGATCAGCGGATGCGGTGGAACAAACACCTGCAACAGCGAAATTGTAACAAACAACAGCTCAACAACTAACAAAAGAACCCTAACGGCAATTACATATAAAAATATCATTTTTCCCACTAGATTCCAAAAATCCAATTAGAGAAAGAAGGAGAAGTAACCAGCATTCTACTATCAGAGAGGGGTTTCTGTGCGGCCATTGCACGGCAATTGACAGAGAAAGAAGGAAGGCGGCTACGTTGACCGCTAGAGTAGCAAATCTGTCAAACAAACGCGGCAAAGAGGGTTTAAGTAGGGTTTTTTTTTTCTTATCGATCAAGTTGCGATTAAAATAAATTGAAAATTTCCACGACAGGAATGGAGAGCATGATTGGAGAAATTCACCTTTTTCGGGATTTGGTCAGAATGAGAGTGAGGAGGGGAGAGAAAGATAGAGATTTGCAGGCGAGGTAATGAGGAAGAAGAAGAGAATGGCGAATTGCAGTGAGAATGAGAAGGGAACTTCAAATTTATGGAGGTGCTCGCCATTTGATCCAATCACTCTTGAGGAATTCGGATGAGAGAGAGAGGCGGATGGATTGATTCTGTACTGAATTATGCGCTACACTTTTACTGCACAAAAAAAAGGAAAATTGGCTTAGAGGATACGGCGTCGTTTTGTATGTCATTGTCCTTACGCTAGCAGCTAATATAAACGAGGTACTTGATATAAATGATTATGGGTTTGTTAGACAAATGAAGTTTATAAAATATTTTTTGTTTATAAATAGATATTCCCTCCGATTTTTATTAATTGACGTTTTGACCTCCCTTTGTTGATCCTAATTAAGTGACGTTTTCGCTTTCCTAATTACTACTTCAATTTCCCACGTCATTTTCATTAATACTGCATAATCTTCCCCAATTAATTGCAATTAATGTCAAAAAAGAAAAACAACATTAATTTGAGAAAACAACCCACCAATCCTCTACATGCACGCCTCACCTATCCCATATTGAAATTAATGTAGAAGTAATTGTTGTAATATTTCTAGGCTAATTAGGTGAGTTTAGAGAGTTAATTAATATTGTCTTAATATGTGTGAAATTTTCTACAACGACAATTAATGAAAAAGGTATTTATATAGGATTGTAGAAAAAAAAATGCTTGGTAAAAAAATAAATTTTATTAGTATATGTATAGTTGTAAAAAAAATGTGAGTAATGAAAAAATATATGTATACTAATAAAGAATTTACTACCCAGAGCATGAAATGTACATCCCACATGAATATCAAAAGAATTTATATGAATATTACATCAAACAATTTGAATATCAAATGCAAACAATACAAACAACACTAGTAATACACCAAAACGACCATCATCAAGTAGAATCTGAATCCACATGAATATCAATACTATTATAATGAATAACATCACAGAGAAATTGAATATCAAATATACAATATTTGAAACATAAATATCAAAACACACAAGCTGTAACACTGTGAATAACAACATTGTTAACATGAATAAGAATATTGTTAAAATGAATATCGTAACGCTAAATATGAACATCAACATTAGAGTAAAAAACCAAAAGGATTTAGGGTTCAAAAAATTAGGGTTCCTCTAATGGCGGCCACCAAAGCCACTCTTCTCGCCGCCGCCGTCTCGTTATCCGTCGGAATCACAAATACCACCGCCGCCTCGTTATACCACCGCCGATCCAAGAGATCTCCAAATTTATATCATAGGATGAATCAATTCCTACAGAATGCAACGTTATTCATAGCCACATCAGCAATAATTGCAAAACCAAAATGCAAGCAAAAGCACAAATTTGCAAAGATTATAATACCTTCATTACTGCCAAATTTATACAAATGCCTTCCACAAATTTGTGAGGTGGCCCACGTCCTTTTCTTCTTCAATTTGGAGCACCTAATTTACGTATAGAACTTGTGCATCGGCGGAGGCTTTGAACGGAGTTGTGCGAATGACGACAGAGGGTGGTCGGCGGCGCTAACACATGAGCGACAGTGCTGGGGACTGGTGGCGGTGCTGATCGGTAGTGGCGACTGGACTAGGCGGCGATCGAGGGACCACTGGACAACTACGACACGAGCAGGGGTGAATTTCAATCGCCGAGCCCGCCGGAGTCGTGGTTTGCAGAGCTCAAAAACAGGAGGCCGATGTCGTCGTCGACACCACCATCTCCCGGCGTCTGGCGCTCGCCGTCGTCATTGGCGCCGCCGCTGTTGGATCTAAGGTTTCCCCTGCCAACGCTGCCTACGGAGAAGCCAGTAATTAAGATCCGATCAGATCTCGAATTGACACCAGAAATGGAATCAAAGTAAAGGTCGCGCGCCGGTGCGGTGGTGGCGCAGAGGTCGCACCGGTGGGTCAGGGGAAATGGTAAGCGGTGGACGCGGAGGTTCGACGAGGTTGTGGTGTGGGTCGCCGACGGGTTCGGCCGGGATCCGAGTCATCGTCATCATCATCTTCCTCCACCTCGCTCTCCTCCGCATCATCGGGATCCGAGTCGTCGTCGGTTGGTCTCCTGCGACCGATCTCGTAGATCCGGGCCGACGAGACCGATCTCATAGATCTCTCCTTCTTTGGATGACGATGCCAATTTGGGGAGGCGAAGAAACCGCTCCACTACTGCCGACCGATCTCATATATTAACGTGAGATGAGAACGTGTGATGAACATATATAAATAAAAATATATGTATATACCTGCACAAATTTGTATATATTTAAAAGTATATTAAGTTTTTTTATATGTATATATGAGCTTTTGTATAAAATCAAAAGATTATGTACATACAAATACAAATTTGTACACATATTTATTTAAATGTTCTCACATTAATATTTTTTTGTGCTTGACACTTTCTCTCACAACATAAATGTTATGTTTGGTCACAGATTTTATAAGATGAATTGTGTCATGTTTGGCTCGCGTAAAAAGGTATCGAGTTAAAAAATGTATACTTGTGAACAATTATTTTGTTAGCTTCGATGATCATATTTTGATTTTTAAAAGAAATAGGCATATAGAAAAAAAATCCTAACATGAGTTTTATCTTGGCATTACTTTTTAACAAAACAAAATTAAACTTAACGCGTTAGCTTAGTGGTGTAAGGCTCTATGAATAATGATCTACGGAGTAATATTTTCAATAAATCGCTTTTCGAGTGGATAATTTTTTTTTTTAAATGAAAAAGTTAGACATTGATCCTATTTTGGAGAAAAATCCTATTAAATGAAGATATATGAAATTTGCCTTTATATTTTCCGATAAATAATGTTTTAATAAGTGTTTTTTCGAAAAATTTAGGACAAGCGGAATATGTCCAATTCAAGACAAAAATAATTTTAGTGTCTAATAATACTTATAAAAGGTATTTATATTTTCTTTTTGAAAGGATAAAATTGCTTACATATGTTGTAATAAGCTAGCTTAGGAAATTTAATTAGTAACAAAGATTTTTTTTTGTCGGAATTAGTTAAAAATTTCAAAGGCATTATCTTATCGGCCAAAATAATACTTTGTACCAGTAGTAATAAAATAAAGATAAAGAATAATTCTAATAACAGTTTGTATAATGTGTATTCATAGGAGTCTAAATTTGAATTTTTTTTTAAAGAGGGAACTGTTAGAAAAAAAAAGTTAAATAAATAACTAAAAAAAATATTAATAAATATAATTTTTTTATTGTGTGACACATTAAAAAAATCCTTCTAATAAACCAGAAAGCTTTTATGGTGGAAAAGGGTAAAAGCACAATGATGAAAACAACACAAGTCCCTCAATTGGTGAATAGCAAGTAGCCGGTGGGGATTAAAGCTGTCGTCGAACAAGAACAGCGGAATAAAAGTACAGGCAAGAGTATATTCTGCATTCACTCCATGTCAATACACAGATCTTCAATCCTGCTGAGAAATTTTCTGTTTTGAGCTCGTGATTCGCGAGGTTTGGGGATCTTTCAATTTGCTGATCTGATCTGACGAAGGAGATCGGGGGAAGTATCAGACCTTACGCCTTCGATTTCCATGGCGGATTTGTAGTGAATCGAGCGTTTCTGGAGGTCCTTCAGTTTCGGAGGGAAACTTTCCTGAATTAGGTCAAATCGGCAAGCAGATAAGGAAAGGGAGATGAAAGAGGTAATCGGGAGTCCAGGGACTAAGAGCGGGCTAATCTTGAGATTAGGGCAGTGTCTTTTCGCAGCTGCTTCTCTTGGAGTTATGGTTGCTGCTTCCGGCTTCGCCAGCTATACTGCCTTTTGGTACTGTTCTTCCCCTTCTTCTTTTTATCGTAGTTGCAGTCCTTTGAATCTCATGCCAAATCTGTACTGGTGCTGCTCAATGGAGCGTTTTTCTGGTCTTAATTGATAGAAGATCTGTAATTGCAGACTTGGTTTATTGAATTTATTGTTGTGGAAGCTTGACATTTGGATGGAGTCTCTCTTATCATCTTTGTCTTGCTTTCAGAACTGTTTGTGGTTATTGTTGTTAGTAGCCTTAGCTGAACAGTGTCCCAATGCTACAATTTCTGTGTAATTGATGTATGATGCTCATAAATGGAGGAGATTCTCTTTTAGATGCCTGAAATTATTACATTCAGCTAGCTTAAGAAGCTGACAATTGTGTTTGTAATCTTTCTATTCTTTCAGGCATCCTTCATCCCTGTGTTAAGAGTCTATGATTATTGGCAAATTATATGAAACTGTGCCTGATAAAGAATGCATATGCAGAAATTCTTTCAATGAATTTAAGTTGTGATACTTATCCTGCTAGGAGGACGAGAAATTATGGTGTTTAGTGTATAGCATTGCTTCATTCAATCAACATTTGTGCTGATCAAAGTGATGGTTTTTGTAAGATTATTGATATGAAGGCATTCCATTGAAAATATTTAGACCATCTTCAATGGTGGTGTTTGGAGTATCATAAGCCAAATTTAAAAGAAAATAAAAAAAAATGTCAGAAATTGATGTGAGAATCAAGACAAAAAGTAGAGGGGAGTATCAACTGCATGATACTCCTTTTTATTATGTATGATACTCCATCCAAGTATCACTAATGGAGATACTCTTATGTTGTGCTCTTGATTCAGCTATTTGGTTGCATCAATGGGTCTCCAAGTTCTATGGAGCTTGGGACTTGCATGCCTTGATATGTACGCGTTACGAATCAAGAGAGACCTTCAAAGTCCAATCCTCGTGAGCTTGTTTGTTGTCGGTGATTGGGTACGTCATTCTTTTTAAACATGATGTATGAGGAGTAATCTCTTCTTGGTTGTAACAGAAATCAGAAACACATTCAGTTAAAAGGATTGTAATTTTGTAGCACTCTTTTGCCACAGGTGACGGCGACACTATCACTTGCTGCAGCTTGTTCCTCAGCTGGGATTGTGGTATTGTATTCTCGTGACCTTGACTTCTGTAACAGCAAGGGCTCAAATCTACCTTGTACCAAGTTTCAGATATCAGTAGCTTTCGCCTTCATCACGTGGTTCCTCATCGCCGTCTCTTCTCATGTAATGTTCTGGATTTTGGCTTCTGCATAACTTCACCCTAGAATTGTAGATTGAGTTTTATTCTGCCTGAAGATGAATTTTGTTTTGGCCATTGTGTTCTTTAACCTCATTTTCTTGGGTGGTTAAGATTGTCACCTTCCATGCTTTATAGAGCATTGTAGAGAGAAAAAAACACTAATACTTGAAATCCTGTGTTGTAAATGAATTGATTCTGAGCGTTCTTTATAGTTTCTGTTACAACACAGATTGAGCAAAACCAAAAAAAGAGATGATTCAAGTTCTGTAAAATAGCAATCACATAATGATCTCCGGCTTGAAAATGCTCGTTTTGATCTCCTTATGAGGCAAAACAACACCTCCATTGATGTAAACTTCATCTCCCAAATGCACATCTTCTCCCAATATGGTCATGTTCTCCACCCTGGCCCACCTCCCAACCGTCGAATGCCACCCGATGATGCTGTTCGACACACAAGCATGTCGTTTGATCCTAACTCCACGCATAACGGTACAACGCGACAGCCTAACACCAGACTCGATCACACATCCGGGCCCAATGGACACGTCGGGCCCTATGAGGCACCCGTCGCCTATCACAGCGGTCTTGTCCACCAGGACGTTGCCGGCTACGTGGGGCCCACAAGCTAGACTGGTAGAAGAGTTCTTCCTCAATGAGGTGAGGTAGAGCCTAAGGCCTGTGATGTAGTCCTTTGGTTGTCCAATGTCCATCCAGAAGCCAGGCAGGACCATAGCATAGAGCTTATTCTCAGCTGCAATATCGGGAAACACCTCTTTTTCGATTGAGGTGGGCCTCAGCTCGATCCGATCAAGAACCGACGGGCTCAGCAGGTAAATCCCGGCGTTGATCTTGTTACCCACGAATATCTTCGGCTTCTCCACAAACTTCTCAACGTTTCCTGTCGTCTCTTGCATAACAACCACGCCATACTTTGACGGTTCATCCACCTAAACAACATAAAACCAACTTGAAATCATTAGGGCTTTAAAACGGCGAATTTCCTTTAGACTTTGTACCTTGGTCACCATAATTGAAGCTTCTCCACCATGACTTTTGTGGAAGGCCACCATCTCTTTCAGTGGGTACTCACAGATCACATCACTATTGAGTACGAAAAACGGGTCACCAGATCCATCATTTAACTTATCACGAGCCAGAGCCAATGGACCAGCCGTGCCAAGGGGCTCAGTCTCTTGTGAACAAGTTATCTTAATACTAAGCAACTCCTCAAACTCTTTTAAGAATTTCAACATAAGCTGTCACAATGCAAACAAGTCAGATCCATCAGTGACCATCATCTTCTTCGTCATGTTAAACTGTTAAGGTCTATGAGTCTATCCAAATGACTACACTCAAATTACCTCAGGCTGATAGTTGATCGCCAGAACCACTTCAGTTACACCTACCGCTTTCAGAGCAATAATCTGATATAAAGGTCAAACTAAATCAAGCTCGCATTTGGAGACCAGTAATAAAAAGTTAGCCAAAAACCACAGAAAAGTTGGAGATCAACTAGTATACTAATCTTCCAATCCAATGTCCTTCATTCAAACTAGACTAATGTCTTTTCAGCCTCATATCTAATCCTAATAGCACCAAAATGCATGATGACAAGTAATAAAAAGTTAGCCAAAAACCACAGAAAAGTTGGAGATCAACTAGTATACTAATCATCCAATCCAATGTCCTTCATTCAAACTAGACTAATGTCTTTTCAGCCTCATATCTAAGCCTAATAGCACCAAAATGCATGAAAATTTTGCTTGAATGAAGTTTTCAAGCAGAAGTCAATGAGACAAATTTTAATACCAATCACACAAAGAAGACACATTGTAATTTGCATCTACATGAAGAAGACCTAACCTGATGCAAGATCATAGGTTTATTAGCAAACTCAACGAGCGGCTTCGGCACACTTAGGGTCAGCGGTCTAAGTCGCGTTCCAAAGCCGCCAACAAGAATGAGTGCCTTCATGGTGAAATGCCGGTAACTAATTACTCGGAAAAGAAACTGTTTCTCTCTGTAAAGCAAGCAAGTTCATAATCATCAGGTAGCCAATTCGTCAATCCAATCGAAGAAGTACAGTGAAGCGATGAACAAGGCCAAATTGAAATGATATTGAGTTTAAAATAATTAACGCGATCACAATTCAACGAACATTAATCAAGATACACGGACAAATTTGATCAACAGAAAATTAGTACAGTCAATTACCTGGAATCGATAATCGAATCGGAAGAACATGGGAATCTGAAGTTTATAACAATTCATAAGCATGATTTCATAGCGAACAAAGAGGGAGACAGGGTTTACCTGATTGTATGCAGAAATCACAGAGTATAATTAAGTCACGAATTCATGACGGATTCGGAGGTCGCCAATAGCTGGGAGAATTGTTGGTCACCGCCGGAACTTCATTGACTCCATGGCTTCCGCTAGGAATAAGGAATATTACTGTGTTTTCCTGCATGTATTATTTGGGCCTCCGGCGTACTGCTTCCTCGTTATTGGGCTGGCCCAAACAATGACCAACCTGGCCTGTAGTTTCTTTTAGTGAAAATAAAATCGATCCTTAGGATTTTTTACCCCTTAAGGGGGTCAAATAGCAAGTTTGGACTCCTAATTAAATAAATTAGTTCCTTGATACCCTAAGTTTTTAAAAACCCCTAAATCCTAAATAAAAAACTTCCACCCCTTTGGGCCATATATATAATAATAGGGGATCATACTTGTAATTTTGAAAAAAATAGGCCTAAACTTGCTTTTTTTTTTCTTAAGGGTCACTTGGGTTCATTTGTCATTTGTCAACAGTATAATGAAATACTTGGACAAACAGTATAATGAAATAAATAATTTCTTGTAAAAAAGTCTTTATAAATACTTGGACAAACAAACCTTAATTTTGTAGGGCTCGTTTTTGGAAGTTTTTTGTTTTAAGGTACTTTTTATTTCTTCTTATTATTATCAATATAATTTACTGCCAACTATATTTTTAAAAATCAGGGGGGAAATCTAAAAATCTGTTATTATTTTTGAAAAAAACAACAGAAAAGTTGAAACATTATCAAATAAACTCGCAATGTTTAAATTATAAAAAGTTGTAAACTATAGGGTGAATTACCAGGATTAACCAAAAATTTGCTAGCAACGATATTTCCAAATATTAGTATTGTAACTATAGGGGCACACTCCGGTAAAACGGAAGTTATGATAAAACGGAAGTACTAATCTGGAGCGTTGGATTGATGGTGATGAATGGTTGGATGAATAGGTTATATAATAGATATGGTAGGGGTGTAACCACCAAATCTAAACTAATAAAACAATTAATTAAATTTTAATTATTAAAAAAAATAAAAATCGGTTGTTACATGAGAGAGAAGGAGAAGATTATTCTCTTTCCTAAATGTCTTCAACGTACAGGATTTTCGAATTTTAGTTATATTGAAACCCTAAATTCTATTTCATGATATGTTGATCTTATGTCTATTCTAATTGATTTTCGATCATAACACAGGGTTTAGATTCTGATTTCGCAATTTGGTTTTTGCAATTTTATCGATATTCATACAACCAGTAGTGATATTCGTTTACTATGTACGGAACATTCACAATGTTGCGATATTCATACAAACTGTATTGATATTCGTGTGTTAATCTCAATCTTCTGGAATCAATTCATGTATCTTCGAATTTGATTTTTTTTTGTATTTGGTGAATATCGCATATCCAATTTTGAATAACCCGATTGATAGTAAACTGATTATGATGAGATGATATTCATGTATAGCGCATACATATTCATTCAATATGTTATGATATTCACGTATTTTTTACACATAGTCATACAAGTAAGCAGTACAAACAACACTAATAATACACCAAAACGACCAACATGAATATCAACACCATTACAATGAATATCACACCATAAAATTTGAATATAATTATTAAGAGCATGAAACGTACATCTCACATGAATATCAACGGAATTTGTATGAATATCGCATCAAACAATTTAAATATCAATTGCAAACAGTAAAAACAACACCAATATCAACGACATCATAGTGAATATCACATCATAAAATTTGAATATCTACTACCCAGAGCATGAAATGTACATCCCACATGAATATCAAAAGAATTTATATGAATATTACATCAAACAATTTGAATATCAAGTGCAAACAGTACAAACAACACTAGTAATACACCAAAACGACCATCATCAAGTAGAATCTGAATCCACATGAATATCAATACTATTATAATGAATAACAGCACAGAGAAATTGAATATCAAATATACAATATTTGAAACATAAATATCAAAACACACAAGCTGTAACACTGTGAATAACAATATTGTTAACATGAATAAGAATATTGTTAACATGAATAACAATATTGTTAACATGAATAAGAATATTAGAGTAAAAAACCAAAAAGATTTAGGGTTCAAAAAATTAGGGTTCCTCTAATGGCGGCCACCAGAGCCACTCTTCTCGCCGCCGCCGTCTCGTTATCCGTCGAAATCACAAATACCACCGCCGCCTCGTTATACCACCGCCGATCCAAGAGATCTCCAAATTTATATCATAGGATGAATCAATTCCTACAGAATGCAACGTTATTCATAGCCACATCAACAATAATTGCAAAACCAAAATGCAAGCAAAAGCACAAATTTGCAAAGATTATAATACCTTCATTACTGCCAAATTTATACAAATGCCTTCCACAAATTTGTGAGGTGGCCCACGTCCTCTTCTTCTTCAATTTGGAGCACCTAATTTACGTATAGAACTTGTGCATCGGCGGAGGCTTTGAACGGAGTTGTGCGAATGACGACAGAGGGTGGTCGGCGACGCTAACACATGAGCGACAGTGCTGGGGACTGGTGGCGGTGCTGATCGGTAGTGGCGACTGGACTAGGCGGCGATCGAGGGACCACTGGACAACAACAACTATGACACGAGCAGGGGTGAATTTCAACCGCCGAGCCCGCCGGAGTCGTGGTTTGCAGAGCTCAGAAACAGGAGGCCGATGTCGTCGTCGACACAACCGTTTCCCGACGTCTGGCGCTCGCCGTCGTCATTGGCGCCGCCGCTGTTGGATCTAAGGTCTCCCCTGCCAACGCTGCCTACGGAGAAGCCAGTAATTAAGATCCGATCAGATCTCGAATTGACACCAGAAATGGAACCAAAGTAAAGGTCGCGCGCCGGTGCGGTGGTGGCGCAGAGGTCGCACCGGTGGGTCAGGGGAAATGGTAAGCGGTGGACGCGGATGTTCGACGAGGTTGTGGTGTGGGTCGCCGACGGGTTCGACCGGGATCCGAGTCATCGTCATCATCATCTTCCTCCACCTCGCTCTCCTCCGCATCATCGGGATCCGAGTCGTCGTCGGTTGGTCTCCTGCGACCGATCTCGTAGATCCGGGCCGACGAGACCGATCTCATAGATCTCTCCTTCTTCGGATGACGATGCCAATTTGGGGAGACGAAGAAACCGCTCCACTACTGCCGAGCGTAATGGGAGAGAGGTTATGAAAGGGGAAGCAAATCAGGGAAAGATTCGGGATTAAAACAAATCCCCCAAATTATGTTAATGGAAAAATTGGGTGTGGGTGAATCCACCGGCTTAATTTGTAACATTTTAGATTAAATCATGACCATCAATTTTATTCTCATCTAACGCTCTAAATTAGTACTTTCATTTTATCATAACTCTCCGTTTCACTCGAGCTTAATTTTGTAACTATACAAATAATAAATTTTGATAGGCCAACAACGTTAATGTTGCATAAATACTATTCAATAGAGAGAAATCTCATCACTAGGCTTAGGTTATGTTTCAACTTTCAACCCACCATTGATTTTTACAAAAAAAAAAAAAAAAATAGGAGTCAAAGTTTCATACGTAATGTGTATTTTGACGAAATTGTTTCATACGTAATGTATATTTTGTCTAACTTTTACGTATAGTTATCTATCTTTACCTAACCTAGGTGTCACTTAGATAATATCATAGCAACAAGTGAATGCAATTTCGCTTAGCGGAAAACACCAAGAAATTTATTTTATAATCCCTTCTTACTTACTTTCCTTTTAAGGTCAAAAAATTAACAACGATGCTCGGGCTAATAATTTTTTTTTGAGCCATTAATTTGGACCAGGAAAAGTTTAGATAACCATCACACTCTATGAGGAAGAAGGAAAAGCCCGCCCGCCAGACTAACTAAAGCAACGTCAGCATGACAACATTTAGGATTCGATTGGTTAAAACTAAGAATCGGGTTGAAATCGAATCAGGAATTATTTATTCATATTTTGTATTGTCGTTTGATGTGTTATCAAACTGAATCATTCTTGGACATACTCTTTATAAACGCGAAATTACTTAGACATATATATCAACTGGTCAGACGAATCAGGTTCAGATCGATCAAACTTAGTCCGCTCTAGTAAACTGTCACTTTTAATGTAATGTCGTATGTCATATTATCCTCTTGCTGGGTAGGTACTTGTCTATGTCATCTCTTATTTTTCTTCCCTCCGATCATTTGCTACCATGACCCTTTTTTAATTGCTCTACCATCCTTGTGTTTGTAACTTTTAACAACAGACATCCAAATCCAAGTAACTAAACCAGAAACTTTCATAACACTTTATCTATAGGTGTGAAAAATGTTAAACCTTATGCTTAAAGTTGTATTTCATTCATTATCATTTGGTTTTGAAATGAAAACACGCTTGACTTATAGCGTGGACTTTGCTCTGTTAAAGTCGTGGGCCAATAGAGATCGTGTACATATGAGCGTATTTGCGCAATCATCTTAAAATTAATTGACAATAGAAAAATGTTGAAATGAAAATCTTAAATTAGAAGTTGGGACATAACTAAGTCTAATATATAAGATTGGTGTTTGATACTCATCTTATTGCCAATTGATTTTAGGATGAATTAGGGAATGTTTGCGCATATGTGCTCATACGTGCTTGACCCTGAGTCTACCTACTTACCTATGAGCCCTTGAATTTTAATATTGTATCATAGTTGGTCCAATCATAGGTCCCTTTTTCGTTTTATTTTAGGCTATGTGAACGCTACCTGCACGCTCGTTGTTGGGATTCGAACGCAGTAACGAGAGAGAAACGAAACAAAGAACACGAGAATTATTTATCCAGTTCGTCACAAAATATGACTACGTCTAGGGGCACTACCAAGCCAGGGTTTTTCTTACTATTGTGATAACGATTACAATGATCAATAGGGTATTTAAGTTAATGAATGAAACCCTAATCAAGCCCATTACACTATTGTACGGACGGGCTCAAAAGACCCTTGTACGGACAGGCCCAAAAAAATTTCCGGACCCACAGCTTCGCACGGGGGCGAGAGCCCCCGCACACCCCTGGCTAACTCAACAACGAGTTACATCGCCGAAAGCTGGGCTTTCGGTGTACAGTCCATCAGACTTCATAATCCAACACTCGTAATTTATATACCTTTGTTCAAGTGTAAACTGAGTTAGGCGAATTGCCCTTGAAGGACGTGTGAAAAAAGTTCATCAACCTTATATACTAAGTTTTGATATCCACTTTTACTATGAGATAGACTTTTTATTCTAAGAGTCTGTTTGGATCTCCATATTTAATACATATAAGATAATGCATTCTAAACGGAATTCAAAACGGACCCTAAATGATCCAACTGCAACTTGTGATTGACCCATCAAACCATAACAAATGATCCAACTCCAAATCTGACCTTTAGCCATAACTGAGTATATATATATATATATACTGTACAATGAAATTAAAACATAGGGAACAAATTTACACTTATCTTTTGAGCCATGGCCCCTTTGACCACAGCGCACAATCATACGAAACTAGGCCAATACTAACATCTTTCACAAACTTAGTAACATTCACCATACATATCGAGGACCCAATTAATACTCAATGCATACTTGGCATTCGATGGTCAACGTTGACCGTTCGACGAGAAGTAGGAGACGAAAACGAAGGCCTTGTTGCGGGTGCTGACGAGGCATCGGAGGGTTGGAAACGGCCGGAGTCGCCGGGGAGTCTGACGTAGTAAGAAGAGGAGGAAGGGGAGCCGTTGATCCATGATCTTAAGGGACCATCTCCGCCGTTCCTGTGCTGCAGGAAAGCTCTGTAGACGTATGGGATTAGACCTTCCATGGAGCTAGCTAATTAGTTAGTTTCTTGTGAATTTCTTGGGGCGAAGGGATTTGAGTTGAAGGGTTTTAAAGGAGGGAAGATGATGACGTGGATGAGGGTCCAGCTGTGCACGGCAAGTTAGTAAGATAAACTTGAAGGCAAATATCCACATGAAGAGGATTATTTGACTAAGAAATTAAATATAGACTAGAAGGTACGGTTCAAGTTTTCACATATACCAGAGCTTGATTAATAAAGGTACGGGTGAGGACATGCATGTTATTGTAATATTTATTTAGATATAAAAATATTTTAATAAATTTACATAAATGTATGCTTTTTTTTTTTTGCCTCCTAAGAAATTATGGTTTATATTTTCTAAGATTTAGAATTTATTTTATTAACGATTTTTAATTGAGTATTTATTTTTTTAATTATAATTAATATTATATAAAAATATTTAATTTTATTTGTTGAAGATTAATTTATCTTTAAAAATTCACGACATATATAACCTATTACATTAATTATTTTCGTGGGTAAACATTTATCATCACATACATATATCTTAGCATCAAATATTTTCATTTTCTGATGTCGTTTTCAACTCCCATAGAACTTGTTTTTGCTTCAAAGCTGTGATCGATCCAATTAATGCAAAAAGCAAGCAACTTGCTTTTGCGTTAATTAATTACGTGATTAAGATTGGCGTTAATTCCCTTGAAAGAGAGAGATATTATCGAGGAATTAATAGCCTAATAAACTTAATTGACAAGTTCGGGTATTTGATTAATTGTCACGGTCGTGTGGTCTATTTTTATCTCGTTATGATTTGTACTTTTGAAACCAGCAGAGGTTGAGACATCATTTTTATCCAACCCACCGGATAAGCTCATCCCTTAGTACTCTCTCCGTCCCTTTTTCTTCTTTCTGTTCATGTTTAGAGTTGGACACAGAAATTTAGAAATCAAAAAGAAGTACAAATTACAGCAAATTACAAGTACAATATCTGACACATCACAATTATCTAAACATCCCAAAACATTCAAAATTTGAAAATTACATTAAAATCTGAAAATTATAATTTTAGAAGTATAATTTTGGAGGGAATTAAATCTAAAAACCCACTAAACCTAAACATTCAAAATCTGAAAAATTACATTAGCCAATGACATTTCAGCATTCAAGGCACACAGATTGGGATTTCATTAACCCCCAATCTAAGAAGAATATAAATGCAGAAGAAATCCCATTTCAGAAGGCATTCAAAGCTTTCTGAAAAACCAGAGAATATAAAGAGCATTTGGTGATGGCTTCAGCCTTAGACTTAAATGAGGCTCTATTTCCAATTGATGCAGACTGTGAGGATGACGAGCAAATGGAAGAAACTGGGGACATGGAAGGAAATCTTCTTTTTGATCTAAACCAAGAGCCAGAGAATGAAGACACTAACCAGGAATCAACAGGTCATCACCAGTCCACATATCAAGCAAAAACAGAGCATGGAACAGGGGCAACAGGTCATCATCAACCATCACACATAAGGCTCAGCAGTGAAAGGAGACTGCATATCTTGGTATGGCTTCTACAACGAGCAAAAGAAGGAAATCTTGGACGGGGGACAATCAAGGCAACTGCACAGGAGTTCAACTTGTCAACAAAAACCATAAGCAAGCTATGGAACAAAGCAAAGAAGCAGAAGATTGTTGGACATAACTACAATGTGAGTACACACTTTCACAACTGTGGTAGAAAGATAATACAAGTGTCAAATCAAGCAATTACAACATTGCAAATGGGAGAGAGGACATGCATCAGAGATTTATCTACCAAACTGGATATTTCAAAAAGCACAGTCCATAGAATGATAAAAAGGGGATAGCTAAGGCCACATACAAATCCACTCCATCCTGGCTTGAAGGATCCCAACAGAATCACAAGGTTGGAATGGGTTTTAATGCTATTGCAAGGGAACACAGCAGCACAGAAGAGAGAATACTACACAACGTATGATTTTGTTCATCTAGATGAAAAGTGGTTCAATCTCAGCAAGAAATCACAGAGGGTTTACTTAGCATCACTGAAAAGGGGCAATACAGATAAGCAAGTAGCAGCAAATTCATACCAAAAGTGATGTTTACAGCAGTGGTAGCTAGACCTAGATACAACCAAGAGGGACAATGCACCTTTGATGGCAAGATAGGTATCTTCCCATTCACATATCAAGAGCCAGCAAAAAGAAGATCAAAAAACAGAGAAAAGGGGACAATGATCACAAAGATTATTGAATCTGTAAACCAAGCAGTCACAAGGGACATGCTCATCAACCAAATCATACCAGCAATCAAGCAGAAATGGCCAAAAGATGGGGGACACAAGACAATATTCATACAACAGGATAATGCAAAGGCACACATCACTCAATCGGATCCAGAATGGCAGCAGGTATATCAACAAGATGATTTCACTTTCATTCTAATTCAACAGCCACCAAACAGTCCAGATTTAAATATATTAGACCTAGGGTTTTTTAGATCTATCCAATCATTAATGCATAAGAAAATGCCCAAGGATGTTGAAAAAATGCTAGATGCAGTGAATGAGGCATTTTATGAGTTAGATCCAGAGACTCTAAGCAATGTGTGGATGACATTACAGTTTGTAATGAATGAAATACTAAAGGCAAAAGGGACAAATGATTATGATTTGCCACATGTGGGCAAGAAGAAATTAAAAGCAGCAGGAAATCTACACACTCAAGTCAAGGCACCAATGTGGGCAGTAATAGAAGAATGGGACATTGTCAAGAATGGTGCACAACTACCTCCACTTCAACCATCAACACAGATTGCAGCACAAGACAATCATCAAATAGGAGGACTTTTGTGCTATTCTACAATGATCTGCAATAGCCTAGGATGAAAAATATTTTGGGAAAGGAATGTAATTTGAGATTATATATTTTGGGGACAAATGGGATAGGATGGCAAATAGGAGGACTTTTGATGCAATATATTTTGTGTAAAGCTATATATGAATGCAGATTTGGGGTTATATATTTTGGGGACAAATGGGATAGGATGGCAAATAGGAGGACTTATGATGCAACATATTTTGTGTAAAGCTATATATGAATGCAGATTTAAGCTTTATTAAAGTATTCAAAGCACATATAGAATTTGTTGGAAATAATACTAGTCTCAGTTGTCCCCAATCATCACTGATAATCACTCTTTCAATAAACCCTAAATGCAATCAATAGCCCCTTCAGTCACAATGTAACTGGTGGCTCAAGCACAAATAGGATTTATTGAAGTTTTGGGAGTGATTATCTCAGCTTTCAGGATTCATCATTGACATCACAGTAAAGTATTCAAAGCACACAGAGAATTTGTTTGAAATAATACTAGTCTCAGTTGTCCCCAATCATCATTGATAATCACTTTTTCAATAAATCCTAAATGCAACCAGGAGCCCCTTCAGTCACAATGTAACTGGTGGCTCAGCACATATAGGATTTATTGAAGTTTCGTGAGTGATTATCTCAGCTTTCAGGATTCGTCATTGACATCACAATACCCCAAAAATCAGAAACAAGAACAACAAAACAGGATACCAGAACAGGAAAGGAAGAAGATGAAAAAGGCATGGAGGGAGTAGATAGCTACAAGGGGACATGTAATGCATAAAAACATCATAAGGTATCAAGTTAACATGCAAGCAACCTACATAATGCACACAACAGATAGTATGAAGTTCAACATCACCCAAAAACTCAAGAACAATAATCTGCAGTATCAAGTTAACATGCAATGCATAAAAAACATCATAAGGTAACATGCAAGGCATAATAATTCATCATATGATAACATGCAATGCATAAGACAACATCATAAGATAACATGCAAGGCATAACAGGTTGTAATTTAAAAAAACAGAGGACAAATAGAGGCGCAGGGGACTTAGCTACGCATCATCATCAGAATCGGAGATTTCCACCACTTCAACTGGGGGATTTGCATCGATTCTTCCAAGGGGCCCGATCTCCAGGGACTTAGAGTCGGGTCCTACAGAGGGTTCGCCTTCATCCTCTCTGTCATCGTCGAGGACAATCACCAGAGGGCCCTCCACAGTAGGTTCAGATCGATTGGGGCTGAAAGTGTGTTTGCCCTTGCATTCACCAGGCTTCTCACAATAGGGATACATTGAGCACTTGATGGAACCTTCAGATTCCATGCTATATGTAGTGGAATCCTTCCAGAAAGAATCAGAAAAGTGACTCATCTCGCCGAAATTGGAAGATCAAAACCCACAGAATCCCTAGAAACTAAAAGGGACAACTCAGAAACCCTAGAAACCAAAAGGGACAAATCATCATTGACAAAAACCCTAGATCGAAACCCACAAACCCTAACAACCAAAAGGGATGAATCAGAAACCCACAAAAACCCTAGATCGAAAAGGGACAAATCAGAAGTCCCAAAAAACCCTAGATCGAAACCCACAAACCCTAGAAACCAAAAGAGGCGAATCAGAAACCCACAAAAACCCTAGATCGAAATTCACAGAAACCCTAGAATCCAAAAGGGACAAATCAACCGCTGAAAAAGGGGACAATCAGAGGATACAAGCCAACTCACCTCAAATCCAACCGGGGACTTAAACGAGAGTCAGAGAAGATCGAGATCTAGGGTTTTTTTAGGGGCCGCTTCAAGATCCAGCAATATCCCAAAATCGAGAGAGATAGGATGATCGAGAGAGAGAGAGAGAGAGAGAGAGAGAGAGAGAGAGAGAGAGAGAGAGAGAGAGAGAGAGAGAGAGAGACAGAGAGAGAGAGAGAGAGAGAGAGAGAGAAGAGATGAAGATATCAGGGATGCTCGAGAGGATGATCGAGAGAGAGAGATTCGAGATCAGACGAGAGGATGATCGAGAGAGAGATTTAAGATCAGACAAGTGAGAATGATCGAGAGAGAGAGAGAGAGAGAGAGAGAGAGAGAGAGAGAGAGAGAGAGAGAGAGAGAGAGAGAGAGAGAGAGAGAGAGAGAGAGAGAGAGAGAGAGAGAGAGAGAGAGAGAGAGAGAGAGAGAGAGAGAGAGAGAGAGAGAGAGAGAGAGAGAGAGAGAGAGAGAGAGAGAGAGAGTGAAAGTGAAGAGATCAGGCTACTAGGGTTGCAAATGGGGAAAAAGTGGTTATATAGCCCCGGTTTAACTTCGTTATTTTGTAATGGCATGAGGGTATTTTGGTCATTCTGCAATATCCCAAAATAGAAACAAGAACAACAAAACGGGATACCAGATAAGGAACGAAAGAAGAAGAAAAAGGGACGGAGGGAGTATATCATATGCCCGGTATAATTTTTACCCGAAAAACATATGGCGGCAGCTGAGACATCATTTTAATTACCCAAACCAAATTAATTGATTAAGGATAGGTTTAGATATCTTAAAATAATTCATTAAATTGCATTATTTTATATTAAATTACTAATTTAATACAAGAAAATATAATTTAATACATTATTTCAGGAATAAAAACGAACCTTAATTTGTTGTCCCCCAATACATCGATATTGGTATGACTACTTGAGATATAATACTACTATATAACAACCATAGACGGAGCTGAGGGGGGTTTAAGGGGTCCGGTGATCCCTTTCCCCACCCAAAAATATATAATATACATAGAATATGGGATGTGGTAAAAGTATATATATATATATATATAGGTATATGTTCAAGTGCATAATACTCTTACAGTAAATAGTAGGAAATATTGTAGACCATTAGATCTTAGCAATTCAACGTACAGATTTTAAGCACTTTAATTAGGATGGACTGACTTTTACACTATCAAACATCCAGGCAAATTTGTTCTCGTATTTCACGCTGAGAATATTTCATTTTTGGAAGAATTTAGAAATAAGTTAGTGGAGCAAATATTATGATTTTATCTTCGATCTCCATCTAATCCAATGATTTAGAATCGTTATGGATTTATATAGATGGGCATGCTTGCTTTGAACTCCATCGTCTTCTCAGTAGTGGTAACACATACCTATGTGTTTAATAATGGGTAATCTAATTGTTCAATTGAACAACTTCATATTATTTAATTTGATATAGTTGTATGAACAGTTAGTCGTCTTGTTCATCGCATTTAGTCGTCTTGTTCATCACATTTAGTTGTCTTGTTCATTACATCTTGTTCACCACGTTTAGTCATCTTGTTCATCACATTTTGTCATCTTGTTCATTAACTAATTTCACATGAACAACAAATTTTTACTACTTGAAATAAAAATTGTTGAAATGAACAACTAGAGTTTAATAACCGAATATAATAAGTACAAAAAGACTGGCATGATTGTACAAAATTACATCAATGAGCGGTTATTTTATTTCACATGAACAATTGTACTTAGAATGAAGTTAAAAAAATGGATTAACAAAGAATAACTAACACATACATGAACAAGTATTAACATATCCACCACCATTAAAGTAGGCTAATCCGACATAGAATTGTAGTTGTATGAACACCAAAAAATTTCAACGTAGGTCTTATAAATTAATTCATCTATGAGGGAGAGATTTTAGGGAAATCAAATATTACCTTCCATAATAATATTTTTATTTTTATTTTTACAGATTTTGTAACTCTTTTTCAATGAACAAGTCCTATTATAACTTACATGTTCTCTACAATCTAACCGTAAGATATTAAAAATCAACGCTCCACAAAACTTTCCACTATTTAATATAAGAAGTCTCCTCATTAGAACCCGACGCTATATAGGTATATATATATATATATTAAACGGATGTGGTGAGAACTGTTCTTAAAATGAGAGAACATTTTTTTAAATGCGAACTAGTCTTGTGCACTAAGTTGTACAAATTTGTGCACCAAAGTCTGTTGAAAAGTGCATTAAAATATGTGAAGTTGTGCACCAGAAATTTATTGAGTAATGAACTTGTTTTTTTTCCTAAGTACAATAGCAGTGCAAAATGTTTGTGCACCAAGTTGTACGAGTTTGTGCACCAAAGTTTGTTGAAAAGTGTACCATAATATGTTGGATTGTGCACTCAATTTTTATTGAGTAGTGCACTTGTATTTTTTTAAATACAATGAAATGCACAAACACATGAACCTTCTCAATGCATAAACACATGAACTGTGGTGCATGATTACTTCTAATGTGATGCACATTTAGTTATGACACGGTGCACTTGTATTTAATTTAATTGTACACTTGTATTTTATTTAAATTGTGTACAATTGTTCATAACATGATGCACATCCAAAATGGTGCACAAGCAAGTGCACTAACCGGTCAAGGGTCATTCAACGCCGGAGTTTCGGTGGGTCAATGGGGGGAGACGAGTTGTGCACACAAATATGTGTGCATGAGACTGAAAGTGCATTATGCACTTTTTTCCCCTTGTGCACCACTTCGCATTTTAAGACAGTTCTCATTTTAAGAAGTGTTCTCACCGGATCCGCATCATATATATATATATATATTATACGGTTTTTTCGCCTGATACCCCTGAGGTACGGCGAATTTCGTGAAATACCCCAAACTTTGGCTCATTTCGTGTGGTACCCCCGAGTTTTGTTTTTTTTTCACCAAATGCTCTTCCGTCAAATAGACTAACAGAAACGTTAATTTTCCACAAAAAAACAAACAAACCCAGATCTGTGTTTCTCCTCGCGTCTCTACTCTCTCTCCTGTCTCCTCCGGCGGCGGCTCGAGCCCGCCCTCCACCACTCCGGCAAGACGAAAAGCAGTGATCGCCAAGAACCCAAATTTTTAGTACGGATGAAGAAGAGAGCGACAATGAGAGAAGAAAGGGGTTCTGCTTTATCTCTCTGTAAAATTACCACCAATTGCGGCTCTTTTCTCTGTCCCAGTCAATTCCAATCATCCTCCAAAAGAAAATCTGGCAAGCAAAAGTTAATAATTAGTTGAACGGATTAAACAATCACAATAATTGAATTTGAAAATAATAGGAACGAGAATCACGAGTTCGAAACTATATGAACTAATCGCATGAGCATACAAAGATAGCAACGACTAGTTGCAGATCAATTGACGAAGATTGTGAGAAAAGTATAAACCTAAAACGAGAGATTTGGAGGAGGGAGCGACACATGGCCAGACGAGCTCGAAGGAGGAGGGAGTCGTCGAAGGCAGCGGCGAAGGCGGAGGGAGTCGTCGAAGGGGGCAACGAAGGCGGAGGGAGTCGTCGAAGGGGGCAGCGGTCTCGAAGGCGGACGGACGGGAGGCGAGCTCGAAGGCGGAGTGGTGGAGGGCGGGCTCGAGCCGCCGCCGGAGGAGACAGGAGAGAGAGTAGAGACGCGGGGAGAAACACAAATCTGGGATTTTGGGTTTTTTTTAGTTTTTCTTTTTTTTAAAAAAAAAATTAACGTTTCTGTTAGTCTATTTGACGGAAGGGCATTTGGCGGAAAAAAAAAAACCAAAACTCGGGGATACCACACGAAATGAGCCAAAGTTTGGGGTATTTCACAAAATTCACCGTATACCAAGCGAAAAAACCGTATATTATAATATAACTCATTTCACATAAGTGTATAAAAGTGTAACTAAGAGTGGAGGCACACAACTTTTTTATAAAATAATTATTGTTATGTGTTCTTTTTTTGGTGGAAATATTGTTATGTGTTCTTGTTTGTTATATATAACCTCATTAAAAACCTCCACCTCCCTAAAAACATTGTTTTGCTAGTTCATGATTAACATACAACTATTCAACTATATACAAGTGAGTAGGGCAACAGTGGGCCGGCCCGTTATTTACGTTCTTGATTGTTTGGAGCCCAATTTGTACTGTCCAGTGTCCTGGGAGCTAGCTCGATTGGTTTATTTGAGCCTTTGAGGTTATTTTCTTGGACTGGATTGGCCTGTTATTCGAGACCCTTTTTACTCTATTTATCCAGATGTATTTTACATCCTATCCATCTATTTTGAGGAAAAAATATTAAAAATAATTCAGTTTTTACTGATACAATATTTAAGTCAATAAAAATTAATTCCAACTTTCAATTCATGAATAAAAAATAATACAAATGATTTTTTACGGTTGAAATTTCGGCTGATTTGATAATGTATATTCGATGTTTCTTTATAGTTGGATGTAGTAAGTGGTTTATTTTATACAATATCTCTTATTAGATGTCATGTTATCATATAAATAGCCAAATTTTCAACCAAAAAAATAATTTAAACTATTTTTGGTCTGTGTATTGAAAGTATTTAGGTAGTAAAAGTTGGGATTATTTTTTATCAACTAGTGATTTGATAAATTTTGTTGTTTTGATTGACTGATTTGACTTTTTGTTGTTGTTGTGATGGATATTAAAAAAGTGATTGACCAACCACGTAAGAGTGCAATATATAGGTAAATAGAATTGGGAACAAGTGATCTCAGGTAACACTTCGTGTTTTCATGTTTCTATGTTTTTCAAAGCTAGAACCAGATTTGTGGAAAACTCTTTTTTCTAATTTTCAAATTTAAATTGGTGATTTAAGAATTAAAATAACTATATGGATATGAGGTGTTTCGAAACAATCAAATAACACTCCATCTGTTTGATAATATATATCATTTTAGGTCTTGACACACATTTTAAGAGTGTTATCATTTAGCCTAAAAATTTCTATTTTTAGTTAATTTTTTACATACTCTTTTTGCATGTTTATTTTTAAGCCAATAAATAGAAAGATAGGATACTAAAGTAATTAAAAAATCAAATTTCAAGAACAATCATTATTAATCATCGATAACTTTTAATTAAAATAGCTAGAATGACAAATATTAATAAACAAGATTTTTAAGCCTAAAATGACATACATAGTCATAGAAAAATCAAAGGGAAATTCTTGTTAGTATCCCTGAGTTTAGGGTTATTCACGTTGGTGTCTCACGATTAAGTTTTTTTCCGGTTGGTGCCCCTAAGGTTTGAATTTGTTCGCTTTGTAACCGAAATTTTTCATATCAGTATCATTTCGGTTCAAATTGATCAAATCGAAACTCATCATTGTGTTTAATTATTGACCTCAACTTAGTAGGATTCGACTCCTAAAACAATCAAATTGATACTCGAACCATTCTGATTTGAATTGTTAAGGTCGGAAACGGAATGTTGCTTCGGAATTCAAATCGATATGGTTCGGATATGGATTTTGGTATTTTAAGAGTCAAATCTTACTAATTTGAGAGCGAGAAACACAATGGTGGAGTTGGATTTAATCAATTTAAACTGGAATAGTACAAACATGAAAAAGTTTGGTTACGAAACAAATAAACCCAAACCTTAGGGACACTAATCGAAAAAAACTTAATCGTGAGACACCAACATGAATAATCCTAAATTCAGGGGTATCAATAATAATTTATCAAAATCAAAACAGCATCCCATTGGGTAATCTGGATCTGCCAGTAGCCCCAGATTTAACAAATCCAGAAAAAAAATGATCATTAAAATATTTATTAGTGGCTGATGTTGTCATTTGTTTCCCCCAATTACAACCATTTTTTTTTAAATAAAAAATCTGCGGTTCTCCCTCGGTTTTACTAGTATAATATAAGGTGGCATCATGCAACTTGAAATTCAATACTATTATACTCCCTCCGTCCTATAATGTTCGTCCTGTTTTCATTTTGGACGTTCCCTTTTGTTTATCCTATTTTTCTTTTTTATTCATCTTTTCTTTTCAATATTACTCTTATTCATTTCATCTTTTATACCATTTTATCCTTACCTTACACATACAATCATTCTCATCTACCATCTTCATCCATCTCAAACTCCATTAATATCCACCATTTTTATCCATAACCTAAAACTTAATAAACCATTTTTCATTAACCTAATTAATTAAAATGTTAATTAATTAATTAAACTAATAAAATTAACAAAATTAACCAAACTACTCATAATTAGTAAATATTTTTTTATTGTACTTATCTTATTTTCATTTATATTGTCACTAATTAGATATGTTTTTTATTTATTTAATATTTTTAAATGCGAAATTGATATATTTTGAATAATTAAAAAATATCAACATAAAATTTACGCAGAAACTAAGCTAGTTGTTTATATTGACAAAGAATTAGATTAAACTTAAGAATGACTTAAATATATCTAACTCACAGCATTATTTCGAATAAAAATCTAAAACTTTGGGTTATGGTAGAGAATAAATGATTAAGAGATTCTATCGGTGTAAAAAAAAAAAAGACATATTTGAGTTTTAAAATATGATAATATTGTCAATTATGGTTTAAAGTCAAAAGACCATATATCATATGCAATCTTTTTTTTTTTTTTTGCATTTTTCAGAAAATATACATTTCATGTGTCTTTGAATTATCCACACTGAAGGACCACAAGTTGCTAATTTTGATACCCATAAATCCTTGATTAAATTAATTGCTATACCACTCCATTGTTTTTTTGATCGAAGCACCACTCCTTTGCTGATCAAAATATTTAATATAACCCCCATCAATAATAAACCAAAAACACCAATCTACCACCACCACCACCTGTCCATCACCACCACCACCACCACCACCACCACCAACAACAACTACTCAAAAAATACAACGATCAAACAAAGACCTCCAAAATACAGAGCAGATATAACAACTGTATCAAAAACAACAACAGGATCACCTTCTACCCCCAAACTCAAGGGATAACCTCCTATAAATTTAAAGGGATTACCTCCCACATACCCCAAACTCCATATTTTTTGAGCTTTCTTCTTGAAACATGGAGAAACAACGCAGGAATAGAAAGAGGTACAAAAAGGCTCTGCAAATCTTGTTCTCTCACCAAATTCATCCCCTAAACTCACTTTGGAGTACTTATGGATCTAAACCCTCATCCAATTTCAGTAGGTTCGAACTCCTTTAACCCCAAATTAATCTCACTGCTTCTTTCTCTGCAAGCTTTAAAACCATTACTTTGAATCGCCTGAGAAACTTTGAGCCTAGATCGAAAGATCCGTGTCGCTGACCAGATCATCTATCGACCTAGCTGCTCTAGCTTGGACCCAAATTCAGAGCGTATCCCACAGTAGATCCTCCTAGGCTCTGCTCAAACAATATTTGACCATGCGCCAAAGGCACAACTCAAACATCAACAAGATAAATTAGAGGGATTTAGAGAGTTCTCTCTAAAACCCCCTCCAAATCAACACAACAGTACCAAAAGGACTAAGAGATTCTTCTCTCTTTAAATCCCAAAATTCAAGGAAAAATCCCTTGTTTTTTCGAGAGATAATCTTCCATGAAAATTGAAAACAATCTCCTCTAATTGAAATGGCTTGCAGATATGAAAGGCTCACAATTTGAGCAAATAAAACCTTAGCATCACCAGATATGTGCCCCCTTTTCTAAACACTGAACTCCAACAAACCGAATTCGCCGGTCTCTCACCCTCGCTCGAGTAAAGAGCTGGCGACTCCCCACACCACATCTTTGTCACCCATTCCCTAACCAATCGCGCGTGCAGCTCGTCTCCACATCAGGCCGCACGAGCCACCATGATCTTAGATCCACCCTCCACCAGACCCTATATGTCGGGAAAAGCAAGATTTGAGCATTCGTGTTTGCTTGCTCTTACAAATGCAAAGATACAAAAACATTATTATAAAAAAATAAAAAACTTCAAGCTTGCTCTTTAACTTTCTTCTTATGGAGAATTACCAAATAACAAGACTAATTGATGTTCTCTTTGTACAACAATTTTCACCCTTGTAATCTATTTCGGTTTCGTTTGTTTCAAGTATGGGTGACAAATTCCTCGCTGCAGTTGTGGAGCTGATCTAAGGTGTTGCTTGAGTGTCCGGTAGTGGTCGTGGTCGTGTCTGTGGCTAAATGAAGATCCCTCTTGTACGAGGGCAACGTCATGGTTGAGGCTCCTGAAGATCCTTCTTTGAAGAGAGGGCAACGTCATGGTAGTCCGTTCAACACTTTCGCAGGAGGTCTCCTGTCTGACTCGTCTACCGGTGACGCTTTCGTCTGATCGTGCTTGCTCAGCTCTCGTTTTAGGTCGTTTTAGCTCTATTTTTGCTTTGTTGCAATTTCCATACTTGTTGTATTGTTCATTCTGTCCGGTTTTGACCGGCACCGATTTATCGGCCTCTCGATTTACCTGACGTTGTTATGTCGGGTACGTCGAATTCTTTCCTCATCAAAAAAAAATATTTAATATAAGATACCTTTTCTTGTTAGTGTATGTGTTATAATTTAATTTACATTATTAAATCAAAAGGTTTCCATTTCAAGTTGTAACAAAATAATAATAAATAAACTCATTAGGTAGTCCAATTAGTGTTGGTCCGAGTTCATGAACCGACGGTTCAAGAGAATATTGAGTCGGAATCGAAAATTTCCAAAACTGCTGATCCGGTTCCGATTTCTCTCGATTTTCCGCTGATTTTGACCCCGTTTCAAACTGGTTCCACATTTAAATATTAAAATAAACTTTATCTTAATTCTAGACAAGAATGCAAGAGACTAACACAAAAAATCTGCTTTATACATAAGTAAAACACTCAAAAAAGAGAATATGTCTTATATCTTAGGTGAGCCAAAACTCAATCCAATACCCTTATATAGAGTATAGTAGAGCCCGAGCAAGCAGTTAAACTAGCAATACGTTAGGGCGATTTAAACACATTGAAAACGTGTTGAAATTTACAATCACGGGACTACACGGATGGTGCACTCAAATTAAACACTTGGACCGTGTGTTCCTTTTTGCCACGTTATTTTCGCGTACACATCTTGCCACATGATCCGTGCATAATATCACACGGTTTCAAAGGATTGCAGAGCATATGCACATTTTGTGCACCAAAATGCACGAACTCCAACACATTATATAACCTGACGCACGATTCATGCCTTTTGCTAGGTTCAAGTGATTTTCCTCGCGTAAAACCACATGGTCAGTGCACTCCATTTTGCTCAAGTTATATACCGTTTCGAATCGGGTGCTGTATGAACCTTGCAAGGGCTCCGCCCCTAGGCCTCGTAAAGGACGCTGCCCTTGACCATATCCTCTAACCTTCTAGCAAGACCGCCATCATAATCCGCAAAAGTGTGATATGACTATTCTTGGTAGGGCGGTTCATTTTTGGACCAGACTATATATAATTCCGGACCGACCCAAAAATTACGGTCCGGACCTGGACCATGTATGTTACGGTGTGGTCTAAGGGTTTCATAGTTTACGAGTTACGGTCCGGTCCGATCCAAAACCGTAATGGACCATAATATATTTTTGTTATAACAAATATATCCCATTTAACCCTAAGTCCATCCATTATTACGGTCCAATTACATCCCGTCTAGATTTAGACCGTAATAAACCATTATAGGTCTAGTTTTATGTCAAGATTTTTTTTAAAAATTATAACGATCCACTACTACGAACCTTCAAACACGACCGTTGTCTGTACTGTATCGGTTTGGTTCATAAACCGTATCGGTTTGGTTTGGTTCACTATCCAAGTATTCAAATATTTACGATCTATCGATCCGACCGTTGTCTGAACCGTTTGAACAAACCTTAAACTCGAGTTCGAGTTTATATATATACTACGAACCTTCAAACACGCTTTTGAGTTAAAACGAACTCCTCAAATATTGTGTAAACCCGATGACACTCAATCTATTATATTTTTTGTTGTTGTAGTACGCAGTGGCGGATCTAGGGGGCGCGGAGGGGGCGGCCGCCCCCGCTAAGATCCGCCGAGCCTAGTATAGTTCGGCAAAAAAAATATAGGTTCAGCCACCCCCGCTAAGATCCGCCGAGCCTAATATAGTTCGGCAAAAAAAATATAGGTTCGGAAAAATTATATGAGACAACAATTATTTCATAAAAAAACACTGTCCATGTCTGATGTGACCTTGTCCGATGAAAAGACCACAATTCGTGTCGAGGATCCAATGAATGCGTAGTGGGGCGTTACAACTCGTCGGAAAGGGGAGTGAAGATGGCGGAAGCAGGAGATAAGGGGCGGCAGTGAACTATTGACGGTGGCGCTAGGGTTCCGACGACAGTGGTGGTGGTGAGACGGTGACGCGAGGCGGCGGATGGGTGACTGGCGGTGTTCGGCGGCTGCACACGGTGGTGGAGATGGGGGCAGCCGTGAAGATGATGGGATTAGGGTTTGTGTTTGGGTGCAGATAGATGATGGGTAACCAAATCGATGCGCCAGGATAGTTCGACTAGAAACGCAAAGATAGATAATTAACGCGCCATGATAATTCGACTTGGAAACGCGTTAATTGATGACGTCGGGTCCCGGGGTTAAGGAGTTTAACTCGACTTGAACTTAAGCTTAAAATTGACGTAAACTGAAATGAAATACAATAGTTCCTATTTATACTAGAGAGTTGACCTAATGGGTCGGGCTCTCTAGTTACTAAATCTGACGGCCCATTTAACATAAATGGAAATCACCTAGAACTAGCAGCTACTAAAAATAGAAATACTGTAAATAGAAAGTACTAAGGAAGTAATGTCTAGCAATCGTAAGAACTAGAAATAAAAAGTCTCCTAAATCTAGCTCGGGGGTAGATGTAGCTGTAGAGGAGTCTCAAGGCGGATGTCTCATGGCGTCTTCCTCCTCTATAGCTGACATGGAGGGCAGGGTCACATCACCCTCCCCCACTTGGTTGTGAAGCGTCCCCGCTTCACCCTCATCAGGCTTGGGCTCAAAATATGGTGCGAAGTCAGCGACGTTGAACGTCGGATGCACCCCATACTTGTCCGGGAGCTCGAGCTGGTAGGCATTGTCGCCAATTGCTCTGACGACTCTGAAGGGACCATCACCCCGTTGGTCGAGCTTAGACTTGCGGACGGAAGAGAATCACACCTTCCACAAGTGAAGCCAAATCAAGTTGCCCGGGGCGAAGATCAAGCGTCGCCTGCCCTTGTCCTTCTTGGCTGAGTACTGCCTCGCACGTCGCTCCAACTGAGTGTGTGTCCTCCTGTGCAGCTCCTGAATGTGCTCAGCCAACTTGTCAGCAACAATGTTCTCCTGGTCCTACAGCGGGTATGGTGTCATGTCCAAAGGCATCAGCAGGTTCCTTCCATATACGACCTCGAAAGGAGTCAACTTCGTCGCAGAGTGCCTGGACCTGGTAACACATCTTTCCTCAGGAGAAGCTCTATAGGCAGCACGGTTCGACAGAGAAACGCCGGGAATGAAGTCTATCTGGTGCTCAATACCACGCACTGGTGGCAGACCTGGTGGCGGCTCGTCAGGCATGATAATTTGAAAGTCCTGCAAAACAGACAAAATAGCATGCGGGAGTGCAGGCTCTACAGGAGTAGTGGCACAAAGGCGAGGAATGACAAGGAAACAAGGAGACTTGCCTGGAAGTGCCGTAGTGAGGTCCCTGTGATGAGCCAACAACACCCTGTTTTCACAGGTGTCCCGCAAGGTAGACGCAGCAGCAGCTGCTGGAAAAGGTAAACCACCTGAACCTATAGAGGGTAAGCGTAAAGTAATACCAGGTGGAGAATGCTTACCTGGCGGTGCAGAAGTCCTTCCAGAAGCTGTAGAAGGCGAAGACGCAGGAAGAGAAGCTGAAGACTCTGACTCGGCCGAGTGAAGGGCCGAGTTGTGATCCGTGCCCCTGACTCGGTCCACAACTCGGTCGAGTTGCTGGCCGAGTTGTTGTCTGCCATCCTGACGCGGTCCAGAACTCGGCCGAGTTGTTGGCCGAGTTGTTGTCTGGCTCCGTGACTCGGTCCATAACTCGGTCGAGTTGTTGTCTGGCTCCCTGACTCGGTCCACAACTCGGTCTGGAGTTCGGCCGAGTTGTCGTCTAGAGGTCTCCGCGGTGGATGCCGTTGCAGGCGGAATGACGGCGACCTCCAGCGCCTTCTGGCATTGTCGCTCAACCTGGTCATCATGGTTGTCGGCAGTGCCGACCACACAGCCATCAGCATCGGCTGTATAGACAGCTGCAGGAATAGGCTCGACGTCGGTATCGACGTCGTCATAACTCTCATATCCGGCAGACTGGGAGGAACGTTCGTAGGCAGCTGCCAGGGCTAGGCCTCGGGCGCTCAACTCAGCTGCATGTAACTGCGCCTGAACAGACACCACTACAGCTATAGAAGACGTTCGATGTCGAGCTAAAAGCTCTGCCGTCTGACGCAAATACTCGTCCAACTGCGCAACGCGTATTTTGGCAGCATACAAATCTCGTTCCACCATCTGGTAAAAAGTCTCGGACCCGGTGCCACGGCCAATTGCACCGTCGGACATGGTACCTGACAGCAAGAAATAGCAAACCACAGGATCAAAGCGAACAACAACAACAACAACAGAGAATCAACAAATAGGTAAGCAGAACCGAACTCAACAAGCAATCACTCTAGACACTAATCTGGTTGGCCGTGTGGGCGGATACGAGCAGGCTAAAGTAACTCACACAACAATCAACAAAATCAAGGCAATGCTCAGCAAAGAAAATGTCGAAAGTAGATATGCAAGGATATAAGCACAGAAGTAAGCACAATACAGTCAACCCAGATATGCAGCCCAGACAGTGAAAGATATAGAAGACGGTAAATGAATCACTTGCGAGGATGGAAATTGAAGGTGCCGGAATCAAGATCGGGATCTCCCTTCTTGTGCTGCGATGCAGCAAAACGCACAACAGAAGTTCAACAAACAGCACATATAAGTTCAACAAACAGCACACAGAATGTTCAGCAGCAACACGAACAACAGAAGTTCACGGACAGCAAATCCAGAATTTTGTGCAGCAAAAGTTCAGCAATCGCACAGAAACACAGCAACAAAAATAAAAAAATTGCAATGATTCAAGTGAGAAAAGAAAGAGATTGAGATGATGCAGATTTGTGGCGCAAATAAGGCAAACACAGTTGCAAGCAAACTATCCAAGCCTATATGCAAGCAGATCTACAATAAACACAATCACAACCAAGCAAAACACCAAAAATTGCAGAAATATTGTGTGAATGGGTTCGGATCTGTCCAATTTTTTTTTGTGTTGGTTTTGATGATGGCCGAAATAATCAACCACCAAACCTAGGGTTTTGTTGTGTTTTTCGAATCCATATTGCAAGGGAAATTTTTTTTTGTTCCTAGAGCAAGATCTAGGGTTTTGTTGATGCAGGAATTGATTTACGGAAGCGAAGGAGTGATTGAACGAAGAGTTGGAACGACTTACGCGATTCGTAGGCTCTGATGCCAGTTGATGTGACATTGTCCGATGGAAAGACCACAATTCGTGTCGAGGATCCAATGAATGCGTAGTGGGGCGTTACAACTCGTCGGAAAGGGGAGTGAAGATGGCGGAAGCAGGAGATAAGGGGAGGCAGTGGACTGTTGACGGTGGCGCTAGGGTTCCGGCGACAGTGGTGGTGAGACGGTGACGCGAGGCGGCGGATGGGTGACTGGCGGTGTTCGGCGGCTGCACACGGTGGTGGAGATGGGGGCAACCGTGAAGATGATGGGATTAGGGTTTGTGTTTGGGTGCAGATAGATGATGGATAACCGAATCGATGCGCCATGATAGTTCGACTAGAAACGCAAAGATAGATAATTAACGCGCCAGGATAATTCGACTTGGAAACACGTTAATTGATGACGTCGGGGCCCGGGGTTAAGGAGTTTAGCTCGACTTGAACTTAGGCTTAAAATTGACGTAAACTGAAATGAAATACAATAGTTCCTATTTATACTAGAGAGTTGACCTAATGGGTCGGGCTCTCTAGTTACTAAATCTGACGGCCCATTTAACATAAATGGAAACCACCCAGAACTAGCAGCTACTAAAAATAGAAATATTGTAAATAGAAAGTACTAAGGAAGTAATGTCTAGCAATTGTAAGAACTAGAAATAGAAAGTCTCCTAAATCTAGCTCGGGGGTAGATGTAGCTGTAGAGGAGTCTCAAGGCAGATGTCTCATGGTGTCTTCCTCCTCTGTAGCTGACATGGAGGACATGGTCACATCAATGTCCCTCTTACAACACTTTAAATAACACTGTTTATAGCGCTTTTTGAAAAAACCGTTTTCCCATTTTCAGCATTTTCAAAATACCTTTAGACAACATTTCTTTATCAAAAGCGTTTTTCCGATTTACTATTTTTGCGAAACATCTAATTTAGTATGTTATGATTTTTTTTAAATAAAACTTGTCTAATTTTATTTATAATTAAAGTAAGTAGATATTAATTAAATACAATTAATTTTATTTATGGAGAAATTTATTGTTCAAAGATGTCATAATTTCAAATATTTAGCTTTGTATAATCCTAATGAGTTAAAATATTAATAATAACATCAGTATATAAAGCATCTAATACAAGAGATCGAGCGTTTTCGACTACTCGTATTTTTGCCCCCCTTCCGAGTAATCCTAAATCCGCCACTGGTAGTACGTGCATAATGATCCATTCTTAACCGTACCGGGCAACCAAAACTTTCACATGTAGTTGGTTTAATTTAATTAAACTAACTAGCACAATACATTTGTGGGCACTAATCTCAAATACAAGTCACAGCTTAAAGCTAGCACGTATTATAAGAATTACTTCGAAATTTATTAAAGAGAATCTTTATGTATTGTTGATTCAAGAAATGTAATTTCTTTGGTTTTTCGGAAATTTCGCCTGATAATCCGGAGTTTTTGACTTTTTCGCAAAATATCCTAAGATTTTGACAATTTAGCCTGATAATCCTGAGTTTTTGATAATTTTGCCTGATAACCCTGAGTTTTTGACTTTTTTGCGAAATCCCCTCAAGTTTTGACAATTTCGTGTGATAATCTTGAGTTTTTAATTTTTTCGTCGGATACCCCCTCCATCCATTCACTTAAAAAAACGTTAACTTTAATTTTTAGGGCTTAGGGGTTTGGGTTTAGGATTTAGGTCTAGGGTTTATGTTTAGGGCTCAGGGTTTGGGGTTTTATGTTTAGGATTTTGAGGTTTATATTTATTTTAAGTGCGGAAATATAAACCATAAACCCTAACCCTAAATCCTAAACCATAAACCCTAAGCCCTAAACATAAACCATAAACCCTACACCTAAACCATAAATCCCTAAGTCCTTAACCCTAAAATCTTTTTTAGGGTTTATGATTTATTTTTTAAAAATAAAATCGTTTGTATTTAACGATTTAGCTATTTCGCGAAAAAATTAAAGTTAACGTTTTTTTAAGTGAAATGGATGGAGGGGTATCCGGCGAAAAAATAAAATAAAAATCATGATTATCACACGAAATTGTCAAAATTTGAGAGAATTTCGCAAAAAAGAGTAAAAAACTTAGGATTATCAGGCGAAATTGTAAAAAATTCAGGATTATTAAGCGAAATTTATGTTTGTTTTTTTATGGATAAAAAGGGCATCGTGACTCGTGATTCATGGTTGATTCAAGAAGCTGTGAGTTGTACGTTATTTAATGAATGTGGAAAAAATCAGCATGGTAATACCGTGGTTTGGCATTTTACATATGGTGCCTGTATTTTTGTAAAATCTAAGTAGTGCCCTTCAACTTTACATTTTGTCTACATACTCCGTATAACATATCAAAAAAAAAAAATTTATTCAATGATCAATTGTCTTTAATTATCTGAAGTGTCTTAAGGTTACTTGAAGTTACCAAAATACCTACAAAATGTATCTTTTTCCTCCAAGTTATAATATAATGAGATTCACAATATCATCAATTAAGTTGAGATAATTAAGGGGTCTTTTTTAATTTTATAACATGGAGAAATATGAAACTCTTAAATTAAGAACATGTGATCATCTTTTCTGAAATAAAATAAGAAGATTTGTGATAAGGGCAGCATATGAACAAATTGAAAAATGGAGGGCATCACATTGACAAATTCTTAAAATAGAAGTATCACTTGAAATGTTTGGAAAATCTTAGGTATCAAGTACAAAATACAAATTCACAGTATCATACACAATTTCCATTTTAACTTTTTGAATATAGGCGTGAGCTAATATTGTATTCGATATATAAAATAGAATATTATGGTATCTTCAATCTTCTTATTTTCCAACTGACTTTTCAGACTTTAACACTGTAAATATAGGCGTGAGCTAATGCAGTCAATTGTATCCCGGTATTTCCAACCGGTAGAAAGGATCGAGCGAGGACGTACCCTATAAAAATGCTTTTATTTTATTTTAAACTAAAAATTATTTAGATCAAAAATATTTTTAAAATTTCAAATCTACCAAAAAAAATAACAACCCATGAATTAGAAATAATACAAATATTTTTTTGGTTGAAATTTCGGCTAATTCAATGACAACATGACACTTAATAAGATATCTTATACAAATGAGAATCATTTACCACGTTCAACTACGAAGAAACCACGAGTACACGTTATCGAATTAGTTAAAATTTCAACCAAAAAAATCATTTTGTATTATTTATGGTTCATAGTCGAAAATTGAGATTATTTTTTATGATTTTTTCTTTTTAAATTAATTTTTTTAATATCTATATACTTTTTTTATTACTTAATTATTATTTAATACTGTTAAAAAAATATGATATATAGTTATTATATTAAGGAAAAATGTCAGGTGCGAAAGATGGTTATAATACAAAATACGAAAGTTTTTTAACCGTCCGATTTGCTCCAGCTTTTTGCATTGTTACACGCGCTTTCTATTTATTTATTTTTTCGCTCCCGCCTTCTTTTTTTCGCTCCAGCTTTTCTAATTCTTTTTTGTTTGTTTGTTTGATGAATTTCACACACTACTTAAATTTCACACTGTAATTTGATTGTTGTTTAATCTCTTGCACTTTTTATTTATTTATTTACACTTTCTCTTTAATCACTTGCACTTTTGTTTAACAACTTGCACTTTCGTTCTATTCGCTTGCACTTATTCATTATTCTGATGCACTTTCTGTTCGCTTTCTTGCATTTTAAATATTTTTTAATCTCATATTTGCTTGTACTTTCTGTTCACTTGCTTGCACTTTACTCTGTATTTCCATGCACTTTCTTCATATTGGCTTGCACTTTTCTGTTGTTTAATCCCTTGTACTTTTTTTTATTCATTTGCACTTCCTCTTTAATCATTTGCACTTCTGTTTAACAACTTGCACTTTCGTTCTATTCGCTTGCACTTATTCATTATTCTGATGCACTTTCTGTCCGCTTGCTTGCATTTTAAATATTTTTTAATCTCATATTTGCTTGCACTTTCTGTTCACTTGCTTACACTTTACTCTGTATTTTCATGCACTTTCTTCCTATTGGCTTGCACTTTTCTGTTGTTTAATCTCTTGTACTTTTTTTTATTCATTTGCACTTCCTCTTTAACCACTTGCACTTCTGTTTAACAGTTTGCACTTTCGTTCTATTCGCTTGACCTTATTCATTATTCTGATACACTTTCTGTTCGCTTGCTTGCATTTTAAATATTTTTTAATCTCATATTTGCTTGCACTTTCTGTTCAATTGCTTGTACTTTATTCTGTATTTTCATGCACTTTCTTCTTATTGGCTTGTATTTTCTGTTGTTTAATCACTTGAACCTATCATAATGTGCAAGGAAATAAACATAAAATGCATTCGAATATACACAATGTGCAAGAAGGAAAACATTGTTGACAAGCATATAAGAATAAAATGCAAGCAAACAAAATGTGCATGCGAATATACACAATGTGCAACCAGATAAACAAAAGTGCAAGCAGGAAAACATAAAGTACAAGCATATAAGAAAAGTGCAAGCAAAAAAATATAAAGTGCAAGCAAATAAACACTAAGTGCAAGCGAATAAAAATAAAGTGCAAGAAAATAAACGTAAAATGCAAGCTTATAAACATAAGGTGCATTTGAAGGCGAGCGAATAATACGATCTGATTACCTTTTTTTTGAAATTAATAAAGCGCGTGTGAATAAATAAAGCGTATTTTTCCTATTCTCCACAGCCGTAGATTTGGCCACGGTGGACGGCTAAAAACCTTTCGTATTTTGTATTTTAACAGCCTTTCGCACCCGAATCGCGTCCTTATATTAATATATACGGAGTATAACCAAATTATAGATTTTATTAGTTAAACCAAACAAGGTATCATTGTGTAATTTCGCGAGTGTAAATATTAAAATAAAGATTTTATTTTTTTAAATTTCAGTGAGAGTTTCGTTTCTCTTTTATATAAAGAAATAATAGAAGTGGTCGGAATGTAAGAAAAAAACAATAATTTTAGTATTAATTTATAATGCAAAAAGAATAAAAATTAAATCATTATTCGTTGGATGTGGTGTACGTGGATGACCAAACCAATACATCTATAACAAATTTATATAATCAATGTTCGGTTGGTCGGTCTAGTGAGTATGACACTATGTTTTTATGCTAACAAGACGTCTTGAGTTCGTGTATGGATTAGTTAATGCTCGTATATAAAATTAACAATTATTAATAAAATAAAAATAAATTATCTAAAAAATTAAAAAAATAAATATTTTTTTGTATTATATCTTCTTTTTTTTGTTAAAGAGAGGCGGCACTCTCAAAACTTTATTGAAACAAAAAAAAACGAGGCTAATCCGGAATAAACCGGGGGGAAGCCATACCTCTCACATCATCTGAAATAATAGAGTTCATACAATCAGGAATAGACATAAACAAATGAAAGCCTAAATCAAAACCAAACGCATAGTTAGCTAATCCATCAGCTAGACGATTAGCTTTCCTATACATGTGACGAAAACGGACATTCCAGTCCCTAACAATAAAGCTTGTATTATATCTTATCGCTTATGGTTTACGTACGTATCTCTCATAATAAAATTAATTCGACTTAATAATGAGATATATGAAAACAATTATACTATTATTTTATTTAGTATATATCTTATAATTTATGTATTATCATTTACAAAAATATAATATCTTATAATAGTATATATATAATTAGGGTAAGTCGTATAAATAAAATGTGAAAATTCAAAATAAGAAATATACAAATATATAAACATGAATTATTTAGCATAATTTATCAAATAAATCTGCCTACATATGAGAGAAGATTAGAACTATATAGTATATAAACATGAATCTTTTGTCATGTCTTCCGAAAAACAAACGTGGTGGCCGATTTCATTGCAAAGCTGGACTATCGGAGTTTCTTGGAAGATATACGAGATAAATCTAGGATGTTATAGACTGAGAAACAGTTTCTTCTGTGATTTTCGGTCTAATTTTTACCTTATCAAAAATAAATAAAAAAATAAAAAATGACGTAACCAGCCCTAAAAAAGTGGGAAAAATGACCGGCAACCGGGAGAGGAGGATCGCGAAATTCAATATATACCCCTACGCGGCTATTCGACGCTTGTTGTCCTGATGAGTGAGTTGCCCTCCTTTCTATCGTTGACTTTTCTCTCTTTCTCTCTCGATCTCGACTAACATGGAGATGGAGCCAAACGATACCCAACGGATTTGATTCCTCTTATGCTTCTTCCTTCTACATCAGGTTCGATTCATATTCTTGTTGCTCGATCTCTATCTTCTTTGCTTTTCAATTTCAACCTATGCTAAAAATAATTTTTTCAACAATTAAAATTGAGCAAAACGTAAAAATATTTTCTAAAATATATTGTAGTACCTCAAAATTTCCTAATTTCATTCTGAGCTATATTGTAATACTTCAATTTTTTTCTAATTTCTCCCGATCCCCTTTGTTAATTACCATTTTTTTTCTAAGTAAATAAAGAGTCATAGAGATTTATGGGATTTTATACTTGAGTGGTTTAAGAACATGTAAAATAATTAAGGCAAGCAAGCAAAAATATTTTCAAATTTTTTACCATTTCTTCTTGCTTATGTCCCCTGTATTAACCAAAAGTAATTAAACCTCAAGACTACTTAAATGTTAAATTTTATATTTTTATTATAAAATCAAAATATAACAATGAATAGAAGGAGTAAACTAGAAAGGGTTCCATTCTGAAACTAGAAAGGAACATTGGAGCCATCTAATAGAAAAACTTTTTTTTGGGTAACTTGTGTATTGGGCCTATAATGAGGCCCTTTTTTAGAGAAAATTGGGTTTGAATGACCCTTTTTTTTTTACATAAATAGCATGTTTAAGTTTATTTTTTTCAAAATTGCAAATATGATTTCCTATTGCTACACAAATGGCCCAAAGGTATTTTAGAAATGTTTTTTTAGGATTTATGATTTAGAGTTTAGGGGTTAGGATTTAGAGTTTAGGAAAGTTTAATGACTTAGGGGTCAATGAGCTAATTTATTTATATAGGATCCCAAATTTGTTATTTCACCCCTCTTAAGGGGTCCAAAATCCTAAGCACATTCTTTTTTTATTGGGGGTCATGTGGGCCGGGCCTGATTAGAAGATTTTGGGCCGGGCTCTTGCGGATCGAGATTTCGTTGCATTTTTACCATGTATAGGGGAAAATGTATAAATTACCCATTATTTATACTTGTTTGCAATAAATCACCCTTATAAAAAAGTTTATAGAAAATCACCCTTTATTCATTATTCATTGCAAACAACCACCCCAACTCTTATTTTTGTTAAATAATTCAATTTAGCTATAATTCTAGTTAATAGTTTATACAATAAAAAATCATGCAAATGTGTAAACTATATGCACAATTAAAAAATGTTGTGATTCAGGTGCGAAAAAGTCTTATAATACAAAATAAGAAAGAATCCTAGCCGTTAGATCAGATTAAAAGCTAAAAAAAATGCAACACGGAGGCCCTTTTGTACATGTCTTTGCTTTTTGAACATTACTGACAAAGTGCAAGCCGGAGGCCTAAAAGTGCAAGCCGATGACTTGAAAAGTGCAAGCGAATGCAACACTTTTGTGCATGCAAATTCAACATTTTATGCATGTATTTTTTTGGATTGGAGTGCAAGTTATTGGCTTAAATGTGCATGCGCATTATTGTGCATGTGAATTTAACGTTTTTGTGCATATATAACTCGCATGCACTCTCAGTTGAATTCACATGCATTTTCAATTGAACTCGCATGCACTCACATGTATTTTTTTGGATTGGAGTACAACTGTGTAAGTTGTTGGCTTAAATGTGCATGCGAATTATTGTGCATGTATAACTCGTATGCACTCTCAGTTGAATTCACATGCACTCTCAGTTGAACTCACAACACATAAAACATGCATTTGATTTCACATGCACTCAAAAGTCAAAAGACATATAAGTACACTCAAAGGCATGCACTCTCAGTTGAATTCACATGCACTCTCAGTTGAACTCGCGTGCACTCACAACACATAAAGCATGCACTTGATTTCACATGCACTCAAAAGTCAAAAGACATATAAGTACACTCAAAGGCATGCACTTCAGTAGAATTCACATGCACACTCCTAGTAGAATTTACATGCACCAATTTTCTAATTCGTATACACTTTTCAGTTGAAGTTCCACGCACTTCCAATAAAACTTGCATGCACTAATAACACATAAAGCATGTATTAGATTTCACATGCACTTGAAAGTCAAAAAACATGCACACTCAAAGGCTTGCACTTCTAATAAAGTTCACATGCACTCAAGGGTGGTCTGGTGGCCGGCGGTGGTCCGGCGACCGGCGGTGGTGGTCCGGCGACCGGCGGCGGTGGTCCGGCGACCGACGACGGTGGTCCGATGGTCAATGGTGGTACTCCGATGGTCAACCCTTTGAATTAAAGACATGTGCATGACACATGACTTTTAATGAAAGTTCAATCATGACCTTTGATTTATTTTTAATCCAATGGTCTATATTCATTCTTATTTTGTACAATAATAATCTTTCTCACATGATACTTATCCATTAAAAAAAATTATATATTTTAAAACATGCATATATTTTTTTTCTAAATGCAAATGAGTTCTGTAGTGTAATTTTCTTTGCATGTACATGTATTTTTTATACCGATGTGATGTTCGCATTTTACACGAGAGTGACTGTTCTCACGAGTTTTGTTTCCTAATTTTGATTATACTAATATTTTCTACTAAAAAATAAATATAACTTAATTAGAATTTTATTAATATTATTATGTTTACGTCATCAAAAGCATTAAGAAAAAAAATAACAAAAGAAAAAATAATTTATATTGGTCCATAATCTAGTCCGGATTGGTTTGGACCAAATCAGAATTGGAACGAATTGAATTATTTTGGTTCGGTTTTTTGTCTAGGTTTTGAAAAGATTCTGAATTGGTTACGGTTTGAACACATCTCTAAATTTGGGGTGTTTTATCTTGTTTGAGTGAAAGTACACGAAAAGAAAAGAAATGTTAAGAAAAGATAAGTGTATTTTAAGTATTTTAGTATATTTAATAGGATTATTTTATAAAATAATAATTTGGGTGGTTGTTTGTAACAAAATATGAATAAGGGGTGGTTTTGTGCAAACTTTTTTATAAGGGTGGTTTTGTGCAAACAAGTGACAATAATGGGTGGTTTTATGTCTTGTTCCCTATAGTATATGTTTAACTTCTATGTTTAGTTCACCTGGATAAAGGGTCTGTTTGGTTCGCGCATTCAGTCGACTTAATTGGACTTAACTGAACTTAAGTATCCAAGTAAGTCCCCATGACTTAATTAATCCTTTTAACCCGTTCGGTTCGTTGAAAACTTAAAACGACTTAAAGTAGCTGAACTTAAGGTAAAATTTTAAGTTAGAAAACTTGACTTATCTCTAAAAAATGACTGAACTTAGGCTCTGTTCGGTAAATTCAGCTGAAATAGGAGCTGTAGCTGAATAAGTAGCTGGAGCTGAAGCTGAAGCTAAATTTATTAGCTTAATTATTTAAAAATTATAGTTGGGTTCGGTATTACAAGCTGAAATGAGATAAATGTAAAATTTAGTTTGTTAATCTTCAACAATCTAGGGAGAGTCACATTAAAAAAATGAAAAAATTAAACTACATTAAGATACTATAAGCACCCTAAGCTAGATTGATATTTTTTTATCGAACACTCATTAACTAGATTAAAAAGAAAAACAAGCTCATTTAATGTCAAAAAAGTTTTGCCGAACGGAGTCTTAATTGAAAAATTCTTCAACCCTCCTATTTCAGCTTTTTATTGAATTTAGTCATCCATTTCAACTTCAGTTCAGTTTCAGTCGTCAGCTTAAATTTTATCCTATAACTTTAGTTCAGTACCTAGTTCAGTTTCAGTTAAGTTCATTCTCTGCGAACAGAATAGACCAAAAAATACTGGATCTGAAAGTTTATGAAAAGAACTATATGATTAGACATGATCTCAAATTGCATAGTCCTATCCAGTATTTCTATAAGGATTTTGTAACTTATAGAATTTTTTCAGAACATGTTTATTTTCCTCACATTATCTAATTTTTGTTGGTCAATGCTCTGCTTCAGGATAATATTTTGCAAATACTTGGACAAGGCTTGTTAGTAGTACAGTACTCAAATGGAAAATGCAATTCAACATGTCAAGCCTATCTTGGTGTTTGCTACATTTTAGCATCTTGATTCAGTTTTTCACTTCACTAAGTGCTTCAATAGTACTCAAGAGGAAGGAGGAGGAAGAGCAATTGTATTTAGCAATGGTCTTCTTATTGTTTGGGCTGAAAACACAACAATTGAAGCGGAAATCTGATTTAAGAATTGTTCAAGCAGGCCGCCAAGGTTCTAACCGAGGCAGCTAGTGAGGTATTTAGTGATAGATTTAGGTTTGAATTTAGATTGTCTTCCTCTTTCTTTTACATTCAAAGCTCGCCGGATGGAAAAAACTGCGCTCAAGAATTTGCTGATAAGTCTCTGTGCTAATTCCCCGTGGAAATATGCAGTATTTTGGAAGCTCAACCACACGTAAGTATGTGAAGTTCGAGACATAATTTGTCTAGTATATAAGTTTGATGGGTTACTTTTTTTATTGTCAATTGATTTTAGGATAGAATCCTACTGGACTTATTTATGATCATTTTACCTTGTTTGTTAGGCTTCTGACGTGGGAGGATGGTTATTGTGAGTACTCCAAAACAGTCTCATTTGGACACCAAGCAGGCGTTTCAGAGAGAAGTTGTATGGATTTCTCCATTGGATTTGCTATTGGCTATATGTCATGTCTACAGTATGCACTTGGAGAGGGGTATGATCTGGTCTTGGATTATATTCAGTTAGTTCCTGATCAACAAAAAATGATTTGCTAATGATTCCAGATTAATTTCTGGATGATAAATTTGAGAAGTGTTTTTTTTAACGCATCTTTCCACTTTTCACATATGCATTTTCTCTGCATATAATGTGAAGATTCTGACATCAATTTGCCATGATGTGGAGCAGGGTGATAGGCAGAGCTGCACTTACTGGGGATGATAGCTGGGTTTTCTTTCAGAATTCTTCTAAACCAGAGGTATCTTTTATTCATCTTTGTTACTTTTGGGACAACTTGGATGAAGAATACTCTCTAATCCTTTTTTATTTGTGTTTGATAGTTTCCAGAAGAATGGAATCTTCAGGTTCCAGCTGCCATCGAGGTAATTACCATGCTGTGGAATCTTTATTTAACCAAATATCTTATATGGTTTATGTGTTACTGTCTAACTCAAATTTAGAACATTGGTTTATGTCAAGATCGACAATGGGTCTAGACGGGGGTTCAGATATAAGCCCAAAGGAGTTCAATCCTAAAACTAATTGGCAATAGGGGGAGAAAACCTTTGTCTTATATATTATGCAAGGGAGCCACATCCTTTCGATGTGGGCCTGAGACTCCAACACATCCCCGCAAGTGTGACGGGCTCAGCTCCCGTCAACACTTGGCCCACTAACCAGACTCTGATACCGTGTTAAGATCGATAATGGGTCTAGACGGGAGCCCAAATATAAGCCCAAATGAATTCCACCCTAAAATCAATTGACAATAGGGGAAGAGAGTCTTTGTCTTATATACTAGGCAAGGGAAACACATTCTTACTATATGGGACTCCAACAGTTTAGCTATTTTTCTCTTTTTGAAAGATCATGATTGACTTTGTTGGATGCTTATGCAGACTATTTTGCTAGTGCCTCTCCTACCACATGGAGTTCTGCAACTTGGCTCATTTGACAAGGTATACACTTCTCTTTCATTTGTTTGTCCGCTCATTCTTATTGTAACAATACACGCTATTTTTATTTCCTAATCCACCTTTGTCATAATGAAACCATAAATTGTAGTGAATGTGATAAAGTCTGGTTGACTGATAAAGGGAACGTGTCAATCCGTGCATATATGCGCGTTAAAGCTCAGTAGAGTTCTATCCTAAAACCAATTGTCAATAGGATGAGTAATCTACTAAGCTTATATACTAGGCCTTTTATTTTCAAGTTTTCAATATAGAATGTTATTTCTCACACGTCCTCTCAAATGAAACTGGCCTGGTCTAGTTGACACTTGACAACCTGCCTTAAGGCCGACAAGCCAAACGGGTTAGCCCAGATCACGCCCTCATGGCGGGCTAAGCTCTTAAGGCGGACAAGTCAAACGAGCTAGCTCATATTACGCCATCGTGGCGGGCTAAGCTCAGATAAACCAGGAAACAAACCCAAACCCGAAACTTGCTCTGATACCATAATAAAGTCTGGTGCCGGATAAAGGGGACGTCGCGCACATGTGTATTAAAGCCCAATGAGATTCCAGAGTAATCCACTAAACTTACATACTAGACTTTTTATTCTTAAGTTTCCAATATAAAATGTTATTTCTCTGCATTACGTGGGCTCACTAATAGAGGCTAATAAGTTCTTTCCCAATTGTTGTCTTTTAATATGCACTTGGAATAGAAGAAAAAATGTGCAATAGTCTCATCCCAAGAGTGATGGATAGTGCGACGCACCTAGGTTGTGATTATAATAGTTATAACGGTTTGTCTAACCTATACCCTTGAAAATTTTAATTAAGAAATATAAACTTTAAATAGGAAAGGGTGAACCCATTTAAAAATAAATAAATAAACTCTAAAAAATTAACACTTAATCAAAACATTCTATATAAGAGATCTGAACATAGGTTAGAAAAACCGTAGTTATAAATATCATGGGATCACATTCTTAGGCTTAACAAATATTTAATATTGGTTTTATATATATATTGGTAGTCTGGGATGCATACAATTTTTCATTTTCTTCGGGTGTAAGGTTCATTCTAGTATTCCAATATGTGATTTCGTTGGTGATTTGCATCAGGTTGATGAAGATCCTTCTGTGGCCTCTGAAATTAAAGATTTTTTCAACTCATCTTTGTACAAGGGTAGTTTGCTGCAATATGCTTTACCAAGTGCAATGCAATTTGAAGATTCAGAGGTTATTTTCACTGAAAAAGTAGTGCATGATCATCTTTCCAACTACAGCGAACCCATATCCCTGTTTGCAGTTCATAATATGCCTGAGGCCATCACAAGTAATGTACCAGTAGTTGTAGAATCAGACCTATCAAATTCATCCTTTGATCCTCTTAATCTATCAGATCTAGTGGGTCAGCATACAAATACTGATGCCCAAGAGACAATTTGTGACTTTCTTACTTTCTCTTACATGGATGAAGTAATAAACTGTTCATTGCTATATGGTGAGAATGATGGCGATGTGGGACTTTCAGAAGATACTTTTGATGGAATTTATACAAGTCCTACAGTTGCAGGAACACTTTTTGGCTTCCCTGTTGACTGTTTCCCAGAAGAAAATGATCACATTTCATGGGATTTCTGTGATCCAAACTATTATGGATGTAGCAATGAGGATCTGATCAGCAACTTTGATCCATCGCCATGGGAATATTCTGGATATTTTGATGATCGTAATCATGAAGAGCCTCTGCAAGATGTGGTTCCTAGTATATTTGAACAATCAGACGATGTTAATTCTTGCAACATTCTTAGTTCTGTGTCATCTATCACCTCATTGGTGAAGAATGCTGCTGCTTCTTCTTCCTCTGCATTAAGCTTATCTGAAGAGCCTGCTCCCTCAACCAAGAGTGGTATAAGCATGCTCACCCAAGAAAATAAACGAAAGAAGCATTCGCATGGGCCTTCTATTAGTAAAAAGGCCCGAACAAATAATGGTCGTAAGCCCAGGCCCAAAGATAGACAGCTTATTCAAGATCGGCTCAACGAGTTAAGGGATCTTGTCCCAAAAGGTGAAAAGGTTAGTCTCTTGCCTTAGGGTTTGTTTGGAAATAAATTTATAAAGGCATTATTACAAATAATAGAGTTATATTAAATAAGTATGTTTAGTGAGGGTTTTGGGCCCATTGGTCCTTTAAGAGTTTTCAATTAACAAAATTACCCCCTATTAGTTTTTATGTATTTTTTCTATTCCTATTAGCTTTTTTTTTTTTTTTTTTTTTCCTCCCTCTTCTTTGTTTTTTTTCTCTCTAAAATATTATTTTTTGGGGTTTAGAATTTAGGATTTAGGGAGAGGAAACGTCGCACATAAGTCATTTACCCAACTCATTCTTGTTTAGTTCTATACATAATTATAAGTAATTTTCTCTTACAAATACATTTTCCAAGATCCTCTCATATTTAATTTCAAAAAATAACTTTGTACACATATCCCTAGATAACCATGTTTTTCAAAAAACTATATTATTTATAATAATGCCTTTATAAAATATCATGCCAAACTTTGTGTGACATGGATTCAATATTAACAATTGATCCTGATCTTGACAGTGTAGCATCGATAGTCTTTTAGACAAAGCTATAAAGAGTATGCAGTTTCTAACAAATGTGACTGAACAGGCTGAGAAATTGAGACATGCTTTGGATAAAGAGGTACATGACCAAACATTTATCATCTTATTGTTGCTCCTATTTTTTCAGTTAAATGGCTTGTATTTTATATTGTTGTTGCCAGTGCTGGAAGATGAAAATGGAGAAAGTGAAGTTGATATTAATTGCTCCAATTGTGACAATTTCACCACCTTCTCTGGCTCCCCTTCCCCATGATAATAGGAAGGAAAATGGGGAATTTAGGTGGAGGTTGGTAAATAAAAGTAATCCATCCATTCATTTTGTTTGTTCAACTAACATGCAAATTAAATATTTTCTATAAATTTCCCCTTGTAGTTGTTGTGCCTTTCAAATGGTTGCTTTGAATAGTTTCTCTTGCTGCGTTATGCTTGAATTTTTCTTTGGGTGCTTGGGGTCGTGCGGACACGAGCGTATAGACGTAGATAGACCCAGTCCATAAGTTCGGTATACTAGACAAGTTATGTCACAACTTTAAACGTGAGAAGTTTATATTCCAACATGCCCCCGTAAGTGCAACAGACGGGCAATTGGGCAGACCCAGTTGACACTTAGACAAACGAGTGTGGGTGAGCATCTCAATCTCTTTATAACCAGACCCAATCAACCCAAGAAATGGACCCAAGACCGAACCCGACTCTGATACCATGTGAAAGTCAGTGGGCCCACAGACTGAAGGTCGTGTGCGCGGATACAAACGCATAAGTGCAGATAGACCCAGTTCATAAGTTCAGTAGTGTTTCATCCTAAAATCAATTTACAATAGAAGTAGTACCAACTTTAGATATGATAAATTTATATAACAACAATTTGTTTCAAATATCATCAACACATACTTGTGTACATGTTTGTGGGAGTTTGACGTTCTCTTGTATTGTTTTACATCCAGATTTTGGATGGTGAGAAGTTGATTGAAGCCAACAACCAGAAGGGCTCTAGCTCAGCCGTACAAGATCTCAAATTGTACCCAGTAACTGTGAAAGATTTGTCACGCCCTGGAACTATGCTGATAGAGGTATATCATCCTCCTTATTTATTTGCTTAATTGCCTAATCTGTTACAAATTGTACCCATTTATCTTATGTTTGATTCTGACCGCTCTGTACATGTTAATCCACATTGCAGATGGTTTGCAACGAAGAAGAGCTCTTCTTTGAGATCACCAAAGTCTTGTCTCATTTAGGATTGACCATCTTAAAAAGCATTATGGAAACAAATTCAGGCAACAACACTTCAGCCAAGTTCATCGTTGAGGTAAACATATTTTCCAACTTACCAGAAGATGATTAGATTATAGTTTTTTTTTTGCAAACTATCCGTTATTTGGCCGATTTTGCATGAAATCACCCGTTATATATAATTATTTTAAACCATCCATAAATGATCCTCCGTTAACAATGAGCCACCCACGAGCTTATTCTATTAACTTTTCCGTTAAAAAATGTAAAAAAAACCAAAATATCCTTGTAAATATATCGAATTTTCAAAAAATGTTAATTTCCCTCCACCCTAAAACCCTAAACCCTAAACCCCTAAACATAAACCCTACACCTAAACCCTAAATCCATAAGCCCACCCTACAAACCTTTTTGGGGTTTAGGGTTTATTTTTTTTAAAGTTGAAATCATTTTTTGATGGCATTTTTTGGGAAATTGAAACCCTAAACCTAAACCCTCTCATTCTATAATCGGCCATTCCTTTGGGAAATTTTATTTATTTTTAAGGTTTAGGGTTTTACTTTTTAGGATAGAGGAAGAATGACATTTCTTGAAAATTTGATATAGTTACGAGAATATTTTGGTCTTTTTACATTTTTTAACATAGAAATTAACGGAATAAGCTCGTGGGTGGCTCCTTGTTAACGGATGGCCATTTATGGATGTTTAAAATAATTATCGATATAACGGGTGATTTTATGCAAAATCGGTCATATAATGAGTAATTTGACACAAAAATCCCTAAATAAAAATAACCATTTTCATCTCATTGCTTATTATGTAAATTGTTCCTAGCAGGCTCCGAGAGGATTTTCCAAGATGGAAATTTTTATCGCACTTATGCAGCTTCTCCAACGGCGCCGGTACTAGTATGACTATAGACGAAAATGACTTCTCTATACAACAATGAAGCTGAAGAATGCACATTTTTTTGCTGAATTAAGCTGAGAATACTTGGCCATGAAAATTGTTGTTCTCAATTCCCTCCCTAAAAAGGATTGTAAGTTTGTTGAAGTTAGATAATATTTCTTGGGTTATTGTCAGATTTTGTGAAAGTGTGGGGTTTGGTTTTAGGTGTGCTCGATTTGATCTTTTAAGGTTTTATGGACTTTATCTTATATATATAAAAAGAAATGATCTTTACTTTGCAAATTTTAAACTTGGATTTATGGATATTTCATACATCAAAAAGTTGTAGTGTTCCCCTTAAAATATGCCGAGGAGACAAGTCCAAGTTCTGCATTTTATAGTTCCTCTTCTATATTTTTCTTCGATTAATAAACCGGGCCTTAATGGGCCGAATTGATCAACTCGTACTTTTCAATTGGGCGCATTAATGGGCTTATTGGATGTTTTTATTCTTAAATCAATGAAATTTTGGTCAGTCTAAGTTATGATTGGTCAATAAAAAAGTCCATCTGTATTCTAAAATTAGGATAATCTTGACTTTGAATTGTTTACGAATTTAGTGATTTTGTTTCTTGTTAGAAATAATACAAAAAAGAAATAGTCGGGCTAAAGTTTGACATATATGCATCATACTTCATCCAATCGTGCAAACATTTTATCCCATCTCGCAATTATTAAATTCCAAGGTGTTCCAAAAGCACACTCAATTTGACAAATTGACAGTTAGTTTAATTCCGAAATTAATTAGAGGTTATGAGCGGAATTTCCCAGCTGAAAATCTTTAAATTGTACCATTTTTTTGCTATTGTCAAATGCGTCGTAATCAACTCCACACGTGAACTACCTAAACTTTGGTTTTAAGCCTATTTTTATTAATTTCTATCAACATTGTGACACTCCACATGTGTTAGCGTACCTTTTTTTCCATTTAGTTGACTTGACCTTTGTTGATGCGGATTTTTAGGGCAGTAACTTGTTACATGATATTGCTGATGATATTTTTAACAAACTTTCTACAATTACATCATAAGAAAGTACTAAAAAAATTGAGAATAAATTATATGCATTTAGGCATGCTTGACGAATAGCACAATTGTTGAACCATAAAATCTTCCAAACCATATGACTTTGTGTTGGAATATCCATTCCATATCGAAAGATTATATTAATTAAGGCTTCGTTTGAAAAATCTAGATGAAATATGAGTTGGAGTTGAATGAGTAACTGAAGTTGAAGCTGGAGCTGAATGATTAGTTAAAGTTGAATTTATCAATTTAATTATTTTTAAAAACACAGGTGTTCGGTATTACAAGCTAAAATGAAGAAAAAGTTAAATTAAGCTTGTTAAGCTTTAACAATATTTGGGGGACATTAAAAAAATGGTTGAATTAAGCTACATTAATCTATTACAAACTCCTTTTAGATTGACATTTTTTTACCGAACATTCATTAAATAGGTTAAAAAAATAATCAAGCTCTGTTAATCTCAAAAAAGGTTTCCGAACAGAGCCTAAGCCTAGTATATAAAGTTAATAAGTTACTCGATTCATTTTCTTATTGTTGGTTTTAAAACGGAATATCATTAAGCTTATGTATTGACATTTATGTGTGTGCTTGAACTGACATGTTCTCTCATTTATCGACCTTGCATGTTTGATATATCATAAATATAATCAGTCAATTTCAGCTAACTTCATCCCTACAAGTTATTGACAATATTTCGTATCGATCTTGGGAAATCGGAGAATATTTGGTTGTTTTATTAAAGCTATGTTCAGACAAAAAATGAAAGAGATAGCCAACCGAACACCTCTTGGATCCTTTCAAATTCTCTGTCTAATAAAACTTAAATTTATTTTGATTAAGAGGACGGAAAAATCATTTAAGAACAATTATTTATTAAAATCATAATTGTATTACAAAAAAACAAAACTGGTTCTGAGCCAGTCAAGTGACTTAAAAATTAAAATGTAAGTACTCTTTCCAGTGCAAGCTTTTGGAATTTGTGAGAAGAATCCCTGTTTTTCTGAATTATTATTAATATTCAATTCTTATGTGTATTTTTTAATTTATTTTGGCTTAGTTTGGAATTTTGCTTTGTCAGCTAACTGGGAGGACAATTATACCCCAGAATTTCGTATTCGTCTACAGTCGATCGAGACCCCATCATATACTGATCAAGATCGATATATATATACTAATACTGTAGCTACATGCCTACATGTATTTTTTCCTTATCCTATAATAGTATCGACGCATGTGATTTTTTTTAATTAAAACAAATTCAAAATTTATATTCTATGAGTTGTAAATATTGATATTCCACGTACGTGCATCAGCCTTGATTAAACAATTTTTTAGATAAAAATTTTAATTTTATAAAATTGTTAATAATATTTTTTTACTGATAATTTTGAGTTATGACTTATGAGTATGCTGAAATTTTGTTACTCACGTTCTCTCAAATTATTGATTAATATAAAAAAAAATTAAGAGAAAAGGATTATTTTTATACCCTAACAATTTGCCAATTTTTGTACATAACCGGAGACATGATACATGAAAAGCAGCCTAGTTTAAATTGAGGAACTAATTGAGATTTGAGAACTGAAGACAACTAAGACAGAATCTCATGGGAGTAAGAGAAATTAATTATATATATGGTCTCTTCAGTATTATATGATTGCAGTGGTTAGCAATATACATAGCAAGTAGGAACTGATTCAAAAATAATTCATCTGTCTTATCCTGTGAAGTTATATGTATCATGACTTGTAAAGATTAATCTACACTTAATTATAAGCTAGGGTCCATACACATGCATTTGATAAGCTGCTTTTTCAGCAATCAAACAGTGGTATTTAATCATTCATAAAAAAATCAAGCAATTATTTAATACTATTCAGTTTCAATTTATATGTTGGTTCGTAATTTATTTGATTTAATTATTTTGTTACATATTGATTCATGATTATATCGAATTATATACCATAGTTGATGTGACTTAATAAAAAATCTGCAAATTCTAAGAGGCATTTTACCTAAAACTGATCAACTAGGTACTTTTATAACTATAATACATTGGCATTATTTTACATTAAATCTTAAGAATATATTTAATACAAGTTAATATAAAATAATGTCAAATAATATATTATCGTCATGCATCCAAACAAGCCCTGAGTTACGTGATTTTGTAAGGATATATATATATATATATATATATATATATATATATATATATATATATATATATATATATATAGGGGCGCTCAGGTAAAACGAGTCTTGTGGTGAAACGGGTGCATAAATGAAGATCGTTGGATTAAAGCAAATCAATGGATGGATTGAGGGGTTGTAGGGATTTTATGGTAGGAGAGTTTCCATAATACAAGGCCCATAATAATCAGTTATCATAAAAAACGGATGAGAAGAAAAAGAAAATCTAAAATAGGAGAGAGAATATCCTCCAAAATAGGCGGTTAGAAGGAGATTAGAGAGATAAAACATAGATCCTCCACGCAGAGCTTCGGTCCAGAAATTTATAAACCGTTCTGCATATCGACACGAAACATTTGCATATCGACACGAAAAATTTGCATATCGACACGAAAAAGATGAATATTATACAAGTATTATTGAATAACTGTTATTCGTGATCATGGACCATGTTCAATCGTATATATACTGATATTCAAAATCATTGAATAGATATGCACATTGTGGTAATTGATATTACAATTTAAAATATACAAGTATATTTTGCATATCACTATACAAGGAGAAGGAGATTGGAGAGATAAAAACTGCATATCATACAAGTATATTCTGCATATCACTGTAAAAAAATACATATCTCATCCACACAAATGAATATCATATTTACGGTCAAGGAAATGATTCATAATTACAAATTGCATATCATACAAGTGTATTCTACATATCACTGTACAATAAATACATATCTCATCCACATAATTGCATGGATGAACTCAGCGAGATCTTCCTTGGTCGCGCCCGCGACTTCCTTTCCGTGCCCGCGGCTTGTTCTTCTCAGCTTCTGACGAGAATATCACTCAGCGAGATCTTTCTTGGCCGCGCCCACGACTTATTCTGCATATCAATATATAGAAAATGCATAACTCATCCACACAAATGAATATCACAATCACAGCCAATGAAATAATCTATCATAAAAAATTGCATATCATACAAGTATATTCTGCATACCAATTTATGAAAAATGCATATCCGATCCACACAAATGAATATCATATTCACGACTAAGAAAATAATCCATAATTACAAATTGCATATCATACAAGTATATTCTGCATATCATAGTATGGAAAATGCATATCACTTCCATACAACTGAATATCACATTCACGGCCAAAAACATAATCCATAATCACAAAATGCATATCATATAACAATTTCGCTTGTTCAGACATATCCTCACACAAGATAATCAATGTATAGAAAATGCATATCACATCCACATTAATGAATATCACATTCACAGTCAATGAAATAATCTATAAAAAAAATGCATATCATACATGTATATTCTGCATATCAATGTATGAAAAATGCATATCTCATCCACACAGATGAATATCACAATCATGTCTAGTGAAATAATCTATGAAGATAAGTGAGTAATTCGAGATCATGGTCGAAATTATATATTGACTACCCAAATTACAAAACAAGATGAATAAATTAGAAAATTTGAGTGAATCACAAAATCAACAAATTAAACCAATAAAATTGAATTTTACCACCATTAACAGTGGAGATGTCGATTAGAGTTTTTACCACAAAATCAACTAATTTTTTACCACCATTAACAGTGGAGAAGATGGAGTCCGCGCCTGAGCCATCGATTCCGCTGGGACCTTCTCCTTCTTCTTTTTGGGCAACCTGTCTTATCCATCTCCTTCACCCGCCGCTGCCGTCGTTCCTCCATCCTTCCCTGAACCTTCGTCTCTGCGCTATCGTCGCTCCTCTTCTCCTCCTTCTTCAGACCTAATTTCTCACGCCATCTCCCAAAGAAAGACTCATCCGAATTGGGATTCCGCGTCTCCACTTCACCAGATCTCATCATCCACTCAGGTGAACCGGCCATATCCGGCGGCATCATATTCAGATCTTTCTGTAAAATCAGAGGAGGCTCAATCCGCTGATGCTTCATCATCACGATCGCCAAGCCTTCGATGAGAGCCAGAATACCATCGCCGAAGAGAGCGGAGACGGCGGTGCGGCCGAGACCCTGGCGGAACGCAAGGACGGCTCCGGCGTTGGCGCCAGAGAAGATTGAGTTCCAGGGATCCTCTTTCTGGCGGAGGTACACCAGTGCGCAATCGGTGGCGGAGAAGAGGCCGCCCCAGGCGGCGAAGCTTCCGCCGGTACGTGGGGCGTTCATCCGGGCGAAGACGGTAGGGTTTCACGCATGACTTCAATGGCGTTTGAAGGAAGTTTTATTGGCTGATGAAGAAAGCAATGGTGAGGAGAGAGTATGTAGATCTGGTTTTTAAGATCTGATGTGAATTTGGAAAGTGGGTAAAAAAATCCCATAAAAATCGTAATAGGAAGGAATTGGGTGTGTGTGGTTCCACTCCCCATATTTGTGCCTCTTTAGATTAAATCACAACCATCCATTCTAATCTCATCTAACGTTCTAGAATCATTCACCCGTTTCACCAGAAGAGTCTGTTTTACTAGAGCATAGATCTATATATATATATATTATATATATATTATGCTCTAGTAAAACAACCCATTATAGTGAAACGAGTGGACAAATATAGAGCGTTGGATTAGTTTAAGATGGATGGATGTGATTTAATCTAGGGAGGTTCAAAATTAGAGGGTAGATTCACCCACACCCGATCTCGTCCATTTACGATTCTCTCGGGATTTGATTTCCATATCCAGACGCTTCAACTTCCATTTTCCCTCCTCTGCTCTATCGTGCTCTGCTACCCAGTTTCTCTCTCGCTCTCGAACTTCATTCGATCTCCATCGCCGCCTTCATCATCTCATCCCTCGTGTTTCGCTCGATCGTCGATTTACAATCTCCCCTCGCAGTAGAAGCGTCGTCGTCTCACCGGTAGAAGCGCCGTCGTCTCGCCGGCGTCGCACCATCTTCGATTGGGCTAAAGGTAACCCTAAAATCACTTCCCCTCTAATTTTCGTCCTCGTCTCCATCAATAGCATTCTAGTATTCGTTTTCGTTCAATTCCTAAAACGTGTTGTTCATTTTCGGTTCTATAACCGCAAATTTCTAGTCTTCAATTTCGTTCACTTCCAGTTTACATCCTCTGTTGTTCATTTTCTTCTCCGTCAATGGTATTAGTCTTCGATTTCGTTCAATTTCGTATTAGTCTTCGATTTATGTCGAATAGAACATTTCTATTTGAGTATTCCTTTGTATTTAGGGCATTAGAAGGTTTGTCTTGTTCGATTTTGTTCGAGTTGCAATTTTAGTTCGTTTAGGTTTTAGGGTTTACTGTGTTTTTGATATTCAATTAGTTCGATTTGCATTTTTAGGGTTGGATTGGCATTTTTAGTTCGTTTGGGGTTGAACAGAAATGGTCGAACAGAACATTTATGTTGTTGATATTCAATAGAACATCGAAAGCATGTACTGTGTTTCTGATATTCAATTTTGTAGATGACATATGCATTTTTACATGCATTGTTATGCAGAACATGTGCAATGTATATATTGTTTTGATATTCAAGTTGATTCATTTGGTGTTAGATTCGGAGGTTGGATTTTAGGGTTTTGTTTGTGAGTATGTTTAGTTCGTGTTGATGTACTTAGATTGTTAGCGAGCCTCAACCATACATCTCTGGTGGATGTAGATTTGGTAATAACTCATCCAATTATATTTATTTCATATTAGCACTCTTATAAACGATATATTGATATTTGTCAAATAACATTTTGATGCAATGACAGGTCTTCTTCCCCATTTTGAAACATGAGCATTTTTTCCTGGTTTGTTTCAACTTCATGAGTTCGAAGATAGAGATTATTGATAATTCAAAAGGTGGCGATGAGGACCCGACAGCAAAATATGGTAAAACAATGGTCGTACTGGTAATATACATAGGTTATTATGCATAGTATCATGTTGAATACGGATTATATACTTTTATGATATATATGTGATATTTATACTAGTGAGTGAGAATTGTTGTATGATATTCACACGTGTGATTATGATATTCATACTGACTAAATAGATATGCAGATTATATATTCAGGTATGCATGATGTTTTAGGTTGTCGATTTGTTATGTGATATTCATTTGCATGACTCTGATATGCACACTTCCTGTATAGATATGCAAACTATATATTTAGGTATGCATGATGTAATAAGTCATCGTGTTGTTATGTGATATTAATTTGTGTGGTTGTGATATGCACACTTACGATAAAGATACACACACTAAATGTTCAGATATGCATGATGTTTTAAATTGTCGATATATAACATGATATTCATGTATAGATATGCATAATATACAGCCCAAGATGTACACTTCATTTGTTTATCATGTTTGTGCACAACCCATGATCTTTGAATATATGGATTCTTTGAATATCGGCACAAGATGCAGTAGTTTTATCAGAGGTCGTATGTTCATTCTGAAAATGATGTGGCATGATAACACAAACAAGGTTGATTGCGGGATATATGTAATGCGCCATATGGAGACATATTTTGGACAGAGATTGAACAATTGGCAAACTGGATTTAAGCCTAACTCCAAGAAATGCATGGTTCCATTGCCCCATATGTATCTCCATGCCCTTATAACATCTAAGAGGAACATTATGAAAGACTTCATCATCGAAGATGCTACACATGTTATACGGGTGTTAAAACCCTGATATCATGATGGCAATCAAATGGCAATGGAGAAGACATATCATTGGGGCGTTTTATTCCACTACTTAGACGTTATTCGACTTCTTAGACTTTTTATTCCACTATCTAGCAGTGTAGTTTTTATTTCAACTTATTGATATTCACGAATCTTTTGTCGGTATGCAATTTCGTTATTTTGGTATGCACGACTCATGAATTATTTAACGGTATAATTTGGAATGAAGATTCGTTGTTTTGGTATGCACAAATATTTAGTAGGTATGCATTTTTTATGTTATGGTATTCACGATATATGAAGTGTATAACGGTATAGTTGATGCATTTCGTTTAAAGTAGTAGACTATTCGAATGTATGAAATACGCAAAAAAGCAAAAACGTTCAAAAACATACACATCAATAATTTCATAAAACAAATGCCCAAATCCCAAATTCATGGTTATGAGTAGCTAATGAATATTGCAATACATATTCTGAATATCAAAACAATAATGTTGCATATTAGTAGACTACACATTTTCTTTGCAATTTCTGCTATCATGTCTGGCATACTTGTTGCACTTTTTGCATTTTCTCATGCCTTTCTTTGCATTTTCGGCTACAACCTTCCTTTTCCCAGCTTCGGCTATAGACTTCTCCTTTCCATCTTTGTACCTCTTACCGGTGCCTTTGTTCTTCGCTTGTACTGGAGGTTGAACGTAGACCTCATCCGGCGCACTAATTCCCGCAAAGCTCTCTACCATTGACTCTCTTACTCCTCATCCTGATGAAGAGGACCACATATCTACACAACACCATTGCATAACTGGTCATTATTATTGCATATCAGGATATATACCATATAGGCGGCGATGGAAACCCTAAATCAATAAACATTTACAGGTATGCAAATTATATAGTACAATATGCAAATTTTAAGTGTCGTTATGCAGACGTTTAACTTTTCATAGGTTATGATTATGATTAATAACATTGGAATATCATTGAAGAGATACTGCATACCCCTTCACCGCTTATGAATATCAGTATATAATATGAACTACCATAATCACGATGATCATGTATATCAGTTATGCAAAAACACTTGAACGCCATACCCAACACCATTGCATAACTGGTCAGTATTATTGCATATCAGGATATATACCATATAGGTGGCGATGGAAACCCTAAATCAATAAACATTTACAGGTATGCAAATTATATAGTACAATATGCAAAGTTTATGAGTCGTTATGCAGACGGTTAACTTTTCATAGGTTATGATTATGATTATAACATCGGAATATCATTGAACATTTACTGCATACCCTTTCACTGCTTATGAATATCAGTATATATATGAACTACCATAATCACGATGATCTTGTATATCAGTTATGCAAAAATACTTGAACGATATTCCGATTATGTAATCTGATATTCACAAATTTAACAGATATGCAGATTATATATAGAAGTATTCGTATTTCCGTATCAATATCCAGAATTTTCACTTTCAATTCTTTGCATAGACTGATATGCATAAACGTACACAGAATATGTGCGTGATCTAATAACAGTGACATCAGAAAATGCTTTCGGATTGAATGCATATCAAAGATAATCAAACTCAGTACTCATAATAGTATCAAGAACTCAACGCTAAACCCTAAAATTCACAGCAAATACAAATCATTCATAAAATTCACAACGAACGGTTTGAATATCCTAGAACAACGGACTAATACGAACTAACCTTCTTCCATGTTCAAATCCAGCATTTGAGAACGACAATTTCCGCCTGTGTGGTTGTTGAAGAAGATCGGCAATGGAGGAGAAGAGGAAGCAGACGTAGAAGACGCAACTACCACAATCGTTCAACGAGAAATATTGCATATTCTCTCTCCTATTTTAGATTTTCCCTTTTTTCTCATCCGTTTTTTATGGTAATTGGTTTTAGTGGGCCTTGTATTATGAAAACACACCTACCATAAAATCCCTACAACCCCTCCATCCATCAATCCATTTGCTTTAATCCAACGATCCTCATTTATGTACCCGTTTCACCACAAGACTCGTTTTATCTGAGCGCCCCTCTATATATATATATATGGATTTTTATTATTATTACGGATATATATATAGGGAATTGAATTGAGTGTAAATGGATATGTGTTAGCTCGTGAAGGAGAGTGGGGTCCTCTGGAATGCAAATTCTGTCATGTTACAATATTCCACCACTTGCAATAATCTTGCATGTACGTTAACGTTACTCCTTATATATAATATATAGTTTATTACTCCGTATCTTCGTGGCCTACGTACGTATTATTAAGAAAGACGTACGTGGTCGCCGACTACCTCGTCTCTTTTTTTTTTTTTCTTTTTAGTTTTGGGGTTTCATGTGTTAGACTCTCCGCTTTCAGGCGTTTTTCATTTGCTTGTCGATGATGTTAGGGGTCGGACAATACCCCGTTTTGTTTAAGTTGATCTTTTTTCTTTGAACTTGAGAGTTTCGTATCTCTTTCTACCAAAAAAAGTGCCCAGAAATTTTGACCGCCCATCGTGTATTATACTGATTACATGATATTAATTATGTATTTTCACACTTTATTTTTTTATTTTTTATAGGACAAACTGTAATGTCCTTAGCTGCACTAAGGATCTTCAGTACATGATAGAATCCCTAGGAATTGATCAAAGAAAGAGAGTTAGGGAGGAAGGAGAGACAAGACATAGAAGAGAGATGGAAAAGGAATGAGCAATTGCATAAACTTTCATAACCGAATATGTTACAACTTCCACACCTTATAAGGCAAGGCTCTCAACAACATTCATATGTCATACCCACCTATACATAACTACGGGTATGACATTGCCTCCCATGTTAAGACTTGTTCTCAAGTCTTTACTGAAATTGGGAAATTGACATAAAATATGCCCAGCTGCCTCCCATGTGGCTTCAGAGTGATCCAAGTTCTTCCAGAGAATAAGCCATTCAGATATTGATGCACCATTAGAGAGGTAAGTGACCCGGGTATCCAAGATAACCGCAGGTTCCACAATAACAGAACCGGCAGAGTCTAATTCAGGAGGAGATGGCAACGGCAAAACCATAGGACCAATGTGTTTCTTAAGTTGCGAGACGTGAAACACATGATGGATTCTGGAAGTGGGAGGTAACTCCAATCGATAAGCAACTGCACCCACCTTAGCTAGCACCTTGTAAGGCCCATAGTACTTGGAACAAAGTTTCAAGTGACGACGAATTGCAATTGAAGATTGTCTGTACGGTTGCAACTTAAGGTAAACAAAGTCACCAACATCAAACTTTCGCTCCAAACGATGCTTGTCAGCCATCACTTTCATTCTATCTTGAGCTTGGCGTAGATGATCCTTTAACTGTGATAATGTCAACTCCTTGTCACACAACCAATCACCCACTGCTGCGGTTGAAATAGCTAAAACATCCATACCCAGTTGCGGAGGAGAAAAACCATACAAAGCCTGGAATGGAGTCGATTGTAAGGAGGTGTGATAATTGGAATTGTACCACCATTCTGCGAGAGATAACCAATGCATCCAACACCCTGGTTTAGCAGTTGTCATGGCACGGCGGCACGCAAATAAGCTTCTAAACACTGATTAACTCTTTATGTTTGTCCATCAGTCTGTGGATGATAAGCAGTGGAGAAGTGCAATGAAGTACCCAAGGCCATAAACAACTCCTTCCAAAAATGGCTAAGGAATATTTTGTCCCTATCAAACACAAGACTGAGAAAAAGACCATGTAATTTGAACACTGTATCCATGAATTCACGAGCCACTTTAGAAGCAGTGAATGGATGTGTCGATGGAACAAAATGTGCAAACTTAGTCAATCTATCAACAATGACTAAGATAGAATCCGTCCCTTTAGATTTAGGAAGTCCCTCCACAAAGTCCATAGAGATATGACTCCAAGGAATCTCAGGAATTGACAATGGATGAAGCAAACTTGGTTTTTTACTGTGTTCCACCTTGTTCTGCTGACAGTTGACACAATGTTGAACAAATAGCTCCACATTGTGTTTCATCCCCAGCCAATAAAACATAGTCTTCAGCCTTTGATAAGTCCCTTGCATCCCCGAATGTCCACCAAGAAAAGACTCATGTAAGGTAGAAATCAGTTTGTCTTGCAGCTCTTTATCTGACCCAATATAAATCCGATTCTTAAATCGAAGTAAACCTTTGAGTACCTTATAATCACCAGTAGCAGAGATAGATGTTGAAGCGAGCAATTGAAGAGCCACCGGATCTGAGGAATAACTTGCAATCACCTCTGTAACCCACTGAGGTTCAACTAAAGACAAACCGTGCATAGAAGCAACAAGATGCTCATCTCTCCTAGATAAGGCATCAGCTACTCGATTATCCACATCTTTTTTGTATAAGATTGTATAAGAAAGACCAAGTAACTTTCTAATGGCCTTTTGCTGAAGATGAATTGTCAACTTTTGATCCAAAAGGTGTCTCAAAGACTGATGATCAGTTTTGATAAAAAAAAATGTGCAGGTTCAAGATAATGTCGCCATTTATCAACTGCAAGGAGAATGGCCAATAGTTCTTTCTCATAAGTAGACATATGAGCTTGTGTACTGTGAATACCCTTACTAATGTAAGCAATTGGCCGACCCTGCTGCATCAAAACTGCTCCAATACCAACATCACAAGCATCAGTTTCAAGGATAAATGGAGACTCGAAATCTGGCAGCTTCAAGACAAGTGCAGAAGAGAGAATAGATTTAAGCCTGTCAAATGCATTTTGTGCAGCCAAGGGCCAAGAAAATTTCTCAAGCTTAAGAAGATCATTTAAAGGTCTGGCAATGATTCCATAATTCTCCACAAATCTTCTGTAGTAGCCCTGTAAGACCCAGAAAACCTCTCAAGGCTTTGAAAGAAGTAGGGACATGCCACTTCATAACAGCCTCAACTTTGGTAGGATCAGTAGATACCCCTGCAGCAGAAATCAAGTGTCCTAAATACTCAACAGTAGGCTGTGCAAAAGCATTTGTGAGGCCAAAGGGCATCACCTTAAACTCATAGTGGCCTTGATGAGTCCTAAATGCAGTCTTAGCAATGTCTTGTTCAGCCATAAGGACTTGATGATATCCTGCTCGCAAATCCAACTTAGAGAATATCACTGGCCCTTGTAGCTCATCCAGGAGTTCCTCTATATGAGGTATATGAAACTTATCCTTGACAGTTATGTCATTGAGTTGCCTATAATCAACACAAAAACGCCAAGACCCATCCTTCTTTTTGACCAAAAGTGTGGGAGATGCAAAATGACTTTGGCTTGGTCGAATAATAGAGGATTGTAGCATCTCTTGAACTTGTTTCTTGATCTCATTCTTCTGCAGAAATGGATATCTGTAGGGTCGAGTACATACTGGCAATGCCCATGGCTTTAACTGAATATTGTGTTCATGTCCACGAGATGGGGGCAGGTCTTGTGGTTCAGCAAAAATATCATCAAACCGATGCAAAAGCTGAATGATCGCTTCAGGCATTGTAACCTCTTGCATTAACACAGAGAACAACTGGGCAGCTTGAGTAATAAGCATAGGAACACCCCTACGAAGCCACTTCCTCAGTGTAGTACCACTCATGGCCTTTATGTGAGCTTGTTCAGTAACCCCTAAGATCTCTACTTGCTTGCCTTCCTTCAGAAATGAAATCTTGAGTTGCTTCAAGTCTAATAATACAGGACTATATTCCCTTAACCAATCACCTCCCAATATCATATCATACCCACCAAGCTTTATAATTCGAGGACAGAAGGAGAAGGAAGTACCATGCATGACCCAAGTAAACCCTTTGCACTGTTGATAACTAAACATCTTACAACCATTAGCTACAGCCACCTCTATTACTGTCGTATCTTGCAACTCAAATCCTACTTCAGAAGCAAGCCGGGGATCTAAGAAACTATGAGTTGCCCCACTATCAATAAGAATGGTAAGATGTTTGCCATTTGCTCTACCCTTGATCTTAATAGTTGTTAATGGACTGCTACCAGTATTAGAGTGAACATAGATTTCTTGTTCAACCACTTCAGGCTCAGTTTCCTCTGCAGTTTCTAAACTATCCAATCCCTGAACCTATCAATTCTGTATTTCATCTAACTCAGAAGCCAAAAGACCGTGCAAGGTCTGAACCTTACATTTATGGCCGACGAAATACTTTTAACCGCATTTATAACATAGACTAACAGCACGTCTATGATCCCTCAATTCACCAAAATTTGCAACCACAGACATAGGAAGAATATTACTCGGAGCATAAGTAATACCTGAGCTGAAAGATTTTGGTGGAATCTTGCTATCCACAACACTTGTTCTATGGGAAGAACTAGCATAATTGGATCGCCAAGGAGGTTTACTCAAGTTGACAATCGCTTGGACTGCCCTGTTATGAAGCTGTGCTTGCTCATATACCATGGCTAGAGAGGTCGATCGACTCAACTTGACCAAGGACTTTATTTCATTACGCAACCTACTGACAAAGCTCGAAACAAAATATGACTCTGGCAGTCTTGGATCAATAGCCAACATCCCAGCCCGCAACTCCTCAAATGTCTCTGTATAAGAATCCAAATCATCTTTCTGAAACAATTTATTGAACTGTTCTACAATTTCAGATTCACGTTGATCCCCAAAGCGATCGCAAACAGCTTCTTTGAATTCAGACCAAGAAATCTTGGGTTGTTGCATCAAAATTCCCTGGAACCAGTTGTCCGCTCTACCACAAGCATACATACTAGCAATCTCCATCTTTTGCAATTCAGGAATCGAGAAAATAACAAAATATTTCTCACTCTTGCGAATCCAACTTCTTGGTTTGGAACCATCAAAGCTAGGAAAATCCAATTTAGGCGGCCGATTCAAATTGCTACGATAATCACCTTGCCAAGAACCGGTGTGACCTCCAATTTCGCGTGGCGAATTGACTACAGAATGACCAGCTAATCCTTTGTCAACGATCGGATCGGCAATTCTTGCGTGTGGCAACCCCGGACCAAGAACTCCCCGAATCTGCGGCAACTAAACCTCCGTTGGCACTGAAACAGGAGCAACAAGAGCTTCCTCCGAATGAGGCGATTCAGTCGGTGCACGCGGAAGAAGAGATCGCATGAGCTCTGCTAATTGCTCAAATCTCCGATCAACATTCTTCTCAACATTCTTTTCCACATCTGCAATCATCCGCTTGTTATCTTCTTGTTGCTTCCTTGATTCTGTAACAAATTGTTGTGTTGAACCCATGAATTCCCTGAATTTAGGGATGGCAACGGGGCGGGGATTCCCCATTCCCCGTGAGGAATCCCCGCTACGGGGACGGGGACGAGGAATTTAAACGGGGATGGGGGCGGGGGAAAATTTAAACCCTGAGCGGGGACGGGGAGCGGGGCGGGGATAGAGATCCCCGCCCCGTCCCCGGCGGGGAAACCTGCGGGGATCCCCGCCGTATACAATATTTTTGTGATTTTCTAAATCTTAAATCCTAAATTTTATATTATTTAGTCCCTAAACCTTGTAACATTTAGACATTAAACCATAAATTTCAAATCATTTATACCCTAAATTGTAATAATATATAAATTTAGACAAAAAATTAAAAAATTATGTGTAGTGAAACGGGGACGGGGATCCCCGACAGGGAGCGGGGCCCAGCGGGGACGGGGGAAGATTTTGATCCCCGTTCGGGGATGGGGGCGGAGACTGGGGCAAAAAACAGGGACGGGGATGGGGAGAGTACTCCCCGCCCCGAACCCGCCCCGTTGCCATCCCTACCTGAATTCTTGTAATTGAGCATCTGTCCGACGAAGATTTTCCTCCATCTGCTTCAAGCGAGTTCCTTCCGTCATTGTTGAGGATCGAAGAGTCTGATACCACTTGTAATGTCCTTAGATGCACTAAGGATCTTCAATACCTGAGAATGATAGAATCCCTAGAGATTGATCAAAGAAAGATAGTTAGGGAGGAAGGAGAGACGAGACATAGAAGAGAGATGGAAAATGAATGAGCAATTGCATAAACTTTCATAACTGAATCTGTTACAACTTCCACACCTTATAAGGCAAGGCTTTCAACAACATTCATATGTCATACCCACCTATACATAACTACGGGTATGACACAAACACATTGAAAACACTTATCAAAATACTCCTTCCATTCATAATATTTAAGTTTTTTTTCTCATTTTATATTTTTTAAGATAAGGTAAGAATAGAAGAAAAAGAATGAGTTTTTCAATGAATAATAGATGAAGAATATGAATAGTAGACGTTAATTGAAAAACAAGTGCCTTGAAATTAGATCTAATTATTTTATAAAAAAATTGAATATTAATTATATATAAAAGGCCAAATATTCTAAATTAAAAATTATAATTAAAAAGGTCAAATATTACAAAAATGGATGTAATATTTATTATATGAAAAGTTAGAGACGAAAAGAGATACAAAAAATCCAAATACTCTCTCCGTATAGAAAATATTCTCATTTTAGTCCAAAATTTTGTAAAGAAAAGATTGTCATTTTAGGTGTTTAGGTAATAATTTATTGAATATTTATGAGGGTTGACATTGGAAATTGTATTTTTTGGCTTTTTTATACAAATTATCTATGTCTATTGGCTATAATTGAGATGAATTATTAAATTATTGTTATTTTTTGTTAAAAAATTATGAGAATATAGGATAATTATTGTATTTCTTAATAAGTGTGTCAAATTCTATAATGACAACTTTTTTTATACTGAGGAAGGAGTATTAAATTGGAAAAAAGTTTAGAGGTAGGGGATAAATAAATTCCCATTAGACATTGAGAAGTGAGAAAGGAACAACTCTCAATTTCCCGGAAATTCTTTGTGCTGTAAAATCATAAATTCTCGCAGTAGTTTATTTCCCACCTAATTAATTACTGCTGTAATAAGAAAGGCAAAAACGACATGTTTTAGCCATGTGGTCTTGCCTGACATATGGTAGCAGCAGCTCTGCTCTCCACGGGCTGTTAACTACGCCCTACATAAACATACATTTTGCAGATTTTGAACACCAAAATTCCAATTTCAACTCTTCCAAATAAGACAAGTTTTCAATTAATATTCAAGTTTATTCCTTACATAGATTTAGCAATTTCTGATATCCTAAGCCACCAACTGTATTTTTCCAATTATAGCTATAGCAAGATATAAATAAGTTTACAAATTTTAAAATAAAAACAAGATATTACCATTGACCAAAAAACAAGCTATAACCGAAATGTTGCTTTTGCCTACAAAAATAATTAGTCATTTTTCAAAAATATAAGTTCTAGTATAACTATAACTTAATTAAGTGCTCTTTTGGTTAAACGTAGGTATTGTAATTTTCATGAAGTTATTTTCCCGATTTAGGAATTTGGAATAAATATGTTTGGTTTATATTTTAAAATATATAAACTAAAAGAAGTTAAGATTTTATGTTCAAGAAGGTGGAAATAAAGTTACCTAAAAAATAATAGGTAAGTCTATTTTCTATATATTGTAAGAATGTAATCTAGAAAAACATTCTTTTAATTTTCTGTGAATTTTTTTCCAACCAAAACATTTTTTTTTTTTTATACTTTCAGATACATTCTAATTAGATCTGTCAACTGGGTTGGACGGGTCGGGTCAAGTCGGATTCGGGTCAAATCGGGTTCGAGTCGATTGGGTTCGTTAAAATTTTCGGGTCGGGCTGGTCGGGTTCAGGTTGATCCAGCGGGTCGAAGGTGTCCATTTTTTATGATTGATATTATGATTTTTAAATTTAATACAAAAAATAATATTATATACTAATTTAATAAAATATTTAATATAAATAAAATATATGAAATAACGGGGTCTCTCGAACTCAGATTCACTATTCGGGTCGGTTCGGGTCTTTCTTGACCCAGTGACTTTCAGGTCGGGTCTTGACCCAAAAAAATCGGATCGGATCAGTTTTTGACAGGTCTAATTCTAATTCATACAAACTTTATTGTCAACCAAACAAGCACTAAAATATTCTGACTTTATCTAATTTAAATTAATGTGGAGTAATAAGTTTATATGCCCTCTTCACGATATAGAATTTCGTTAAGAAATGCCAAAAATACCGATAAATCGAAAATCTTACTAAGAGAGTATCAGTATCACCATCTTAAATACATTTTAAATTTCAACAAAAAAATACATTTTAAATGAACTAGCCCAAAAAAATAGGACCAAAACCTATATAAAATTTTAATTAATCTTTATTTTTCTAAATGCCAATTATCTCGGGTCAAGTCTACCGTGTTACTGGTGTTAGACATAAATATATTTTACCATTTTAAAAAAGAAAAGGTAATTTAGCAACGTTGTTGAACTTGTGAACTCTTAGCAGAAAATGGTTTCTGTGGTACAGTTTAAATTCTCTTATCGATCACACTCCAAACATATTACGGAGTATTAAATTCAATCTGAGTCTTAAGTCAAATTTTTTTTTGAGCGTAATAAGTCAAAGTTATGGCTTTATTGCACGTACATAACAATATCAACATAAACTCTTGACCCAAAAAAGTTTCTAAGATAAATAAATAACATCTTACAATATAATGACTTTAATTTCTCATAAGTGTACACTACATTCGGAGATTAATGAGCCGCAATTTCATATACGGACTAATAACTAACTTTAATTAACTAGCTATAATAATTGACAGTTGAGCAAAAAGTAATTAGTTCCTAAAGTCACGTAGGAGAAGTAAATATTTTGCTTATTATATTAAATCATTAAAACAAACTTTGCACGCTAGGGTTAGGGTTAGGTGCAACTTGATAAGGATTATCAAATTAATAAGGAGATTATAGTATGTAGGTGTAGAAATATTATAGTAATACAGTTAACTAGATATTATTTGAAATTGCGTGATCGAAGACTAGTCCGCGAGAAGAAACAAATGACACTTAGATAGCGGGAACAAAGAGCCGTGATGTGATTATATTCTTTTTCGGATTAAACAAATTAAAAAACAGAATTATTAATTATTATTATTATTATTCATTGGAGAAGCATCAAATGAGAATAGTAAAATAAGAGAAAAATGAGAATAAAAGGAGGTCGTCGGATCGGAGTGGAATCAACGCTCCAGATTAGACTTTCATTAAAAGCTGTATAATTCGGGCGTGTCGAATTTTTCGGCCGTATTATTCGCGTTTTATTGGCGAATAATACGGATTTTGACTTCTTTTTTTGCTGGGTACTTTTTTTGTTCGCTGTCATTGAACAATTATGTTCAACGCCTTGAACACTTGCATCCAGGACCATGAACACTGATGTTTCAAGCCTTGAACACTTGTGATTTTGCTTATTTTTTTATTGGGCACTTTTTTTGTTCGCTGTCATTGAACAACGCCTTGAACATATTTTTGATGTTCATCGCTGTTCTCATAAATGTTCATCACTTTCATACAAGATGTTCAATATTCTAGCCGAATTTTACCCGTATTTCCCCCCAATTTTGACCGAGGTTTTTCCGTATTATACGCGTTTTGGGGGGGAAATATTTTTCACTCGTTGTGCACATATTTTCGATGTTCATCACTTTTTCCATAAATGTTCACCACTTTCATACAATATGTTCACTGTTTCAGTCGAATTTTACCCGTATTTTCCCCCAATTTTACCCAAATTTTTATTAAGCGTATTTTTTTTGGAAAAACGCTTTCACTCGTTGTGAACATATTTTTGATATTCATCACTTTATCCATAAATGTTCACCACTTTTAATCCAGATGTTTTATACTAGTATACTGTGATGAACATCTACGAGCAAAATAGTGAACATCTATGTTCACTGAAGGGTTGTGAACAAATTTTTGTTCATCACTTTGTCCATAATTTTTCACCACTTTCATTCTAGATGCTCACTATATTGTGATGAACATTTACGAATAAAATAACGAACATTTGTGCTCACTGAGGGGTTGTGAATATTTTTTTGATGTCCATCATTTGTTTTATACAAACATGTGAACAACTATGCCTACATGTGCATCACAAAATACATACAAGAAAAAAGTACATTTTACTTACTTTAAACTTGATTTTATATTAAAGATTACTAATATTGCGTCATATAAACATGCAGTGAACATTAAATAATTATTTTTATAAAGATTTGAGAGTTTAGAAAGGAAAAAAAAAAGAATAAAAACACTAGAAAATTCAATATTTTTTAGTGTAAAGTGGTGAACATCGTTGTATACTACGATGAACATATACGAACAAAACAGTGAACATCTGTATTAACTGGGAACAGACACGCGCGCGAGGGAGGAAACGCTGGTGATACGTACGTTCTCAGTTCTCTCTTAGAATTTGATTCTCACCAGAACCGGATCCATTATTCAGTAATTGATTCCCAAGACATACTCATCTTTACCTAAGAGTTGGTGGCAGTTTTGGATGGATCCGTTATATATAAGAGAATGGGAAAAAGGCAGATGTTAGAACACAAGCTAATGGAATTATTTGCAGACAAAAATATTTGATTTTTTTAAATAATTTTTAAAAAAAGCAGATCTGAAAAATGATGACGATAATGATAACAAAGGAAAAGGGAATCGATGTTGGCATGTATCTGACCTTTACTGTTCGTCGTCTCCTCGAAACACCCCATAATTTTTTGATGTTTTATGGGATTAATTTTACACTTTTTGGAATTTTTTTATGAAAAGTTTCAGTATGAGAGATCTGATTTTTGTCAGTGACTTACTGAATTGGAAAATCAACTCGTCTCCGTTAACATGCAAATCTCAATAGTTCAATATCTGAGTCGGAACAGATAAAAAGAAAGAATTACTATACGGTGTGAACTGTCACAAGAACTACTATAGCTTAACTGAGATTTCACGCGGTTAATAAAAAAAAAGGATTAATAATTTGAACATCTATATGTGATCGCCAAACATTTGTTATAGCTTGCATGCAGTACCTTAGCTTGTGATGAGATATTGTTTTTCATATAGCTAAAGAAATTAACATTAATTAATCATCAAAGTTTCAACTTTTGTTGGAATATATCATCCAACATCTAAAGTTGGGACATAACTCACTTAATATTGTTAATTAGTTTTAGGATGAAACATTGTTAGCCTTATATATTTGACATATCTGTGCCTATGTGCTCATGTCCGTACAACCCTCAGTCTATAGGTCCACGGACTTTCACATGGTATTAGAGTTGGTTCAGTCTTGGGTCCCTTTCTTGGGTTGATTGAGTCTGACTATAAAGAGATTGAGATGCTCACCCACACCCGTTTATCCAAGTGTCAACTGGGCTTGGCCAATTGTCCGACGTGTTGAAATATAGCATCTCACATCTAAAGTTGGGACATAACTCGCCTAGTATATAAGTTTGATGGACTCCTCCTCCTATTGTCAAGAGAGTGTTTTTCAATAAACTCAAAAAGAGGTTTAATAAAGAAACAAAAACGACATAAAATAGATATAAACGCATTAGAACCAATATAAACAAAGAAACACTCAAGACATGTACACTATCCCAATAAAACGAGCCTATTTAATTAACTCTTTAATTACCTATCATTATCATAGAAAGTTAATTAACTTTACATGAAAGAACTAGCTAGAATATATATCTCTTACCATGTTAAAGAAATTTTTATGTGTGTATATACGTACAGAGATTTTGACGGGACCTATGAAACGAGATGGAATGTCGAAATTAATCACTTATCAGATAAAAAGTTGGGATCTACATATTCTAAAACAAATTTCAGTTCTAATTTGCAACTCTCACTATTGATAAATTAATGAGAGAGAATTCAAATTTGGAAATCATACCGCATCATATAATGTCGGAATTCGGAGGAATTCAAATCAGAGAAAAAAGAAAAACTTACGATGGAAAAAACCTTCATTGATCATATAAATTTATTTTCATGAATGAAAACGCAGAACCAATATTAACCGAAGCAAACAAGCGTGGAAAATCAACGGCAATCAAGACATACGTTTTGGCCTTCCGGAATTCTCTTAATTAACGATAATACAAATGAAACCTGAAACGGATTGAAATCGAGACTGACAATTTAACAATTGTTAATGTTATCAAAGGCATTTTGGACTATCATGGAAAATCGAAATTATAATATCTGATATTATTATTCTGCTACAATATTTTGTGAGAATAAGATAGTCATATATTCCGTGAATTGAACTTTGTGGCGCCTCATTATAAATCTTTGTCACTCAAATTCCTTGAAAGATATCTTGACAAATTTAGAATTCAATGTTCTCAAATGCAGTGATCGATGATCTCTGTGTACATTTGTTAATGTCGTGAGTTTGAGCTCAGATGCATGATTACTGGTTTTAGCTAGCTAATTAATTATATCCTTTTAACACATTGCAGAAATTCAGCTTGAATGCAATCAAGACTAGTTGGCCTAATATGATATTCTACCCAGGATTGGAGAGATATATATACAATTTGATTTTATGTATATAATTATATATGACTTGCATGTTACAATTGACTAATGTATTGCAATTTTTTTCTTTGGGTAAATGAGTAATTAATTTCACTTGAAAGTGAAAGATTGAATATATAGGAAATATTACTATTCCTGGTCAATGCTAAGACAGAACTGGAAAAATGCATAGGAATTGGAAAGAAACCCATACAGAGAAAGCTAGCAAGAGATCTATCTATTGCACTTCTCAAAAGAATTCATTAATTAGTGCTTAATCCATCTTTTAACTAATAAGATCAAGTTAGTACTTCACAGAATTTGATCCTCAAATGTATCACAAAAAATAAACAAAACTTAAGTAATAGAGATATATTTTATATATATATATATATATATATAGCACTCTGTTCACAAGGGCTTCATTAGCCATGTGATTACTATCAACCACAAACCCAAAGACTAAGACAAATTCTGCAACAACACATGAAATTTAACATAAACATGCAAGTCAAGAAACAAATCTCAACCTAATAAGAAATTACCCACCAAGCCTAAGCTCAAGATCTATCTCTTTTGAAGACCCAACATTAATCTCACTCTTGTGATCAACTTCACCGCCTTTCGATAACAAGATCAACGGTGGAGATGCTTCCGTTGACGTGGCGACGATCTTCCTCCTCTTGAAACTTGTATCTTCCTCATCACCCCTATTCCTCCTAACCACCAAATTCAAGCTTATAGACAACTCCGAATTAATCGCACACTTAGTATGTTCCTCAAGATCCCGACACTCGACTTCTATGATCTTCGCCTCGTTTTTCGCGTAATTAGGCAAAGATTGCATGGAGCTCGGATTAATATTAGGGTTAGGGCTAGTGCTAGTGCTAGTGCCGTACACAAAAGTGGAGAGATTGTGAGAGGGGCATTTCTTGTAATTAGGTTTCAAGAAAGGGGTAATTGGAGGAGGAGGAGGAGGAGGTTGGGGCGTGTTTGGCAACTGCTTAAGCCGAGCCCTATCACGCCTATGGACGTTCATGTGACCACCCAAGGCTTGTGCTGACCTAAACTCACGCCTGCAGAAGCTGCAAGTGTAAGATCTGGGGGGCCAAACGCACCCTGAAGAACCTAGGACCCCAGCCGCGTCCTCCGCGAAGGCTCGCTCTTCCCACGACTCGTAGGGCTCGGGTTTCCGCTTTGTGGCGGCTGGTGGGGCCCACGTCGACCAGTTGTATGGTCCAGCTTGTTGGTGGTGATCATGATCCATGTCGCCGGTCGGAATTGATAGGGTTGATTGATTAAGGGAGTGTATGAGAATGTGTGTTTGGAGTAGTATTTAGTTAGGTTTTGGGAAGAATGAGAAAGGGGAGTAAATTATTATTTCATGAATGGGGAGAAGATTATAAGGAAAGATGGTTTAATTTTAAGGGGGGACTTCATTGGGGGTTGTGTCTATCTATCGCACTCTTTCTTGATATTGTGATTACGAAGGGGAGAAAAGAGACTTTTGAGGTCAGCCGTATGTAAAAGTGGGACCCTCGGTGAATGTAGACCAGCTTATTGTTTTTTTTATTTATTTATTTATAAGTGTCATCCTTATCAGTTAAGTTGGAATGGATGATCATATGGTGTTTGTAACGGTAGAATACTGAGAATGTTGTGGATTGGGGCGAATTGTGTTGAAAGTAGAGATAAATTAAGAAATAAGGACTAAAAATGATCGTTTTATTTTGAAAATTTAAACTTTCAAACCAACAAATTATAATATTAACTACATATTGTAAATAAAAAAGAATATAGATAAATTTTTTGATTGAAGTCTCGACTGATTTGATGATGTAAACTCCGTAATATAGCAAAAGTAAATTACTTATCACATCCAATTACGAAGAGACGTTGAGTACATGTCATCAAATCAACTAAATTTATCTATTTCTTTTGTGGTTCATGAGTATATAATTAATTAAGGATTATTTTTGGTTGATTTTAAAGTTGAGATCTTTTTTGGTTTATTAGTGTAAATTGATGTTATTTTTTATAATGTTTCCTATTTTTTGGTATTTCGTCTGCTTAATTCATCGGACAGAATCGCTTTACGTCTAGCTATAGAAGCCTTTTGATGGAACGACCCTACTACTCCAGTCTTTTTATATACGCCACCGGGAGATTAGATTCAAACCCGAATATCTGAATAAATGCTTAAGATAACCTAGCGCCTCAACCCATCGACTAGTGACAAAAGTATATTTTTGGAATAAACGTTTTTTAAGATTATATTGTTTTCAATGGGGCGATAAATTCTATTTAATCAAATTAATGTAGGACTATCAGATGGTATATTGCAAGGGCTCGATTGCCATCTGATTTTTACCAATGCCCAACGAATACTGACGTGAAGTAACTAGGGTTCCATTATTATAATGTACAGTTAAGATAGGATTATTGTAAGTCTCTTATACCCATTTTTTCTTACGTTGATTTTTTTTTTAAATAAAGGGTAGATTTATATAATGAATCTGAAATAAAGTATTTACAAAAGGAGTGCCAACTGCCAAGCTAGAAGCAGCAAGCTGACGGTATGTATAGATGTATGTTTAATTAATACGTAAAATGTAAAGATGCATATTTAATACGTAAAATGTCTTAAAGACTATATAAAATTAGTATATAATTAAGGTTTATTTTATCAATTAATTTTATGATGAAATTTTACTTGATTTATGTATCGTGCTTATATACTCATGCTACGCAACAGTTTTGTAATTAAGCGAAACAAAAGTGTAAAATACACCGTTTTTTTTTCCTAAATTTAATTTGGGTATGATCGAAGTGAGTGATCTATCACTCTGCGTCCAGTGTTTCGTTGTAACTTGTTAAGCTTCGAAGGGCGTTCGATTCGTTCGGCTCGATCCAACATTTTCGGACCTCCAAAATATGGGTATCGGGTGAAATGGATCCTGACTTCTGAATAAGGATTGGCCCAACTATTCCCAGCGGCCCAGCCCAACACCTCCAATAAATAAAATACAATTTGCTTAACTAAAATCTTATATTATTACTTTAAAAATATATTTATGCGTCTTGGCCTCTTGGGTTACCTTTTTTTTTAAATCATTTCTATTCATCACGATCGAAATATAGAAAAAAGACTTGCAAAACTAATTCATAAACCAAGAAAAGGCATTCAATTAAAACTTGTACGTTCACATACGGATATATTTAGAATGTTCATAACATATATAGGTGTGCATAAGAACTACTAAAAAACTGAAAAGTCGTAAGTGTAGTTATCCTGGACCGGTTATATATTATAAATGATTAGTACGTATATCAACGTCTACCTTTTTTTATTATTGAGGAGAAGGTCATTTTTGATATTGCGTTTTACAAAGTCAATGAAATTAAATATAAACTAATTATAGCCAAATAGACAGTAAGGGGGTGAAACTAAAATTAAAATTGACACATTAAAAATTAATCACATGTGGCGGCAAAAGGGCCACATAGCTACAGTATCCGATCTTATCAAAGAGTTATATACTAAAAATATCATTGTTTATGACATATAGTTATTAATAATCTATATATAGAATAATTATAAAAATGTCAACATTTTCTAACTAATTATAAGCTGAATCTTTATACAGACAAACAGATGGTTACAAAAAAAAAAAAAAACATTATTTAAGAAAAGATTTGGCATATATACGTGCACGAGAAGTTTATATACACATGTAATCCAGTTACAGACTTCAGTACATAAATATATTTCAATTACTGTCATCAGATAACGACATTAACGTACTCTTTACTGCTGGTAAAACCCTTGCTTTGTCAATGATTTAGGTGGATAATTCTTTCATTATTTTCATACTTTGTACAAGTACATATTAATAATTTAGTACAATTGGGATAATGCACATAATTCAGTTTTCAAGAAAAAATCTATATTTTTTCTGATAATTAACATTATACAAAATTAGACTATAGCATAAGAACATTGCTATGATGAATGGGGTGACGTTATGTTTGTTTAATTGGGGGCAAGATATATGGTCGGCAAAACGAAGGCCTTACAAATAACGAAGAATCGATTTAATTAGCTCTCTTTTCTTTAATTTGATCTCTATCTCTATCATTATCATTAAATATTATATTATTTTTAATTGTTAAGAAAAAAAACAAGTTTTGTTTAGAATACCCCCTCTTTTTTTATGGAATTATTGGCAGCCCTAATGGATTAACTTATTTTTTGGGCGGCTCTATCCTGAAATTGAGAATTGAAAATACGTATATAATATATGCAAAAAGTAGTTTCTGTTATTTCATAAACAGATATTCTTTAATATATTTATATAGAAAAAATTATCATCAGAAAAGTGTAATCAGTAAGTATTATTATATTGATTATAATTTCTGTATACTGTATATAAAAACGAAATCGGAATGGTCATATTGTCAAATTTAATTTGGTTCGAAACCTGATTTCATTGACAAAAAGCTGATTAATTAATGCCATATATGAATTAGCACTTGCGTTCTGAAGTGGATTAACCTTATTGCACGTTAACATGAAAAGTTTACATATTCTTCCTTTGTAAGAAGATTAACTAACCCCTCAAATTAAGAAACCGATGGGGAAAATAATAATAAATAAGGAAATAGAAGCTGCCTAAGTCATTATAACAGCTGGGTAAATCCAAGAATGATAATCTTGTATCTAGGAATAAATCAATTCAAAGGGATCACTCTCGATCTTCAGAACTTGTCTAATTCTACAAATTGATATTTTCCAACTTACGTAATTGTTACATATGCATCCATGTTCGTTGCCGCCGAAAAATCATAATTCACTCTTTTGGATAGGAAAGTCATAATTCACTAATTTATATATGGATCCGGGAAAAACAGTTATACTATCCGAAAGTATTTAAATAATATTTTGACCAAAGATATATTTTTCATATATATTGACGGCAAGTTACATGCTTCATGCCACATCGATGATCATTACAAATCAATGGATCCAAGTAGCCAAGAAACCAACACTACAACAAACTCAACAAAGCACGTCGTCAACCAAACAAGCCCTAAAAAGGCAACTAGCACCACCAAGGAGTTGAGCCCACATTACGTGCGGTCTTACACGTGTACCTTCTGCGAGAAGGGCTTCTCCAACGCCCAAGCCCTCGGCGGCCACATGAACATCCACAGGCGGGACCGGGCCCGCCTCCGCAACCTAGACGACTCCGACTTGGGCACCAAGCACGCCACCATGATCACCTGGGAGCGGAACCACCATGCCAATGATCAGGGGCGATCCAACGGTGGTGGTGGTGGTGGTGGTGGTGGGGACCACGTCGATCTGGAGCTGAGGCTAGGCTCAACCTCGTCGTCTTCTGCTCCCAAAACCTCATGAATTATTGAAGTGGGCGAAATTTGGTCAGCTTTTAATTCTTCTTTCGTCTGTTTTTATTTTTATTTTTTTTCATTTGAAAGATAGAGCTTATATTGATTATATATACGTACGTTTAGTAATTGTATAGTCTTTGATATACATATATATATATGAAGAAGGATTTCATTTGTATAAAATTAACTACAGAGTACGTCAATATTCACAAAAAGTTAATGAGATCTAGATGGCTATGGTAATTTCATCTTTATTTTTTGGGTGCAATTATTGCATCTTTTTGTTGTTCTTCATCGTTAGATTTTATTGCTTAAGCCTGGTTTCCAAGTGTCAAGGCTTTCTCTGTAGGGATTGGTCTCTCCAATTCTGTCACACTTTCCGAGAAGTGAACGTTGTCGCCGATCATCTTGTGCTCTTTCTTTTCCTTTGGGTTGTCATAGACTGTCTTCTTCTTGTGTTATGTCTTTTGTTTCGGATGATTTCCGAGGTCGTTCTTTTCCTCGTAAGACATTGTAGTTCTTTTTCTGAATTTTGTCTTTATTAAGCCTTGAAGAGTTCCGCCTCTTCTTCGATCAAAAAAATATATTTCATTTAGCATCTCAAACAAAAATAATTAAACACCAAGAATAATAGCTCGTATAATCAGCTCATGTATGTTCATATAACCTGCATCGATCTCTGGCTAATTAATTACCTCACATACATATAATTAAAGTGGTTTTTAATTTGGTAAAATTCAAAAATCTTAAATTGCGTAGAAATTCACGAACTAGACAATTTAAAAAACGAGAGAAATGTTTTTTTTAAATGTTTTCACAAATTAAATTGTTATATATATTTTATGCTGAATATGAGTACTAAGAATATTATTAACTAAATATTATATATATTTTTCAGGTAAATACAATTCCTATTATTTGGAAAATTTCTAACGTTAGTCTGTATAAGTATACATGTTTACTTTTTAGCGCATAGGCAAAATTGTCTTTCAGCACATAGGCTCCTCACGTTACGTGTGAAAAAACAGGTCCACACGTAACGTGGGAAGAGTCTTCACACGTAACGTGTGGATATGGTCCACATGGTACGTGAGGAGTTTCGAACCACATAACGTGTAGTATTTATTTGTGTTTTAATGTTGTGTATGAACCATAAGATTGTTTTTAAATAGACATTAGGGGATGGCTACCCCCATTGTGTAGCCCAACTTGTATTAATCTTTATAAGAACAATACAAAATGATCATCAACTTAGAAGACAATACAAATTGTTCATTATGCTGATTGACTACAACCACATTTAGCACACAATACAAATTGATCATAAACTTAGAAAAAATTAGAGAAAAGATATGACACTGCTTTAGCGTTTGAAGAAATTACGGTAGTCTCTGGTGAACATTCGCTTCATATGATATCTCTGGTTTGCTAAATTTGCTTGCTTCCTACAAAGGTTGATAGTACATAAACAACATTACACAAAAGATACGACATTAATCACCTACGATGTACATCATTTAGTAGATTGAAGTTATACCTACGAATGTTATCAAGATCTTGATTTTCCTTAACAAGATCTTGATTTTCCTTAACAATATCTTATTTTTCCTGCCATTGTTGTCGAATAACCGTGTGTGCCCTGTCCTCGTACATTGGATCAATCCACTCCCTGAAATGACACCCCACTTTTGGGAATCCCCAATACCTCCTTCTGTAGTTCCACTGCAAATCCCAAGTTCGGACAACGACATTCAAATTACAGTAGCATAGCCTATCTGCGTGTGTTGATGATTTTGATGAAGATGCCATTATTTGTTGTAGTGTTTGGGTTCTTACAAATATCATAAATCCATTAATATCATAAATCAGTGTTACTAAATCGATAGAAACTGAAAGGAGAAGCTTACCCAAAAGTTTATCTGTAGGCGTCGCTTGTGTTGGAATTGTTGTAGTGAACAAACAATCCTAATGCTTCTTATATAGTGAAAAAAACAGGCAATGTGTTTGACAACTAATAAGCAGCTGGAAAAAAACTGACTAACGTGTTTGACAAATGTTTGACAACTGTTGTATATAGCTGTATACAATTGTAGTCACGAGTCTTTTATCATAAACCTCAAAACGCTAAACCCTAAATCGTAAACTATAAACCGTAAATGGCTTGATACTTGACCCTAAACCCCCTAAACCTTAAACCCTAAACACAAAACCCTAAAATCTAAGGGGGAAATGTATCACCACGTAACGTGTGAGCACCTCCAACACTTAACGTGTGGAAGATGCTCACACGTAACGTGTGGGAGATGTTCACACATAACGTGGGGATATGGTGGATGTAAAACGCATTGAATTAACATTTTGTCCCCACCTAACTGAATTAATGGTCCCCTAACTTCATCTTCTCTGGCTAAGGACACAATTTCGAGCCTAAACCCTCAAATTTTAAGCACCCTCAAATTTTAAACACCCTCAAATTTTTCAAAAAAATAGGACAACATGAACAACAATGATTATTGGAACAACAATGATGAAGAGGATCTACCTCCAAATGAGATAATTTCCCTTATTTGAAGTTAAAGTTTTCATTTTTTGTTAGGGACATGTTCAAAGTTTTGATCTTTAGTTGTTGAAAACAATACATGATATTTTTTGTTTAGGTGTTAGAAACCAAGTTTTACATGCTAGATTTTCAAAGTTTTGAACTTGATATTTGTTGTTTAGGTATTAGAAACCAAGTTTTACATGCTAGTTTTTTAGGGATACATGTGTAAGAAAGCAAGATCCATGTTACATTGAAGAAACATATCCACACATAACGTGTGAAACATGTCCACACATAATGTGTGAAGCATCTCAACACGTTATGTGTGGAGATGCTTCCCACATAACGTGCGGAATAGCTTCCTTAAAGGGAATTATGGTTTCACACTTAATAATTAGTTCACTACTTGATGAGACGATTCCATGTGTATGCAGACGAACTATTTTGTGTACGAGGGGTTGAACAATATTTCACTCGATGATTGGAGCACCCCACAACAATCCTTTTCTGGTTGGGAAACACCTCATGAACCGTTGTCAGAATGGAACACACCATCTGAGTGGAAAACACCAGAAGAGATACCATTCTTCTCACTTGGAGTGTTTGACGAGAGCTTTCCGCCTCCATAAGCATCTTTATCTCATGAAGAGACTCAGAATTCGGCTTCTGCTAACCCACAATTCGGCTTTCCATCCCTACACACACAGACTCAGTTCAGAAATGATCCAGAAGATGATGTTTTCGTCTCTGCTAATTATTCAGAGTTCTTCACAACATACCAAATCTAGGAGTCCAGCTAAGAAGCATTTAAATGGGGGCGGGAGACTGCTATGTGTCATAACTTCTGCATCATAAAGTGGAGGAATAAACCTTCCATAGGAGGAGCCCTTGGGGGGACTTGGTTACCGTGCGATAGGCATGGACAAAACATCCGTAAACAAGCTGACCAAGTGAGGGAGATCACAAAGTCGAAGAAGTGTGGGTGTCCATTCATGTTGAGGTTGAAAGAAGGGCCGAAGGGATCATGGAAGATCAATGTACAGACTGGAACTCACAATCATGTGATCAAAGAGAATTTGTTTAGTCATGCATTAGTTGGTCGACCAAACGCTGAAGAGAAGGAGATTATTAGGATGATGACAGTTAATCATTGCAAGGCTCAAAAGATTTTTACTACAATCAGTTGTCTCTGCACTAACAAGTATAACACATCCAGAGCGGACTACTCTGCAAGAGCCAGTTAAAGTTAGACATAAGGGTCGGCCTCAAGGAGCTCTAAACATTCCCACCAAAAGGCAACCGTCAGCATGGGATTACACTGACCAAGAGATGGAGGGAACACCTCCGAAGAAGCAAAAAGCAAGACCACTTAAGGAAGCTTCAACCATGTCATGGCAACCATGGAAGTCTATGCCTTCGGGTCACACAACGTTGATCAAACACCCTAGGCGATATATTACCCACTTTCCCAAGTGTATGAAACCACACGTGGGAGGATGGTGGGAAATACTTGGTGATGGAAACTGTGGATACAGATCAATTGCGCATGGTCTGTGTTTTGGGCAGGAGCAGTGGGCTTTTGTCGACGTACCATGATCGCTACGTTGAAACAAGAGTATGAGCTATTCACGCCAATTTGGATGTCTACGATGATACTTGAGGCAATGGAGGCGAATCTTGCATGGTTTCCTGTGCCCTACATGCTTGTCCCATGGGAGATGTGGTTGGACCTCCCGGATATGGGATGTTTGGTGGCTACTGCATTCAACTGTGTGTTTGTCTCCATCGGTGTTGGTGTAGGAAAGACATACATGCCTATGAGGGCGAATCCAAACCAAGCGGTTGGAGAGAAGCTTAAGACAATATGCATTTACCATGTCGAGAAAGAGGAACATTTCATTGCGGTACGTTAATACAATCAAATCAGTACAAATACACGTTGGTAATATGCATTACAAAATTAATATTAGATTCAAAATATGTAGATTGGCCTTGTCGAAACCTCGTCCTTGCCGGACCTTTACATCGCGTGGGTGAGATTCCATGACCCGTCTGCGGATGCCTTGGTAGATCCATTCCTTGAACGATTGACGAGGTACCAAGCACACAAACCAAAGGGTCACGGAAAGAAGAAAATTTAATATTCTATTGTAATGCTTTTAAAACATTGAAACTATATTATGTTAAGACATATGTATGATACAATGACTTTGTTGTCATCGGCCATTTCGTGTAGTCGGGATTCGCTCAAGACTTAAGGAGTTCGTTCAGCGCATGACGAGTTTCGGGGGTGCGGAGTGCACACTCGTGTGCGTGGTTTCTGTAAAAGGGCACGAGTTTTGGCGGTTTTTTACCTATACAGAAGGCACAATCTGTAATTCATTATTGTAATAATTCAAAGTTCAATAGCTTCCATAAAAACCAATAACTTCCATAAAAACCAAACAAGTTCGATAATAACACAAATTCCATAACAAATTCCTCAGGGATTGGGAAGGAAGGAATACATTTGATCCAATGATAGGCGTAGCGCATGTGCTACATCTTCACATTCATGGTTGCGATGTGGCTGAAGACGACTGTAGCAATATTCGATGCACTGCACACAACATAAAAACGTTGATATGTATAATAAATACAGATAGAGTTAACTGTGTCGCATCATCAATGCTCGGGGGGTTGACGAATGGGTGTGTATGTGGGAGGTACCATCCCATGTAATCACCGCTACACTCATGCCCTTGCTCGACAGGAGGGCCCATCGCATCTAGACTCATGGAATGTATATTCTAGGCATCCCAAACAAATTGAGCTCTATCGTAGTCCACAGTGTATGTGTTGATTTTGGTTCCCCTCCATGCCCTTATTGGCACTATAGGCGGTCTTGGAACTTGTTGTACCCGGCCAAACTGTCTCGCCACACGATCTGGCATGTACGGCTCTGTGATCCAAAGACACGACATAACTCCATGGAAGAGCGAAGGAGCGAAGAATGCTTCGCTGAAGTTAATCGGACCGTATGGCATCCAATCAACCTAAACATAATGGGATGCCAAACAATTAAACATACCTATCATCGAATTTCTAACTTAATAGAGAGATACCGTAGATGCACTTACTTTGTCCGCAGTCATCAAATCAAGCTTTGTTCTGTAGTCTCTCATTCGGTTGGGTTTCTCTGAAAGGTCCCATCTACGAGCATATGGGATCGGCTGCTCGAAGTCTCGGCTTCTACTTTGTGCAGGTCGGAACATGTTGAAGTACTGGTAGATCCACGCCTGAAAATGATGATGTGTACCAAATGGAGTCAATGAATAAAAACACTTATAACAAAATTCATGGTAGAGAGCAAATTTTTTATTTATAACAAAATTCATTGTAGACAACAAAATTTTTACGTGTATCAGAGTGTAGCATGTCGACATGAACCTCGCCTCTTTTCTTGTGCACTCGCCCAAGCTACGGTACACGTGGGCCAGAACGCCAGCACCCCATGCATAATCCATGGTAGACGAGGGATTAGAGACAAATGGAGTGTAGTAGACGGGCAATTTGTGTTGGGACTTGTCCGGAAAGAGACAAGAGCCCAACAAGTGAAGCAAGAACCCAGACGCACGCTGCTCTTCACTCAGCTGTTCGCAATGCTCCTTAAAGAACTGAGCTTGTACGGTACCAGATGTCACAGCCCAACAGGCAGCTCAAAGACTCCCTGCGCCTCCTCCACGAAGGCCTTCTTCAGATCATTTATTACCAACTGCTCATGCCATTTTTGTGGAGGTCCCATGTCTTTTCCTTGGATGTTCAGCCCAATGATCAACAATACGTCATAGAGAGTTATAGTTATCTCTCCCCATGGCATATGGAATGAGTTGGTTTTTGGATGTCAGCGCTCAACGAACGCACTAATCAGCGCCTCGTCCATATGCTCGTGCATTAGCTTCGGTATATGACACAACCCTGACGCAGATGTCAGATGACACCACATGGCATTTCGTTTCAAAGGCCATGAACATATCTGCTTGCCTCGTTGCTGAAACCTCAACGCTGGCACCGACTTTAAATATTTGAATTTTTAACATATGTAAGCAACCCATTTCAAATATTTAAAATAAATGTGAAATTTCATATAAGGTTTTTGCTGCAACTTACAATGCGTTGGTAAGGGTAGTACGATATGTGATTGGCAAAGCCCTTCAGAAGTTCAAGTATCTTCGGACCTCCAGGTACTCCAACCACCAATTCAGGGTCATATTTGCCCTTTTTCTTCGACCGGGGCGGTTTTGACCGCGAAGAAGAGGCTTCCTGTGGCTCCTCGTCCGCATAATCAGGTTCACCTCTTGGAGCCCAAGCTTGACTATCCTCGTCCTACATTTTTTTTTACAAATGATAAGTAATTACATTTTTATCATACGCTCATCTTTTCATATATTAAGGCTACTTACCATAGGTTGAGGTGCGTTCGGGTAGAGGCTCGGGTTCCCCCATGGGTTGTATCGCATCTGATCATTTACGCCCTGATAATAGACGGGGATGTGATGATGGATGTGAGGGCTCTGATGGAGGTGAGGGCTGTGATAGGGCAGCGGGCTATGATGACGGTGAGGGCTCTGCTAGAGCGGCGAACTAAATGGGGGGCCATAATAGTTATTCTGATCCATCGTATCAGAATAACCATGGAGCGGGCTCGTGTTGTAATTTGGGTACAACTGCGGCTCCGAGTCAGCACGACCACCCGCCACATGAAACGATGGCACAAACGGCAACACAAGGGGGTCAACATTGCCCGCCTTCCCTGTAACACCCCCAAAACTTAACCCTTTTGGAAAGGTATTACCGCCAGTGACCCCAGTGTTCCTTACCGAGATCACCCAAGGCTTTACCGTTTAAATACAATTTATGAAATACAAATGATACATAATGATCAAAGCATTCAATTCCAAAACATAACATTGTCAAGGAAACATGAGTTACGAGATTACAACCCAATCCCGAATAGGTCAACACAGAGTTTAAACCAAATACAGCGGAAGTCTTATAAAGCACATTACAACCAAAGTCATTGTCCAAAAGATCTCAACCTGATTAAAGAAATAATTAAAACATTCAAAAACCACCGTCGACTCCATAGTCCTTCTATTCTTCTGAGCTACTTTCGATCTGATGTGCCGAATCGAACGGATGACACCAGCCCACATGCGGAGAACAAAGTTCGTGGGTTAGTCTACTTGAATAGACTAACAAGGATATAAAGCAGAATGGTTCGAAGCATTCGTATTAGGTTAGACTCATCGCTTCTCGAATAATAATCGATGACGATAGTCAACCATCATACTCCTACTGGAATAGACAAGAGGTATGCACAAGAGAAGATTCTGGAAGACTGAATCTTCATAGAAATCGACTCGAAAAGAGACTCCAAGAGATTGAGTCTTTAAGGAAATATGACAAATCTGGAATGTTTACAGCATCATACAACAATGATTTAAAAGTTGACTGAGATGCTTCGGTTCACGACCAACCTCATCGCATACAACGAATCCAGATTGGAAAGAGAACGTACTATGATCAAAGTCGAGATGAGTTTTCCTAGCTGTACTATAATTTAGCTGCACTACTCGCCTAAGGTTTATTAATTATGTGCGTCGAGTAGCATTTATCTGATTTATGTTTCAAAAACACACATCACGTTATTAGACTTTTACATGTGTACCCCACCAATGGGACGATACATCTTAGTATACGTTTCGTCGAGAGTGACGTACACCGGAAGGTTTGTGACACCAGCTAAGTGTCCTGCCTCTACACACTTGTGAAAGAGACCGATCATGATCTTAGAATAGTACCAGATGGAGACGAGCCACCCCGATACCAGATTATAAAGAAACGACTGGACCGAGTCCGAGTAACGTTCCTATCTAACAGTGCTAACTAAACAGTTACAGCACAATAACAGTTACAGGATAAATCCACATAAAGGCCCGAAAGGCGATCACAGATAATAGCGTTGTTCTAACATATATACAACCTATTATATGATTTTCAAAACAGTTTATAAATCACTTCCAGATGAACAGTAATAATCGTTCCAAATTAATTAACCAATTGAAATAACCGATAATCAATGTAAATATGGAAACGATGAGCAAGAGCGAACCGCCACTTGCCTTAATCCGTAGAATAGCCTAACGACGACAACTGGATTCCGGGCTCGACACGGGTATAGCTCCGACAGCACAACAACCTTCGAGTCGACCCATAAAAGGAACCCTAAGTTAGATCCGACATAACCATAGTACGAATCTAAAAACGACGAAGGAAATCGAAAGGAAAGACGCCACGACGACAACCAACCAAGCCAAAGCCACGAAGGCATTCTGGGCACTGGCGGCGGTCGCTGTTCTTGGCGGCGGTCGCCGCATTCATCACGGCGGGCGCCGTGAAGAACACGGCGGTCGCCGTGAGGAACTCAGACGACGGAAACGAGAGAAAATCTCACCAAAACGATGCGCGTTTCGACCACTTTCCGCCTTGCTTGGGTTCTGACCTCCAAAGGCAACCAAAAGGCTTCTAAAGGGCTTCTGGAAACACCACCAAACGACACCGACGAGAGCTTCCGAACTCCGGCGAAACACAACTCCGACGACACGAAAATTTGGCAGAGGTTCGGTGTTTGGGATGGCTCAAATCCCTTCCCCAACACCTCCTTTTGTAGCCAAAGCATCGGGAGCACGAAGATGGGCCTATGAAATCTAGTTTGGCGCTTGCCAGAACCACGCCGGCGACCATCGGGCAAAGACCTCCGGGCAACGACGGCGGCAATTATGGTGGGCGCCGTAATTTACGGCGGTCACCGCCGTAGCTTGGCACGCCAACTACCACCTCGAGCATTGGGACGGCGGGCGCCGTGACTGTACTGCGATCGCCGTTCTTGGAACCCGTGACGGCGGTCGCCGCGACTGTACGGCGGTCGCCGTGACCAGCTTTTCCCGCCCGTTCAGCTTTGAACGAACATGACATTAACCCGGGATAAAAATTATCGTACGCGAACGAATATTAAAATCCAAGGCATGTCGTCTGTATATTATTTCACTGAGAAAAATATTACAGATACAGAGCATATTACAGAATGTCTCAAACTCTCTGTATTAAATCCGACGTACACAACGGGTACTCGGGAAAATTCCAAAATTCCCAAAATAACCTTACAAAAATATGGGGTATCACATCTCCTCCCCCTTAAAAGAAGTTTCGACCCCGAAACTTAAGTCCAAAAAATATGGGGTATCACATGCCCGTATCCTCCCTCATCCTGACTACCGCCCGCAAACCTACGGGTTACCTCATCTTCAGTCCGAAATGAAACGTCCCAGACGAGGTTTCTTCTGTTTATACGCTTTGTTCTCTCACCGGGCTCCATCTACAACAATAAATCAAACCATTTTATCTCAAAAAATACAATTCCGGGTATACAAAAAAAAACATAATTTACGTGGAAACAAAATTCACACGTTAAGTGTGGATGTAACTGTCTCCACACGTTATGTGTGGAGATCATCCACACATAACGTGGGTACAGTCTCCACACGTTACGTGTGGACTGCCTCCGCACTTAATGTGTGGATTTGCATTTCCCCCTTTTCGGTCAGATTTTCGGCGAGATTTCCAGATTCCGGCAAGATTTCCAGATTCCGGCGAAGCATTATTTCATCATATAATTTCCCCAAAATCGAACAAAACTACCACTTGTATTTGGCTATTTTCATACAAATCCAACAAAAACCCTAAACACCCTTTAATACAAATCTATCAAATTTTTACCATTTCATACAAATATATCTATCAAATTAACCAACAAATGCAAATAACTACTTCAAAATTACACAAAACCAACAAAAACAAGATCAAAAACGCAAAAACAATATGGATCTACAATAACCTAACTAAAAATCTAAAAATAAAAATTAACAAGAATGTTTATTACTAACCTTTAAAGAATATGGATCTACGTAACGTGCGGACCTTGTTGATTCGTAACGAGGAGACAAGCAAGCAACGTTATGTGGGGAGGGAGGACGATTAGAAACTTCAAAGCGGCGGTTTAGGGTAGAGGAAGAAGAAGGAGAAAAAATTTGGATTTTAAAGCCGGAGAGGCTCCCCACGTTACGTGGGGAGCCTTTTCCCACGTAACGTGGGAAGCCGTCTCCCACATTACGTGGGGGGCCTCTCCTCACGTAACGTGGGGAGCCTCTCCTCACGTAACGTGGAGAGCCTATGCGCTGAAAGACAATTTTGCCTATGTGTTAAAAAGTAAGGCCCTAAGTATATAGGTTTTTCTAGTGTGTGCCCATAGGCACACTCTAACAAACTCATTTTTAGCAATAATTTTTTTAGTCACTAGTTTAATCTTTTTTCTTAAGGATTTATCCATTCTCTATTAGAGAATATTTTATAGATAGTTTCATATTTTAACTTGTTAGAGTGTGCCTATGGACACACACTAGAAAAATCGATGTAGTATAATCCAGAAAGCAAAATGTGAACTGGACATCTAGAAATATTTCCTCATTCATTGTCTTTAGTTTATGGTCGGCGATTCAAATACATACTTAGGCTTGTTTGGATTCAAATACATAATGGTTTATCTGGTATTGGAATACGGAGTATAAATTTAACACAAAACATAACTTGTCTAGTATATAAGCGCGTTTGATGGGATACTTCTCCTATTGTCAATTAATTTTAAAATGAAACTCCATTGGACTTATGTACTAAGATTATCTATGTACGCCTATGCGTTCGTGCCCGCACGACTCCCGACCAATGGACCTACGGACTTTCATATATGACATTATAATGTTAAATTTGATATTAAATCTCAGAATTTAATGTCAGATAAGACATTACGGCATGTCATCCAAATAGACCCTTAACAAATACTCCCTCCGTATAGAAAAGATTGTCATTTTAGCCCAAAATTCTTGTAAAAAAATTGTCATTTTAGGTGTTTAGGTAATAATTTGTTGGTGAGTTACGAGGTTTGATACCGAAAATTGTATTTTTTGACTCTTTTTTATATAATTTTTTTATGTTTATTGGCTACAATTAAGATGAGTTATTAAATAATTATAATTTTTTTAAAAATATATGAAAATATAGAATAATTATTGTATTTTTTAATAAGTGTGTCAAAATCTAAAATGATAATTTATTTTAAACAGAGGGAGTATACATTAATATACTGTTAGTTAGATTCCCGGACTGCTGATTGATTCATATATTCTGTTGATTTTGTCATTGGTAAACCAATTGCAAACTAATTCCCATTAGGAATTAATGTGCTAAGTCAAGTTACGTATATTTTCCAATTCCTTACCACGTACATGTCATCTTTTCCCCTCTTAATTAATAACGTTCTGAACGTATATATATTGAATATAATCGCTAGTTAGGCAAGAGAGATATACAATCGGCTATTTTCATGGAAAATTTCCGAGAAGTTTCTTGTTCTTTACATACACTGAAAAGTTATTATAGTTGACATACACCATTTTCAAATGCTGAAAAAGTAAACGTTCAAAAATCTATCTTATATTGTTAAAGTCTCTGGGCCCATAGACTGGGGGTTGTGCCGACACGAGTGTATAGGCGCAAATAGGCCCAGTATATAAACCCAATGAGTTTTCATCCTAAAATCAATTGACAATAGGAGGAGTAGTCCATGGTATTATATAGTGGTCTTGGTTTCTTTATTTTTCCGATGTGAGATTCTATCATCTTATCTTTCACACGCCCCCTCAAGTGGCAACTGGCCTGGCCCAGATGGCACTTGACATCATGCCTTAAGGCCGGCAAGCCCGGTAGTGTCTTAAGGCCGACAAGCCCAATCAACCAGGAGTCCAAACCCAGACCGAACCGCTCTGATACCATGTTAAAGTCCGTGAGCCCATAGACTGGGGGTCGTGCGGACACGAACGCATAGGCGCAAATAGACTCAGTACATAAGTCCAATGAGGTTTCATCCTAAAATCAATTGACAATAGGAGGAGTAGTCCATAATATTATATAGTGGTCTTGATTTCTTTATTTTTCCGATGTGGAATTTTCTCATCTTATCTTTCATATACATAAAGCTTGCTATCAATTTGTATACGTACTTCAATTACTTAAGAAGTTGTCAAAGTGCTTCAACTTAAATGATAAGTATGGCATTTAGTTATATATTACGACGTATTGTGAATTTGAATCTTTCTCGTTGTAATGGTTTAGTCATCATACTCCGTATTAACTAAAGATAAAATTTAGGCGATACACTTAAGTCTTAACAATATTAATCAGTTCTTTTTAGAAAATGACCATCAAACTTATATTAAACATGTGTATCCTTAAGCAAATTAAATGTCTACAATAATACTAAAAGAAACAAGGTCGACCCAAACAAGGTGAATGATTTCATGCATATATATACTTATATAAGTTGCTGATAAGGATGATCACTACATTGATCGATTAGAGACAATAGTCAAATATTAGTGTATTATACAATAATACTATTACATGGTTATAATCTTAGCTTTCCCGCATTAATATAAACACCAGCTATATTAATTAAGATGAGTTCACGAGGTATGGGTGCCTCCGTGGTTCATCTAAACGTCATATCTCTTTGAGTAAAGGGTTGTTTGGCAAAGACTTTATAAAGTATTTTTTTCTCACGATTACCTGTATCACTTAAATTTAAAATTTAAAAACTACTTTTAATAAAAAGTACATTATAAATAAAAAGGGTTTTATAAGTAATTCCGCCAAACGGATCCTAAGTACACTTAGTTTTATAAGATTAATTAACTATTTCACCACATGCTATACGTAATACTACTAAATCGTTTTATTACATGCTTATCATTTTTAAATTGCTCGTAGTCATAGGGCACAGTTTGCGTGAGAAAAATGACTGTTTTAAGCTCACAATACATAATTTGTGAACATGTACAAATAGGATAAATATATAGTATAGCATTAATTTTAATTTATACACACATAAAATAAAATATATAAATACGCATTTTTCAATAAATTAATGCATACAATAAAAAATTTATACACATTACAATTTTTATAAACACGCATTTTCATTAAGTTGATGAACACACGACCCATTGTATACAAATATACAATGGAATATTTCTTAAGTCATGATGCAATGGAATATGGTGTATTTGCATGTTTGGGCTGATATTCAGCCCAATAGAAAACTATTTGGGCCGAGATACCAGTCAATGTAGGCCTTTCTGTTCTACAAAGTACACACTCCCTTGGCACTACAAACTTCTCTAATATGTTTAATTATTTCCTAAACAAAACAAAAAATGATGTTATTTAGGCCAAAGACAATGACAAAACAAATTTTAACTTGTGACTTGTGCTCTTAACCTGATAAGGGCACAAAGTGTTCACCTTGTTAAAAAAAATTGTGATTTGATTGGAGTCGTTGTTCCACAATTAAATTTAGAGTATCTAAATTTTTATTTTAAAAATAAAATATAAGGGAGAAGAGGCACAGAAATACTCCTACTACATAAACCAATTAATTGCCGAAGGTATTAAAGGAGCAATGAGATTATAAAGAATTTTTTTATCATCTTCGAGAGGATAAAGAAGAAGAAAAATATACATATTCGGTTCAAAATATAACAGATAATATAGGCCTCTACTATTCGGCGAATAGACATTTTTGCCGTTTGGCGCATAGGCTCGCGCGTAACATGGGAAGAGGTTTCCCACGTTACGCACGGGAAGTGACCCTTTCAAGCCCCACACGTAACGTGTGACGAATCTTCACATGTTACGTGTGAAGCGCATCCACGCGTTACGTGTGGGTTTACGCCACACGTTACGTGTGGAGGAGATCTGGCTTTAAAAGCCAGATCTTGCTTCATCCTCCATTCATTCGAACTCCGCAGCCTCACTCGTTACGCGTCTCTTGCATCTGCTCGTGACGAATCAACTGACTCCGCGCGTTACGTTCAAGATCTTTGAAAGGTTAGTTAGTAGAAATTGTTTTTTGGTTTTGTTTTGTTAAATTTGAAGTGTTTGGTTAGGGATTGTAGATTCATATTGTAGATCTATGTTGTGGAGATGTTTAGGATGGTAGATCTATGTTTTGTAAAAGCTTTTAGGATTGTTTTTGATTTTTTGTATAATTTTGAAGAATTTTTTTGCATGAGGATTTATGTTGAATTTTTGGTGAAAATATGCTAGTGGAAGTGAGAGTATTGATAGATTTGTAAAAATTGTGGATTTTTTGTTGAATTTCATGTATTATTTGATGGAAAAAAATCGCCGGAATTCGGAAATGTCACCGGAGATGACGACCGGAGGATCGCCGGAATGTCGTCGGCGTCTCGCCGGCGGGAGTTGGAATGTGCACATTCACACGTAACGTGTGAATGTGTTCCACACGTTACGTGTGATTCCATTTCACACGTAACGTGTGGATCGCCGGCGAGTCACCGGCGAGCCGTCGGCGCTCCGGCGACATGTCGACGACTCTCCGACTCAAAATATTATTTTGATAATATTTTAATTATATTATTTTGATAATATTATTTTGATTATATTTTGATAATATTTTGATTATATTATTTTGATAAAAATGATATCAAAATATATTATTTTGATTAATATAATTTGATATATAACCGCAGATGGAGCCTGTGGAAAGAACCGAACGTAGGAGACGCCGCAACCTTCAACGCGAATAGTCGTTTAGGACTGGCGAAGAGGTGAACAGGTCGGAGAGGAGGCAACGGAGGAATGTCAGCTACCGGGATGATGAGACTGGCGCATATCAGACTGGAGCCGGTAGCAGTAGTGGGGTTGTTGGCATGGTAGGAGTTCAGAGCTTAATGGTTGTGCCTTCGTTTCATGGAGGTAGGGCAGACTCTGAGCCTCAGATCTACCCGGACTACCAAGGGAGCCCGCTGCATGGTTATTCTGATACAATAGATCAGAATAACTACTACGTGCGGAATTTTAGTCCGCCGGTACTACCGCCGCATCTGAGCCCTCATCATCATAGCCCTTCGCATTATTATCAGGGGGATGAGGATCAGCACAACCCGTGGGAGAACCCGGCAGTGTACCCGAATGCTCCCTATCATCAGCCTACGGTAAGTACATTTAGTATAACCTGAATTAGTTTAAAAAATGTAATTATTTCTGATCTATTTAATAAATGTAGGATCAGGCCAATACATGGGGGACTCAGGACCAGTCCAGCAATGCCTGGATGCCAAGAGATGACGCTCCGGACGTGGACGAGGAGCCTCAAGAAGCCTCTTCTTCGTGGGCAAAACCGCCTCGGTCAAGGAAGAATGTGAGATATGACCCTGAACTGCGGGTGAGCGTTCCTGGAGGTCCGGAGAGCCCTGAACTCCTGAAGAGTTTTGTGAACCACGTGGCATACCTCCTGTACCAGCGCATTGTAAGTTGCATGTAACTTTATTTGTTTTAATTATTAATCTTATTTTAAATAAGTCTGATGGATTGCTTAAATATGTTCATATACAGCCGGTGCCACCCTTGAGGTTCCAGCAGCGAGGCAAGCAGTTACGCTCATGGCGTCGCACAATGACTGACGCGTGGGGTAACATGGCGTCTGCGTCCGGGCTATGTCATCTACCGGACATCATGCACGAGCATGTGGATGAGACGCTGATTGGTGCCTTCGTCGAGCGTTGGCAACCGGAAACCAACTCATTCCACATGCCATGGAGAGAGATGACTATAACTCTCCATGATGTATGGATGATCATTGGGCTGAACATACAAGGGCAAGACATGGGTCCCCCAAAGAAATGGCACGAGCAGCTGGCCCACAATGATTTGAAGAAGGCGTTGATGGAGGAAGCGCATGAGTTCTTTGAGCTGGAGGATGATGATATCGTCACTAGTAACGTGCATGCGACAGATTTTAGGACTCATTGCCAGGATTTGGCTGACAAGAAGCAGGCGGCTGGGTTCTTGATGTACTTGGTGGGGTCTTGTCTCTTTCCTGACAAGTCTCAGCGTCGGTTGCCCATTTATTACACTCCGTTCGTGACTGATCCTTCGTCAGCCACGAACTATGCATGGGGTACCAGTGTTCTTGCCCATGTGTACCGCAGCTTGGGCGAGTGCACAAGGAAGGAGGCGCGGGTCATGTCCACATGTTTCACTCTGATTCAGGTATTAAATGACTTGAATAAAAACATCTGTATTTTTGTTATAGATTAATATTTGTTATTAATGGAATTGACTTACATGTAATTGTTTTATAGGCATGGATATATCAATACTTTCCCATGTTTAGACCTGCACAGAGTGTTTACTGGGATCGCCAACAGCCGATCCCATACGCCAGTCGATGGGACATGTCACAACCACCCAACCGGACCAGGAATTATAGGGAGGAGTTGGATGGGATGCGTGCTGAGAGTGTAAGTGCATATACAGTCCTTATCTAGTATGTTAAAATATGAAATTATATGCATGATTAGTTGTTTGAAATTCAATTATGTTTAGGTTGAGTGGATGCCATACAGCCCGATTGACTTCAACAATGGGATGTTTGTTTCATCGCGATTCCATGGAGTCATATCCTGTTTGTGGGTCACCGAGCCTTACATGCCAGATCGAGCAGCTAGGCAATTTGGGCGTGCACAACAGTGTCCAAGACAACCGATTGTTCCAATTAAGGCATGGAGGGGCACGAAGATTAGCAGCTACACGGTGGAATACGATAGATCCTTACATGCATGGGATGCCCGCAATGAACATTCCATTAGCCTACAAGCCATGGGTCCTCCATTCCTTCAACCCCACCAGTGTAGCGGTGATTATATGCAGTGGTACCTCGAGCATACACATCCATTCATCATCCCTCAAGAGGACCGTAACCCTCAGCACCATGTAAGAAATTGAATAATTATATCTTGTTTAATTTCGTGTACAAACTTTATATTAATCGTATCCACTTATTGTGACTGCAGTGGGTCGATAGTTGCTACGGACGTCTGAATCCATATCGCGATCACCAACATGGAGATGACCAATGTGAAGACCTAGCCGAGGCGTTACGGCAATCATTGGAGCAAATGTATCCCTACCTTTCGAACCATTGAACTTGGCTGCTTCGTCATTTGAGCATTAAACTTTGGATTTCATTGAACTTTGGAAGGTGACAACAATGAATGTTATGACTTTTGTTTGAATGTTTTTTATGAGTTGTTTGGATTATGACAACAATGAATGTTATCACTTCTATTTGAATGTTTTTTTATGAGTTGTTTGGATTTAGGGATGTGATAGTATGCATTTAGGCTAGTTGGTCGAGCTGGACCGAGTTGTGTGTTGCTTGAGTTTTCTTGAAGATTGGAGATTGTTCTTGGATCCAAACAAGTATTTCTCTGCTTTTTGGATTAGAAACGTCGAACTCATTGCATCATAATTCATACATATCATTCATTACATAAATCGACCGTTTCAACCTTCTTCTTTCGTCTTTTCTTCTTTTCGGCCTTGGATGCTTCGTACTCCAACAACCGATCAAATAACTAGCTAAATTTAGGAAAAAAACATAATGCACAAACCTGTTAGTGGTGGTAGTACCGAGCGTGCACACTGTATCTGTCCATACGGAGACGATTCTTTCCTTGTAGGGGTCAAGCCAGTTCTTTTGTAGGTACTGGAGACATTTTGGAGATTTCCTCCAATCACACTTCAGCTTCTTCAGTGTTGCTTCATACCCTTGTATGGTCGTTTCCTTGAAGAGTTTCATGCAGTCGTTGGAAAACGTTGTGCCCCTAAACTTGTCAATGTTCTTCTTCCCGAAGTCTTCAATATTCTTCCTCACATGCCGCCTACATAGAAGGAATTTTGCTTCTGGAAACTGCTTCTCTAAGGCGTTCATCAACGCCTTCTCCCGATCAGTGACCAAACATGTGGGTGCTCGTTGCACCTTGACAAACATCTTTGCAAGTTGCTTTATGGCCCACTTGTAACTGTCTTCGTCCTCCTTCTCCAGAAACGCCCCGACAATATTGTAGTTTTTCCAAACAGATGTGATGCCAACAATTTCAAGGAAGGGCAAATTGTAACTGTACACATAATCATATATAAAATATGATGACATCCTAACCTTGACATGAACAAATGAAGAGTATAATATATATCACTACCACAAAAATGCTATTTTATCCCGTGATAAAATAACTCGGACGTCATATATACGGTATAATAGGGGGTCAAGACACTAGAAATTTTAATTTTCTTTTAAAATTTGTAGTAATATTAGCAAATAACCTGGATATAAGGGAACACGCCCGGGTTATTTGAGTGTGCACCTCCTTAAGCCATACACAAGAATAACACGGGCGTTTTTTTGCTTAATATATCCGGGTTATTAAGTTAGGTAATTGAAGAAAATAACTCGGATATTTTTAGTCGAAGCACGCCCGGGTTATTTAGTTTGGTGGTTCTGAAGTGCGATCATCATATATCCCGGATATGTGAGAATCCGGGTTATTTAATAAAATTTGGTAATAATATAGATGCCGGATATATACACGTCCGGGTTTTTTTCTTAAAAAGAAAGAATTAGATTACGCCTCTGCCTTATAGACGATACAATGCTCTAAACCCTAACTTGCGCGTTCTTCATTCGATGCTGGTGGAACGCTCTCAATTTTTTCTTTGATTGCTTCATCTGGTGGGCTCTTGTTTGTCTATTCTTCAAATCCTTCAATTCCATCGATAATGGAGTTTGAGCTACTCTGAAATTCCTTCTTCGATGCCTCCATCTGCTACTCGGAAATTGCTTCATCTGGTGGAACGCGCTTGACTAGCTTGAGTCGCTCTTGTTGGTCTCCTTCTTCGATTCTGGCCTTCATCTACTGCGTTTCTGCCGGTATTCGATTCTTCTCCAACTCCTCATATCTATTGCGCTCATTCTAGATCTCTCTCCATTATTTTACAGTTCTTTGTTCCCGGCACCAGGCAGACCAATAAGTCCATCAACTCGTGTTGTCGTCTTCCTGTTTTCCAATTCTTTGTGCCGTTGCTTTCTCTCTCCTTCCCTACTTCTTCTTCTTCTCTCCTCCACCACCAGCACAACCACCATGCTAGCAGGGATGTTTGCGTCTCTCGTTTCGCCACGTACTTCAGCCTTAAACCCCATGGATTGAGAAGCAACGCTTTGTTCTTTTTTGTCACCCACATGATTTATTTGGTTATTTTCATATTGGCATCTGAAATATTTTGAGTTTATCTTAGTCGGTTTGTGAATTCGCGACATTTATTTTGGTGTCTAGCTGATTTCTTCGCTTTTGGTGATTAAATTGTTTACTGTGTGTATGGGGTTTTCTTGGAATGGTTGATTTTCATTTGTGAGATAATGTGATCACTAATCAGTGTGTATGGATGTACTGCCCTCATGATGATGATCTGTTTCTTATTGTGATCAAGTTTAAAAATAGCAAATTGGACGATCAGTAAGTAGTTGAACTGCTTTAAGCTGGTGGGGTTTCAGATAGAGAATGAGAAAGAGAGGAGAGATTCAAATAGGGTATTCTTCTGTGGTTGTTGTAGTAGGAGAGAAAATGGTACTTCAGAAGCTTAGTTGTGATTATTAGTAGGATATATAGTTGACCATGGTGAAATTGCACGTTTGCTCAGTATAAGGTTCTAGAGGGAAATTATGTATTCCTAGGACAGATCTGTCGTTTCACAGGTATTCCTATGAGGAAAAAAAGTTTAAGCAACAGGACCATACCTGTTTGAGTTCTTGGTGGAGTGGGTTTTGCCAAGCTCACCTGTGCAATACCTATTTGTTGTTATTCACTTACTATGAAAGTTAAGAATTTATTTTTTCAACTCATGCTTTTGTTTTGCAAAGCACAGTTAATTAGGGAGATTGATCTATTTATGTTTCTTGTACGAAGCAGTTTCATGGATATTTATTTTGTTTTTGACTAATCTTTTCCCCTGTTGACTTGCAGGTATGTCCAGTTTGTGCAATGAGGGTAGGGGTTGACATGGTTGCACATATCACTCTTCAACATGGAAGTGTTTTTAAGATATCCTTTCCTCTTCAATTTCTCAAGATTCAGATTTATTTATAATAACTAGTTTTATTTTTACAAATGGGAATAGCTCGATTCGATTCAGAGTGCTGCTCTCTTCCTCGTCTTCTTCTCATCCTTCTTTGTGATGTCTCTCACTTGGTCAGCTTGTTTAGGCACGTTTTGTCCATGCCTATCACACGGTAACCAAGTCCCCCCAAGGGTCGAAGGGGTGGAAGGTTTATTCCTCCACTTTTTGATGCAGAAGTGTTTACACTTAGCCATCTCTCGCGCCCACAAAAATGCTTCTTCTCTCGACTCCCAGATTTGATCAGTTGTAAAGAACCTTGAGTAATCAGCAGAGACGTAAACATCCTCCTCCGGTGGTACACTAAACTGAGGTTGTGTGTGTAGGGATGAAAAGCAAAACTGTGGGGTAGCATGAGATGAAGATGCTTCTGGAGGAAACGGTATCCCAAGTGAGAAGGATGGTATCTCAATAGCTGGTTGAGGCGTGTTCCAATCCTGCAGCTTTTGAGGCGTTTTCCAAACCGCAAATGTCTTCTGTAGGGTGCTCCAGTCATTGAGGGAGATATTGTTTAACCCCTCGTATAAATAATAGTTCGTCTACATACACATGAAATCATCTCATCAAGTAGTGCACAAATTATAAACCTAAATTCAAAATTTTCTTTGAGAGAGCAGATTCTGTAAAATGACACGGTTAGTGACAAACTGTGCCATTTTACAGAATGAACCTACAACCGGTTTCTGGTGGTGATTCCACACGTAACGTGTGGGAGCGTTTCACACGTTACGTGTGGCACTCTCCCACAAGTTACGTGTGGAAGCGTTCCACACGTTACGTGTGCACTATCTTGCCACATAACGTGTGGAACTGTTCTTCAATGTAATAACGATTTCGCAGCCATAAACCCTAAATAATGCTCAATCTTTGTTTCTAATCCCCTAAACAATAAAATGAGATCTTTAATATTAAACAACAAATATCATGTCTAGCTTGGTTAAATCCTAAATAACAAATATCATATCTTTCAAAACCCTAACCATCAAGCTAAAAACTTCAAACAAGTTCAAAAAAAAAAAAACTTTAGGTTACATAATAGAAATTACCTCGTTCGAAAGTGGAATATCTTCCCCACTGTTGCTCCAATACTCGTTGTTGTTCGGATTGTCCATTTTTTTTTACAAAAAATGAGAGTGCAAAACAAGACTTTGTGAGTGTTTCAAATGAGGGTTTAGGCTCGAAATGGATCGTTAGCCGGGAAAGAAGACGGGTCATTATTACAGTTAGGTGGGGACAAGACGGTTAATTCAATGCGTTTTGCCACAGACTGAACCACACGTTACGTGTGAGCACCATCCACACGTTACGTGTGGGATAGCATGACATGTAACATGTGAGCTGATTCCACACGTTACGTGTGGTTCAAGGTTTAGGCGTATGAGACTTTTTGTTAGGGTTTGGGGTAGGGTTATGGTTTGGGGTTTAGGGTTTAGGGATATGGTATTGGGATAGGGTTTAGGGTAATGTGATTTAGGGATTAGGGTTTAGGGTTTAGGGTTATGGTTAAGGTTAGGGTTAACTATTTATCTTTAATTAATAAGGGTGAATCGGGTATTTTAGTTACCTTGTTTGTGAGATTGAGGAGATAAACTTTTAATTAGGGTTTAGGGTGGTAAATGATTGTTGAGAAATTATTAATGTTAGTGGTTGAGTTCATTAATGCTAGTGGTTGAGGTCATTATATACTATAGTTATATACAGTTGTATATTAGCTGTCAAACACATTGCTTTTCACTATATAAGAGGCATTAGGGTTGTTTGTTCTCTACAACAAGTCCAACACAAGCGACGCTTGAAGATTCAATTGTGGGTAAGCTTCTTCTTCCAGTTTCTTTTGATTTATTATCCCCAATTTTTTATATTAATGGATTCATGATATTTGTAGGAAACCAAGCACTACAACAAATAATGACATCTTCATCCGAATCATCAACAAATCCACTATGCGCGTGTAATTGAAAGCCATTGTCCGTACTTGGGATTTGCAGTGGAACTACGGAAGAAGGTATTGGGGATGCCCAAGACTGGGGTGTTTTTACATGAAGTGGATTGATCCTATATACGAGGACAGAGCACACGCGATTATTCGACAACAATGGTGGGAAAAACAAGATCTTGTTAAGGAGAATCAAGATCTTGTTAAGAAAAATCAAAAACTTTTACAAGATGTGGATAAGATGCGTAGGTATAACCTCAAATTATATAATGATGTACATCGTATACTGCCTTAATGTCGTATCTTTTGTGTAATGTTGTTTACGTACTATCAACCTTTGTAGGGAGCAAACAATTTTATCAAAACAGAGATATGATAGGAAGCGAACTTTTACCAGAGACTATCCTAATTTCTTCAAACGCAACTAGACGATGTCATTTATTTTGTGTTAGGATTTCTAAGTTTATGAAGAAGGTGAAGAACATGTATTATTTACTTTATTTTGAGATAAATGTGGTTGTAGTCATCCAACGTAATGAACAATTCTATTCTGTCTTCTAGGTTGATTATTTTGGGGTGTTTTTTTATTAATTTTAGATAAACAAATAAACCCTAAAAATAAACAATAATATGATACAACATTCATACACAACATTATAATATATATAAAATAATCAATAATTCAACATTGAACCACAAATAAATACTAAAGTTCTACAATAATATGACATACACAAATACCCTAAAGTATACTATAACTAAACAATTTAATATACTAAAACACCACACGTTACGGGTGGTGTATATCCACACGTAACGTGTGGTATGGCTCCATACGTTACGTGTGAGATACAACCACACATAACGTGTAGTAAGGCTCCACACGTAACGTGTGGAACCTATGCGCTAAATGACAAAAATGCTTATGCGCCGAAAAGTAATCATGATAATATATTTGTAAGAAATTATGTTGACGTACGTTTTCAGTCGGTGAAACATAATCTTGTAAATTCATGCAATACTCACTTGATCGAAAACTTAGAAGTAGCATCGTTGCTTCTTTTGATTGAGTCAAAATTGTGCATTAATTACATCTCGAGTCACACATAACTATTGGATCTCTACACATATAGTTGACGTAAAATAAATGAACATATATTATATATATATATATCCTTCAATACTCACTTGATCGAAAAACTTAGAAGTAGCATCGTTGCTTCTTTTGATTGAGTCAAAAACTGTCCAGGCTTGACACTCCACGCGTACTAGCTAATTCACAGGCATAACAGTATAATAAATAAATTATTTCATGTTTAGTTTCAAAACACAAATTAAATTTATGGAAATTTATGTTAGTATCCTGTGTTTAGGGTTATTTTTATTGGTGTCTTACGATTAAGGTTTTTTCGGTACGTAGGTGTTCCTAAGGTTTGGGCTTGTTCGCTTTGTGACCAAAATTTTCCATTTCGTATCATTTCGGTTCGAATTGATTAAATCGAAGTTCATCATTATATTTATTGACCTCAACTTAGTATGATTCGAAACCTAAAATAATCAAATCCATACTCGAATCATTCCGATTTGAATTCTTAAGGTCGGAAACGGGTTGTTGCTTCGAAATTCAAATCGACATGGTTCAGAAATAAATTTGAATATTTTAGGAGTCAAATCTTACTAATTTGAGGGCGAGGAACACAATCGTGGACTTTGATTTAATCAATTTGAACTAGAATAGTACAAACATGAAAAAATTTGATTACGGAACAAATAAACCCAAACCTTAAGGACATTCATCGGAAAAAACTTAATCATAAATACCAACAGAAATAACCCTAAATTCAGGGACACCAACCGAAATTTCCATAAATTTATTAATATCCTCTTATTTGTGTACGTAACCGTGTGAATGGCCGCCTAAGCTAGATTTGGAAGGAATCAAACCGTGTTGGTTGATTAGCAATAGTTTGTGTCATCTTATATTTAGAAGCTATCTTCTCAATTTCAATTTCTGTTATTTGTCACGAATGGAATGATAACAACATATTTGGATTTACCAATGATTGGAGGAAAAAACTCATAAGAAATTATTTCTTGGGGGAAATATACGTGGAAACATTCTTCCGTGTGTAAACCAAATTATTGTATTTTTTTTGGATCTTATCATTTAGAGGACTAGAAAACGCGGTACCCTATTTGTAAGGTAACAAAAATATGATGATATTTTGATAATACAATATCTAATCATATCCACCAATCCATGCATGATAAAATTGCGATCTTCATTACAACCAAAATAACTATTTAATACCTGTTTTAACTAAAAAATAGTTCAAAATCTATCGAAATATTGTCATTGATAAAATAAATGGCAATATTACCAACATAACTAATCATCAAATGTGGTGCCATGCCATCCCAATCCCTACCAAGTCCTATCCTATTAGTTTTTAAATTAATATATAGCCCTGATCACATGCCCCCCGAATCTTATAGTACCGACAAATTAATAATATAACACAAAAAACAATATTACCAACAATTTTCAACTTAATAATAACCTATATATAGCTAACGATTCCCTTTTTCAAAAACAAGTTTGATTTTCAAACCGCCCCATCATGCCACTCTGTCAGCTATACTTACTACTTCCTTCATATCAAAAATCAAAATACTAATTTTTTTTAAACAATTAGAGAATATTATGAAATTTACAAATATATCTTTATATATTATTTTATTTTGTTAATTTTTTAATATAATTACTAATAATTTTTTTCTCATTTATTAAGTATTAAAAACTATAAGAACATAGATATAAAATATACTAAAATAACAAATATACAGTATTAAACGTGTATTTTTTTTTTTTGGTGAGAACGAGAGGCAGCACTCTCGGAAAATCAAATAAACACAACACAAATCACAACGAAATCAGACGGGGCGAGCAAAAGCCCCTAGAGTCAGCGGAAAGGAAATGTTGGACCCCCACAGGCGGGGAATCTAACACACATAGGCCAAGCGGAAAAGAAAAGGCCAGAGAGGCGAGCCAGTCAGCGACAGAATTCGCCTCCCTGTAAACATGACGGAACTGGATCACCCAGTCCCTACTGAATGAGTCCTGCACCAGAGCAACAAGACTAAAGAGAGGGTGACCACGATCCATAGATTTGCTAAGCAACAGAACCGCTAATTGCGAATCTGTTTCTAAGCAAATCCTCATGTATCCTCTATCCTAGGCAAACTTGAGGCCTTGCACCAAACCCCAAAGCTCAGCTTTAGGCACCGAACAGCTACCAATGTTATGAACGAACCCACAGACCCAACTTCCTGCCGAGTCTCTCAGAGCACCACCACACGTTGCCCTCCCATTACGAACCGCCGCATCCGTATTAATCTTGACTACTCTCTCATCCGGCAAAGACCACGCAATCATCGACACCTTCTGAAGGCCGGGGCTAATGATTCTGCGCTTCAACGAAGCTTCAGCAAACTCCTTGGCCAAGACAAGAATAAAGTTAGCCTTATTCCCATGAAAGATCTCCTTGTGGAAAATCACACGATTTCGCCATTTCCAAATCCACCACAAGGAAAAAATGAAGAGGCATCCCCACTCCAGACCACCCCTCCCAGACTCTTTGCTCATAATGTTGGACTTGAACCACACAGCAAAATCCAAGGTCCAGAATTTAGCATTCGGTCGCCTGTCCAACAGCTCGGACCAAATGTTCTGCACCGCTCTACAATCCCTGAATAGGTGACACAAAGATTCCTGATGGACAGTACACTCCGGGCAGAGGTACGAGGAACCCAAGTGGCGCCGGCACCGCTCCACATTCGTGAGTATACATCCCCGCATACACAGCCAAGCGAAGTGTATGCAGACAGAGTATATGGAAAGCGGTATATGGAAAGCGGCCCCACGCCTTGACAGCCAACCCAAGTATCAAACGTGTATGCAGACAGAGTATATGGAAAGCGGCCCCACGCCTTGACTTAGACCCTTTCTCATCTCCCTCCTTGTTTTCCCTTAATTAATCGATTAAGATGTTAATTATGAAATAATTGAGAGGAGGTTGTATTTGGCTGAAAAACCGTACGTGTTATTGATATGTATTGTGCTATATATACATGAGGAGTACGAGAGATAATGTCTTGGAGAATAAGGCAAATATCCTAACAAGAAAGATATCTAGCCTAAAAGATATATAGATAATATCGTAACACTTCCCCTCAAGTTGGAGCATGCGGGTCGAGAATGCCCAACTTGGAGAGAAGCAGCTGGAACTGTGTCTTGCCTAACGCCTTGGTGAACAAATCGGCGGGCTGATGGGCGGAAGCGATATGGGAAGAGGAAATAACTCCAGACTGAATATTGTCGCGAACAAGGTGACAATCGATCTCAATATGCTTCGTCCTCTCGTGAAAGACGGGATTGGCGGCAATGTGCAGCGCCGCCTGACTATCACAAAATAACCGCATGGGTCCGGGATGAGCAACCCCGAGTGAGCGAAGAAGGGACTTGAGCCATAGGAGCTCACACACAGCGGAGGCCATAGCTCGATACTCGGCCTCTGCGGAAGAGCGAGAGACGGTAACCTGCTTTTTAGTCTTCCAAGAGACTGGTGATTGACCCAAAGACACGTAGTATCCAGTTATAGAACGACGGGTGAGAGGGCATGACGCCCAATCAGAATCACAATACGCATGCAGCCGAAGAGAGCTTTTAGCCGAAAGGAGAAGCCCCTGACCCGGATGGCCTTTGAGATAATGAAGGACTCTGAGAACAGCCGCCCAGTGAGCAGTGCGCGGAGCTTGCATGAATTGAGCCAAGGTGTGGACAGAATAGCAGAGCTCCGGTCGTGTGATGGTCAAATAGATGAGACGACCAATGAGATGACGGTATCTCTCCGGATGAGCGAACAACGGACTCGTGTCAGTGGCGAGTTTGTGATTGTGCTCCATGGGGAATTCGGTAGGCTTGGCAGCTAGCAAACCGGTCTCGGATAAAATATCAAGGGTATATTTCCTCTGACATAGGAAAATGCCTTCTGAGTTCCTGGCGATTTCGATCCCGAGAAAATACTTCAGGGGACTGAGGTCCTTCATATGAAAGCAAGCAGAGAGATAGGATTTGAACCGAGCAAGTAAGGCCTCATCATCACCTGCTATGATAAGATCATCGACATAAATAAGAACCTGCACAGTGGACTGCCCCTGACGTAAGGAGAATAGAGAATAATTGGCATAGCTCTGAACAAAGCCATAAGTACGTAGCGCAGAGGCGAGTTTGGCAAACCAGTTACGGGGTGCTTGACGAAGACCATACAACGACTTTTGAAGCCGACAAACAGAGTTAGGCGGAACGCCTAGTAAGCCTGGAGGGGGCCGCATATAGACCTCTTCGTCAAGATCGCCATGTAAGAAGGCGTTGTGAACGTCCATCTGATGAACAACCCAGCCGCGAATAGCCGCTACAGAGAGAAAAACGCGGACGGAGGCCATCTTGGCTACTGGGGCAAACGTCTCGGTGAAGTCAAGGCCCTCCACTTGACGATTTCCGAGCACAACAAGACGAGCCTTATGGCGCTCTATAGATCCGTCAGCGTTGAATTTGACGCGGTATACCCACTTGCATCCAATAGGCTTCTTGCCGGGAGGAAGAGGCGTGATACGCCAGGTGTTGTTGCGTTGAAGTGCGTCAAGCTCGGCGGACATAGCCGAGCGCCAGCAAGCGTGCTGAACGGCAGCCGGAAAGGAAGTGGGCTCGACAGTGGCTGTAATAGCTGCTAAGAGACCAACATGTCCAGCAGAAAACTTAGCACATGAAATCACACTGTCTATAGGAAAACGCATACCTGAGGACGGTGGAAGCAGCGGAGTAGGGTCGATGGCGTGGGGGGGGGGTCGAAAGGGCGAACTGTACGACAGACGTAGTCACGCAACCGCGCTGGAGTACGAATCTCACGAGTGCTACGACGCGAGACCGTAAGCGGCTGAACAGGCGTTCCGGTCCCTGGCGGACTTTCTGGCAGAGACGCGGTTGGAGAAGCGGACTGATCGTCACCGGCCAAAGGAGTCGGAGAGGAGCTCCCCCTGACGAGAGTACCGGGGTCAGGAGGCGTGTCAAACGCAGCCGGATGCGTCGAACACGGCTCGACAACTGGATTGGGCAGTGACGGAGCTGATGCAAATGGGAAGACAGTCTCATAAAAGACGACATCCCAAGCGACGAAGAACGAGCAGCGCTCGAGATCATAAACCCGCCATCCACGTTTGCCATGTGGATACCCGATGAAGATGCATTTCCTGCTGCGCGATGCAAACTTATCATGAGAGCGGGGAATTGTAGAAGCGAAGCACAAACAACCAATGACTCGGATGGAGTCGTAAGAAGGCGAGCGCTGATATAGCACCTCAAACAACGACCGACCCTTAAGAACAGTGCTAGGCGTGCGATTAATGAGATAGACAGCTGCGGTGATGCATTCTCCCCAGAAGTAGAGCGGTAGATGAGCTTGAAAGCGGAGAGCGCGAGCCACGTTTAATAAGTGACGGTGCTTGCGCTCAACGCGCCCATTTTGTTGCGGAGTAGAAACACAGGAGGTCTCAAATATGATCCCTTTATCAGCAAAGAAGGGACGTAAGGGAAGAAACTCCGTACCATTATCGGCCCGAACTCGACGGACGCACGTCCGGAATTGAGTCACAACCATTGCGCAGAACCGAGTAAGCAGCGGAACAACCTCGGTTTTGGATTTGAACAGGAAAACCCAGACAGCACGGGAGAAGTCGTCGACGATTGTCAAAAAATAGGATGCCCCACACGAAGAGGGTGTACTATAAGGACCCCATACATCACAGTGTATCAATTCAAACAAAGAACTTGCTATATTATTGCTTAAAGGGAATGACAATCGTGTTTGTTTTGATTTATGACAAACTTCACAAGGGGAAATAAACGAATGACTCTCTAATGCTAAATCTGAGATGCTAGATAAGATAGTAGATGACGGATGACCGAGGCGGTTGTGCCAAAGTTGCGTCGAAGGTGTAGAGGGCCGAGCAGCAGCATCACGTGCGGAAACAACCTGATGCAGCCAATAGACCCCCCCGACTTGCCTACCCACGCCAATCACCGTCCTCGAAGCGAGTTCCTGTAAAACAACAACTTTCGAAGTCATTAGAACCAAGAGGCGAGAAACAGACGTTAATTGGCCAAGAGACAATAAATGACACGTCAGAGAAGGCACAAATAACACGTGAGGGATCTCGAAGCCAGCAAAGACGAGAGAACCCTCCTGAGTAGCATAGGTGACGGAGTCATTCGGTAGACGAATAGCAATCTGCGGTACGTGGACTATATTCCGAAGGAGGGACACATCACCTGTCATGTGAAAAGAGGCCCCGGAATCAAGAATCCAATTAGAAAAATTACCCGCAGTATCGGATCCGGAGTTCATAGAGGTGTACATCTTGACCACGGCCGCCCATTGATCATCATTGAGAGCCGGTGCAAAAGCGGCGCGATCGGTGGGGTTCAAAGTGGAACCAGATGCGGCAGCGGTGGCAGTGGACTGGACCGCGTTGACGACGCCACGAGAGGGCGAGGTACCACTGCGAGACGCGCCAGAATCTGCGGAGGAGGCGCCGGCCTTGCGCGCGGCGATCTTGGTTTTTAGCCAATCCGGGACGTCGTGTATCTTGAAGCAAGTGGTCGTGTCGTGACCTTTCTTTCCGCAATGAGAACATTCGAGAGAACGTTTGTCAACCTGCGATGTGTCCTTGGTAGAGGATGAGAATTGGCGGGCTGCAAGGGCGAGATTCTCGACCACGGCATCCCGATTGGTGACCATCGTCTTCATCCGCTCCTCTTGAATAGCAAGAGAATAAACCCGGTTTTCATTGGGCATAGGGTCTTGAGCGAGAATATTTGAGCGTAGAGCCCCGAAGGAACGTCATCAAGACCGAGGAGGAATTGATGGATGCGTTCTTCATTGCGCTCAGCGGTGAGGTAGGTATTGAGGTCGCAGGTGCACTTCCCGCAGTTGCAAAGACGATGAGGCGAGTAAGTCAGAAGCTCGTCCCACGGTTTTTTAAGAGAGGCATAGTAGCTCTCGACAGATTGTCCCTTCTGCCGATGAGTGGCGATGTCGGAGCGGATTTGAAGTTTGCGCGGACCGTTGCCCACCGAAAAACGTTGGCGAATATCAGTCCATAGGGTATGAACCGAGTCGCCGTACGTGATGGAAGATCGGAGAGAGGGTTCGATGGACTGGAGCGTCCATCCAATCAACATAGAGTTCACCATGCTCCAGTCGGCGAACTCAGCGGCTGTGGATTCCGGTCGTTTTATTAGACCGTCGGCGAAGCCAAGTTTCTTCTTGGCGTTGAAAGCATTGCGAATGGCGTCGTTCCATTCTTGATAATTTTCACCTTTCAAGATGACGGGGCAAATGCACAGACCGGGGTGGTCCGACGGGTGCAAGTAGTACGGGGAGCCGAACTCGACAACGGCGGGTTTGGTGGTCATGATGAGACGGTGATGGGCAGAGAAAAAAAAAATTAGGGTTAGGATCTTGATTGCTCTGATGCCATGAAATAATTGAGAGGAGGTTGTATTTGGCTGAAAAACCGTACGTGTTATTGATATGTATTGTGCTATATATACATGAGGAGTACGAGAGATAATGTCTTGGAGAATAAGACAAATATCCTAACAAGAAAGATATCTAGCCTAAAAAATATATAGATAATATCGTAACAAATTATGATACGACATATATATTACCGATACCTAGATTATCAAATGTGTATACAGTATCAAATACGGAGTATGTGTATTTGGACAAAATTTTAACACACATTTTTATGTATATTTGAAAAGAAAGTTTGCTTTCTCAAAAGAATTGCCTGACAATATCAAATATATGCACATTTTATGTAAATTAAAGTATAAATACTCTTTGTAGTTTTGGTGTGCATGAAATTATACCTAAACATACATATATGTTATATTATTTATGATTTTTTTACATTTTGCTCGAGAACAAAGGATTTCATTTCAAATTATTATTAGTCCACATTATAATATTTTAAAAAATATATAGATAAAACATAATGAATTTACACAGCAATATAAGGCTTCACTGTATTTTATTCTATATTCATATTCATTCACGACAAAATTTTATTGAATCAACTACAAACAAACCCTAAATCCAGTCCACCGCCCTATAAATCTTTTCTAATATTGTTTTATGTTATGTATATATAATTAATCATCTAATTATAACAACAATTCGGTTAGATCGATCCCAACTGTCACCCGCTATCAAACGCGTCCTCGTGAACCTCCTCCGAACATACTAATTAACTCAAATATTATTCCAACTTTAGGAGAAGCATCAAATGAGAATAGTAAAATAGGAGAGAAATGAGAATAAAAGGAGGTCGTCGGATCGGAGTGGAATCAATGCTCCAGATTAGACTTTCATTAAAAGCCGTATAATTCGGGCGTGTCGAATTTTTCGGTCGTATTATTCGCGTTTTATTGGCGAATAATACGGATTTTGGCTTTTTTTTTTGCTGGGTACTTTTTTTGTTCGCTGGCATTGAACAATTATGTTCAACGCCTTGAACACTTGCATCCAGGATCATGAACACTGATGTTTCAAGCCTTGAACACTTGTGATTTTGCTTAGTTTTTTGTTGGGCACTTTTTTTGTTCGCTGTCATTGAACAACGCCTTGAACATATTTTTGATGTTCATCGCTGTTCTCATAAATGTTCATCACTTTCATACAAGATGTTCAATATTCTAGCCGAATTTTACCCGTATTTCCCCCCAATTTTGACTGAAGTTTTTCCGTATTATACGCGTTTTGGGGGGGGAATATTTTTCACTCGTTGTGCACATATTTTCGATGTTCATCACTTTTTCCATAAATGTTCACCACTTTCATACAATATGTTCACTGTTTCAGTCGAATTTTACCCGTATTTTCCCCCAATTTTACCCAAATTTTTATTAAGCGCATTTTTTTTGGAAAAACGCTTTCACTCGTTGTGAACATATTTTTGATATTCATCACTTTATCCATAAATGTTCACCACTTTTAATCTAGATGTTTTATACTAGTATACTGTGATGAACATCTATGAGCAAAACAGTGAACATTTATGTTCACTAAAGGGTTGTGAACAAATTTTTGTTCATCACTTTGTCCATAATTTTTCACCACTTTCATTCTAGATGCTCACTATATTGTGATGAACATTTACGAATAAAATAACGAACATTTGTGCTCACTGAGGGGTTGTGAATATTTTTTTGATGTCCATCATTTGTTTTACACAAACATGTGAACAACTATGCCTACATGTACATCACAAAATACATACAAGAAAAAAGTACATTTTACTTACTTTAAACTTGATTTTATATTAAAGATTACTAATATTGCGTCATATAAACATGCAGTAAACATTAAATAATTATTTTTATAAAGATTTGAGAGTTTAGAAAGGAAAAAAAAAGAATAAAAACACTAGAAAATTCAATATTTTTTAGTGTAAAGTGGTGAACATCGTTGTATACTACGATGAACATATACGAACAAAACAGTGAACATCCGTGTTAACTGGGAACAGACACGCGCGCGAGGGAGGAAACGCTGTTGATACGTACGTTCTCAGTTCTCTCCTAGAATTTGGTTCTCACCAGAACCGGATCCCCTAAATATATACATTACAAATTTACAATCCAACGCATCAACAACCTAAAATAAAAAACATTCTCCCAAAAATGCTAATTTTGTTTTAACTATGTACTTCTAATTCCTTTTCTATTTTCTTCTTCCCCATAATTATATCCATTCTCCTTCCTCCCCTCTCCGCCGGCGGCCGCTCCTCCTCCTCAGGCCATGGTCGCCGCCGCCCTCACCGCCACCATGGCCTCCTTGCTCCTCCCCAGCTCCGACCGCAAACGTTACACAAAAGCCTTCTTTTGGAACATCTACAACAACAACAGCCACAAATCGAACACCCTCGGAATCCTCGCCTTCGACGCCGCGAAAACGATGTCGAATCTCATCTCCCTCTACCGCTCGCTCTCCGACGCTGAGATCACGCGCCTCCGCCGTGACGTCATCGCCTCCCGCGGCGTCGCCTACCTCAACTCCGACGACGAGGGCTTCCTATTGGCCCTAGCGTGCGCGGAGCGGCTCGAGGACCTCGACCGAGCCGCCGCCTCCGTCACGCTGCTCGGCTCCAGGTGCGCCGACGGCTGCCTCTCGCGGTTCGACCTCGTCTACCGCGAGCTCAAGCTCGGCTACGTCGACGTCGACAAGCTCTACACCTCGGCGTCGACGAGGGAGATCGAGCGGTCGATCGAGAAATCGGAGCGGCTGATCGTGGCCACGTCGAACCTCTACGGGGAGCTCGAGGCGTTGACGCAGCTCGAAGCGTCGGAGCGGCGGCTGAACGAGTGGAAGGAGAACGTGGCGGCGGCGGCCGCCGGAGCCGCCGCGGAAGCCGCGCACGCCGCCAGCGTGGAGGCGTTCGAGGCGAAGATCGCGGCGCAGAGGAAGCTTGTGCGGCAGCTCAAGGAGGGGTCCATGTGGGCCCAGTCGTTTGACAAAACGGTTGGTCTCGCCGCGCGCGTGATATGCGTGGTTTTCGCGAAGATGTGCGCGCACTTCGGGGCGTACGTCGCCGTTTTGCCGCGCGTGAAGAGCACGAGCCACACGCGGAGTTGCAAGATTGGGCGGTTTAGCTGCCACGCGTCGTTGCAGGAGAGGATGTATGTGTTGGATAAGTTGTTTGATGACCCGGAGTTGCTGCGGGAGTCGCATTCGGGGCCCATTATTGGCTCCGGGTTGAGCGGTTTCGGGTTTACACATAATAGCAAGGCGAATTTGGTGAGGTTTATGAGTCGCGATTCGAGCGTGTTTGTGTCGGACCATATGGGCGGGTTAGAGGGGGCTAAAACGGCCGGTGGCATTGGTGGTGGTGGTGGCGTTTTCTCTTCCAGACCGAGGAATAGGGTGTTTCAGGCGGCTTTGCCCTCGACCGTGGGAGGATCCGGTTTGGCCATGAGGTAATAATTTTTTTACTATTTAGATAAACTATTTGATATGATATATACTTCCTCCGTTAAGTTTTAATTTACGTTCTAGGCTTAAGTCCTTATTAAGTTTTAATTGTCATTTTAGACTTTTTTACCTCTTTTTTTTCAGATTTACCCTCATGTTTAATTAGTAATTCTTTTATTTTTATTTTTTTGGGTTTTCAATTTTTTATTCATTACTTTTCCATTTTTTAGGATCTATTAATTATTTTTTTGATTATCCTTATGATTAGTGACTAATTTCTTTTGATTTTCTTATTTTCTTTTATTTTTATGTGAAATTTCATGAGGAGTAATAAAAAAGTAATTAGTCACTAATCATAAGGATAATCTGAGAAAACAATTGATTTCTTATTTTGTCTGAAATTTGCTAGAACGTCAATTAAAACTTAACGGAGGGAGTAATAAAATTATTTTTTAAATTTAGACAGTTTTTTACGTGAAATATTCTTTGTATATACAGAATCTATAATTTTTTAATAATTACTGTAATTAGTAGGTTAATTTATGAAATATAGCACTAACAATAGGGTAATGTTGGAAAATGATGATAATTTATTTGTGATATTAGTAAGTCCATTCTTTTTAAATTATAAAATTTCAAAAGGATAAATGGAAGATTGGGGAAGGGGGGAAATGAGAGAGTGAAAGGGAAATAAGAAAGTGGGATACATTGATAAAAAAAATTATATAAATATAAAATATATCGGTTAATTATAAGAGATTATAAATATTTTATCAAGTGTTTCAATTTTCTGCATAGACATAATATATTAGGGAGATATTTACCATGTAATTTCATTTATAAGCATATGGTTCAAAGTGAATATAAATGCATAGAGCCGTGTAAAACGCAATGCAAAAGGTCAAAGTCGTTTTGACACTCTAAAACTGCAATACTTAAACCAAATTAGAGCTTAAATTATTGCTATATTTGAAAATAAGTGAGCCTTCTCAATAATTTAGACATACACGTGTTTATATACCTTCATTAACCGGTGCATTATCATTGATGAATTATTACCTAGTACGTTGTATAATGCATCTTCTAGCTATCTAACTTAGATACATATAATAATAATTTATTGGTGAATGATACATAGTGGTTAATATTATAGTATAATGTATATAATTTGTGAATTTATACAACAATTATATTAGTCTGACTTTAGTTTTAATTTTAGATGTAACAATTATATTTATACAACAAACTATATATAATGTTATTAAATTTACAACGACAGGTATGCAAACATAATAACCGTAGCAGAGAAGTACATAAGATCAGACTACGTAGTCGGCGAGCAAGCCAAGAACCAACTCTACGACATGCTGCCGGCGAGCGTGCGGGCGCGTGTGCGGTCGAAGCTCAACAAGTCGTGGCGACACGTGGAGGTCGACGAGGCCAGGAGGAGCGGCTCCGGGGAGGCCCTGGCGGTCGGGTGGCGGGAGGCCGTGGAGGAGATGCTGCGGTGGCTGGGCCCCGTGGCGCGGGACACACTGACGTGGCACGACGAACGGAGCCTCGAGACGCAGCGACTCGACGGCGCCCACCGGCCTACGGTGCTTCTCATGCAGACGCTGCATTTCTCCGACCTGGAGAAGACGGAGGCCGCCGTCGTTGAGGTGTTGGTTGGGTTGAGCTGCATTTACCGCTACGAGAACCGGCGGTTAGTTAACGGTGACGGTGATGATGGTCACGTGGATGGCACGGACTCTGTTAAATAAGGGCGTGTTTGGATTGGCCAATATCCGGGATTAATATTTTGAGCTCTGCGCGCACGTTAGTTGATGGTGAATGAATGATGATTGAGTGTGGTTATTCACTTATTCCTAATATTTTAAAATGAAATATTTGTAGGCCGCTCGTCAAAAAGAAAAAGGAATAGAATAATGGGACATTTCATTGTATATACTCTTATGATTAATCTCTTCTGTGTTTCTTTGGGGGTAGGTATAGGAGATGTGAGGAGGAATAAATCAAGATGCAATTTTGTAACACATCAATTGAGAATTGAGATTCAATATTTATATTGGCCAACTGTTTTCTGTTGCTTGATTGTTGATTTCAACTTTGATTCAATAATTTCGACCAATTTGTCCTTATAATTAGGGGTGTCCTAAGTTGGTTAATTGAGGATCGATTAACTATAAGTTGAATAAGTAAATACCATTAACATTCGGTTAAATATGTTTCGATTTGGAATTGATTTCCCTCATCTAAATAGCTGTATCATCTCGATTAGTTTATCCCTAAGATTTTTTTGTTCATAATTATTATTATTATTTTTTTGGTCGAAAGTTCATAATTATTATTATTATACTGTAATAGGGTGATGTAAATTAGCATATTATTGGAGTTAATATGTACGTTTATTTAGAAGTGTGGGCGATTTCTATCAAAAACAAAAAGTGTGGGCCAATTACTGCCCAACTACAGAGGTAACAAAATTCCATTAATAATGGGCCGGATTTCGTATGGGCTTGAAGCTTAATTGGGCTTTGAGGATAGATCCAGTTGTACGAACAAACAAACGATGGAAACACAAACAAGTGGCGAAGCTTAATTGGGCTTCGGAGCTGTTTACTGGGAAGAGGCATTTTATACTTTGAGTTAGGTAAATGACCGTTTGACAAACATTTTTTTAAACTAATAGATCTTTAGTAAAAATGGACTCATCTTTCTCTCCCTAAATCCTACTCTCTACCCCTTAAATCCTAAATCCCAAAAAATAATATTTTAGAGAAAAAAAAAAAAAAAAAAGAGGAAGAAAAAAATAAAATAAAATAAGCTAGTAGGGAGAAAAAATACATAAAAACTAATAGGAATCTCTTTTATTAATTGAAAATTCTTAAAGGGTCAATAGGCCCAAAATCCTCCATTTTATAGAGTGCAAATACTAATCCCTAATATTAACCAACATGTGTTTCTTCTGCACTTGTTGATAAATGTGCTGATAGATTGGATCATGAGCTTATAAAAATTGGGTGGAAATGAAACTATGATGATTGTTGTATAAGATATATGTTTTTTTAGTGTGTGTCCTATAGTAATAATTTTTTAACTATTAGTTTAATTATTTATTAAGGGTTTACTCATTTTCTTTTATAAAATATTTAAAAAATATTGTTTTATTTTAACTTATTAACATGTGTTCATGATCACACTAAAAATCAGTAAAATATAAGATGTACATATATGATTAATTAAACATGTCAATTAATTCTCCTATTTGGGTACCCTATTCCTAGTAGATGCAGTATTGCAGTTATAAGCTCTTTTCGGATGTCCTGATGGACATTCTTTTTTCCTAATCAGGGTAAAAATTATTGCAGAAGATTTACTATAAGTGCATGTTTTTTCAGTATAATAGAGCAATTAGCGGGATTGATTTCCCTAATTACAAAAATAAAAAACTGATTACTTTTTCTTGTATGTATTATATACTGTAGCTAATCAGCCCCGGTCCTGGCATTCATAAGGCCCTAGGGCGAAATAAAAATTAAGGACCCCCAATATAATAAATAAAATTCTGAAATGACAATATATTAAAAAAATGTCTTACAATTAAATTAGAAATATCAAACAGTGAAACACATTGTCATAATATTTAAATAAGTCTACTAAAGTGTATGACAATAAAACAGTATATAACAATTGAAAATGGTGGCACAAAGACTTCCTAGTAGATTAAGTATAAACTTGGATCGCCAATCGAAGCCTACAACCATGGCCATGAGTCATCCATCATAACCAACACCAATCACCTACAAAAGAAACAAATTTATAAGTGATCATATAAAACGATTTCTTCGAGCATTTTTAGATGCAAAATCAGTAATTATATCACCAACATCAATATTTTCCAACATATTTTTCTCAATACTAAGAATAGCTAGACCATTAAGTCGTTCTTGTGACATGGATGATCTCAGATACGTTTTCAATAATTTTAACTTAGAAAAACTTCTTTCAGCTGATGCTACTGTCACAGGTATAGTTAATAAGATACGATAAGCAATCGAAACATTTGGATAACATTCAGCATCTTTGACAAACTCAAGAATCTCAGTAGCTGACATTATCACATCAGGTTAAGTCATTTGCAGCACTTTCAGTTCAGAAAAGAAATCATCTAAATCCACATCAGAAATAGTATCATGAGAAAATGTAGCATGAAATTTGATACAACACTTCCTAAGTTCATTCTCATCCAACAACTTCAAGCTATTTGAACTAAACAAGAACCCAAAAATGCTTTTAAACATCTTTAGTTGCTCAAATCTTTCCTTCAATGAAGTAATTGCCATATCTACTATAACAAGAAAATAATTAACCCTAAAAGACTCTTCAGGTGATTGAATTTCTTCATCATTAGCATTTTCATCAAACTGTTTTTTTCTAAAAATCCGTCTTCTAGTTGGAAAAATAGGCTCTACATTCATCTCAAGTGCAATACTTTTGGCAGGGCCGGCCTTTTGGGTAGGCTGGGTAGGGCGACCGCCTAGGGCCCATGAAAATAAAGGGCCCATAGTAGAAATAAAACTACTATTATACTATAGGTAAATATTAACAGGCCCAATACGTTTTTTGTATTGAAAAGGCCCATTGTAGTCAAGCCAACTTTTCCCATAAAACTAATCTGATGATAATAAAATACATAAATAAATTAAATTTTGTATGAGAAAGTGGAGAATAGTTAACGTTCTGCAGAAATTCATTAAAGCTCATGATGTCCTCTTTCCAATTTTCATCTTCTTCTTTCTCAAATTACCATCTGAAGATAAGTTTTTTTACTCTCAATCTCTCATCTACAATTTTTGGAAGTTAAACACCCCGCAGAAGTCAAAACAGCGGCTGGACCACCGCCGTCCACCAGTCCATCGCCACTAGACCACCGGCGTCCGCCACGGCACCACTCCGTCGGAACCGCGACATCGGTGATCGGTTAGTCGGTCACTCTACTTCGGCAGTCCGCAGTCAAACCTTGCTCCAGTTGCTCGGTTGCTCCCGGTAATTTTCTAAGCCCCAAAAATCCAAAATTCATCATTTTGTAATTCAATTTTTTTATGCTTTTGTAAATAAGATTTGCTTCCGCCTTCCTGTTGATATGTATTACAAATTTACAATTTGTCAATTTGAAATTGGCAATTGCAATTGGCAATTGCAATTCCTCCAATTGGTCATTTGATATGTTGGAAGAATGGAAGGGCCAACTAGTTACTGGACAAGTTGAACAAAAAAAAAATGTTGTTGTTATTATGTTAATCATGTTTAGGCGTGCAGTTTAGCAAATTAGAATTTGCCAATTTGGACAAGTAAGTAGTAACAGTTACCACCACCGTATTTCAGTATTTGCCATTTGCCAACTTGGAAGTTGGAACTAGAATTGAATTTAGCAAATAGCAAATTGGACAAGTAACAGTTTATTGTTAATTGTTTTTAGTAAATTTTGTTTGTTGTAATCTGTAGACAATAGACTTCAGACTTGTTGTGCTCACTGCTGATATAGTTTTTTTTACTGTGCAGAATTGCAGATTTATATTGTGCTACACTGCTACCTGGTTTTGGTTGATCGGATTGTCGTCATTACAGGTGTAATTGTTCCTATTTAATTCATCTTATTATTGCTTTGTTAGCATGTTGCCTAAACATAAGTCTGGATGTGCAAAAAGGAAAAAGAGAAAGTTAACTGAACAATTTATAGACTCACAAAAGGGAGCAATTCACAAATTTATTATCAAACAAGCAGGTCCTAGTGAGAATCCAAGGGATACTAGCCATACGAATGAGCCTGATATTAACGATTTAGGGGAAGATTCCGAAGATAATCAACACTTGAATAATGAAAATAATATCATTGAGGAAATTGAGCATGATAATGAACCCAAAGAGTCTGATGTTGAAGATTTAGGGGTTAATGAACAATTTATTCCTCCTTTGGATATTTATGATCCTAGAAATTGGGAAAATCTTGATAATAAGGAGAGAGATATTTTAGTTGAAAAGGGACCTATAAGAGAATTGGATCTTGTGTTTCCTCTAGATAACCTTTCTAGGCATTTTTCTTATGCTTATTACTCTAGAAAGTTAAGTAATGGAGAAACTAGTGATAGAAGTTGGTTAATTTACTCTAAGCATGTGGATAAAGTGTACTGTTTTTGCTGTAAATTATTTAAATCCAATGTGAACAACACTTTATTGGCAAATGAAGGGTTGAGAGATTGGAAGCATCTTAGCCAAAGACTTGGGCAACATGAGAATAGTGTTGAGCATATGACTAATATGAGAACTTGGTATGAAATGAAAGTAAGACTAAATAAAAACCTAACCATTGATGAAGACTTGCAAAAACAGATTACTAAAGAGAAAGAGCGTTGGAATCATGTTTTGAAAAGAATAATTTCGGTTGTTAAATGTCTTGCTAAAAATAACTTGGCTTTTCGAGGATGTAATGAGAAACTTTATCAAGAAAGCAATGGTATTTTTTTAGGATTGATTGAAATGATTGCAGAATTTGATGTGGTAATGCAAGATCATGTTAGACGCATTAAGAATGAAGAAATTCATCATCATTATTTAGGTCATAAAATTCAGAATGAGTTTATATCTCTTTTGGCCCATAGAGTTCAGAAATCTATCATCTTAAATATTAGAGAGGCAAAATATTTTTCTATCATTCTTGATTGTACCCCAGATGTAAGTCACAAAGAACAAATGACTCTAATTGTTCGATGTGTGAATATGTCAAGTTCAAAACTGCGCATAGAAGAGTACTTTTTAGAGTTCTTAATTGTGGATGATACCTCAGGATTAGGACTCTTTAATAGTTTACTTGATGTATGTAAGTCTCTTAATCTTGATATTGATGATGTAAGGGGTCAAGGTTATGACAATGAGTCTAATATGAAGGGAAAACACCAAGGGGTTTTAGAAGCGATTACTTGAAATAAATCCAAGAGCATTATATATGTCATGTGCTTGTCATAGCCTTAATCTTACTCTTAGTGATATGGCACATTCTTGTGTGAAAGTTGTTTCTTTTTTTGGAGTTGTACAACGAATATATGTACTATTTTCTAGTTCTCCTAAGAGATGGAAAATTTTGCTTGATAATGTAGAGGACTTAACTTTAAAATCTGCATGCAATACTCGTTGGGAGAGTCGAATTAAAAGTGTCAAAGCTATTAGATTTCAAACTCATCAAATAATATTGGCTTTATCTGATTTGTGTAGAACTTGTGATGATGCTAAGTCAAAAAGTGAAGCTGAAAGTTTAATGAATGCACTTGAGAATTTTGAGTTTTTATTTGGTATGGTTATATGGTATGAAATTTTATTTGTTATCAATATGATAAGTAAGAAGCTGCAAACTAAATCCATTTGTATTGACACTACCATGAAGCAAATTGAAGGTGCATTAGTATATTTTGAGAAGTATAGAAATGAAGGATTTGTGTCAAGTATGGATATTGCCAAAAGTCTTGCACTTGAGATGAATGTAGAGCCTATTTTTCCAACTAGAAGACGGATTTTTAGAAAAAAAAAACAGTTTGATGAAAATGCTAATGATGAAGAAATTCAATCACCTGAAGAGTCTTTTAGGGTTAATTATTTTCTTGTTATAGTAGATATGGCAATTACTTCATTGAAGGAAAGATTTGAGCAACTAAAGATGTTTGAAAGCATTTTTGGGTTCTTGTTTAGTTCAAATAGCTTGAAGTTGTTGGATGAGAATGAACTTAGGAAGTGTTGTATCAAATTTCATGCTACATTTTCTCATGATACTATTTATGATGTGGATTTAGATGATTTATTTTCTGAACTGAAAGTGCTGCAAATGACTTTACCTGATGTGATAATGTCAGCTACTGAGATTCTTGAGTTTGTCAAAGATGCTGAATGTTATCCAAATGTTTCGATTTCTTATCGTATCTTATTAACTATACCTGTGACAGTAGCATCAGCTGAAAGAAGTTTTTCTAAGTTAAAATTATTGAAAACGTATTTGAGATCATCCATGTCACAAGAACGGCTTAATGGTCTAGCTATTCTTAGTATTGAGAAGGATATGTTGGAAAATATTGATGTTGGTGATATAATTACTGATTTTGCATCTCAAAATGCTCGAAGAAATCGTTTTATATGATCACTTATAAATTTGTTTCTTTTGTAGGTGATTGGTGTTGGTTATGATGGATGACTCATGGCCATGGTTGTAGGCTTCGATTGGCGATCCAAGTTTATACTTAATCTACTAGGAAGTCCTTGTGCCACCATTTTCAATTGTTATATACTGTTTTATTGTCATACACTTTAGTAGACTTATTTAAATATTATGACAATGTGTTTCACTGTTTGATATTTCTAGTTTAATTGTAAGACATTTTTTTAATATATTGTCATTTCATAATTTTATTTATTATATTGGGGGCCCTTAATTTTTATTTCGCCCTATGGCCTTCTGAATGCCAGGACCGGGGCTGACTAGAAAATAGTACATATATTCGTTGTACAACTCCAAAAAAGGAAACAACTTTCACACAAGAATGTGCCATATCACTAAGAGTAAGATTAAGGCTATGACAAGCACATGACATATATAATGCTCTTGGATTTATTTCAAGTAATAGCTTCTAAAACCCCTTGGTGTTTTCCCTTCATATTAGACTCATTGTCATAACCTTGACCCCTTACATCATCAATATCAAGATTAAGAGACTTACATACATCAAGTAAACTATTAAAGAGTCCTAATCCTGAGGTATCATCCACAATTAAGAACTCTAAAAAGTACTCTTCTATGCGCAGTACCAAAAAACGTATTGGACCTGTTAATATTTACCTATAGTATAATAGTAGTTGTATTTCTACTATGGGTCCTTTATTTTCATGGGCCCTAGGCGATCGCCCTACCCAGCCTACCCAAAAGGCCGGCCCTGTTTCTAGTTCTCCTAAGAGATGGAAAATTTTGCTTGATAATGTAGAGGACTTAACTTTAAAATCTGCATGCAATACTCGTTGGGAGAGTCGAATTAAAGGTGTCAAAGCTATTAGATTTCAAACTCATCAAATAATATTGACTTTATCTGATTTGTGTAGAACTTGTGATGATGCTAAGTCAAAAAGTGAAGCTGAAAGTTTAATGAATACACTTGAGAATTTTGAGTTTTTATTTGGTATGGTTATATGGTATGAAATTTTATTTGTTATCAATATGATAAGTAAGAAGCTGCAAACTAAATCTATTTGTATTGACACTATCATGAAGTAAATTGAAGGTGCATTAGTATATTTTGAGAAGTATAGAAATGAAGGATTTGTGTCAAGTATGGATATTGCCAAAAGGTAAGCTAATAGATTACTTTTTCTTTTCTTTGGTCGATAATAGCTCACTTTATGATCAACCATACGTTGGATTATCTTATAATCAACGAGTAATCAGCAGCCACCAATTTGAAGTAAGAAACAAAAGGCCACCTCAATTTTTTTAAACTTATTTTTTGATAGAAACCTCGAATTCTTTATTAATGATAATTGGTCATAATTCATAAAGTAGAAGCAAGTGGTTTTTTTTCGTGCTTTACAAAAATATTTATGATTAAATAAGCAATTTAATTTGACAATCTTACATCATCCTTCACAATAAACATTTTCCTCTCTATTTTTTCCATGGATTTTGAAAGTGGGTTTGAATCATAAGTCCTTATCTTGCTAATTCTGTCCAAATTCGAGAAGTTGTTTGAATTGGGTTGAAGAGCTGACTCTTTTCAATGTTGAAAAAATGGACCAACTTTTTATCACTTAATAATTAAATGTGTCTCATCAGCTTGGTCTTAAAATCCCTTCACAATCGCAGCCTAAAAGTCAACAATTCCACCAGCCCTCGACAGCGAAGTTAAACCCATGTTTAGAATCTTCTTTTGGAATGTTGCCATTTTCTTATACTCATAGAATTGAAATAAATTAAAGGGATCACTGATCAGTATTTATACTTCCTAATTACTCGCTCCGTATTTTATTTTTATTTTCATTTGATTTTTTTACATTGTTCATCGTTGAAAAAAATCTTCAAGATTTCTTCTAATATATAAAAAAAAACATAATTAGGTGGAGTCTTGTTTGATTCGTCTTAATGAGAAGTTTGATAATATCAAAAAAAATTAATTTTGATTATATAATTAGATATATTAACGATATAAAATCCGCATCGACGAATGTATCCGATCAAAATGGAAACATAAATAAGGGACGGATGGAGTACTTCATTGAAATCTTGGTTTTAAATCAAAGTTTTTTCGGACGTGGAAAAATAAACATACTGTATATGATAAACCCTTCTAGATAGGGGAAAAAACATTTTCTTCTTTCAATTTTTTTCTAATAAAATAAATAAATAAACTAATCTTAATTTTTACGTGAAAATCAGCCTAGAACATTCTTTTTTTAGTTTTAATGTCTAAAAGGCAATGAATGCAGCGTTGTAGTTCAGAGCCAATTTTTTATTGTTTGGCTTAAAATGTAGCGTTTTGGACTTTTTTTTACTCAAACACTGCTTTCTGTACATGATTGTGTAAAAATGAGGAAATGCAATCAAACGACTCTTTTTGCAAGGTCTCATTTTTATCCCATTTTGAAGCTGAATTAGAAAAATGGGATCTTTATACAAGACCTATATTCTATTATAAATTTCACTGAAGAATTTCACTTGCCGATGAATGACAAGAATTGTTAAGCTTTCAATTTAGCAATCTACTAGTGTAGTATCCGTTGTATATTTTTTCTTATATTTATAAAAATTATATATTAAAATTATATATTTTATTCATATAAAAATATTTAGTTAATGACTGTTATAGAACGGGGTATTAAAGACACCCATAACTTTTTATTATTCACACCCACGCATGCGGAATGCGTATACTTTTGTTTATGCATTCGAAAATCATACGCATATGTATGCGCACTGCGGATACATATACGTATGCATGCGCGCTGCGCATGCGCATACGTTCAAAATTAAACGTTAACGGCAAGATTCTGTTTGAACTTGCGTGTTCGCCATGAACTCGGGATATATTATACCAACTATATAAATTGAAATGTAAATTTTAGTATTTGGCCCTATATTTTAATTTATAAATAATTTTAACGTAATTTTTAATTTATAGTTTTACGCATATATATTATAAATAATTTTAATTATAAATAATAAATAATATAACTAAAAAGGTAAAAAAGATATAAAAAACTTTGAAATAACTAGTTAACATGTACCAATGAGCACACACTAGAAAAACCGTAGAATATATAACAAACTATATGATATATAGAAGTAACTAATTTAACATAAAATTATATAATAATAGGTATAGTAAGCTTAACTCGTTCGAATTAAAAAAATCTAAAACATTCATAATAAGATCGTTAACGTTAATTAACAACATAATTAATATGTGCATGCACATACATATGCGTGTGTATCCGCAATGCGCATACATATGCATCCGCAGTGCGCATACATATGCGTGTGTATGCGCACTGGGCATACATATGCATATGTATGCGCATTGCGGATACACACACGTATGTATGCGCACTGCGCATACATACGCGTGTGTATTTCTAATACATAAGTATACGCGTTCCGTATGCGTAGATCAATATATATGTATTCGCGTTCCACATACATATAATGGGTGTAAATAATAAAAGTTATGAGTGCGTTTAACAACACCCTTATAGAAGAAGAGAAATTCTTATATAAGAAATGACTAACTGAATACAAATATTCAAGATATTAAAAAATTATATTATATAAAAAGAGGCGGAACTCTTCATAACTTTATTAATAGTAAAATTTGGCTAAGTAGTTTTTCATATGGGGATAGACAAAATAAATAAATATACAAACTAATCATTTATTCTAAGTTTATAATAATATATAAACACTTTTGAATAATACAACTTTGTACATACTAAATATTTATTTTAATATTAAAAATAAAATTTATAAATAATAAATGGCCATATAGGCCAAAATAATATTGAAATAGGCTGAAAATAATAACACATACATCGAATTGAGTTAATAATAGGCTTTATATTTTTAAATCAAGTCCGCTTACATGTATAACTTCAATTAGCCCATTTAAATAATAAATGAACTTAAAGCCCAATTAGTTTCAGCCGGTCATTACATATCAAGCCTAGTTCTTTAGCCCATTTTCCATTTATTTTGTATTTAAAAAAAATACAAAAGCCACCGATCGGACAAATCCTAACAATTTCTCTTCCGTCTCCTTTCCATTTTGGTGTCCCTCTCTCTCTCTCTTTTATGTTCAACAAGGAAGAACATTCTTTCCTTTTTGCTTCTTTCAAATTCCATCTCCATTTCTCATTACAAATTAAAACTTGTGGGATTTTCTTCATATTTTCTTTTCTGAAAATTTCGTCCACAATCTGTTTCTCTTTCTTTTTGTAAATCTTCCAGATCCAAGTTTTTTCCCTCCAAAAACACTCTGATCTAAAGATTACAGATTCAAGTTTTTTGTGACCCAATGATGGATATCTACCCTAAACAAACTCCAGAAGGAGATCTAGAGCTCACAGATCCAAAAAAAAGAGTTTAATCTCCTTTGCATGTTCAGATCCACTGACTATCTCTGTTAGATCTAAAGAAAAACATTTCTTCTACTTTTTTTCTGTAACATGCAAAGGAAAAAAATGACTTGATGAGTAGATCTGGAGTTGCTACTGAAAGGTTCCCAAAACCCTAATTTTCTCGGAGAAATAAGATATGGATCGCAAGTTCTGAAGTCCATCTGGAGTTTTCCTCTGAACTCAAAGTCTGAAGTTGTCCGAACCAAGCATGGTTTATTTTCGTGAGTCTCTCTCTCTCAATTTGTCTATGTGTTTATATATTTATCTGTAACTCTGGCCATCCCTTCCGTTTGAAATCATCGAATGAATTTATTCAATAAAACGTGAACAAACAATAATCAGGGGGAGTTTGGATATAACTGGGTGTTAATTCTTAAGTAAACATTGATATTTCGGTTTTTTATATGAATCGCTTGTATTTTGTGATTTAACTGTTCAACAATATTATACATTTAGCTACATAAATATGAGAAGTATAGTATGATTGCTTGGCTATAATGAAAAATTGATTGGTACAAAAAATTGATTGAAAGAAGACAGATTAAAAAATTGCATGGTAAAAAAATTTAACATTTCAGATTACTAAAAAATCAATGGGCTATTTGGTCCATAAAATAAGTATATATATTTATGATGCTAACATTTAATGGGATAATTGGCCCAATAGGTATATTTACAATTTCATAAAACCAAATCGACATATTTAAAAATATAAATACAAAAAATAGATATTAATTATAACGTGCTTTTCTAGATAAACTTACTATATATATCCCATATTCTTTGCAATTGTTTACTCTCACTGATTGCATGTGAGCACACGAGTTGTCCTTGATAACAAAAAAATATGAAATTGGGAATGTCATGTTCAATATGATCATAGTATGCAATGTAGTCCTTCTGTCATTTCAATTTAGATTATTTCTTTTTGCTTCTTAACTTATAATATAATTACTGACTTTCAAATTATTCCTTATAGATCTGAAAATATACCCTACACTTTTAAATGGTTCTGAATTGGAAATCAAATTGCCAGAATGTGAAGTTCACTTTGAATCATATTCTGCAAGGTAGTGCTTGTACCATATAAATTTAGCATATCTTTATCATAATTAATTGGTAGTGTGATTACTGATTTTAAATAATTTCCAATTACAGGTTTCAACATATGAAATCCAAGATACATCTCTTATTCTGATTCAAGATATACTTCCAAGTCATGGTTATTTATCTTTAAAATTAACATCATACTATGTTAATTTAATTTTTAAATCTATTATGTATTTAACTTATTCCTTTTGTTATAGGAATTCCATGTGGGATTGGACTCGACACATAAGCCAGGAGCTAAACCCTAACCTAAACTGAAAGAGCTAAAGGTATGTCTCTTATACTAAATGAAGACTATCTTCTATTACTCATTAACTTGTATTCTAATTGCTGAATTAAAAAAATTACAATTACAGGTTTGAGCATTTTTCCTCCAAGATACACCTTTTATTCCGATTGAAGATATACAATAAGGTCATGGTTCTATCTATTTACACTTAACATGACTATTTTAATATATTTTTTAACTCTATTCACTAATTAAAATGATTTATTCATGGTATAGGAATGTCATGTGGGAGCTCGGATTGGACTCAAAAATTACAAATTTTGGATTAGTATTGCTTAAGTTGTTTGAAAGACATAAAGGTATGTCTAGAAGTTAGTAGTTTAGCTTTAAACTCTGATTAATTTTTGCATAGAGTAGTCAGTAGATTAGCTTTATTACATAGTTTCAATAACCTGGAACTAAATCCGTAGAAGTTAAGTATAAACAATAGGATTTTATAAAATCAGTTAGAGAGTTAACCTAAATCATACAACTGAAGACTAATGATTTAGTTGTAAATAAACACAATCAAATATTACAAATCGAACCAGATAAACATAAACAATACCTTTTAGTTTCGATGCCTTCTAGGATTGAACAACTTCTTAGTTTTTTCTCTGCTATCATAACCATCAACTTAATCAAAAAATCAGAAAGTACAATCTAAGAGATACAATGTTATTACAATATTTGTGCCTTATCCAATGTAGTAAGTATTAGAATGTCAAACATTATTTCATGCTAAAGAATCTTTTGTAACCGTAGTTTTGTCAAACATTAGAATCTTTCAGTTTATTATAATATTTGTGCCTTATCCAGTGTAGTAAATAAATTCAGTTTAGTAGCTTTAATAAACTGTTATTACATGCTAAAGAATAACTAAAGTGACCAGAAGAATAATTATATAAACTTATTATTACATGTTAAAGAATAACTAAAGAGTAGTTAAAATGACCAAAAGACGTCAGTCACTCTGAAAGGCACAACACTTAACTATCTAGCAATTATCAAACTAAATCAATAAGTAATGAGATTATGCTAGAAATGGGGACATCATTTAACAGATCCTTGATCATTTAAAAATACGTGTTCATAAACTCATCTCTGTGCATTTCAGACTTAGGAAATAAAATTAGTTTGTAATCAATTTTCTAATAACTACTTAATATTAACAAACTCCTAAATCGTATAGAGTGTATACATAACATTATAATCAGTATTCAGTTTGGCTATTTTCATCAATCAGTGCATAATAATCAGTATATAATATCTCTGCAAACAAATAAGTTTAGTTCTTTACACATATCTGCTAAATGATGAACAATCGATTGTGTAACCGTAATTTTGATATGGTTCAACTGTTTTGTACTGATATTGTGGGATGAGCTGTAGTTTTATAACCCCTAAAAGCATTGAATTGATGTTGCAAGATCGTGCTAAAAGGATCAAAATATTTGGTTATACACTTATGGAAAACATGGATATGTAGTATATTGCTGACTTTAGGATATCCTTTATTACATTTTTGAAATCTGCAGTATATTTGGAATATCATTTATTAATGTTGACTTTAGGGTTTTGATTTTATTGTGCAGATATTGCAGTTGGATTTTTTGTAATCAAATATCCACTGTTATTTTTGGAAATTACAGATTTGTTATACTTTTGAGGCATTTAATAAAGTGTATTGTTATTTTTTGGGCAATCCAGTTTATTTGGTTAGGAAAGTGTAGCAGGTTTATTTTTTGGGATAGGTTCATTTGTGGTTCAATCAGCAGGCTTTTTTTGGTTCAATCTAGCAGATTTAAATTTGCCAGAATTTTCTTGGTTTAGAAATGTGTATTAGACAAAGTTTTTGCAGCAGGATCATTTTTGGTTCATTCCAGCATGTTAAATTTTGCAGCATTTGTTTTGGTTACAAAAGTGTATTTGTCACAAAGTTTAGTTTGTGTGCTATTTGTCATAGCACAGCAGGTTCAGTTTTTTATGCTAAATCTGCATATATTAGGTACATTGCATCTGTTTCACGGTTTTTATAACCAGTCGTGCATATGTAAATCTCCATATATTAGGTACATTGCACATTTGTGTTGGTTTTGTATGAGATCTGCATGTTTAGTATTTTTGCACAAAATCATACAGTTGGTCAGTATTTTTATTTCATATCAAATCTGCATATATTAGCTTACCGAGAATAAAGTGGGAATATATTAATTAAGGAAATAAAGTAATATAAATTTATTCTGACTGATCTTTGATTTAAGGTAACTGTAGGATACTCCAAATTTGTGATTTTTAATTTAAATCTAAAAAAACACATACTGCCATGTGTCAAAATTAATACCGTGACGCCACGTGGTGAATTTTTTTTTGGGTTATTGTAGGAGTGCCACATGACTTAGCAGGTATTTGCATTTAGTAGTTATATATTAGATTAATACTCCATCCGATCTAAAATATAAGACTTTTTTAGTTTTTGACACTAATTTAAAAATAATAATATTAATCTAACAAAGATACTATAAAGTCTCTCTTAATCCCAACACATTATAATTGTTGGTGTAATTTCCTAAGTGTATGCCTAGGTTCTTACATGTAAACTTGGACTGTATGTTTCACGTGTGACTTAGCCCTCTTTGAAGCCTCATCCTAGGTAGAAGATGGCATGAAGACTCGATCTTGTGCCCTTTTACTGGCTGCTGGCTCAAAGGACTAAGGCACTGGGCCTGTGATGGTTGTCTGAGGCCCACATCCTCTCTCTCTCTCTCTCTCTCTCTCTCTCTCTCTCTCTCTCTCTCTCTCTCTCTCTCTCTCTCTCTCTCTCTCTCTCGACGTGCTCTTATTGGGTTGGTTGTCCACAATGTTGAAGCCCATTTCCTGCTTGCTTTGTGACCGTTGCTGCAGAGGTACAAGTCCAGCTGGTGCTCACATATCACTTCACTTATTGTCTCTTGGTATATACGGCATAAAGCAAACCCTAGAATGGGTACTTCTTTACTGTTTCGCAACATCTCACCTTCTTCAAATTAGAGAGCTTCCATTAGAGATATTTATGAGATTTCTCTGAGAAAAATTCTCTCCTTTGACGACGGTGGTGAGACACGAGAGAAGAGGTCGAAGGAAGGTGTTAAGAGGAAGGTTATCCACGACTCAAGAGGCATAACCTGTGTCTATTCGTCGTTGAAAGGGAGATTCTTCACCCTTTGTGGTTCCTTTATCCGTACTTCCTTTTATTTGTGAACGTTGGTTCAAGAACAATGATTGCCCATTTGTATTATCTGAGTTTCATAGTGGATTTGGGTCTCCATCTTGAGGCCCCGAGGATGTAGTTCTTAGTACCGAACCTCGTAAATCTTGTGTGTTTTGAGGTTCTGTTTGTGTGCTTGTCTCATACTATCCTCTATTGTTCTTGTTCACTTTCGTTCGAAGTCGAAGTATCGACTACAATAATTATACACTATCATTTTAACCCAATGAATTAATAATGTGATGAAAAATAGTCAAGAAATACAAATTTCAATGGAAATTACCGTAATTCCAAATTAGGCCTTATTTGATCACCTATTTATAAAGTCTTTATTCACAAAAAAAATACTTTTCTCTCTCCTTAAGTTACACACTTTCTCATACCATTCAAATTTCAAAGACTACTTTTTCAAAAAAAATACTATTTAACCCAAAAAATATTTAAAAATACACTCATCAAACAAACTCTTAATTAATTACTTTAAAAACTTAAAACTAATATTTTGGATCAAAATTTACCCTCTAAAACGACTTATATTTTCGATCGGGATGAGATACTCCCTCCGTCCCGGATTGTTTGTCCTGTTTTGACCGGGCACACTTGCCAAGACGGGTTTTGTATCGTTAATATCTCTAATTACATAATCCTAAAAATTATAATTTTTTGATATTATCAAAGTACTCGTTGAGACAAATCAAACAAGACCCTATATAACTATGTTTCTTCTTATATATTGGAAGAAATCTTAAAGATTCTCTTTAACGATGAACAATGTCCAAAATTCAAACAGGACAAATAAACCGGGACGGTGGGAGTATTATTTAACAATAGTAGTCAAAACCCTAGCCATTCACAGCATCACTTGCCCATCATCTCCACGTCACAAGCTAGTACGTTAACAAACTTACTATATATGTAGTACTCAGTATATTATATACACATTACAATATAATACATAAATATGCTTGAGATAATGCAATTTTAATCCCACAGTATATTTTTTTTTTGATGGAACACATGTTTATTTTTGAAGTCATCAAGTTGTTTAAAACTGCAAGTTGCATGGTTGAGTTGAATTAATTTGTGTATAGTGTCAGACAACCTTTCACTTGAGTAGAAAGACAGTGGACCGTTGAACTTTGAATTTTGGGGTCAAGTCTTCACCCACATGCGTCCATAAACATAATAAGAATTAGAAGTAGCCATCTAAAAACATCAGATAAATCGAGAGATCAATAAATTAACGTCGAATAGAAAGACATAAAAGAAAAGTAAGAAAAATACAACAAGTAAAAAAGAGCTAAAACTACTCATTTATCCTTGATTATTAAATGATAGATACAAGTATATAAAATGACTACATATTTATTGTAAATCCATGATGTTTGTATTTATTTTTTGTTATAAATGAAGACTATATTGGGGATACAATATAAATTCTTAAATGATGTGAATCATTGTCGGATCTTTAGATCATAAATTCTCAACAACCCCGAAACAACGAGATTATTATCCTTGCATGGTTTTCATGGAGATAATGTTATTTCACATTTGAAGTTGGAGGAGACTAAACATTCTAGTATGGTTGATGCATTATTTCTTTTATTGTCTATTAATTTTGAGTTGGATTCTCAATACACTTATGTGTTGGAATGAATACCTCTTTTTAGTGACTCATCAGACTTGAAAAGATTCCGATCCTTATTAATAAGGATAAAAATGGACACATGTGCTAAGTTGCTAGCAAAGCATGGAGAAAGAGCGAATAAATGTAAATTTTAATTAGAGAATTGTCACATTAAACTAGCCTAATTTGGGGATGTTTTCATAGTGTCCTATTTAAGGCTAAAACTCAACTTATAATCACGAAATTCTTACGTGGCTCAGTTGGTTTGAATCAAAGATAAATTATTAAACTCACTTAAGTATTCTATTCAAAAGTCTTGAATTCGATTCTTGCTCGAGACATATATGATAACATTGACATTAGGAAGAGTCTGTTTTTTTCGTGAATCAATAGTATTTTAGTTTAAACATAAAATGATTATGTCTAATCAAATCACGCAGTCAAGACCTAAAAAAAGAGTCACGCGTTTGAATCCCTAATTGGAGATTTATATAGTTAACTCGAAAACCTATGAGATTATTCATGTCGGTATATCTAGAATCTAGATACCTACGAAAATCCAAAGTCTTGCTCAATCAAACACAAATGACAAACCTTGCTACAGCGAATGAAATACTTGGGAACCAACCACAACCACAACCACAAACTACTCGAGAAATAAATGCCAATTGCCAAAGCCGTATATAGGTGGAAAACGGCAACAGCGATTGAGACTAAATTTTCAGTCAACTGTAAATCATAAGAAGTTGAATTTATGAAGCCTCAAACCGGGCCACATGGGCCCGCCCGTCCGGCCCATTACCACTCACAGCTTTTTGTCTCCTCTTCCGCTTGTTTTTTTGTTTTTCGCCTTTAAAAACACCCACTCCTGCAACTCTGCTTTCCCATTTCATTCCTCCCCAATCCTAAATCTCTTCTCAAAAATTCCTCCATCAAATTCAAATCCACAAATTCCAAGAAACATGCCGAGCTTCGTCTCTCTTTTCCTTCTCCTTTTCCTCTCCCCTATCGCCGGCGCTCAAGCCGCCGACTTCCTCTACGACGGCTTCACCGTAGCCGCCGCCGCCAAATCCGTGAGCTTCCACGGCTCAGCCGCCCTGATCCAGAAGGGGATAGTCCAGCTGACCAACACCACAAGCCGCCTCACCGCCCATCTCTTCTACAACTCCCCAATCCGCTTCAAAGACCCTCAAAACGGCGCCGTTCGCTCCTTCTCCACCGCCTTCACCTTCGCCATGGTCCCTGAGTACCAGAAGCTCGGCGGCCATGGAATGGCCTTCACAATCTCCCCCACCAAAGACCTCAGCTGGGCTCTCCCGAGCCAGTATCTGGGCCTCTACAACGCATCAAACGTGGGTAATTCCTCTGACCACATTTTTGGCGTTGAATTCGACACGGTTAGGGATTTTGAATTTGGGGATATTGATGATAATCATGTGGGTATTGATCTCAATAACCTCAACTCTACTTACGCCGTCTCTGCTGCTTACTTCACTGAGAATGGCACCAAAGTGAATGTGACCCTCAAGAGTGAGAACACAATCCAGGCCTGGATTGATTTTGATTCAGCTAGCTCCACACTAAATATTACTGTCTCACCATTTGGATCAAAACCCAGATCGCCATTGATGTCACACAAGGTGAATCTCTCCTCAGTTTTGGAGGATTCCATGTATGTGGGATTCTCTTGTGCAACTGGGTTGCTTGCTAGCTCACATTACTTGCTGGGCTGGAGCTTCAACATGAGTGGGCCAGCTCGGTCGCTGGCCATGACCAAGGTCCCTCTGCCTTCGGGTTCCAGGAGCCGAATTGCTCTGGCTATCGGCCTTTCGGTTTCGTTCTCCGGTGTCTTGATTGCTGCAACCATAATTGGATTGTATGTGTTCAAGAGGATGAAGCATGATGATGTGATTGAAGCCTGGGAGAAGACTATTGGGCCTCATAGGTACTCCTACAAGGAGCTCAAGGTGGCCACCAAGGGGTTCAGGGAGAAAGAGCTGCTGGGCCGTGGTGGGTTTGGGCGGGTTTATAGGGGCGTGTTGCCTAAAGGGAAGACCCTTGTGGCGGTCAAGCGGGTCTCACACGACTCCAGGCAAGGATTAAGGGAATTCGTAGCGGAAATCGCCACCATAGGGCGTGTTCGGCATAGGAACTTGGTGCAGCTTCTGGGGTGGTGTCGTCGGCGTGGTGATCTGTTGCTTGTCTATGATTACATGCCGAATGGCAGCTTGGACAAGTACTTGTTTGATCAGCCGGTGATGGTGCTGAACTGGGAGCAACGGTTCAGAATCATAAAGGGCGTTGCCTCGGGTTTGTTCTACCTCCATGAAGGATGGGACCAAGTTGTGATCCACAGGGATATCAAGTCCAGCAATGTGTTGTTAGACAGTGAGTTGAACGGTCGTCTTGGCGACTTTGGGCTCGCTAGGTTGCACGACCACGGTGATTACCTAACCACAACTAGGGTGGTTGGAACACTGGGTTACCTAGCACCAGAGCTTTCAAAGACCGGAAAGGCCACAACGGGTACTGACGTGTTCTCGTTCGGTACCCTTTTGTTGGAGGTCGTTTGTGGGAGGAGACCCATCGAGCCAAAGGCGCCACAAGACGAGCTAGTGCTGGTCGAGTGGGTCTGGGACAAGTGGCTCGAGGGGAGTGTGACGAGTGTGGCTGACCCTAGGCTTGGAGGGCGGTTCAATGAGAAGGAGGTCACAATGGTGCTGAAGTTGGGGCTCATGTGTTCTTGTGACGCGCCTATGGCTCGCCCCAACATGAGGCACGTGGTGAGCTATTTGACAGGGGAGACCGAGCTGCCGGATATCTTGGTCCCGCCTAGTGGTGTGGAGAATATGGAAGGCAGCAGAGGGTTCTTGCACTCGTTTCGGTCCTCGACTTTCGGTACCATGAGCTCGAACTCGTGGAGCAAGGGCGAAGTGTCTACGCCTGATGTTGGGCGTACTAGCTCGATTCCCCTTGTGATCCTCTGAATAACAATTGCAAGTTGGTGATTAGAACTGTCAATCCATCAGAGGAAATGGTAGGAATCTGCAGCCTGTTGTGTTGTCAATTAAGGTTGTAATGTGTTCTTGTGTGTGTTACTAAATCTATGTTGAGTGTATAGGAATTAGCAGATTAACTGTGCCTGTATAGGAAAGAAAGCAAATGATTTAAAAACTGGTTCAATCTAGATAGTAGAAAGAGCTTCGAGTTGTATCTTTTGTCTGATAGTTTCAATTTTCAGTTCTTGTTGGTTGTTTGATGAGAATTTATGTACGTTATTACTCTGAAAGAAGTATTAACTTTTCTTCTTCTTTGGTAGGTGATGTGAAAGAAGAGCTCCTGTTAAGGCCTTTGTTCCTTGTTAGATCACCAAATGCCACCCTTTTCACCAAAACATGATTTTTTTTTTCCAGAGTTGGCTTGCTTTTATAGAAAGCCATATTTTATCCCACTTCCTGCAATTGGGAGGACAACCATGGAATTTTTAGCCTCTTTTGTGGACAAATTTACAATATTGGGTAGAGGGCAAATAACTGAAGAAGGTTTCTTTGGAAAAATGATTAGGTAATGAACTAATGATGAATGAGAGATTAAAGAATGAGGAATATGTGTTCAGATTGGAATGTGATTGTTTTGACCAATAATAATAAAGATATGGAATGGAATGTTTAATCTAAAGACCTTATCTTTTGAAGATTTTTTTCATATTAAAATTAGATTTGGTGTAATTATGCTACAAAATTTATGGCTTAAGTATGTAATAAGAAAAAGATGCTTCCATTTGATTATTAAAAAAGTATAGAGCTGTTTTGACTATTTAACAAAATTAATGCGGAAGATGCTCTCAAGGTGGGAATAAACCTTTAAAATTCTAAAAGTATATGACAATTAAGATTTGATCAGATCTTTGAATAAATTTTCAAGCCCGAGAGGCTATTTAGGGTTAGGTGTGTTAAAAAGTGATTTGTATCACATTTTTTTATTGATTTTGAAAAGTTCAATTATATAAAAATGAGGCCAATTCTAATTTTTATTGTGAGTAAGAATTCCCTATTCAAAAGTTCAGGTACTAAGATGATTAGCTCTCATAAAACTTGATTATTCTTAATTGTAGGTTAGTAGGGTAAACATTGTCAACAAGAAAACAAAGATTTCATGCATGATCATAAGTAGCTAACCTATAAAGAAACAATTCATCAGTTCCCTGCAATCTAGAAATCAGAAGCAGCTGTTCCAGTAACAAACCACATAATCCCATGCCACAAATCTCAAATAACATTCACATCAAGTAGTATGTAAATTTCTACTTGTTAGTTGTTAGAGCTAGTGAAAACAAAGGTATACCACTATAACATAACATACATAACAAAGATGACAAAAGAAAGAAATCATGAAGGTGCAAAGGTGACAGGAAAGGAGGGAGCAAAAGCACATGACAATGCTGTTATATAGGAGTTCAAAATACACACAATTTAAGCTCAGTGGCAAATGCTAAACTCTACTGTCATTTTTGGTATCAGAACCATTAGCATAACAGAGCACTACTACTCTCATATATATAAGCAATTAACTACAACTGTTTGGCATAACTAAAAATGATAGTTTTTAGGATCTTACCAACTTCATAATCTAGAGCGACCGTCTAGCCAAGGGGCAGTGTTCCTTTATCTTTCTGCTGCTGCAACATGAATTCATGAAACTGCTGTGATCTTTTCTGCAAATCTTGAATGATCTGATCAGTCTCAGCGCGTATCTGCTTAGGCAAAAACCTTTCCAAGTAATCAAGCCACTCCCCTAGTGTCATTTTATTCAAGTCCGGAGCAAGTTCAGCCTCGTCGTCTTTGTCTGTAGCAGCACCAGAAGCAGCTGTTGATTCTTGGAAATCCACTCCTTCAGTATCACACTCTGGCTCTCTCCTATCATCTTGATTCAAATTAGCCTCCAATTCATCTCCTCTCTCATGTTCAAAATTCAGTTGACAAGCTAAATCTCCATCTTTTTGAACAATCTCACTCATTGACTCCTTAGAAGGATGATCTCCTTTAGAAACTATTCCATCAACATTAGACTGTGGCTCGGGCTTAACCACAACAATCTCCATTTCATGACGATTCTCTTGTTCAGAAATCAGTTCACTAGCTAATCGTTCGCCTTCATCAACAATATTAGGCATTGGCTCTGTAAAAATCTGTTCTCCTTCATCAAGTTCCTCCTCACCTCCCTTGTCTCCCACTGTCACACTTTGAGCAGATTCCATTTCAACTTCTTTCTTCTTTCTTCCTCGTGTTGCCCGTGTATTCCTTTTCACTGCAGGAGCAACATCCTCCAGCACTTCACAGTTATTAGAACCTACTAACTGAGAAGCCTCTGGAATCCTCTCCAGAACAGACGTCAATGCAGAATTGTCTTTGTTCTTCATTCCTCTACTTCTAGTTGTTCTCCTCAAACTGATTGGTGGCTCCGCCTTACATTCCATATCACCACCTTTCTCTGAACTTTCACCCACAATTTCAACTTTATCAACCTCATTCTTTGAGCTTCTAGTCCTCCTCTTACTCACTCGTCCTCCTTTTTGTGTGATACCCTCCACATTCTCAGATATCTCTGAATTCAATTCCGGTTTCTGAACCACAATTTCACCTCTGCCTTGACTTCTTCCTCGCCGAAATCCTACCTCTGGAACATTAGTTTCTGTATTCGCCTCTGAATGCACAGACGCAGCTGAAGCTGGGACCTCCAAACTCAAACCCTCATCTCCAGATTTAGCATCTCCTTTGCCTCGACCACGCCCTCTTCCTCTTCCATTTTCTTCCTCCAAATCAACAGACGCAATGAAATCAGGAACCTCAATTCCCAAACCCTCGTCCCCGACATTAACACCGCCCCTGCCACGACCTCGGCCCCGACCTCGGCCCCGACCGCGCCCTCTTCCTCTCCGATTCCCTTCCTCCGGAACTTTCTGAGCATCATCCGAATTCCCTGTTCCCAAAACCCTAGCTCCACTCCTAAGGTTTCTACCCACAGGTTGAGAATCAGAAACATGCGAAATTCGAACCCTAATAGAAGTTACCTCGCCAATTTTGAGCACGTCGCCGTCGCAAAGGTCGTGAACGGTGAGGGGTGGGAGCGCGGCGGAGTTCAGAAAGCTGCCATTGGAGGAATCGAGGTCCTTGACGACCCATTTATCCTGGCTGCAGCACTCGATTGAGAGGTGCTTGGATGAGATTCCGTTGTCCTTGATAGCGAACGTGTTCCCACGTACGACCCTTCCGATGCGTATCGTGAATCCAGGCTTCGAGTTGAATTCGAGAGTTTCGCCCTCTCGAGGGCCTTTCTCGATTACCAGCTTCAGAGTGGAGAGATCCATGGCGGAGATGTGGGGGAGCGAGGGAGGAGCCGGTTTTCAAAATTTCGGAGCTCGAGCGCTTTTCTGGATGTTGAAGCGATGAACCGAGCAAAACGGCGCGTTTGAAGTTTAAACTTTCAAACAAAATATACAATAAATTTTGCATTTAATATAGTTTTGAATGTTTTGTAGATCCATCACAAAAAAAAAGTTTTGTAGAATTGAAAGGAGATTTATACAAACATATTTTCGTGATTTTAGTTCCAACTAATACATTATATAATTGAAGTGAATGATACTAGTAAGTAATAATAAGTAGATCGAAAAAAATATACGTGAAAATTGTCCTATTCGACCTAACATTTTTCATGTGTTTTTTGTATCAACTTGATCTTTAAGATATATTAGGGTTCTTTCCTCTTAGCCTACGGATTGTGTCGTGCTATAATCAGACAATCCAATGCGGGTTATATAAAGTCCTCCGCCCGCCACCGATTTATGAGTTGGATTGTTCCTCCAAGTGTTTGTCTTTGTGTGGTTTTTGAGCCGGAAGTTAGAAATCCCGTGTCACGTGTCGCGCGTCACAATTCTAAAATTATTGTTTTTTTAAAATGATTTTGTGAAAAATTGTTAGCAAATTAAAAATACCATAATTTTAATTACATTTTTCTATATCCATAGATATCTATTCTAGATATATTTAGATTTTTTTATATACATTTTGTATATTATTAAGTGAAAAAAAAATTATATTATTATTATTATTTTTTATGATGGTTTAAAATATAAATATATACCAATTCAATTTATTAAAAAATAGGTAGAAATATATACCATCATACTAGCCTTTTTATAGCAAAAGAAGCATCGAAACAAATCAAATATTGACTTGTTGATAAATGGACACAAATCTGAGTTAAAATTAAGACCTGTGAATCAAGCTTTATGAAGAGCAAACGTGAGAGCTACAAGTAGAACAAGATAGTCGACACAAATCTTTCCTAGGGTCTAAGACTAATAACTCCACTTCAAGATAAATGCCCATTAATCTAGCATTTTTTGTACATAGGCAAGCTTTTATGAAGAGCAAAAGTGAGAGCTACAAGTAGAACAAGATCTCGGTTGAACATAGGCAAGCTCAGAGTGACGGAGTAGTATTTGAGAAATTTACAGAGCTCTGCAAATCCGAGTATCAATGACTGGCACTTTGGAGGATAGCTCAGAGATATCCAGCGCTTCAGCCAGTGAAAGGCGGCGGTTTCTCCAAGCAGCTTCTGCCCAGTTCTTCATCCTCTCCCCTTCTGGCTTCCTGTTCTCCTGTACACATAGTGCTTCTGCATATCCCCCTGAAGATAAATTGAGGAAGCAAAAAACCTCAGAAGCCACTGTTCAAGCTAATTTGATCTTTAATTGTCAGCATCATGTGAAATAACCATTCTTGTATAGATATGCAATCATCATTGAAGTGTTCATATAGTAATCCTCAATCTAGAATTTAAATGGCTAGAGTATCCAACTTTTCCACTAACCCAAGAGAAGTTTAGATCAGTGCACATTGTAGTTATAGAGATACAATTTTGACAATAAAAAGTTAGCACAAATGTTCAAAAGCTGCAGAATTTATACAAGAAAGAATTTCAATCATACCTCTGGCAAGTGCCACTATATCCCGTTTTGACACAGTTTCTATTGCACCTATTGAACCAGAAATATGCAAGTTCTTCAACATGGTCAACAATGGAAATAAGATGGAGAGAAATGAAAAGGTTGTGAGACCACAATGTACCATCTCCCTCTAGTGGTGGAGCCTTTAGCAAATCTATTGCCTTTCTGTAAAGCCCCTGCAAACACCGTGAGTTCATCAGCATAATAGCTCGAAAATAATGAAAATATAACATGTAATTTGACTCCGTAAATAGCAGAGATGGCTTCTGTAAGGAGCAGCATACCAACACAAGTACATATGTGGTTATAAAGTAACACATTTCTCTAAGAATTACTTCCCATCTCTAATTCTAGTCACGAAGAATCTCAGTCTTTACAATCTATTACTTGCAGACTGCAACAAGTTGGCTTGAACCACAGGACTTGCTTAGATTCCTACTAACATAATATCAAAGGGAAAATGCAGCGTAAGAAAAAAGATTTAAACTCATCACCTCCTGGATTATGAGAGAACTTGATTGCTCTGAAATTGCCTTGTAACGGTACATGAGAGCTATGCAGGTAAGGACAGCCCCAACCTTGGGATGATTTGGACCTACAGCGAAGTCATGCATTCTTAAGTAATAAATAACATCACATGCACATGCACATATAGCTCTACATACAAGTTTGAAAAAGTTGGGCAAGATAGAGGTTACCAAAATGTTCCTCTGCAAGCTTCAATGCCTTGGTTAGTGTACCCTCTGCATCTCCAAAATTCCTAAAGAAGCAAACAAACACATTCAAAGTTACAAATGGCCACAAACTAAGAATTCATTCAAAATGCATAAGAATGACAGAATGCTTACCCCAGATGTGACTGAAGCTGACCCAAGGCACAGGTAGCTGCCAAAAGGACTTCTTCTGAAGTCATATTACATGCTGCCACATTGTCTGGATTACTAAAGTCCTTTTTCTCAGTTGATCCACTAATTACACTCTGGTATAATTCTTTTGCTGCATCAAAATCCCGTTTGACATGCAAGAATTCTCCATATGACAAAGCAGCATTTCCTACAATAGATTAACATTATCAGCAATGAAAGGAAATAAGAGTATAGGATTCAATCAATTTTGAGAAGAACCACGGCTAACCTGTGCATCCTTCCTCTTCACATCCTTGAAAGAATGTCTTGGCTGCCAAAACAATAAAAGTTAAAAAACTAAGACCTAAGCTATACCACAACGGCAATTCCAGTAATATCATCTACTTAAACTTATCGCCACCTGAATCCAAGTCACTCTGGACCAGCTCAACCAACCCCTTGATAGCTTTAGCACGGGCATATAAAACCTCACTCCCACTTCCATCCCTTGCTTGCTGAGCTTCTTTTTCAAAACGTTTTAAGCCATTATCTACAAGCACTGATGAGGTATCATCCTATAGAAGATAGGGCAAGCTCCACATGAATGCTATCTCATAAACAAATAATTACATTTATCTATTAAATATGAACTCCCATTAATAGGTAAATGTAACTCAACAAGACATACAAAGAAATTGAGTTTCAGCTCTATGAAGAGTCCATCACAACATTGTGGTTAGAGAAACTTACCAGTCCTAGCTCTAAATTAAGACCAACAAGCGCTTCAATAGCAGCAACTACAACAGCACAAATTATACCGTCACATGTCGGAATACAGTGTCATCCTTATAATGCTAATTACAGGAATACTTTCAGATAAGGAAAGTTTAACATAACGAACAAACAACTGAAATTCTGAAACAGTTCACCTCGAGTAGCCAAAGAACATCCACTTAAATCCTGTATCCTAAGCAAAGTCTGTATCGCCTCATCAGTTTTCCCTCTATAACAAGATAGAAAAGCATATCACAAAAATAAAAAATCCATAATTTTTCAAATTGAAAAAACCCTTCCGATCTCATCATAATTCTTAATGGAGGAAGAAGAAAAGATTTCCAGTTCGACTAACCTTTCAGAGAGCAAAGTGGAAACAGCAAGGAAAATCATTGCTTTATGATCCTCAATAGCATCATCATGTCCCTCTTGCGATTGAGAAGCCAAACACTGCTCGAGTATCAGTAGCGCTTCCGCATAAGATTCATCTGCAAACAAAGATACCAAACAATTTCTAAAAATCAGAAAATGAAAGAAGTTTGTTTTGTCAGCAATTCAGCATACGCAATAAATGAGGCAGCCATTATACACGATCATCAGAAGAGAGGTGCAGGAAACCTGATTTTTTAGATCTGGCAACACCAAGGGCATAATTGATCATCTGGAGAGCAACTGGATTAACATTTCGGGGATCGGTAGCACGGAACAGTCTGGTTGGAGTTGAGACCGGGCGGAGGATCGATTGAGCAGAGCGGCGAAGAGCTCCACCGCCGGTGACAGCATATGATTTGGACAGCCTAGTGAGTGCGACGCGTAGCATCTTTGTTAGGGAATCGGGATCAGATGTTTGTTCGCCGGAGAGTTTGCGCTTCGTAGAGAAAAACCCTACAAATTCTATTGCCTATTTGGGGTTTAAGGAGGGAATGATCTCGTGTGCGAGGCTGCACTATAAGCTGAGCCTTCTCAGCTGTTGATTTCGGCCTATGATGACTTGGACAGTCTGACCACGAAGTGGGTCTTTTATATTTTTTGGATTAAAATATTCAAATTGGATTAAAAGACCCATAAAGAATCCCAAATTTGGGGTAAAAAAGGGGACCGTCCCATACTCAATTTTTTGCTTTCAGAGTGTCATGTGACACTCTCTGATTGGTGCGCATTGATGTACGTCATGTGGCAATCAACGGACGGACATGATTTATTCATGGCCGTTCGTGTTTTTTTTATTTATATATTTAAAAATTGGCTGCTTAAAAAAAACCCATAATTCTAATTACATTTTTCTCTATCCACATACATCCATTTTGTATATATTTGATTAATTTTAATAATTTTTTTTGGAATTATAGGTATCATTAAGTGGAAATAAATCATTTTATTTTAGTATTGATGTTTTAAAATAAAATAAATACCAGTTTAATTTCGTTATATGAAAATTACATTATAATTTTTATATAAAAAATGATATAATTGTAATTTAAACTAAACATAAAAACTCATCCTAAAAGCCTCCAATACATCATGGGTCTTTTAGCAAATAATTCCCCAAAAAAACCCTAAAAGACCCTATCTAAAAGACTCCATTAAACATGCTCTTAGGAGCCGTTTGATTAAAAAATATCGTCTCTTAATGACACAATTATTAAATACTATAATTATTAAACTAATATATCACCAACTTTTTTAAAAAAGATTACAAATTAATAACTACTTATCTCATTTTCAATCAATCAATAAAAAAAATGAATAAATTATGTACAACTTTTAATAACATTCATAATTTATCAATAAATCACTACATAAACTCTAAAAATAATAAATACTACTTAATAATAATTGAAAGGTCTATTTGGATTTAATACTAAAACATATTAAATTGCATTAAAGCATTAATTTAATGCAAAATAATGCATTTTATTTGGAATCCAAATACAACCTAAAATAATATATATCGAATAAAACATGAACCTAGATAACAAAGCAAGATTAAAAGCATGGAGAATAGGTTAAGTACTTTTAGGATAATAGTTTTCAAAAATGAGAATTTTTAAGAAACTTGAAGTAAATTTCAAAGACTGTTTATATAATAATGCACAAAATGTGTCTCTTTAAATTGATAAAAAGGAAAAAAACTAGTTAGGTTTATAATATTTTTAAAAATAAATAAATTTAAAACTAGTTAGGTTTTGATTCCTCGCATGATAATGTCACCGTCAGACACTTCATTTCCTTTTAAGTTTCAACGAAGACAATTTTCCTTGAGTGTCTGTTTTGCTATGACCATAAACAAGAGCCAAGGCCAATCTCTTGCCAATGTCGGTTTGTATCTTTCACGCCCTGTTTTCAATCATGGTCAGTTTTATGTTGCTTTTTCAAGGATGACTAGCAAGAAAGGTTTGAAGATCTTGATTTGTGACAAAGACAAGAAGAGATATAATACTACAATAAATGTAGTATACAGGGAAGTTTTTGATAATTTGTAGTAATTTTGAACATCGTGTCATTTATTATGTTTAGCGTGTCATTTTCATGTATTAGAGTTAAATGAACTTTTTTATTATGTTTTATCGTTTTACAAGTATTGATATAAAAGAGTGTGGCTATACCTGTTTGTAAGACTACTTAATCAATTTTTATGATTAATAAAGTTATGGAGAGTTCCGTCTCTCTTCATATAATGTTATTTTTTATATCTTTAATTTGTTTAGTTAATTTGTCATTCTTAATTTAAATAACTAATCAAATATATATTAAAACAATGATTATTCAATAATAAAAATATACAATTTTTACAAATGTAAAATAATAATAATAAAAAAAACGTACAAGGCACGGATATTACACTAGTATAAAATACAATCAAAAGGTTGGGAACTAAAATCATATAATTTACCCGTTAGAAGATGTATCCTGGGCTTACTCATGGCCCAAATGCCTTTTATTGTGTAAGCTCCGGCCCAAATTAATTTCCATTGATTGTGGATGATTATGATAGAGTGGGCCGCAGTCCACGGTAATCTGATGTGGTGCGCATTTGTAGTTATTTTGGTACGTGCGCAGCTATGCAATAAACACTAACGTAATTAAAACGTTCCAATTTCATCACTTCTTACTTCTAGTTCTAGGTGTTGATATAGTGTAGACCTAACTTCATTTTTATTGCTAAATCACTCACCTGATTCACGCTACCTACCATTTTTCAACGATAATTGTTATGTCACCATTACTCAAATGTCAATCTCTATTGGTTGATAATTCCCAACCACCATTTTTCGATATTACAACTTTAAAGTTAATAGTGATAATATTGATAAATCAAAAGCTATGAATCAATTTCGTATATTCTTTCACAAAAGAAACTTCTAATTTGACATTCAAAAAGCGCAAATTAGATTGCCACACTTTCCTTCTATACCCTTCACATAAAAATGCCTTATTCGTATCTCTTTCTTGTATTCACAATTTGACTCTGTTCAACAAATCCAGTTGAAATAAAAATTGAAACTGAATAAGTAGGAACAGTTAGAGCTATAGTTAGATGATTAGCTTAAAAAATTATAATTGATTTTTGTAGCTGAAATGAGAGAAAAAATTATATTCAACTTGTTAATCTTCAATAATTTTGATAATAAAGTTAAAAAATTTAAAATTACATTAATTTATCACAATCTCCGTAATCTATTTTGATATTTTTTTACATAACACTAAATAAAAAAAAGTCAAGCTAATCTTATAAAAGCTATGTCCTTACTCCTTAGTCCTTACTCCTTAGTGATTTATAAATCTTCAACTCGTATCACATAGTTATCCGATTCAAACTTTTATAAACAACTTTTAGGACCTTTTTGGATTATCTAGTATAATACATTAAAATATATTATTTTGTATTAAATATATTAAATCATTAATTTAATATAAAATAATACATTATAGAGATGATATTAAGACTCTTACATTTAAATAGGTGTCTGCTTATTATTATTTGGAGCGAATCAAACCGGACCGTATCGATATATAAAATCATAAATAGACCGGTCAATCTTTCAAAAGAAAAGATTGTCCAGTACAGTTTTAAATAAAATAAAATAAATAAATATCCTTTTTGATCTGCAAAAAAAAAAAAAAAATGAACGTCAACCCCCACACAAAAAACGCGCTTTCCCACCGTTGATCTTCCCTTTCTTCTTCTTCTCCCCATTCTCATCTTCGAGTCCGTACACGTCTCGCGACTTCCACATTTCTCTCTCCATCGCAACCTTCGAAGCTTTTTAATCATGGCGAATAGTGGATCCACGTATTGGTGCTACAGGTGCGAGCGATTCGTTGCCTCCCGATCTCGCCACATCGCGATCTGTCCAGACTGTGGCAGCGGATTCGTCGAGGAGCTCGATGATACCGATTCAACTCTCGTTCCTCTCTCTCCTCGCCACCTTCTCCGTCCTTATCCCTCCCCGCTCTCAATTTCCACCGGCTCCGGCGTAGGTGTCAACCCTAGCTTCTCCCATACCGCATACCTAGGAGCCGCCGCGCGGAGGAGCCGTAGGAGAGGCGCGCATGATCAACCTTCGAGCTTTAATCCAGTAATCGTCCTTCGGAGCCCCGCTGAGAATGACAATGGCGGAGATAGCGGCGGCGGTGATGGAGACGGGGAGAGTCGGACGGAGAGGAGGAATTACCAATTGTACTACGACGACGGGGCGGGATTGGGGCTTCGTCCCTTGCCGGTGAGTATTTCCGAGTTTCTAATGGGATCTGGATTCGATCGGCTCCTCGATCAGCTCTCTCACCTTGAGATCAACGACATGAGGCGCTTAGAAAACCCGCCGGCGGCAAAATCAGCGGTGGAATCGATGCCGGTGGTGAAGATCGTCGCTAGCCAGGTTGATGTGGAGTCTCAGTGCGCGGTTTGCAAGGAGGATTTCGAGCTTGACGATGAGGCTCGTGAGATGCCTTGCAAGCACATCTACCATGCTAATTGCATCCTTCCATGGCTGTCCCTGCGCAATTCCTGCCCCGTGTGCCGCTACGAGCTGCCCACTGAGGCAGAAGGAGGAGACCGAAGCCCATCGGGTACGGATGCAATGGAGGAATCTGCGGGGCTGACGATTTGGCGGCTTCCTGGTGGCGGATTTGCAGTCGGGAGGTTTTCCGGTGGGCAGAGGGTGGCGGAGAGGGAACTTCCGACTGTATATACAGAGATGGATGGAAGGTTTAATGACAACAGTAATCATGGTGGTGCTCCGATGAGAATAACTTGGGCTTCTAATGCAACTCGAACTGGGGAGGGAAGAGGTTTGGGGCGTGCGTTTCGTAGTGTGTTGTCATTCTTTGGCATAGGAAGGAATTCAGGATCCAACACCAATTCTGAGCTCAGATTGACAGGGAGAAATTCTATATTCAGGAGAAGGCAGAGGGAGGATTGGACCTTTGGAGTTTAAGTTTACTGATTGTTTGAGCAATGAAGTTGCAGACAGGAGGTAATATTGATGGAGTACAATAGAATAATTTGGGAGTGCAGAACTAGAATTGTCATTGAAATATGTCTTCTTTTTCTCCCCTCTTGTGGAATTCATTTTTGTTGATGTAAATAGGAACATAGCAGAAATCTTTTTTCCTTGTTAAAGATCCCTTTTTTTTGGCATTCACTAGAAAAGCATATGAAGCAGAATCTGATGTTTAGTAGTTCAGCTAGTACAAAGGGTGACAAGTTTTTTGTATTTTTGTATTTTTGTATTACTTAGTGTAGTAATGTTGTCTCTTAGTAAGAATGTGTAATATTAGCTAATACATTTTCTTGTCTCCAAATCTAATTAGCTCCCTCTCATCTCATGTTGATATTGGTTTGATGACATTTATGTATCTGAACTTTTCCTGCCTCCTTGGCTCCTTGTAGTTGAGATACTCGATTAGCCTATTCATTTCACTGATAAAGTGATAAGTGTGGTTACAGGTTGTCTATATGGCTTATATAGTCCAGGTATGACGAAATTGACCTGGTTTGTTTTCTACTTGCTTTGAGATTCGCTTCCTACATCAGAGTGCAACGAGCAGGATGATAACATTTCTCTAAGGAACATACTTGGCTGCCTTGCTTACCTGGTTAGGTATTGACCTCACTGTGTCTATTGTGCTTTTGACGAAGACAATAATCAGCTCAGCAGCTTCAATTGGCTTGAGTTTTGTGATGACCTAATTTGTACTTTTGATAGCTTTAAGCATAGAATAAGGTTCCTTGCGAGTGCTGGTGACAGGGCAAAACTAGATGGTTGTATGTGGTGTTGCTTTTGTGTTTTATTTATGAGGAAAAGGGTGTTGCTTTCTTACTTTTGACATGCTTTTCAGGTGTCGTTTTTGGTTTGGATGCCACACAACTGAATTGAGGTGGTTGTCAAGTTATGGAGAGTCTTAGTCATTGCTTACATGGAAAGGATAATGGTTCTTAGCCAAGGAATCTGTCAAGAGGTATATACTCCTGTGCCAACAAACACGTCTATGTTGACATATGATGTCATGCATCTTATCATACAAGGTATCTATTTTCATTCAGATATCAGTGCAAAGCTTGTGTGGAAATTTTTGGTTCCATAGAATCCTTTTTATACTTTGTGGTGTTTTGTAGATTTTTATAATCAATCCATGAATTAACCCTGTGTATGCAAACTAGTGTCGTCAACAAGGAGAGTGCTCAACTGCCCATTCGTAGTTCCTCTTCATACGGTTGCTATCTTATGCTATAGAGAGAGATGAGCTTGTTCTTGTTTGAACAATAAATTTGTACAGATGAATAGAAGTTTCTTTATTCACAATAGTTTAGACAGAACAGAACTAAGACTCACTGTGAGATAAATGACTTGATTTGAGTGCTTTAGTGTCTAATCCACCCTTTTTACTCAACATCCTTGTGGGGGCAGCAAAAAAGACATCACAATCTAAGAGAAACTAGATGCTTCTTGTTGGAGATCTGACGTAACCTTATCAGAACTTCATGACGAAAAGATCACCTGTATAATCCTTTTCACATCATCCCTTTGGGAAGCCTCTGTTACTGTGCATTTCACACTTCAAACTGATTTATTACCATTGTCATTGTATGAACATACTCATAACCCAGAAGAAAGGTAGTAAGCTTCTTATATCCTTGCTCCTAATGATTGTCAATTTTGTATAGATTGAACAGGTTACAGGTATTATGGTAAATTTGAATCTCTGCCAAATTTGAGTGATTATGGAGACACACCTGATATTTTCAGCAATATATGATCATAATGCAAGATCTCTTCTGCATCCAAACCGTGCAATATATGTGTACAATGGTGAGATCTCCTTGGCAAGCTCAATCAGATTGACCTTCTGAGGTTAAACATTTCATGTTTCATATATTGGTGCTTAACCTTTTGGAATTGATGACTTACTGATCAGGTCATTTTCTGCATTATTGAGATTTAAATTTTGCGGTAGCTACCCATGTATAAGCAGTTGCATTTAGTTGAAAATATGCAACTTGTCTGTATCTATATGCAATATATGCACATGCATTTAGTTGAACTTAATGGCTACTGTATAATTACGTGCCAATATTTGTGTCCTTGCAGAGACTTGGAAAGGCTTCAAAACATCAACCATCAACAGTGTAAAATCCAACTATGGTACATTTTCCATGACCATAAAACTCCCTTTTCAGTGTGTCCACATTTCAATACATGCTGCAGCTAGTTTCATGCATCAAGTTCTTGGCTTGAAGGGCTCATGTCGGATTTGGGCCAGGCCTTAGCCCATTTCGAGTCACGGGCCGGTAATAGGTTTGGGCTGTCCGTTTTTTTTTTTCAGCTCTAAAATATGTGTATGCTAATGAATTTGCTAATAACAAGAAGAGACAATCTTACATATTATTACATTGACACCTAATTAAAAGACAACCATATACCTACCAAAATACGAAATTATTCTCACAGTTAAGGCTTGTTTGGTATCGATATCAAAGATTATGAGATATCGGGTATGAGTATTGGTATGAATATTAAGATATGGGTATGAGTGATATCAAGGTATGAGATATGAGTATGTGTATGAGTGATATGTTTGATATACCAATTTTCTGAAAGATATCAAAATAACACTCCAATATCACTGATATCGATATTTACCTATACCAAACAGCAACTGATATTTGCTCCAAAATATGGATATGATTGATATCTCATATCCATACATGATATCCTGATATCAATACTAAACGGGTCTTTACAGACCAATAGTCATATGCAAGACGATATACATAATTGATGAAAAAAGATCGCGATAATTGATCAAATGTGAAGTAAAGGTCTCTATATACTCATTCAAAGGAAAATTTATGTATGGATGACTTGTTATGGAAGGGGGGGCAGATGGTAGGTTAATGGTCATGTACAAAAGATATAAAATGATCCTATATATAGTTAGGTAATGTGGGGAACATAAGAGACCAAAAAATAAGACCCAAGTATTGAGAAATTAATGAATGAAGATATTTTGTGTGTATTTATGTCCTTTGGCTATTCAACATTGCATGTGCATTCATGCATACCATGCAAACCTATCATTGCATTGCATGCAATTGGGAGTCTCTAGTTTTCTAGAGGGTTAATTTCATGTACCAATTTTGGAGACCCACCACCATATGAGCGGTAAAATTACCATGGTAACTTCTATAGTATATATGTCACCTAACTTGGCTAATATACATATCCATGGCTCTTGCTGCAAAGTACTGTTCTACACTTCTAGCATCACTTTTTATTAATGCAAAATTAAAAGTCAAGAATTTTTGTCCACATGACACATATGAGACAATGACAAAAGCTAGAGCAAGGGTTTATTAGTAGCCCTTAATGGATTTTTATAGTAACCTCCTTGAGCTTTTATTGGTCATGGAATAAACCCATGACCTAAGGTAGATGAAAGCTGTAAATTATGCATTAACAAGTACCAAATCCAGTATCCTCACATGAATTATTAGCTAGGACATTATTTCAATATAATTGCAATCCATGGTGCCTACCTACAACTGTCAAATTTAATATGATAACTTTCACTTATTCAACCTAAAATTTCCAGAATATATATACAAAATCATGATTTTTTCCCCTAAAAAAATGGTAAGAAGGAAGGCTAAAGCCCTATATTTTTTAAATTTAATGATAAGAAGAAAAAAAACCACACACAGAAAATATATTCTTCAATATTGTAACCACTATAGACGAGAATGTCTTCCTTTATATTTTTTTCTCCTTTCGTAATCAATATTGGCTCAATTCACACCGAATAGGTTAATAAGAGACCGAATAACAAACGCTCACCTATGAATTTTCAGGGGAGGAGAGCCTTAGCAACTCAATTTACCCCCATGGGTGCTTAATAAGCCTTTTTTACTACCCAAAGTAACAAACAACCTCAAACATTTGGGTGGTTTATGACCTTTTTACAAACTTTCAAGTTAATTTACCTTCTTTTACATCAACACAACCAATATAAAATTAGGTCTTATTAACACAAGTACACAACCAATATAAAATAAGGTCTTATTAACCCAACCAACAAAATTTACCTTCTTACAATTTATCAATGCTCTGTTGGTTAGTGGTGTGACACTGCACTTTTTTAAGCGTTTAGTTTAAATATTTTAGGTTCGATTATGTTAGAGTTGTGCACGATGTGTATAAAGACACTAATTTTAGGAAGGGTTACCTCTTCAGAGGCCAATAGAATTCCAATTTGAACGTAAAACGTATATAAGATTTAAAAAAATTATGTTATCATCACTACTCATAGTGTTACATGATTGCAATCACATTACCCCAAATATAATGAGATCTATCATTTCACAAAAAAAAAGTACAATACATGTGTTGTATAGAAGGCCACAATTATATACTTTCTCTCTCAAATCTAAACATAGATATATACATATCTTTTCTTTTTCCCCTCCTTCCCCCACAAATAATGTAACAATTATAAAGAGAGACACCCATGCCATTCAAGTGACACCAAAAAACCAAAACCCACATTCCCTCTTTATTTCACTTTTTTTTTTTTTTATTTCCGCCATGAAATCCATCATCACTCTCTTCCTCCAAATCACCACCACACTACTCTCCTTCTCCTCTTCATCATCACATTCCCCCATCAAATCCCACATTTTACCCCTGAGAACCTCCAAAATCCCCTCCATGTCCCTCCCAAGACCCCCAAACAAGCTCTCCTTCCACCACAACGTCACCCTCACCGTCACCCTCCAAGTCGGCACTCCTCCCCAGAACGTCACCATGGTCCTCGACACCGGCAGCGAGCTCTCCTGGCTCCGATGCAACAACAACAACAACAGTCGACCCCACCCGACCCGAAACCAATCCTCATTCGACCCGACCCGATCCGCCTCCTACTCCAACGTCTCCTGCTCCGACCCCACTTGCTCCACCCGCACCCGGGACTTCCCTATACCCGTTTCCTGCGATTCGGGTCGGGTCTGCCACGCCACTCTCTCCTACGCCGACATGTCCTCCTCCGAAGGCAGCCTCGCCACCGACACTTTCCGGGTCGGGTCCTCCGAAATGCCCGCCACCGTCTTCGGCTGCATGGATTCGGGTTTCAGCTCCGACCCGGATGAGGACTCCAAAACCACAGGTGAAAATAGGAACAAATCTAGTCTACCCATATACTAATCAATTTACAAATATCTCATTTTACACTAGTAATTATATTTAGTACCATGACTTATTAAGTTTTGTGTATAAATAATTGTACACCTTAAGCAACATTGTGATCAAATTGTTGTTCTTATCATTGTGTGATAATGTACAGGGTTGATGGGAATGAACCGGGGCTCGTTATCGTTCGTTTCGCAAACGGGTATCCGGAAATTCTCGTACTGCATATCCGGATCCGATTACCTCGGCGTTTTGCTCCTCGGAGACGCGAATTTCACCTGGCTCGCGCCGTTAAACTACACCCCACTCATCCAGATCTCCTACCCGTTACCCTATTTCAACCGGGTCGCGTACACGGTCCGGTTCGAGGGGATCCGGGTCGGCAACAAGCTCCTCCAACTCCCCGAGTCAATCCTCGAACCGGATCACACCGGGGCGGGCCAGACCATGGTCGATTCGGGTACCCAGTTCACGTTCCTCCTCGGCCCGGTCTACGACGCGCTGCGGTCCGAGTTCCTGAACCAGACGAGCCGGGTTCTCCGGGTCCTGGACGATCCTGATTACATCTTCCAGGGCGGGATGGATCTTTGCTACCGGGTACCCGTTAACCGAACGGGTCCGGGTCCGGGTCAGGCTCTGCCCCGGCTCCCGACGGTTACGCTGATGTTTCGCGGGGCGGATATGGCGGTTTCGGGGGAGAGGCTGTTGTATCGGGTACCCGGGGAGGTTAGAGGAGGGGATGGGGTCCACTGCTTCACGTTCGGGAACTCGGATCTGCTGGGTGTGGAGGCGTACGTGATCGGGCACCACCATCAGCAGAACGTGTGGATGGAATTCGATCTGGAGAAGTCGAGGATCGGCTTGGCTCAGGTACGCTGCGATCTGGCTGTCCAGCAGTTTAACATGGGCGTGTGACGCACCTGATTATTTATACTAGTACTAGTGTAATGCTTGATGAGACTGGTAGATCCGTATCCTAGTTTTGTAAATTTTAGTCTGTGTTTATATTGTATACTGCTCCTAGTACTATATATATATATATATATATAGGCAATGGTTAAATATACGTGAAAATAAGTTTAAATGGACGCAAAATTATACGCTTAAGCTAAGTGTTCGGTTTTACACGCTTAGCTTAAGCGTGTAGGGGTATTGTTGGTATTTTTAAAAAACAGCCCACGGTTCTTACACGTTTAAGCTAAGCGTGTGCCTATATGCTTAGCTTAAGCGTGTAGTTTTTTTTTTTTTTTTACAAGTTTAAAAGCACACGCTTACCTTAGGCATACATTACAAAATAATTTTTTTTCCAAAATTGCATTTTTTTCCCATAATCGTGTAGAGAATTTCAATACGAGTCTGTACATATAAAATTCGTCCAAAACGGACATCGTTTGCCCCTCCAAAAGCCCAAAAAACGAAGCCTTCAACCCGTGCGCATAACTTCTTCGAGCAGCCCATCCGTAAGCTTTTATAAGCTTCAATGGAGCATTTGGCAAATTTCTTGGATCCGATTGAAGTCATTAACTATTGGGCATTTAAGTAATAAGTTCATGAAGTACTATAGTACTTCATGAACAATATGAAATTTAGGGGAATTTTTTTTTTGTATTGTACGCCTAAGGTAAGCGTGTGCTTTTAAACTTGCAAAAAAAAACAAAACAAAAACTACACGCTTAAGCTAAGCGTGTGGGCACACGCTTAGCTTAAGCGTGTAAGAACCGTGTGCTGTTTTTTAAAAATATCAATAATACCCCTACACGCTTAAGCTAAGCGTGTAAAACCGGACGCTTAGCTTAAACGTGTAGTTTCGCGTCCATTTAAACATATTTTCGCGTGTATTTAGCTTATCCGTATATATAATGTCAATGCAGTAACTAGTGACTATTATTTTTTGGTAAACAAATTTATGTTATTCTATAGTAATTATTTATCTTTATAAATGTATCTGATTATTAAATATCATTTATTTATGCTGAATTAGTAAGATAATTTACCCTTATTATTATTTTTAATTATCTTTTATTAATCATATTTAACTTGTATATTTTATTAGTGACGGAAATCAAATGTAGGGGGTAAATTGTAAGGAAACTGAGGATAAACGATGATTAGGTATAATTTATAAAATAAGGGTTGAGATTCGATGAGGATGAGAAGGGAGGAGAGGAATGGAGACACGTGAGAGCCGTCGGATGCAAAGCAAACAGAGTGTCCATATCGTTTTTCAAAAAATCGGCACGGCCGAATTATTCACAAAAAAGACGGATTCACGTGCACGCGAAGTACAGATTTGTGTGCATGCCAAATACACTACGGTGTGCACGTGAAATTCATTTTTGTGTGCATGAATAAAACGTATGCGTTCATATGAAATGAACAAAACGTGTGCATATGAAATTACGACTGTGTGCATGCGAAGTATAGTACCGTTTGCATGCGAAATATGCTATTGTGTGCATGTGAAAATGACATTTTGTTCATACGAAATGCACTACGTGTTATGTGTGCATGTGAAACAACGTAGGTGTGCATGTGTGCACGTGAAAATAACATATGCGTGCATGAGAAAATGACTCAAAGCGCATATGAAATAACATGTGTGCATACGTATGAAAACCAACGAAAATAACCTGTGTGTGCATACGGAAATGACATGTGTGTACATGAAAACAATGTATGTGTGCATGCAAAACAACGTATGTGTGCATACAGCCTAAAATGTGTGTGCACGCATGACGCGTTTTTTGCGAAAAATTCAGTCATGCCGAATTGTATCTGAATTTTTTCATTGGCTGATATGGGCGCTCTTTTTCTTGATCTCACGGTCTTGGAGCGTCCTCACTCCTCTCCTAAGCCCGAATTGTATATGAATTTTTCCCATTATTCTTCTATGGAAGATGACCTAAATTGATGGTGGTTTTGTGAAGCTTGCCCTATTTGTTGGTTAATTCTTGGTTGTAATTAATTGAGATCAAACTATGTATTTTGCTTCAATAAAATCTTTTTTGATGAGTATTTGCACGGGTATTTGACGAGTTGGGATTAGAGACTTAGAGTTATTTGTTTCAATATAATTTTTATATATATTAAGAAAATTATTAAACGTGTTTTAAAAATATATAATCAATCACCAGTCACCACTATCTAAAATTAGATGAAGAGAGAAAAATTAATATGATTAAATTTCAATATAAAATTTATGATTTCTATCCAATAAATTACTTGAAATTTTATGAAAATAATTAATAAACAAGATTTAATAACTAAAAAGACCAGTAAAAATAAACGGGTAAAGTATGTATTAATCGTTTGGTCTTCGCCTCTTGATATTAGCATGTGATGCAATCTAACTACCTATATTTCTGGAATCACGTACGACAAATTGATTGAATTGGTTGATCTCTTGTTTGTAGACAAGACGTCGAGTTTCTAATTTGATTTTTTTTCTTTGACTTGTAAGCATATTTTCTACGTCACCATCATAAAATATTGTTACTCCGTAGTAATTAGTGATATTTATCTCATTACTATGATAAACCTAGCCAATTGACGACCATGCATCATGTAATTATATATCATCTTCCTAATTTTTTGGTGTCACGTAAGCAATCTTTCGGGGTACTCTTGAACACAGCACGTGACGTGATGTCGGCAGTTGGATCAGTTGAAGTGGACGGAAATCATACTCAATCTAAGCGATCCAAAAAGAGAGTTATTGGGTTTTTCTTGTAAAAAGAAAATAAATAAATTCTGACAAAATGAAAATTTGACAGAAGAAATATTTCTCAATTCTTAGATTAAGTTTTTATTTCAAGAAACTAATTCTAAAAAAATAAGAAATCATGTTAGATAAAGTTCTGATTTTTTCAAAGAAAAACTTATTTTAGTTTTATTTTTTCAAATGGAAAGAAACTCGTGGTTTCTCCATTGTGGATGACTTTAATTTCTATTGTCGTACTTAGGGTGAGTTTGGAATTGTATTATCTTGTGTAATTAAGTTTAGTGTTTTAATATAAAATAATGTAATTAATGCATCAAGACACGCGATCGAAACAAAGCCTTACTTAGATAGCAATAAAAAAAATTGTTTAAGAAATTTCGGTTTTGTAATTTCCACACAGTAATTAAAATTAATAATAGTAATAAATATAAAGGAAAGATCCGATGAGAATAATTTCTTTCGTGAGAACGTGAGAATGATGTATATAGAAGTCAAATTTATACATATACGAGTAAAAATTTCCTCTCTTTTAAAAACACGCAGATAAAGGCAAAAATTTATGTATTCACAAAGTCATGAACATACAGTCAAAACTTATCCATAGACAAACAAAAATTTATGCACATTTTAAAGTACATAAATTTTTGTCTGTATGTACATGCGTTTCGAAAGTGCATAACTTTTTATTTGTACGTGTATATGTATTTGTCCATATTTTTGACAAATGATTTTTTTTTGAAAAGGCACAAATTTTGTTCTAAATGTGTATTATTCTTGCGTTCTGATAGGAGAAATCATTTTCATGTGAACTTTTTTCCCAAAAACATACCGATACAATTTCAGTATATTTTTAGAACCATTAGTAAATTTTAATGATTATTTATAAAGTTATAAGATAGTATCAATCACTATTCATGTGAACCTTTAATGATTATTTATAAGCTTGTAGGGTTAAGGTTTTTGAATTCAGGAGTAGTCACTAACTATGATAGTGGTTAATGAGTTACTTATTTGTACTGCATTTTGCAAGGATTAATTATACGGGGTTTCCCCCGCTTCAAATAAATGATGGATCGACCAAATTCATGTATCATGGAAGTTGAGAATATTGATGGAGCTAGTAATTGCAATTAAATGCGTCTGGGATACATAAATTGCAGGTCGGATCTTCTGGAGCAACATGTAATGCAAATAGTGTGTCTTTACTAAACTAATGCCATGTGTCATTAGTTTTTAGCTATTTTTTTATTTAAAAAATATTAATAAAAACATTAACTTAATATAGGGAAAAAGGAAGCCAAAAAAATAGGAAAGAAGCTTGGTTCACAATTCGTGGAATGAGAACGGGAGAGGAAGAGACGAAGAGGCTGCTATGCTCGATGGTGGTCGACGACGCTGATGGTGGTGAGAGGCTCGATGGCGATCGATGATTCGTCGGTAAGAGGCTTGAAGGCGGTGGTGCTCTGTTCGTGGATGAGGATGAAAGAGGCAGCTAGAGGGCAACAAAAGTTTCGCTTGGAGGAGAAGAGGCGACGGTCTACTGGTGGATACGAGGCGGCGACATGGTAGAGGGAGAATTCAGGTACGAATTTAGGATTAGCTAAATTGATTTTGATCGATTTTTTTGGATTTCAAAATTTAGGGTTTAGTTCAATTTGGGGTTTTTGAATTTAGAGTTTAGTTCAATTTGGGGGTTTTGAACTTAGGGTTTAGTTCAATTGTTACCATTATCATTGATGTCCTCTTCTCCATCATATTGTCGACTGTTCATTGGATGAGTTGCTTCTTGTTCTTCGGTCTTAGATGTGAGCATTGTCCACCTTCTTATTGGGAGGGTTTCCATACTTCCCCTCTCTACCGATTCCCCCACGCTCGCTGCTTCTGTTGGTGGAGATATTCATTTCTTCTCTGTTAAATCTTTCTTGCTAAGGTAACTTTTTAACTTCTACCACGTTATGGGCAATGGAATTCAACTTTTATGTATGTTATATTATCCATCCACTTTGTGTGATGTCATGGCTATGCAAATCGACTTGTAATATTATATTTCAACTTCATGCCTGCTCAATTTTGAGTTAATTTACTCGTCAGCTATGTAATTCAAGGTGTCCCTATGCTAAATTGATTGGTTTTATTTGTACGTATAATGACATTAGTCTTGTATCAAGGGTTGGGATGCGTATTCTTGACCTCACCCTTACATTGCTAGGTGTTTGTTTTTCTTTCTTGTAGTATATTTTGGGGGAGAGTAAGAACATTGTTTATGAATGAGCTACGGACTTCTTATTCATATCTTTAGATGAAGTAAATATCAAGTTCAATGTTGATGCTTGTCTTGTTCTTCCTTGAAGAAAAAAGAACCACATCTCCCGCTTTCTATTGAATTGCCGAACTATGTCAAGTACATAGATTATGATGTGAGTGGTAGTTCCTTTTCCTGATTTATTGATATTCAAATTTTTGTTGCCAGACACTAAGCATTGCTGCTCAATTAGCTGAGGCGACAACCTCATTGTGGAGACTTGCCCACACTATTTTGCAATCTCAGAAGAAGAAATCCCTGACGGCGAGGTTCAGAGGTTCTCCACTTCTCCGTAGTGTTTTGTGATATTTCCTTGACCTTGTTGTTGTTGTACTTGTGTGTTTTACTTATTTTGAGTTTGAACCATTGATGAGTTGTTGATAATAAAATAAATATGAGATATTTGAACCATTGATGAACTGCTGATAATAAATATGAGATATCTCTTTTTTCAGTTCGGATCTTCGATATGTCAAAGCTTAATTGAATTTTCTTTTCCTGCTTAATTGAGTATTGATTCTCTGATGGAAATGTCAAAGCCTATTAGCTCAAATGGTAGAGCGGTGTGTATAGTTTATACACACACAAGTGTGGGTTCAAATCCCACATAGGTTTCATAATTTTCTACTAGCCCCTTGAGATTAATAGAAACTGAAAACTAATTGCTCAATATGTATGCACAACAGTACAAGCTTTGTTTTTTAACAAATTTAAAGTGGAGTCATGTGCAAGTTATAAATAAACAATTACATCTTGCTTTATATTAGTGGTCACGAAACACAATGAAAAATTATATTAGTGGTCACGAATTGAAAAAGATACTAAACAATTACATCTTGCTTTATATTAGTGGTCACGACTCACGAAACACAATGAAAAAGATTACCAATTGAAAAAGATAAACATTATATTAGTGGTCACGAAACACAATGAAAAAGATAAATAAATTAGAGTTTGCATCGAAGTTATTGGAAAATAACTTCGTAGAATTGTAGAATTGAAAAACAAGAGTTTACATTAAATTAATGGCTATAAAAAATGAAACAACACTAAACAATTTCAACAATCATGTAAACTTTAAAGAATTGTAAAACTAATGAACCTGAGCCATTAATGGACGAATGAAAGGACGAATACGAAGACCGGCAGACTGCAACTATGAAAGGACTAGTACGGCGAAGTCAAAAAAGAATAACAAAACCCTTGTTTTGTTTGATCTGCTGAAACAATTGTAAAATCTAGTCTTAGACTATTGAAAAGATAAATAAGGTAATATCTTTCTTTTTTTATTTTTTTTATGATTTCTTTTTAATGAAAAAATAGTTAAAAAGCAATGACACTTGACATTAGTTTAGTGGAGGCACAGTATTTACATTACATGTTGCTCCAGAAGATCCGAACTGCATAAATTGGCCTGTCCATTTACTTATTCATGTAACAAGTTACGAGAAAAATAAAAGATCCTTCGAATATGATTTGAGATGCAATGGAAACGTGTCAAGGAAAAGCCGTTATTGGGCTACTCATCAGGTCCATCTCCATTAATCTGGCCCAATGAAAAGGCCCGGTAACTAATTTGGAACTCAGCCCAGTAATACAATGCTGGGTATATTCGGTAGAAATTGGGCATCGGTAGGGTCGAATATATATGAGGTTGAGAATGATATATATTAAGAATTTTCTAACTTATGTACTTAGGTTAATCAACTGGTTATAAAAGTAATTACTAAATATTATAAAATTCTAGATTTTTTTGACGGGTTTAAATTTTCTTATTTAGAATAAAAGTTTCTAAAACGATGGTCTTTATTCTATGTTCTTAGGGCATAGATGATAAAGATTTATATTTTAATACGATGTTTAATTTGCAATTGAAAATAAAATCAAAATTCCCCCAATCCCTTTTACCAAGCACGCTTTAACAGTTTACAATTACGGTTCAGTTCGGTCTAGGACCGTAAATTCATGGTGGGTCGTAATATGTTTTTGTTATAACAGTTATATCTCATTTACCCTAAGTATACCAATTGTTACGATCTAATTATGATTCAGTCTAGATTTGGACCGTAAGTAAACCATTTTAGGGCCAATATTATCTCAAAATTTTAAAATAATCATTAGGAAAAAATTGCAAATGGTCCATTACAATCTAAGACCGTATCAAACCATAATTAGACCGGTCCATATCAGTCCAATTCAGTCCACGGTTCAAGTGTTCAAATATTTACGGTCTAGTTCGGTATGTATCGTTTGAACACTCTAGGGAAGTGCAACTTAAACCAAACTACCGCTTTAATTATTATGTTCATATGGATAATGCTATCCCTAATCAATCTTGTAGGTTTTCTCGCACTATTCACAAACTGGTGGTTAATATCCTGCAAGGCTGCAATTTTCCCAAAGAAGAAAAGTTGTTTCTAATCCAAATTTGCTATCTAGTCAAACCTTGATTATGCCAAATTAATTAGTCTTACAGATTAGTGTAGCATAAGCTGCATATAGTTGGGGAATTGTGGTTGGTGAAATGACAATTGACAAGTACACTGCTCCATACTCTCCTTTTGTATATCACACAATACAATACAAATACATTTTTGAATTGGGTGCTTTGCTTTCAAGCAGCAACTGCAAAACCGTGGCAAAACAAAAGCCCACGAAGATTATAAAAACAGCCAATTAATTTGCATGCATTTCTTCTTGCAAAAGTGCAAGTCACTCCAGTACAGAGGGGCCATGCCAGAAAAGGTCTTCACAACCACCATTGTATTGGACTTCTCCTCTCTTCCTTCAGTTATCTGATTTCATCACTATGAAAACCCCTCTTCACATTAACTAAGAGATTAATTATTCTCTAATTAATTGATTAAGCATTAACCACTGTAGGGTATATATGTAGAGCATCTAAGAACATTAAAGATGTTTTAGGTATTCTTTTTAAATAATGAACTAAGCTCTTCCAAATGCATGCTAAAGTTGCCTACCAATAATTAGCTAAAGTTGAAAATATTATCACAATTGGTCAGATTGTATGTGATTACAAATGTGACACGTATGGGCAAAAAACACTTAAGAACTAACCGCTTATCATCTCTTCTAGCTTGAGAATTTGATGGAACGTAACATAGTCCCTAAAACTGTACAAAAACCAGTCAAACCCACAATATGTTTTTCTCACTTTTAATGTTTGTATAGGAAATAAGGGATCATTATGAAATACTCCATATTAGTTCCACATTGATGTTTCCTATTCAATCACCTAACCAAACCAAACCAACCACCTTTTATTATGTAATGTTGTATATATATATATATATATATATAACCTCTACATTCTCATCCATCAAAACACAACTTCTTCTCTATTGATCATAACATCACAATTCACTCTCCAAGAAGAAGTTGATCACACCAAGATGAGAGCTTCATCAACCAACACCCTTTTACTCGCACTACTCGCATTCTATGTTCTTACCCTGAAAAACGCTCTGGCTAAGGATGAAGGCATAACCCGACATTACCAGTTTGATGTATGCACTCTAAATCTTAGTTTATCTAGCTACATCAGTATGTCTAGCCCGATTCAAATATGCTTGTTTTTTGCAGATTGTAATGCAAAACGTGACACGTTTGTGCCAAACGAAGAGCATTGTGACTGTCAACGGCCAATTCCCAGGCCCTCGGATTGTCGCTAGGGAGGGTGATCGCCTCCTCATTCGCGTCGTTAACCATGTCCCTAACAACATCACCATCCACTGGTACATTATCTTGATCACCAACATTAAACCTAATACACGTTACATATTTATGCTTATATTCTACTTTATCACATGCACCTAAACTAATAGCTATTGATATGATGTTACATTTTATGTTACTATTACAATGTGTTTGACCACTTGATCGAACATGATGCGATAGGCACGGGATAAGACAACTGAGAAGCGGGTGGGCCGATGGCCCGGCTTACATAACGCAGTGCCCGATCCAAACCGGGCAAAGCTACACTTACAACTACACCATCGTTGGACAACGAGGAACGTTGTTTTGGCACGCGCACATCTCGTGGCTCAGGTCGACTCTCTATGGACCCATCATCATCCTTCCAAAGCGCGGCTCCTCTTACCCGTTTGTTAAGCCTTACAAGGAAGTTCCTCTCATATTTGGTACGCACCAGATTAATAAATCTGTTATTACAGTTTAGCTGGTAAGCATGAATCTGAATTTATATTTTTGTGTTGCAGGGGAATGGTTCAAAGGTGATACGGAAGCAATCATAAGCCAAGCCCTAAAAACAGGAGGAGGTCCAAATGTCTCTGATGCCTACACCATCAATGGCCTCCCTGGACCTTTATACAATTGTTCTGCTAAAGGTTAAAAACAATTACTTCTATTGAAACTAATCTCAACTTGCATGTATATGAACCAATTATAAATTGTAACAAAATCATAGCATCAACTTTGCATTAATGAACCAACGAGGCAATGATATATGATTCTAAACTGGGTAAGGTTCAAAGTTTGGTAGCATATAAGTATATATGTAACTTATCACCTAACTAAGGCCTTGTTTGGCAAATAGTTTATAAAAACTTTATTAATTATAAGAATATATTTATGAATTTTAATAATCGTATTATAAAATTATTTTATTTTTCAATACAAATACTATATAATAAAAAAATATCCTTTTTACAAAACACACTTTATTACATCATCTTTATATAGAGTTTTAACAAATAAACCCTAAATAATTTATTTTAATGGAAAAGGCTAAACCAATTGAATTAATAGACTATGCTTTGTACACTCATTTTATGACAAGTGCTACAAATTACACACCTACTTTTCAATTGTAGAAAAATTAATACAAACATATGTAGTTTGGTAGTAATTAATGATCGAGTTTTTGTATGTTATTATCAGACACATTCAAGCTGAAGGTGAAGCCGGGGAAAACATACCTTCTCCGCCTCATCAACGCCGCACTCAACGACGACCTCTTCTTCAGCGTCGCCAACCACACCCTCACCGTCGTCGAGGCCGACGCCGTCTACGCCAAGCCGTTCGAGGTCGAAACTCTTCTCATCACCCCGGGCCAAACCACCAACGTCCTCCTCCGCACCAAGCCCGTGTCCCCACGCGCCAACTTCCTCATGATGGCCCGCCCTTACGTCACCGGCCAGGGCACCTTCGACAACTCCACCGTCGCCGGACTCCTCGAGTACGAGCCCTTCAAGAAGCTCCCCGTATTCAAGCCGAGCCTCCCGGCTCTCAACGACACCGCCGCCGCCGCCAACTTCTCCAGCCGGCTCCGCAGCCTCGCGAACCCTCGGTTTCCCGCCAAAGTCCCGTTGACCGTTGACCGCCGCTACTTCTTTACCATCGGGCTGGGAACGACCCCGTGCGACCAGAAAAACGGCACGTGCCAGGGCCCCACCAATACGACGAAGTTCGCGGCGTCCGTTAACAACGTGTCGTTCGTGCAGCCCGCCACGGCGCTCCTCCAGGCGCATTTTAGCGGGCGGTCTAACGGCGTTTACTCGCCGAATTTCCCGTCTAGTCCGTTTGAGCCGTTTAATTATACGGGGAATCCGCCGAATAATACGATAGTGAAGAACGCCACGAAGGTGGTGGTTTTGCCGTTTAATGCCAGCGTGGAGGTGGTGCTGCAGGACACCAGCATCCTCGGCGCCGAGAGTCACCCGCTCCATCTCCATGGATTCAACTTCTTCGTGGTCGGATCCGGGTTCGGTAACTTCGACCCGAATTCCGACCCGGCCCGCTACAATCTTGTTGACCCGATCGAGAGGAATACGGTTGCTGTGCCGGTTGGAGGATGGGTTGTTTTCCGATTTTTCGCCGACAATCCGGGTACGTAATTAAATTAATTTTAATCAATCCATGTAATTTAGATTGATAATTATTAATTTTTTGCTGATTTTAACAAGAAATACGGTGAATTAATTTATAGGGGCATGGTTTATGCATTGCCATTTCGAAGTCCACACGAGCTGGGGATTGAAGATGGCGTGGATAGTATTAGATGGAAATCGTCCGGATCAAAAATTACTTCCTCCACCGGCTGATCTGCCCAAGTGTTGAATTTATTTTCCTGATTTTTCTTTTCATTTTGTAATGATGTTATTTGGCATTGAATTGTTTGATTTTCTGTTCTTTCTATTTACTGTGAGTGAGAATGAGATGAGATTTTCTTGTAACTTCTGAGTTGGGTGGGTTTTGGGAATGTTCAAACCACCATTTACCACTCTGTAATTTGTTGATTATATAATATTGAATAACAAGAGTTTTCTTTTCCTTCTATTTCTTCAAAGCATTGGAGCCCAAAAAAATTCGGTCATGGGCCTTCGATGCCCGATTATTGCAGCCCAACTTTTTGGAAAATTGGATTGAAGCTATTATATAGTTAGCACCCGTTGGCACTTTACTTGATTAATCTCATCCAATCTACATGCGATAACGGTCATAAGGCCGACTTAGCCAATTTACTAGAAAACGACCGCTCTAATACCATATTAAATTATTGGAAAATTCATGTTGGTGTTTATGAGGTTAGGGTTATTTTGGTTAATGTCTCATGATTAATTTTTTTTCCAGGTTGATGTACATAAGGTTTTTGTGTTTGTTTGCTTCGTAATCAAGTTTTTCTATATTTGTATTCTTCCATTTCGAATTGATCAAATCTAAACTCATTATTGTATTCCTCACCCTCAAATTAGTAGGATTTGTGTCCTAAAACACTCAAATCCATATCCGAATCAGAATTCCAAAACAATAACCCATTAACCTTATGTATTCAAATCGAGATGGTTCGGTTGAGTGTTTTAAGAGTCAAGTCCTATTAATTTGAGGATCAGGAACGCAATGGTGGGCTTGGATTTGATTAATTCGAACGAAAAGAGTTTGATTATGGAGAAACTTGATTAAGAAGCAAACAAATATAAAACTTTAGGAACACCAACTGTGAAAAAATAAAACCATGGAACACTAATAAAAATAACCCTAAATCAAGGGAACCAACATGAATTTTTCTAATTTTTTTGGTGGAAGGTAGTTAATAGGTTAATGGTGAAGTTAGTAAGCTCTTATTTTTATTATTAATATAAAATTGAGATCTTATTCTAACACAAAAACTTAAGTTAAGCTGTGTTAAATCTCACCTCTACCTAATATGTTACTATTTTTTAGTTCAATTTTTAGATTGTTGAATCGTAATGTGTTAGACAGGGAATGGTGTGACTGTTCCCTAGGCAGCGAAAATAAACAAAGATTCAAAGTAACAACAAAGTTCCCAAACGTATACTTGTATTATTAAGAATTGTACAATCTTACAAGTCTTCTCTCCACCTATACCCTATGTTACAAGACTTTGAATGCAATCAACTCTCAATGACACAAAAACATAAGAAAATCCTAAGCAATCAAGTACATACCCGTACCTTACCTTGGATCTCCGATCTCAACTTTGCAATAAGCTCTTTGTAGTCTTCAATGGGATAGCTGAGATAACCTTTCCCTAAGGTATCCTCATCTATATATAGTGGTAGAAAAGATCTCTTACTAAATTACCAAATAGTTAGCAATCCCGCTATATAAGGTAACGGTGAAAGATTTTCTTTTCAACTAAACAATTTAGCTCATAAACACATAGTTTCCATCTATAAACTTTCCTAAGATTTATTATCTTCTTCTTCTTCTTCTCCAAGCAAAACTCTAAATCTCGTTTCCTTGTATAATTGAGGCTATCTGGGAACAGCTGGCATCTCTGCGTTCTCGCGTTGTTCCTCAGACGCGGGGTTTCCATGAATAGAACTTTCCTTGTATAAACAGCACGCGTTTTCCAGATTTCCAATTTGTTTGCGTGTGAACTGTTCCTTGTTTTCACAACGTTCCATTGTGCTCCTCTGTTTTCTCTTTTTCACTGGTTTCCATTGTTCCTTTATTCTTTCATAAAACCTGAACCTCATAGGAACAACAAGAAACCATAAAACCTAATGGTGTTTATCATCATTAAAACCAGATGGAACATCAAGGTTCCAACAATTTCCCCCTTTTTGGTGATGACAAATCCATTCAAAAATTGTTCGATCAAAACAGAGTAATAAGCAAGGCAATATTAATCAACATGTATCTCAGTTTAAATGTATAAGCAAAATTTTATGTCAAATGAATAATTGCAATTCATACCTCCAAGTTGCATTATCGTTCCCCCTCAGCACTGGCATCGTCCAGAAATTCTCAAAGATTTAGGAACATTTAAATGTTACCTCTCTTAACTGAGTTATCGCAAACAATTTCCACACTCCCCCCTTTTGGCATCATCAAAAGACCAAAAATAAACAGTGGAACAACATAGCTAAGCAACAGTTACCAACAAAGAAAAGTTAATTCAAAATGCAGGGAATTGATTACAAAAACCAAAAGACAATCAGGCAAACAGTCACAAAATGATCACAATGCAAACATTTAAACAAGATAACATATAATAAATTCAAGAGAAGAGGGTCAGACGGACTGGATAGGAGAAGTGTCCACTCAAGACTCAGAATCCTCCTTCTGGGCCTTGTCCTTGTTGAGGAAATACTCAAGAAGCAGAGAAAGGATGTTCTTGATCTCACGCAATTCAGTCAACATCTGACTTTGCACTCAAGCACCTTTGGATGTTCCCTCTCCAGCTTCTCGCTTCAGAATATCAGACACATGCAGAGTTCCCTTCATGTCTCCCTGAAACTGCATTTTGTTCACATTCACCATATCCAATTCAGTGACCAGGGAAACTTCGCCTTCTGCTCTGTAGACCCCTTCTGCTTGTAGAATCAGTTTGATGACGTTGGGGTATGCAAGGGAGTGGGTTTTAGCACTGCATTTTGCCATGTGTTGTAGAATGATCTGTGGAAGATCAGTCTTCTCCATGTGCCAAAACTTATCCAGCAAAAGCAGATCGGTGGTAGTGATGATGTTTCTCTTTTTCTGCCTTGGAACAACAGCTTTCATGATGATGTGGTGTACTATTCTCTAGGATAGGGTGAGAGCTGACACATGAGTGGCTGAGATTTTGGATTTGAAGAGCCTCTCAGTACTAGCCTCCTTGGCCGATTTCAAAGCTTCTGCGTTTTTCTCAGAGATTTTGCAAAACCCCTCAGCAGAGACGAACAACAGACGAGCAACCTTAGAAACAGTGAAGGATAAATCTTCATCATTGATGGTTGCTGTTCCCACCATTATAGCACCGGTGTTGAGCTGAAAGGAACGATAAAACTCCTGGATTTGATCAGGGTTGGCCAGAACACGGTTAGAGAGGAACTGTTCCCAGCCCTGAAACTTGAGTCGCTCCAAGACATCGTCGAAGTTGTTGGCGACTAGGAACTCTTGTGGAATAAGGAGATGGGGAATGATTTTCTTCCTATCGACATCCTTGTCTTCCAGCTTGGCCTTCTTCCTGGGCTCAGTCTTGGCCTCGACTTTCTTTGCAGATCGCAACCTGGCCTTTAGAGTGCCCGAAGTAGTCTCATCGGCGGCGGATTTGGTCGGAGTTGATACATCGGTGGACACTCGCTGTTCCCCTGTGATCACCACATCTGGTTTCTCCTCCTCCTCCTCCTTCGAGCCAATCGAGTGTTTGCGCTTACGACTCGGCGCCACAGTTTCCAGCGGACGGAGACCCAGATCAGCTTCCACATCAGCCATGGCCTCCTCCTCTTCAGCTTCTTTGGACTTGGGAGGAGAGTCCACTTCTTCTTCTTGCTCAGAAATAGTCACCATCTCTTTGGAAGCATCAGTGTCTGGGACAAGTTCCATTGATGGTTGTTCCCCCTGAGGTTGTTCCTCATAGAGTTCAACGATTGAGGAGATATCCTCTTTGGCTATGTCCACCACAACAGCCATGGAGGTGGTGTCCTTGGATTGCGGAGTCTTTGCCGCCTGGATGAAGAGCTTCGATTGAGTGCTTGAGAGCGGCGAGTTGCTCTTCAGTAAATGAAGAGACATCAATGGCGGGGGTAGAAGAGGAAGTGGGAGTAGACATGATGACTTGGTTGTGTTTGAGAAAAAGGGGATGTGAAGATTTGTAGGGTTTGAAACGGTAGAGGGCAAAGAGAGAGTGGATGCAGAGATTGAGAGAGAGAGAGAGAGTGAAACAGTGGTGAATAGGGTTGTGGTGAGGATTGTGTTATATAGAGGGGAAGGGATTTGGGTAACGAAACGAAGAGGGAAGGTGAGGATGGGCTTACCAAATATCTCGCCACTGATATCTTTGAAAACGGCAACCGGATCTTTTATCTTTCCACTGGTAACGGCCACTTTCTTCTTGTTTCTCGCAATCACACTGTTCCTCGCTGTAGAGCCATCAAATCACCATTGAATGCAAGCGACGCAGAGGGCAACGGCTACCTGCAACTCTCAATGTTCAGCAGACTGTTCCCATACACTGTTCCTTTCATAGTTCCCCCTTAGGCAGATCCCATACAGAAGACTCTGAGTTTCTTGAGTGGATAGAAAGGCTGGTTTGGATATGTTATTGGGTTCACACAAAATTGCAATGATATATCCAAACAAAAATACAGGTAGGGAACAATGACGATCCAGATAATGATTCCCAGTAAAAATAGGTAAATGAAGAGAAGTTCATAGGGAACGTTTACCTGGATCCAAGCTAGGGACGACAGTGCAACCAATTATCATTTTGGCTTGTAATGATGGTGCAGATAATCAAATCGGTTGCTTTGGGCTTGAAAGAAGATGTTATCATGTAAAAGTGAAGCACATATGATCAAGAGTAGAAGTTGCAAGAAGTTTTTGATATAATATAACACAAAGCACATAGCAAGTTTAATAAACAAGTCATTTGCAAATAACATGCCACATAGAAGTTGTTCCCTAGTTTATAATTGATCGATCTAGCCAATCACTGAGGGAATAGTGGGAGTGGAGTTCCTCAATTTAGAGAGATCATCCCAAGGAGCATTTTTAAATACTCAAAGGGTTTTCTATCCAGTGCTTTGGTGAAGATGTCTGCAACTTGTTCCTCTGTCCTGCAATGATCCATTCTAATAAAAATTTTCTCAACATTATCACAAAGAAAATGGTGACGAATATCGATATGCTTAGTACGTGAGTGATGAACATGATTTTTGGAAATGTTGATAGCACTAGTATTATCACACATAATGGGAACGGTGTCAAGAGACATACCAAAATCCTCCAATTGTTGTTTGAGCCATAATACCTGGGCACAACAAGAGACAGCAGCTACGTACTCAGCATCTCTTATCTCCAAGGGCAACGCTTCCCCTAGAGTGTTGTTGAAGTGAGGTGATCTCTAGTTCCCGTCATATGGCATGAGCATGCGCTGTCAATGAACCACCTGTTGTTCCCCCTCACTTCATCCTGCATTGAGAAGGTTAGTGTTTCGCGACCCAGGCAAGCTTGGCTTTACCCGGTCGCTTAGAGACAAAGTGATATTCTCTAGGCTTAGCATTACACATGTTAGGAGATGCATCATAATCATTCAAATCAGCATTGTTACTTCTACTGTTCCTTCGCTGAGTGTGCTCTTCAGTGAATTTTTGTTTCTTAGCACAGTTTTTCACAACATGACCGTTGTTCCCACAATGCCAACAAATCTTATAATAGTCTCCCAAGGTGTACTTACGGTTTGGGACAGGCATCCTACGTTGCTTGACTCTAACTGGGTCAGGTGTACTAGGCAAATTTCTCTGGGATTGGATGAGATACATCTTATGGGCATGTTGGCCTTTGTACCAAGATTGGTTTTCACTCAGTCCACTCTCCAGAGTTTTCACACGCTCTTCTAGGTAAGAGTTCCTATCCCTATTACTCTGAAGTTCCCTATCCTTCATCTCTCTAATCTCAGGTATGGTTAACTCATGTTCTTCACTCCCTTGTTTTTCTCCGTTGTACCCCAGACCATACTTAGGTGCAACAAAGAGAGTTTCTTCTCCCTTAAGCTTTTGTTCAACTAAGATGGAGTAAATTTTATCAATCTGAGCTTTCATCTGAGACAGTTCCCTAACAATGCTAAAGGAACTATGATCACTGTAAGTAGCATCACTTTCAACACAAGAAACAACAGAGGAACTAGCAATTTTAGATAAAGATTCATTCAATTCATTGCATTTATCCTCAGCATTACTTAGGTCGTTTTGAGTTTTGAGATTTTCATTATACATGCTCTTGATAAGAGAAATCAAAAACTTTTTATTAAAATTAACAAGAGATTCAAAGAAGGTTTCATGATCTACCTCTTGTTCTTCACTTGGTGACTTCAGAGTCATTGCACACATTCTGTTGTTCCCCCATGACTCTGGTTCGTCATCGTCAGAGTTGGCACAATCATCTCCCCAGACAGCGACGAAGGCCTTCTTTTTGTCGCTCCCAGAATTTTCACCATTGTTGTCTGAGTTGTTCCCTTTAGGGCACTTATTGGCATAGTGACCCTTTTCCTTGCAGTTGAAGCAGGTAACATCCTTGATGTCTCGTTTCTCACCATTGTTCCCTTCATTCCTGAATGATCGACCCTTGCGATAGAGGGTTCGCATGGCCTTGGTGAGGAGAGCAGTTTCTGGATCTACACCATCCAAGTTGTCATCTTTATTGTTTTCTATCATCTCGAAAGCCTTTTCAACCATCAAAGCAATGCCTTTAGGTTTAACATATTTGTCTTCTTCATCATACTTCTTAATTTTTCCAAATACTTCATGAAGTGTGAGTTTGAGAGTATTGAGATTCTCCTTGAGGATAGCTTTAGTCATCTTGTGCCTTGGAGGAAGTCCATCAATAATGATAAAGATTTTCTCCTTGGGAGGAATTTCCTTTTCATCAACATCATGAGCAGCAAGTCTTGTGGTGATTTCCTCAAATCTGGATTGATAAGAGGAAATAGTCTCACCATCAATCATGGCGAAGTTATAGAAGTCTTTCTTTGCTTGGAAACGATCAAACTCTCTAAGATCAGAACTTCTCATGTACATCTGTTCCAAGGATGCCCACATATCCTTTGCAGTGACACAAGAATGTAGCTTGGATGCATCTTCAATGCTGATTGCATTGTTGATAAACATTCGAGCCTTAGAATTTTTCTCCATGATTCTGAAATCATCTGGGCTCCAAGGTTTGATTCCTTTAATCACGTCTTCAACGACCTTTTCTTCACCAACTTCAATGACTCTCCAGCATTGGTAGTCATTACTCTTCAACCAGTCTGTGAAGAGGTCCTTCCAGTGTTGAAACTTTCCACCGGTAGGCAGGAACGGTGGTTTATTGTTCCCAAGCCCAACTTCATGAGTCGAAGACATTGTTACATGTGAATCTGAAAAGAACACACAATCTATAGCAAACCTGCTCTGATACCAGTTGTTGAATCGTAGTGTGTTAGACATGGAACGGTGTGACTGTTCCCTGGGCAGCGGGAATAAACAAAGATTCAAAGTAACAACAAAGTTCCCAAACGTATACTTGTATTATTAAGAATTGTACAATCTCACAAGTCTTCTCTCCACCTATACCCTAGGTTATAAGACTTTGAATGCAATCAACTCTCAATGACACAAAAACATAAGAAAATCCTAAGCAATCAAGTACATACCCGTACCTTGCCTTGGATCTCCGATCTCAACTTTGCAATAAGCTCCTTGTAGTCTTCAATGTGATAGCTGAGATAACCTTTTCCTAAGGTATCCTCATCTATATATAGTGGTAGAAAATATCTCTTACTAAATTACCAAATAGTTAGCAACCCCGCTATATAAGGTAACAATGAAAGATTTTCTTTTCAACTAGACAATTTAGCTCATAAACACATAGTTTTCATCTATAAACTTTCCTAAGATTTATTATCTTCTTCTTCTTCTCCAAGCAAAACTCGAAATCTCGTTTCCTTGTATAATTGAGGCTATCTGGGAACAGTTGACATCTCTGCGTTCTCGCGTTGTTCCTCAGACGCGGGGTTTCCATGAATAGAACTTTCCTTGTATAAACAGCACGCGCTTTCCAGATTTCCAATTTGTTTGCGTGATAATTGTTCCTTGTTTTCACAACGTTTCATTGTGCTCCTCTGTTTTCTCTTTTTCATTGATTTCCATTGTTCATTTATTCTTTCATAAAACCTGAACCTCATATGAATAACAAGAAATCATAAAATCTAATGGTGTTTATCATCATCAAAACCAGAGAAAACATCAAAGTTTTGACATAGATGTTAAAAGTAATTTCCAACTCTCAAACAATCATCTACCCCGGAAGTGGATCAACAAAGAAATGACCACCAATATCAAACGGGAAAGCAAAATTAGCAAGTGAATCCGCCGCTCTATTACCTTCCATAGCTAAAATTATGACTAAACGAAGGAGCCAATCTCGGAATATTATATATGTTTGTTAGAATAAAACAAAGAGTGTACTTGAAATATAATTAACAAAGTGATCAACAAACCCATGGCTAAAGTGGGTAACTAGCTTAGTGAATAGATGCACTTGATATTGCAATTTGCAAATGTAAGCATCAAAGGATGTTTAGTGTTAATAGAGATAGGTTAATTGTCACATTGTCAACTATCATTTGTCTCCCTCAGGTCATGTGTGCCTTGTTTAGTAAGCTAGGATTAACGGTAGGCGCCTGAAGGCTACTTCCCACCCTTTTATCTTCTTCTTATCCATCCTCTAATCTCATCTTCCATCTAATTAGTAATTATCCAACTAAAAATGAGTAGCAAAAGCAAACTAAATAATTGGTTATATACAATATACCCCTTGTTTGATCATGTACTTATAAAGTCTTTATTTGAGAAAATTACTTTTTCTTTTCATTGTGAATTTTCTTATACCATCTAAATTTTAAATTTCAAAAACTATTTTTTTTTAAAAGTTTTTATAAGTATATTCACTAAACAAATCCATAAATGTGTAAAATGAGTCACCACTCACCACTGACACTATTATTATTGATGATAAAAAGCTACATATTATAGGTAGGGGTGAGCACGGGCCGAGAAAACCGAAGCCCGAACCGAACCCGATCCAAAAAACCCGAACCGAACCCGAATCGACATGCCTTCGGTTCGGGTTTCGGTCCGACCAAATCAGAGTTTTGGGTTTCGGTTCGGGTTTTTAGTGTAATTTAGCCTGTTTTTTAACGAAAAGTGTTATTTAGTCCAAATCTGACCCGAACCCGAACCGATGTCTTCGGTTCGGTCTTCGGTCCCGGATTTTTGGCCGTTCGGGTTTCGGGCTTTTCGGGTTCGGTTCGGGTCGGGTTCCGGCCCGTGCTCAGCCCTAATTATAGGTGGTTTTTGATAGTTTACCCAATACATTAACTGTGCAATTCTTGGCAGTTTCATATTATGGCCAACTCATTAAAAATATTTTGACTGATCTGAGATGCTTATAATACTGAGGGAGATTAATTAACAATGACAAAGATATAGCTTTCCCCATCGAGTTCCTGCCATTAATAAACCTGTTTAAAACACTTACCACATAGTATAACTAAATCAGTCAACCTGAAATAAACAGAAGCTGAAAGTGGGTGTAAAAATAGAAACTATTCCAACAAAATTGTGTTTGTCACTAACTTGAACATCACTCTAAAAAACCCACAACCCACCTTTTCCAGCTCAGAATAATTTCTTTTCCCTTCCAATTAATCACCTAATTAACTAACCAACTCCTCCACCTTCCACACACAAAACATTGCTATATAACCCCTCTCCTTTCCTCTCACTTTCATCATCCAAGAAACACAAAAAAAACATCTAAAAAGCACAAAACTTAGCCACTTTCTTTTGCTCTGTTCTCTTTTGGAAGAAAAGAAATGGAGCAGAGGAACTTTCTTAGTATGCTTGTGCTTATGGCAACTGCTCTACTGCTTTGGCCTCAGCTTACACTTGCCAAGAACGTTAGCATCACGAGGCGCTACAACTTTGTGGTAAAGATTATGTTCTGAATGTTATTTTTTAGCTTCATGTATGTGTAAGAATGACTTGATTTTGGTGTTGTGTGTGCAGGTAAAGATGCAGAGAGTGACTAGGCTTTGCCAATCCAAGAACATTGTTACTGTAAATGGGAAATTCCCGGGTCCTAGAATCATTGCAAGAGAAGGCGACAAGCTTGAAATTAGGGTGGTGAATCAAGTTAAATACAATGTCACCATCCATTGGTAAGCATAAGCTTTATATTAAGTAGCAATTGCAATCAAGATCATTTTGTTATGTATGTTTGAAATCAATGTGATAAAGTCCGTGACCTGATAAACTGAAAGTCGTGCACGTACGAGCGCATAAACACAAATAATCTCAATATATAAGTTCAGTGGGGTTCCACTTTAAAAACCAATTGACAGTAACTAGCATTGATATCCAGTCACTACTGATGTAAGATGGACTTATATTCTAACACAATGTGATCAAACAGGCATGGAATAAGGCAATTACGGGCCGATTGTCATCTTGCCAAAGAAGGGCATCCCTATCCAAACCGGCCAAAACTATGTGTATAAGTTCACTGCTACTGGACAAAGAGGAACCTTGTTTTGGCACGCGCACATTTCGTGGCTTAGGGTCACTCTTTACGGGCCGATTGTCATCTTGCCAAAGAAGGGCATCCCTTATCCATTCCCACAACCTCACAAAGAAGTTTCAATCATATTCGGTATGGTTATTAAGGTTTCGTTTGGACAATAAGATGTAATGTTCAACATTAATCATCATCTTCATTTGTCACATTTTGTTGGTTTCCCACATCAGAAAACAAAGCTTAAGCTTTTGTGTTAGAGGATGGATCCCAACCTTCTATCATTACATTGTATAGGTGAATGGTGGAAAACTGATACAGAGAAAATGATCAACCAAGCAATGCAAACAGGAGCAACCCCCAACATTTCCGATGCCTTCACAATCAATGGTCTTCCCGGACCCTTGTACAATAAATGTTCAATTAAAGGTGCATTTTTTAACGCGAAATCTATATACACGCACTTTTTTAGCAGTATACACACGATTCTTTGTAGCAGTTGTTCATTTCAATTGTAATGCAAATGCAGATACATTCAAGTTGAAGGTGAAGCCGGGCAAGACGTACCTCCTTCGCCTGATCAACGATGCACTCAATGATGAGCTTTTCTTCAGCATAGCGAACCACACACTCACAGTGGTCGAAGCAAACGCGGTCTACGTAAAGCCATTCAAAACCGACGTTCTTGTTATAACTCCTGGCCAAACCACAAACGTCCTAATTAAGGCGAAACCTAGATCGCCAAACGCCTCCTTCCTCATGGCGGCCATGCCTTACTCCACAGGGCCCGCCTCCTTCGACAACACCACCACAGCTGCGATCCTTGAATACGACGATCACCCAACAAAGACCCCCAAACTCCCTCTTGTCAAACCCAAACTCCCCTACTTCAACGACACTTCATTTGCCGCCAAATTTAGCAACAAACTCCGAAGCCTAGCAAACTCAAATGTGCCTAAGAAAATTTCCCATCATTTCTTCTTTACAGTTGGGCTTGGGCTAATTGCTTGCTCTAACAACCAAAACTGCCCGAACAACACAATGGTGGCGGCGGGGATCAACAACGTGTCGTTCGTGCAGCCAAACACGACCTTACTCCAAGCGCATTTTAGCAGGCACACAAACGGGGTTTACACCAACGGTTTCCCAGACACCCCAGCGGTGAAATTTAATTACACGGGAGCCCCGCCGAGGAACATATTTATGAAAAAGGGCACGAAAGTTGTGGAGTTGGGTTACAACACCAAAGTGGAGCTTGTGATGCAGGACACTAGTATTATTGGAGCAGAGAGTCACCCCTTACACCTTCATGGGTTCAACTTCTTTGTGGTGGGCCAGGGGTTTGGTAACTTTGACCCCAAGAAAGACCCGTCGAGGTTCAATCTGGTGGACCCCGTCGAGCGGAACACCGTGGGAGTGCCATCTGGCGAATGGGTGGCCGTCCGATTCGTGGCGGATAATCCAGGGGTGTGGTTTATGCATTGCCACTTGGAAGTGCACACCACTTGGGGGTTGAAGATGGCTTGGGTTGTGAATGATGGAAAGGCTAACAACCAGAAGTTGCCTCCTCCACCGTCCGATCTTCCCAAGTGTTGATCACCATTTGTAATTTTAATGTTGGTCCGTTGAATTGTTTTTTTATTTTTATTGCAAATTCATTCATTTTGTATCCAAAATCCAAATCCAATACACTTGAGGGTAATACATTGAATCTAATCCCGGTTCTTGCTCTAAATCCAATGCCGTTGTTCCATAGATTTAACACTACAATAATGTCGTAATACAGTAATATCGTTTTAACTTGGAACATAATATTCAATAAAAGTATTAATTTTATTTAAAATCTTACATTTTGTTTTCAATTTTTTCACATATTTAATATTTATTGTATTTCTTAGCCAATGAATTAAGAATTTGGAACAAGTATAATAAATAAAAGCAAGTTTTAATAACAATTTTCATAATTTACTCCTAATTATATACCTAAAAATCTCAAACAACATATAAAGTTGATCAAATTTTAATTGTTAAAATTACACGTAGTTCAACACTCTTTAAGTCATTGATTTCATGTACATAGTTGAATACGTACATAACCCGTCTCAATTAGGAATTGTTTAATAAATGTATTTATAAATACCCTTTTATTTATAATATATTAAAAAAAACAGTTTTTTAAAACTAAAAAATTGGATGATGTAAAAATGTATATAGAAAACTTTTTATATAAACTCCTTATATAATATATGTCCAAACAAAACCTTAATTACTCCAAGCACACTTCTTTATCCAAAGCTGGTTAAACGACACCGTTTCGCCGCTACTTTAACAAGTTAACCGCTGGTGATATACTTACTAATCAGTGATAATTTTTTTGTAGTCTAGACTCTAGAGTACGTAGTTTGACACTTCGACCATACTAAGACCCGAAAGCTCAATCTGGTAGACCCCGGCCCGTCATTGTGGGCGTGCCACGTGGCGGGTGGGTAGCCGTAGGATTTGTGGCCGATATTATTCGTTGTTGGTTCAATGCACTGTCATTGACCCATTTCAAAGTGCATAACATATGGGGGTGAGCAAAAATATTTATTTTCGGTCGATCCGATAATCTGTCAATTCAAATTCTAAAAGTTTGTATTCAAAAATATCCGTTTAATTTTTATCCGAATCCAATCCGATCTGGGTGATTTTTTCATATACTTGGACCAGATACGGATTGAGATATTTTGTTTGTCGGATATCCGGGAATTCGATACTATTAATATATAATATATATGTTTTTATAGTTAGTATATACTGCTTAATTAGTTTAGATGATCTCAAAATGGTGCTTGTACATTTTTAAGTAATCAAACCCACTTCAATTCTCCACTACAACATTTCTTATTTTATTCCTTTTAATAAAATACAACCTTGATTATTATTCTTATAAAATTAAAACGCTAAATCAATAATTCATGTACTAATTTCATCATTGAATTGAATTTTAATTATATAAGTTAAAGTTACAACTTTATATATACGTTAAAGTTACAACTTTATATATACTTGTCAATTCCTCTTGTTATATAATATATACGTTTATGATTCTCAATTTGAAAAAATTGTCAAGTTTAATTGTTTGAAAAAATTATCGGGACTTGCAAATGGTGTTGATGTTTGACATTTAGTTTGCACTTTGCGGATGGTTAGTTTTGATTGAATTAGAAAAAATAACATTTTGATTTAATTTTTAATAGATTTTCTAGTAACCGGATAATTTGGATATCCGAGTCAAATATCTTATTCGATCCGGATAATATTTATTGGATATCCGATCTGAAACATTTCGGATCTGATATGAAAGAGTTTTGTGAATATATTTTACCGAATATCCAACATATCGAACCAAACTGGATCAGATACATCCGTTTGCTCACCCCTAATACCAACTAGATGGGGTTGATTTTATTTTTATGGTCAAAGAGACGGGGTTGATAAAATGTGAGTAAAGCAAAGACCAAAGAAACTGATCACGGTGCCTCTTCCACCGTCCGATCTTCCCAAATATATAGCTCTAGCAGCCGCTACCATTTTTTTCATTTGCATGAGTCCATATATATATACATTGGCTTTTATTTTTTTTATAAATGCAAACAGAATGTATTCTTACAAATCAAAAAACATACCTAAATCATCGCAACGGATAATTTTTATAACGAATTTACAAACTAACGGAACGCTAAATCTCGAATCTAGGTAGTTTCTACGAGAGTGAAGCTGTTGAGTACGGTCTTGATTCTTCGAAAGGAACCCAAAGACTGCACTGCGGAGAATAGAAGAAGAGATGGTAGTAGAAGCCAGAAAGTCTACTGCTTTATTTGACTCTCGATAGCAATAGTGAATCTGAATATATACATTGGCTTGTTGATGTTGTTTTTAGTGGTTGAATTGTCCCATTTTTTGCTCTTATCTATACTTTTTAATACTCCCAATTTCCCTTTCCTATTACAAGATCAAACTTGTCATTATCTCGTTAAATATCTACATATTAGGCTACATATTAGGCCATGTTTACTAAGGATCTTTTCAAAGGAGTTCTTAAATCTACTATTTTATCATTTTTTTTCTTCCCATTTCATACCCATTTTTATCATTTTATAAAGGTTTTTTAAGGGCATTCTAACCCACTATATTCTTTACATTAAAAAATTAAAATTTATCAAATATACTCAGAATGGATATTTGCAGATATAAAAGAATGGAAGTAGAATTATGATAATTTTTTTATATGTAAAAATGAGAATAAATATTATTAAAAGAAATTTAGTTTTGAAAAGGTCTTGGAAGAGACCATCCATTTCTTATCTTCGAGCACTCTTGGAGTAGGTCCTCTACTCATTTTCTGTTTTTTTTTTTTTTAAAATAAATTGAAAAGACCTCGCCACTGATAAACATGGTATCGTGCTGTTCATCCACAAAAAATGCTTTAGAATGAATTTATTGTTGGTCTTGATTCTATCCTAATTCTGATCTTGTACAGAAAAAAACATGATCTATGGGAGCAAGAAAAAGACAACGAAGTTAATTACTAGCTCCAATGTAGAATTAGTTTATTACTTTTATTTATATATAAGTTTTGCATGATATGTTTTGAGAAACAAAATCATAAAATTCAAACAAACAACTTGAACCACTGTATGTGCATGAAAATGTACTTTCACATTAATGAACTAATCAATATTTATAGAGATTGTTTTCTTCGTGATCAAGTTGGAGCCAAAGAGAAGAAGGGGTGTGACATGTCATAAGAATTGGAAGCTTGTGTTTGGTGTTTATTGCCTTATTGATTCCAAGTTAATAAAGATACGGGTTTACTTGTAATAAAATAAGTTGACCGGTCTAGTTGAACCAATGCCTTATACATAGGTTGTTAGATTACTTTAGCTTGTTAAGCATCAGTTTATTGAGATACTTTTATACTCGATTCATTCTGGAATTTGTGTAATTAATTGAATCACATTTCTTTTCTTCTTGTTTGTGTGGAATCACAACTAGATCGCTAGTTTCTACATGACATTAGAGCACTAGAAGCTTTTGCGATCTGCGTGTTTGCGTTTATAATTTTTTTTTTGACAGAATTTTGTCGATTCATCAACACAATATGTGATAAGGCGTTGAATCAATCTAAAAGAGAAGGATATTAGGCTGCGAACTTGGTGAATCCACCAATGTTGACGAACTCAGATTATCCAAGCATGTGCCTTACAAATTCACTTTTCAACGACACTAATTTTCTGACATGGAGTCGTCAAACCGAACGCGCCTTGAAAGTGAAGATGAAGATAAGCTTCATCGATGGATCTGAAGAGAGACTAGAATGTGATTTTGCAAAGTATGCAAGATGAAGAAGGTGTGATTCCGTGGTTGGATGCTAGATCTCCAATTCGATGACTAAAGAGCTTCTTGGTTCATTTGTGCACACAGACACAACTAAAGCTCTCTGGTTGGAAATCAATGAACGCTATCGAGAGAGAAGTGCGCCTTTAGTGTATCAACTTTAGGAACTCTCACAGTTAGCCAAGGAAGCCTTAAAGTAATTGCCTATTTTGTCAAACTGAAACATAAATAAGATGAGCTTCAAGATTTGATAGGATTGCCGATGTGTACTTGTCGTTGTATGATTAGTTGCAAGTGCGACATTCTAGCTAAGGTGTTTGAGATGGATAATCAAAACAAACTGATGCAATTTTGACGAGGTTGAATAATGATTATGAAACTGTAAAAAGTCAGATCTTAACCATGAAACCTTCACCACATGTCATAAAGGCTTATCACTTGGTTATGCAAGTTGAAAGGCAAAAGCAGGTTATCAACAATGTTGCTTTGGAGACAACTGATTTTATGGCAAATTAGGGATCTACTGTCAAGAATAGTTTCAAGGAAACAAACTCTCACAAATGTAATTTTACTAGTGGTGAGAAGAGAGATTTTAGGAGATCCAGGAATTATGAGAAAAGATTTTGTTCTCATTGCAAGGAAGAAGGACATACACAAGAGAATTGTTTTGAAATCCTAAGATATTCTGATTGGTATAAGGGGAATAAGTCAAGGAAATGTGGTTATAGAGTAGATGCTCAAGTTGAGAATGAAGGCGCCATGGTTGGTGAGACACCTCTGGATCACAATGGAGGTTCAGAATTGAGACCAGGAATGGAGACTCAACTTGCTTAGACAGTTTTCAATCATTCCACATCTTGTCAATAAGTCATGAAGCCTTTTAGAACTGAAAAGGCCATGAATGTTGTGGCACGTGCAGGAGCAAACAACTTCCACTTTTCATGTATAAATATCTCTGTTTTCTCTGCATCACAACACTCTAGTGAAGATTAGATTGTTGACAACGGTGCGCCAAACCACATGACATCTTATTATGATATCTTGATCGATCCTAGACTTGTCAAACATCCAATTCACATTGTATTACCCGATGCTTCAACCAAAATTGTGCATATTGTGCGTGATGCATTGTTGTTGAAGGAAGTTCTTTTTTTCCCTAGAGTTCAAGTACTAAGTAAGTTGGTTTCTACTGGGTATCTTAGTGCACATCTCCGGCCATAAGAAATACAACTTGTTGTATGACTATTTTAATAAGGAATATGTGGCGATAGGCCAAGGCCAAGTGGGTTTATACAAAATCAAGACTAAGCATGGACAACCATAAACTGCTTTACCTTTAGTTATTCTTAATAATTCTACAGATACTTTGAACTATAATATTGTGAATTCTTGTGATTTCCCTTTGTTTCATAAGCGGATGGGGCATGTTTCAATTTCTAAGATGCTCCATATGTCTTGTTGTATAAAGGCCAGTTGTATGAAAACTTTGTGTGTGAAACTTGTTCCTTAGCTAAGTTTCATAGATTACCTTGTTTTCCTAATGATAGTTATGCTTTGCATCTGTTTGATTTGGTGCGTGTCGACTTGTGGGGGCATATAAGGTGGCTTCCCTGGATGGTTCTAGGTATTTCCTAACAATGGTGGATGATCATAGCCGGATCGGTAAGTGTCTCTTTCTTGGGTGTCCTCCTAACCATAAAGGATACGAACTGTTTGATTTGCAGTCACATCATATATTCCTTAGTAAGGATGTAGTTTTCCATGAGATTGTGTTTATTATCTTTCTCAATCATCTGTCACTTAGAACTCCATTCCTACACGACTTTCTTGCCCGATGATGACAGATGTTGAAGATTTTCCTTCACATTCTCCTGTTATGTCACAAATTCCTAGTAATTTTCCTTCTTCTTCTTCCACATTTGGTATTGCCTCTCATTCTTCGCATGTTCCTTCTCATGTTCATTCTGAACATTCTTCTATGCCATCTTCTACTAAGAATCATTAGCCTCAGATAAAACAATCAGACAAATCACATGCTCCACCAGTCTAGCATTCAAATTTTGCAGTAAATGTAGTGCAATTTGACTGCTTTGACTCATTGGCAAATGTTTTATATGTGAAAGAGCCTCAAAGTTTTGTTGAAGCTCAAACTGAGCCCCAGAGGGTTGAGGCAATAGGGAAGGAGCTTGATACCCTTGAGAAAAATGGCACATGAATTCTTACAGAGTTGCCCGCATGAAAGCAAACAATTAAGTCCAAGTGGGTGTACAAGGTTCAATTTTGACCTAATGGAGATACTGAGAGCTAGAAGGCTAGACTCGTTATTAAATGGTTCAATCAAAAGCTTGAAAAGGATTAAAAGTACTCACATTTCCCCCGGTTGCTAAGTTACCAACTATTAGAATGGTGATTGCTTTAGCTGCTGCTCTGAGGAGATTATATGCAAGTACCTGAAGGCTATGCTAGGTGATAAGCACTATTTTGTAGGGCTTAAGTAAGAGTCATTAGATGTTTTATTGGTGCCATTCGGGTAGATTTAGACACATTCATGTGTATGGCGTTTGGAGGCGAAGTTGGTGTATTTGGAGGTGTTTGAGCTATTTTGGAGATCATATGAGACACTGAGGAAGAAGCCACCAGTAGTAGACGCCAAGGAGTCATGAAGTATTGGCGAGGAGGTGCTGAAGACACGCTTTGGGAGCTGAAGAGACAAAGGAGGAAGAAACGAGTTCACAACGACCGCCGTGCAACTTACGGCGACCGCCGCCAATTCTCATCCAACAACATTGACTACGATGTAATTACGGCGCCCGCCGTGGAAAGACGGTGCCCGCCGCGATTACGGCACCTGCCGTGGAGGATGCAGCGCCCGCCGTGCATGTCTGAAGTCCGCCGCGCCGTTTCCTTATTTGCATTATTTTATTACTTTTTATTATTTCATTTTAGGTTAACTTAGCTTTATTTCTTTTAGTATTTAAGGGTTGAGAAAAGGCTTGTTTGCCTATCTTGGATTCTCTCTCGAAACCTAATTAGTTTGTACGTATTTGCTATGAAGAACTAAGCCTCCCTGGCTTAGTCAGACGCTGAAGCTTTCATTTTGATTCAGTTGTGAGACTCTCGTTCTTAATCTATTGCATGGTTTTTATCTATTCTCTTGCTTAAGTTGCTTATGATTGATATTGATAATCTCTAGTCTGATCATCTAGGGTTTGTTGTTATTGATCTATTGCTAGGTTTAGATTGTTACTGGTTGAGCATATCTATTTCAGAGTAGCAACTGCATCGTACTAGTATCTGGTTGTGCTAGTCTTATGCAGAAGAGAACTGATTTACATTCTAGGATAAAAGCTGGTTGTTTTATGCTAGAATTATATCCAACTATATTCCTATCCGTAATGCTGCTGTTAAACTGAATCTTGATAGTTTCAGGGTTATTTAATTAGTTAGTGCTAATAGTATCTGGTTGTGCTATTAGTTATATCTGAAAAGGAATTGGAATTTCCATTGCATGAGATTTTGAATGATTTTCTATGATCAACTTGTCATACGAATAGTGGATGTTGTTTGACTAAGTGTTTTTCCCCATCACTGATTTCATCATATTTTACTTTGTTTACTTTTGCATGCTTAGGTTACTAAAACTCACAAAACCCCCATTTGGTTATGTTTGATTGACATACAAATTGCATATTAATATAGAATTCGCCTCCCTGTGGATTCGACCTGTACTTACCTAGGACTACGGTTTAAGGTTTGTTTGGATACTTTGCATAACAGTTTTTAGAACGACAAAAACCTGTTATCACTAGGGGTTTGCCTGGACAAGTCTGCAAGTTAGAGATATATTTGTACGTTCTCAAACAAGCTTTCTGTCAACGTGATGTGGAATTGACTCAGTTTTTTCTTGGTCTCGGCTATGTTAAATCCAAGGCCGGTTATTCCCTTTTTTGTTCATACTAAGGAGACTTCTTTCACTGTCTTACTAGTGTGCGTTAATGACATTTTAGTCGTTGGCAATTCCCTTGCTAAGGTGCATCGAGTCAAGGATACTCTTCACGACCAATTTACCATCAAGGATCTTGGACAAGCTCATTAAATTTTAGGGGTGGAGTTCTATCGTGATGATACTGGCGATTTTCTCAGTCAAAGAAAATATATCACTGATATTTTAACATATTGCCATATGACAACTGCTAAAGTTGCCAAGTTTCACTTGCCAACTGGTTTACGTTTGCGCCTTGATGAAGGCACCTTGTTAGAGGACCTAAGCAATATCGTCGTTTGATTGGTCGTTTGCTATACTTATCCCTTACTTGACCAGATTTATCTAACTTTGTGCAAAACCTAAGCCAACTTGTATCACAACCTCGAGTTCCACATTGGCAAGCCGCTCTCCATGTCTTGCGCTATCTTCAAGGAACTCCTTCTCATGGACTTCTTTTATCATGTTCAAACATCCCTCAAGGTTATTGCTTTTATTGACACCGATTAGGGGTCTTGTTTGACTACTCGACAATCATAGTTTGCATATTGTGTTTTTCTAGGACATGCTCTTGTTTCCTGAAAAAACTGAAAAACAAATTATTATTTCCCGATCGTCGAGCGAGACAGAGTATAGGAGCATGACCATTACCACTGCTGAACTCATTTGGGTTAGCTATCTTCTTCATGATCTAGGTCTGGATGTTTGTTTGCCTCTCACTTTGTTTTATGATAATCATGTTGCCCATCAATTGGATACCAATCCTTGTTTTCTTGAGCACAAAAAGCATGTGAACTTGGATTGTCATTTCATTCGTGAGAGGATTCAATCTGGATTCCTTCAAGCTGTTTATATATCTACATGTTTGCAACTCGCAGATCTTACGACAAAAGCTTTATCTCAGTGCTAACATGACTTACTTGCTTCTATCTAAGTTGGGCCTTCAATCAGCTCCAACTTTGATATGTGGAGAATGTTTTCTTGGTGATCAAGTTGGAGGCAAAAAGAAAAAGACGCAGGACTTGTTATCAGAATAAGAAGCCTCTACATCTCTCTATTTTGACGCGTCTGTTTACTTACTAGTTCAAACTTAAATAAAATTATGATTTTACTTGTAATAAAATAAATTGACCTTGTTATTTCACTTTAGTTGGTTAAACATTAATTTACCAGAATCCTTCATTTTTATATTTTCTTTTTAAGATACTTTTGTACTCAATCCCTCGATTGGTGTAATCAATTGAATCACATTTCGTTTCTTCTTGTTTGTATGGAATCGCAACTACATGGCTACTTTGTACAATACTTCGAAACCATATTTAATACATAGCGCATTTCTAAATTCGCCCACTCCGCAGCCCCATTGAAGCAACTTTTCATATATACGAACATTTCTTAAAATAAATTCTAGCTAGATGCATAAACAACTATAGTGAAATTAACCAATACAAGGTACGTGCTCATTTTTATATATGTTAGACCTGTAATTAAGTTAACACCCTCTATATAGTATTACAACTTGAACTATGATTGTATCTAGTATGACAAGGGTCTTCACTCTTCACATATCATTATTCAAGCTTTAAGAGTACATAGTTAAACCAACTTAATCATAGAAATAATTGAGGTGATAATATTATAAAATGAAATGTATTTTTTATGGTTAAATTAAATTGTATATATATAATGAGAGACTTTGAAAATAAAAAACAAATGACGCTGGAATACTTAATAAGCTTTCTCCATAATACTTGGTGTTTCTATAATTACTCTTTCAACCACTACACGTTAAAAATATCAATAATTAACGTTTTATCATATTATTGGCTAGATTAAATTTTCCATATTGAGACTCTGAAAAGAAAAATAAAATATTCAAATACTCAAAAAGCTTGGTCAACTAATAATTCTTTGTATGTAGATATTGGTGTTGAAAATGGTCTACCACTTCGTATATCAACAATTTATCGGTTTGGACGTAGAGCGACTCTATCCGATCGAATCAGGCGATCAAAACCAAAAAAAACTAATAATTCTGTAATCACTCTTCCAACCACTACACGTTAAAAATGTTAATAATTAACGTTTATCATATTATACTCGAATCAGTTTCCTATAATAAGAGACTTTAAAAATGAAAAACAACTAATGCTTAAATACTCAATTAGGTTCAAAATACTAAATATTTTCATAACCACTCTTTCAACCACAACAAGTTAAATATATCAATAATTAAACATTTTATCGTACAAAACCTTTATAACACCGAAAAAAATTGTCCCTAATGCGACCTAACTAATAAAACCAGCGAATCTATAACAAGAAATTTTTGTACAGTATAATTATATCTTTTGAAAATATACCAATTATAGTATTTCACCACCAAAGTTGTTAATTAATCACAAAAACTAGTTGACATTTTGGTGAATCTTAAAGCAACGGAACAATCCCTCAACCCAACACCCTCCCTTTTCCTGATTTTCCTCCTCACCAAATTCCCACCTTCCAACGAATCTCCGATTTCTCCCCTTCTCGCCGGACTTCCCCTTCGTCCGGCGGCCGGCCGCCGTCTCAATCGCCGGTGCCTCCGCCATTGTTGCCGATCCCCCGCTCCCCGTTGGACAAATCGGAGTAAATACGATGAGTAAGAGCAACAAGAAGAGGAATAGACTGTCACTCCCCGTGCTGGTCGTGGCTTCCGCCATCGGATTCATCTACTTCGCCACTGTTTTCGTGTTTATTGACAAGTGGTTCGGGCTCTGGTCCTCGCCGGGGCTCATCAACGCCGCAGCCTTCACCGTCATCGCCGCCGTCTGTGTCTTTAATTACGTCGTCGCTGTTTTGACCGATCCCGGCCAGGTTCCGCCCGCCTTCGTACCTGATGTCGAGGATTCCAGTGCGCCGATCCAAGAGATCAAGCGAAAGGCAAGCGATTTCTAATTGTTTTCCGTTTTTGAGGTTTTGTTGATTTGTGGCTGAGGTTCAATTTCTTACTCAATTCGTGTGGAAATTGAACAATTAAGGGGAAAATGAAATTGCATTTCTGGTTCAACGTCTTTTTTTCTGTTTCTTCTTGTACCACCCTGTGATGTTTTGGACGCCCTAGTTTTTGCTAAATGTTCGAAGGTTTTGTCTAGAAGAATTTCTCCACGCGAAGGAACTGATCAGGTCGTCGAATTTCTATCCACTTTGATCAATAGAATTATGGAACCTGACTTCACTAGTTGGAGTTATAGCCTTATAGGTAGTTGTTGAGGGTGATTGTGGATTGGTCTTCATGGTAGTAACTAGTAAGTGTTTTTGATGGGTGCATTTTGTTGAAGCTTGGAGTCTGATTAGGAATGTTGGACTCTGAGATTCCAGAAATGAAACTAGTTTGCTGGTGTTTCTAATATGCTCTAACTTGGAAATGATCATGTGCTGATGGTAAATGCTGATGCACCCTTAGGATAAGGATGTTGTTCAATTAGAATGTATGGTCATGATCTTCTCATTTACACGGCTCTTTTGATCACATCAGTTTCTTCATGATGTGAAAGAGCTAATCTTCAGCTTTATAGGCTCACATGTGACTCTAAAAGTCCATGATGAACTCCAATCAGTAACTTTCTTGTCACTTGTCCTGTGGTGGGATTTGTTGTGCTGCCTTCTTTGTGATAAATCTAAGCACATAGTATACAAGAAAAACACCTGTGTTACAGCTACCCAAGGATGAATATTACTCCGCATTGATAACAGCAGATTTACTGCAATACATACCTACCCTTTACAGACTCACACTTCTGCCAAACGGCAACTACCACTTACGCGGTTTGACCCCTTGCACTTCACCATCTTAATTGGATTTACTCCTTTAGCTATATTTGTTCAAAGCTGATTCTTTCGTTTCAACTTCACATGTATGTTGAGTAGTGTAGTTACATCTTATTTTTTCACACATTGCTGTTTGGATTTCCTAAATTTATATGTGGATCCGGCTGATTAAACGGAAGAATTAATTGGTTGATGACACTAGATTTTCCACTGACATATCACTGTAATGATTCAAAGGCAAAAAGTATATACTTCAGTACATTTGAGTACTTGGGATTTGACAGATTTAACAAAATTTAGCACCGGTATCCACCCCTAGATCAGCATCAAGAAACTTAAACAGTCACTATGAACTTCTATTGTTAGTTTGTTACCCTCTTTGCCCATTGGGTCTGTCTGTAAGGCTAAAGTATATCTGTTTTCCTCAATGATTCTCATGCCTGAAGGTAGTTGTGTTCTTTCAGGGTGGTGATCTAAGATATTGCCAGAAGTGCTCTCAGTATAAGCCTCCTCGTACACATCACTGTCGTGTATGCAAAAGATGTATTTTGCGAATGGTATGCAGTCTATATTCTTATCCGTATCTTATTACAAGTTCTGTTGGGCATATGATAAGCTTCTGCTTTGTGAATGGAAGGACCACCATTGCATCTGGATAAATAACTGCGTGGGCCATGCAAACTATAAAGTCTTCTTCATCTTCGTTTTGTATGCTGTTATTGCGTGCATTTATTCCCTGGTATGTTTTATTTTGACATCTACCAAGTGAATTTATGTTTTTTTACTGTGATGCTGCATTTTTTTTTTGATGTTGAGCATGTTTAAGTATTTCTCTCATAATAGAGGATGCTAAGAATTTATACTTCTCAAATTTAGGTATTGCTTATGGGTAGCGTTATTTATGATCCTATGAATGATGAGCATACACCTGAAGGATCTTCTTCTACCATATATGTAAGTTAGTGTTTCTTCAGTTTTCTAGCTTGATGCTTTGGGCTGAATACAGTGGTGATTTGTTTGTTTTCCATTATTACAGGTTACTTCCGTGTTGCTACTTATCCCTTTAACCGTAGCACTTAGCATTCTTTTTGGTTGGCATATCTCTCTTGTTTTGCGAAACAAGACCACCATTGAGGTCTGTAGAACTCATGATAATTATTTCCCCGCTTTTTTCGTATCTCAGCCATTGTCTCGTTTTGATGAGTTTGGTGAACATGACTTCTAGTATTATGAAGGAGTAAGAGCTATGTGGCTTGCAGAGAAAGGTGGAGAAGTTTATACACACCCATATGATCTTGGTGCTTTTGAGAATCTAATGTCGGTAAGAAGAAACAGAATTTTAATTTTTCTTCAGCAAACTTACTTCTAAGCTAGCAACTATTGTATGACATGATTATATTATGTACCATACCTTGTTTGCCACAATCTCATAGCAATCCATGTGAGTGTGCTCTAAAGCTTGTAATGTTAAAATCTGCATCCCTTGTGTAAACTAGCTTAGGATGCTCCAATATTTCCGTGACTATGATAAGTGAGCAGATAGGTGGGATCTGGTAGCTGAACTTTGACATGGAAGTATATGTTATCTGAACAATAGATTACGGTATATGATGTGAATAAACGAAGTTTCAAATATCAGAGATGGATATATTGATTGTTCAAACATTGGATGTTTGGTACCCAGTAGGATAGTGTCATATTGGATGTCCAGGAGCACCCTTAATACACACATTGCATGCAACTTGCATGTATAATCATCCCAACCCAAGTGAGTCAATAGCATCCCAAAGACAAACTTGGGTTATTGGCAGCCTAGTTTATATTGTACCAGTACTTGCACCCTAAAAAAGGGTACAGTACTGTTCACAGTTTGACACGCTATGCCGCTATGGTTTCTTGGATGTTCATGGGTGACTCTTAAGTTCTAAAGTACCTCTTAGGTGATGACAGAATTTATCATTAAAAAGGCCCAATGCCTTTATTTACTTTATGATATAATCTTCTATTTTGCTCCAACATTTGAAAGAACATTTTCAAGTTCTCTACTGTATGCCCATGAAAGAACATTTTCACGTTATACCTACAAGGTTAAGTATGATTAGTTGCTTGAGATTCTCTTGTTCAAACTAGCTAGTGCATCAATGCCTTTATTTACTTTTTATTTTTATGATGATTGGATGTGAATTTTATGCTTCAGACTTCAGTATCATCAATGACATTCCTTACTAGCAGTGGAGATTGTTGTGCACTGGGCTTTGTAGGCTGCACAATTGACACTTCATTGTCGGTATATGTTGCAGGTTCTGGGTCCCAATTTTGTCAGCTGGGTTTGCTCTACAAATGGACATATTGGTTCAGGGCTTCGTTTCCCCACCAGATATGATAAAATGTCTGTTGTAACTTCAACATCACAATAGGTACTTGGACTAGCCATTTATCTTCATTAAACTCCAAGAGATTGGATGAACACTTGGCCGATTGCAGCTATTCCAGATTTGCCCACAACAGCTTGCCATGACGAAATTCTAGATGTCTGTTTCAGCCTCGGAATTTGGAAGCAAAACTCCATGTTGAGTGTTGAAGTGTTGGATATACTGCACAGAAGTAGGATGTACTGAGAAATTGTTTCCATCTGACACCTTAAACAACATGCATAGAGTTGAATGAAGATCCTGGTCTTTGGTGCCTGAATTGTGCAAAGCTGAAGCATTTAAGAGTTTCTTTTTACCTTTTCTTTCTCCCCGGAGTGTGAATGGTAAGTTTGTTGATTTTGTAACTCAGAATAGCAGATGCAACATTGTTACTAACAACTGTAATCTACATTATAAAAGCAAGGGGTTTTCCTCTTTTTGGCTAAGATCTAGCAGATTGAATGAGTTGTTTATCCAAATGATCTGCAGATATAAGCAAATTTTGACCCACCTCAACCTTTTATTTATTTTTTAATTTTTTTAAAAAATTGATAGAAAAACCCACCTTAATTAACCCGAAACAACAAATTTGGAATAAGATCCCTGTATTTCCTAGGTAAGAATTAATATTGTATGATCGATTTTCAATTTGAAGTAATCAGTGTCTACACTATTGTAAGGCCAAGATAAACCTGCCGTTTACAATTTAAATCCTTGCCTTTTTCCAATTTCCAGTAAAAAAATCTCATTTTTTTTAATAAACTTTGTGCCAAATAGAGCTTAGCCAATAAATACTACTAATGGATTACAGCGCTTCTGCTGTCCAAAAATTGCTATTGTTTAATAGTTGCATGGAGTCTGCTTGAGTAAATGGATTGAGATTTCATTATCACAAAATTCAGAAGCATTAATTTGGATCATAACAGGAATTCTACAGCTGTGTGGAGAATGGAGATCCACGTATCGTGAGTTATTGGGCCCAATTTTTTATAGTCATTTATTGGGCTAATAATTATGGATATGGCCCAAGACCAAATTAATTCTTTCTTTTAAGAAATCAAAATAAAATACTCGTATATTCATAACAAAAACATCAAAATAAATTATATTAAGAAAGATTATCTTATATCCTTTTATTTTCATATAAAATATTCTGTTCTCCCATTATAATTCATGTAAAATAATAAACTCCCTCTGTCATTTTATTTATCATTTAGGGTGAAAACTGTTATTTTGACATAATTAATAAAAAAATTATGATTCTTTTTCCAAATATCACCTCATTTAATCACATTTAAAATAACAAATGAGTAGGGGTGTTCAAATGTGGTCCGGACCGGAAAAGACTGGACCGGAGAAATTACGGTCCGGTCTAGATATTTTCCTTAATCCGGTCCAGTCCAAACCCGGAAAAAAACAGTGTCTGGATCGGTTGGACCGTTTTTTTTATAAAAAATAATAAGTTAGGAGTTTCAATATTTTTTAGATATTTTTCTTAAATTAATAAGTGAGGAGTTTAAATATTTTTTAGATATTTTTTTAGATATTAAATAGGAGTTAAAATAATTTTTTTAAAAAAAAAATTACAGTCTAATCCGGTCTTAGACCGGATCGGTCTGATCCAGTCTCCGGTCCACACTTTAAAAAAAATATGGTCCAGATCGGATGACACCCCTACAAATGAGCAAATGATTATTAACTTACAGCAATAGTTAGTGTTATAAAAATCTCGCAATTATTTTTGTTTGATTACAAGATCAAATTCAAGTATCAAAAATTACATTAATTCAACGTTAAAACATAGTTCAAATTGTTTTTTTAATATCTGGTATGATGTGGGTGACTCTAAACGATAAATATAGCTAAACGGAGAAAGTATCTTAAAATATGTTTTCACAATTTCTATGAAGTGCAATTTATGGAAGAAAGTAACTTTTTTAAGGATCACATTTTTTTACCTTCAACCATACAAACCTTAAGATAATAATGCATGATCTTGAGCAATAGCATGCAAGAGAAAATATCAACTTGTAGCGTATAGCAGTTGGACACAGGGGCCGAGCTAGGTGGGGCCGAGAGGGGTTATAACTTCCACTGAAAATATATATAAAAAAAAAAATTTAAAGTTTTTTTACTCTTATTTCTGAAAATATAATTTCAAACAGTCTTAATAGATTTAAGTCATGAAAATAAAATTATCTTAAGTTTTTACCCTTTATCTCATTTGAAAATGCAATTTTAGTCAGTTCTAACAGATTTAAGTCACAAAAATAATTTGTTTTCCCTCATTTCATGTGAAAATTACCTTAAGCTTCATAAATATATTAAAATTGATTTTTGCGAAATAGGATTTAAGCCACGTTGGATTTAAGCCACATGAGATTTTTATCGCGCATGATTTTAGCCCCCTCTGGGATAAAATCCTGACTCCGCCCCTGATTAGACAAGGTTAATTACGAATTACACATTACACTTTATACATGGTTAAAAATACTCGTTTTGAAAACCGTATCATAAAAATAAATATTTAACTTTTTTATAAAAAATAAAATTCTTAATTTAGTAATTTTTTTACAAATCTTTTCATATAAGTTGCTTAATCTAAGTTAGAATTAATTAATCTATAGCTAACGAGATACTCATCTTTGTGTGCAGTAACATGTACCGATTGATTTTGTTTGCTGGCTACAACTGGTTTGTGCGCATATTCCACCTTAAATTTTCTTAATTCTGTTCTTTTATATAGATTTGAACTCTGAAGTTAATCGATTGATGTTGAATTATTGATCCTCAAACCACACATCTATTTACCCCCATTTTTATTTCAAAAAAAAAAACCCATAAATCTTCAATCAACTGTCTCCAAAAATCACATGATCCCACCAATTCTTGTGCGGGAAGGCTTTTTCCACCGGCCACAGGGCCTATTTGCGCCGAGAAGTGATGACTCTTGGCGCACGGCACTCACTGCCACGCGGTAGTGAGTGTCGGCCGGCGTTGGTTGCCGGCGGTCGGTGATGATCTCGCAATGAGGTTTTAGGGTTTAGATTTAGGGTTTAGGATTTTATGATTTAAGGTTCAGGGTAGAATATTCGGTGGATTTCAATCAGAATTATTGTTGCGTCAGTGAATAAATTACTTTCGGTGGATTTCAATCACAATTTTTCGGTGAATTTTAAGAATCCGACTCGACCCGAACCTGACTCGATATTTTTTAAAACTCGATATAATTTTAAAATTCAATATTTTTTAAATATCGAATAAGAACCCGACCCGAACTCAACCCAAAAAATTATACAACTCGATCGATCCACCGCCGGCCACCTCCGATTCACCGCGGGCACCCCACCTCCGGCCACCACCGGCCACCGCCGGCCACCGTTGGAAGCCACTGCCGCACGGCACCCACTGTCGCGCGCCTGCAAGGGTGTGTAAGGCCAGTGCAAATAGGATCAGCCTTTTTGTGTGTGTGGCAGTCCAATCACTCTGGACCGTTGTCGTCTAATTTTGTCGTGTCTTATAAGATCCAATTTTCAATTTTTCAGAGGATTAATTTATACGTCATTTGAAGATAAGGCTTTAGGTTTTATAGAGTGACGGTGATGGAGCCACTTTGATAATATGTGAAATATTGCTTTTCCAATTGTAAGTCCACAGCTTTACATTTTGGTAGCTAGCCTCAAATTAAACCTTGTTTTGTGGTGCTGCTCAACTGTTCGTGATCGATGTTCCTTAATTTAAGTGGACATGGAAAAAGGTTATGTCATGGGCGTGCACCATCCTAATAAATTGGATTATAACGTTATATTATGGTTGACGCAGTGATATAAGATCACGTACAATGTATTCATCTACTTAGTTGCAGACGCAGATACAAAAAGAATAGTATCTAATCTATAATTAGAGTATCTTATAGAGAGTTTTGGGTCCATTGATATTTTAAGAGTTTTTAATTAATAAAATTATTTCTATTAATTTTTATGTATTTTTTCTATCCTTATTAGTTTATTTTTTTTTATTTTTTTTTTCTCTTTTTTGTTTTTTCTCTCTCTATTTTTTTTTTATATTAGAATTTAGGGTGTAAAGTTTAGGGTTTAGGGGGAGGGAAATAGAGTTAGTTTTCTAAAGGGTTAATTTCTTAATAAAAATGTTGAATATAGGTCATTTACCCAACTTATCCTACATTATATGTGCATACGTGCTTTGTGATTTCTAACATAAGACAAAAATTACAAGAATTTAGGGGAGATATTTGATCCAATCGAATCTAATGAGTCGGGTAGATGTAAATGTTAATTAGTGATTAGAGTTGATTTGTACATGTATCTAAATTAACTCATTAGTATATCTAAGTTGTTAATTACTACTACTTAATGTTTTTTTGTCGTTTTACCCTTGATTTGCTTATAATAATACATGTTATGAATCTAGCTAATGTATGATTTTAATGTTTGGATATGGTGGAATCTTAACTTCCAATTAATCAAAGACATCAACATTTTGATTTTTGAGCCTTGAGTGTGGGGAAGAATTTGATGTTGATTTGAAGATGTATTCCCTTCATAGACCTATGATTCATGATGAATATTATTGAGTTATATTGTATGATATATAATTCTATTTGTGCATTATGGGTGGCCAAGAAAATTTTCAACAAGTTTGTTGAGATGTGTTTTGTATCTTTCATGCATGTGCATTATAGGGTATGTGTTATAGTATAAATACTATAGATGATGTAATTGTGAAGTTATTCAGAAAATAACAATCAATTACCCTTATTTTCCTTAATCTCTTCTCTTTCATAGGCTTTACTTTCTTTCCCTTTCCATGCTTACCTTCTTCTTCCTCAATTCTTCTCTTCCCTTTCTCAATTTCTATCAAGTTCTTCCCCATATATCAAGACTCAACCAAGGTCATGACAATATCTAAAACTCGAGATTAAATATTATTTTTTCATTGTTATTGGGTTTTAAAATGAATCCCATTGGTATTATGTATTAGGTTTAATTGTGTATGTGCGCATAGACTGACATTTTCTAGTTTATCGGCACACTAGACGTTAACATAGTATCAGAGTGAGTTTCGTCTGATTTTGTTTATTGGTTTGTTTGGGCCTAGACCGCTATGAGGGTGTAATATGGGTTAGTTCGTTTGGCTTGTCAACCTTAAGACATTGTTTGGGTTTAGTCTGCCATTTAATCAAACAGGATTTACTAATTATTCCCATATGAATTGAAATTTCAGTATATAAATTTACATGAAGTAATTTCCTAAGAATTACACGTTTTGTATTCAACCAAACAAGCATTAAGATGGAGATATATTCTTCCTATTGCGTAATAGTTTTAAGATGAAAGCCCACTTAATTTATATTTACGTATATGTGTAGGGACTGACACATCTCCCATTTAACGCCCACAATTATGATTGTTAAATGAACCCGAGTTCGTTTAGTACTCTTGCTCTGATATATATATATATATATATAGAGAGAGAGAGAGAGAGGGATGCTCAGGTAAAACGAGTCTTGTGGTAAAATGAGTGGACAATCTTAGAGCGTCAGATTAAGGGTGATGGACGGATGGATTTTAATAGAGATATTGGGGTGTAGTGGGGCATGTAACATGAGAGTAAATATCACAATGGTAGTTGGCAAATTTTCCTAATTAAAAAAAATCAAAAAAGGAAAGATTTGCACCAAGATTGGAGAGAGAAGACGAGAATCTTCATTCCAAATGTTCAGACCCTTATGATGATATTTAAAAAAGGAAACAATTGTGGTTTTGCTATGATTCACGTGAGAGAAGACGAGATGACATTCGGGAACTGATATGCATGTTACTATCACTGATATTCAGAAATCGTTAAGGCATATTCAAGTCCCTGTAATGATACTCGCGAAATGATATACAAGAAACCATTGATGATATTCAAGAATCATTAAGGCATATTCAAGCCACTCAAATGATATTAAGGAATTGATATATATGATCTATAAATGATATTCATCATATTGTCTTGAATATTCACTCTTTTATATGATATTCATGTGCGTCGTGTTGCATTGATATTCATTATCTTATATATTGAGTGCGTTGTTAAACGGATATGCACTTCGTTCGTATTGATATTCATCATGCGTTTAAATTCTCATATTAGGATCACATTTAGACATGTTCGTGAATATCTTAACATACAGTTTGCATAACATATAAAGAAGTGTGCATATCATACACAAACAAGTGAATATCACATACATCGTATAGAAAATGCATATCATACAAGTATATTCGGCATATCACTATATGAAAAATGCATATCTCATCCACACAAATAAATATCACATTCACGACTAAAGAAATAATCTATAATTACAAATTGCATATCATACAAGTATATCTGAATAACAATACTGTTAACATGAATATCATAACGCCCAACGTCGCCACCGCGGGAGTTCTCAAGCAGTTCGTCGCCGATTGGCATTTCCATGTCTATGTAATACCCCTCATTTTTAGTAAGGGCATTTGGGTAATTTCCCAAACCCTCGACAATAATTCTGAACGCGTTAGGCGAAGTTCGGATTTCTGTAACTCATCTAATCTCTGTAAAATTTCCCTGAGTGGTATAAAATACATTCGACGTATTTTCGGGGCTTAGAATATTTGTTTGGGTATAAATATATAATTTACGGGGTTTAAACCCATGCCAAACCTTTCCCCGAGCAAAAAGACGCGAAAATGCCTCTGCCGCGACTGCAGAAGCATTTCCGCGACCGCGGAAAAATAGCTCACAGAGGAGCTGGGCATTGGAATTTTCCGCGACCGCGGAAATGTGCAGAATGTGCAGTCGGGCATGCGTGCCGCGTGTTCTTCATCGCCGTCGATTTTCTGAGCCACCGTTGATCTGGGCGGGGGCTGCTCTCCTCCTTTGGCTATAAAAGGAGGTCGGGATGGAGGGTTTTGGGCACCCAAACATCAGATCTCATCTCTCTCTCGTTTTCCATAGTCGCCGGAGTTTCGAGCTCTCGCCGGAATTCTTGTGGAGTCGCCGGAGCTCTCGACGGAGGTGGTGGTACTTAGGAGGCGCAAGGATGATTGGAGTCGAAGCCCTCACGAATCGAGCCCCCTCGCGTCATCGCCAATGAGATTTTTCTCCATTTAGAGTCGCCGAAGTTCATGTCCACGACCGCGGCAGTGACAAGGTCGGCCGCGTCCGCGGCCGCTGTCATCGACGCTCGCGGACGCTGTCCTCGACGCCCGTGACCGCGGAATCCCAGCCGCGACCGCGGATTGCCTTGGCAATCGCGATCGTGGCCTTGGACGATCCGGTCTCGGGCGGGACTTTCGTTCTTTCGATTTCATTCGTTCTTTCTTAGATTCATATCATTTTATTATCGAATCTAACCTAGGGTTTCGTTATGGGTCGTTATCATAGGAATCTGTAATCCGACTTCCGTTCCCGTTCGAGACCCAGAAACCAGTCGTCGCTCAATCGTTTGTCTAGACTAAGGCAAGTGGCGGTTCACTCTTGCTTAATCATTCCATGTTCCATTAATTATCAATTGCTTTTAATGGTTAATTAAATCGGAGTGAACTGTTATTTTCGCTTCAGAACAGATTTTATAAATAACGTGTTTAAAATATGATATTATAGTAGGTTGTATATATTGCTAGAAACAACGCTATTATACTTGTTAATGACCGTAATGATTTTGTTGTGGATTTAAATGTAAACTTTAATGCTAGATTAGCACGAGTATTCGTAGGAACGTTAATTCCTTATGATGATTAATCGTTTCTTTATAACTCAGTATTAGTGGACCCAACCTCTAAATGCTTTCCAGATCGTAAACTTTCGTAGTCACTCGAGATCATACACTTTCGTAGTCATTCGAGACCATAAATTTTCGTAGTCATTCGAGACCATAAACTTTCGTAGTTACTCGAGATCGTAAACTTTCGTAGTCACTCGAGATCGTAAACCTTCGTAGTCACTTGATATCGTAAACTTTCGTAGTTACTCGAGATCTTATTAAAAAGCTTTAACATGAATATCCGTTTTGAAATTAAGATAAGATAAGTGCAGGTAGGCACATAATTAATGAACCCTCGGGCGAGAAGTACAACTTGGAAACTCGCCTGGACTTCGGTTAGAGTAAGTTCTCTTTCCAATCTGAATTCGCATTGTGCGGTGAGGTTGGTCGTGGACCCAAATGATCAAGTCGTTTTTAAACGCTTGTATGAAACTATAACGTCCCCAAACAATTGTCATACTTTTCCATAAGACTCAATTCCTTTAGAATCTTCCTTTCAGAGCATATCTAAATACTAATCATTCCGTGGAAATTCCGGGTTATATATCGTTCCTTCGGTTATTATTCGAGGGACAATGATAGTAAACGGTTGCGATCACTAGAACCATTCTGTTTTCACCCTTGCATAGTCTTTCATTAGACTAACCAATCGGGTTTTATTCCTTGCATGGTTGGCTGGTGTCATCCGTCCTATACGGCACATCAGTGGTTGGTTCCCGAAGTCAAAGTAACCAGTCGAAGAAGAAGAGGCTTGCAGACGAAGATTTAAGTGTCAGTGTTTTAAGTTGTTAAATATTACTTTAATATATCTTTATAACCTAGCGATGTTATAGGTTGATTCTTAAAAGTCTTCCGCTGTGTAATTTATAAGTCTTCCGCTGAAATTTTTACTCTGTTGTAAAAACGCTACTCTCGTTTGATGAGAGATCTTTTAATAAAAGAGATGAGTTTCACATACAAATGTCTTCCGCTGTTTAATCTTTCATTTAATATATAAACGTATTTAAGTTTAATTGTTCCGATTAAAGCCTAGGGTGGCTTTGGACGGTAACGTCCGAGGTCACTAGCGTGTGGCACTACCGATATAAATCGGGGGTGTTACAGTCCACACCACCCCTCTCCACGTAGCCGCCGCGCTCATTGTCTGCCCCACCGTATTCCTCCGGCAAGCCTGCATCCTCTCCATTGAAGAATTGAAAAGATTGAGAAGCCGAAAGGATTTAGGGTTCAAAAAAATATGATTCAAAAAATTAGAGTAAGATACCAATGGAGATCCGAGGGACGAGGATAATCGAATTCGAGACGGTGCCGACGATGATAAAGCAAGGAGGCGACGAGGAGAAACGAGCAACGAGGAGAAGCGAAGATCTGGCGAAGTCGACAATGGCGGTTTCCAATTCTTGCGACAGAGAGGAACACGAGAGAGAGATGACGCTGACGAGGAGGCGTGATCGACAAGGAGAAACGAAACTCGGTGAGGTCATCAATGGTGGTTCTCTGCAACGCCAGAGAGAGGAAGACGAGCGGAAGAGGGAGTGGAAGAGGAAGACGAGAGAGAGAGAGAGAGAGAGAGAGAGAGAGAGAGAGAGAGAGAGAGAGAGAGAGAGAGAGAGAGAGAGAGAGAGAGAGAGAGAGAGAGAGAGAGAGAGAGAGAGAGAGAGAGAGAGAGAGAGAGAGAGAGATTAAAAGAGGAAGTTGAGGAGATTTGGTGAATATTGTAATCCCTTGATTTTAGGGTTTGAGGGGATCTGGTGTGGTCACATCCACTATATAAAATTGGAAAATCCATCATTAAATCAGAGCCATCTATTCTCTTCTTATCCATATATTTCACTATAACAGCCTGTTTTACTAGAGCATATATATATATAGAGGGGCGCTAAGGTAAAACGACTCTTATGGTGAAACGAGTGCACAATTATGGAGCGTCGGATTGAAGCAAATGGATGACTGTATGGAGTGGTTGTAGGGATTTTATGGTAGGTGTGATCTCATAATACAAGCCCCACTAAACCCAATTACCATAAAAAACGGATGAGAAAAAAGGAAAAATCTAAAATAGGAGAGAGAAAGAAATAACGTTCCTGGTAGTTGCGTCTTCTACGTCTGCTTCCTCTTGCCCTCCATAGCCGATTCTTCTACGTCTACGTCTTCAACAGCCACACAGTCGGAATTTATGGTTCTCAAATACCGGATTTGAACATGGAAGAAGGTTAGTTCGTAATAGTCCGATGTTCTATGATATTCAAACTGTTCGTTGTGAATTTTATGAATGATTTGTAATAGATTCGAATTTTAGGGTTTGACATTGAGTTCTTGATACTATTTTGAATACCGACATTTGATTTAACTTTGTTATGCATTCAATCCGAAAGCATTTTCTGATGACACTGTTATTAGATCACGCGCATATTCTGTATACGTTTATGCATATCAATGTTTATGCATATCAGTCTATGCAAAGAATTGAAAATCGAAATTCTGGATATTGATAAGGAAATACGAATACTTCTACATATAATGTGCATATCTGTAAAATCTGTGAATATCAGATTACATAATAGGAATATCATTCAAGTGTTTTTGAATAACTGATATACATGATCATCGTGATTATAGTAGTTCATATATGTACTGATATTCATAAGCTTTGAAGAATTATGCAGTATCTGTTCAATGATATTCCAATGTTATAACCATAGTCATAATGTACAAAAAGTTTATTGCTTTAGGGTTTCCATCGCCGCCTATATGGTATATATCATGATATGCAATAATACTGACCATTTATGCATACATATGAAGAGTTAAAAGTTTACATAACGACCTTTAATATTTGCATATCTGTAAATGTTTAATGATTTAGGGTTTGCATCGCCGCCTACATAGCACATATCCTAATATGCAATAATACTAACCAGATATGCATTTGTGTTGTGTGGATATGCGGTTCTCTTCATCAGATAATGACACTGTTATTAGATCACGCGCATATTCTGTATACGTTTATGCATATCAATATTTATGCATCAGATTACGTAATCGGAATATCATTCAAGTGTTTTTTAATAACTGATATACATGATCATCGTGATTATAGTAGTTCATATATTTAATGATATTCATAAGCTTTGAAGGATTATGCAGTATATGTTCAATGATATTCCAATGTTAAAACCATAGTCATAAAGTACAAAAAGATAACCGTTTGCATAACAACTCTTAAAATATGCATATTCTACTAAATGATTTGCATACCTGAAAATGTTGATTGCTTTAGGGTTTCCATCGCCGCCTATATGGTATATATCATGATATGTAATAATACTGACCAGTTATGCATACATATGAAGAGTTAAACGTTTGCATAACGACCTGTACTATTTGCATATCTGTAAATGTTTAATGATTTAGGGTTTGCATCGTCGCCTATATAGCACATATCCTAATATACAATAATACTGACAAGATATGCATTTTTGTTGTGTAGATATGCGGTTCTCTTCATCAGATAATGATGTTGATATATCTGATGATGGTTTGTCAGACGGAGAAGATGCTAATTTCGTGTATGGTACAAAGTGTGTTATTGACCCAGACGACAGAAACATAAAGCACTGGGTTCCACTGTGTCCCATTTCCATAAAACCGGTGCTTGGGCAAAGCTTCAATTCTCTGGATGCAGGAGAGGCATTCTATCGTGAATATGCATCCACAACTGGTTTTGATGTTAGATCAAGAACCTCGCACAAGTTCAACCACTCAGATGTTGTTAAGATCAAGTACTTTGTGTGCAATAGGGCTGGATTCAAGAATGTAGCTAATAGTACGGGCAAACGTAAGACGATATCTAACAGGATTGGGTGTGGTGCAAAAATCCCTCTGAAGAGTAATAACGGCATAACCTACGTTGTTGATAACTTTATAGAGAAACACAACCACGATATGATACCGAATACAACACAACATTTCCTCAAAAGTAGTAGGAGGATGGACATTGGACATCAAAAATTCATGATGAGCTGTGCAAAGGCGAACTTGGGGCCAATAAGGTCTTTTAATCTCTTAAAAGAGATGGTTGGTGGATATGGGAACATGAGGTCGATGTCAAGGGACTTTCGGAATTTCAAACGAGATCTGATGTCGCATATCACAGCTGCTGATGCGCAAATGGTGATTAATAGATTTGCAAAGAAGAAAGAGCAATGCGATGCCTTCTACTTTGAGTATAATGTGAACAATGAACATCAGTTAACGAGGTTATTCTGGGCAGATCCGATCTCACGTCGGAATTACGCTGCTTTTGGAGATGTGGTTTCTTTTGACTCAACCTACAGAACAAACAGGTACTCTTTCGTTTGAGACTTTAACATTTATTGTGATTGGATATGCAATATATTTTAACGTATATGCATACAGGTACTACATGGTATTCGCACCCTTCACTGGGATTGATAATCACAAGAAAAGTCTTACGTTCGGTACAGGATTGGTCATGAAGGAGGATGTGGAATCGTACGAATGACTATTTGTACACTTTCAGAAAGCAATGGGCCATGCACCACAGATCCTTGTGACAGACCAGGATCCTGCAATAAAGATTGCTATTGAGAATGTATTGCCCCAAACCAGACATCGTTTATGTATGTGGCACATCATGGAGAAGGTGTCGAAAAAAGTTGGTGCAAAAAAAATTAACTCGAAGGATTTCAGAAAGAAATTGGGCAAGTTGGTTTGGGATGATACCCATACAATCTCAGAGTTTGAGGATGGATGGAAAGAATTCGTGGTTGAGTATGAGCTTGATAAGAAACCTTGGTTCGGTGATATGTTTGAACTACGACACTATTGGATACCAGTGTATTTTAAGGATATTGTGCTTGGTGGTCTGGTTCGCACAACATCAATATCGGAGTCTCAGAATAGTTTTTTTGGAAATTATTCAAACAGGAACTTTAGCCTTGTTGAGCTGTTGATGCACTTTGATAGTGCAATGGAAACCCAACGTTATAACCAGATGAGGAATGATATCGAATCAGATACACGGACCCATGTATTGAAAACCCCATTGTTGATTGAGAAGCATGCTTCAGAGGTGTATACTCTGAAAATCTTTTCTCAGGTTCAAGAAGAGATTACCGCAGCATGTTTCGATTGTTCTGTCACTAATGAGACACCAGGTACGATATTATAATGTGGTCTGATATTCAAATATTGCGTATTGATTTTCTATTATATGAAATGGATATGCATTTTATAGAGTAAACAAAAAATGCATATCTTGCATATCAATGAATGAAATTGTGAATATCGACATGGAGCTTTTGCATAACTGTGTTTATGAAGAGCAAACATGTTATTCAATTTATTTTCTTGTGAATGTTGCACTGATATAAACTAGTACATAAACTGATATTCATTTTTTGTGATGAGATATGCATTTAACTATGATTGATATTCGTAGTTTTACAAAATGGTATTTGTTTTGGACGGAAAATGACCAATCGATCTCTTTCCGTTGATTTGAGGGGTAACAATAGTTAGGGTGATAAATCTACTCCGTTTGATGAGAACAAGTGATTACAAATGGTAATTTCGTGATACAAGAGAGGAAGAAGAAGGTTACAACATGAATAGTCGAAGAAGACGAGATGGTCGGACCAGACTACAAGCGTCGGTCGGACTAAACAACGTTGGACAAGACATAATATATAAAAATGAGAGTTCGGTGATGCGAGTACAAGTGGTTGTTGCTGAAAATGGAGTGTTGTAGAATGTCGTAGAGTGTCCTTTGAGGCTTCTCCTAAAGCCTTATTTATACTTGCTTGATCCCTCCCTAAATGCTCTTGATCTTCTCTTTGATTCTGCATTAATTACGCTTGATCTCCTCTTAATAAGCCTTGATCCTCTCTTAAAGATGGTTGATTCCTTCCTTGATGACTGAAATAATGCATATAGCCGTTGGAGATCTCGGAGTAATAAAGGAGAAAATCTCGTTGGTCCGTTGCGTCCAGGAATCAGGCGACGGTCGCATGGCTCACGTCCGACAGGTCTGATGCGTCCGACGGGTCCCATGCGTCCGATGGTTGATGACCATTGGACGAGTAGTCGATTTTCCGACCCCAACAGTATTCATGCGCAGGTGAGGACCAATTGACATATACAGTAAAGGATGGCAATGGAGATTTATTTCAAGTAGATCATCCACTACGTCACGACATCACTACATGCAGCTGTATGATGTTCAACAAAGTTGGTTTACCATGTCGTCATATATTCACCGCTTTGAAGTCTTATGGTTATGATAAGGTTCCTGAACGACTGATCCTAACTAGATGGAGAAAAGGTGCTGCAACGAGGACGAAGAGTAGTATTCCTTGGAACGGTACGTTTACCATACAAGACCACGCGGTCCAAGTATAGAACCTGAATAAAACAGAAATATGATGAATATCAGTGTATGAATTGTGAATATCAAACACAAATCATTGAAAATGCATGCCCCAATATATCAAAATTCAATTGTTCCCCAAATTGTATATTTAAGGACCCACATACCGTCAAGAAATAGAGTGACCCAGTAAAGTAGCCGTCCGGATTCATATCCCACCTCTTCTTAGCCTCAATAAGACAATCGATAACGAAGCCACACCAGTTCATCGTGCTCAAGAAATTTAGCTGCTCTAAGCCACGTATGAGGGACTGATTTGCAGCACCACTTTGTGTCGGCTCGACTATACAAGAGTGGAACAAAACAATAAAGTTCCGTATGAAGTCTTCGCCTCCTTCCTCAATCGACAACATATGTTGCCCTACATGATTGTATCTGATGCTATGCAGCTTCTTATCGAAATTTTTCCTCCACTTCTCTACCACATCCATCTTAACCATTGGTTCGAACTTGATTATTTGAACTGAGCCACGTGGAATGCCCATGCAGATCTCCACATCAATATCTATGACATCTATAGCAGACCCATCTGAAAGCAAAATCTTTCCTTTCATTGCATTGTAGCTCTGGACCAACCACCTACACATGAAACTGAAGAAAGACACAGATTTTTTCCAGCTACAACGCAAAACAAAACAGCTCCAAATTCATGTGTATCCATAATCAGGATTGAAACATGCACATCACAACCATGCATCATGAATTTCTAAAAGTATAATTTGCATATCTCAACCAGACAAATGAAAGACACATGCACAATAGATCACTGCTTAGATCATGAATATCATAAGAGCTAATATGCATATCCAAACAACACAAATGAAAAACACATACATAAATGGTCACTTGTATATATCATGAATATCTCAAAATTTTATATGCAAATCTATTCAGGATGTATGCATAACACAACCACAAAATTGAATATCACATAACAAATCGATAATTGGATATCTCAAATGAAAAAACATACACAAATGGTCACCTGTATATATCATGAATATCTCCTAATTTTATATGCATAACTATTCATCCTTGCATGCAAAACACAACCACACAAATGATTATCACATAGCAAATCGACCACTGAATATCTCAATATGTTATATGCATATCTATTCAGGATGTCTTGCATATGTTAACATATAATATGCATATCGATGTATGGTTGATGCATATTTCACTCATAAAAAAACATATCATATGCACGACCAATTAAATCATCACTTGTGCCAATTTGCATATCAACAAGGCATATCTGAATATCATATATACAGATTTTACGTATCTAATGAACATCTTAATACAAAAAACACGTACCTTGGTAACGGGAATGCTTCCATTCTCAACAGTCTCCCAAAGCCATACTCCTCTATAGTTTCCTTCTGCATTTGGTTCATTTTCCCAATGGCCTCAACGAAATATTCAAGGCGTCCACGATGTTTGATACCTTTAAAACCATCATTTTTCTTGACTTTCTTCTTCTGACATACCACTTCTTCTAATTCTTCCACAATCATCTTAGCCTTGCCCTTATCAACCGTTTTTTTTTTTTGATTTCAAACCTGCTATATGATAAAAATATGTATTAGTCAGTGTATATTAATGGGAAATAACATTAACAAATCCAAAACCCAATATTCACATGTAAATATAATGTATCAGAATCATCGTGAGCAACTGATTTAGAGGATGCACCCTTTTCCTTCAAATGCTTTGATTTGGCCTTTTGAATGTTGGCCAGTGTTTCATCTTCATCTAAGATGGATGGTTCTATAATGAATTAAGAGGTAATTAGCACATTGACGAATACAAGCCGACTTTATGATTCATATCACCATTGGAAATGTATGCACTGAACAATTAATAATATCATACCTCTCGATTTTCTCTTAAGCAAATCCTCAGTTGGTTCTCTGGTGGACTTACCCTTGTCACTACAAACAACCATCTTCAACTGCATCTTTGCCTGCGGACTCCTTCGGGTTGGGGAAGAAACCTGGGCTTCTTCTGGTCCACTATCCACCACTGTTTCGGTATGTTGTTCGGCAAGTGTGACCTGAGCATCTTTTGGGGAAGTTTCACCGGACTTGCTTGAGGGTAATCCTATACAAAACATAATAAGCTTAATTGTATATAAAGTATAAGAATGAATGACTAAAGCTTATACAAACATGCAAATGTCATAGTTGGAAATACATTGCATATCTATCTGAATGTAGTGCATATCCCTAAGAATATAATACATATCAATTTTTTAAAAATGAACAACTAATCTAAATATAATGTACCAGCTGGGTATGCATATCAGTGAAATGAAGTATGCATCTCTCAATCACATAAATGAAAGACACATGCACAATAGATAACTGCTTAGACCATGAATACCATAACAGCTAGTATGCATATCTAAACAACAAAAATGAAAAACGCATACACAAATGGTCACTCTAAGAATATAATGCATATCAATTTAAACAAAATGAAAAAACTAGTCTAAACTGGTTGGTAATCATATCAGTAACAAACATTAAACAAGGCCTATCATTTTACTACCTTACTTCGAAGCTATACAAATAAACACAAAACAAATACATTACCTTTGACGAGCCTTCTTCGCTTACCACCTTTTGTGTTCGGAGACATTTTTTCCCTAGCCAACAATCCTCTGACCATGAACAAGATCCTAGATAAGACGATGAGCAACATTATAAACCAACCTCCAACTCCAACAACAATTGAAACAAATTGAATATCAAGAACCCAAACAATTAACCTGGCTCAAACCAATATATACATTGCACATGTTCTGCATAACAATGCATGTAAAAATGCATATGTCATCTACAAAATTGAATATCAAAAACACAGTATATGCTTTCGATGGTCTATTGAATATTAACAACATAAATGTACTGTTTGACCATTTCTCTTCAACCCCAAACGAACAAAAAAAGCCAATCCAACCCTAAACAGCAACCCATATCAAGTCATCAACCACTCAAAATCAATAAATGTGCAATTCGAACTAATTGAATCTCAAAAACAAAGTAAAACCTAAACCCTAAACGAACTAGACTTGCAATTCGAACAAATGTGAACCATATAAACCTTCTAATGCCCTCGATGCAAAGGAATACTCAACTCTAAATTGTTCTATTCGACATAGATCGAATACTAACACGAAAATGAATGAAATCGAAGAGTACAACACCATTGATGGAGACGAAAATAAACGCCGTCGTCAAGTTAAACTGGAAGTGAATGAAATTCAAGACTATAAATTTGCGGTTATAGAACCGAAAATGAAAAACAGGTTAGGAATTGAACGACGGCGAGACGACGGCGATTCTTTTAGCCCAATCGAAGATGAGAAAGAAAATAAGAGGGGAAGATTAGAGGGGAATAGATTTTAGGGTTACCTTTCGCAAAACCGAAAATGGTCCGACGACGGCGATACGATGGCGCTTCTACCAGTGAGTCGACGACTCTTCTACCTGTGGGATGACACGATACTCCTGCGATGGAAGATGAGGACGATCGAGCGAGAGGATGAGACGATGAAGGCGGCGAGAGCGAGGGAGAAAATGGGTAGCAGAGCACGATAGAGCAGAGGAGGGAAAATGGAAGTTGAAGCGTCTGGATATGGAAATCAAATCCCGAGAGAATCGTAAATGGACGAGATCGGGTGTGGGTGAGTCTATTTTTTTTTAACCTCTCTAGATTAAATCCCAGCCATCCATCTTAATCAAATCCAACGCTCTATATTTGTACACTCGTTTCACTCTAAGGAGTTGTTTTACTAGAGCATAAATATATATATATATATATGGGAAAATATAAGGTGATGATAGGGGCTTAGGAGAGGAGTGAGGACGCTCCAAGACCATCGGATCAAGAAAAAGAGCGCCCAGATCAACCAAGGAAAAAATTCGGATACCATTCGGAGGGTTTTGGACCCATTAGCCCTTTAAGAGTTTTCAATTAACAAAACTACCCCCTACTAATTTTTATGTATTTTTCCTACCCCTTACTAGCTTATTTTATTAATTTTTTTCCTCCATCTTCTTTGTTTTTTTCTCTCTCTAAAATATTGCTTTTGAGGTTTAGGGTTTAGGGTTTAGGGGGAGGGGGTTAGTTTCTTAATAAAAACGTCGCATATAGGTCATTTACCCAACTCATCCTACAATTCGGCATGGCCGAGTTTTTCGCGAAAAAAATGTACGCGTCCTGCGTGCACACACATTTTAGTACGTATGCACACATACGTTGTTTTAATGTGCACACACATGTCATTTCCGTATGCACATGTAGGTTATTTTCGTTGGTTTTCATACGTATGCACACATGTTATTTCGTATGCGCTTTGAGTAATTTTTGCATGCACACATATGTTATTTTCATGTGCACACATGCACACCTACGTTGTTTCACATACACACATAGCACGTAGTGCATTTCGTATGAACAAACATGTCATTTTCACATGCACATGGTAGTATACTTCGCATGCAAACGGTAGTATAATTCGCATGCACATAGTCATGTTTTCATGTGCACACGTTTTATTCGTTCCATATGAACGCACGCGTTTTATGCATGCACACAAAAATGAATTTCATGTGCACATCGTAATGTATTTGACATGCACACAACAATGTATTTGACACGCACACAAATCTACACTTCGCGTGCACGCGAATCCGTCTTTTTCGCGAATAATTCGGCGTGCCGATTTTTTACCAAAATTTTTGGAAATCGATTTGGACACTCTGTTTGCTTCCCATTTGACGGCTCTCATGCATCCTCATTCCTCTCCTCCCTTCTCATCTTCATCGGATCTCAACTCATACTACATATATAAGACCTAGGCATCTTCGGGCCCGGGCCAGATATGGTTTGGGCTTGGGCCGGGCTGAGCCCGGGAATAGGGCTTGGATAACTGTCCAAGCCCGTCCACATTCTCGGGCCCGGGTAACCCGCCGGCACCGTATTCGGTTTTGTATATAATTCACATCTTATAATTCATGTCCATATTTAAAAAAAAATAGATCAAAATTTTTATAAGTCCAAATAGTCTTTCCACCTTACAATAAAAAACATTAAATATCCAATATCAAAGTCTACACACATGTGAGAACGAGGGATGGAGTGGAGTTTGTAACCCATAAAAATTTAGCTTTTATATTACTTAGTATAAGTGTTTTTATTTATATTTTTTTAGGAGTAGTAATAATATAATATTATATATATAAATAATGGAGAAGCATCAAATGAGAATAGGAAAATAGGAGAGAACGGAGAATAAAAGGGGGCCGTTGGATCGAAGGCGAATCAAGGGCCCATATTAGACTTTCATTAAAAGCCGTATAATTCGGGCATGCCGAATTTTTACCGAATTTTTCGACCATATTATTCGCGTTTTATTGGCGAATAATACGGATTTTGGCTTTTTTTTTTGCTGGGCACTTTTTTTGTTCGCTGGCATTGAACAATTATGTTCAACGCCTTGAACGCTTGCATCCAGGACCATGAACACTGATGTTTCAAGCCTTGAACACTTGTGATTTTGGATTATTTTTTTACTGGACACTTTTTTTGTTCGCTGTCATTGAACAACGCCTTGAACACTTGCATCCAGGACCATGAACACTGATGTTTCAAGCCATGACCATGAACATGGACGTTCATGGCGATGAACATTGACCTTCATGGTAATTTTCAGGAATGTTCAAGGCAATCAACAAAGAATTTTATTACAGTTTACAGGTTTGTTCAAGGCAATTTACAAGTCCGTTCATGGCAATTTTCAGGAATGTTCAAGGCATATTTCAGGAATGTTCAAGCCAATTTTCAGGAATGTTCAAGGCAATTTTCAGGAATGTTCAAGGCAGTTTACAGGTTCGTTCATGGCGATGAACATTGACGTTCATGACAGTTTACATATTTGTTCTTGGCCTTGAAAAAACTAGTTCATGACATTGATCAGAACTGTTCATGGTATTGTTCACTGTTCATCACCATCACTGTTCATCATCATCTTCGACATCACCGTCGTTCATCTTCATCACCGATCTTCATCATAATCTTCCATCACCGTCGTTCGATCATCAATCATTCATCATCAGATCTCATCGATCATCACCACTGATCGCATCGATCGAATCAACATCATCATCAACCGGATCTGCACACCGTCATCCTTGATCATCCTCACCGCCGGAACCGCCGAAGGAGGAACGTCGGAACCGCCGGAGGAGGAAGTTAGAGGAAGAGCGACGGAGGAGGAGGAGGAGGTGAGCATAGATCTGATTAGAGGGAGGAGGCGGAAGGAAGGAAGGAGGAGGAACGCCTCTCCTCTGTACGCGTTTTCGTTTAGGTTTTCTTTTTTTCGATTTTGTGTGCGCCTCCTCCTCTGTACGCGCTTTTGTTTTTTTTTTTCCATTTTTCACGCGCGCTGATATGGGTGTTTTGGCTGCTAGGTGGAATGTTTGTATTGATTCTTAGTTCTCTCCTAGGGATTGATTCTCACCAGAACCACATCCTATAAATAATATTTATATATTATATACGAGTCGGGTTTACCGGCCCTACAGGCTAGGGTTTGACCCATTGTCCATACCCGACCCTTCCGATACTCGGACCGTATATTTTTGACCATGTAAGACTTACGAGTTTGTCCATACCCTCCCGTTTACAGAGGCGGACGGGCCGGACCAGACGGGTCAACCCGCATTTGCCCATGTCTAATATATATACAAGGATAATGATCAAGTGGAACGTATTACGATATCTTGCACAAAACAACATACATCATATATGATACGTAGCATGGAAACATTTCATTAATTTTGTGCGAACTTGTTGAACCGGTTTTTTACGTGTCATCATTTTTGGATTTTATAAAATAATTATTACAATTATTCGAATTGACTAATATATTTTTATTAAGCTCTAACGAAAAAGATTATTTCATATAAAGATAAAATGAAGAGTATACAAGGTCGTCTATATCAAATATTTTGCTATTTTTTATTGATTAGAATGACACTTGTTACAAATAATAAACTGATATATGACCCTTACAAGTTACAACAATGATATTAGGATATTGGTAGCTAGAGACAAATTATTATTATTCTTATTTATTTATGCTAAATCTGTTGATTATTAGGCTAATTAAGCATGTTATATTATATTTTGATTACATGTACGTACGTGTTAATGATACATTATATATTACTCCATACACCATAACTTTTGGTTGGGTTGGTAGTTTTTAATGGATGTAAATTTGAATCATTTCGCTTTTGAACTATTTTATATTATTTTTATTTGGACTTTTGCCAAAATTCAATATTTTTTAGTTAGGCTTGATCAAGTGAAGTTTATAGTCAGTAAAGATTACATTTTTTTGGGTTAAAATAAGACAAGATTATATTTTAGCTGAGTCACATTTTCACAAGTGTGTGCGTGTGCTCCAAAAAGGTTGCTCAAGCCAGTTTTCATCCACTAAAATTAGGTTTCAACAAAAAAAAAACTACTTAATGTAGGTGGTTTAATTTCCAAAAATGTCATATTTTATTCCTTAATCTATATAAGTTCCCAAGTCATGATTCCGCAACTATGTATTTTAAAAACATAAAACCCACATATAATTATAAAGGCATTTAAACAAGCTAGTTTTATATGGTATATAATCATATAAATATATATATATATATAGACAGATAGAGAGGAACACTCTGATAAAATGGGATTTGTGGTAAAACGGATGTATTAATCTGAGATGTTGGATGGAGGGTGATGGACGGATATATGAATGGATCATATAGTGGATATGGTATGGGTGAAACTATCAGATCTTCTCACATAAGGTAGTTAATAGATATTTTAATTAAAAAAATATAATTAAGGATATTTTTAGAGGAGAGAGAAAATTATATTTTTCTTTCAAAACTGATTCATTCCGCTGATACATTTTCTTCTTGTTCAACGATTTTTCAGCGTTCATGAATATCGATCACGTCTTTATGAATATCGTTCTTGCGTTTATAAAAATCGATGGACATGAATATTACCACTTGATTTTTTCAGCGTTCTAATGCTTTGCAAATTCGTAGATTTGTAAATTTGTTTTTGTTGCTTTTGTCATTGTTTTTTGAATATCGTTCATGTTTATATGATTATCTTTGTTTAATATCTGGATATCACCAATTAAAGACATGAATCTTACAACTCAAAATATGAATATCACCACTTAATAATATATGAATAACATAATCAATTACACGAATATCATAATTAGTTACATGAATATCACACCCAAGTACATGAATAACATAACTCAATTCATGAATATCGATCACTACCATTTACATTAATATTATCACTCAATTACATGAATATTAACACATATTACACGAACATCACCCCCGATATCGTGAATATTACATTAATATCATCATTCAATTCATTAATATCGATCACTACCCAATTATTAATATTACCACCCAATTACATGAATATCAACACATATTACACGAACACTACTACAAAATAGTCAATATACCCCGAGCGTTTTTAGCTTTATACCCCGGATGTAATCCGAGTTATAGCTGATCGAGGTATATAGTTAAAACTTATATACCCCGGTTATTTGAAAAAAAAACACTCGGGGTATATACCTTATAGTTTGAGCCCCTTTTTTTAGTATGCGAGAAAACTCCGGGGTATATTCGGTATATATACCCCGGGTATAATAATTATCCGGGGTATTTACCTCTTATAAACCGAGGTATTTGGTTGGTATATACCTCGACGATTGTACCTCCGGGTTATATGTCCGCAAATTGGCACCGAGGTATATGTGAATATTAACAGCATCCACTGACTTTTCCATCCGTGTTATATGGTACATAACCCGGATGAACATCCGTGTTATATTATATATACACCGGACTAACAAACATCTAACAAAATCAGTGGATGATGTTTATATCACGAACCAATCTCCGGGGTATAAAACATTTTTCCGTAGAGTTTTATATTTGTTTATTTTCACATAACTTCCACCTGTATAACCATATATCCAAAGTCCAAACACATATCCAAGCAAACCCAAAACGTCTTTCATATATCAAACCAAAATACCAATTGTATCAAACATTCAGTACAATCTTATCGCACAAAAAGAAAACCAACTAAGTATAATATTTGTCAACACTTAAGCTAAGCATAGTCACTAGGTAAACAAACCTAATAATTGTTTTAGAATTCAGGAAAAACCCATATAACAAAGGATTGTTGAAACGCCATCAACCACTTTCTTTTGTTGTTTTTCTCCAAGTTATCCAACAAAAAAATAACCTGCAAAAGAGAATAACTTGCTTAATCAATTGATACAACAAACATACAAATACAACCTTACATTGCCATCACATAAAAGACTACGACATCCAAAAAAGAGTACTAACTACATGCAACAAGGTAAACAAGTCCAAAAATTTATGACAAGCTATTTACCAACATACCTAAAAGATGAGACGAAGCAAGTATTCGATCCATTCCTTTCTAATTTCGTCAATTTCACTTTCAGAGAAGTTGTCCTTCTTACCATACCACTACAAAAAATAATAAAATGACTAACATAGCTGCATATAAGTACAAAAAATAATAAAATGACTAACATAACTGTAGGTTCTTACATAGGTTAGATTCATGTCATTCTAAAACAGGTGAAAATGTTGGTTAATGCAATTATGAGCAAAATCAGTACAAGATCAACAAGTGTATAATGCTTACTTGGGAGTCCAACGGATCTGCTTCACGAGAAACAATGTGTTGCAAGCTAACAATCACGTTGGATGCAGCTAAAATGGGGTCCACCGAGTGATGCGGTATAGCTGCATGACCTCCCTTGCCATTAATAGTAGCTTTAAAACTGCCAAAACCCGCCAAAATAGGGCCTGGCCTGGAAGAAACTTGACCAAGGGCCAAATCAGACCGAATGTGCAATGCAAAAATTGCTTCTGCATTCTCTATTGCTCCATCCTCAATCATTTTCTTCGCACCTGCATATCCTTCCTCTCCCGGTTGGAAAACTAGAACTACAGTCCCCTGTTCGTCAATAATAAACCCTGAATTCACACTAAAAAAACTACCAATATGTATTGTTGTATATATTGCCTAAAACGGGAAAAGATGAATCCTTTATAGTTGTATCAACAACAATTATATAGGGATAGAGAACAAGTAGATTTCCAACAACATAACCAGCTAGAGATCAACTTTAGGAAAACCTACAAAAGGACAAAGGTTCACTTGCTCGAATTATAACATATTTGATCAAACTTAGTTGTCCTAGAAAAGGAGGAACAAGAGACAAGTACCAAGTATGTACTAAAACGGGCAATTTTGATCAAGATATATTGCCAAAAACGGGCAATGATGAATTCCTTTACAGTTGTATCAACAACAATTATACAGGGATAGAGAACAAGTAGATTTCCAACAACATTATCAGCAAGAGGTCAACTTTAGAAAAACCTATAAAGAGGACAAAGGTTCGCTTGCTCGAATTATAACATATTTTATCAAACTTAGTTGTCCTAGAAAAGGAGGAACAAGAGACAAGTACCAAGTATGTACTAAAACGGGCAATTTTGATCAAGATATATTGCCAAAAATGGGCAATGATGAATTCCTTTACAGTTGCATCAGCAACAGTTATACAGGGATAGAGAACAAGTAGATTTCCAACATCATTATCAGCAAGAGATCAACTTTAGGCAGACCTAGAATTTCGCTTGCTCGAATTATAACATATTTGATCAAACTTAGTTGAAGTATCAACTGTTAAAGCACAAACCTTTAGCTCCTCATGATGTTGTTGAAGTATCTTTGCAGCTCCAAGCAGCATAGTCATATGAGCATCATGGCCACAAGCATGCATCTTTCCAGGTATTTTACTCTTGTGTTCCCACTCAACCATTTCCTGAATTGGAAGAGCATCCATTAATTCTTGTAACATGCCATTTTTTTTGGTTGACACATCATGTTTACATATGCGATATACAGTACAACTCTTTTTTCCGAAGAGACTATTACTTTTTGCAAATGGCCTCAGTAAATGGATAGTCATTGCCAATCCTACATGAGAAAGAGTATGATTACTCAAACCATAAAACTGCAATCTAGGAAACTATATCTCAAAAGCTTCAGTGGCTTACAATAGTGGTCATAAACATCAGAGGCGTGATATCTGCTTCTATTAAACTTCTTTGGATGCACTATTCATAGCTATCATGCAATTAGATCAATATTCAACTGTAAAACTAATTTAGAGTTCATTTCGAAACCAATGGAAGTATTTATCCGAGTTCTTACCATTGATTTTCCAGCATAGTATTGACCAACTAGGATAGAGATTCAAATGTTCAAACCTCATCTCATAGAACAAGAAAGACTATCAGAAGAAACAACATATAAAGAAAGATAAGTAATGAAGATTGAATTGGAACTTACCTATAATGCAACAAATTGAAGAGGTAGAAATTATTGAAACCCTAAAAAAAACAATAGAAGCAATTAGAGCCAGTAAATTCACAAAAAAAATTGAAGAACACCACGTACGGCGGCGCAGAACTGACCTTGAAGAACCAGTTCAAGTAGAAACCGGAAATTGACCACCTTCCAACTGAAGAACACCACGTACGGCGCAGAAATTGAAGAACCACCAACGCGACCTGCCATCACGGCGAGCAGAAACGACGGGAGAAGAACACCACGGCGCAGAAATTGACCACCACGACGAGCTGCTACCCCGGCGAGCAGAAACGGCGGCCTCTTGCAACCAGAAGAAGACGAAGCGTGGCGAACCACCACAGCAGAGCTAGGAGACGATGGTGACCAGACGCCGACGAAGAGGAGGATGGTGACCATGCGCCGACGACGAGCAGGATCGGCGATGAACAGCAGAGCTAGGAGACGATGAACAGCAGAGCGCGAGGTATCGATTTAGGTTTTAGGTTCTAAAAATTAAACAGTAAAGTGGAATTTATTTTTATGTCTAATATTTCGGGCGTTTGAGTGGTGTATATATTCATCAAAATACCCCGGATATAAGATATATGAGGTATTTGGGATTTTTCAGGATTTGTTTTGATTTTATACCCCGGATATTTAACCCATACGGTGTATATAATTTATTGTCCAATTTTCACGGCTTTATACCTCGTATTTTACACGCCCGGGGTATTTCTGATGAGATATATTAACTATTTTGTAGTAGTGGAATATCACCCCCGATATCGTGAATATTACATGAATATCACCAATCAATTTATGAATATTGATCACTACCCAATTACATTAATATTACCACCTAATTACATGAATGTCAACAAATATTACACGAATATCATCCCCGATATCGTGAATATTACATGAATATCATCACTCAATTCATGAATATCGATCACTATCCAATTACATTTATATTACCACCCAATTACATGAATATCAACACATATTGCACGAATATCACCACCCGTGAATATCACCTCCGGTCGAATCTTTGCCGGAGACAGGATCGCCGGAGACAGGATCGATCTACAATTTCAGGCGACAGTAACGAAATTCTGTTGAGACAAGAAGAAACAGATATGTTTACTTACATCGAGTTTCTTCTGAACGCATCTTGGCCTCTTCTTACGCTTCCTCGGTGGCTGAGTCCCCATAATGGCGATAAAGTCTTCTTCGATTCCTTGCTTCAAAAAAGAAACATAAAATTTTGCTCTCGGCCTCTTCGCCCTGCCGTATTCGCCGCCGCCGACATCATTCCGCATCGCCGGAGATTTCATCGCCCCCTTCGCCAGCGAGAGACTGAAATTTCCCTCATCGGTCCTCTAATTCTTTGCAACGTTGTTCGCATTTGGCTCATTGCACGTAGCTCTGCGATTCCTCAAGTTCCACGGTCTCGCCTCAGCCACCAACAGAGCCTCCGTCCTCGGCGGCGGCTGCTCAATCTCACCGCTTCCATTCCTGAGAACCACAAATTTCATCTTATCCATCTTCGTTTGAAGATCTAGTATGAGTTTCTTCCTAACCGCTTTGATTCCGGCGTCGCCGTCACAGCCGCAGTCGATCTCAACCGCAGCCGCCGACGGCTGGAATCGCAACGACGATCTCACAAAGTTCTTCGGCTCGATGAAAGATCTCCTCTTCCTCTTTGAGAATGGAAGTAACCGTATATGTGAAATTTTAGAAATTTGAGATGGAAAAAAAAATCTCATGAAATCAGAATTTGATATAATCTGGTACACACAATTCCATTTATCAAATTTGCACTCATTAGAATTAAATCTAGTCATTAACTCTTTCCTTATTCAACGTCCCTGATTAGTACATCCATTTTACCGTATGAGCTCGTTTTATCATAACATAATTTTATAAATAGATGTACCAAATTATTTCCAACTGGGCAAGATGTGCCAAGGTAGCCTAGCTATCATTAATGAAGTAAATAATGAACCCACACTAAACTAAAATCTGCTGATCGAACTAGCTAGCTAGTAGCTAGTATAAATAATCAACATTTACCTTGATAGCGCTATTTATATTTAATAATACACGTCTTTTTATAACTATTAAAGAATCAATTATTAGTATAATTTGTCAAAAAATATACGGAGTACTAGTCATCTTATTTCGAACCAATAAAAAAGAAAAAAATACACAAAAATATTTATATGTGCAATTTTAATAATAAATTTCGTAACTCGTCAATAATCATTACATAAATCTAAAGTGATAAATATTTATTTATTAAATTTGAAGGTTATAATAACATATTTTATTTCGAACTGAGAGAGTATATGGTAAACGATACTCCTCCATTTCACAATATTAATTTGGGCATTAAGCAATTTTCACACTTTTTAAGACAAGTTAAAAATAGAAATTATAGTAGAAGTGTATTGTTTTTGTACTTCGTATTTAAGAAGAAAAAATAATGAGTTTTTCTATGAGTTATTAATGAAGATTGTGATGAGTTTGAGATACTTTGAAACTAAACTCACTATTTTTTGAAATTAGAGTATTAATTATAATGTAAAAGGCTTAATATATAATATGAACCCAGAATTACACTTAAAAAGAAAAAAATATTCTTTTTTATTATCCTGTGGTTTCGGGCCGCACTTAGAGAGCCTCGATTAGTCCACAGGGGCGCTGCACCCCATCAGGTAAATGCGCAGTGGCCATCCGCTGGTCTCGAACTCGCAACCTCAAAGAGCTTTGCTCAGTAGTTGTCTACTAGACCAACCCAAAATGATCTAGCGGACGACTACTGTGAAACAGAGAGAACAATAATGTATTTATCATAGATTAAAAACCCTTCTTTACAAATATCATATTAGATTTTATGTATTTAGAATTATGTAAGCATTTTATAAGATTTATTATTTCCTTTTCAAAACTGAATTTTTAATATCAGAATGAGGCTAAAGTCCGGAAAATTTTCACACCATGATACCAATATAAGATAATATATTGTAACAAAATATGGACTGTAATTCAAACACATCTAAAACCGGCCTTGAACTTGTGAGAGGACTTGAACTTGTAATCTCTAACTCGGTGCTATACTTACCAACATTAAGGCTCTGTTCCGTAAATTCAGCTGAAATGAGAGCTGATGTTGAATAAGTAGCTGAAACTGGAGTTGAATGACTAGCTGGGCCTGGAACTAGAGCTGAATTTATTAACTTAATTATTTAAAAAATTTAGTTGGTGTTCGGTATTACAAACTGAAATGAGATAAATGTAAAATTCAGATTGTTAATCTTCAACAATCTAGGAGAGGTCACATTAAAAAAAATGGAAAAATTAAACTACGTTAATCTACTATAAGCTTTCTAAGCTAGATTGATATTTTTTTACCGAACACTCATTAACTAGAATGAAAAAAGAATCAAGCTCCGTTAATCTAAAAAAAGCTTTGTCGAACGGAGCCTAAAAATTGTCTTGATGAATAATTAACGTACGGATAATTTACATCATTTAGTATAACTGATTGTAATGATAATGAGATTCCAAAATTAATCGATCAATTATTAATATCTACAAGTAGTAACGTTATTGCCAATAATTTACACAAATCTTATCTATAAATGTTACATATATATATCTAGAAAGGATTGCTACACATTCCGTCGAATTCCTTCTTGCTTGTGCTTTCGCTTTAGAGGGGAGAAAAAAAAAGGTGAATTGGTGATCATGATCACCACTACCATCTTATTACTACCATAACTCTCACATTTTTATTATGTAATTAGAAAAACACATAATTCAACTTCTACTAAAAGTGACCTACTTTTTTTACCTTTAAGTTGGCCAAAAGACAAAAGCTACACCGCATAGGATGCCCTTTACTTGCCAAAACAGAAGTTAAAACACCTATAACTAAGCTCCCATTGAAAATTTGAAACCCAACTAGTTAATCTTATAGTAATAGAAGAAAGTAATCCTTGTATATTCAATTTCAACATGAAGTTAATTAAATTAATTTTACCCTATTAATAATACAACAAAATAAGTGAGAGCATTCGTACGGCTAATAGTGTTTACTCGGCAATGGGTAACCCACAATCAATAAATAGACTGGATTTTAATTCACTAATCTTCCGAGCGTATATATAAACACGTTTGTAAGTGTTGAACTCGGAGATTTTCTATGTCTTGGACTCAGACAGTACTACCTCGCATCCTAAACTTTACAAACCCAAAAAATTACGTCTAAGAACGTACGCGCATCGAAAAAAGTTATTTACGGTACGATTCATGGATTTTTTTCATGAGGATGATTCATGACTTTATTGGTAAAATATTGTCAAATACTATTATAATTCTTATCCATTGAATTTTATTTTTTGGCTCATGGATCAATAAGATTTTTTTATGGGGAAGTAAAAGTTATGGGAGTTATACTAAAATTTTTGACAAAAATCGACACCTATACGATCCCGACTTAAGCTATGGTATTTAGAATTGATAGAGTTTTGTCAAGTCTTCCCATCTCAGCTGGTAAGCAGGGGCGGATCCAGTTCAGGTCCAGAGGGGCTATAGCCTCTTCTGGAAAAAAAAAAAAAAACTTTTTTTTTTCAAAAAAATAATAATTTTTTTAAGTATTTTTTACCCTTATTGAATCTGAAAATGTAATTTCAGTTAGCCTTAATAAATTTAAGCTATAAAAATTAAATTATCTTAAATTTTCTCCCTTATCTCATCTGAAAATGCAATTTCAGTCAATTTTAACAGATTTAAGTCAAAAAAATAAAATTACTTAAGTTTTTTCCCCTCATCTCACGTGAAAATTACCTTAAGCTTCGTAAAAAAATTAAAATTAATTTTTGCAAAATAGAATTTAAGTCACGTTGGAGTTAAGTCACAAAAAAAAAAATCGTACAGGATTTAGCCCCCCCTGGAGTCGAGTTCTGGCTACGCCACTGCTGGTAAGTATGACACTCCATGATCACGAAGTTACGAGTTTGATTCCTTCCTTTTCCGCTGTAATAGCTTAGTGACTTTTGAATTTTAAATTAACATTATGAATAGATTTTCAAATCATATCACAAATGAATGAAGCATCCCTATAAAACAAAATAGATTAGAATAAATATTAATATTTGTTATAAATTAACAAAAGAATTAATAATAATCTAACCACTGGATTTTATTTTAACAGTTTAGATTTATTTACCTATTCTACATATAAAGTACATTTGAAACTCTAGCTACCAAATTCCATGCATGGACTATATATATGAGTGCAAATATGCTCGATCTCTTATGTATAAACTCATATGCCTACTACAATAATCAAGGCCACGCAAAAAAAAAAATATTATTATGGATAGGTATAATATAAAATGATTGAATTTAGACTTGTACGTAGATTTGCATTATTGGTTAATCTTTCAATGGATAAGCACCTCTCTAACTCTATTATTGTACTTCCACAAGTTGCATGAACCCACATGATTAACACCTTCGTAAAATCGCAATGAAATATTACTTAGCTACATAAGATAATTAAACACCTTTCCAGTATCGATTTGTTTGTCTCTCCTTTAACTCACTATGTTTTTATTTTGTCATTTCGATTGAACGTTTTTTTCAGTCTCGCAATTTATCAAATATGTCTGATATGTTAAATCATTATCTGATGAAAATTTTATATGTCCAAAGATAGTTAACAAACATCTTAGTTAAGTAGAAGGTAAGTTAATCCTTCAGTTAGTATTTACGTTAACCTTTACCATATTGTTAGCAATTGATTAATAACCTATTTTCCGTCGGTTTTTGTGCAGATTTAATTAGCTAAGTGTAAATTTTAGTTCGATTAAATGTAGGAAGTGTCAGATACAATCAGGAAGAACGAAAAGCTCGAAACAAATTAATCTTTAAACTAGAACAACAATTAAATTTAGGTTATGTGTAAGGATATGGGTTAATTTGGTTAGATAACATATGTTTTTAATTCCCAATAAGTTGCACATATATACACTAATTAGAACTTATGGAAAACTTGAAATATATACTTACACTTAACAATTATTTAAAAGTCATACATCAAATATCAAATCAAAACTATACATAGTAGCATATTTTTATACTATAAAGATTGATGAAACCGACGATGATAGATCTCCCTAGAACCCGACTTGCGAAGTGGATCTGCAAGGAAAAAAGATCAAGGGGAGGGCCGAGATCTCCCCTAAAGTCTCTCCGACGCTCAAGTCAGATCTGATATGTAGATAATTCCTCATTCATGGTGGCTAGGGTTTTCTTGAAAGAGAAGAGAGTGAATGAGATGGAGGCCAATAGAAACTCCGGTTATTAGGGTACCTTTAGCTAGGGGTGTTCAAAACATGACTGGACCGGAAAATCGGACCGGAAATGACCGGACCGGACCGGACCGGTGAAATTACGGTTCGGTCTCCGGTTCAGGTTTTTCCCTTAATCCGGTTCCGGTCCGGTCCGGTCCAAACCCGAAAAAAAAAAGTTAGGAGTTTAAATGTTATTTTTTATAGATATTTTCCTTAAGTTAATAAGTTAGGAGTATAAATGTATTTTATATATTTTTTTAGATATTAAATAAGAAATTGATTAATATTTTTTTTAAAATAATATCCGGTCTAAATCGGTCTCCGATCCACACTTTTGAAAAAATCCGGTCTGGTCTGAACCGGATGAACACCCCTACCTTTAGCATATTTAATACCTTGTTCCACTTGGTCAATGTCTTGCTCCTTCTTAATCGGCCTTACGAAGCCCAGTAGTAGCTTCTTGGAATTATATTAATTAAATAATGATTTAATAATAAATAAGCTTAGGAGATATATTTTTACCTCCACAAATGCCCCTCAGGTTTCTTAAGCACCAATTGTGGTTGAGGAAGCTAATTGTTGTAATATCTCATTTGGATTGAGCTTAGATGTAGTTTCATTACTCTGCATAATAACTTGCACACTCCATGCTTTCATGGCTCGCTCTGGCGTGCCCCGGGGCTTATGCCTTGGGTCAGATTACGCTTTAAATCTCTTATGGGTTGACAACCGATGTCTTTTTGATTTCACAACATTTGGGGAGCTAGCAACTTGTGCTCTAGCGTACATGGAAGCATGTGCCGTTGTGGCCCGTAGGCTAATAGAAATAAGACTGATGATAACTCGTGCCCATGGGCCCGTAAGCTAATCGGATAAGACGATGTCAGCTCGTGCACCTGTGGCATGTAGGCTAATAGAATAGGATGATGACAGCTCGTGCCCCTGTGGCCCGTAGGCTAATAGAATAAGATGATGGTAGCTCGTGCCCCTATGGCCCGTAGGCTAATAGAATAGGATGATGGCAGCTCGTGCCCCTGTGGCCCGTAGGCTAATAGAATAAGATGATGACAACTCGTGCCCCTGCGGCCCGTAGGCTAATAATTGGCTAGTTGTTGGCCATAAGTGGCTATTGTTGGCCATAAGTAGGGTTGAGCATATTCCGGTCCGCCCCGAAAATTTGGACTGGTCCGGTCTCCGATCCAGGGAATTCCGAAATTTCGGGTCCGGTCCGGGTCCGGTCCGGGTCCGGTCCGACCCAGTGTTTTTTAAAAATCTTAAAATTTTAGGTTTTTTACATTTGAGATTTAGGATTTAGGGTAAATTATACTTAGATTTGAGGGTTTTTTTTCATGTTTAAATATAAGTAAATTATATTTAAATTTAATAAAACTCATTTAAATTTAATAAAACCCTAAACCGGTCCAAATCCAGTCCAAATAGGACCGGACCCGATCCGGGTTCCGGTCCACCATTTTTGGTGTTCCGGGTTCCGGTCCGGTCCGGACCGGGTTTGGACCGGTGCTCAATCCTAGCCATAAGCGGCTATTTGTTGGCCATAAGTGGCTATTTGTTGGCCATAAGCGGCTAGTTGTTGGCCATAAGCGGCTAGTTGTTGGCCATAAGTGGCTATCTTAAGGCCACTTGGGCTGCCTGTAACAAATAGATCATTTCTAGAAAAAGAATGATTTCATTGCATTTATATTCTCATGACATAGAAATTAGTTTAATGGCCTTACTCATGGCTACTTGCAATTTAGCACTTCACATCAATCAACATGTATCAATAAAAGTAATTTTCGAAAAATGTGATTATTATGAACTCATAAAGATTTTCGAAAAATGTGATTATTATGAACTCATAAAGAATGGTAGAAAACTTAGCTTATGAGTAGAGGCTTGAGGGGCCGAAAAACAATAAACTCCAGATAGGGTTCGGGATCCTTGGCTCATCTCGTTTGCCCCACTCGCAAGCCCAACATAACTGAGGGCGAATTTCTCTCTTGCAACATGTCACAGTAACCGCACGGCCGTGCGTTCAGGCAAATTTTATTTATTTTTATTTTATTTATTTTTTTGCCGTAGCCACCGCACGGCTTGTGCGCTGGACCGCACGGCCGTGCGGAAATTTTCCGCCGCAGCCACCGCACGGTCCGTGCGGAGATTTTCTGAGGTATTTCTGAACTTTTTGGCATACCAAGTGCGAGTACGCTCTAGATCCGCTCATTGATTCTCCGTGCTACGCGTATTCTTTGAACAAACTCCACAGGGCTTGCTGTGTGCCCCGACTGGCTTGTGTTCCAGTCACGCTCCGTTCGCGCTTTGCTTGCGCTGGTTCGAACTGGGCTTGCCGGATTTGCTTTCTACTTCCATCAGATCAGAGGTCCCTAGGGATTTGTCTGTCGCCGCCATCGTTTCCCACAGACGACGCCAAATGTGGTAGCATATTTTTGTACCATAAAGATTGATGAAACCGACGACGATAGATCTCCCTGGAACCCGGCTTGCGAAGTGGATCTGCAAGGAAAAAGGATCAAGGGGAGGGCCGATATCTCCCCTAAAGCCCCTCCGACGCTCAAGTCAGATCTGATATGTAGATAATTCCCCATTCATGGTGGCTAGAGTTTTCTTGAAAGAGAAGAGAGTGAATGAGATGGAGGCCAATAGAAACTCCGGTTATTAGGGTACCTTTAGCATATTTAATACCTTGTTCCACTTGGTCAATGGCTTGCTCCTTGAGTGAATGAGATGGAGGCCAATAGAAACTCCGGTTATTAGGGTACCTTTAGTATATTTAATACCTTGTTTCACTTAGTCAATAGCTTGCTCCTTCTTAATGGGCCTTACGAAGTCCATTAATAGCTTTTTGGAATTGTATTAATTAAATAATAATTTAATAATAAATAAGCTTAAGAGATATATTTTTACCTCCATAATAACATTGTAACATAACTCCATATTTACGCTCACGAACAAGCATGCAGCTTAACTCATCGAGTTTGATAAAGATTGGTACCAACTAAGTTGCTCTAAATAATAATTAAGGACCAATTCAAGAGACCTAACACGATGAACAATAAGCTCACCACACTAGGTCTTTATATACTTTGTACGCTCATGAAACACTATAAAGATTTTTCATTTATAATGTACTTTTTTAAGTAGTTTTAAAATTAGAAATCTGAATGATATGGGATGTCATGAGTAGGGAATAAAAAGTATTTTTGTTAAAAAAAATGTCTTTATAGGTTCTATGTCAAACAAATCCTAACACATTATATCCAATATTAAAATACGGATAACAAAAAGTGTTGAATTTCATTGAAAAGTAGGTTGATTCAAAATCAACTAATTTACACTATATGCAATATATAGCTCGATACCAGAGCGAGCTATGACTTCTTGCTTGCAAAAAGACCAACTAACTAAGTTGGTATATCATAGTTGTAAATGTTTATAATCCTATAATTTGCATCTATGTAATTAGCAATTGATAGATCAAGCCCAAAGAAATAGAGAACAAAATAGAATTGTAATAACCCCTAAAAGTCTCAAACTGTCGTTTTGTAAGAAAGACGTATTGGGCAATTTCTGTAATCTATGTAATCATCTTTTTAACGTAGTACTATACGTTTAATAAAATTTTGGGTCCTAAAGTATTTGGGAGTGCTGAAGTAATAAGATTTAGCATGTACTCGAGCAAGACTCGCGACCAAATACCCAGGGACGCAATCGCGGCAGTTTCGCGACCGCGGTTGGAATCCGCGGGCGCGGATTCGCCCAGAACCCAAACCGTGATCGCGACTCTGTTTCCGCGACCGCGGAACTCTGTTCACCTTCGTCTTCCTCGAGCTTCCAGAAGGCGACGATCGATTTTCCCTCATTTCTTCAACGCTCGCCGGTAAGGGGAGGGCAACCGTTTGAGTTGCCAGTGAGGGGGTGAACGGCTCCTCCTCCTTGGCTTAAAAAAGGAGCCCGGATCAACCTCATTCTCCATCCACAGCTCCATCTCTCTCTCTCTCTCTCTCTCTCGTGTTTTTGTCATCGCCGGAGTTCGCAGTCGTCGTCGGAGTATCGCCGGAGTTAGTGTTCGTGCCTTGTGAAGCCGGGGAGTGGTGGTAGTAGTGAGCATTTGTCCAAGGAGTGAAGAAGCCAGCCTCGTCGTCGGTAAGCTCATGTTCGTCTCCAAGCCATCGTCGGGATGGGCATCCGCGACCGCGGTTATGCCAACCGCGACCGCGGCTTGGCCCAGGACTCCGCGACCGCGGATATGCCAAACGCGACCGCGGCCTTGCCCAGCAAGCGTGATCGTGGCTTTGGCAACCACGGCTGTGGTTTAGGCCCTTTTACCCTTCGTTCGTTTCGTTTATTCGTTTTGTATCTCCGTGTCGTATCGTATCTAACTTAGGGTTCCGTCTTATATCCCGTCGTCGTCGTAGGAATCCGTACTCAGATTCCAGTCTCCAGATCTTGGAACCCGACATCTTCGATTCGTCTAGACTAAGGCAAGTGGCGGTTCACTCTTGCTCATTATTCCATGTTTCCCTTGATTATAAATTAATTGATTGTTAATTAAGATGGGGTAAAAGTTGTTGTTTTCTGTTTGGGAACAGATTTAATAAAACAATGTGTTAAATTATGAATCTATAATAGGTTGTATATATTGCTAGAAATAACGCTATTATACATGATAGTACCGTAATGGTTGTGGTGTGGATATCTGTATGAACTTACATGTGTAGTTAGAACGAGTATTCGTAGGAACGCTATGTACCTTGCGAGGTCTAATCGTTTCTTTATAACTGGTATTAGGAGGATTTTGCCCTAGTACTTTCTAGCCATGACCGTACCCTTATGCAGGGTAGGTGCACACAGTTGGTGCCAATAATCATGATTAATTCCCAAGATATCTCTCGTGTCGAGATGATATGTAATAAAAGCTTTAACATGAATGTACATTTTGGAATTAAATAAGATAAGTGATGTTATGCACATAATCAATATACCTTCGGGCGAGGAGTACAACGTGGAAACCGCCCGGACTCTTGTTAGAGTAAGTCTTCTTTTCAATCTGGATTCGCATTGTGCGGTGAGATTGGTCGTGGACCCAATTAATCAAGGTCATGTTTTAAACCTGTGTGAAAACTTAACGTTCCAAAACACTTGTCATACGTTTCCCATAAGACTCAACTTCTTTGGAGTCTTCTTTTCATACATTTCCCATAAGACTCCTTTTGGAGTCTTCTCTTGATCATTCCTTTTCTTATGTTTCTGTAGAAGTGTTGAGGTTCACTGTCGTCATCGGCTATTATTCGAGAAGCGATGGGTGTAACCTAATACGACTACTTAGAACCTTTTTATTTGTACCCTTGCATAGTCTTTCATTAGACTAACCAACCGGTTTTATTCCTTGCATAGTTGGCTGGTGTCATCCGTCTCATACGACACATCAGGTAAACTTCCTCTTCCGTGAAGGCCAAAATCTGATGTTGAGGGCAGATGGTGATTTAAGTGTTTTACCAAGGTTGAAGATCCTAGGCGTGAGATCGCTCAGATCAAAACCCCTTCATGGCGTTTATTAATTTTCAAGACTTCCGCTATATTAAACAATTCTGTATTTGGTTTGTATTTGGTTTGTTAAATAGTTGTAAAACCATGACGTTGTTTCGAATATTATTTGGGTAACATTTATGATATTTAATAAAGTTTTCCAACATTATACTATTTGTTAGTAAAACGATAAGCCTTGGGTGACCCCGAGTGTGTATCCTGAGGTCACTGGCGGTAATATTTCCAAAGGTATTTTGGGGGTGTTACAGATTTGGTATCAGAGCCAAAAGGTTTTAAAATGATTTAAATCTTCAAAACGTTTTATTTTAAAACAAAATTTTCTTTTAAAAATCATTCTTCGTTCATAGTAAGAAAATAATATGAGTATTTCAAAAAGACGAGTTAAAGTTTTGAACAAAGATTATACTTTTGAGTAAATTTTCTATATTTTTGAAACCTCTGTCATTCCAGTCGTGCATTCTTCTTCTGTCTAATATAGAAAGTTAGCTTCTATATTTAGAAAGTTCTAATTCTCTCTCGTCACCTCGCAGGCAATGGGTGCTATCGTGTCGCAACTCAAGGGGAGGAGGGACGCCGAGGTAGCTCCGCCACCTAAGGCCGAGCTGGAGTCCCCTATTCTTCCCGAGTGTGCTCAGGTCGGGATTCCGGATAGTCCTCAAGTGGAGGAGAAGACTTTCCTCGAGGAGTCGGTGATTCTCATCTCCGACAGGATGGAGGATCTCGACGAAGACCCCGAGGAAGAGTCCGAGGAGGATCCTGAGGAGGACCCGAAAGAGGACCCCGAGGAGGACCTCGAGGAGTACGATTACGACACAGATGGTCTGGAGCACCTGCTTGTAGATGGCGAAGATCCGGGGATGCAGTTCATCTTCCCTAGCCCGGAGAATCCACTATTTCAGAAGTACGCGTCATTGTCCCCTGCTGCATGGGAGGCACTTGGTGTGCCCGGTGTTGACAGGGTGGAGTACGAGCATTTGGATGCGTCAGTGGGTCCGCATCCTACTCACGTGCCTGGAGAGCTGGTGATGAGCCCTGTGTCTCGTCATGTGCACAATCAGAGTGAGATGGCTTCCTCCGAGGCTCGTCGCCAAGTGGAGGAAATAACTGAGCAGGCCCGTAGACAAGCGAGACCGTGGGGATCGTTTGTGGCTTCTGTGGATGTTCCTGCCCAACAGGCAAGGGTCAGACCCCGAGTGCTAGTTGAGCATATGGAGGAATGGACGGAATCGTTGTACGCTATGGAGGAGCAGGCTTACGATGCTGAGTCCAGTCTCTCTCTTATGATGGATGACGTCCGTGAGCTCCAAGAGAACCTTAGGCAAGCAAGGCAACTGATCAACCCGCACTACGTGCTGAATGTGGTGGATTTTCGCCCAGGGTTCCTGAATCAGTTTTGCTACCCACCTGTACTTGGATAGGGGCCGAGTGTTCATGTACCCGGGGAAGGGCCGAGTGTTCCTGTGCCCGGAGAGGGGCCAAGTGTTCCGATGACTAGGGAGGAGCCGTGTGTTCCGGGCCCTAGTAGCTCGAGGAGGCCGACACTGGAACCCGAGGACGATCCACTGATAGGTGCCATTTCATGCACCTTAACTAGTGATTATTAACATGATTTAGATGGAGTTTCGGTATAGATTTAGGCTAAGTCTGTAATCCAGAAGAAGGGTTGAGAAGTGAAGATATCATAGGATTTACAACTTAATGAAGGATGGAGAAGATGAAGGAGAAGATCTGCTTAAGACTCATGGAGGAAGGCTACCATCACTTGGTAGTACAGAAGAGCAGAAGATGAAGACTTGAAGAAGTTGTACTTTGCCGCCCCGCGCCAAAAGCCACCGCGACCCGGCGGTGGATCTCAGAGAAGGCAAATGAGCGTAGCCGCCGCCCCGCGGTGGACACGTAGACGCCTCGCGGCCAGCGGAGATTTGTTTCCTATTTTGCATTTTTGGATCTCCTATTTTTATTATTTTATTTCCTTTATTATTATTGTTAGGTTTAGCTTATTTTCCTTTGCCTATTTAAGATCCTTTCCAGGTCTTAGATAGGGGACTCTCATTTCTTTCTATCTCTAGGTTTTTAGCCAATGAAGAACTAAACGCGTTTGTTTCGCTAGACGATTGAAGCATTGCAATGGATTGGTTGTGAGATTTCTATTCCTTGTTCTATATCTTATTAGGTTGGTTTAATTCTCTTGAGCATATTGTCTATTGGTTTGTATTGATTTATCTAGAGTAGCTAACTAGGTTTATCGATATTTATCATAGTGCTAGGATTTTGCATATAGCGGAATGCGAGTGCATTTCTATTAGCAAACACAATTGTTACATATAGTGGAATACGAGAGTGGAATACGAGTGTGCAATTGTGAGAGAGTTATTTGCATGTTAAGTAGTAAGGTTTTCTTTTATTTGCATGAATTCTATATCCTTGTTTGAATGTTATTGCTTTATTGATAGTAAGGTTTTCTTCTATTGATATTGTGGTAAGTGCTGCCAATAACTGTCTGAATTGGTAGTGAATTACGATCAGGATGGGAACAACTATAAGGTTGTGAAAAGAACTTGGAACAATAGTTATCAATGATCAACCAGTTTTATCTGCAATGTGGATATTTGTCTAGTGGAATACTTCCACACATCATACTTATTCTTTCTCTAAAAGCTTGCATCATTGTTACTCTGCGATCATACAAAACCCCCCTTGTTACTTGTCAGTCACACGTCTTTTGCATACAGATAACCGACTCCCTGTGGGATCGACCGTGACTTGCTTGCTATACTCTTTAGTAGGTGAATTAGGATTTCTTTGACAGGAAAACGACACCGGTTTCCGGCCCTATCAAATTTGGCGTCGTTGTCGGGGAGTCAAATATTTTGTTTGTGATTATTTGTGATTGACTGCGGTGTGGATCTATCTTACAGTCCGCACCTTTGCTACTGATTCACTACTTGTTGAAGTTGATACAGAGACAGGTACGAATGGCTCAGACACTCCGACAGCTGACTGCGCCAGATCTGATACAGCAGCCATTGGCTGTAATCATTCCACCCCTTGCGGATGGTGTGACATTTGAGCTCAGAACAAGAGTGATACGGTTGCTCCCGAGATACCATGGACGAAGTGGAGAGGACCCCATCCAACACTTGGGTAAATTCCACAACGTTATTATGAGCATTAAACCAGCTAACGTCACTGAAGATCAAATTAAAATGAGAGCCTTCGGGTTCACTCTTAAGGACGATGCTGAAGACTGGTACTATCATCTGCCTGGCGGAAGCATAGATTCATGGGCTAAGCTACATAAGGCATTCCTCGCACAATACTTCCCAACCAAGATGGCGAACGCCTTGAAAAGGGCGATTGCCAGTATTGAACAAGGAGAGGAGGAGACCCTTTTTGACTATTGTGAGCGGTTCAAACGACTTTGTTCTAGTTGCCTGTTCCATGGTTTCGACAAGAAAGCTCTAGTACTCTATGTTTACAATGGGCTGCTGGATGATGAAAGAAGAATCATAGATGCTACTTGTGGTGGTAGTATCTTGAATATGACCCCTGGTGCAGTCATGATTAGACTTCATGATATGGCTGAGAGCACAAGGGATTTCGATGAAGCCCCAGAGACCAGAGGAGTTAATGCTGTCAACTCCAATGATGCACATTTATTGCAAGAAATTGCTTCATTGAAAGTTGCGAAGATGGGTAAACAAGAAGCACCTCAACAGCACAATGTTTGTGGAATTTGCGTTGATCCATTTCACAACACCAATGCTTGTCCCCAACTTCAGGATGTCACTACTGCTGAAGTATACGCTGCTGGAGGTTACGGACCTATTAGACCTCGACATGATCAACAACAACTACAATAACCACCACAACCTCACTTTGATGAGCTACCAGTTGCTCCCCAAGCTAGTAGCTCCCCTTCAACTAACGACTTGCTCACGGCCTTAACAATGCACTTCACAACTCATGTGCAAACAACTGAGGCAAGCATCAAGAGCATGGAAAAGAAAGTGGGTCAGTTAACAGATGTGGTCACTAGGTTGGACAAAAGGGTCTCGTAAGAAAGTGTAAGTGTTGTGACCCTCCGAAGTGGCAAGCAATTGCAAGTCGCTCCTATTGCTGAAAAGGACGACAAAGCTGAAATTGAAGATGGGCGAATCTTACCGCCCCGCGGTGCTTCCGACCGCGACTCGGCGCAAACTCTCAGTTCTCCTGAGTTACCACCGCCGCCCCGCGGCCAAGTACACCGCCCCGCGGTGAAAGCCCAGATCTGGATTTTGATCATGACGAAGAAGAGGACCCCTATGTTCGTCCAAAATTTCTTCCTCTTGGTTCTGAAAAGCCCCATTGCCCCCTTTCCGGAGGCACTAAAGGAAAGGAGAATAATCGACGACAAGGATCTCTTCGACACCTTCAGTAAGTGTGAGGTAAACATCCCCCTCCTTAAGCTTGTAAAGAGTGTACCTAGGTACGCTAAGTTTTTAAAGGAGCTATGCACCATCAAGAGAAATCAGAAGTTGAAGGGCAAGGAAAAAGTCAAGGTCAGTGAACGCGTATCCGCTGTATTCCAGAGGCGTATGCCAAAGAAGTGCTGCGATCCAGGTATGTGGAGCATTCCTTGTATTATTGGTGACACTAAATTTGAAAGATCTATGCTTGATCTTGGTGCCTCCATTAATGTTTTGCCATATTCCCTCTATGAATCTCTTAGACTTGGACCTCTGCAGGAAACAGGAATTGTAATTCAATTAGCTGATAGGTCTAGTGTCTATCCTAGAGGAGTAGTAGAGGATGTTCTTGTTATGGTTGATAAATTGATATTCCCTGCAGATTTTTATGTCTTAGATATGGATACGGATACAAAGGCGACTCCTATACTGTTAGGTAGACCATTTTTGAAAACTGCTAAGACTAAACTTGATTTGCAAAGTGGGACACTTTCTATGGAATTCGATGGGGAGAAGGTGGAATATAACATATATGAAGCTATGAAACACCACAATGAAGACCATTCTTTATGCTCCATTGATGTGATTGATTCTATTGCGCAAGATATATTTAATATATCTGGTCCTGATGAGTTGATGTCCATTGTTGAGAATAATTTGGATTTGTCCCATAAGGAATACTCTTTACCAACTAACATGCAGGAAATCATAGCTCAGATGGATGCATATGGTAAGTTTCCTATAGATCCTTTGGGCGTTGGCCCCAGTTTACTAAACCCGAGCGAAAAGCTTGTTCCCTCTGTTGTACAGGCTCCCGAGATTGAACTGAAGCCGTTGTCGGATCACCTCAAGTACGCCTTTCTTGGAGCCAACGACACTCTGCCAGTTATTGTGTCTAATAAGCTTTCTGAAGACCAAGAAATGAAGCTATTAGGCGTGCTCAGGGAGTACAAGACTGTGCTAGGATGGACCATTGCAGACATAAAAGGGATAAGTCCCTCGACTTGTATGCATAGGATTCTACTTGAAGATGGAGCCAAACCATCTAGGCAGCCACAGAGAAGACTCAATCCTCCAATGATGGAAGTGGTCAAGAAGGAGGTGCTGAAAATCCTTAAAGCTGATATGATCTTCCCTATTTCCGATAGCCAATGGGTAAGTCCAACTCAGGTTGTCCCTAAGAAAGGAGGTATCACTATAGTAGAGAATCAACAAGGGGATTTGGTTCCTACAAGGACCACTATAGGATGGAGGGTGTGCATTGACTACCGTAAGCTGAATGCGGTAACTCGAAAAGACCATTTTCCCTTACCTTTTATTGATCAAATGCTAGAACGCCTTGCTGGGCGCTCCTATTACTGTTTTCTCGATGGGTATTCATGATACTTTCAGGTGGCTATAGCGCCAGAGGACCAAGAGAAAACCACCTTTACATGCCCCTTTGGCACCTTTGCATACCGCAGAATGCCATTCGGTTTGTGTAACGCACCCGGTACATTTCAACGATGTATGGTTAGTATTTTCTCTGAATATGTTGAGAAATTTATTGAGGTATTCATGGATGACTTCACAGTGCATGGGACTAGCTTTGATTCATGTTTGAACCATTTGGCACTTGTACTTAAAAAATGTGTTGAAACCAATTTGGTTTTAAATTTTGAAAAGTGTCCTTTCATGGTAGAACAAGGTATAGTACTTGGTCATATTGTTTCTGCTAGGGGTATTGAGGTCAATAAGGCGAAGATTGATGTGATTCAGTCTTTGCCTTATCCTACTAATGTGTGTGAAGTGCGCTCCTTTTTAGGTCATACAGGTTTTTACCGAAGGTTTATCAAGGACTTCTCTAAGATCTCTTCACCTCTATGCGAGCTACTGAAGAAGGAGGTGACCTATGAGTTCACCGACGAGTGCAAGAAGGCGTTTGATTGCTTGAGAGAATGCCTAACAAGTGCACCTATCATTCAGGCACCTGACTGGTCTCGCCCATTTGAGATCATGTACGACGCCAGTGACTATGCGGTTGGAGCGGTTCTAGGCCAGAAAGTGGGACGTGCCTCCCATGTAATTCATTATGCCTCCATGACTCTAAATGGAGCTCAGAGGAACTACTCCACCACTGAGAAGGAAATGCTGGCAGTTGTGTTTGCCTTGGAAAAATTTAGGCAGTATCTTTTGGGAGTAAAGGTGATCATCTATACAGATCATGCTGCCCTTCGTTACCTAATGACGAAGAAGGAAGCAAAGCCAAGATTAATCCGATGGGTTCTCCTACTCACTGAATTTGATGTTGAGATACGAGATAAAAAGGGAGCGGAGAACCTAGTAGCTGATCACCTGAGTAGGCTCGTACATGAAGAAGATAAGCCCGAAGTGCAGATCCCCATTCACGGAACTTTTCCAGATGACACACTCTTTATGATCAAAGGAACTTCGGGTAACGCCTACCGCCCCGCGGTCTGCACTACCGCGACCCGGCGGTCTGTAGAAATTGTGGAACTGGAGGCTCCACCGCCCCGCGGCGAAACCTATCGCGACCCGGCGGCATGTTCAACTGAGAGCCAACAAAACTCACCGCTGCCCGCGGTGACATCACCGCCCCGCGGCAACATCTCCGGACTCAAACTTTGCTCTGTAAGTACTTATGTACCCTCTCTTCACATAGCCGAAGCCGTCTTCGGGCTCCGTTCTTTTAGACCATGGTACGCAGATATCGTGAACTATTTGGTTCGAGAGGAATTACCCCCGGATTACACTAGAGCTCAAAAGGAGAAGGTACGAAGAGAATCCCATCACTATGTTTGGGATGATCCTTACCTATGGAAACATTGTGTCGATCAGGTAGTACACCGATGTCTTCTGGATAATGAGGTACAATCTGTCCTTAACTTTTGCCATTCTCAAGCATGTGGGGGTCATTTTGGGGCAAATAAGACTGCTAGGAAAGTATTGGATGCAAGATTTTATTGGCCACACATCTTTCGGGATGCTTACGCCTTTTGTAAATCTTGTGACCGATGCCAAAGGGTTGGAAGTATCTCCAGGAGGAATGAGATGCCGCAATCATCATTAATCTTTTGCGAGGTCTTTGATGTTTGGGGTATTGACTTTATGGGACCCTTTCCTAGCTCTCATGTGAATCTCTATATATTACTTGCGGTGGACTACATTTCCAAGTGGGTAGAAGCGAAGGCCACCAGGACTGATGATTCTAAAGTTGCGGCAGGTTTTCTTAAGGAGAATATTTTCTCAAGATTTGGAATATCCAAAGCTTTAATTAGTGATCGGGGAACTCATTTCTGCAACAAGACAGTGACTGCCCTGCTGAAGAAGTATCACGTCACCCAAAGAGTCTCCACGGCCTATCATCCTCAAACTAATGGGCAAGCCGAAGTTTCCAATAGAGAGATTAAATCTATCCTGGAGAAAACGGTTGCAGCTAATCGAAAGGATTGGAGTTCTAAACTTAATGATGCACTGTGGGCATACCGCACAGCTTTCAAAACTCCAATAGGAATGTCCCATTTCCGGTTATTATTCGGAAAAGCATGCCACCTCCTTGTAGAGCTTGAACATAAAGCATGGTGGGCAATAAAGAAATGCAACATGCAATTGGATGAAGTGGGAGATTTCCGGAAGCTGCAGCTGCAAGAACTAGAGGAGTTACGCCTTGAGTCATATGAGAACTCTGTTAGTTATAAGGCGAAAACCAAGCAATGGCATGACAAGCACATCTTGAGAAGAGATTTCAAGCCAGGGGATAAGGTCCTTCTATTTCAATCTCGGCTTAAGCTTTTTGCGTACCATGGTCTAAAAGAACGGAGCCCGAAGACGGCTTCAGCTATGGAAACATTGTGTCGATCAGGTAGTATACCGATGTCTTCTGGATAATGAGGTACAATTTGTCCTTAACTTTTGCCATTCTCAAGCATGTGGGGGTCATTTTGGGGCAAATAAGACAGCTAGGAAAGTATTGGATGCATGATTTTATTGGCCACACATCTTTCGGGATGCTTACGCCTTTTGTAAATCTTGTGACCGATGCCAAAGGGTTGGAAATATCTCCAGGAGGAATGAGATGCCGCAATCATCATTAATCTTTTGCGAGGTCTTTGATGTTTGGGGTATTGACTTTATGGGACCCTTTCCTAGCTCTCATGGGAATCTCTATATATTACTTGCGGTGGACTACGTTTCCAAGTGGGTGGAAGCGAAGGCCACCAGGACTGATGATTCTAAAGTTGTGGCAGGTTTTCTTAAGGAGAACATTTTCTCAAGATTTGGAATACCCAAAGCTTTAATTAGTGATCGGGGAACCCATTTCTGCAACAAGACAGTGACTGCCCTGCTGAAGAAGTATCACGTCACCCAAAGAGTCTCCACGGCCTATCATCCTCAAACTAATGGGCAAGCCGAAGTTTCCAATAGAGAGATTAAATCTATCTTGGAGAAAACGGTTGCAGCTAATCGAAAGGATTGGAGTTCTAAACTTAATGATGCACTGTGGGCATACCGCACAGCTTTCAAAACTCCAATAGGAATGTCCCATTTCCGGTTAGTATTCGGAAAAGCATGCCACCTCCTTGTAGAGCTTGAACATAAAGCATGGTGGGCAATAAAGAAATGCAACATGCAATTGGATGAAGTGGGAGATTTCCGGAAGCTACAACTGCAAGAACTAGAGGAGTTACGCCTTGAGTCATATGAGAACTCTGTTAGTTATAAGGCGAAAACCAAGCAATGGCATGACAAGCACATCTTGAGAAGAGATTTCAAGCCAAGGGATAAGGTCCTTCTATTTCAATCTCGGCTTAAGCTTTTTGCTGGAAAGCTGAAATCTAAGTGGACATGTCCTTATGTAATTGCTGAAGTATACCCCCATGGCGCCATTGGCTTGCTTGACCACAAGACGCACAAAGTTTTCAAAGTGAATGGCCAAAGATTGAAGCCTTACCATGAAGGTTTCAACCCGAACCAGCTTGATGAAGTGAGTTTTGAGGTCCCTGAAGCTGAAAAACAATAGACCACAGCCTACGTCGAGCCAACGACGTTAACCAAGGCGCTTATCGGGAGGCAACCCGAGGTATTTTTCTTTTCTTTTCTTTTGATTTTTCTTTCCTTAGACCTTTTTCGTAGTTCTTTTGCTTTGTTTCGTTCGCATGCTATTAACGTTTCAGGTACGAAAGTAAATGAAGGCGAGTTTATTTTTCCAGGAAATCCATCACCACCCCGCGGTGAACCACACCACTCCGCGGTGAAATCTGGGTACTTTTACTCAACTCTGATTTAAAAATAAAGGGCCCCGGAAAAAAAAAACCAAAAAAAAAAAACTGTTTTGTTTTCAAAATCATTTTCTAAGTTGGATATGAAGGATTTGACGGTGTTTTTTGGATTGCCCCGCGGTCCGGTACTTGGTATTCACCCCATTACTCTCCCATGAACTCAAATAAAAACTCATTAAACACTTCCCGCCAAACCTTAACCTCCTCACCCTCTTCTTTCTCTCTTTTTCTACCGCGCCGCGGCCCCTTTCTCCTCTCAAGCCCTCACCCAAAATCTCACAAATCCTTGCCTTTCCCTTGTTCTAAGCTAGATTGTGGAGATCCTTGAACCCAATCTCAGATTCCCATAACCAAGCCGCCACATTGCACTCGTCCGACCGCTCCGCGGTGTTTATTGGTTGAAGGGAGGTGTTGTGAGGCTTTGGAGGAGTGATTGGAAGGACGTTGAGCCTTATCTAGGCTCATTGGAAGTTGAGGTAGTACAGATCGCACAGTCGCCGTCTCGCTTTGGAGCTCCACCGCCTCGCGCGACTCAGAAATTTCTTTTGATTCGGAGAAGAAGATTGAACAGTCCACCGCCCCGCGTCAGTCCACACCGCGACCCGGCAGAAGCTTTCAGTAGAAAAAATTGGTTCTCACCACCGCCCCGTGGTGAAGCATACCGCCCCGCGGCAAGACCCTAGTGAATGTCTGTCTTTGGTTTGGTAGTCTGATCACCTTGGTTGCTGCTGCCAGGATTCAGACTGACACTATTCCTCAGTCGATCATGCTTGTTCGCTACGGTATTCCATTTCTGCGACGGTGTGGTATGTTGAGCAACTCCCAAGAGCAATTCATCTGGTGTTCTTTTGGAGGTCATATGCTGCGCCTTCCTCGTCATTTTACCTATCTGTGGGATTTCACACAGTGGTTCATTCCTTCCGACGCTGAGGTCATTCGTCCCATCTCTGAGGGTCGATTCCAGGCTGTTGTTCCTATGGTTATTGATCCTCCTATGTATGCTGTTGCTTCTTCTTCTGCATCTACTTCTGAGGTTCCTTGGGATGAGGTGTTTGCTCGTTTTGATGCTTTCACGCTGGATCAACACGCTGCAAATGAGGGGATGCTGACTCGCCTGTAGACTTTACAGACTGATATTGAGAGTGATATTACGAGCCGGTTGAGTTCAGCTGAGACATCCATGCAGGAGAATTATTTTGGGTGGTACCCATATCCGCCAGGCTATCCACCATATCCACCCTACCAGTGAGTTTATTTTCTCTTTCCCCCTATTTAGTTCTGTCTTCTTTTCTACATCGAGGACAATGTGTGATTCAAGTGTGGGGGAGGGATTTAGACTTGCTGCCTATCATAGTTAGTGTACATAGTTTGTTTATGCATTTCAATTTTGCATCTCAGATTCGAGCTTTTTATTTTCTAAAAGAAAAAAAAAGCCATAAATATGAGAAAAAGGCAATCAAAATCCTGGGATGAGCTGAAAACCCGAAAGGGCGGTTCAGGTAATAAGCAGGTAGTCCGACTGGTATAGACCGGTGCAAAAATGGACTGGAGTGATGTGAGTACATGAGAGATGTCTAGCAAAATGAAATGAGTGGCTAGGTGAAAACCCGAGAGGGCGCCTAGGCAAAATGAGCGTAAAAAAAAAGAAAAAAAAGTGAATTTTAGGATCATTCTGGAGGTTGGCGTCATAAGCTGAGGTGATATAAGGAGATCGGGTAGGTCACTCTGGAGTGATAAGGAGCTAGACAGGAGTTAGGAATAGATTTATCTCGCATCACTTGTTTTGGTTGTCTGGAGCTGATTGTTGAGATGTTGTAATTACTGGTATCATGTTTGCTCGCACTTCCTGAGGCCTTGGTATTGGATGGTTGGAGTAGGATTAGTTTTAATTTACTCAGGGACGAGTAAAGGTCTAAGTGTGGGGGAATTTGATAGGTGTCATTTCATGCACCTTAACTAGTGATTATTAACATGATTTAGATGGAGTTTCGGTATAGATTTAGGCTAAGTCTGTAATCCAGAAGAAGGGTTGAGAAGTGAAGATATCATAGGATTTACAGCTTAATGAAGGATGGAGAAGATGAAGGAGAAGATCTGCTTAAGACTCATGGAGGAAGGCTACCATCACTTGGTAGTACAGAAGAGCAGAAGATGAAGACTTGAAGAAGCTGTACTTTGCCGCCCCGCGCAGGGTTCCTGAATCGGCTTTGCTACCCACCTGTGCTTGGAGAGGGGCCGAGTGTTCCTGTACCCGGGGAAGGGCCGAGTGTTCCTGTGCCCGGAGAGGGGCCAAGTGTTCCGATGCCTAGGGAGGAGCCGTGTGTTCCGGGCCCTAGTAGCTCGAGGAGGCCGACACTGGAACCCGAGGACGGTCCACCTCCAAAGAGAAGGTGTCAAGGGTCCGATGTGTACAGGAATCTCTTCAAGGCACCTCGAGGAGGACAGTAGCATGTCTTAGTGATTCTATTTTCCAGTTGTTTTGTTTTAGTTGTTTTAGAGCCCTAGCCTCCTCACAATTTTGTCCCATCGTTTAGGAGGACAATTATAAAACTTATCGAACATGGTTTCAATTCATTTCATCAATAAAGTTTGCCAGTTTGATCTACTTCGAATCAATTTCATGTATTGTGCGTACTTAAAGTGTGATATTAATGTTGTGAAGTACTTGGATAATTGATCGGCAAACAGATGGTGAACACAAGAAACACAATCCGTGCTGGTACTAGACGGAGTAACAACCCAAGGCTGAATCTGAGAAATGCCTCTAACTAGGGGGATGAGAGTGAGTCTGTCTCTCACAATAACCCCGCAGGCAATGGCCAAGTTCAGGCTAACCCTCAGGTGGTGTTCGACGCTGTGGCCATAGAGGCCATTCGTGGGATTGTTATGCAGGCGGTCACCGATATAATTCGGCCAGTTGCACCGCATGCACAAGGTGGTCCAATTCCTCAGGTTATTCCTGAATTTGAGGAGCCGGTGGATCATGTACCTCAGGTCGATGCCGTCAGGAATAGAGGGAACTACGGTCGGGCCTTAAAGGTCATTAGCTCAATGAGGTCTGACGGCTACGACGGTACTGGAGAACCAGTCAGAGTGGCGTATTGGTTCTCGTACATGGAGCGGTTGTTTAGGAACGTCGATTGTACTGAGGCTAAGAAAGTGCACATTGTTTCCCTTCAACTTAAGGATGTGGCTAACGAATGGTGGGAGAGCACTGGTTTAGCTGATCATCCCGGGTTGAACTAGGATATGTTCAAAACAAAGATGACTGACCGTTTCTTTTCCCGTGCTATGAGGGAGGAGAAGCATAAGGAGTTTCTTTACCCTAAGACCGATGGGTTGAAGGTGACTGAGCTTGCAGCTAAGTTTAATCACCTGTTGCAATATGCTGGACCGGAAGTATCGAGTGAGGAGCAGAAGATCTGGCATTTCCACGAGTGGATGAACCCAGACATCAAGCCGTTGATGGTGCGCCATGGCTGCTCTACTCTGGAGCAGTATGTGGACGCCGCTTACAAGCTTGAAGCGACTCTAGAGGAGTCGGCAGAGAAGCGTAATCGCCAGAGACCGGCGCAGAGCCAGCCTCAGGCTAGTGGGTTTAAACGACCCGCACCACCGTCGCATTTTGCCAAGTCTGGTCGGGCTAGAACTGAGGTGACGCAGTCAGGTCCTACTCAACTCTCGGGCCAGGGCAAGAATCTGATTCAGTGTTATAACTGCGGAACGTCGGGGCATAAGAGCAATGAGTGCCCGAAGGGTAGGAGGACGTGCTTTGCATGCGGAAAGGAGGGGCATTTGCAGACTTTTTGTCCGCAGAAGGAGGCTGAGTTGCAACAAGGGTCAGTTAGCCATAACAACCGACCCCGATTCAAGTCTGTTGGACCTCCAAGTACCTCAATACAGACTACTTCTCAGAACAAGGGAAAAGCCCCAGCTGTTCTAGTGGGTCATGGTCAGCGGCTGTATGAGACGCGTGAGGCTGACGGACCCAACGCTCCAATTGCCCAAGGTACTCTATAACTTCACTCTACATCAGTTTGCATATTGTTTGATTCTAATGCCACTCATTCCTTTATTTTGGAGAAGTGTGTAAGTAAGTTAGGGTTGAAATGCAATGAATCTTGCGAACCTTTTGTGGTGAACCTTCCAAATGGTGAACAATTTGTAGGGACCAAGTGTCTGTCGGAATTTCCGATTACTATTCAAGGTCGGAAGTTTGAAGCGGACTTGATCTGTATAGCCATGGCTCCATACGACATTATTCTCGGGATGGATTGGCTGACGCGTCATGGGGCGGTAATCGATTTTAGCTCAAGGACAGTGACAGTTTCATCTGGAGGCCAGTTTGTGTGCAAGTTCAAGGGTCGTAATGACGCTAATAACGGAAAGCTCATCAATGCGATGGCTGCGTGTAAGCTACTTTGACAAGGTTGTGTCGGGTACCTGTGCTATCTGGATAAGCCCAAGAAGGATGAGACTTCAGTTCACGATGTTCCTGTCATATGCGAGTATCCGGATGTTTTTCTTGATGAGATTCCCGGTTTACCCCCAAATCGTGACGTGGAGTTCACTATTGATCTCGAGCCTGAAACCTCGCCGATTTCTAAAGAACCTTATTGGATGGCTCCAGCGGAGATGCAAGAGTTGAAGAAATAACTTGAGGACTGTTTTGGGGCAAAAAGATCAATCGACCTAAATCGCCTTAGACGGGGTAACGAGTCGATCGGATAATATAAAATAAATCCAAACCAAATAAACAATCAACCACGTAAAGAACAAATGCAAAATTATAGTATGATATATTGATCAAATGATGACAGAATCGAATCGATGTACAACTTATCCTTGAGGAATAAGAGATCAGGTCTTGTCCGACCGGCTATTCTGATGGCTCGACCGGCTATAATCAGACAATGCTCCAGAGAAATTGAACGGGGATCAATATGCTAACAAGCTTTTTTGAGAGCTGAGTAGGTGAGTGTTGCTCATAGACGCGTCGTTTGTCGATCATTCTCTCGTGGTCTATTTATGGTATCTTCTCCTTCGTTTATTACTGTCTTCGTGATATTCTCCATTTATTCCCATGCGTGATCTCTGGGATTCTTCTTTAATGGCATCGTAATCTCGCGCTTGATTTTATTACCGTTTGCCTTTGATCGAGCAATTAATGCCCTGGGCGAAATTCTCGGGGGTGGTTGGATCCCATGCGTTTCGACGAGCGTCTGACGCCTCTCTTCAGTCTTCTCGGCCTACTTCTCCGCTTGGATCTTGACCCAATCTGCTTTGCATTGATTCCATTGGAGCATGTTGGGCCCAACAATAGCCCCAAGTTGTTTTGGGCTCAAGGCAGCTGCGAAACGGGAGTCCAAACAACTTCCCTTGCACACGATCTCCACCCTCCGATCTGGGCGCGACAAGCGAGGGCTACGTGGCGTCAATCTCGTGGTGTGATGGGACGTCTCCTGACGATTCCCTCCATAAATACGAATTAAGTTCTGGCGGTTTTACTTCATCTTTTTCCCTTTGCTCTCTGATTTGGTAGGCTCTCTAGGCTTCTCAAAAAATTGTTTTTCGATTTCCCCCTCTTTCTGTTCTGGAAATGGTTTCTAGCGATTATTTTGAGTCGTCTTCTACTCACTCGAACTCGCTCATGGAGTCGAAAAGATCGACTCGGTCGATCGATCGATTGCCGATTTGTTCCATGCTCAAGACCCGACTCTGAAGTCTGAAGTCGATGGCGTTTCTCCCTTGGACTGCATCGGCGAGGCGGGGTGTTCTGCGTGGAAGGTAAGTCGTCTTGTCGAATCTCAAGTTTATATGTTTTCTTTCTCGTAAAACTGGTTGGTTTTGAGTTTTTGATTTTGTCTTTCTTTTTCCAGACTTTTCAGTTTCTCTTGGGTGCATATTCTGGAGTCAAGGAGATGGTTGCTAAGGCTGAGGACAGGGCTTCTAGGTCAGAGTCCGACCTGGCGTCTCTGAAGACCAAGGTGGAAGAAGCCGAAAGCCGCTTCAGGGACGATGAGCGCCGCTTCGCTAGGGAGCTGAAGAGTTTCCAAAACGAGTTGGATGTTTGTCGGAAGGAGCTCAGCAAGAGTCAGACAAGTGTTGAAGAGAGGGTTAAGCAGGCTAAGATCGAGGTTGGTCGGGTCGCAGGCGACGTAGGCGCTTTGTACGCGTTGAAGTCGCGTGTCGAGATGATTAAGGAGTTTGAAGAGGGCAAACAGGAGACCTGGGACTTGAAGGCGAAAAAGGAGACCATGGATACCCTGTTTCCGAAGGGGAATCCTGGTGCGGAGATGTTCCAGCTGGCCGGCGTCGGAGAAGAGTCTCCGGACGAAAGCGCTGGTGAGGATGAGGCCCATTCCGGCGACACTGTGCCGATCGAGCCCTAACCTTCTTCCGACCCGACTCCTATTGAAGGTAACACTGCGACCCCTGACTCTTGACTTTTTCGTAAATGACTTGTGGTCCCACCTGCATGTGGGTAGAATATTTTTTGTTTTGGCAACCTGTCCACCATCGCGGGTCGCAGAATGTGTTTTTTAAGAATGCTTGAAGTCCTACATGCGTGTAGGCAGACAATATGTTTTGGCGACCCGTCCACCATCGCGGGTCGCGTGGATGTAAAAAAAGTTAGACTTTTATTGACGTAATCTGCTTTACAAAGGGTCGATCTTGTTTCGTGTCCGCGTATTTTGTCGGATTCTTCTAGAGAAGATAGTCGTGACGCCTTTGTTCTGTGTCGGGTCTGCCCGTGTGTTCCGTCAAGTAGGGCTTTTGTTAGGAAACGGAACTCAGGAACCTCAGTTATCATGAGAGTTCCTTTTCTCAGTTTCTCTACTTTTGAAGATGACAAATACTTTGATACTAATATTTTATCTCAAAGATGTGTTTAAAGGAACCACAGGACAGTCATTGAAACCATGGAAGCCAAACAAGACAAAGAAACCAAACAAGCAAGCCAAAGGAACCCAGAAGTGCAACACGTGACTTTGCTTTTCCCGATAAAGTTGGGAACGGTGAACCTCGGACAAAAGATGGTGAAAGCGACATGAGAAGAGCTTCTAAAGTCTTCCACCATCCAAAGGAAGCTCTGAAGCTGTCTGGGTTGCTGAACCTCGGACAAAGGTTGGTGAAAGCGACATGTCAAAAAGGCTGTCACCATCCAGAGGAAAGTTCCAAAGTGTCTAGGTTGTTGAACCTCGGACAAAAGGCGTTTGACAACGACATGACAGATTCGTCTTAAGCCTTTGACCAACCAATGTGGATTCTGAGTTGCCTAGGTTGTTGGTACATGTTTAAGTCAGCATGAATTAAGGATCACCACACAACCTAGGTCAAGCTTGCTCTGTGGGAACCAAGAGAAGACTCAACTTCGAGAATACACTATATAAGGAAGATAAGCTCCAGTGCTATCTTTAAGCACTACAACAAGAATTACACTTCATAGCAAACATCAAAGTGTGAGCTCTCAACCAGAACATCAACTTAAACCAAGATCAAGAGGAACCAGTCAAGGAACCTGAGAGCTGTGTGCTAGTTCCTGTGACTGTAAGTGAGTTAGTTCCTTAGTGCTTAGGACTGCTTCTTGGATCGATTATACTTTCTGTAAAGTTTATCTAGGATTGTCTAACTGTGTGTAAGACAAAGAAATTGTGTGTTTGTTTCTAGGGTAATCTGTAACCGAAGTGATAAGAAATCAAGAAGTAGACCTTGAAATCCTTTCGAAAGAAAGATAGTGGTTTTTATCCTAGATTGCTAGTTGGCAATCGAAGGTTTCCACTATAAGGAACTTGTTCATTTATATTTGATTGTTTATTTCCGCTACGAAGGGAACTGTAATCTGTATTCTCAGTTCCCTTGTTCTTAATCTAACAGTCACGATCCTACAGCTTTCCACGTCGTATATAAAAAAGGAGGCATTGTAATAACCCCTAAAAGTCCCAAACTGTCATACAGGACTGCCTCGGACATTGCCTTGATCAGACAGAGGATGCTTACAGCTCAGAGTCGACAGAAGTCGTATGCTGATCTGAAGCGCAGGAATGTCGAGTTTGAGGTTGGTGACAAGGTGTTTGTCAGGGTGTCACCATCCAAGGGTGTGTTCTGGTTCGGCAAGCGTGGAAAGCTCAACGCTCGCTACGTGGGACCGTTTGAGATCCTTGACAGAGTTGGATCTCTAGCGTAGCGTTTAGCATTGTCGCCGTCGGCGCATCCAGTGCATAATGTGTTCCACGTGTCTCTGCTAAGGAAGTATGTGCCAGATGTGTCTCATGTGCTGAGTTATGAGGACATTGAGATTCAGGCAAATGATACCTACGAGGAGAGACATGTGCGTATTCTCGAACGCCGCGAGAATTACTTGAGGAACAAGGTGGTACCATTAGTGCGGATCCTCTGGTCCAAGTCGGGATCTGAGGAGGTAACTTGGGAAACCTGGGAGACTGAGTCTGATATACTTAGTCATTTTTCCGAGCTGTTTTCGGCCTAGTTTCGGGGTCGAAACTTTTTTTTAAGGGGGATGTATTGTAATAACCCCTAAAAGTCTCAAACTGTCGTTTTGTAAGAAAAACGTATTGGGAAATTTATGTAATCTATGTAATCACCTTTTTAAGGTATTACTGTACGTTTAATAAAAATTTGGGTCCTAAAGTATTTGGGAGTGCTAAAGTAATAAGATTTAGCATGTCCTCAAGCAAGACCCGCGACCAAAGACCCAGGGACGCGATCGCGGCAGTTCCGCGACCGCGGTTGGAATCTGCGGGCGCGGATTCACCCAGAACCCAAACCGCGATCGCGGCTCTGTTTCCGCGACCACGGAACTCTGTTCACCTTCGTCTTCCTCGAGCTTCCAGAAGGCGACGCTCGATTTTCCCTCGTTTCTTCAACGCTCGCCGGTGAGGGGAGGGCAACCGTTTGAGTTGTCGGTGAGAGGGTGCACGGCTCCTCCTCCTTGGCTATAAAAAGGAGCCCGGATCAACCTCATTCTCCATCCATAACTCCATTTCTATCTCTCGTGTTTTCGTCGTCGCCGGAGTTCGCAGTCATCGCCGGAGTTAGTGTTCGTCCCTTGTGAAGTCGGGGAATGGTGGTAGTAGTGAGCATTCGTCCAAGGAGTGAAGAAGCCAGCCTCGTCGTCGGTAAGCTCGTGTTCGTCTCCAAGTCGTCGTCGGGATGGGCATCCGCGACCGCGGTTATGCCAACCGTGACCGCAGCTTGGCCCAGGAATCTGCGACCACGGATATGCCAACCGCGACTGCAGCCTTGCCCAGCAAGCGCGACCGCGGCCTTGCCCAGCAAGAGCGATCGTGGCTTTGGCAACCACGATCGTGGCTTAGGCCTTTTTACCTTTCGTTCATTTCGTTTATTCGTTTCGTTTCGTATCTCTGTGTCGTATCGTATCTAACTTAGGGTTTCGTCTTATATCCCGTCGTCGTCGTAGGAATCCGTACTCAGATTCCAGTCTCCAGATCTCGGAACCCGACATCTTTGATTCATCTAGACTAAGGCAAGCGGCGGTTCGCTCTTGCTCATTATTCCATGTTTCCCTTGATTATCAATTAATTGATTGTTAATTAAGATGGGGTAAAAGTTGTTGTTTTCTGTTTGGGAACAGATTTAATGAAACAATGTGTTAAATTATGAATCTATAATAGGTTGTATATATTGCTAGAAACAACGCTATTATACATGATATTACCGTAATGGTTGTGGTGTGGATATCTGTATGAACTTACATGTGTAGTTAGAACGAGTATTCGTAGGAACGCTATGTACCTTGCGAGGTCTAGTCGTTTCTTTATAACTGGTATTAGGAGGATTTTTCCCTAGTACTTTCTGATCATGACCGTACCCTTATTCAGGGTAGGTGCACACAGCTGGTGCCAACAATCGGGATTAATTCCCAAGATATCTCTCGTGTCGAGATGATATGTAATAAAAGCTTTAACGTGAATGTATATTTTGGAATTAAATAAGATAAGTGTTGTTATGCACATAATCAATATACCTTCGGACGAGGAGTACAACGTGGAAACCGCTCGGACTCTTGTTAGAGTAAGTCTTCTTTCCAATCTGGATTCGCATTGCGCGGTGAGGTTGGTCGTGGACCCAAATAATCAAGGTCGTGTTTTAAACCTGTGTGAAAACTTAACGTTCTCAAACACTTGTCATACGTTTCCCATAAGACTCAACTTCTTTGGAGTCTTCTCTTCATACGTTTCCCATAAGACTCACTTCTTTTGGAGTCTTCTCTTGATCATTCCTTTTCTTATGTTTCTGTAGAAGTGTTGAGGTTCACTGTCGTCATCGGCTATTATTCGAGAAGTGATGGGTGTAACCTAATACGACTACTTAGAACTAGGGGTGTGCAGATTCGGATCGGACCGGACCGAAAATGCCCAGACCGGACCGAGGGAATTACGGTACGGTCCGCGGTCCACATATTTCTAAAATTCCGGGTCCGGTCCGGTCCAAACCCGGCCGATTTCCGGTCCGGACCGGATGGATCGGTTTTCTATTGTTTTTAATTTAATTTTATATATTAATACCTCATAACACTATTAAAAATTAATTTCTACTATAAATATAAATAAATAACAAAATATATTGTCTAATATTATACACAATACTTATAAAAATAGGGAAAATAATTTTTTTTTCATTTATATAAAACTAAAAAATAAAAAAATATGTTTATCGGTCCAAGACCGGACCGGACCGAATCATACCGGTCCGGTCTCCGGTCCAAGGATTGTAAAAATTCCGGTCCGGTCTAGACCGGATGCACAGCGCTACTTAGAACCTTTTTATTTGTACCCTTGCATAGTCTTGTTTTAGACTAACCAACCGGTTTTATTCCTTGCATGGTTGGCTGGTGTCATCCGTCTCATACGGCACATCAGGTAAACTTCTTCTTCCGTGAAGGCTAGAATCCGATGTTGAGGGCAGATGGTGATTTAAGTGTTTTTCCAAGGTTGAAGATCTTAGGCATGAGATCGCTCAGATCAAAACCGGCCCCTTCATGGCGTTTATTAATTTTCAAGACTTCCGTTGTATTAAACAATTCTGTATTTGGTTTGTTAAACAGTTGTAAAACCATGACGTTGGTTCGAATATTATTTGGGTAACGTTTATGACATTTAATAAAGTTTTCCAACATTATACTATTTGTTAGTAAAACGGTAAGCCTTGGGTGACCCCGGGTGTGTATCCTGAGGTCACTGGCGGTAATATTTCCAAAGGTATTTTGGGGGTGTTACAAGAACAGTAGGTGAACTGGGTTCGAGAGAGGTGAACTGGGCTCAAGTGGTTATTAGGACTGAACCGGGTTTTGTGAGCAACTCCGGCTTGGCCGGTTGGATGGCTTGCACCTGGATTATGTCTGGTGACTTGGTCTTGGGCCGTGTTGAAAAGAGAGGCCCGTTATGGAGCCTTGGCCCAGCTTGAAGACACGTCTCCTCCGCGGTCCATTTGTGGCTTCTAAGTGAAACGCAGTGTCTTGATGATGGCTCCCTCCTTGACCTAGCTTTATATAGCTACTTGACATTGTTGTTGTCAGTTCATTCCTACGACGTTTCCATTTACAAAGAGAAAAGAGAGAGAGAAGAAGGAGAGCTCCTCGCTCGCGGTGGCTTCCACGGTGGTTGTCCAGTCTCCGGCGGTGTTCGTTGGTGTTTGCAGTGGCAAGTTCAGAGAAACTTCTATCTCGAAGCTTCTCCAGCCTTGATTGGGGGCCGAAACCCTTTCGCTCGTCTTTCTTCTTTGTCTCTTGTTTTCTGGTTCTCTGTGTGTTTTGTCGTTCTCGTTTCTTGGCTTGTAACCTTGCTTGAACTCTCTGTAAATTAGTGCATGCTTGAAGTGAGTCTCCCCGCTGAGACTCCGCAGAGTAGGCTTTGCCGAACTGCGTGAACATTTTCTTGTATCCTTTCTGCTTTACGATTCTTTAGTTGTTTAATTTAAACTTGTAAATCGTCCGATTGTGGTTTGGATCGGTCGAATCTGTTTACTGAGATTTTACAATAGTTATATCAAAGCCATACTAAAAGCGACAATATGTATCAGAATCCGCTACAGGTCTACAACGTTTAAAATATGACAAGTCTAATGTCGAGCACGCTCTGATACCATGCTAAAATATAGATTTTTAGTTTGAAAAAATGTTTTTTAATTATTTCCACCGATAAACTATATATATTCAATTATTTATAAATATGAAATTTTTATCACACACAATATATATAGCTAACTACTCTAACCAATAAGTCATGTTGTTATAGAACTATACTATATATGAGTCAGTATTACAATATAAATCGATTGGCTTGCAATACAATTTGTCTCACGAGTCACGATATTAGAATGGATTCGACCCAACTCACATCACAAAAAAAAAAACAATAACACTAATCAATTTTCCTTACATTATATTTTATTAGAAAAGAATTAGAATGGAGGTGAGAAGCTAAAGATACGGTTTTTCTTACAATTGAAACCAGCAAAAACCTACAATATCTCCACAAATTTTATTTTAATTTTTTGGGGTCGAAACCACAAATTGTCAAATTAATAACGAAGTTTCATAATCTTTTACTCGATTTCCAACAAAACATTCATTTAAAAATCGCAAGAAATACGTCTAGAATTCGGGAGAGAAAAAATTATACGATCCACACCTTAGCTAGAGATCGTGAATGACATAAAATAATCAATTAATTTAATACAAAAAAAAATCTGGAAAAAAATTCGCCAGATTTCAACAGCTGTAGATCTAGAACACTGTGTGCCATTTCGTGGCCGTAGCTTTCGCAACTCACCTACCTAAACACGTACACTTATTTTTCTCCTTTTAGCATTAATTATTATTTAATGAATTACCCAATCAAATTAATTATTACGATTAGGAAAGACAACCAATTTGACCAAAAAAAAGGAAAGACAACCAATTAAAAAGGGCAAAATTGGGAAAATGTCAAAGAAGAGGTCGTACTCGTTGCCAGCCGAGCTAGGGTAGGTCAAATAATTGATCAAAGTGTGTACCAAAAGAAGAGTTCAAATTCATTAAAAAAAAAAAAAGAGTTCAAAGAAAACAAGTCAGAAATAGCCATTTCAAACATATTTAATTTTATAGAAATTCCTGTTGATATCCCTGAGTTTAGGGTTATTCATATTGGTGTCTCACGATTAGATTTTTTCCTGTTGGTATCCCTAAGGTTTTGATTTATTCGTTTTGTAATCGAAATTTTTCATATCCGTATCATTTCGGTTCAAATTGATCAAATTGAAGCTCATCATTATGTTTATTGACATCAACTTAGTAGGATTCGACTCCTAAAATAATCAAATCCATACCCGAACCATTCCGATTTGAATTCTTAAGATCGAAACGGATTGTTGCTTCGAAATTCAAATCGACATGGTTCGAACATGGATTTGGGTATTTTAGGAGTCAAATCTTACTAATTTGAGGGCGAGGAACACAATGGTAGACTTGGATTTAATCAATTTGAACTAGAATGGTACAAATATGAAAAAGTTTGATTACTAAGCAAACAAACACAAACCTTAAGGACACCAACAGGAAAAAACTTAATCGTGGAACACCAACAGGAATAATTCTAAACTCAGGGATATCAACAGAAATTTTCCTTAATATTATAATCACCGCCACTAAAACCACGTTAATTATATAATTACAGATATATAATAGTATGAATACAACTTTTGGGTTCAATTTACTTGACTTTATTATTATTTGGTGAGACTAACTTCTGGTCTTACTCTCCCACCGTGTTTTGCATGGGTAAATTTTTTAATATTATTTTTGCTTCAGTTATTAACTATGATCGAGTATCTTTCCATTTGTGTTTTCGTTATAAATTATTCACCGATCAAAATAAAATGGAATGACAAATTAAATTGGTTGAGTGAAATTATGTATTTGAAATTTTGAACTCTCATAATGTTGTAATATATGGTGTATAGATTATGGTTAAAAAATTTGAATCCTCGTATAGGTAATTAAAATTACTCTTTATTTATAAAATGACAGAAAGGTTTTCACTAAAATACCATTGAAAACTTTTCCAATGATCATAAGAATTCAACAAAATTAATTAGGTCGAAACAATATCTAAAAACTTTGCCAATAATTTGGAGCTAGCTAGCTAGCTGAATAATCATAAGAATACAAAAGTAGATAATTATACTATGAAAACATAGTGTGTGTTGTCATAATTAAGATGGAAGTAGTTCCCAAATAAGCCAATTAATATTGCCATGGCAACAAATTAAAATCCAGCTATATATATATTATTGTACTCATCTATACGGTAACCACTACTCATATATCTGGTATCCACCACAAAATGTCACGAAAAGTCGTTCTGATATCTCAAAAATAAATAGGTTTTATATATAGATTTGGGTTCCCGTGCAAAATAGACTTCCCGTGCGAAATACGAAGCAATCTCGACCGTACGTTTTTTTTTTTTTTGGTCAACAATTTTTTTTTTCATTTTCGTCTCGTGATCATTCTGAAAAAAAGCTTATATAGAAGGTTCACGAATAAGCACTAGATATTCATTTATTTATACATTCACGTTCACAAATAAGCACTGAATGTTCAAAGACATGTGTTGGAACATGATCATGTTATATGTGAACTTATACGGCACATACAATGAACATATAGTACTTATATGTGAACGTTAATAATTGTCTATTCCAAAACGATCAGAGACAATAAATAAATAAATAAATAATAATTGTTGACCGAAAAAAAAAATTGTCATATTTACGGTTATGCCACCGCGTCACTATTCACTATCCCTCCTCTTTTTTTAAGAGTACAGTGCCCTTGAATATTACCCCCCAGATAATGAACATTATCGCTCAGAAAATAAACATATGGTATCTATTTATATATATTGATGTTTTTTTACGGAGTATATAATATTTTTGGATTTTCTAATTAATTGTCTATCTAATAGCAAATATTATGCTTTAGATAATTAGATCGAAACATTCGGAATCTACAACATAGGATAACAGACTCTAGTAAAAAGTAATTACAATGGGTAATAATATTTGTACTTAATTAGTCCGGATATAAAGGGTACGTTCTGATCAATAGAATTAGATTAATGACCAAAAAATCCTTGTATCAACTACTCTCTCTGTCCCATAATATAAGCTATATTTTTCATTTCGGATGTCCCAAAAAGTTCACCACATTTAGCCCTCGTTTGGTTCAATGCAGGAATTAAAATTCATGGGAAGTAAGTTCCCAGGAAGTGTATTTTCCAGGAATTCCAATTCCTAGGAAGTAAAAATATATGTTTGGTTCAAATTTACTTCTTATGAATTCAATTCCTGTATTTTGTTTGGTTCAACTTGACAAATACAGAGAAATTATTTAAATTTACTATTATACCCTTTATTTTTTAAACTTATATATTATCCCTTTTTATACAAAGAAGGTATCAAAATTACAAATTAAATCAATTTGAAATCATTAGCTAAAGCTAAAACCAGCTAGTCTGTTGTTGCTGTTAAGAAAACTATTTTATTCAGACAAAAAAAAAACTATTTTATTATTTATATCAAAATGAAGCAATTAGAAAACATAGAGTACCACTACATGCAAAGTTGTGATTAAAAACAAAATGATTAACGAGAATATCTTGAAAGTGTTCCTAAAATGACAAAGAGAAAGTTTCTAATGGTCATACGCAATGAGCAAGACAAGGTATTGGGCGTAGAGAGAAGACGGAGAGAAGAGGCTGGCAACTTCACCAAGAAAAAAGTGGGAACTTTAGATTTCCCGGAAAATATTGGGTTGATTTTATTAAGAAAGAAATGAGTAAATTTTGAGGGGAAAAAAGGTAAATTAATAATTTATTATTAAAAGATTACAGAAAGTGTAACTTACCCACTCAATCAAGGTAAGTAGAATTCCTACATTTTGGAGGAATTGAAACATCCCGGGAAGATAAAATTCTCACAATCTAATTTTTAAAAAATGAACCAAACATAGGAAAAAGTTTATACTTCCTAGGAATTTGTACTTCCCAGGAATTAAAATGCTAACCAAACAAGGGGTTACTTTTATTTCCATTTATATCCATAATTATTTCCCATATTATCCTCCTAAATTTTTTACATCTGCCCAATCTACCCTATTATATTTTGTTTTATTCTCACCCCTTACCTACCCACATCATTACATTTATTACTCTCCCCCCATAAATCACTCTCTCTCTCCCATAACTCTCTCTCTCACACTCACCAGAAATCACTCTATGAATTTCTCTCGAACTCTCTAATCTCTCATCTGCCCTCTCTCTCTCTCACACTCAAACCCTAATATCTCTCTCTCTCACACTCAAACCCTAATCTCATTTGCAGTCTCACCGCTCTCTTGAACCCTAATCTCTCTCTCTCAAACTCAAACGCTGCTCGAACTCTCCAATCTCTCCCTCTGCCCTCTCTCTGAATCTGTTTTAGGGTTGATATCCTCTGTTTTTTGTTCAAATCTGTGAACGTTGCCTTGATCTTGGTCTCTGGATCTTGGTTTGTTGATATTTGTGGGTGGATCTTGGTTTTTGAATCTTGGTTTCTAGATCTCGTCTCCTCTTCTTCATCATCTCTGGATCTTGGTTTGTTGATATTTGTGGGTGGATCTTGGTTTATGGATCTCGTCTCCTATTCTTCATCATCTCTGGATCTCATCTCCTCTTCTTCGTCATCTCTAGATCGTGTTCTCTAGATCTTGGTTTCTGAGAATGAGCTTTCATTGGACAACGAGCTCTGAAGATGGCATGGCGCCCCCGAAGCAGAAGAAATCTCCTTCTGTCTGCTCTCAATACCCTAAGTGTGAATGGGGAAAGCAGTGCCAAGGAGCTCACAGCTTCAGTCCCCATTACTCCGAAGATACTGTTGAGGGTGGATGTGCTCCGATGGCCAAGGTGGATGAAGAAGTTGTAGATCAGCCCTCCAAGTCCCCGGAGAAAGAAGCAGGGCCCTCTTGAAAAAATACCCCACCTGAGGTAGAGATTATTATAATCTCTGATGATGAATTCGATGATTGACTTCTAAACTCTGTCCTCTGTTGATTGCATGTTCAATTTGGTTACTCTATTGCTGTTGATTTTGATTGCATGTTCTATTTGCATGCTCTGGATGTTGATGGATGAATTTTACTCTGTTGTTGTTGATTTTTACTTTGTTGTTGTTGTATGCATGTTCTAGATGCTCTGGTTATCTGATGTTGTTGTATGCATGCTCTGGATGTTGATGTTTTTAGACATTTTTATTGTTGTTGTTGTATGCATGCTCTGGTTATGCTGTTGACCTCTGTTGTTGTCTTATTTATCATGTTAAGGCCCCTTTTATAAACATGATTACCTGGTTTCTGTCTTGTTCATTTATCTGCAAATGCTCTTGTTCATTGATCTACCTGGTTTCTGTCTTGTTCATTGATCTGCAAATGCTCTTGTAATTACATGGTTTCTATTGTTGTTATGTTAGTGTTGTGTAAATGGCCTTGTGTCAGTGATGCTTGGGGACATCTAAGTTTTTGTATTGATAATCAATGATGAAGTCTTTGAATACTGAGATGCATGCTCATGTAAATTGACTATATTAAGTTGCCATAAGAAACCAGTTTATATTGACTGAATGTGGCTTATGGGTATGCTAGTGTTGTGAAAATGTAGTTGTGTCAGTGATGATTAGGGACAACTGAGATTATAAGTCTATAATCAAGGATGAAGTCTTCTTAAAATGAGATGCAACTTCATGTAATTCACTGCATTAATGTCCTATGAGAAATCGATTTATATGACTGAATGAGGCTTATGGTATTCTTAGTTTTTGTCAATGGGCTTGTGTCAGTGATGATTGGGGACATCTGAGATTAAATTGTTAAATGTTTCTTAGGTTATAAAGGTTGTTTTTATTGTTTGACTTTTGATGTTCAGTGATGTCAGTGATGAACTTGTATGATTACAAGACTTACAATGTTCATGCATGCTTACAGAAGTTGCCAAAAGTTTCATGCTTTTAAGATTTACTATGTTCCTGCATGATTACAAAATATAGTAATGCGTAAAACATTTGCTATGTACTTGCATGCTTACAAAACATTTACTGTGCAAAACATTTGATATTATTGTCTAGACTAGCAAAATATTTGTTAGTCTAGACAATAATATCCTGCTCTTCTTCTTGAGTTTCTTCTTCTATATAAGTTGATGTTCCTTCTTCTCTGTGTTGATGTGCATTTGATGGACCTGCTTCTGCTTGCATTCCTTGTGCACCCCCATGAACAATGCCCCATGCTTCCATAACTACCTACATTGGTGCATGAACTTCTCTTGGCAGAATTCCTTGAGCTTCCAATATCTTTTTATTATTATGTGGAACATCATAATCATTGTCCCCTTTGCTTTTGAGTATTTCATTCATAACATATTGTAATGTCATCCACACATTACTTAATGTTTTAGAGTCTAGTTCATAAAATGTTTCATGAACTGCATCTAACATGTGATCAACATTCTTAGGCATCTTTTTGTGCATCAGTGATTGAATGCTCCTAAAAATCCTAGATCTAATATGTTTAAATCAGGGCTATTAGGTGGTTGTTGAGTCAAAATAAATGTAAATCCTTCCTCTTGATATACTTGCTGCCATTCTGCATCATGTTGAGTTATATGAGCTTTTGCATTGTCCTGTTGTATAAATATCACCTTGTGGTGTCCATTTTGTGGCCAATTTGTCTTGATTGCTGAAACTATTTGGTTAATTAACATACTCCTTGTCACCTTCTTGTTTACTGATTCAACTAGATTGGTCACCAATGTCCCCTTTCGTCTGTTTTTTGATGATCTCTTTGCTGGCTCTGTGTATGTGAATGGAAAAATACCAATTTTTTCCAGCAAAGGTACATTGCCCTTCTGAATTGAACCTTGGTCTAGCTACTGCAGCAGTGAACATTACTTTTGGAATGAACTTGCTTGAACTAGTTGCTCTGTATTTGCCATTCTCATGTTGTGCTAGATAGACCATGTGTGACTTCTTGCTCAAATAAAACCATTTCTCATCCAAATGAACAAAGTCATACATTGGATAATATTGTCTCTTTGTTTCTGTTATATCACCTTGTAGTAGCCTTAGCACCCAATCCAGTCTTGTCACTTTGTTGTTGTCATTCAATCCTAGATGGAGTGGATTTGTGTGTGGCTTGATTTCTTCCCTCTTGATCATTCTATGAGCTGTGCTCTTTGATATGTTAAGGTTGCTTGCTAAATCTCTGATGCATAATCTCTCCCCCATATTCAGATTTGTAATAGACTCAACTGATACATGAACTCTCTTTCTACCTGAGTTATGATATTTTGTGGTGAGATTGTATATTTGGTTTGCATCCCTCTATCTCTTGGCTATGCTCCATATGTTGCTTATGCACCATCTTGATACATTAAATTGTGATGCAGCAGCATTCATTGCACCATGTTGTAGCTTTCCATTTACTGATTTGTCTACAAGCCACACCAAAATGTTCATTCTTTGTTCAATGTTGAGCCTGCTTCTGTTTGTTTGGTGATGACTTGCTGCATCACTGTGATGCTCTGTTTCTGCATGAATTGTTGTCTCTGTTGCCTCTGTTTCTGGTTCTTGGTTGAGATCAAATAGAACTTCATCTTGTTCCATATCCCCAACTGGCTAGTTGAGATCAAAGAGAACTTCATCTTCTTTCATGTCCCCAACTGACTGGTTGAGATCAAACAGAACTTCATCTTCTTCCATTTCTTTATCATCAGTAAGAAAATCATGTTGTTGGTCTGCATCATCATGTGGAAACAGAGCTGAAATATTAAGATTAAAGTCTGAAGACATAGGGAGCAGACAGTGATGTTGTTGTGAAACTTAAATGCTTTTGAACAAAGAGTAAATGGTGTTTTTTTGAAGAGAATATGTAAGGAGTTGCAGTGATGCAGAGTAAATGGTTGGTTTTGGAGAGAATATGTAAAGTTTTAATTGAGAATTAGCAATCCGTGTGACCCTAATCCTGTGTTTCTATTGGTTGAAAATATCAACCATGGAATTAAGCTTAATTATCCCCAATTATCATTAAATTCTCCTGCAATTTTGATGTACTTTTCTGCACTTTTATTGTATTTGTCTGAGCAACTCCAATTCTCCTTAATAATAGTGCAAAACTTCAAATGTGACTTATATATTGGAATAGAGGGAGTATTATCCTATGCAATATTTCGACTTAATATATCCTCCATTTGTTGTATGTCAGAAAACATATATAAATAATTAATTAATTTGAAGATCATTTTTATCGTACGTGATTGGTTTTCATATCTTTCAAAAAGTTGTTAAGGTACTTTAGCAAGATGCTCTATTTTACGGCGCTCGCCAATTTGAAATTAAGGTTTTAATTGATGGGCTTGGTTCAAGTGAGGACGCGTGGGGAGAAAAGGAATGAGGACCAATCAGATGCGTTTAATAATTCGATCGTGTCGATTTTTTTTCGAATTATTCAGTAAAAATTCGGGAAAAATTCAAAAAAAACGGGAACAATTCGGATAAAAAAATGAATATGTGTGCACATAAAATACACTGTTGTGTGCATACGCTAGAACGTGTGTGTTCATATATCATAACGTGTGTGTGCATGTGATATCAGCGCGTGTGCATGCTTGGAAACAAGTGTTCATGTTTAGAGACATGTGTGCATATCAAATACATTGTTGTGTGCATATTCCACAACGTGTGTGTGCATATGCTTCGGCGTGTGTGCATGCCCAAAAACATGTGTGCTCATGCATTGGAATAATACGTGTGTTCATATGCACCATGAGTGTGTTCATACGCCTCAACGTATGTGTTCATACGTCACAACATGTGTGTGCATATGGCCTTAGTGTATGCATGTCCAAAAACATGTGTATGCATAGTACATGACTTATGTTTACGGGTCACATCGAATGTGTTCATACACTACAACGTGTGTATGCATACGCAATAACGTGTGTGTGCATGTCTGAACAATGCTTGTGTGCATTGCCAGCAGAAGAGCGTGTGCAGAAGGGAATAATACGGCCGAATTTTTCGAAAATAATACGAACGTATCTGTTTTTTTCGCGTCCTTAATCCTTTTCTAAAACTCCATCCTCACTAGATCTTTTTCCTTAATTATATACACTATAAAATGATAAAAATGGAACAACTCTCTCAAACTTAGGATGTTTACACCATACCTTTTTCCGTTTAAAACAACGGTTTTTCTAGTGTGTGCCCATGGGCACATGCTAACAAGCTTAAATAGAAAATTTATCTTTAAAATATTTCCTAATAGAGAATTGATAAACCCTTAGCAAACAAGATTAAACTAGTGGCTAACTAAATAATTATCAAAAAAGGAGTTCTTAGAGTGTGTCCATGGACACACACTAAAAAAACCCTTAAAAGAATAGCAACATGAAATTATTGGCGCGATAGACATGTAAATTGCGTCCTTAATTAATGATTGAATGGTCCTTTCATCATTAACCACGGTGACGTATGCACGATATTTTGGAAAACTCCAAATTAGTTGGGCTACGAGTAGACCTGAGCAATCGCGGGTGCCTACTCGTCTGTCCAGCCCATCCACGTAAATAGACGGATATAATTATTATATTTAGTTTATTTTATCTGAATAATAAATGGACGGGATTCAATCACTGATAATATTTTATTTAGTCTGGATAGTCCGTTCAAAATCCTGAACTAATTTTTGAAGTTAAATAAAAAAAATATTTTTTATATCAAATTAAATCTCTAAAATTATATATAAAAATAAATAATTATTTAAACTAAAACAAACCTAATTCAACACCATTGTTGTATATATATATATATATATATTCTTATGGGCATTTTGGTTGGACATGGTTTGTAACATTGTTTTACCGTTTGTAATAAAAAGATAATTTTTTTATGGGCATTGTGCGCTAGATTGGATTTGTTATATTTCGTCTTTGACAGGTTGTCATGTTTCACGGGCTATATGGAATCCGCGGACTGTCGGGTGTCCGGGCGAATCCGAAAAACCTCTCCGGCCCGTTTTCTTGAGTTACCCGAATTCGGTCCACTCATCCGAATATGACTTTTGATCAAAACCATACCCAAATCCCGTCCGTATCTGGGTTTGCTCATGTCTAGCTACGAGTCAAACCAAGCTAAATTTTAGTCATGATTATATATGTGCCTTCGATTTAGATGAGTGTGTGGAAGGATATATTACGTACGTATACATTAATAAACTGTGGAAATAAAACTTCACTCTTACGATATAATACATATATCGAATTTCCAAAAAATAAAGTCACGAAATAGATAGTAATAAGCTTTGAAACTATCAAATGAAATTTATCCTATATATCGATCTAGTTATATATTTTAAAATAATAATACCACATAATCCTTATATATAAGGGTACCACATAATCTATATATAATATTTATTTATTTTTGATAAGATGAGAATTAGGCTAGCTTAGCGATGACGCATAGGCCTATCTAGAATATCATGTCGGATGAGAACACGAAGTTTTGAGTCAAGAGAAAAGGGTACCACATAATCTATATATAATATTTTTTGTTCTATTAAGAGATAGTAGGCCATCTATATATATTTAAAAGTTAGTATTCTAGGTCATTAAATGCTAACTTTTAAAGATAAATTAGTTTTTATTTTCATTTCGTGCCTTATTTATTTAGCACAAAATTTAAACAATTTCTCAAATCCAAAAAGTACTAAAGTGACAATTTCATATATTAACAATTATATCTAATCTATAATCGTCTATATAATATACAAAGTTTTTGATTCCCAATTATATACAATTACTACATATTAATCAATTAAAAAGTCCTCATTTTCATATCGTTGTATAACTCTTATATCTTCACGTTAAATTTTCAACATAGTTCAATTTATATTTCTATTAAGCATGAAAAACAAACATTTATATATATTTAAAATTTAGCATTCTAGGTCATTGAATGCTAACTTTTAAAGATGAATTAGTTTTTATTTTCATTTCATGCCTTATTTATTTAGCATAAAATTTAAACAATTTCACAAATCCAAAAAGTACTAAAGTGACAATTTCATATATTAACAATTATATTTAATCTATAATCGTCTATATAATACACGATTACTTTTCGGCGCATAGGCATTTTGCCGTTTGGCGCATAGGCTCGCACGTAACGTGAGGGTACAAACCACACGTTACGTATGACAGTGCTCCACACGTTACGTGTGTGACCATTTCACACGTTACGTGTGATTTGTACCCACACGTTACGTGTGGATTAGTCAATAGGATTTAGAATGGTTATAGGGTTTAGGGTATTTGTGTATGTCATATTATTGTATATTTTGTGGTATTTATTTGTTGTTCAATGTTAAATTATTATTTATTTTATACATATTATAATGTTACATGTATGAATGTTGTATCATATTATTGTTTATTTGTAGTATTTATTTGTTTATCTAAAATCCTACAAAAAACACCCCAAAATAATCAACATAGAAAATAGAATAGAATTGTTCATTACGTTGGATGAATACAATCACATTTAGCTCACAATACAAGAAATAATACAAGTTCTTCATAAACTTAGAAAACCTAGCACAAAATAAATGACATCGCCTAGTTGCGTTTGAAAATATTAGGATAGTCTCTTGTAAAACTTCGCGACATATCATGTCTCTGCTTTGATAAAATTGCTTGCTCCCTACAAAGGTTGATAGTACGTAAACAACATTACACAAAAGATACGACATCAAGGCATTATATGATGTACATCATTATATAGATTGAGGTTATACCTACGCATCTTATCCATATCTTGTAAAAGTTATTGCTTAACAACATCTTGATTCCCCTTAATAAGATCTTGTTTTTCCCGCCATTGTTGTCGAATAACCGCGTGTGCCCTCTCCTCGTACACAGGATCAATCCAATTCATGTATAAACACCCTAGTCTTGGGCATCCCCAATACCTCCTTTCGTAGTTCCACTGCAAATCCCAAGTACGGACAATGGTTTTCAAATTACACTCGCATTGTGGAGCACTTATTTGTTGATGGTGCCTATTTAGGTTTGATGATGATTCGGATGAAGATGTCATTATTTGATATAGTGCTTGGTTTCCTACAAATCCATTAATATGAAAAGGCCAATTAGGGTTACTAAATCGAAAGAAACTGGAAGAAGAAGCTTACCCACAAATGAATCTTCAATCCCGCTTGTGTTGGAAGTGTTGTAGTGAATAAACAACTCTAATGCCTCTTATATAGTGAAATGATATATACAACTATAGTAATTAAAGACCACAACCACAAGAATTAAAGACCTCAACCACTAGCATTAAAGACCTCAACCACTAGCATTAAGGACCTCAACCACTCTTACCCTAATAACCCTAAACCCTAAACGTCAACCACTCTCATAAACAATGTAACTCGCATACCCAAATTCACCCTTAATAATTAAAGATAAACTCTAAACTCAAACCCTAAACCCTAATCATAACACTAACCCTAAGCCCTAAACCCTAACCCTAACCCTAACCCTAACCCTAAACCCTAAACTTAAAACTCATTATTCTAAACTCTACCGAAATGCCATAACCCTAAACCACAAAACCTAAACCCTACCCCTATCCATCCTACCCTACCCTACATACGCCTAAACCCTAAACCCTAGTAATCACACGTTACGTGTTAGTGTGTTTCACACGTAACGTGCCAATCTACTTCACTCGTAACGTGTGGCACGGTTTGACACGTAACGTGTGGTTCAGTCTGTTGCAAAACGCATTGAATTAACCGTCTTGTCCCCACCTAACTGTAATAATGACCCATCTTCTTTGTCCGCTAACAACCCATTTCGAATCCATTTCGAACCTAAACCCTCATCCTAAACACTCCCAAAATCTTGATTTTCACTCACAGTTTTTGTACAAAAAATGGACAATCCGAACAACAACGAGTATTGGAGCAACAATGGGGAAGATATTCCACTTTGGAACGAGGTAATTTCTATAAGTAACCCTAAAGTTGTCTTTTTTATTTCTTGTTTTGAAAATGTTTAAAGTTCTTAGCTTCATGGTTAGGGTTTAGAGAAGTTATTTTTGATGGCCCATTATATTTGTTGTTTAGGATTTAGGGAAGCTATTTTTGATACTTATTGTTTAATATTAAAGATCTCATTTTATTGTTTAGGGTTTAGGGCTACGAATTTGCTGTTACATTGAAGAACAGTTTCACACGTTACGTGTGAAGAATGTTCACACATAACGTGTGAAGGTGTTCAACACGTTACGTGTGGGTGTGTTTCACACGTAACGTGTGGACACTCTTCACACGTTACGTGTGTAATCACACCACCCGAAACCATGTTTCATTCTGTAATATGGCACAGTTTGACAGTAAACGTGCTTTTTTATAATCAGTGCACTAATTGATGACATGATTTCGTGTATGCAGATGAACTATCATTTATACGAGGGGTTAAACAATATCTCCCTCAATGACTGGAGCACTCCACAGAAGACATTTCCGGTTTGGGAAACGCCTGAAAAACTGCAGGATTGGAGCACGCCTCAGAAGACATTTTCGGTTTGGGAAACGCCGGAAAAACTGCAGGATTGGAACACGCCTCAACCAGTTATTGATATACCATCATTTGATGTTGGGATACCATTTCCTCCAGAAGCATCTTCATCTCATGCTACCCCACAGCTGTGCTTTCCATCCCTACACACACAGCCTCAGTTCAGTGTACTACCGGAGGAGGATGTGTACGTCTCGGCCGATTATTCAAGGTTCTTCACATCTAATCAAATCTGGGAGTCTAGAGAAGAAGCCTTTTTGTGGGCGCGGGAGATTGCTATGAATTAGCAATTCTGCATCAAAAAGTGGAGGAATAAAGCTTCCACCCCTTCGACCCTCGGGGGGACTTGGTTACCGTGTGATAGGCATGGACAAAACGTCCCTAAAGGAGCTGACCAAGTGAGAGACATCACAAGGTCGAAGAAATGTGGGTGTCCCTTCATGTTGAGGCTGAAAGAAAGGCCGAAGGGATTGTGGAGGATCACTGTACAACATGTAACTCACAACCATGTCATAGGAGACAATTTGCCGGGTTCTCCCACGGGTTGTCCTGCTCCTCATCTCCCTGATAATAATCCCTCGGGCTATGATGAGGGCTCACATGCGGCGGTAGTTGTAACACCCCATAATTTTTAAGGGTATTTTGAATTATTTTTACATTTTTCTTATGCCCGAATTGCTAGACGAATTTAATTCAGTGAGTCTCGGACCTTCTGAAGAGGGATCTAAGCTCTGTAGAATTTTCCGAGCATTATATAATACAGTTGAGGTGTTTTCGGGGTTAAGGTATCGTTAAAGTACGAATATATTTAACCCGGAGTTAAGAAATTTAATCCAAAAGTAAGTTTGGATAAGAACTAAACGAAGTCGGCCAGAAACCGCGATCAACCGCGATTGACCGCGATGAACCGCGACTCACCGCGATCGGTCGCGATCGCGGTAATGCCTTTTGCAGAGGCGGTCGTCTTCCTCGCGTGGCAGTTACTGTAGCTCTGTTTTTGGGATATTTTTGGGCAGGCCAAGTGGGCAGCCGACTGGCCCTTCGCCTTTGTTCCCTTGGAGGTGGTCGGATTGGGCTATAAAAGGAGGTGAAACCCGGAGCCAAGAGCTCTCTTCTTCTTCCTTCTTCTTCCTTCTTCTTCCTCTGTTTTCTCCATTAAAACCGAGCTTGTGAGCTTCGTGTGTGGGAGATTTCGAGTGTCTCTTGAGTTGAGAAGGTGCTCTTGAGTGTTGTGTGAAGCTTTGTGGTGTTGGGAGATCGAACCATATACAAATCGAAGGCAAACAAATCGGTTTGGGTAAGAAATTCTCCATTGTTGTCTCGCGAGCTAGCCACTGTCACAGCACGAAAACCGCGACCGACCGCGACCTGCCGCGATTGCGGTATGTGTGTGTCCGAGTTGTGTGTTTTGTGGTTTGGCTTTGGGCTTGGCTCGTTTCCTTTGATTTCTTTTTGTATTCTTTTAGATTCATATATAAGTGTATTGAATCTAACTTAGGGTCTTGTTATGGGCCATTTCTTAGGGATTTAATATCCAAGATCTGCTCCAGTTTCAGACCCAGGAACTAGACGTTGCTCTGCTTGGTTCGAGCTTGTCGGATTTAAGGCAAGTGGCGGTTCGCTCTTGCTCATCATTCCATACTTAAATTAATTATCAATTGTTTGTTGTTAATTAATTTGGGATGATTGTTAATTATGTTGGGAACAGTTTTGATAACTATATGTGATTAAAAGATGATATTATACTAGGTTGTATATTCTGCTAGAACCGACGCTAGTATATGATAGATTTGTTGTGCAGGTGAAGGCCGTAAGGGTCCTTGATATGATTTATTGTGTGTGGCTTAGATTATTAAATCTAGGGTGATAGTTGTTCAGGTTGAGCCGTGATGGTTCTCTGTGTGATGTGTTTGCGTGTTTAACTGTTAGTTAGCACGAGTATTCGTAGGAGCGCCTGGATCCGGTGTGTTCCATGGGCGTTTCTTTATAACTGTTAAGGGTAATTAAAAACCCAATGCGATAGTAGAAAGTTTGGACTCTGTGAGGTTCATTCTTTATAAGGGCAATCAAGACCCAATGCGATAGTGAAAGTTTGGACTCTGCGAGGTTCATTCTTTATAAGGGCAATTAAGACCCAATGCGATAGTGAAAGTTTGGACTCTGTGAGGTTCATTCTTTATAAGGGCAATCAAGACCCAATGCGATAGTGAAAGTTTGGACTCTGTGAGGTTCATTCTTTATAAGGGCAATTAAGACCCAATGCGATAGTTAGAGAATTGGATCTTGTGAGGTCCAGTTAAAAGTTTATAACGTGATATGTGTGTGTGTGGTCATTTAATACAGATAAGTTCTTGTCGCACCTAATTAATGAACGTTGGCAAGTGGTTTTTAATTAATTTGAGATAATTGAAATCTGATATTATATTAGGTTGTATTTCTGCTAGAATCAACGCTAATATAAAAGATATACTGTAATCATGTGACTTGAGATTGTGATGTGATTTGTGATATGTTGAACTGCTTTGATGTGATTTGTGATATGTGGAACTGTTTGTGATGTGTTTGTGTGAATTGTATGCCATGAGCCTTTGCTTAGTCTATTTATTAGACTAACGCTTGTATTTTATTTATTGGTAACGTCATGGGGGTATCGTCCATCCGTTTCGGCACATGCAGATATGTTGCTGTTCAGAGAAGGCTAGAGCGACTATGAATATGAACGGTGTTTTGTTTTCGACAACTTGTCTTGTCGCTTTGTGTTTAAAACGATTTCCGCTGTGCTATTTGCTATTTTGTATTTTGTTTATAAGTCTTCCGTTGTAAATTCTGATTTTTGTATTGATGATGTATTTGGGTCGTTTTAGGAATCGTGAAATTCCGCGACCATGTGGTTTAATAAAAGTTATGATTTTAGTATCGTAACTGTGTTTTAAGTCAGTTATGACGTCGGAAAAGCCTGGGGTGACTTCGGGGTTTTCGCCCGGGGTCATCGGCAGTAGCGCTTTCAAATGGGGTTAAATTTGGGGGTGTTACAGAAATGGTATCAGCGCTAAAATGTTTTCCAAGAGCTCTGAATTTTTCAAATAAAAAGCCGTTCATAGTCGTGCCTTCTACAGTCTGACATGGAAGTTGCTTCTGTGTCTAGAAAGACTAAGACTCTCTATTTGTCACCCGTAGTTGAGGGTGCGTTCTGTTCTCTTCTGAAGGACTCGGAAGGAGTCGAGGTGGTTTTGCCATCTCCAGTTAGACTTGAGTTTTCAGTTCTCTTGTCAGGATTTGAGGTTGTAGAACCTAAGTATTCCAGTTTGGTATTCACCTAGGAACGTTACCAAGTTGATCTATTCCAAGTGACTTTATCATGATAAGTATTATGGAAAAGATATTAATACTTGGGATTTGATCGGTAAACAGATGGTGAATACAAGGAATACTATACGCGCTGGTGCTGGGCCAAGCAATCCAAGGCCAATCATAAGGGACGACCTGAACCGTGTAGGAGAACACGAGTCAATGTCACAGAATAACCCTGGAGGCAATGGCCAAGCTTCGGCCAACGCTCCAATGGTTTTTGATGCAGCAGCTGTTGCAGCTATTCGGGAGATAATGATGCAAGTACTCGCCGAGGCTAGGCAACCTGCCGCACCACATGCACAAGCTGTGCCAATTCCCCCAATGGTTCCTAGATTTGAGGAGCCAGCTGTTTATGTACACCAAGATGAGGCGGTCAGGAAGAGAGGTGATTATGGTCGAGTGTTGAACTCTTTGAGACCTGACCATTATGATGGAAAAGGAGAGCCAGTTAGAGCTGCTCATTGGTTTTCCCATATGGAGCGGTTGTTCCGCAACGTGGATTGCACCGAGGCAGAGAAAGTGCAAATAGCCTCTCTTCAGCTGAAGGAAGAAGCCAGTGAATGGTGGGAGAGTACCGGCTTAGCTGATAGCCCGGTATTGACCTGGTCAATGTTTAAGACCAAGATGACGGACCGTTTCTTCTCTCGAGCTATGAGGGAGGAGAAGCATAAAGAGTTTTTATATCCAAAGACAGAAGGATTAAAGGTGACAGAGCTCGCCACTAAGTTCAATCATTTGCTGCAGTATGCAGAACCGCAGATAATCAGTGAGGCTCAGAAGATCTGGTACTTTCATGAATGGATGAGCCCAGATATTAAGCCATGGATGGTGCACCACTCATGCTCTACTCTGGAGCAGTACGTGGATGCGGCCTACAAGTTGGAGGCAACTCTGGAGGAGTCTGCCCGTAAGCGGAAGAAATAGGTTAAGGAAAAAGGTGGGCAGCAGGATTGCCAAGCTGGTTCGTTCAAACGACCGGCATCGCCTACTAAGTTTGAGAAGTCTGGTCGTGCTAAGACCGAGACAACTCATTTTGGCTCTGCCAGGGGCTCAGGTTGGAGCAACAGACCATATCAGTGTTTCAATTGTGGTGCTTTTGGGCACAGGAATTTTGATTGTCAGAGTAAGAAGAGTTTATGCTTTGGCTGTGGAAAGGAAGGTCACATGCAAAAGTTCTGTCGTCAGGGAGAGCAGAAAGGAATGGAGTCGAAGCAAAGGTCTGCTAATCAGAACAACCGGCTTGAGTATAAACCGGTTGAGGCTCCGAGTCCTTCGATGCAGACCACTGCACAGAATAAAGGGAAGGCCCCAGTAGCTTCTGGAAGTCAAGGTCAACGCCTTTACGTGATGCGTGAGGCGGATGGATCTGATTTTCCATTTGCTTAAAGCTTTCTACTTTTGTTGTAGGTTGTAGATTTGGGTGTTACCCAGTCTTTTGTTATGGATAATTGTGTTAGTAAGTTTAAGTATGCAGCAAGGTTGTAAACCTTTTGTTGTAAATATTCTTGCTAATATAAATATTTGGTTGAAGCCAAACAGTTGTGTAGCAAGGGTGTACCTTTGGTACAAGTTTTGTGCTCCAAGTTAGAAACCGAAGAGGTTACTTGGGAGACTGAGACGAGTGTACTTAGATACTTTCCCTACTTGTTGTCGGCCTTGATAATGCAAGTTTCGGGGTCGAAACTTAAAATAAGGGGGTAGTAATGTAACACCCCATAATTTTTAAGGGTATTTTGAATTATTTTTACATTTTTCTTATGCCCGAATTGCTAGACGGATTTAATTCAGTGAGTCTCGGACCTTTTGAAGAGGGATCTAAGCTCTGTAGAATTTTTCGAGCATTATATAATACAGTTGAGGTGTTTTCGGGGTTAAGGTATCGTTAAAGTACGAATATATTTAACCCGGAGTTAAGAAATTTAATCCAAAACTAAGTTTGGATAAGAACTAAACGAAGTCGGCCAGAAACCGCGATCAACCGCGATTGACCGCGATGAACCGCGACTCACCGCGATCGGCCGCGATCGCGGTAATGCCTTTTGCAGAGGCGGTCGTCTTCCTCGCGTGGCAGTTACTGTAGCTCTGTTTTTGGGATATTTTTGGGCAGGCCAAGTGGGCAGCCAACTGGCCCTTCGCCTTTGTCCCCTTGTTCCCTTGGAGGTGGTCGGATTGGGCTATAAAAGGAGGTGAAACCCGGAGCCAAGAGCTCTCTTCTTCTTCCTCCTCTGTTTTCCTCTGTTTTCTCCATTAAAACCGAGCTTGTGAGCTTCGTGTGTGGGAGATTTCGAGTGTCTCTTGAGTTGAGAAGGTGCTCTTGAGTGTTGTGTGAAGCTTTGTGGTGTTGGGAGATCGAACCATAGACAAATCGAAGGCAAACAAATCGGTTTGGGTAAGAAATTCTCCATTGTTGTCTCGCGAGCTAGCCACTGTCACAGCACGAAAACCGCGACAGACCGCGACCTGCCGCGATCGCGGTATGTGTGTGTCCGAGTTGTGTGTTTTGTGGTTTGGCTTTGGGCTTGGCTCGTTTCCTTTGATTTCTTTTTGTATTCTTTTAGATTCATATATAAGTGTATTGAATCTAACTTAGGGTCTTGTTATGGGCCATTTCTTAGGGATTTAATATCCAAGATCTGCTCCAGTTTCAGATCCAGGAACTAGACGTTGCTCTGCTTGGTTCGAGCTTGTCGGGTTTAAGGCAAGTGGCGGTTCGCTCTTGCTCATCATTCCATACTTAAATTAATTATCAATTGTTTGTTGTTAATTAATTTGGGATGATTGTAAATTATGTTGGGAACAGTTTTGATAACTATATGTGATTAAAAGATGATATTATACTAGGTTGTATATTCTGCTAGAACCGACGCTAGTATATGATAGATTTGTTGTGCAGGTGAAGGCCGTAAGGGTCCTTGATATGATTTATTGTGTGTGGCTTAGATTATTAAATCTAGGGTGATAGTTGTTCAGGTTGAGCCGTGATGGTTCTCTGTGTGATGTGTTTGCGTGTTTAACTGTTAGTTAGCACGAGTATTCGTAGGAGCGCCTGGATCCGGTGTGTTCCATGGGCGTTTCTTTATAACTGTTAAGGGTAATTAAAAACCCAATGCGATAGTAGAAAGTTTGGACTCTGTGAGGTTCATTCTTTATAAGGGCAATCAAGACCCAATGCGATAGTGAAAGTTTGGACTCTGCGAGGTTCATTCTTTATAAGGGCAATTAAGACCCAATGCGATAGTGAAAGTTTGGACTCTGTGAGGTTCATTCTTTATAAGGGCAATCAAGACCCAATGCGATAGTGAAAGTTTGGACTCTGTGAGGTTCATTCTTTATAAGGGCAATTAAGACCCAATGCGATAGTTAGAGAATTGGATCTTGTGAGGTCCAGTTAAAAGTTTATAACGTGATATGTGTGTGTGTGGTCATTTAATACAGATAAGTTCTTGTCGCACCTAATTAATGAACGTTGGCAAGTGGTTTTTAATTAATTTGAGATAATTGAAATCTGATATTATATTAGGTTGTATTTCTGCTAGAATCAACGCTAATATAAAAGATATATTATAATCATGTGACTTGAGATTGTGATGTGATTTGTGATATGTTGAACTGTTTTGATGTGATTTGTGATATGTGGAACTGTTTGTGATGTGTTTGTGTGAATTGTATGCCATGAGCCTTTGCTTAGTCTATTTATTAGACTAACGCTTGTATTTTATTTATTGGTAACGTCATGGGGGTGTCGTCCGTCCGTTTCGGCACATGCAGATATGTTGTTGTTCAGAGAAGGCTAGAGCGACTATGAATATGAACGGTGTTTTGTTTTCGACAACTTGTCTTGTCGCTTTGTGTTTAAAATGATTTCCGCTGTGCTATTTGCTATTTTGTTTATAAGTCTTCCGTTGTAAATTCTGATTTTTGTATTGATGATGTATTTGGGTCGTTTTAGGAATCGTGAAATTCTGCGACCATGTGGTTTAATAAAAGTTATGATTTTAGTATCGTAACTGTGTTTTAAGTCAGTTATGACGTCGGAAAAGCCTGGGGTGACTTCGGGGTTTTCGCCCGGGGTCATCGGCAGTAGCGCTTCCAAATGGGGTTAAATTTGGGGGTGTTACAGTAGTACCGACAGACTAAAATTCCGCCCGTAATAGTTATTCTGATCTATTGTATCAGAATAACAATGCAGCGGACTTCCTTCATAGTCTGGGTCCCTCGGAGGCTCAGAGCCTGCTCTACCCCCAATAAAAGACGGCACTGCCATTAGGCTATGCACTCCTATCATGCCAGTATCGCCAGTAGCCCCACTACTGCTACCGACTCCAGTTTGAAACCCTAAACCAGCCCCAGTACTGCTACCTGCTCCAATCTGGTATGCGCCGGTCTCATCATCCCGGTAGCACACATCCCTCCGTTGCCTCCTTTCCGACCTTTTGACCTCTTCGCCAGTCACATACGACTGTTGGCGTACAAGGTTGCGACGTATCCTGCGTTCAGTTCTTTCCCCAGGTTCCATCTGCGGTTACATATCAACACATTTTAATCAACAAAAATCAACAAACAGAAAATCAACGTTAAGGATATCAAAAAAAATGCAAATTCACACGTTACGTGTGACTTGTTCTCACACGTAACGCTTGGTGCACATTCACACGTTACGTGTGACTTGCTCTCACACGTAACGCGTGGTGCACATTCACACGTTACGTGTGAATGTGCACATTCCAATTTCACCGGCAAGCCGCCGATGACTTTCCGGCGATATTCCGGCAACTTTCCGGTCGTCTTCTCCGGCGAGACAGTCCGAATTATTATTTTTTATCAAATATACCCAAAATTCAACAACAAATCCACAATTTTTACCAATCTAACAATATCATCACTTCCACTTTCATTTTTCCACACAAAATGTCAACAAACCTAGATCTACCTAACCAAATTCATAAACATCACAAAAACTTCTACAAAACCTAGATCTACCATCCAAATCATCTCCACATCGTAGATCTACCATCCAAACCTAGATCTACCTAACCAAACACTTTGTGTGGATCTACAATTCCTAACCAAACACTTTAAATTTATTAAAAACAAAATCAAATAATTATTTCTAGGAACTAACCTTACGCGGAAGGGGCAAGGAGGCGTTACGCGGGAGGGGCAAGGAGACGTTACGCGGGAGGGGCAAGGAGGCGCATCGACTGCGTTATGGTGATGAATGAAGAGGAGGAGCCGAATCTGGCTTTTATAGCCAGATTCCCACACGTTACGTGTGATACAATGTCACACGTAACGTGTGAACCGATCCCACACGTAACGTGTGGAGCCAATTCACACGTTACGTGTGGGTCTTGAATGGGTCAGTATCGACGCGTAACGTGGGAAGTCTATTCTCACGTTACGCGCGGCCCTATGCGCCAAAAGGCAAAAATGCCTATGTGCCGAATAGTTGAGCCCATATAATATACAAAGTTTTTCATTCCCAATTATATACAATTACTACATATTAATCAATTAAAAAGTCCTCATTTTCATATCGTTGTATAACTCTTATATATTCATGTTAAATTTTCAACATAGTTCAATTTATATTTCTATTAAGCATGAAAAACAACCATCTATATATAAATTTAAAAGTTAGCATTTTAGGTCATTGAATGCTAACTTTTAAAGATGAATTAGTTTTTATTTTCATTTCATGCCTTATTTATTTAGCACAAAATTTAAACAATTTCTAAAATCCAAAAAGTACTAAAGTGACAATTTCATATATTAACAATTATATTTAATCTATAATCGTCTATATAATATACAAAGTTTTTGATTCAAAATTATATACAATTACTACATATTAATCAATTAAAAAGTCCTCATTTTCATATCGCTTTATAACTCTTATATCTTCACGTTAAATTTTCAACATAGTTCAATTTATATTTCTATTAAGCATGAAAAACAACCATCTATCTATATATATTTAAAAGTTAGCATTCTAGGTCATTGAATACTAATTTTTAAAGATGAATTAGTTTTTATTTTCATTTCATACATTATTTATTTAGCACAAAATTTAAACAATTTCAAAAATCCAAAAAGTACTAAAGTGACAATTTCATATATTAACAATTATATTTAATCTATAATCGTCTATATAATATACAAAGTTTTTGATTCACAATTATATAAAATTACTACATACTAATCAATTAAAAATCTCTCATTTTTATATCGTTGTATAACTCTTAAATCTTCACGTTAATTTTTTAAAATAGCTCAATTTATATTTCTATTAAGCATGAAAAACAACCATCTATATCTATATATTTAAAAGTTAGTATTCTAGGTCATTGAATGCTAACTTTTAAAGATGAATTAGTTTTTATTTTCATTTCATGCCTTATTTACTTAGCACAAAATTTAAACAATTTCTCAAATCCAAAAAGTACTAAAGTGACAATTTCATATATTAACAATTATATCTAATCTATAATCGTTTATATAATATACAAAGTTTTTGATTCAAAATTATATACAATTACTACATATTAATCAATTAAAAAGTCCTCATTTTCATATCGTTGTATAACTCTTATATCTTCATGTTAAATTTTCAACATAGTTCAATTTATATTTCTATTAAGCATGAAAAACAACCATCTATATATATATATATATATATATATATATATATAAAAGTTAGCATTCTAGGTCATTGAATGCTAACTTTTAAAGATGGATTAGTTTTTATTTTCATTTCATGCCTTATTTATTTAGCACAAAATTTGAACAATTTCTCAAATCCAATAAGTACTAAAGTGACAATTTCATATATTAACAATTATATCTAATCTATAATCGTCTATATAATATACAAAGTTTTTGATTCAAAATTATATACAATTACTACAAATTAATCAATTAAAAAATCCTCATTTTCATATCGTTGTATAACTCTTATATTTTTCACGTTAAATTTTCAACATAGTTCAATTTATATTTCTATTAAGCATGAAAAACAACCATCTATCTATATATATTTAAAAGTTAGCATTCTAGGTCATTGAATGCTAACTTTTAAAGATGAATTAGTTTTTATTTTCATTTCATACATTATTTATTTAGCACAAAATTTAAACAATTTCTAAAATCCAAAAAGTACTAAAGTGACAATTTCATATATTAACAATTATATTTAATCTATAATCGTCTATATAATATATAAAGTTTTTGATTCACAATTATATACAATTACTACATATTAATCAATTAAAAAGTCCTCATTTTCATATGGTTGTATAACTCATATATCTTTACGTTAAATTTTCAACATAGTTCAATTTATATTTCTATTAAGCATGAAAAACAACCATCTATCTATATATATTTAAAAGTTAGCATTTTAGGTCATTGAATGCTAACTTTTAAAGATGAATTAGTTTTTATTTTCATTTCATGCATATTTATTTAGCACAAAATTTAAACAATTTCTAAAATCCAAAAAATACTAAAGTGACAATTTCATATATTAACAATTATATTTAATCTATAATCGTCTATATAATATACAAAGTTTTTGATTCACAATTATATACAATTACTACATATTAATCAATTAAAAAGTCCTCATTTTTATATCGTTGTATAACTCTTAAATCTTCACGTTAATTTTTTAAAATAGCTCAATTTATATTTCTATTAAGCATGAAAAACAACCATCTATATATATATATATATAAAAGTTAGTATTCTAGGTCATTGAATGCTAACTTTTAAAGATGAATTAGTTTTTATTTTCATTTCATGCCTTATTTATTTAGCACAAAATTTAAACAATTTCTCAAATCCAAAAAGTACTAAAGTGAGAATTTCATATATTAACAATTATATTTAATCTATAATCGTTTATATAATATACAAAGTTTTTGATTCACAATTATATACAATTACTACATATTAATCAATTAAAAAGTCCTCATTTTCATATCGTTGTATAACTCTTATATCTTCATGTTAAATTTTCAACATATTTCAATTTATATTTCTATTAAGCATGAAAAACAACCATCTATATATATATTTAAAAATTAGCATTCTAGGTCATTGAATGCTAACTTTTAAAGATGGATTAGTTTTTATTTTCATTTCATGCCTTATTTATTTAGCACAAAATTTGAACAATTTCTCAAATCCAAAAAGTACTAAAGTGACAATTTCATATATTAACAATTATATCTAATCTATAATCGTCTATATAATATACAAAGTTTTTTATTCAAAATTATATACAATTACTACATATTAATCAATTAAAAAGTCCTCATTTTCATATCGTTGTATAACTCTTATATTTTTCACGTTAAATTTTCAACATAGTTCAATTTATATTTCTATTAAGCATGAAAAACAACCATCTATATATATTTAAAAGTTAGCATTCTAGGTCATTGAATGCTAACTTTTAAAGATGAATTAGTTTTTATTTTCATTTCATGCCTTATTTATTTTGCACAAAATTTAAACAATTTTTCAAATCCAAAAAGTAATAAAGTGACAATTTCATATATTAATAATTATATCTAATCTATAATCGTCTATATAATATACAAAGTTTTTGATTCAAAATTATATACAATTACTACATATTAATCAATTAAAAAGTCCTCATTTTTATATCGTTGTATAACTCTTAAATCTTCACATTAATTTTTTAAAATAGCTCAATTTATATTTCTATTAAGCATGAAAAACAATCATCTATATCTATATATTTAAAAGTTAGTATTTTAGGTCATTGAATGCTAACTTTTAAAGATGAATTAGTTTTTATTTTCATTTCATGCATTATTTATTTAGCACAAAATTTAAACAATTTCTCAAATCCAAAAAGTACTAAAGTGACAATTTCATATATTAACAATTATATCTAATCTATAATCGTCTATATAATATACAAAGTTTTTGATTCAAAATTATATACAATTACTACATATTAATAAATTAAAAAGTCATCATTTTCATATCGTTGTATAACTCTTATATCTTCATGTTAAATTTTCAACATAGTTCAATTTATATTTCTATTAAGCATGAAAAACAACCATCTATATATATATATATTGAAAAGTTAGCATTCTAGGTCATTGAATTCTAACTTTTAAAGATGAATTAGTTTTTATTTTCATTGCATGCCTTATTTATTTAGCACAAAATTTAAACAATTTCTAAAATCCAAAAAGTACTAAAGTGACAATTTCATATATTAACAATTATATTTAATCTATAATCGTCTATATAATATACAAAGTTTTTGATTCACAATTATATACAATTACTACATATTAATCAATTAAAAAGTCATCATTTTCATATCGTTGTATAACTCTTATATCTTCACGTTAAATTTTCAACATAATTCAATTTATATTTCTATTAAGCATGAAAAACAACCATCTATCTATATATATTTAAAAGTTAGCATTCTAGGTCATTGAATGCTAACTTTTAAAGATGAATTAGTTTTTATTTTCATTTCATGCATTATTTATTTAGCACAAAATTTAAACAATTTCTAAAATCCAAAAAGTACTAAAGTGACAATTTCATATATTAACAATTATATTTAATCTATAATCGTCTATATAATATACAAAGTTTTTGATTCACAATTATATACAATTACTACATATTAATCAATTAAAAAATCTTCATTTTTATATCGTTGTATAACTCTTAAATCTTCACGTTAATTTTTTAAAATAGCTCAATTTATATTTCTACTAAGCATGAAAAACAACCATCTATATATATTTAAAAGTTAGCATTTTAGGTCATTGAATGCTAACTTTTAAAGATGAATTAGTTTTTATTTTCATTTCATGCCTTATTTATTTTGCATAAAATTTAAACAATTTCTCAAATCCAAAAAGCACTAAAGTGATAATTTCATATATTAACAATTATATCTAATCTATAATCGTCTATATAATATACAAAGTTTTTCATTCCCAATTATATACAATTACTACATATTAATCAATTAAAAAGTCCTTATTTTCATTTCATGCCTTATTTATTTAGCACAAAATTTAAATAATTTCTCAATTTCATAAAGTACTAAAGTGACAATTTCATATATTAACAATTATATCTAATCTATAATCGTCTATATAATATACAAAGTTTTTGATTCATAATTATATACAATTATTACATATTAATCAATTAAAAAGTCTTCATTTTCATATCGTTGTATAACTCTTATATTTTCACGTTAAATTTTCAACATAGTTCAATTTATATTTCTAATAAGCATGAAAAACAACCATCTATATCTATATATATATTTAAAAGTTAGCATTCTAGGTCATTGAATGCTAACTTTTAAAGATGAATTAGTTTTTATTTTCATTTCATGCCTTATTTATTTAGCACAAAATTTAAACAATTTCTCAAATCCAAAAAGCACTAAAGTGACAATTTCATATATTAACAATTATATCTAATCTATAATCGTCTATATAATATACAAAGTTTTTGATTCACATTTATATACAATTACTACATATTAATCAATTAAAAAGTCCTTATTTTCATATCGTTGTATAACTCTTATATCTTCACGTTAAATTTTCAACATAGTTCAATTTATATTTCTATTAAGCATGAAAAACAAACATCTATATATATTTAAAAGTTAGCATTCTAGGTCATTGAATGCTAACTTTTAAAGATGAATTAGTTTTTATTTTCATTTCATGCCTTATTTATTTAGCACAAAATTTAAACAATTTCTCAAATCCAAAAAGTACTAAAGTGACAATTTCATATATTAACAATTATATTTAATCTATAATCGTCTATATAATATACAAAGTTTTTGATTCACAATTATATACAATTACTACATATTAATCAATTAAAAAGTCCTCATTTTCATATCGTTGTATAACTCTTATATCTTCACGTTAAATTTTCAACATAGTTCAATTCATATTTCTATTAAGCATGAAAAACAATCATCTATATATATTTAAAAGTTAGCATTCTAGGTCATTGAATGCTAACTTTTAAAGATGAATTAGTTTTTATTTTCATTTCATACCTTATTTATTTAGCACAAAATTTGAACAATTTTTCAAATCCAAAAAGTAATAAAGTGACAATTTCATATATTAACAATTATATCTAATCTATAATCGTCTATATAATATACAAAGTTTTTGATTCACACTTATATACAATTACTACATATTAATCAATTAAAAAGTCATCATTTTCATATCGTTGTATAACTCTTATATCTTCACGTTAAATTTTCAACATAGTTCAATTTATATTTCTATTAAGCATGAAAAACAACCATCTATATATATTTAAAAGTTAGCATTCTATGTCATTGAATGCTAACTTTTAAAGATAAAATCAAAGGCTTAAATAGGCCTAAAGGTATAGTTTGCATGTAGGGTTAGTTTATCACCCTTAGTATATAATATGTATATAATATGTTAGATTTTCCGATCGGTTTTTACTATAGGGTTTATAAAACAATATAAAATACATAAGTATAATTATAGGCTACTTTGTAATCTAAGTAATTAATTTTTCTTTGTTTATTTTAATATACCATAGCATAATTATGTGTATATATTAAAATGAGCACTATTTGTAAGTAATTATTTCTTCCCCACACACTTTTTTTTCAATTAAATCTTGCCTCTACGTACGGGCTATTCTTTAGGTTATGACTCATTTTTTAACCTAAATCTCAATTAGTGATAGTTACTACATACTGTATACGTTATATTTTGCTCTCATTTACTCCTATTTTAATATTATTCAATTATTACATCTAACTCCCATATTTAGTACACAGTGAATAGTTGGAAACAAATTATAGTCAAGATGTCTAAACGGTTATATGTCAAAATGACTTCACTTTTCAAGTAATACTTTTCATCTATAAAAGGGCGAAAACGGTGGTATTTCGTTCATTTGCTCTGGGCATCCATCATATCATTCTTCTACATGGAAATTACATTTAGAAAGCCATATAGTGAAGCTTGGGAGATAGTGGGCAACACCTTAAAAAGACATGACCACTGAAGTAAGCATAATTATTAAGTTAAAGATGTGAATGAGGATTTCCGATTGTCGATGATGCAAGTATATATCCACCTCACGGTAAACTATCCTTGATTATATGTATTTGGATCTCTTTTGTAGTCTACAATACTTACATATATCGATTTAAATTTATTAATATAATTGTCTTTTGATCGAGATAGGTTAATTTTATGTGAAGATGTCAGAGAATTGGATAATCTAATATCACTATTGAGGCATCGATTGTTTATATCATGCACCGATAGCTTTCACTAGAAGGAGGACAAAGACAATCGATTTAGGATGACTGATTGTTAGTAACGAATAAAGCAAACTATTTTATGGACGATGTAAACCCTTCAACTATTGGTAGCATAAATTCAATTAGGTTTGTATTTTTAGTTTCTTTTTTGTACTAAATCATTTTAGGTAGGCGTGTTGTTATTTTGGTTAAATATGATTTTTATTGTTCTATTTTATACATATTCATTTTACACTCATCATGTATATATACTAAAGCTGGCCTCATTTGTGTTGGGCTAGAGGAATTAATCAAGGATGAAAGCCGAAATAATAGACATGTACTCACTCTCAGATATGAAATGTACAAGGAAGAAATTATGAATTATAATTTCGCTAAGAAGAGTAAGCATGTACCGATAAAATAACTAATGTACTTTTATATAAAATGTAATAAGGTTTAAGAATATGCAGAGTCACCAATTATTTATATTACTTCGTATTTAATAAGAATAGGAAATAATGACTAATATTTATTAATTAAAATGATATATATCATAGAATTTTAATAACCAATTATTTAGATTAAACTTCTGACCAAAATAAAAAAATAAAGTTGTACTTCGTACAATCATAGCATTTTATACCTAAAATACTTAGATATTACATTTCTTTTGTCAAGACTTAGATATTACATTTAAATCCATATCAAACAATATATCGTCTAAGATAAAACATGAAACAACAATCCATATATTAGAAACTCAAATTTAAACTATGACACTACATAGTCTACATATACACAAAAGGCCCGTGCGAAGCACGGACTTCGATTTCTAGTTACACTAAAAAAGAAGATTTAAATTCGTGATCTCGTATTGGATCATAATTAATGTTATCATATTCAGTGTACATTACTAAGCTTAGAATTATATATGGACCACGAAGTATATATTTGCTCAAATACACGTCAGGAATATTTTATCAAACATTGTTTTAACAAAAGCATATAAATTTAACTCAAATAAAATTGCATAAAATGTTTCTTCGATATATAAGGAGACACTTCAACCACTACAATAATTACATATCATATATGTAGACTAATGCTTAAGACTTCACAACATTTGTACGATGATGAACTCAAATTATAAATTGATCAGTTGCACTTATATACATGACTTTGTACGTGTATGTTAAAGAATATATATTTCATAGATTTTTTAATTATGTTCTAAGGATATAGACTAAGCACCTTATTTTAAATAATCTTAGTGCTCGTTTGGTTGGTAAATAAATTCTCATGATTTTAAATACATTGAGAAGTGATATCAAATATATGTTTGGTTACAAAACATAGAAAGTGTAATTACATAGGGAGGGGTGGATAAAAAAAATTTCCCCCATATTTTCCATGATTTAAATTTTAACCAAACATAATTTATCAATTTACATGAATTCAAATTCTCATGTTTTGATTTCACATGAAGTAATTTCTTAGGAATTACACTTCACCTATTCAACCAAACGAGCACTTAATTAGATGTTATCATTTTAAAAAGGTTTAAACGTTCTTTTTTAGAAATAGTTGTTGAAATAAGATAGATTAAAAAAACTGTATTTCATATTACCTTAATAAGTCTAATTGGCATTTGCGTACCTAATATAAATAACCTTTATATAACGACATGCATATATAGTAATGCAAACTGGATTCGCCTATAATCCCCTATAATGGGCCATAACAAAATATAATTCACCTAAAATTATCAGAATAATTGATTTTCTTGGTGACATATGATGAATATGACTAATACTAATGTGGACATGGTAGGGATTTTAGATGCGTAAAGCGGAATTTCAGGAAACGATTTTTTAACATCTAACCAAGGATCTCATGCATAAATCAAATAGATCATAGATAGGAAGAATTAAATACCTTTTGATGCGTGTTTTAATCTGCTGGAATGAAGAGAATAGAGCCTCACGTGTGACTTCTCTATTTGGTCCACCCGAGATTGGATATGGATCGCCTGGGACTCGGTTGCTAGAGCGAGGATCGAAAGCCCTCCTATAAGTCTAATTGGCATTTGTGTACGGCAGCCTTGGGTTGTTATTGAGTTATGGTTTTCTCTTAGAAAACCCTCATTTTATAATATCAGGTGTAGATATCTTATTTCCTAAATAAGTATATCTTTTATTATTAATAATAACACTTTATTATTAACAAGCTTTATCTCCCAAGTTATATCTTATATAACTTTATATCATATACTTTATATAATATGTCTCCCAATAAAATGATCCAGTCCAAACTTTAAGGGTATGACCTTGTAGGACCCGGTAATAATAGCAATAGACTTTATGACATACTTTATAACATATAGTCTATAAATCATAGTTGGCTTCTAACAAAGAACTATGACTACATAAAATTACCGGATTAAATATCTCCATAAACGGTCCCACTTCATAATCAGTAATTGCACCTTTGATTAAAGGACACAATTTCTTCAATCTCCCACTGGTCCTTAAAACAAGTGTGCAATGTTAAAATTCCTTTGTCACAGAGTGTCTTATCTGACTATATGATGAAACTCATCTTTACCACCAAATACGTTTCTTGAACTCTTGAGATCAAACTGTCAGTACGGATGATTACTAATAATCCATCCGAGCATGGCCATGCGTTTTCACAGTTCTCTCTCTTCAAGTGGCTGAGACACCAATCCTTTTCAAATGTATCGTTGTATACATGGAATAGGAGGAAATATTAAATCTTGTAAGACTACAACTCCCACTCAACTTTTGGCAATCCCAATCACTGCCTTTATAACTGCCTGTTACGGTCAGCGTTTGACAGCGTCAAAGACATACCAGCAGTCAAATGATAACTATATCATACTCATGTCTAAGGAACTCACTAATCATGAATAATCCTAGAACTCCGCAGTAAAGTCCCAAGGAATCCTAAGATCGGTCTGTCTGATGCGTATCGGTATACACATCTATGTAATCGATTAGACATCTCCATGTTCCTATAACACATGAAACCCGGTGTTATCAATCAATCTCACATATGGTCTTTTGATTAAGTCATTTGTATCCAAGTTAACAACTTAGACCATGGAGTTCTAACAATTTTATAATTCTAGTTCACTTAATGGGGTTTCATTCACCAAAACAGTTTTGATGAGTCCATTTGATAACTATTAAATTGTTTGGATACTTTATCTAATCCCAAGCAATGATTAAATAATAATATGAAATTCATATATATAAGTCAAGCATAAATGTCTGTAATAACAATAAACAAGATTTATCATAAAACAAATAATGTCTCAAAAGAACTCTCTAATGTTTCTGAGTCCCTTGGCCCTAGTGTGACTGTCATACTTGGGCCTATACATGGTCTTGGTCAAAGGATCTGCAGTGTTGTCGTCTGTGTGCACCTTGCACATCCTCACATCTCCACTATCAACATAGTGTCTGATCATGTGGTACTTCCGTAGAACATGTCTGGATTTGGAACTCTTCCAACTGACGACTCCTTCATTCAGAATGAAGACATATCCAGATTGAGATTCAAAATCATCTCTGTCTGTTTGAAAACTTGCATCAGTATAGCCCTTGACGACCAACTCGTCATCACCTCCAAATATCAAGAGATCATCCCTAGTCCTTCGTAAGTACTTCAGGATGTTCTTGGCTGCACATCAATGTGCATCACCCGGGTTTGATTGGTACCTGCTACACATACTCAAAGCATATGCAACATCTGGGCGAGTACAAGTCATTGCATACATGATGGATCCTATGGCTGAGGCATAGGGAATCCTGCTCATCATTTCAGTCTCACCAGGTGTCTTAGAACACTGGTTCTTGCTGAGATATAAGCCATGCTGCATAGACAGGAACCCTTTCTTAGAGTTCATCATATTGAATCTATCAAGGACCTTATCTACATAAGTTCCCTGACTTAGACCAATGTCTCTTAGATCTATCTCTATAGATCTTAATGCCTAGTATGTACTCAGTCTCTCCCAAGTTCTTCATTGAGAAATACTTCTTAAGTCACTCCTTAACCGACTCTAGCATAGGAATGGCATTCACAATGAGTAATATGTCATCCACATATAGAACTAGGAAGGTCACTTTGCTCCCACTAAACTTCTTGTAGACACAGGGCTCTTCTTCGCATCTGACGAAATCAAACTTTTTGACCACTTCATCAAAACGAAGATTCCAACTCTTGGATGCTTGCTTAAGTCCATAGATGGACTTCTTAAGCTTGCCTATTCTCTTAGGATTTGCCAAATCTCATAATCATAATAAGCGGCAATCGCTAGGAGTATCCTAATGGACCCGATCATAACGACCGATGCGAACGTTTCATCATGGTAAGTACCATGAACCTATCTAAATCATTTGGCAACTAGTCTTGCCTTATAGACAGAAGCGTTTCCATCATTGTCTGTCTTGATCTCAAAGACCCATTTGCATCCAATAGGTTTTACCCTATCAGGCAAATCTATCAAGTCACAGACTTGATTCTCAGACATGGATTCCATTTCGGATTTCATGGCTACCAGCCATTTCTCGGAGTCGGGGTCCGCCATCACTTGCTTATAGGTCACAGGCTCGCCGTTCTCTAAAAGTAGAACGTCAATGCTAGCAGTCAAGACGTAATCCTCATAACGTCTAGGCTGTTGCCTTAGCCTGTCTGATCTCCAAAGTGGTCCAACAATAGGAGAGACTTCAGCTGCTGGGTTGACCACATCTGTATGCGGGACCTTAGGTGCTTCATCAACTTGAGGAATTGCATCTTGAATCTGGGCGGTTTCCCTTTGAGAAGATACGCCTCCAAAGTCAAGTTCCTCAGTGACATCATCTATGTCCTCGTGTTGTTGGGTTTGTTGCTCAACTTGAATCTCATCAAGCTAAACATTTCTCCCACTTGGCTTCTTGGAAAAGAAATCCTTTTTCAAAAAGACACTATCACGAGCAACAAACATTTTGTTCTCAGTGGGATTGTAGAATTAATATCCCCTTGTTTCCTTGGGATAACCTATAAAGAAGCATTTGTCTGATTTGGGTGCTAGTTTATCAAGTAGTAAACGCTTTACATAAGCCTCGCATCCCCAGACCTTCATAAGTGACAAGCTAGGAACTTTTCCATACCATATCTCATGTGATTTCTTGTCAACTGATCGTGATGGAGTCCTGTTTAGTGTGAACGCAGCAGTGGTGAGGGCATATCCCCAAAAGGATGTAGGAAGATCAGCAGAACTCATCATTGAGCGGACCATGTCTAACAATGCCACAACTTCTCAATTGATGGTCGAATTCTTGGCTCATGTATTTGCCCCCTCGATCTGATCGGAATGCCTTTATCTTCTCACATGTTTCAAATGATTCTAAATCAAATGACTTTAGGCTACCACCTGTTTGGAGTTCCTTCATGCGTTTGATGTTAATGTGACCCAAGCGACAATGCCATAGACTGGCTTTACTTATATCATTCGACTTTTGCCTCTATGTATCAACGTTATGAATTTCATATTTGATATCCAGTATGTATAGTCCACTACTACTCATATGGGCTCGAGCATAGAAAATGTCATTCTTTTAAATGAAAAAACAATTCTTAATGACAAAATCATAACCCTCAAGATTCAAAACTGAAATTGAAATCAAATACTTAGTAATAGAAGGAACAAAATAACAATTATGAAGTTCTAAAACTAAGCCAGAAGGTAGAGGTAGACTATAATCTTCAATGGCAAGTACAACAACCCTTGCTCCATTTCCAATGCGCATATCTATCTCATCCTTCTGCAACCGTCTCCTATTTGTTGGTCCCTGTACATTCGAAATAATGTGAGAACCATATCCGATATCTAATACCCAAGAATGAGACTTGGTTGATAAGATTTCAGTAACGTGAATACCTGAAGTGGAGACTGTTCCCCTCTTCTTGTTTTTCGGGTACTTGGGGCAGTTTCTCTTCCAGTGTCCCTGAGCCTTACAGTAGAAGCAATCGTGCTCAGCAGCCACTTTCACCTTAGGGGTGTTCCCCTTGGGTTGGACAACTTGCTTGCCCTTCTCTTGGTGTTGTTGCTTCTTCTGGGGCCCTTTCTTAAACCCTTTTCCCTTGACCATTAGAACTTCCTTCAATGGGTCAACCATGACGTTTTGCTCAGTTGTTTTGAGCATTACGTGTAGCTCGTTGAGAGTCTTGCTCATGGCTCCCATGTGATACATCTGCCTAAAATGGGCAAATCCATCATGCAGGGAGTATAAGATCATATCTGTAGCTGTCTCAACATTGTAAGGGTTACCCAGTCGAGCCATCTTGTCAAACAAGCCTATCATGTTGTAAACATGTGGCCCAACTGGTTTCCCTTTCTCGAGCTTGCATTGCAATATGGACTTGAGGGTAAGTACCGCTCAATTCTGGCTTGCTCCTTGAAGAGATCTCTAAGATTCTTCATAATGGTGTAGGCATCCTTATCTTCAAACCTCTGTTGAAGACCAGGTTCCATAGCAGCCAACATCAGGCAAGTGACGTGCATTGCCCGTTCCTTTATTGTCTTGTGACATGCCTTTTCCTCATCAGATGAGATGACAGTCAGCTCTGGGATGAGGGTTTCAAGGACATCCTCTTGTCCCTCAGACTTGAGAATAATTCTCAGATTCCTTTCCCAATAAAGGAAATTCTTGTCGTTCAAACGGTTTTTCTCAGCTATTGAGCGGAGAGTGAATTTGAGGTGTTCATAAGACATAGTAACTACAAAACGGAATAAAAAAAATGCAGATAAGTTATGCTTGACATGCAAGAACTTAAAATTTAAACAAGTTATAAACAGTAAATTATTGCCCATTCTACTCAATTATCTTTTCCCTTGTGAGTAAAATGATTCCAAGATCCTATCTTAGATGAAACTCGAGCGTACTAAGGCACTTCCTCAAGTCTCATGTAATCAAGGTAAGTAAACCCGTTACTAATTATAACACCTTATAATTCTTGGTTGATGGCCACATCTTATGTAAGACTCATCCTTATGCCTCAAGATCCAAAATTGAGCATTTTGGTCTCTTGTTGAGTATAACCATACCAAGGCAGCATGTCCCTATTAGACATACCCGCACTATCCCAAGGTCAAGGAGGGACACCTCGCTAGGGCGAAAACTATCCAACGAATTCCAAGGGCCTCATGGTAATGATATGGAAAGGCATTATCTCAATATTTTGTTAAGGGACTTAAGCATGCAATGGTTGTTTATTTACTAGTGAACAAAATAACACTAATTTGTTAAGGGACTTAAGCAAGCATGCAAAGTGGGAAATAATAAAGCATTCAAGTAATGCAGTAATTAAATGTGATCCTAGTATGGCCCCTAAAAACCAAAATTAAAGAACTAATCTTCATGGCTCTTGTTACTCTTGGATCTCCATCCTTAGTATCCTCCATGGATCTCCATCCTTTGGTCTTCTTAGGATCTTCTTCTTCTTGTCTTACATATAATTGAAATAAACTCTCTTGCAGAAATTTAAATTACAAAAATACATAACGATACGCAGATCGTGTACAAGAAAAACATAACGATACGCGGATCGTAATTATCTATCCTAGTGTGGGCCATACTAGTCACCTCATGCAAGCAATAATATCATAATATCATAAAACATGCATGCAATGATATTAATCTAATTAATGGCATTAATTAATTTAACTAAAAACATGTCAAATTAAATAAATCATCTCCTGACATAAATAATTTAACATCAAATTCTTAATTCAAATTAAAATAATATATAGAATTAATCATTAAAATGCATTATTGGATAAGATATGCATCAACAAGATAAGATATCAAATATCCTTATCTAAATCTAGTGAGAATCTATCCTAACAACTTTTAGAAAATTATATTATTTAGATGATATCAAATATTATCCAATTAAATAAATAAGATCTTATCTTATAGTTTAGAAAATTATCCTAAAACGCCAAATCTACCAAACCGGACCGAGTCGCGCCCGAGTCAAACCCGGACCAACCCACTCCCACCGAACCACGCAGCCCCTGCGGGCCAACCCGGGTCCGGCCCGAACCAGCCACCGCAGGACCGTGAGCCAAACAATTCTGGAAAGCCGAACAATTCTTTTGAAAACCGAAAGCGTTAACAATTGAAGCATAATATCATGGTCTAAAGCATAATATCATATTCTAATGTTCGGAATTAAAGCAGGACCACAGAACTAGTTGCGTTAACAAATTAATGCAGAATTTCATATTGTAAAATTTATATGATTGTTCCATCAACATGACCGCATAATTAGAACCAGTCACCGAACACTTCGATAAAAAATCAGAATTTAACAAAAACCAAAATTTGGGTAGTTGATTATAAAATCTTCATCTAATGATTTAAAACATGTCAAAAAATCATATTTCTTGCATAATTAAATCACATGAATCAAGTATGTGTAGAATAATTTTACATGCATATTTGTTCATAAAATTCTTCAACTTTACTAATCCAATCAATTAAAATCATAATTTTAATCATGCAAACTAACCTATATACCAATTTTCCACTTAATTTGAATCAAGACAATCATGAACATGCATCAAAATTTAAAATTCTAAACTTGATCTAATCAATTTATGCAAGAGGCAACTGATACCACTGTAGGGATTTTAGATACGTAAAGCGGAATTTCAGGAAACGATTTTCTAATATCTAACCAAGGATCTCATGCATAAACCAAATAGATCATAGATAGGAAGAATCAAATACCTTTTGATGCGTGTTTCAATCTGCTGGAATGGAGAGAATAGAGCCTTACGTGTGACTCCTCTATTTGATCCACCCGAGATTGGATCTGGATCGCCTGGGACTCGGTTGCTAGAGAGAGGATCGAAGGCGAACGAGGGAGAGAGCAAGAGATGTGTACGACAGCCTTGGGTTGTTATTGAGTTAGGGTTTTCTCTTAGAAAGCCCTCCTTTTATAATACCAGGTATAGATATCTTATTTCCTAAATAAGTACTCCCTCTATCCCGAAATATTTGTCCTAAAGTACAAAAAGCTCTTGGATTAAGAAATTTTGAAACAATACAAATTGTCATTATTGCTACTACAGTAGCATATGTGATTTGAAATTTCAGCCAATGAAAGGAGAGGTGAAGAGAGCTCAGACGAACAACTAAGAACACAAGAGGCTAGCACACAAATCAGATCTACAAACCCAAAAGTGAAACAACTAAAAAATACGAACAACTAAGAACACAAAATCAGATCTACAAAATGGGTAGCGATCTACAAAATCAGATCTACAATTTGTACATACTCAAAATCAACCAAAAGAGAAACAACTCCTCAACCTTGGATCTGAGAAGGAAGGACAGATAAGCAGATCTACAAACCCAAAACCCTAACCTCCACACCGCAAGATAAATCAACACACCAGGGAAAATCGAGTGCGAAGAGGCCACAAGGTGGACTCCCAAATCCGGTAGAAACCGGCAGAGGGAGAAGAGGAAAGTGGTGGCCGAAGAGGTGGAACCCTGGCGTCGCCTCAGTTTGGTCTTCACTTGCTGAGGATCATCCCCTGCCAACAATCAAAACAAGAATTCGATTATCAAATTTGATCTTGTACAAATTCCATTTCAGTTTGATTTGGAACAATTTCATCGATTCATGCTCAGATCTTGACAGAAATATCCAGATATGGTGAATCAAAAATGGAGATGAAAGATAGAGAGGAGGAAGACTTCACCTGGACCGCATATCCTCCACGAAATTAATTAGCAAAGGAGGGGGCCCACCCTCTTCATCTTCCTCCAACTACAACAGCAGCACGCAGGAGAAGCAACAGCGGCTCCGACTTTGCCCCCCTCGTCGCCGGCGTGAGCAGCAGCGATTTTTTGGAGGTGCAGCAGCTCCACACAGCAGCGCACAACAAGGCTCGGTCTTGTTCGCCGGGGAAGAAGGAGGAGGCTCGCCGGATTGGGGAGGTCCCCGTCGGGAGAGGCGAAGCAAGGACGGGAGGGAGAGAGGTTGGGTGCCCATCGAGGTTCAGAGAGAGGAGACGAGAGAGAATGAGAGAGGCAAATTAGGGTTTAGGTTCAGAGAGGTTCAGAGAGAATGAGAGAGGAGAGGAGAAGAAAAGTGAACGGTTAGTGAAGATTGAGAGGCAGATTAGGGTATTTAGGGTTAGGGTGGGAATATGGGCTGGGCTGGGTAGATTAGGTCGGGTTAAATGGATAGATTAGGGGTAGGTTAATATGGGTTAGGGATATTGAGTTAGATTAAAATATGGGTTTGGGTTAGTTTGGTTAAATATATGGATTTGGGTTAAGTTAATGGATTTAGGAGTAGTTTGGTTAATTTTGTTAGTTTAATTAATTAATTAATTTTTTAATTAATTAGGTTAATGAAATATGGTTTATTAAGTTTTAGGTTATGGATAAAAATGATGGATATTAATGGAGTTTGATATGGATGAAGATGGATGAAAATGGTAGGTGAGAATGATTGGATGTGAATGATTGGATGTGTAAAGTAAGGATAAAATGGTAAAAGATGGAATGAATAAGGATAATGTTGGAAAGAAAAGATGGATAAAAAAGGAAAGTAGGACAAACAAAAGTGGACGCCCAAAACAGAAACAGGACGAACATTATGGGACGGAGGGAGTATATCTTTTATGATTTGGGTTCCCGTGCGAAATGCAAAGCGATCTTGGCCGTACAATTTTGTGTGTGTGTGTGTCAACAAATTATTATTTTTTTCGTTTTCGTCCCCTAATCATTCTGGAATATCCTATATAGAAGGTTCACAAATAAGCACTAAATGTTCATTTATTTGTACATTCACGTTCACAAATAAGCACTGAATGTTCAAAGACATGTATTGGAACATGATCATGTTATATGTGAACTTTTATGACACATAAAATGAACATGTAGTACTTATATGTAAACGTCAATAATTGTCTATTCCATAACGATCAGAGACAATAAATAAATAAAATGTTGACCGAAAAAAAAAGAAAGTTTGCCGTATTTACGGTTATACCACCGCATCACTATTCACTCTTTTCCCCTCTTTTTTTAACAGTATCGTCCCTTGAATATTACCCCCCCCAGATAATGAACATTACCGCCCAGATAATGAACATGTGGTGTCAATTTATGAACGCGAACGACGCGACTGTTTCGCACTTCGCACGGTAAGCATATTTCACACCCGAAACGGACTCTATCTTTTATTATTAATAATAACACTTTATTATTAACAAGTCTTATCTCTCAAGTTATATCTTATATAACTTTATATCATATACTTTATATAATATGTCTCCCAATAAAATGATACAGTCCAAACTTTAAGGGTGTGACCTCGTAGGACCCGGTAATAATAACAATAGACTTTATGACACACTTTATAACATATAGTCTATAAATCATAGTTGGCTTCTAGCAAAACACTATGACTACCTAAAATTACCGGATTAAATATCTCCATAAACGGTCCCACTTCATAATCAGTAATTACACCTTTGATTAAAGGACACAATTCCTTCAGACACGTGATAAAATGGTTTTAGCCATACTTTTTAGGGTATGTTTGAATTCTCACTAAAATATATTAAAATGCATTATCTTATATTAAATTGATTATTTAATTATTTTAATATAAGATAATACATTTTATAAAAAAATCCATACAGACCCTTAATCATTGTAAAAGAGATTAAAGCTCGTATCCTCCTTAAGCGTTCTAGTAACAATATAAATTATATTTTTGTGAAATCAATTTGATGATTGACCTCATTGCAAGTCTAGCTTAATCAATAATCATTGTATGTATTAGTCATATTCATCATATGTCACCCTAAACGTTAATCAATAATCATTGTATTATGAGCGATGTGAGGAATTTTGCTATACTCCACCTGGTGGCCAAGTAACCTTTTTTTTATATATGTTGTGAGAGTGTCGCATACTTTCATTGAAAGATATTCTAACCAACCCATAATTTCTAATTCTCATCCTAACAGATAATATATGTTGGGTTTTAAATAAATCTTGATATCAACCAAATACTTAACTTATTAAAAAGTAAATAAAAACCAAGCTCCTTTTTCTATCTATATATATGTCGTACGTCAATATTAATTATAAAATAATCGCTACATATATATGATCTTTAATTTCTACAACTGTACTTGGCTGAATTGAAATTAATTATGAACCCCATATCATATGTATATATACTATATAATATCAATTGAATCCCAAGTGTACGTTAACTAGATTGGATTTATCACTAGCTAGCAATTATTCATCCGCGACATTGCATGATGTTGACCCTTAGCTTCCAATAATTGATCGCCCTTGAAGGATCTTTATATAATTTCAAGAGTGTGAGTACGTGAACTTTTATTTATCTTATCATTAGTGACGGATTCAGAAATTCTTTGAATGGTATCATAAAATTGTCTATGAAAAATTATTTAGTATTAATCACATTACTATTTGTATAATTTTTTTTATAAATCTTATATACTAGATGGATTATTATGTTTTGAAAAAACATTTTTAACTAATTTATAATTTTGAAAATATTTTTGGACAAATAGTAAGGAGAACTACCTAGAAAATGTTAGTATTAAATATATTGTGAGAATTTTAATTAAGATTAATTCAATTACCTTATAAAAATTTTAACTTATTTCATAATCATAATGGACAAAAATAGAAAATACAAACATTTGTATAAAAGAAAAAATAAATGACACAAATTATTATTTATCTATAAAAAAAAAATATAAAAGATGGGAGATGGTCAGATGGAGGACTTGAATTCCAAACCTTTGAGTTAAACTCATATTTCACAATCAATTGAGCTAATAGCTCTTTTTATTTATATACACAAGACATTAATATATATATTTTTAAATATCATTTTTTAAGTATATGACTTGATCCAGGGAAGGGGGGTCACCAAACCCCCCTGGATCTGCCTCTGCTTATCACTATATACTATATATACAGTACGTACATACCAAAACAGCTAGTATTTAATTTTACACGGCACAAATTAAGACCCATTTATACATACATATATATCAATCATGCATATATGATCAATCACCCCATACGTACGTGTATATAAGTTAACGGTTTTTCTAGTATGTGCATATGAGCACGTACATGCTAACAAATCTAAATAGAAAATTTATCTCTAAAATATTCTCTAATAGAGAATTGGTAAACCCTTAGCAAACAAGATTAAACTAATGACTAAATAAATAATTAATAAAAAAGAGTTATTAGAGTGTGCCCATGAGCACACACAAGAAAAAAATCATAAGCTAATTATATGCAATTATAATCACATATGATTAGACCTGAGCAAACGCGGGTCGGCCCGCCCGCCCGCCAATACGGGCAAGGGTTTCAGCCCAAACGGGCCGGTTGGCCCTGCCCGTTCGGGCTGACGGGTTGGGCGCGGTAACATGGCCCGGCCCGTAAAATTTTTAATTATATAAAATATATTTTAAAAATAACTTTAACCTAAAAAAATACGTTAAATACAAAAAAATACATTAAAAAATTAATTTAAAAATAGGTTATATGAGAAACGGGCTACTCGCAGGCCGGCCCGACCCGGACTTCCGGGCGGGCACGGTTATTATCTTTGGCCCGACAAACGGACATGGCCCGGCCCGGGCCCGCAAAAACGGGCTCAAAATTTGACTCAGGCCCGGCCCGAGCCCGCAAATGATCAGGTCTACATATGAGATAGCTAGAGTAGAAACTCAAAAAAAAAAGATATATGTGCGTGTGAGGGTGTAGCTAGAATTAGTACGTTATGCCAGCTCGACATGCCCAAATCTATATATATTTAAAAGTTAGTATTTTAGCTCATTAAATGCTAATTTTTAAAGACAAAACCAACTTTATAAAATCAACTTTATATTTAAATGGATTCAAAGACCTTCTATAATATGTTTAAATAGGCCAATAGTTGAGCCAATATTTTTACAAATATGTTTACAAACATGCTAGAAATATGTTTTCAACCATTTTGTAGATATACATGATAAATTTCATGAGTTTCTTATTTCATATTGGAGATATGGTTCATTCAATTATTTAAAAAAATCCTATTTTGTAACAGAATAATATATTGCACATGTATATTGTGTATATGTTTTATTGTCGTATATAAATTTATAAAAGTTTTTTTAAGCCTGCTGAATCTATTTATGTTTTTATTATGGGAGGATTTTATTCAAATAAAACAATTCCAAACAAAAAAATGTGCGATCTTAATATAAAAAACTTAAATGTGTTACCGCTTCATACGTACAATCATATCTTAACATAGCTAAAACCCTCACATATTATATCCATTTACATATCAAGCAAACCATGATAACATTTGTATCGACCCGTGCAAAGCGCATGATCCGTCTTCTTTAAAAAATTGTGATTTACTGTTTGTTATAAGATTCTAACACAACTAATGAAATGTTACATATTATATAAACACAAACTAATAACAATTTCAGCTCGTTCGAATCACGTATAGAACTATATAGCTTTCATATGAATTAAACTACAATAATTTACAACGAAAAATGGTTATAAATACACCGATATTTCCATAATAAAAAAATACATTATGGATCGACAAAACCTGAATTCTACGCAATCATATAAACTCAGAATTAATATATTATGATAAAAAATTGTGGTACTTACTCTATATTGAGTATTGCCTACATAATAAAATGAATTATACGATTTATTTACTATTCGCGAAAAAAGAGTCAATCACCTTCGAAATTTGTATAAAATAATAATAACAAAAACATGTATTATAAAACACAGCTAAAAAACTTACCCTAATACATCATGACCCGTGCGAAGCACGGGCTTAAAGACATAGTTATATGTAAAGTTATGAGTCCATGCCATGTATATATAATTAAGGGGTAATTCATGTTGGTGTCCCTGAGTTTAAGGTTATTTCTATTGGTATTCCACGATTAAGTTTTTTTCGATTGATACCCTTAAGGTTTTGGTTTGTTCACTTTATAACCGAAAATTTCCATATCATTTCGATTCGAATTGATCAAATCGAAGCTCATCATTATGTTTATTGACCTCAACTTAGTAGGATTTGACTCCTAAAATAATCAAATCCATACTCGAACGATTTCGATTTGAATTTTTAAGGTCGGAAACGGGTTGTTGCTTCAGAATTCAAATCGACATAGTTCAGACATAGATTTGGGTATTTTAGGAGTCAAATCTTACTAATTTGAGGGCGAGGAACACAATGATGGACTTGGATTTAATCAATTTGAACTGAAATGCTACAAACATGAAAAAAGTTTGATTACGAAGCAAACAAACCCAAACTTCAGGAATACCAACCGAAAAAAACTTAATTATGGGACACTAACATGAATTTCCCTATAATTAAAGCTACTAGCTAGCTACATGATATCGCATGTGTTCCCTTTGGCCGGTGGAGTTAGGTACCTGCATTTTCAACCTCCACTATATAGAGCCATTGACAAGGACGGATGCAGATTATAATCTAGTGGGGGTTAAAAATTCTAAAGAGTAAAATATTATCGTTCACCTTACACAAAACTCTAAACCGTAAGTTTTAAGTCTATCATCTAGTTTACACAAATAACCTCAATTTCAAACAACAAATTCTATATCCAAACTTGAAATGAAGTTTTATTCAAAATTGACCAAAAGTTACACAATTTAAACAAATCATCATTACATACTACTTTCAGTGCGTAATCTCAACAAATTTGTATAAAAATTAATTTGCAAAATTTGCACATTCATAAACTCTAAATTTTGAAAATTTAACACAAATAAGGATATAGAGAGAGAGAAAATATTACACTTCTTATTGAAAAATTGTGTGTAAATTTAGATAAAATTGTGTTATTTTTAATATTTTTGAGAATTATGCCTAACAAATCATATATAAAATTTGTTTTTAAAATTGAAAACTACAAAAAATATTTTGAAAAAAAACTTTTTAATTTTTAATTTTTTTTTAAATCCTAGTGGGGCTGTAACTCCTATTGGGCCTCAAGTACCTCCGGCCATGGCCAATGGCCATAGAGGAATTCTTGTTTTCCATTTTTTCATTGATACCCGAAGACTTAATTCATTTGTTTTGAGCAAAGCTTGAACGATATAAAAGATAAGATAGCAAGGTTATTTTGTATTTTAGTCCTCGTTCGATATATTAAGTTGGGATATGAGTTATAGTTTTTTTTTTATAAGGAGAGATATGAGTTATAGTTGAAATGAGTACTAGAAGTAGCTAAAACTAAAGTTGGAGTTACATGATTAATTAAAAGTAGATTTATTAACTTAATTATTTAAAAATAATATTGGTGTTCGATATTACAAGCTGAAAAGTAAAATCCATCTTGTTAATATATAATAATCATGGGAGGTCGCACTAAAAAAATTAAAAAAATTAAGTTATACTAATCTACTACAAACTGCTTAAACTAGACTGATATTTTTTTATCGAATACTCGTCATAGATTAAAAATATATATCAAATTTTAATAATCTTAAAATAGTTTTGTGAAACGGACACCTAATTAAATTAATAAAATTAAGGTAAGCAACCTACGAAATCACCAATAATTAGGGATTAATATTTTAAGTATTCTATGAATATCTATAAATATATAAAGTAGACTAAGAGTGTGTAATTAATGCCTAATAAATATGATAAATTATCTCTTATTTTTTTTGTTGATCTTTCATTACAAACTAAACCTTCTAATATAATTCAATGGTTAAAGACACTCTTATAATACAAGAGGTCTCTTACATAGTATATATAGATAGGTTGTGACTAATATTAAATAGAGTATTTAAGCGAATTGAATGTGATGACGACGCATAGAGTTTAAACCTCTTACATAGTATATATAGATAGGTTGTGACTAATATTAAATAGAGTATTTAATTTTATTTACTAAAAATTGGTTTATCTTTATACCAATGGTTTTTTAATAATTTTGCTAAAGTATTTATGTTATGTACTTCAAATAAGAAGAAAATTTAGAGTTGAACTTTTATAATATCAAATTAGAAAACAAATTTTATCATAGTTCAATTTATGACGAAAACTTGAATAAACTATATTAAATAAAACTTGATAATATATGACCATTTTAATTATATGAAAATTTAGAAAATTCCTATTAAGGATAATATTTATTAAATAAAAAATATTACATTATATTTATGATAGACATACCAATTATTATTGCGATAATAATAATAGTGAAAAGACATTAAATTTGTTATTTTGGGTGGAAAAAGGGGAAAACATACAATATATTACCTCATATGTATAGTAGATTTTTTTACCCCGATAAATTGAAGCATTTATTAGGACAAAAAAGCTAACTTTTAGTGTTATATAGACTAATTATGATTATGTTACTTTCATTGGTCGTAACATTGATATGTGAATAGTAATGTTTTTGAGGGAAATTATTATAACCACCACTTTTCTAAATTCCCGATCAACGTGAATATAAAATGTGATTATGAAAAGACTATTTTTTTAGATTGTACGTGATATTAATTATATAATGCATTAATCATCAATGATAAGTTACACAAGAATTAATTAATGCAGTGTTGAACATAAGGCCGGAAAACTTTCCCTTTTAATTGTTAGTAACTCCAAATATTATGTTAAAAAAACTCTAAATACTTAACGCTGCTCTTTTATTCTCAGTCAAAAAGTAATTAATTGGAGTCTTTCTATTTTCCCTTTGTAGTCTATTTAAATGGTAGGTGGGAAATGATGTCTGCTTCGGGGATGAAATTCAGACAAATGAGGTGAGGTAACAACATCTGATCAGTAATCCATCTCTTTTCACGGTAAGATAAATATCTTAATGTAATTCTTTTTTCTATTTTATAGATACAACCTAAAAATCAATTGATTCTCTTAAAAATGTATAAGATTCGATTGCATAATCATAATTTTGCTAACAAATTATTGTATTCCTTAATTAAACTAAATTTTCATTCTGAATGTGCATTTTGTTAGGATACTATTTATTTTAAATTCTCAATGGGTTTTATTAGATTTCTTCAGATGCATTTAATTTTATATGGTTTGGTTGCAGAAGAAACTTGGCGAACGTGTCTCTATACATCTTAAAGGCCTTTGTTTGAGGTTTACGGTTTATCGTACATGAGCTAGAATCAACTGGAATCAAGAAGGTATGACCTTTTTGTAGATTCAGCTAATCATTTTCCAAATATTATATTCTTATATATTTATGTATTTGATTTTCCATAGTTCAAAATTATTACATTAAAAAACTTGCTTTAAATTATTCTACTAAAAAATAGATAATTACTGAAATGTTTAAAGAAAATCGGTCATTACAAAATAATATATATATATATATACATGTATTTGTATTTGTACTTTGTATCAGTTTTAGGATGAACAAATTTAACAGATGTATGCTAATATAATATTTTAAATAAACATAGTCAAATTTTCACTTTGTACAATAAATGACTTATGAGAAACTTGATGTGGGAGCATCCGAGGCTTCACCCAAGACGCACACAAGCGGAGATGGTCCACGCACAAGAGCTCAAGCCAAGCGCATGCAAGAAGAGCTCCAGAACTTGGCAAGCCTCCACGTCTCAAGGGAGCCCACCCTTGTCGAGGACGTCACCGAACCCATGCTAAGGACCTTGGTGACCTTCCGAGCTAAGCCAAGTGCGGGAGAATGAAGGCCACAAGAGACAAAGGCTCAAGGCCCTGACCCGGCCGAGTTCTTGGCCGAGTTCCTTGCAGTTATTGTGTGTGTTTTCAAGGCCCTGACTCGTTGATGTGACCCTGCCCCCCATGACGGCCCACGAGGAAGAACAAGCCATGAGCCTGCGCTCAGATGGCCCAGTGACAAGGTCCAGGGCCAAAGCCATCGCCGAAGCTGTCGCATCCCTTGTTGCACACTTCGTCGCTGGCCAAGGCAGCCCGAAAACCGAGCCAAGGAACGTACTGAAGACGTCTCGCTCACAAAGGAGCGCACTGAAGAAGACTTCGGACGAAGCAACGAGCTCACTGCTACAAGAGAACAGCTCGCTAAGAGCATCAATACAACAGAGGAGCTCGCTGAAGGCATCGCTCCAACAGAAGAGCTCGTTGAGGAGTGCGTTCGAAGAGTTCGCTGAAGGGCTCGCTCGAAGAGCTCGCTTTAGAACACGTTTGCCTTATCTGTTTTGAGACACTTTCCCTATTTAGCGCTATTGCTTGTTTTAGCTAGTTTCCCTTTTATAGTTTGTCTATTTTCGGGTGTGTGCCTTTGCATGCTTGCATGGGCTAGCCCACTAGGCTCGACTTGGCCCAAACCGATGTCTCGCCTCTAGTATTTATAGTTTCGAACCTTGTTATTATTTTATTACGTTCAAATTAAAGTTTAAGGCTTAAGTAGAGTGTTTATTCTCCTTCCTTTGATCGAACGTCACATATCCCTCTCATCTCCATTCACTCCGCCGCCGACGCTACGGCACCGCTTGATCTCAAGCAAACATATCCTTCGCATCTCCCTTCATCCGCAGTCGACGCTACGACACCAAAGACTTGTCTCTTCAAGTCTTCCATCCCTCAATCAATTCGCTTCCGCCATCGCCTTCCATCCTTCCAACAGATCGCTATCATCACCACCAATGCTTCCACCGTCGAGACGAGTGACTTCCCAACCAAGACTAGATCTGAAAGTTGTCACCTTTGACAATTGGCTTGTCATCGGAGGCAGGAACACATCAACTGGTATCAGAGCCCAGCAGTCTTGTATGTCACAAACTCAAGTTGCATTCGTTCACAAAAAATTTCTCTTGACCCCATCGTTTGTTTCATCAAATTGTTCGAAAAACCAAAAAGTTACCATATTTGCTCACCTTCGGTTTCTACAAGGTTCCACCTTGGCCGAATTTTTTTTTTCTTGTTCCCTAAGTTTTGGTGTGTTAGGTAATTTTTGTTATCTTGCATGCTAGAATATTTTGTTTCCTTATTTCTTGCGTGGATAGAGTTGTCTTAGTTGCTTGTTATTACTTTTTAGTAAGAGCCGAATTTCCTTATAAGATCACATCAAATCTTATCTTCTCTCTTCTTTCTCAAAAGATCACACTTGTGATATTCTAGTTACTTAAGCCGTTTTTTACTTTGGAAAGTTTCCTTTGCAAATCCGAAAAAGATCTCAAAAAGATCTCGGATATTGTTAAAAAAAGATACCAAAAAAAAAGGTTTCCAAAGTTAGGAAAAGCCAAAATAAGGCAACCCTAACTCCATCACTTCGGCTTAGGCTCATCTTCTTAACCCCTCCAGTCTAGGTACGCTTCCTAGAAGGTGATTTCTTGCTACTTTGTTTACGTTTGTCTAGGGTTTCAATTTGTTCTTGTGTGTTTGATTGCAACTTTGCTTGATACACCACTACTTGTTCAAGCCAAGCCGCCCTCACGGCAAGCCCAAACAGCCCTACCTTACGTGAACCTTGTGACTTGACTTGTGATTTTGCTTGATTGTTGTTCTTTTTTATCTTTTGGTTCATTTTTACTCCCATGTCTGGCCCAATTGTTATAGGTAGCCTGACGCTCGGACAAGGTCACGAGCAACGAGGTGAGGACAACACCAACCAACAACAGAATCCGTCGTTGGTTCCCCCACAGGAACAACCACCTCAAGACCCGCTTCCACAAGATACTCTTTTGGCGTTAACGAAAGATCAAATTTTGATCCAAGCGCTTCACCAAGAGCTCGCTACTTTGAGAGCAAACCAACGAGTGGCCACCAACGTGCCCACTCCGGCTTCTTTACCTGCCATGGAGGCACCGACTCAACCAAAAGCCACCGACGCCGGTCCTTCCAAGACAAGAGTTGACAAGGGCAAAGGCATCATGCCTTCCCATCAACCACAACCCCAACTCAAGAGGTTGCAGAGTGTCATAGAAAGTCGCCAAGGGCTTGCATCGCATACAGATCGCTACGTGCCGACCACCGCGCATAGTGGCATTGACACCGGCTCAGACCGCGATGCCGACGCTCAAGGTGAATTTTCTGAACCTTATGATTTTAATGAGAGATATGCTTCTCGCAGAACACAGCGTCAAGTAACAGGCTCCGCGCCAAGGGATGGCCGCCGTCGCCAAGCAGCTCTAATCGACACAACGCCGAGAAGGTCCAGTGGTAGATCAGGCCGTTCTAAGCAACAGGACGCTGACGATTACAGGACACCGAACACACAGCCCCTCAGTCGTGCATTGCGCTCTAACCTTCAACACCAGAGTGCTCGGACACCCCGCTACGACTCAGATGGCTACGTTTCGATCACTCCTAATGTTGACGATGACTTCGACGAATATGACGATGAAGAAATTGAAGACTCAGGTATGGTCAATCCCAATTTGTTTCACCCCCCTCTTGGAGATCCTATTGAATTACAGGACCATCCATCGGACTATATTCCATCACCACGACTCCAGCCACAAGGAGGTCACCATCATGACATTGACGGCCGGCGCCGTTATGCCATGCCCAGAGATGCCCGCCGAGACGACTTCGATGTCCAGCCGAGAAGACATCGTCAAGACGACGTCTACGCGCCCAGAGAAGACTATGTCCGCGACGAGCCTCACCAAGCCAGAGAAAGACGCCACAATGGCCGCGAACGACCTCATGGTTTGCGCGCTGTTGAACAACCATACTATGATGATGCTCACAATCAAGACGTTCAACCACCTCGCTACGTGAGACACGGCGTTAAGGTAAAGATTGAACATTTTTATGGTGAATACAACCCTGCTGTTTTTCTTGAATGGATACAGGCCACAGAGTATACACTCTGCTATTGTCAAGTGCCTCCCCAAGAGCACGTCAACGCAGTGACTCTCAACTTTCGAGGTGCTGCAAGAGTTTGGTGGCACAGGTTTGAAGATGACTGCATCCGACGCAACAGGACGAGAGTCACCGAGTGGCATTAGCTCGTTTATGTGATGACCAGGAAATACGTGCCTCCAGATTATCGAAATCAAATGCGAATGGAGATCACCATGGCTCGCCAAGGATCACATACTCCACTCGAGTTCTTTTCAAAGTTGGAAGATATGTATTACAAGGCGAACATCTCTGTTTCTCCTTCTACCTTGAGGACAAAATTCTTGAGTGGTTTGAACGCTAATATTCGTGATCAGCTCGAGATTCTGCCCATCAAGGACTTGAACACCCTTACTCACACGGCGATGCAACTACATGCTCAGATCGCTCGCCGAAAGTCCTATACGAGTAACTCCTCCGGGTATGCTTCTAACCCTAGTGGTTTCAATTCTTCTAACACTCGTCCTAGTGCTTCTGCTGCCAACAACTCGTCTATCAAGGCGAGGCCGCCGGCAACGAACACAACAGCGCGCCAGACCACCCACAGACCGGCTCCAGTGAACACTGACCGCGCGCGAGATCTCGAGTGTTTCAAGTGTGGTGGCAGAGGCCACTACAAGAAGGATTGCCCAAATGCTCAAAAGGTTTTGTTCTCTGCTGCCGCCGCTAGCTATGAGTCTTGCGAAGACGACGAACAACCCCTAGAGCCAATTGACGAAGGGAATGAAGACGAAGAGGACGCTTACGACTGTGAACCCGCTTCACTGAACGCGGGCACTCCATTGAGCTTAGTGACCCGACGTATCCTCACAGTCCAGGACTCTAGTCTCCGAGACCAAAGAGAGAATTTGTTTCACACACGAGCCCTCGTCCAGACAACCACCTTGAGTGTGATTGTTGATGGCGGCTCTTGTGCCAATATTGTGAATGAGAAGGTCGTTACACACTTCAACTTGCCAATGACTCCTCATCCCCAACCGTACGCTCTCTAATGGATTTCTTCTAGTCCAGGTAACACAGTATCTCGCCAGTGCTTAATTTCTTTTTCCATTGGCCAATACTATGATTCTGTTTTATGTGATGTCATTGCAATGGACGCCACCCATATCTTGCTTGGGCGCCCATGGAAATTCGACAGGCGCGTTCTCCACGATGGATATTTGAACACTTATGTGTTCACTTACCACGGGAAGCGCGTCACTTTGCATCCAATGTCTCCCCATGAGATCTTGCAGGACCAGGTGGAAAGAGATCGCCAGAAGGCCATTGAGGCCGCTGCAAACAGGCCGATCGAGTCACCAGAGACACTCGTGAAGCAACACAACACAGCTTCTGGAACAACGGCTTCTCCATAAGGCACTGCAAAGAAGAAGACCAAACAGGCCGTTCAGTTACCGCCGAAGAGTCCGTTGTAGGGCGCTTGTGAGCACAGACTATTTCTCGCCAGGCCCAGTGACATCACGCCATGTTTGACTGGCAAGGCGCCCTGTTTTCTGCTTGTGCCAACTCCTTGCATTCCAGAGTCGTCGAGAGCCAAGGATGTGCCTCCTCCCGTCACCGCCTTGCTCGCTGAGTTCGACGACGTCTTCCCCGATGAGTTGCCCCAAGGTTTACCTCCCTTGCGAGGCATTGAGCATCAGATCGATCTTGTGCCAGGTGCCTCGTTGCCAAACCGCACTGCTTATAGGGCTGGCCCAGAAGAGTCCAGTGAGATGCAGCGACAGGTTAACGACCTGCTGGATCGAGGCTACGTGAGGGAATCTCTTTCCCTTGCGTTGTGCATGTGATCCTTGTGCCCAAGAAAGATGGCACATGGAGGATGTGTGTTGATTGCCGAGCTATTAACCAGATTACCATCAAGTACAGGCATCTGATCCCTCGCCTTGACAATATGCTCGATGAACTTCACGGCGCTACCACATTTTCCAATATTGATTTGAAGAGTGGATATCATCAAATCAGAATGAAGGACGGTGATGAATGGAAGACCACCTTCAAGACTAAGTACGGGCTTTATGAGTCGCTCGTCATGCCGTTTGGGCTAACAAACGCCCCCAGCACCTTCATGATGAACCACGTTCTGCGAGCTTTCCTTGGCAAGTTTGTCATCGTTTATTTCGATGACATCCTTGTATATTCGAAAAGCCTAGAAGAGCACGTTGAGCACCTTCGAGTCGTCCTGCTGTGTCTTCGCAGCGAGCGCTTGTTTGCCAACCTCGCCAAGTGTTTTTTCTGTTCTACATCTACGAACTTTCTGGGCTACGTTGTGAGTGCTGATGGCATACGTGTTGATGAGGAGAAAATCACCGCCATCAAGGACTGGCCGACGCCGACGACCCCAACACAAGTCTGAAGCTTCCTCGGCCTCACTGGATTTTATAGGCGCTTTGTGAGAAATTTCTCCTCCATTGCAGCGCCTTTACACGAGCTGACCAAGAAGGGCACAACGGTGTTTTGGCAAGAGCAACATGAAACGGCCTTTTCGGCCTTGAAGCACGCATTATGCCAGGCACCATTGCTCCAACTTCCTGACTTCAACAGACCGTTCGAGGTGGAATGTGATGCCTCAGACATTGGCATTGGTGGTGTGCTACACCAAGAGAGGAGGCCGATCGCTTACTTCAGTGAGAAGCTCTCTGGGGCCACACTCAACTATCCCACCTACGACAAGGAGTTATATGCCCTCATCCGAGTACTCAAGACGTGGCAACACTGTCTTTTTCCATGTGAATTTGTCATCCACAACGATCACGCCGCATTGGGCTATTTGAAGAGCCAAACACATCTCAACCGTCGTCATGCTCGCTGGGTGGAATTCCTTGAGACATTCCCTTACGTCGTTGTCCATAAGAAGGGCAAAGAGAACGTTGTTGCAGACGCCCTGTCCAGGAGGTATGTCCTCTTGACTCATGTGCAGACTAAAGTTTTAGGCTTTGCTTTGATTAAGGAATTATATGTTGTTGATCCTTTCTTTGCCCCCATAGTCGAGCATTGCCTAAGAGTTTGAGAGTTTGAGTCATATTTTCTCTCTGAGGGTTATGTATATAAGGCCAATCGCCTTTGCATCCCTAGGTCCTCCATTAGGCTCCTTTTGATTCAGGAAGCTCACGAAAGTCGTGGACACTTTGGGATTAGGAAGACACTGGCCGCTTTAAGAGAACATTTCTTTTGGCCTAAGATGACCCACCACGTGACTAGGTTTTGTAGGAGTTGTGTGACTTGCCAGTGCGCTAAAGCTAGGTCTAGTCCCCACGGCCTCTACACCCCTTTGCCCATACCGAGTGCCCCCTGGGAAGATCTATCTATGGATTTTATTATGGGTTTACCCCTCTCTCGACGAGGTCGTGACTCCATTTTTGTGGTCGTAGATAGATTTTCTAAGATGGCCCATTTTATTGCATGTAAGACTACCCACAGTGCTAGTGAGATTGTAGATTTATTTTTTGAGCATGTGGTTCGTCTTCATGGTGTCCCTAGAACCATTGTTAGTGATAGGGATTCGAAGTTTGTAGGTCACTTTTGGAGAACTCTTTGGGGAAAGCTAGGTACAAAACTCTTTTTCTCCACTAGCTACCACCCCCAAACGGAAGGCCAAACAGAGGTCACCAACAGGACGCTAGGAGCCCTCCTTCGCACCATGCTAAAGGCAAACCCTAGGCGTTGGGAGGACTTACTATCTCTTGTCGAGTTTTGTTATAATAGATGCAGGCACACGGCGACCAACATGAGTCCGTTCGAAGTGGTGTATGGGTTGAATCCATTGACGCCGCTTGATTTATCGCCACGCCCACTACGAGAACCAGTGCACGTATCCGCCGCCAACCGGGCCGAGCATGTGTAGGAGCTACACCGCCGAACCAGGGCACATTGGAAAGAAGGGCCGCACAGTATACCAAGCAGAAGAATTCAGGCCGCCACCGCGTTGTGTTCGCTCCCGGAGACCTAGTCTGGGTGCATATGCGAAAGGGAAGATTTCCCCAGCGGCGCAAGCACAAATTGGCACCACGTGGAGATGGTCCCTTCCGCGTGATCAAGGCCATCGGGGACAATGCTTATCAACTCGAGCTCCCACCTGATTTCGGAGTCCATTCGACCTTCAATGTGTCAGACTTGACTCCACACATTGAGCCTGAGTTTGAAGATGGTGAAGCGGGGACGCTTCAAAGCCAAGTGGGGGAGGATGATGTGACCCTGCCCCCATGATGGCCCACGAGGAAGAACAAGCCATGAGCCTGCGCTCAGATGGCCCAGTGACAAGGTCCAGGGCCAAAGCCATCGCCGAAGCTGTCGCATCCCTTGTTGCACGCTTCGTCGCTGGCCAAGGCAGCCCGGAAACCGAGCCAAGACTTGTCGTCCTCTCCACCATCGAGGAACGTGCTGAAGACGTCTCGCTCACAAAGGAGCGCACTGAAGGAGACGTCGAACGAAGCAACGAGCTCACTACTACAAGAGAACAGCTCGCTAAGAGCATCAATACAACAGAGGAGCTCGCTGAAGGCATTGCTCCAACAAAAGAGCTCATTGAGGAGCGCATTCGAAGAATTCGTTGAAGGGCTCGCTCGAAGAGCTCACTTTAGAACACGTTTGCCTTATCTGTTTTGAGACACTTTCCCTATTTAGCGCTATTGCTTGTTTTAGCTAGTTTCCCTTTTATAGTTTGTCTATTTTCGGGTGTGTGCCTTTGCATGCTTGCATGGGCTAGCCCACTAGGCTCGACTTGGCCCAAACCGATGTCTCGCCTCTAGTATTTATAGTTTCGAACCTTGTTATTATTTTCTTACGTTCAAATTAAAGTTCAAGGCTTAAGTAGAGTGTTTATCCTCCTTCCCTTGATTGAACGTCACATATCCCTCTCATCTCCATTCACTCTGCCGCCGACGCTACGGCACCGCTTGATCTCAAGAAAACATATCCTTCGCATCTCCCTTCATCCGCAGTCGACGCTACGACACCAAAGACTTGTCTCTTCAAGTCTTCCATCCCTCAATCAATTCGCCTACGCCATCGCCTTCCATCCTTCCAACAGATCGCTATCATCACCACCAATGCTTCCACCGTCGAGACGAGTGACTTCCCAACCAAGACTAGATCTGAAAGTTGTCACCTTTGACAATTGGCTTGTCATCGGAGGCAGGAACACATCACTCGTCCCTGACTCGGCCGAGTTATTGGCAGTTTTATGTTCTTTTAAGACCCCTTTTGTATGACTTTTGCTTGGGCCTTTTGGGGCTTGTTTGGGTCGTGGCTTAGGGTAGTATTTAAGGCCATTTTGTTGTCTTTTGACTGACTTTTTGATGAAATGAAAATGTTGCTTTGAGCACATGAGTTTGAGAGCTCTTATGGGAGAGTGTTCTCCATGGTTGATTCGATCTTGCTTGGTTTGACTTGCTTGTGTCAATCTCCTCCATAAGGTTGGTGCTCGTAGGCTTTCACAAGAATCCTCCTTGTGCTCCTTGGATTCGTCCATTGTTGTGTGAGGTTGTAGAAGGAAGGGCTGGTTGATATTTGGTTTTGGTTCTTGGGAGACATCTTAGGGCTTCAAGGGTTTTGCCTCTATTCAATTCAGTTCTTTCTATATCCCCATTATCTATCTTTGTTATTTCTTTGCTTATTTTCAGTTTTCTAACTCTTGTGTGTTCATCTCTTCCCCTCCATCTCTATGAGTCTCTCTTGGCGTCAAGATCGGGCCACTCGCGGCTAATCCCCGCATCAAAACTTCTACGGAAGAATTCATGAGTTAACTCATCTAAGTCTTATTATTTAAGAGCAAATATTTTAATCTTATTTATAATTAAAAAAGTTATTGATTTTACTAAACATATCTTAAAAAATGACATGAACATTATAAAATATTTTCCCAAAGTAAAAATATTTTTGTGGTTTAGCTCTCTTTTTTCAAAAAATATTTAAAAAAACAAACAAACTGTGCGTAGCACGGGCATAAACACTAAGAGAGATCCTTTTTTTTTTGGTCGGTTAGGAAAAAGTGTTTCAAAATTGTTATAATATGCAGTCTAATTAATTTACTGAAATCAACGTAATTATATATTAACTATGTTATCAAGAGGACTTGAGAGATTGACTGATCACATTACTCACATGTCACAACTCAAGTACTCAACAGATAAGAAGACCGGAAGAGGGATGAATGACTAATAAAAGAGCCTAAGGTGAAAAGGTGTGTTATTAATGCTACTACCTATACTAATTTAAATTAGATGCAAGACTAGCATTGATAATTTACAAATTTAGCAATAAACATGCATTATCTTGATCGAATGTAAATAATACGCGAAAAAATATATTAACAAGAAACGTGTGTCTATATACACATTTTTTTGAGTGGAAGTACATTGGACATTTTATATATAATCACCATACATTAAGAAATGAGATAATAGTAAAATTGGATAAACTCAGTTTGTAAGAAAATAAATTTTTTTGTATTAAAATATATTATAATAATAAGAAAAAATGAGCTTCGTGCATAGCACGGGCATGACCTCTAGTGTACTCAATTCTTGCCTTCCTAGTTCCTGGTATCATATTTTAAACTAGAATATCTGACTCCCGACACCCGGGTTTATATTCCATTCAATCACTGATTTAAAATTCCATTCTCGCAGAACTAAAAATAAAACGCGAAACCCTTCAATTTTTTTTTGTAATACAGTAAAAATTAGATTAGAAACCACAGAAGAGATGGTTTCTCAGCCTATAGCATCCTTTCAGATGAGAACTAAAAGCTCTAGATTGGCTTTAATCAATGTTCTAAAAGTCGTTAGGCGGGAGTTGGGCGGTGAGGGGGGGCCTAGCGCCTAGGCAGGGCCTAGACGGATTAAAAGTTAATGCGTGATCCATGTGATTATTTGACTATGTTCTCCCAAATCAATTAATGTTTATAAAACTATGTTGGGATGAGGTTTGATTTATAATAATGGGCCTTATTTTACAAAACCTCACCCAAAACTATGTTTTATGCATCCGTCATCTCCTAAGATGTTGCCGCTTCTACAACATCTGAGACTTCTTCTTGCCTAGGCGGGGTCCTAGGCGGTGAATGACTGCCTAGCGCCCAGGCGGGGCCTAGGCGGCCTTAGGCGGGGATTTTTAGAACATTGGCTTGAATATCTTTCAAGGAAATCTATTGCCCCAGCTTTGCAACGCAATCGGCAACATCATTTGTTTATCAGAAGACGTGACAAATCTACACTGAAGAAAACAGTTGTAAAACACAAAGGATATCAAAAATTAACATTCCCAAGGATAGTGCCAAATTTTATTCAGAACGTTCACAATAGTAAGGTTGTCACATTCAATTTGAATGTTGTTAAGGCCTAATTCATGGGCTTGAACTAGGGCATTCCTAAATGCAAGAGTCTCTGTTTTTAAGGGGGTTGAAATACCACAATTCTCCCCAAAAAGGTAGATTGGTTCTCCTTCGATGTTTCGAAAAATATACCCATAACTCGATTCACCATTCGTCTTAGTAGACCCATCTGTATTAATCTTTATAATATTGTTCGGAGGTCTTTTCCATTTAGCCTTAAGTCTTTTCCTATTATTATGATTTTTCTTTTCTTTTTCGTTTTCTTCGGTCAAAACGTCCGGGTTCCAAGTTTTTGCTTGTTCCCAATTTTGAATTTGTGTTTTGGTGTAAACATGAACATCCTTAATTATGTCCATATCATTATTTGTTCTTTCAAAGCTTTGTTGGTTTCTATAAAATCATATTCCCCACCAAGAAATCGTCAATTCTACAAATTGTGACTTTTCAGTTTTGTGTCTGATTTCTTCGATTATTTCATATGTTTTCTGATTGCCAATATATAAAGTTCTGATGATATCAAAAGTGTGCTTATTTATTTTTTCTATTGTTTTCATGGTATGATTGCACAAGAATAAAAGATGATTAGAGTCTTACGTTTGTGCATTGCAGCGTACACATCCTTGGGGGATTGCAACTCTTTTCTCACTTAGTCTAGTTTTGGTTGGAAGTCCATTTTTCAAAGAAATTTTTTAACCTTTGAATACGTATCCAATTTCCATATCCATGAGGAATCGTAAGTTGTGTATCGTTTATTTTCAGTAATCATATTCATGACATATTTTGTCGAAAACCAACCATTTTTACTGGAATACCAGTAGATTCTATCATTAATATTGTTAATGGGTATTGGTGTCGAAGTGATTTGTTTATAGATGTCCATGGGTAAAATTTGTACATTTTTTTCTTTGTTCCAAGTATTATTCGGGAGAATAAATTCTACCAGCAAGGCATCTTTGTTCTGATCTGGTTGTATATTGATAATGTCGCATAATGGAGTCTTAGATAGCCATCTATCCGTCCAAAATTTAATGGTTCTACCATTTTCAACTTGCCATATGAGTCCAGTTTTGAATTCGTCCAAAATATTAATCATATTAGACCACTGCCAAAAGCAGTTGCCTTTTTTAACATAATGTAAGATATGTTATGTTTTCAGATACTTTTCAATTATAATTCTCACCTAAAAATTATCTGGTTCAACCAATATTTTCCATAATAATTTAAATTGTAAGGCTTTGTTCATGTCTTTCGTTTTTCGTAATCCAAATCCTCCTTGTTGTGTAGGTTTGCATATCTTTTTCCAACCTATAAGAGGTTTATATGAGGGATCTTTATTCCAAAAGAAATTTATATTTAATTTATCAAGTTTATTATGCGTTTGTGTAGGAATCATAAAACTTTGCATTAGATAATTGGGTCTAGATGCAAGATTTGTTTTGATTAAAGTTATTCTACCTGCTTGAGATAGAGAATCATTTAGAAACCCTTCAATTATTAGTTAGGGTTTTATAATAGAATTATTTTTGAAGATGAATTGTTAGCACATACATATTACTAGAAAGAGTTCAATGTCCATGAGTCTTTCCAGCTAACTTATAAACAAGATATTCAGGGTACGTTTGGATTATACATTATCTGACATTATAATATCAATTTTTAGCATTATAATATCAGATAATGCGTAATCCAAACAGACTCTCATACATGAATTCCAATCTCCCCTTCTCGTTAAAATAATCTATTGCTTTTCATGAATTAAAAAAGAAAAAAAGAAGTCTAGCAACTAAAAAGAAGGAAAGAGACTAATAAGAGGTCGTGGGTTCGAGTCCAAGCCTCTGCCCCGGGTGGGTTTTCCCATCACCTGGAATTGGGGCCAGGACCCTGCTATTAAGGATGGGCAAAACTAGACCGGACCGTAAGACCGGACCGGATCGGAAATTTACGGTCCGGTCCAAGACCGGACCGTCACGGTCCACGGTCCAAGACCGGACCGTCACGGTCCACGGTCCGGAGATTTTACGTTTTCGGTCTTACGGTCCGGACCGGTTGGACCGTAAAAATAATAAAAAAAAGGTTAAAATTATTTTTAGGGGTAATTTTTACGGTCCAGTCCATAATATTTACAATCCGGTCCGGTCCGGACCGTAATCAAACCCTTTAAAAGCCAAAAATATAAAATCCGGTCTTACCGGTCCGGACCGTGGACCGGATCGTAAAGGACCGGACCGTAACGGTCCGGTCCGCGGTCCATACTTTAAAAAGTTTACGGTCCGCCGGTCCGGACCGGACCGTAAATGTCCGGTCCGGTCCGGATGCTCATCCTTACCTGCTATGCCGCTTCACTGGGGCAGCACCGGTCGACGCAAGTCGTCTTACCTGGCTCGGGGCCTTTGCCGGGTAGGTCTCGGGTCCGTGGGAGGACTAGGGGAGGGCCACCCGCGCTCATGTCATTCAAAAAAAAAAAAAAATTGCTTATTTATATTTCACCCCAAACACATATTATTCATTACTATTTTTTAGTCAAAACATATTATCCATTATAATTTATAACATACTATAATAAATAATAAAAGAGATGTCGAACAACGCCTTAATTACCGTAGTATTTTTATTAATTACTAATTAAAAATGTAATTTTTTTAACGTGAAGATTATTTGATATGTTAAACATACAGAAAAAACTAGAAAATCCATTTCCTGATCCTCCCTTAAAAATAGGATTTAGTTTGGATAGAGTTATTGTATTTACAATTGATAAAATATTAACTAATAATTTATCAATAACAAAATATGAATAATATTAGGATTTATTTAATAGTAGTATTTAAAAAGACTTTTTTATTTATAAAAAATATTTTATTAATAAGTGTGTTTGATAAAAAAAAAACTATTTTTTTATAGGTATGTATACTTTGTAAATTGTGTATAATAAAAATAATTTTATTAAACGTTTATCGAAACTTTTTTTTTTATAGGTATGTATTGTGTATAATAAAAATAAAAAATAATAATTTTATTAAACGTTTATCGGAACTTATAAAAATATATTTAAAAAAAAGTTTTTATAAGTAAAAAATTACATGTACCAAACATAACGATAATCATTGTCCAATATTTCTTTATAAATTTTATAAAATTATTTATACATCTATCCTTAAATTTCTTCACAACTCTACCCAAAAAACATACAGTAGTGTATAATTCCTCTGAAGCAGAGGTATAGTTGAATTTCAACACGTTTCCAGAAGCGTCCAGAATTCCAGATAGATAAAAATTTGGCAATGCCATCGTGTTTGGTTCTGAAATTACGAAAATACCCCCATAAATTATTAGGACATTGCATCAATCTTGTGTTTAAGCTTTCGTACTGTTTGGACGGTCGCCGTTACCCCCACGTGGCAGGTTACAATTGAGTTTTGGTGTATGACCATTAATTTCTTGCAAGCCGAGATATTTTGTTTATAGCGATTTGCTAGGATTAGTAATAAGCTTAAGACTAATTAATCACCTTTCGTCACTTCAAAATGCCAACAAGGCATGTAACTAATTAGGGGCTTCTGTCACCATTCAACAATGATGATCATTCATTATATTTGTCATTTTGAGTTTCATTTTTCCAACGCTAACTATTTTTTTCTTCACATTACTATTCTTAAATAAGTGTAAAACTATTACTTTTATTTATAGTACGTTTAATTTTCAAAACCACCAAACTAATCTCTAGAAATCTATTTTTATTTTATTATAAGTTTATAACTTATGAAAAATATTAAGCAGCTAGGGAATGATAAATCAGTTAACAATGTCATTTCCTTAAAGTGTGTCCCTAATTATGTTACTTATTCTTCACCATATCTCAATTCACTTAAAAGTAGGTACATTTATGTCGATTTGTCTGGTTATTAATTTTATCAAATTTTCAATTTATCATATGTATCTAATACACAGAATTCTTACCTTATGAATCATTTTTAAAAAATGTGATCTAGTAAACTATAAATTACTGGTTTTTTATGTAATTTTGATGTCATAATATTTCTTAAGCACCCTATAAAACCCAAAATATAAAAATCTAAGGAATGAAGCAAAGACTTGGACCGGTTCAATTTTTTTATTTTGGTTTAAATCTCCGTCCTACAATATTCTACATTTCTACCCCTTCGAAATTCCGAAATTCCACCTGTCCCGAACTCGGTTGTCATAGTCCATAAATTATTAAACAAATAAATCTCCAGTTCATGATTAACACACCAATGATTTAAAAAACTGATTAATGTTTTAAATTATTAAAATATATTTTAAATTCCAAGAAATTGGAAAAAAGGAGGTCGCAGCACGCAACGGTTTGCCTATTTAAACCCGGCTCTGCTTTCGTTTCCCTTCCCCCCTTCCTCCGCTCTCTTCCTCTCCTTCTTACATTGCAATTGCTCTTTTCATCCTCCGAGAAATTTGAATTTCTCTCTTCATTCTGGTAAATTCTGTTCTTTGACCTCATTTTGACCCTTCTCCAATCTTGCATTTTTCGGCATCCACCTTAAGATTTTCCACATTTCGCTCAAATTGAGTCAAACCCTTGAATCATTGCATAGTTTATAGGAAACCCATTTGTTGTTTTTGACCAATTTGGTCCAATGACCTGAAATTGTTTTTGGGTTTTCTTTAATTTGAATGTTGGTTCTATGAGTTATTTAAAAAAAAAAACTTGAATTGATTATGAGGCCTGTGCTATTGAGCTCTGGAATTGGGTTAGGGGGAATAAGGGCTGATTTCTTGATTTGGGGGTTATCCATCCAAGGAGATAAAGTCATTAGCCTTTTTTGTAAGGCTTAATTATATAAAAAATTGATCAAAATCCACCCTTTTGAGGTGGTCTGATGTTGAAATAACACAAAGAAGTGTCCTTTCAGAAAACAAAAAGGAGGTTGCTGTGACTTGTTCCAGCAGCTTTGAATTGGATACTTTTAATCCAAACCCACATTTGAAACCACCTTTGTTAAAACTCATTATGCTAATCTGATTCACCATTTCCAGATTTCAATTCTTTGTCTTTATAAACCATTTTTTTAATGGATTTTGTTCAATTTTTGTGCTTACAAATTGTTCCTATGCATTCTTCTGCTGTAGATCAACATGGAACTCGAGGGACGATACTCGCAGTCATCGAAGTACGATTGTCTTCTGTTTGGTGAGCATCTCTTTACTTCCTCACAACAAGTCTATGTTGAATTATTGATCATCTTTACCTTACTTGTGTGTTGACATAAAATTTTGATTAATCAAGAACTAGATTAACCATTACATTGTTCTGGATTGGCAGATTTAGATGACACCTTATACCCTCTAAGCACTGGGCTATCAAAGGCAGTCTTAAAGAATATCCAAGGTGGGTCATTTTTTGTTTTCTTGTGTTATGTTGACATCTTGCAAATTCAAATCTTGGGTGTCTAAATTTGGCTTTCTATTTGTATTTTTTGTCCAAAAGACTACATGGTTGAGAAGCTGGACATTGATAGGAGCAAACTTGATGATCTTTGCAACTACTTGTACAAGAACTATGGGACAACAATGGCTGGACTTAGGGTATAAAAGTCGAACTTTTCATCTGGATTTGTTGTCACTTTTTTGAAGTTGTCTTTTCAAATGAACATGAACCACTAAATTGCTTTGTTTGATGTTTTGTAGGCAATTGGGTATGACTTTGACTATGATGAATACCATAGGTATATTCAACCTTGCTATTTTCTTTCTCTTTTATCAGATAAAACCTCTATTATATTAGCTTTCAAGGATCTCAAATCTGATAGTCTTGTATAATTCCTGCTCTGCAGCTTTGTTCATGGGAGATTGCCCTATGAAAACCTTAAACCAGACCCAATTCTAAGGAACCTCCTCCTAAGTGTGCCTATTCGCAAAGTTGTAAGTTCTTTGCAAACTAAATGAAACTTGTTGAAACAACAACAAAATAAAGCCTCAAATTGACTTTTCTCTTGTGTTGTTAGATCTTTACAAATGCAGACATGACACATGCAATCAAAGCCCTTAAGATGCTTGGTTTAGAGGATTGCTTTGAGGGCATAATCTGCTTTGAAACCCTAAACCCAATCCACAAAACAAACGCCTCTGACGATGAAGATGAAGCCGAGTTTCTAGGGTCAAAACCACCACAAAACACAAATGTCACAACTGAAATCTTTGACATTGTTGGCCACATTAGGCAAGGGAATCCAACATCAACGCTCCCCAAGACACCCGTCGTTTGCAAGCCATCAGAGTCTGCAATAGAGCAAGCCCTCAAGATTGCAAACCTCAACCCACAGAGAACAGTGAGTTTGCAAACATTACAAAGGTTGTATCTTTATGTGTAAATGGTGTGATTAACCTTTGGAGTTTGGTTGTTGTTTGTTTGTTTGTTTGTTTTTCAGATATTCTTTGAAGATAGCATAAGAAACGTGCAAGCTGGGAAGCGCGTGGGGCTTCAGACGGTTCTGGTGGGCACTTCACAGAGGCCGAAAGGAGCAGACTACGTGCTTGAGAGCATCCATAACCTGAAGGAAGCTTTGCCTGAGCTCTGGGAAGTTGAGAGTAGAGGTGAAGTTGACTACCAAGAAAGGGTTGCTAGAGAGACCTTTGTTACTGCCTAAGCTCGGTTTGTGAATACTTGTTGGCCTTATTCATCCTTGATTCACCATGGAAACCACGGTTTCCATGGGGAGGGCGCGAAAGGGGTAAAAACGTCTATTGTATTAGAGGCAGAGCGAGCGAGAGAGAGAGCTTGTGTGCCATTGAATTGATTGCTTCTAATCTTGTAGATGTTTCCCTTTTTGATGATGATGATCAATTGTCAAATCTTTCCAACTTAGCTGATATATGAGAGATCATGAGTTCGATTACAGAAAAAAAAAAACTATAACTATAGGTCTAGCTATAACTAATTAAGATAATCTATTTCTCAAGCCTTAGCAAGTCATCTAACTCAAGTAGAAATCAATGCAATTGAATCAAAATTAGGTATCCAACAAAGGGCCGGGATACAAGGGAGAAATTATGAATAAGTTTTTCTGTCTCAATATATATTATTTATTGATATATTTAAAATTAAAAAAATTGTATTGAGATAAACAATTCAAGCTTACGTTTCTCTCAAAAGTCAGACAATAGAAAATGAAACCAAAGTTGTATACTATAACTAAGACTTCATTTTGAGAACATATATGTTCATACTGCACCAAGGAAATGTTCAAGGTAAACTATAATTAATGCATAACAATATATGGTAACACTAATTTGTTTTTAACCTCTTAGTCTAGTACAAATCACAAGGATAAACGAAATATGATGGTAGTACAAAGTACAAACCACAATAATTTAAAGTTCAACTTATTGTTCTCGTCCACAATGATTAAATGTACTTTTGTAGGCCAATTTAATAAGTTATTATAGTACCAAAAAAAATAAGTTATTAATGTACAAATGTATTTAAACTTTTAGGTGACACATACTTTTACAAGGTTTTTACATACAGCCGAAAATCAATATTACGCACATTGTCTATTTCTGAAAATTGAGTCTTCATTTTTAGGAAAACAAAAAAAAACTTTTTTTTGGCAGAACAAAAATAAAATAAAATAAATGAAATAGTCTGAGAAAGGATAAGATTATAATAATATCTCCTCCAACTCCCTGTTTCTTCAACGGCTAAAAGCGAGCAGAGTGTAAACAGAATTACCCCTGCCGGAGCTAAAAATCTCGCCGGCGACAACCGAATGCGCGGGTAAATTTCCGTGCTGAACACTTTTCTCTACTGTCGAGAATGGCGGCGCGTGTTCCCCTACCTCTGTCGACATTTTCGGCTAGTTCTTCCAGGAATCACCATCATCAATGCGGTAGTAAATGTAGTTGGTTGGAAGTTCGGAGTCTAGAACCTTCTAGGTCCCTCCCGCACCTCAACTCTCATTACTCTTCTGTACCGTTCCTCTCTCTAAATTGGAGAAATCGAGCTAGGGTTTCCAGAGGTTGCTTTGTGGTGTCGGCTATGGCGGATCTGAGCAAGCCAACTGTTCTCGTCACCGGCGCAGGCGGAAGAACTGGTCATATTTCCCTCTTTTTCCTCAAGTATTTCCGTTTTTGTTTCGTTTTCATGATTTTTGGAATTTTAATTGATCAACTGCGTGTAGATCATTTGCACCATGGAAATTGAATCGATTTCTTACAAGGCTAAGTTCTTTTAGGGCTGAATTGTGACTATTTAGGGTTGTTTGATGGAAATCCAGAAGATCAAGTGTTTGAAAAAATCTTGCATTTGGTCTTCAACTTTGGACCAATTTGTTCTTGTTGGGTGCCTGAATGCAGGTAAAATTGTGTATGAAAAGTTGAAGGAAAAATCTGAGGAGTTTACTGGTAGAGGACTAGTAAGAACTGAGGAGAGCAAGACTCAAATTGGTGGAGCAGATGATGTGTATGTTGGAGACATTCGAAGCAGCGAAAGCATTTCCCCAGCAATCCAGGGAATTGATGCCCTAATCATACTCACAAGTGCTGTCCCCAAAATGAAACCAGGATCTGATCCTACCAAGGGGAGGCCTGAATTCATTTTCGATGAGGGGGCGAATCCTGAGCAGGTTACTGTTAAATGATCCTCTTTATACAGTTTTTCTACTTCTTCCACAGCTGATTTCAAGAGTTAATGGAGGTTTTCTGCTTGATAGGTTGACTGGATTGGACAGAAGAATCAGATTGATGCTGGTAAGAGTTGTACTTGCTTTTACATATATGCAGCACTAGAAGTCTAGAATGCATCATGTTATCATCAACTGATGTTGTAATTCAAATGTGCAGCTAAAGCTGCTGGAGTTAAGCAGATTGTGTTAGTAGGATCTATGGGAGGAACAAACCCTGATAATCCTCTTAATAAACTGGGAAATGGAAATATACTGGTAATTTTTCTTCATCCTCTATATTGACAGTGGACAGGATAAAATTCAGGTGCAATTGAACTGTCATTCTATGGGTTGTATTACAGATTTGGAAAAGAAAGGCAGAAGAGTATTTGTCAAATTCAGGGATACCATACACAATTATCAGGTAAAGGATGTTTTTACACACAAAAATGGACATCTTGATTATGGAAGCAAAGACCTAATGATGAATGAGGGCATATTGAAGGTGATGAATAACATGGCCTTGCTTCACTGAACAGGGCTGGAGGATTACAGGATAAACCAGGGGGCGTTCGGGAATTGCTTGTTGGGAAAGACGATGAACTTCTTCTGACTGAAACTAGAACTGTTTCAAGGGCTGATGTTGCAGAAGTCTGTATTCAGGTAAGCCAATGTTTGTTTGATTAATCATATGCTAAAATCTTTAGAATGTTCTCTTGTCATGACTACAACTTTCCCATCATGGGATACCTATTTTAGTTGTGATTTGCTCTTTTCACACACATGGATTAGTGTACAAAGAAACTTGATATTTATGAGTTATCATTCATGGCAGGCACTGCAATTTGAGGAGGCCAAGTTCAAGGCATTTGATTTGGCTTCTAAACCGGAGGGCGAAGGTACACCAACCAAGGACTTCAAGGCTTTCTTCTCCCAGATTAACACGCGTTTCTAAGAGGGTATAGGGCAACCGCGAATGGTTTGCCTTAAAAACTTAAATCTCTAGTGTTGAGCTTCAGAGTTCAGTACAGAGACATTGTATGCACTTTCCCATTCCTCCTTTTTTACTTGTCTACAAACACAAGTACATCAAACTATGAAAAACATGTTATCCTCTGGGGATTTTTTTTTCATATAATTGAATAAGAAAAAGGGTAATGAGCACCTGAGATCCTGAAAACTTGACTCTTTTCCTGCCTCAAAATATAATACATAAAATCAAGATAACCCACTTCAAATAATGCCATAGAAAATTACAATTTGATCAAGAGACAACACAAAGTACAACTAGCTACCTCTAAGGAGGTTCCAATCTTCATCTTTCCATGTGATGGGAACTGAGAATAGCCCATTGAAGGCAACTTATGCTGGTTTCCAGGTAGACAGAGCATACACTATTCTCCCTTTCCACCCCAACAGAAGCCAGTGCCCGTCTTGATCGATCACAAACTCCTTGTGGTACGCGCTAACTCTTAAGCTTGCCCTATCCTTAATCTCCTGGTCTAATGGCAACTGCAAGAAACCGGCCCTACAAGTACGCGCCTGCCATTGCTTATACGTCTCTGGCCTCTCAACTCTCTCCCACCCTTCACATCCCACCACATTGAGAGCCTCTCTTCCAAGAATCTCCCTCTCAAGCAACAGCCTCTCCTCAGACTCCCGGGGCATAACGGTCTCAAGCATGTCAAACAACGACGAGAAGTGGAACAAAGCCTCCCTGAACCGAGTCAGAAAGAAGGGCGCGTTGTAGGCCCCGTTGACGACCCCCTGGATGAACACCGCGGGATTGATCTTCCTTATCATGTTGAAGATTGCATTTCTTGAACTGTCAGCCATCATGGTTTCATCAGGCAAGTTCTTCATCCGGTATACGCAATTCACAATAACCATTTCGTCCTCTTCGAGCTTGAGATCTTCAATCCGAATCGAATCCCATCTCTTTGCAATCGGATTAAACTCGAAAGGAACCCGGAATTCCTTGGCGTAATGGGCTAGTCTATGCCCTGTCTCCTCAACCCGTTGTGCTGGTCTGAAACCCGGCTGAGGAAAGTCTATCCCTGTGATTCGAATCTTGGGGGAGCCACCGTGTCTCTCTGATTGGCGTTGGATGAACGTGGGCCACTGAAACCCGTAGAGGGAACCGAAATCTATGATGTGGATCTTCGGCGCACCACGAGTTAGCTTCGAAATCGTCCTGTTTGTGAAGAGATTGGAGACTTTCCTAAATGGGCAAGCTGCAAGATACACAAGGTAAGCTTTCAATATACCAGTAGAAGATATCCTATTGCTAACTAAGGCTCCATAAACCTGGCTTCCATTGCCAGCTAAGCGAGCCTCGAGTCCACGAGCAAGGCAATGAGCCATCCTCTGATTCCCATCACCGAAAGGCGAAGAGTTTTGCTTGATTTGCGTGAGAAGCTCGGTTGCTCGTCTGTGATCGCCACCTGTAACGGCCTGCGCGCAGTTGATAAGAAGGGTTCTCAGATCCACCACTTTCTTTCGGTTTTGCCTTCGTCTACTACCCGGCCCCTTTGACTGCAAATTCTGCAGCGTTTTCTTGACGGATTCATTCTTTAACGTCTCCCTCAGATTAACTATGGCCTTGTTTTGGTCCTCTGCATGATCAAGCAAGATCTCATCAAACATATCAGAATGCACATTCGGGTCAGTATTGACAGCCGCCTGCTTCCCGCTTCTTTCTTCTTCCTCCAACTCTATAGAGTTTCTATTTCGGTGTTTCTTTCCTTTTGACCCATTAAACACCTCTACCTTAGCTGCTGAATCACTGCATTTCTCCTTTGATTTGTGTGAGCTAACAATCAACTCATCATTATTTGGAATCAGCTTACTCGCTTCTTCGGCTCCTTTGATGAACAAAGAAACGGATTGTGAGTACTGATAAACAGGAACAGCAGTGTTGTTGTAACCACTCAAATCATAAGCCCGGTTCATGTTTTCTAATGCACTCCTATCACCAAATCTACCATCTACAAACACATGTGAATCAGATGAATAGCCATTTGAGGAACACCCAAGATTTTCACTGGAACAGTCAAAGCTGTGAATTGGTGAAGAAGGCGGATACCTCTTACCAATGGCCTCATAGAAGGATTTCTCGGCCACTTGGAACTCTGAGGACTCCTGAAGCACACAATCTTCCTCTTCAAACTCCTCCTCCATAAGAATCTGGTTTATGTACCTCAGAATTGAATCTGAAAGATCATGATCCTCTTCCGGGCTGTCTTCATGTGTTGAGTCACAAATTGGGTGAAAATCACTCATATCAGGGCAAGATAAAGGAAGATTTTCTCCCCCAAAATCTACACACATACTTGTGTTTGGATCCCCAATTGTGGGTGTCACTAATTCCACTAAATCCTGATCCAAATACACCAAGTTGTCGAATCCGATTACATTGGTCATTGAAAAACAGCCTCTCCTTCTTCAGACAGTGGAAATTCGAACAGAAAAATAAACAAATTGATTCTCAGCAAATAATGGGTTTCTGGGCAAGTGGCAAAAGGCTCCTCCTAGCCCTAGAAAGCAACAAATCTGAAGTTGAACTATCTCAAATGCAAGAGAAGTAGATATTAAGTGTAGATAAACCTAAAAAACAAAGACTCAGTCTTTTAATTCAGCTCTAATTCTAAAATTTGAAACAAATTTAACGAGGAATTGACCAATTTCTGTTTCTTTCTTCACAGACAACTGACTGAAAGAAGAACACCAGCAACAGAAAGAAAGAAGATGATGAAGAAGAAAATAAATACCTTCTGAAACGGCAGAGCAAGGAGAGTACTCAAGAAAGGGAGTAGCCAACGACAAAAAAGAAGAATCCCGGTTGCAATACGAGATGCTTCTATAAAGATAGATCCATCAACTTTCCAGATATTCGTCAATAATTTCAAGCAATTTAGAAGTATTTAGAAAAGGATCTGTAAATAAAGGCCTTTAAACCGCGCAATCGATTTTTTTTAGCCGTGCATTTTCTTTACATGTCGCCCAGAATACCTTTTCCAAAATCCGGTTTGCACATGAACGGCACCTAATGTCGCCCATGCAAACCGGTTTTTTATAAATCCGATTTGGACCTGGGCGGCATTATGGGCCGCCCAGTTTTATTGGTTTTTGTAGAACCCGGTTTTATAATTTAATTTATTTATTTATTAAAAGAAAATATGGTTTTCTGAAAACCGGGTTAAACCTCGGCGGGACTGTAAGCCGCCGAGTGTAAACCCTAAATTGTGGGCGGCTCAACAGGCCGCCGAAAGTGAAATTTGAAATTAAAATGTGGGCGGCTTAGTAGGCCGCCCAGACCCTAAACCGCCAAAAAATTCGAAACGTCGCCGTTATAGAAGGCCGCCCAGGGTCGTCTTCTCCGGATGCGATTTCCAGCGTTCGAAATACACAAAAATGGAGTCGGGCCAATATTCAGTGGACGACCTATTTGCGATATTGGATGAGCAAGAGGCGTTGGAGGCGGCGGCGGGAGTGCTAGGCGGAGACGGCGGCGATTCGACGTTGGCGGCGGCGGCGGCCAATCTCTGTGTGACGGGGGGAAGCAGCGACGATTCTCGGCCGCCTGCGGAGCCGCCCACTATGGGGGAATCTGGGCTGCCTGAGGAGCCGCCCACTACGGTGGAATCTGGGCCGCATGCGGAGCCGCCCAAGACCGAGGGCGAGGAGGGCGATATCGCGGCGGAGAATGCCTTCGACGTCGCGTGCGCGGTTGGTCAGGAGGCCATTTCAGACTTGGGTGAAATTCCAGTTCGCGAAAAGCGAAAATATGAACGGAGGGCAACTGAAAAGGTATGGTGTTTTTTAAATTTGTAATCGTTAAATCTAATTTATTTAATTAAATTGTTTCTGCACTTGTAGATTTATATACTTGGATTTTAGATTATTAAATCATTATCTTATAAAAAATAGTATAGGTAATATGCTCAATTATACTGTTAAAAATAGTATAGGTAATATGCTCAATTATACTGTTAAATAATATTTAATATATCATTGTAATGAAAATTGTAATATATTATTTTGTTTGTACGAAAATAATATTTGGACATATGTAAATAGGTTATAGTGGGTAAAATGAATATAGTTATATTTGTAGATTTGGTTTTTATTGTATTTAATCATTATAAAAAATAGTATAGGTAAATTGCGACAATTATACTGTAATATTAAATATGTTATTGTAATGAAAATTTTAATATATTGATTTTGTTTGTAAGAAAACAATTTTCTATATTTTTAATGCAAAAATAGGAAGTGTTGTGTAAGATCGCACGGTCCGATCGAGATAGTCGCCCTACTACTGCATATGCTCGCAAGAGGAGGGTTGACGGTGTATCGCAGGGCCATAGTGAGGCCGATAGTGAGGGTGCTAGTGAGGACGATGTTGGTCCCGTCCGCTCAGATGAGGACGTGGTTATGGAGGACCCACCTCAGCAGTCACATCAGGAGGACCCACCTCTTGAGGACTCGCCTCAGTAGCAGCTACACATGGAGGAGTCACTTGAGCCATCTCAGCAGGCCCCGTCTCAGCCTGAGTCAGCCACACAGGCCCCATCTCCCACTGAGCCACATCAGGAGACTCCATCTCAGCAGGCCTCGTCTCAGCCTGAGCCAGCCACGCAGGACCCACCTCATCCTGAGCCAGCTGAGCAGTTTCCTTCTTTGTTGAGGAACTTTGACACGCACATTGCAGAGCTGATATGGACGAAGGCGTCGTTGGACCCACCCGATGACGTTGTTAGGAATTTGAGGGTCCAGACACGCCCTTCGCAGTTTGCATTTTGGAGGGATCGTATTCCCAGAGGGGTCCCTGCGGAGGGGTCCTGGTTTTGGATTGCGCAGCAGACGGGGTTGACCGGTTTACTTGATTTCCAGTTCGGCCATGTTGATCACAACCTCATTTCAGCGTTCGTTGAGAGATGGCATCCAGAGACGAACACCTTCCACTTTCCCTGGGGCGAGATAGGTCCTACGCTACATGACGTGCTGATGATTCTAGGGTTGCCGATCGAGGGATTTGAGGTGACGTCGCCATGGACCGGTCAGGATATCGAGCTGGCGGAGTGTGAGGCTTTGTTCGGCTATTTGTTTGGGATAGATTCGGACTACAGCTTTGATGAGGATGATGCTGACATGGTCTGCGACCTTAGGAAGGGTTGGGTCAAGCAATTCCAGCTTGGGAGGCATGTGATGAGGATGATTGAGGAGGGTGCCCACCCAGAGGATATAGCAGTCGGTTTCTTATGGCACGCCATGTCGGCTAGCATCTTCGTTGACAAGTCAACGAACGAGCTGAAGACCACACTGCTACCTCTTTTTGTGGACTGAGAACGTGTCGTTCATACTGCTTGGGGTACCGGGGTTCTGGCTCTCCTTTATAGGAACTTCGGAGAGGGTTCTCGGGCCGGAGCTGCACAGTTCGCCGGCTGCGCACGTCTTTTGGAGGTAGGCCTTTAATATAGTTAACTTATAATTTAGATTATTAATATACATTATTGAATTGTTTATAACTAGTGGCTGTCTTTCTCTGTACGCAGGTTTGGATTTGGACGTACTTTGTATACTTTCCGGGCAACCCTAACCTCAAGGAAGGTGCGGACGACGACATACGACGCGCTGGACGATACTGCATTGGCCGGACACCTCTCCGGTCGCTCCGTGACCAGTCACGCTATAGACGAATTCTGGACGAGTATAGGCCAGAGGATGTACGTATTCTTTTTCAATTTTAATTTACAGTAAGAAAGCGTAATGAATTAATTTATGGTCCATCGTGTTTTGTTAATTGCAGATACGGTGGATGCCGTACGAGGGTCTTGATTTTCGAGGTCGTCATAGGTCCTCCACTTATCGAGGGACTATTCGTTTTCTCGGTGTAGAGGAGGCCTACATGCCAGATCGGCTTACACGCCAGTTCGGTTATCGACAGAGCAGGCCGATGGATATCATAGAGCCTCTGATTGCAGTGCGTCCTCTTAATTTCAGGGGGACGAGGCGATACCAGTTGCACTTTGACCCGCGTTGGCACAGGTGGGACCAGCGTGAGCATCATCTTTGCCCCCACATCTTGGCGAGTCCTCCTGCGACGATGGCTTGGGATGTCCACGACGCATACCTGGACTGATATCTACAGGTGTCGCATCCTTACGTGAGTCCGCATGCGCCAGTCCAGCCTCGTATCAGTAGAGGACCACCTCCGGCTATCAACTTGCAAAGGGTATGTTTTTTTCCCATTTTATTCTTTTATGAAAGTCTATGTTTTTAAAATATTTGTTTTCATTTGCAGCGTCATGCGATGAGCCAGGCCTATCTTCAGGAGCTTATGTCTGGAGGAGGTTGTTTAGGGTGTAGGGAACACTTTCAGCATTTGCATGACATCATTTTCAGTGACGTCATTCCTGTAGCTCCACTGCTTGTACGGGCTTCACAGATGTCTTCCCATGCATATAGTGCAGACGCTACTATATTTGAGAGAGCCGAATCATCTAGGATGGCGGAAGAGCGTGCAGCAGCTCAGCAGGCATCGTCTCAGCCGACCTCTTCTGTTCCTCCAGTATGGGCACCGGGCGTGGGTTCGGGTATAGGTGTGTCCTTAGCTAGTGCTTCCACTCCACATCTAGATGACTCATCTGATAGTGAGACGGAGAGTTCGTAGTATGACTTTTGACTTTTGTGTTTGTACGTTTTTGGGGATTGAAATTCCAGTAAATTAAGTATGACTTTTGGCTTTATTGGTTTCGTATTTAGATATTTGTTCCGTCGTTTCTAATTTGTTCCGTCGTTTCTAGTTTTAGTTCTTTGCTTATTGGTTTGTTGGATTTTCGTGCGTTATTTCTAAAAAACACATGTATATTCTTAAATTACATACACATACTAAAAACACGTATAAATTCTAAAAACACGTATACATTCACTGATGGCTTACACACTTAAAAAAAAATACATACACACTGGAACAAATGACATACACAACTCTTGCACTATACATATACATTCACTCAAGAGCCCAGGATGAACCTCCTAGGACCACGACGTTCATGCTGATATGCTCCTTCTCCTAGCTGCATCACAGAAAAACTTGAAATCCTACAAATACTGAAATATGGAGATCCCATGTTTTTCTGTGCTGCAGCCAGGAAAAAAGAGCAGATCAGCATGTACGCCATGGCCCAAGGAGGTTCGTCCTAGGACTCTTGACTTGGTCAAGAGGGACACAAACAATTGCCTTTTCCACCTTCACTAGTGAGCTTAAACCGAACTGTCTTGTATTCATTGTAGATTCACGTCATGTTGTGGTCATTTTCAACAGTGCGTTAAGATGGATGTGATTGCCTTGTGGACATTATCCTCTTGACCGAGTCAAGAGTCCTAGGACGAACCTCCTTGGGCCATGTCGTTTATGCTGATCTGTTCTTTTTTTCTTGCTGCATCACAGAAAAACTTGAAATCCTACAAATACCAAAATTTGAAGATCCCATGTTTTTCTGTGCTGCAGCGAGGAAAAAAGAGCAGATCAGCATTCACGACATGGCCGAAGGAGGTTCGTCCTAGGACTCTTGACTCGGTCAAGAGGATAATGACCACAAGGCAATCGCATCCATCTTAACGCACTGTTGGAAATGACCACAACATGACGTGAGTCTACAATGAATACAAGACAGTTCGGTTTAAGCTCACAAGTGAAGGTGGAAAAGGCGGTTGACTGTGTTCCTCCGGGACCGAAGTTCTGAAAATGCTAGACGACGAAACCCACGATATTGAATTCTTGTATCTGAAATAAAATATTATTTAATTAGATTCCAACGAATACTACAACCTAATAGCATAAATAATCAATAAAATACATATATTTATTTTTCTTACCGCGATCAAACACATTCCTTCCTCTTGGATGTGGAAGCTTGCCTCTTTGGGTGAGACAAGCTTGGTAGAAAGGGGACCCCGTATGGCCTATTTATAGGCATCTTGGGCGGCACGCTGTACAGCCCATAGGCTGCACACTGTGCCGTCCATGGGCTGTACAGCGTACCGCCCAGAGTTGTGGTGATGAAATGATATGGGCGGCTCAACACGCCGCCCATGCTAATACAATTTTTTTTTTGTGCCGCCCAGTGAACCCTCATAGGCTGCTCTGTGGGCCGCCCACAACGGTCCTATTTTAGCCTATAAACACGGCCCCAAAACCCCTCGAAATACACACAATTTCCACTCCTCACAAACTTTTCTTCGGTTCTATTTAAGGTAATGGCGCCTTTGGTTCTCGAAGTTTACGAAAATGGGTGAATCACCTACAATCGAATGATACGCCAACGAAGTGGGATGGACATGTTTTTCCATGGCTACGAAGGTGGTGAGGTCCGCACGTTGCGGATGGGGGATCTCGAGCCTGGAGAGGGGGGGTTGTCATTAGGTTTCTTGTACTTGGCGTTATTTTACCATCTCGAGCCTGGAGACGGGGTTACCCCTGGTCGGATTTTTTACTTTCCAGCAGGCGTGGATCCTCCACGACTCTGTGAGGTGGTACACGAGGATCAGATAGCTAAAATTATGGCTCTTTACAGACCTGGTGTTCCAGTTCCCATTTACACAGAGTCTGCACACCCGAGACGTCATATCCCCGGTCTTTTAGAAGATCTGGAATCTGTGGTGGACAACGGCAGCTATGATGATGGCGGGGAGGCCGATTCGGACGAGGATTAGATAGCTTTTTTATGTTTCATGTTAAACTAGTGTACGCTTTAATGTTTTCGTGAACGTGTTTTTGTTAATGATTAGTAATATTGTTGTCTCGTATAGCATTTTCCCGATTTTTTTCAATTCTCAAAAACAAATGATTAAAAACACAATATACGATCAATCTCAATCAAACTTTCACACAAAAGGAAATACAATATCATATATAAAGTCGATTATAATCCAAAAAACCTAGGTAAGTATGTCAGGTCGCCCATGATATGCTCGCTCCTCTACATAATTCTTGAACCTATCCTTGAAGCGCTCATGACTATCCCATCCATCAACACTTGGATCCTTGTAAATGCGCCACTGTCTTGGAGGCGGTGGAATGGGACAATGGTCATTAACAAGCCAAATCTATACACGTAAACAATACGGTTACTAAAAATTATGAAAGAATAAGTAAATACGAGAGAGTAGGACTCCACGTACCGGTACGTAATGGTCTCTCCTGCCTACATGTGCTATCGCATAAACCTTTGTCGGAGGCTCGGCACCCGAGGGGGCCCACAATGGAAGACATGTGTGTGGTCCGAACCATGATAAGACAACAACAGCCACTTGGTGTTCCGTTGCAAACGCCAACCCAGTAATAGGCATTATACACCAGAAGTTTGTCGTGCACGGTGAAGGAATATAATTCAATTTCCTAACAAATTCTTCCAACGTCAACGCTTCCTCCGCAAGCATCACTACGTAGTTCGCTCCATGTGCCTGGACGTGCTTCGAAAGCCCTAACCGGACATCAATGTACTCGTCTTCTTGGCGACACAGCAAAACGGCAAGAGAACGGAACCCACAATGACCATCACCTTTGACATTTTGAACTCCAGAAATGTAGGCGAGCATGAAATGATCAATATTCTCGTGCCCCCAGTTGAAGCCGAGATACTTGACCGGCTTGTTTGAACCCGACTTGGACTTGGTTGAAGCAGATTTCGGCTTTGCAGGTTTAGTGGCACTCCCCTTTGCTGTTGAAACTCCACTGTGAGGTCGTCCGCTAGAAGGGCATCCTTTCGATCTCGGGGATCCAACGGACGATTTCACATTGGTCGTCTCTTTCTCTGCAGGCTCATCCTCCTCATCCACTCCCAGCTCCTCATCCTCCATCTTCATCTTCTGCTTCTCCTTCTTCATGTTTGCATCCACATGCTCGTCCCAACACATTTTCCTCTTCGTACCGGTCTTTCTCGCATTCATCCTAGGCCTCCCCTTCTTGGTCTCACCACGTGACGGGTCTTGAATATCGCACGATATAGGGTCCTTTGACTCACGCCACTTTTCCGCCATCTTCTTCAAATCAAATCCCTCAACTGTCCCACATAAGTACTCTTCAACGAAGTCATCCACCGTGACATTGTCCGCTGTCAGTGAAACACCATCATCGACATCAAGATCCTTAGCATCCACCCCTTCCCATCGGATCTGCTTCCAGAAAATATCAACCTCTTCAGGCACTAACGGATAACCCGTCTCCACGTAGACCTTAATTGTGTGTGGGCAAGGCAGCCCCAGTGTGGACCTCCACCAAAAATCAGCACATTTGTTATCCTTTGCTAACACAGCTTAGGCATACAACATCCTCAGGCATTTTTCAGAGCACTTTTCAAGAATGCGCTTGAAGAACACCTTAACCCACTCAAGGCCTTTCACTATCTCCATGGGAAAGGCAGTGCAGTTCTTGGTCATCTCATATCGGATCTTCTGATGCTGATCAACAAACATGTTGTCGATGTGCTGCACAAGTGTGTCGAACCCTCCGACGGATGTCTCAATCATGTCCTTAAGCATAGACTGCTGACCCTCAACCCTGAAAATAATATATTCGTATACAATTAACTAAATAAATTTTATAACCCAATTTGATTGCAAATGTTTGTATGAAAGTTACATGTTTGATGTTCTTGTGGCAAAATGGAGAACATCATCACACCATGCCGCAACCAGCTTCTTCTTATGCTCATTAAACCAAGTTTGCTCCACATATCGCACCAAGCCTTCACTCCATATCCCCTTAAAGTGAGCAAGCCGCTCTCTGTACTCCTCCTTTGTGTGAGACCTCATCACCCGATGAACACTTCCCGAGAATTTCTTCTCGTCAATCTTCATCGTCTTAGCATATGCCTTCACATTACGGTCTACATGGACTTGACACAAGTGATGACGAACTCTCGGAAACACCAGTTTGGCAGCCTTGATCAGTCCTAGCTCTCGATCAGACATGATGCATATAGGATTTTTCTCCCCGTACAACCACTTCAATCGTCTCAGCGCCCATGCATAGTGGTTTGTCGTCTCCCTTTCCATGAACACAAGAGCAATGCAATATGTGTAGTTGGTGCAAGTAAACCCAACAATCTGGAACAGAGGCATACCGTACCTATAAATGCAACACACACAAAAATTAAAACCCGTAGAAAATACCATTATCTACACATAATACAAAAAAGACTAAGGTTTACCTGTTGGTTTTGTAGGTCGAATCCATAATGACGACATTAGGAAACATGCACAACAAATGTTGAGCGTCTGGATGAGAAATAAACAAGCACGCCAAAACCTCCTTCCCATCTTCCCTCGTCTTAGTAGCAGTGTCCAACAAATAGTCTTTCTCATTCAAAAATCCCAATGATCATTGTGTCACATTCAGATTGCCCAGGGATTTCAACATCTCCTTAGCCCTAACAGTGTACACCTGATTCCTCGAACTCGTTGCACTCGAATATTCATTCCTAAGCTGTGTAGAAATAACCTTGGGTCTTGCACCCGCCGCAGTATCAATCATCACTTTCCTACGCTGCTCCTTCGTAAGTCGGGTAGCAAATGCATGGCCGGTCAAGGTGGTAGATAGCATATGGTTATGGGATCCACTAACAACCGATAAGGTCCATCCAGGATCTCTAATAACATTTTCTTCCCTAAAAGTACCATGCAGCAAAAAGGGACAATCCTTCTTTTTTGACCTAGTTTTATTCACTCGTATCGGGCTGACCTTTATACCATCGACTAACACCTTCTTCTTGCCGGACCTAGATAACCCGGATCTCTCACAGTGAAGTATAATCTTTTTAGGATTTGATGATTTAGTAGTGATCACCATAAAAAGACTAAAACCTACCTTTTGCACCCAATCTCTCAATCCTTCCTTACTAGGAAATATCTCAGTAGTAGTAAAATGGGATGAGAAGTCGATAGCTATAAATCCATCATCACTAGAATCACCCTATTTATATACAAAAATTACCACATTAGAGACTAATTAATAATTAAATTTCTAAAAACCAATATCAACAAATTAAATATTATTTCAAAACAGTTTAACATTTCAAAGACTAAGTACATTTAAGATCTAATTATTTTATACAGTAAAAATTACAATATTACATACCTTGAAGTACTCGGGAGAAATTGGCGCCTGCAAATCACCCTCATCATCTACAGATGTGTTAGCGCTCGAAGAGGACTCCGACAATCCCCTCCAACTAGAACCGCTTGACGACGACATTTATTATGAAAATGAGTTTCTAGATTTGGATACAATACAATACCACCATCCCTAATTTATATAGCCGGCTACACCTGTACTGGGCGGCCCTACGTGCAGCCCACATCGACCGTTGGGAGTGAAACGTATACTCACTGGGCGACACCACGTGCCGTCCATGAACCCTGGGCGGCAGGAAGTGCCGCCTATGAACTTTGTCCCCCCAAAAAACCCGGTTCACTGACCCAGTTTCTTGGGCGGCATTTTGTGCCGCCCACAACCCCGGTTTCAATGAATCGGTTTTTAAAAACACATTTTTATTTATTTCAAAAAAAATTCCCTAAACTGAACCTATCATGGGCGGCTCATAGAGCCGTCCATGAAACTCGGGTTTTCTCGGCGGCATGTCGAGCCGCCCATGGAAAAGTGCGCGGCTAAAAAAAAGCGAATGTGCGATTTTACGCCGTAAATAAATGATGATTACATGAGTCCCATTTTTTTTAAAAAAAATTGTCCCAGGCTTAGTACAAGAGTGTATTTACATGCTTACCTAATTAGCAAAACTTTTTTAGATATAAATTATTACTCAAATGTACATGAGAATATAAAACACTTAGATCTGGTCATCTTGTGGGTTTCTTAAAAAAAAAAAAAAAAAATTGTATCAGACTTTTCAGTTTAAAGTTTCTTATTTTTAGAGAGAGTTTCTTCCGCAAGAAACTCTCCTTTCAAAATAAGAAATCTTAATCTGACACATATATATTTATCTTTTTTAAAAAAAAAAAAAAAAACCCACAAAACCTTCTTTGTGGATAGCCTTAGTTTTTTATTGGCCTTTTTATTTTTGAAAAATGCAGATATTTAATTTATAAAATTTTTAATTCCTACAAAACATAGAAAATGCAATCACCTAGAAAAGAGAGTGAGTAAGATTTTATTTTCCCATATTTTTCATGATTTAGATTTTAACCAAATATAATTTATCAATTCCCATGAATTTAAATTCTCATATTTTAATTTTACATAAAATAACTTCCTAAAAATTACACTTCTCACGTTCAACCAAACAAGCACTTCCTCCACAAAAAACCGTGTCAGGTGCATATTACTTTTCCATATCCATTACTTTTAAGACAAAATATTAACTGGACAAAATAATCATTAGACACATGACCTACCTAAAAATAGCATATATCTATAGCCAATACAGATGTCAACAGTCGTATCTTCCTCAATTGTCACAATTCACAAAGGTAGGTTTAGATTCTCAAAATAATGTATTGGTAGGTTTAGATTCTCAAAATAATGTATTATGATCCAAACGAATACAAAGGGAACCGATTCCACCGAACTTTCTTTGAGAGGAAGACTAAAAAAAATACATTCTCAGTGGACGACATTTGCGCCATTTTTTTCATATTCCTGAATTGTTCTCCTAATTCCCCTGCATTTTCATATTTTTCTGTGCATTTATGTTGGGTCTTACAAAAACTGATACTATTAGCATACATTAACCGGAGGACCGCAAAGGAATTCAATAATTACAATATCAAGTTGATGCATACTGAACTGGAACGTTGCAAACAGTGAAAAACTTCTAAACAGCAAACTTTTAAATGCTCTATGGAGTAGGGATTTTGCTAATTAAGCAAATAACACACACCTGTAACTTGAATCAGAAGAAGAAAAAATACAAGAGGCACAGCCACATTTAACATGTCACGCAAGTCATTCTGCAGCTGATGAACTAGCAGCATATTGCCAGGGGTTGAACTCTATGGATTCGACATCGACGGGTTCGATGACATCGGAGCTGTCAACAATGGCACGGTGCTCGGTGTACTTTCCATTGTAAGCGTACACTTCCAACTCACCCCACGGAGTAGGAGCGACTTCGCCAGTAAAATCGAACCATCTTGGGGTGAACTTTTCGCCTTTGGCTTCTCGGTCTCTCTTTTCAGTTCTTTGCCTCTCCTCCAACCTGGGCAAAGCAAACATGACGTGATTAGAAAAGACAAAAGAACAATCCCTGCAAACTGTGCTGTGATCTGGGGAAAGATTTTGACCCAGGAGCCATAAACAAGTGATGGATCCATCAAGTTACCTGCTCTTCTCAGCACCAGCTTTTGAAAGGTCGCCCTTTTCAAGTGCGTATCTATCAGGGCGTAGACGAGAATCTGATGGAAGCAACTTCTTGGGTGCAGTATCAAAGCTGTTTATCTTATGAGCAAAATGTGTGTACTGAAACTTGTCATTTTCTGGGACATTGGCAACTCTCCAAACCTACAAAACATCCACCAAGATTTGCAATCAGAATATGAATTGATTTCCAAAACTAAATATGATGACTGGACCTCTATATTAGTACTTCATTTTTATAAGCATACACGCAGCCTAACCTCTTTCATTTCTGTTCCTGGTAATGGTTCACCTTCCAAGTCACAAGGCTGGTATTTCATATACTCGTTCCATTTACCCGTCATCAATATCTTTGGTTCCTCGTCGGCATTATACACATAGCCATCCACCTCATAGCGACCAGCCCTACATCAATATAGAAATGCATATTGCAAATGTCACGACCTTTTAAACCATATACACAAAAAAGCACACTGAATTAAAAGAACTGAATCAATGGGAACAAGCATCCAATTCTTTAGTAGTATATTCGCCCAAAATGTATAATTGAAAAAATAGAAGGGAAGGAGACATATGTTGAAGATGATCGAGAAGAAAAGACAAATGCACCTATACTTGTTAGTTGTTAGAATACTGGGGGCACTAGTTTACCACCTTTGAGAGGTATTCCCATATAGGGAAATAGAACAGAGTATCATACAACAGAATATCTTTGTGAATAGCACTGAATGTACCCCCTAATAATCATACCTATGAAAAGAAGCAGGAGGAAGAGTTAAACACATAGCATCTAAGGAAAAATTCAGAAGATACTCACCCAAACCAGCCACATGGTTGAAAATATAGCACAACTTTGTCCCCAGTGGTCGCGTTAGAGAGAATCATCTCTCCTGGTGAGTCAACCCAGGTTCGTCCAAAAATAAGATTATTAACTTTTGTTGGAGGAGGAACCAATTCTAATACTACACCATCTTTTTTCAGGGTCACACGAGTCCTGCAGGTAGACACAAAATGTTTTTCATCAGGTGTCAGGAAGAGTTAACAAGGAAACTTCATAGCACATCAGAACTAAGTTTAGCATGTCACTTGAACAAGATCCTGGTAATGAAAACCTTGGCTCACATGACAGTTTATAACAGGTAGTTGAACAGCTAAGAGGAAAGAAGCATCAAATTTATACAATCAGGAAACCAGCAGGCACTCCATGAATTTTTTTTAGATAAATGTATAGCATATAGAAAACTACTACAAAACATCTAAGGAATTATCTCACTAAAAGGAAAGTAATTAACTCCAGAAAAAAAAGATAGATATATCCTCTTATTTCAAAGCCAATTACTAAAGCAACTTTCTCTAAAGACAAGATTCTCACAAGCAGTCTGTGTATCCCGGGCCAAGCCATTGTAATATAAGAACTTAGATCCAGCTACTTAGATAAGATATTATAACTCACAAGTCACACCTGAATGCTTTCACTATGCTCAAAAGATGAATGACAGCACAAGAAGTACAAAAACAGATTGGATTAACATACATAATATCAATATACATTGATTACCTTCCAAGAGGGTATACATCAATGGAGTTCCCTAAAAATTTGGTCTTTAGCTTTGACGTTATATCATAGATGAAGTGATCATTTTCAGCATGCCCAGCACTCATTGGAGGATGATGGCATACCTGAAATCATGTTCAAGAGATTCACTTTTATTTCACATGATCGTAATTTAACTAGAAAGACAAAGTACCATCTGAAAGGCAAAAAAAACTAGTGATGGATCTAGCATATAAAATAAGAAACATAAAGATATCAAAAAAAAAAAAAACATAAAAGTATTTTATTTTACAACCATCATGAAAATGCAGCTGATCACAAAAGGTAGAAAAAAAAGAAAGGAGAGCTGAACTGAAGATTACTTGCTCTGAGATAAATGTAATGCCTCCATGATTTGCCATTTCGTAAGTCTCGCCAAGAATGGGATTGAAAGGCTTCCAGGTTCGTTGATAAGCATAATACACAGAGATGAAAAAGGAAGCTGCGAAAAGTAATTGTAAATACTACATACATACTGGATACTGATGAGAACCCAAAAGGTAGAAAAGCAAAGATGCTTACAGGCATAAACTAGCCTCATACAGGGGTCTTCACATTCATCTGCTTGATCTAGAAGGTGAGTATACTCCATCAACTGTGAAAGATATCACAAATTTTACTAGATGCTATAACACAGCTTTGAATAATAGAAGTAAAATGTAAATTAAGGAGCAAATTTTAGTAATTATAAAATACCTCTGCCATTTTCTGCAGCATAGTCATTGGCTCAAAAATTATGACCGGAAGAGTAACCATTGAAGTAACATCTGAACCAATGTACTTTTGCATCATCCTCCAGTGACTATCTCTGTCCTGGGAGTAAATGGGAAAGGTAAATATGATTTTGTTAGGAGCATTAATTTTAATTTTTTTCCTGCTAAGAAAATTTCAAATAGAACTGTTTTGCTAGGGAACACAAAAATCGATCTATACATGTTTGGAAAAACATGGATATTTTTTTAGTGGGTTTTGAAAGGAGCTAATATTCAAAATATTAAAGAATGGTTTGCTTCTTGTATGTGTATATATTCTCATTTCTATCTTTTTTATAAAAAAAGGAGTTTCATCAGCAAATATTAACAATTGAAGCTCAACATAGGTTATGACATTCGTAGCCCTGTTTTTCAGTAATTCCTCAGACGGTGAATCCAATTATAATATGAAGAACTAGCATGTAGTAACTCATAACAAAACCACAATATCTCCAAATTCCCAAGGCAAAAAGGAAATAGAAAAAACAACAAAGTGGTATCAAGTGAGACATTACGTAAGAGAAAAATGTATACCTCCTGCTTCCATCTCCCCCTCTGTGCTTCCTCTTCTGCATCTTCTGTACTTCCTTCTGGGTTTATAACTTCCAAGCCCTCATATCCCAACATTCTGGAAAATGGAAGCACAACATACACTGCGTCAATAAGATATGTGGCACAGATGCAATACCAAAAAGTGATTCACATGTGTAATTTAAAGCTTTTTTCCCCTGCCGAGTAAAATTCGACCTTCAATACTCTATACACATCATGCAAACATCCAGTTATGTATTTATTTATTAACAAGGAGCGCCTAACACTCCTTATCACCCCCAAAGACCAAACATATCCAATTACTTAGAAGTTCACCTAAATTTACTACGCCAAAGAATAAACAGGTCAATAGATGAAAATCAGCCATATCTTTAGAGAGAAAACTAATAGCACACAACACACCAACACAAGATAGCTAGATTACTTATAAATGGACTTCTAAGACAAGATCTAGAGATATCAACATCAAGTATCTAAATTTAATAAAGATTCTTACTTTAATTGGCTTTTTTTGGAATGGGTGGAATAAGTGCTATTATTAAGCTGCAACTCGTAGGATTAGTGATTTTTACAAGAAAAGCCACTCATTGATTAGTAATTATTATCATCCTTGTCTATCTAAATTCCCCCATCAAACTAATACAGAAAGTCTTTCTTCATCGTTTTGCAATATTGGATCCCTTCTTTAAAGACATTTGGAGAAGTTCAAGAAAAAGACCCTGTTCCACCACAATTCAAGGATGGATTTAGGCAAGCTCAACTAGGCCCTTTACATCTTCCTGTAGATCATTATTCGACTCACAGACATATACATAAGAGTTTCTCATAAGAGAAAGCAGATCGGATGGTACAAAGAACACCATCATCGAGCTAATCTAGCTAAATAGACTATTGTAAAGTAATCCAGATTCACAGCAAGGCAAACTGAAACCAACTAGAAACGGACGAAAAACCCCAAAAAAAAAACGCATAAACTATAAATAAAAAATTGTAGAGACATGATCAGAAACGCCGAAATCTTTGCAGGAAACGAAAGAGGAAGAGAGGATCTGAATTCCGGTTACCCGTTGACAGATTTGTGCATAGCAGAACCGAGGGTGGAGATTGTGGAAGCGATCGAGGCGAAGAAGCCGCCACTAGCCTTGGCCTGCTTGGAATCCGTTGGCGCCATATCTCGAAACCCTAGAAAAAGGTAAATCCGATGCCGCGCTTTAAATCTTTGACAATTCCGCGAGAGTAAGATCGGAGCTGAAGCCGATCGGAGATATAGAGAAGAGAGAAGGGGGATTGGAAGATGGATTGTGGATTCAGAGTGAGTTGAGTTCTTAATTGGAAAGGCGATTGAAGAGAGAGGAGCTAGGAAATGGGACAGCGCTGGTCTGGTTGGCTTTTCTTGGCTTGGCTGGCTGACGGTTCCTTCCGTTTCAACTTTCCAAGTCAAATATTCCCACATTTCCATTATTATAGATTTGGCTTATATTACAAGATCAGCCCCAAAGTTTACTAAGTACTACAATATTAGCCCTAAAGTTCACTAAAGTTGGAAATGTAACTCATTATATTTTTACTCTTTCTTACTCGGTCCTTGGTAACTTTTTCAACTTGGTAATTTTGAAAGTATGAGTTTAACAATTCAATGCTTAAATTTAAAAAGAAAAACAACTTTATCAAGTCTATCTTAGAGTATAACGTGATAAAATCGTAGAAAATTATGCATAAGAGCTCTTAATTTATGTATTGAATTGATCTAAT